>JAPPVO010000032.1:7760077-10160077 GCA_030407325.1 Camellia japonica | reverse complement strand
GGCCATAAAATCATCATAATCATGTTAATAAATTGCAAGGAATGAATAAAAATACATTTCAAATTAAATCAGGAATATTTCACTCTATTAATATATTTTTAAAGGGTGAAA
The DNA here is from genome assembly GCA_030407325.1 of Camellia japonica. NCBI lineage: Eukaryota > Viridiplantae > Streptophyta > Magnoliopsida > Ericales > Theaceae > Camellia > Camellia japonica. Next base: position 10,159,966 of record JAPPVO010000032.1, on the reverse strand, counting down.
GTTTGAATTTAAGAGAATTTAAAAGATTCATAAAGTTCATCATGACTCAGTTCTGAAAATTCGAATAATTTATTTTATAGCAACTTCAATGACAACTACACACAAAGAATTTTATCGATGATCTAGTCATTTAATTCTATTTTAAAAGTGTTTCATGATTTATAATTAATTTTATTTTAATAATTTAAATTATTAATTTTATAAAATTTTCCAATAATATCTCGCCCTAAAATGATCCGAAAGAGGAATCGGGAATCGGAATCTTGCAACCTAATTCAAGCAAAGTTGGTTTGCTTTCCCACGGAGAGCCACTGAATTGTAGTAGTATAAAATGAAAAAATCAGGATCATCCAAATTAACTTGGCGCAAATTTGATGAACCACGTGGAGCGCAAGTTTCTGTATAAATTCTGTGGTGGTATGGGTGTGTGAAGCGCAATACACACATCATGACGACAGAAAGTTCCACAGCAAGAATGGGGGTGGGGAAACTTCAACCAACAATCCATAGCTACCTACTAGATGATGGAACTTTTTGGTCAATACCTCCCTCTATATTGATTGTGATATTGAGAGAGATGATAACAACGTGCTTCTCTCTCATCTGCTTCTTCCAACGAAATTTCCCAATGGCGACTCTTTCCTTGTAGGGTCGGGGCCCCGCGGCACGCCCCTGTCATATATATATATATACATATGAAATTTTTTTGAGTGGAGATAGGGTATTATGTAGCATGTCACATGATGTTTTCAACTAATTACAAATATTATGGTCTTTTATATTGTCTTCTCATCACCCAACATATAAATGTAATCTCCACTTTCTCATAAGAGAAAGATATCACAGGGTACCTACTCTATTTGCATCCAAAAATTTCTCATATATATATTTATATATATATATATTTTTTTACAGCAGTGCTCCATACTCCCAGTGGTGGGGGTGACCTCAGCACCCCCACATACACGTGGGGGAGTGAGAGGAAGACCAAAAAAAAAAAAAATTCAACCAATCAAAAATCAGTGAGGGTGGTGGGAGTCACCCACTGGGTGTCTAAGTCATTTTTCATATTTTTATGTGTGTAAATATATTTCTTGGATACTTTTCTTGGGCTGTGAGCTTACTTTTTGGACTTCTAAAAAAATTAATGCACATTCTAAGTTTTAAAGGAAAAATTATCATTGAAATCTTTAAAAATTATTCCACATTAATAAAAAAAAATTATCATTATAATTATTATAATTTTTTTCTTGAACATCATTGATGGGTTGTTTCCCCTACTTTAAAAGTCACAAAATGTTGAACAACTCTGTTTAGTTTTCAATTTCAAATGTTAATTTTTTTAAATGTATTTAATCTAAGTTTTTTTTTTTTTTTTTTGAATGGATGATTTGTATATATATATTTTTTAATTTTTAACAATCCCATACAATTTCACAAGGCTCACTAAAAAGGTCTGTAAAATTAACAATTGGCCAATTATATTAAAAATTATTTAATGAAGTTATAAACTAATTTAAAAAATCTCATTTAGAGCATCCGCATCAACCTTAACAAATTTTGAGTCAAATTATAACCTAAAATCTACTTTTGTTATTTTATTTAGTCACATTTTTAGTACTCACTGTATCAAACTCTCTATTTTAACTCAATCTTATTAAAATATTAATTTGTTATTCTTTATTTTTTTATTAAACTGACGAGATGCCAACCAAATAATTTAAAAAAAATGCAACAAAAAAAAAATGCCGTTAACCGGTTGACTGGCTGGTCGACCGATTAAGCTAATTTTGAGCCATTTTCTTCTTCTGCTATAGGCACTCACGGGACATCTGGTAAAATATCCGGGAGGACATCCCGGTGGACGATCGGTTTAAAGATTTTGGCCCTGTTTTGCTCTAGAAAATATAATAAAAAATCATGTAGCTAATAAACAGTGGCTTAACAAAGTTGTTAAGGGACTGTAGCAAATTTAACAAAAAGTTAATTTAGAAAAAATTTGTTAAGATTGATGGAAATTTTTTTTGATACTAATACCTTACAATAACTTCAAAATTATTATAGAGAGTCTAATACGAATGCTCTTACTAGATAATTATGTTGGAATGGTCCCATTAAGAATCATCAAGACGTATGGTAAATGGTATATAAAGTCGTAAACGGGTCGAATTTTGCAATATTTTAGCTTGGCTAGCTTGAAATTGGCCAAGCCCAAACTTACAAATTTAAATTGATTCTTTAGGATTATCACAATATTGCTTGCCAAAAAAATTATTTTTTCACTTAACATCTATATTATTATATTAAACATAGGCCTTAATTGATGTCATGAAACCTTTGCTTTTTTTTTTTTTATCACGTGACAAATTTTAAAATTTTTTAATTTTAAAAAAAATTATACAAAAAAGTGGTCATGACTTGAACCTGTGATCACGAATTTAAGATAAGAATACTCTTATCACTTAAGGAAGCACTATAGTATATATCCTTAAAAAAATATATATCATATATACTCTATAATTAAAGAAGAAAACGATATAATTTTATACTTTTTTAGTTGTAACTAAAAAAATTTAAAAAAATGTCATAATCAAATACAACATCAAACATAATTAAAATAATATCATAACCAAAAAAATTAATCATTACTAAAAAAATAACATAACTAAAAATGTGTAAAATGCAATTTTAAAAAGTATGCACGATAGAATTATCCTATCACTTAAACTATATAGCTATTGTGATTTTAATTTTTTTATTATTTTATTTATCCTCTCTCTCTCTTAATAATTTCTGGACACTGTCTCACCAAGGCCACCTAACATACACACCACAACACAACCACAGCCACATTCACTGCCATCTCTACATACTCGCATATTCACAACTTCATCTATATATTCCCCTATCTGTGCCCCAAATCTCTTCACCCATAGAAGCCATAGCAGCAAGCAACTTCCTCTTCTCCATCATCATCTTCCACATCAGTCTTCAAAACCCATATCGACCCTGCAATCGAAATATAGCGGAAAAGCTCTGGATTATATATAGAGAGAGATAAAGAGTAGAGAGAGAATCGATCAGGGGTAAAACCCAGAAGTTCAAGTTGTAGACATCACGGCTATACACAGAGTTTCTCGGCCCCTCTTACATGTCCGGGCTGTACGTCGCAAGGGTTGTGTAGTCGAGACCAACCCTTCGCCGCACGGTGGACGTGGCGCTTTGCCTTCCGAAGGCGGCAGCCCCTCCGACCTCCTCTTCCTCGCCGGCGGCGGTTCCTCCCTCTCCTCCATCTACTACTAGTTTATTTAGGTCTATAGTAGTTTTACCCAACAATAATTCTTAAAAATTCTTTGTATCCTTGGTTTCTATATCTATCGTCGCTCGATCGGTTTGTTTTTCTACTTGGTGTGTGTGTATTTTTTTTTATCTGAATTCATGATGTTGAGGATCAAGAGGGTTCCTACTGTTGTTTCCAATTACCAAAAGGATGAGTCGGAGGAAGGTGCTCGCCCTAGCGGCGGTTGCGGCCGGAATTGCCTCCAGAAGTGCTGCATTCCAGGTATTTGATAAATTGCATGCGTACCGAAATTTGAGTTAATTTATAGTTTTTATGTATTGATGTGTGGAATAGAAGTTCTAGGTTTTAATTAAATTGGGTTCAAATTAGGGGCGAAGCTACCTCTCTATGCTTTCAAGAAGGTGAATGAGATTGTTGGTGAAAAGGGTCTTCATGCCCACGAGAACAAAGAGCCTCCCGTTGCTTTCTTGGATTCCCTTCTTCTCGGGGAGGTAAAATTTTCAGTTTTTTAGATGCAATTTTTTTTTTTTTTTGGATATTTACCAATCATAATGAGCTAATGTTGTTATCACTTGATGACAGTGGGAGGATCGGGTGCAGAAAGGGCTTTTTCGCTATGACGTCACTGCTTGCGAAACCAAGGTCTTTGGCATTTCCTTTTTCTTCAATTGGATAGTTTTAAGCTAATTATTTGAGTATGAATCTGCGTACTCTGCCAAATTGTTATGTGGTCCATCCTGATTTATATGATGATTTTGGTATAGGTAATTCCAGGAGGGTATGGCTTCGTTGCACAGCTGAATGAGGGTCGACACCTTAAGAAGAGGCCGACTGAGTTTCACGTTGATAAGGTCTTGCAGCCCTTTGATGGGAACAAATTCAACTTCACTAAAGTTGGACAGGAAGAGGTGCTTTTCCAGTTTGAAGCAAGTGAAGACAATGATGTCCAGTTCTTCCCGAATGCACCCATTGATGTTGAGAATTCTCCGAGTGTTGTGGCCATCAATGTATATCCTCCTTCCTTGCTTTTCATATTGTACATAGATGAATTTTTAGCTAAGAATCTAAGATGGTTTCTGTTAATCATGCTTCAACAGGTTAGTCCTATTGAGTATGGTCATGTACTTTTGATCCCTAGGATTCTTGAATGCCTTCCTCAGAGGATTGACAAGGATAGCTTCTTGCTTGCTCTTTACATGGCAGTAGAAGCTGGAAACCCGTACTTCCGATTAGGTTACAACAGCTTGGGTGCATTTGCTACCATCAACCACCTTCATTTCCAGGTTCCTACATCCCTCCTTTTCATATTCTCATATTCATTAAAACAGTTCTATAATCATATCTCTTAAATTAGTTAGCCTTTCTGTTTTTAGTGAAAGATGGTTCTATGATTTGTATGGCTACAGGCGTATTACTTGGCTGTGCCCTTTCCTATCGAGAAGGCTCCCACTGTGAAGATAACTGATTTGAATGGAGGGGTGAAAACCTCTGAGCTGTTGAATTATCCAATCAGAGGTCTTGTGTTTGAGGGTGGAAATACTCTTGAAGATTTGTCCAATGCTGTCTCTAATTCGTGCATTTGCCTTCAAGATAACAACATACCTTACAATGTGCTTATCTCTGATTCTGGAAAACGGATCTTTCTCTTCCCACAGGTGAGAGCATTAAAACCCATATCGCTTTTGTGTGATTTTCTTGCTTTTTACTTTGCTTATCAGCTCTTTTTTCATGTTCCTTCAATTTAGTTGCCTAACCTCATGTTTTAAATGTTTTTTGAATGAACAAATAGTGTTACGCAGAGAAGCAGGCTCTTGGAGAAGTGAGTTCTGAGCTTCTGGACACCCAAGTGAACCCGGCAGTGTGGGAAATTAGTGGACACATGGTTTTGAAGAGGAAGAAGGACTACGAGGAGGCGTCTGAAGAAAATGCTTGGAGACTCCTTGCCGAGGTCTCCCTTTCTGAGGAGAGGTTCGAAGAAGTAAAGGCTTTGATCTTTGAAGCTATCTCTTGTGGTGATGAAGAAAGTGGAAGTGCTGCTCAGAGCTTGCTTGAGGAGCCCGATGACACACCTCAATCTCTTGAAAAAGCAGATGCCCTCAACGAAAGCTCCCGCCATGCTATGGTGCCTGGGAAGCAAGAATGCCTAGTTCTGCAGTGACAATTGGGCATTTCTATGAACTTGTCGGTGGTCTGTGTGTATTACTTAATTAAATATATATGGTAGTATGCTACTGGAGTTTGTATGTTCATGTGAAATATCCCTAAATAAGGCAAACTAGGTTTGCATTGTTGTTGAAGTTGCTTCTGCTCCGCCGATCAGCGATGGTATTATGTTTATTTCCCTTGTGGGCATATGTAAAATACTATGTGGATTTTGCTCTCATGAGCTATTGAATGCATGTTTGAAGTTTCATTCAGATCGCCTTGCCTATATTTTTTGTGATTGGCTTTGTGTCCATAAAATTTATTAAATTTCTTAGTATTATTCCTCGTAAGGTTCATTTGGCTTATAATTGATAACAGCGGTTCTTGGGGTATGATGCTGTTTGATGCATGCTATGTTTTATCAGGTAGATTGTTGAATGTTGGAATTCATAGATAGCTTCAAGTCCCAAATGCAGGGTATTATTTTAGCAGTTCTACTGGATGGTATAACCATGAATATTGATACAACTGAAATTGGCTTTGTGTCCATAAAATTTATTAAATTTCTTAGTATTATTCCTCGTAAGGTTCATTTGGCTTATAATTGATAACATCGGTTCTTGGGGTATGATGCTGTTTGATGCATGCTATGTTTTATCAGGTAGATTGTTGAATGTTGGAATTCATAGATAGCTTCAAGTCCCAAATGCAGGGTATTATTGTTAGCAGTTCTACTGGATGGTATAACCATGAATATTGACACAACTGAAACACGAATATAAGCCTGACAAATATTTGTCACGTTAGCATTTTTCTTATCCCAACTAAAACGGAACATGATCTATTGCCTCGATCCAATTGTGTGTATGCATTGGATACGGGGACAGTTATTAGTTTGTTCAGTTCTATCTCATTGTCAGCTACAAAGCAAATATGTTTTTAGGGTTAATGATAAGAGGCTGATAGACGTAGCATCTAAAAGAAACCTTTCGGGATAGAGGATTTGAGGATAATTTTAAATTTTTGTATGAAACATCCCATGCTATAGGGTTATGATGACAAAATTCTATGACGCAAAGTTTGAAAGAAATGTAAATGAGAACGTATTATCAAGGATAGTTACAGTAAACTCATCTTCAAAGTCCCTCAATGACAGATTCTCCATTCTCAAGTTGTATTGTTTTTCGTGTTCCTTATTTTTGCCTTTGCTAGGGAGGTTGTCTTTCATTTCACTTACGTTGGTTCGATGCTTCGTGGTGCATTGGAATTTTGTGATTCTCGGTGGTGTTTTGACTCTTTCAGGGATTTAGACGACTTTTTAATCATTTATCTGAAGTGTTGATTTTTATCCTGTCGCATCTCAAATCGTTCATCAAATCTTTCATTAAATTTAAATAAAAATTTAATAAAAAATTTGATTTAATATGATGCACCTGAACACTATGCTTGGGAACTTATGAGAGAAAAGAAAAGAAATGATTACTTAAGTTATAAGAGAAAAGAAAAGAAAAGAAATAAATGATTATGATTTTTCTCCTTTTTGTTTGGATAAGAAAGAAATAAAGAAAAGAAATGATTGTAATTTCTCTATTTTTGTTTGGTTAGATTTCATTAAGAGAAAGGAAAAAAAAAGAAATTATTTATATTTATATATCAAAATAACCTTTTATATTTTCAATAATTTTATTTCTTTTATTTTTATAGGGACAAAATTGGTATTGTACGAGCACGAAATAATCTTCTCGTATAATCCTGTTGATCAAGTTTGCACTCCTCCAAACATCTTCGCTTTGCCACCTGAAAATACAAACGTGACCTAACCGGCGAGTGTGTGCCAGAAACCCCTCCGATGCCTAAGTCAGCAACTAGACAATAGATAATAAGTTCTGTGTATTCTAGAATAAGAATTGGGATACCTCTACATAGGTCTGGTCATGAGCTTTTATAGATTCTGCTTGGTACAATCCTAGTAGGATTCCAACTCTCCTATAAGAGTCCTCCTAGGAATCACACACCCTACTCACTACCAACCAAGTGAGATGGTTTGCACAATCCCAGTAGGACTCTAACTCTGCTTAGCAGAGTCCTACTAGGAGTCTGATGCCCAAGGATAATGCTTACCCTTAGAACACCCTCATCACTACAAGCCAAGTGAGATGGCCACTCCCTTTACCTCGGCTGACATTGCGGTCAACCAAGTTATTCCGGCTCTGTGCTCAACTAAGTAATGGAAAAGAAGCATCGACCGAGCTACACCTAGCTCGGCTCTCCATCTTACCAAACACCTCGGCCAACCCTTGGACCTAGTATTTAGGTAGCTCGGTCAACACCTTTGCTCAGTTTGGTACTCAGATAAAAAGGGACCGAGCTACTCGACGTCCACACTCCGACCCTTTAGTTCGGCCCACAACAGAAATCAAAGGATTGTGGCTCGGCCCAATTTTTTGTTATAAATTACCCTCTCAATTGCCTCATAATTCCATCTGCGTAACATGATTGGGATTATTTTTCCTCCAGCCGAGCTAAAAACGCCCCACTCTGCCGAGCTAAAAAGTTGTTTGGTTTCATAGCTCGTTCGGCCCCAATAAGTCTTGTTTGTAGCTCAACATGTCCTTCTAAAAAATTTGAACAGCCCCGCCTTTTTGCCTTCAACATTTATGTCTTTTGAGTTCGCAATCGTATGGCGAGTCGTTCTTTCTGTGTCTTGCCAAGCAGACTTAACTCGGTTAACACTAACCCTGCCAACCTTCTTTGGCCGAGATAACCATCTCGGTCCAAGCATTCAAAAATATGTCGGTCAAACCTGTCAACTTACTTTGGCCGAGGTACGCCTCTCGGTTGAAGAATCCAAAAAACTTTGTTAATCAAACCTGCCAACCTTCTTGAGCTGTGATCCTTATCTCGGCTTAAGAGAGCTAAATGTTGGTCAAACCTGCCAACCTACTTTGGCCGAGGTAACTGTCATCCCGGCCAAAGAGTGCAAAAGTTTTGTTGGTCATACCTGCCAACTTCCTGCAGCCTAGATCCTTATCTCGGCTTAGGAGAGCTAAATGTTGGTTATTCCTGCCAACCTTCTTCAGCCTAGATCCTTATCTCGGCTGAAGAGAGCTAAATGTTGGTCATACCTGCCAACGTCCTGCAGCCTAGATCCTTATCTCGGCTTAGGAATGAAAAAAGTGTTGGTCAAACCTGCCAACGTCCTGCAGCCTAGATCCTTATCTCGGCTTAGGAGAGAGCTCAATGTTGATTATTCTTGCCAACTTTCTTCAGCGCGGATCCTTATCTCGGCTGAAGAAGAGCTAAATGCTGGCCAAACCTGCCAACCTTCTTGATTGCCCCCCAGTCGGGCAAAGACTTGTTAGAGAGAGTTGGCCAATCCTGCTAACCTTCCCAATTGCCCCCCAGTCGGGCAAAGACTTTTGCGCAGTCAATCCTACTTGTCAACCGTGTTAACTCTGGCCAAAAAGCTTTTTGTCTGGTATCCCTATTGTGCTGGACTCTGCCTCGGTGCGCGCCCCATCTTCCTCTACCCGGATGTGTTGGTGCACTTTCTCCATTAGGGCTTCCGTAATAAGGGGCGGCGTCATTGTCATTGAATCCCTCAACTTATTGCCAGCCGGCAAACCTCGTTTGTACTGTGCAATAGCTAGGTTTGTAGGGCAATTTCCAATCTAATTAAAAGTCTCCTAATACCGGTGTTTGTTCTGAATCTGGTCACAAATGCCTTCGCTAGTTGCGCCCACGAAGCTATGCTACCTTCTGGCAACCTTTCAAACCACGTTAAACCCAGGTCACCAAGGCTGGAAGGAAACAGGATACACATTAGAGCCTCGTTTCGCCGATACACGGCCATGACCTGGTAAAAGTGGCTCAAGTGTATGTAGGGGTCCGATTTTCCCTCATAAGTAATAAATTTGGGCTGGTGGAAGCCTGAGGGTAATGGTGCGTTCTTTATTGTCGGAATGAATGGTGAGCTCTACAACCTTACTAACGTTTTATCTGCTGGTTCATAGGCAAGGCGTGGCTCTGGAATTCTAACCTCGACACTCACATGTGTTGTAGGAGCCAATCATTGTAGTGCGGAGACTCTGCAGGGGTCGCGAGCCTGAGTGTCTTCTCTCCTTCGAGCCCTTTCAGTCCTCATTCTCTCAGGCCTGGAGTAGCGTGTCCTGGAAGTCTTTGATTGTGTATCCTCTGACCTGAGGCTTCTACTTTCAGTTTGTGATGGTGTGACTTGTCTGTCACGATCTTCTGAGTGGCAAGAGTGTGTGTTGCCTTTGCGCCCCTCTTTTGCTGCCACCCCTTTGCCTTTTATCTGGCTCTTCATAGACTCTATGTCAACCGCCATTCTTCTTATTACTTCGTCTTGCTCCCTTACGCGATCTTCGAGAACCTGAGGATCCATCTTCCGCCTCTGTCTATCAGGGCTTTGAGAGCGGTGTGGACTTGAGCCCCGTCTTTCTCTCGCTTCTCTCTGCGGATTCCTTCGCTGGGGATCTAATTCCACCATGGGTGGGATAGAAGGTAAACCTTCGCGCCTCCCACCCCCTTCCGGGGTTTGCCCATCTATAGCAGATTGCGGAAAATCTTCATTGTGCGCCATTGATTTCAACTAGAGAGAAAAACTTGATCAAAAGGTTTTGTTCTATGTGTAATTCCCACAGACGGTGCCAATTGTACGAGCACGAAATAATCTTCTCGTATAATCATGTTGATCAAGTTTGCACTCCTCCAAACATCTTCGCTTTGTCACCTGAAAATACAAACGTGAGCTAACCGGCAGGTGTGTGCCGGAAACCCCTTCGATGCCTAAGTCAGCAACTAGACAATAGACAATAAGCTCTGTGTATTCTAGAATAAGAATTGGGATACCTCTACATAGGTCTGGTCATAAGCTTTTATAGATTCTGTTTGGTACAATCCTAGTAGGATTCCAACTCTCCCTATGAGAGTCCTCCTAGGAATCACACACCCTACTCATTACCAACCAAGTGAGATGGTTTGCACAATCCCAGTAGGACTCTAACTTTCCTTAGCAGAGTCCTACTAGGAGTTTGATGCCCAAGGATAATGCTTACCCTTAGAACACCCTCATCACTACAAGCCAAGTGAGATGGCCACTCCCTTTACCTCGGCTGACCCCTTTACCTCGGCTGACATTGCGGTCAACCAAGTTATTCCGGCTCTGTGCTCAACTAAGTAATGGAAAAGAAGCATCGACCGAGCTACACCTAGCTCGGCTCTCCATCTTACCAAACACCTCGGCCAACCCTTGGGCCTAGTATTTAGGTAGCTCGGTCAACGTCTTTGCCCAGTTTGGTATTCAGATAAAAAGGGACCGAGCTACTCGACGTCCACACTTCGGCCCTTTAGTTCGGCCCACAACATAAATCAAAGGATCGTGGCTCGGCCCAAATTTTCGTTATAAATTACCCTTTCAGGTATTATGAAAATAGTGATTTCTTTTCTCTCCCAATCTCTCCACTTTTGGGAAGATTGAAAATGAGGCTTATAAGATAAATGAGTTTCTCTCAATTTATTCTCATTTCTGTCCACCTAGGTTATCCAAACAAGTAAGAGAAATACATATCTCTCCATTTCTTTTCTTTTCTCTCCAAATCACTCAATCCAAACATAGCGTAACAGTTTTCATCAATTTTACCGGTTGTTCTGTCAATTGTCTGGCAAGAGTAAATTTTCATCCGAAATTGATTGTCTGAGAGGTTGTCCACGAACGGTCACTCATAAAATTTGATAAAAAGTTACTGTATTGATTTAATGAAAAATCTGCCGCTTGATATCACTTTGATGATAGAAACAAAGCTCACATTTGAAACTCTTTTCATCAAATTTTAATTTAATGACAGGTTTGAGTAAAGGTTAGAAACGGGTTGATAAAGTGCAGGAGCTTCTATATACACACACCTAATCCCCTCAATACACACACTTAATGATATTTAATTTTATTACAATTTTATCCCTAAGTGAAATTACTATTCAGACATTTACCAAATTCAAAAGTCTCAATGCACACATCCAGAATTCACGTTGAAGCTGAAGCTCCTCCAGGTTCAGCTTCTTCCATTGAGGTAGAAGTGAATGCACTCATTCATTAAGCTCCAAGTTCAGCTTCTTCCATTGAGCTAGAAGTGAAAGCACTCATTCTTCAAGCTCAAAGTTCAGCTTCTTCCATTAAGGTCCAAGTTCATAGCTTCTCAACCTTCCTCATTCGTAGCTTCTTCCTCATTCATCATTGTTATGGAGGATTTGCCTTCTGAAAATCAGCAAATAAGTGTTTATGAGAAACATAGCGAAGGAAATGTGAGTTTCTTTTTTTTTTTTTTTTTCCAGTGTCGTTCGGATAACCAGAGCCGAATTGTTGTTATACAAAACATGCAGGAAGGAATATGTGTAAACTTAAGGAAGTCAAGTTTGCGCGGATTTTGTGTTGGATTACACCACTCAATTCACAACTGAACAGGTTCACTCTACGAAATTATAATGATTATGTTTCGAATTGCTCACCAAATGTAAATGTTTGATAATATTTATTTAACTTTGTAGGTATTCAAAAGTAAGGATGAATTGCTCAACTGGGTACGTGAAGTTGGAAAGAGAAATGGTTTGGTCATTGTAATCAAAACATCAGACTATGGTGGAGGGAAAAAAAGACCCAGGATGTATCTTGCTTGTGAGAGGAGTGGCCAATATAGAGCAACAAAGAAGTTAAAACATGATGGCAACAATACATCAAGAATAACCGGTACGAAGAAGAAGTGTGGTTGTCCTTTTGATATGAGGGCTCACAGGTTTACTACACATGATGAATGGACATTGACTGTAGTATGCGGATTGCATAATCATCCACCTGCGGAGCACCTTGAGGGACATTCATATGCGGGGAGGCTATCAAAGGATGAGAAAGCATTGTTAATGGATATGTCAAAGAGCATGGTTCGGCCAAAAGAAATCCTAGTAACCTTGAAACAGCGAGATGCCCTCAATGTAAGCACACTTAAAACCATTTACAATGTACGCCATCGAAACAGGGTGGTACAGAGAGCTGGAAGATCACAGATGCAACACTTATTAGGTGAATTGGCCAAGTATAATTACATTGAGCGCCATCGGTCTGAAGAGTCCACGATGACTGTGACAGACTTGTTTTGGGCACATCCTACTAGTTCGGACTTATTTTGGTCTTTCCCACGTATATTAATTATGGATTGCACATATAAAACCAACAGATATCGGCTTCCTCTTCTTGAAATTGTGGGAGTGACATCAATTGAAATGACATTCTTTGTAACTTTCGCATACTTACATTATGAGAGGGTCGATAACTATGCGTGGGTGTTAGCTATATTGCGTGATGTCATGGATGGGTTTGTTATGCCAATAGTTATTGTTACTGACAGAGAGCTAGCCTTGATGAATGCCATACAGAAGATATTCCCGAGTGCCAGACATTTATTATGTCGTTGGCATATCAGTAAGAATGTATTGACCAAATACAAGAAAATGTTTGAGACACAGTAGAAATGGAAGAAGTTCAACCATGAGTGGAACTCTTTAGTGTATTCATCTTCTGAAATTCAATACGATGAGCATCTTAAATCATTACTTAAGGAATTCAGTAGTTATTCTGATGCAGTCAAATACGTCATGGATACTTGGTTGGTTCCTTACAAGGACAAATTTGTGGCGGCATGGACAGACACGTGTATGCATTGTGGCAATGTTACAACGAATCGGTAAGATTACTTCTCTTCAATATGTTATTAATAAGTGACATGTACTTGATTTTAATTTGACTTACATTGAATTCAACAGAGCTGAGAGTGCACATGCAAAACTTAAACGACAATTGGGTTCATGTCAAGTCTCATTTCAGGCATCATTTGAGAAAATACACAGTCTGCTTGAGTTACAACACACTGATATCAAGGCTTCATTTGAGAAAAGTCTAACTGTTGTGCAACATCAATTTAAACCTTCTCAGTTTAGGGAGCTATGGGGTAATGTGCCTATCTCTGCATTGGAGTATTTGCTTGTAGAAAGTAAGAGAGCCAATTCCATTGGTATTGATGTTGAAGCTTGTGGATGCGTCCTTCGCCATACTCATGGTTTACCTTGTGTCCATGAGATTGTTGACTACATCAGACAAGATCGTCCTATACCACTTGCTACCAAACACTCACAGTGGAGGCAACTTCATATCTCCATATGCAAGAAAGAAGAGGAAATGGAGGTGACTTGTCATGCAGAAGTAGAGTTGCTTGTGAACAAGTTTAATGAAAGTGATAGAACCCTGCGGTTGGAGCTTTTGAAGAAGTTGAAAGAGATTGTATAACCGGGAAGCACTTTTCTTGTTGAGTCGGAAGTGAAGCCCAAAACACGTCCTCGGATCATAAGAAGATCAATGTTTCTACCCGTCGTGACCCGTGTGCATTTGAGTTGGTGCAATCTGGACATGATTCCTTCTCACCTAGGGACACTCAAATCACTACATTAGCTTCTACTCTGCAAACCAAGAAGAAGCGACCTGTTAAGGAAAAGAGAAGGTGAATCCGAAAGGGAAGGTATACATTACTAGAACAGTGAAACCTGGTGCATATGTTGATGCTTTCCCTGCTGGGTTGAAACCATACATTAAGTTTGTCAAGGATGTAGCTGCAGATGGGAATTGTGGTTTCAGGGCTATAGCTGCTTCAATTGGTCATACAGAAGATGATTGGGCTCAGGTTAGGCGTGATCTATTGGGTGAGCTGCACACACACAAAGAGGAATACATTACACTTTATGGGTCCTATGAAAGGTTTGAAGAATTGACAAGCATATTGTCATACTTTGAAGACAGTCCTGGATACTCACATTGGATGACTATGCCAGACATGGGGCATCTTGTTGCATCGTGCTACAATCTTGTGTTATACCACTTGTCTTTACAGCAATGTCTCACCTTTTTACCTCTTAGAACAGTGCCAGTACCTCAACTTGATAGACGTGAGATTGCCATTGGGTTTGTCAACGGAAATCATTTCGTCCAGGTATAACAGAAACTTATCAATTGGGTTTGTGCATGTACAAGAAGTTATGAGGTATGACCACTAAGTCAATTGATATTTGGTGCAGGTTTTGTTGCAGCCAGGCCATCCAGTTCCTCCTATTACCACTAATTGGAGAAAATACCGTCACCCTTGCGCTGTCGACTGGGATGATGCATATGTGCGTCGCATTCAACATTTCAAGGACATTATTCATGATAATGTAGCTACTCGAGAGACTTTTGATGTTGTTGATATCGCATGACACATGTATGCATTTGACAATGTTAGAATCATGGAAGAAATTAATGGATGTGTTTTTGATGTTGATGTGTTATGTTTTGCAATGTGGATTGAATGTTATTGACCATTGTTACCATTCCATTGTAATAAGAAAATATCATTTACAAAATCAACGACCATTGTTACCATTCTATTCTAATAATAAAATGTCATTACAATGTCATTACAATACCATTGTTGCCATTCCATTCTAATAAGAAAATATTAACCACTGTTACCATTACAACAATGTGATCTTACAAAAAACACCAAAAAAAATTCATCAACAAAATAATATGTAACAAAATAACATGCCACGAATCAGCTGTATGTCTACGCCTAGGCCTATGATTGTATGTCAATGTCGAAGATGGAAAGCGACCTCCAGCAGAACTAGGTCCAGCTTCGTCAATGTGCTGACCTTCTAGGACATACGTCATACTCTCGATAGCCTGGTAAAGTCGATAAGGATGTCGAATCCCCTCCTCATAACCAGCGTCAATAATAGGATGTGAAATCTGTAGTGCATGTGCAATACGCTGCATTTGAAAAGAATATCACATTTTAGGGAACATATCAGAAAATAAAAAGTAAGTTACATATGCATAAGAGAGGATAATAGATTACATCCGCATGTTCGCTGAAATCCTGATGGTCATGGACACGCGGTTCATCAGTGTGCTCAACATATAGGTGCGTGATATTCTTATACCAATCTATGTAACCCGGTACACATTCCCAAGGCTGACGAACTGGTGTACTCCTCCGTTGCTCAGATAAGACGTGGTTATCCCAAGCCTCCCAGATCCTATCCAAGTATCTATACATGACTGTATATCGTGCGGATATGTTGCCTCGCGCACCACGACTGGGAGCTAGCGGTGCATCTGGGATGGTTTGAACCCTGCCAAACTGCCTCAGAACTCTATCTGGATAATAGGGTTCGACAACGTCTAAGCACTTTAAGCATCCATGGTAGAACGTAACCGGGTTACATGGATGTCGGTCTCTGCAGCTGTGGTATGGATCCCAAATAACCTGTAAACGTAAAGTGTTTTTGAATTAAAGTATATAAAGGGTAAGATAAATGGAAAGTGTTAAAATTATCTCAGGATGAGTAAACTTACATCAGTAGCCACCAAATTGTCAAGCTCGGCTCGAAAAGATTTCAAATGATCAATGGAGGAACCCGCCTCTCTCCTAGATGCCCAATGGTACACGTGTGGCATGTCTTCATTGTAGCCCATGTTCTGGTGAGGTCAGAATGCTCGGAAGTTCTCATAAATCCACGCCTCCAAAAGAGTCATATAACTACCCATCTGCTTAACCCCAGACCGGCTAGCATACCCCAACTATCTGTATAAAAATGCTAATGCAGCAGCACCCCAGGCGTAAGTATGAATGGATCCCAAATCCATCAATAAGCCAAGGTAAACAACAGGAACCCTGCCGCCACTCTTGTCACTGAAGAGTGTACATCCCAACAGAAACAACAAATAAGCTCTAGCAGCGCACTGTATAGCCTCCTCGGGGTCTGAATCTATGACACCAGCAAACTGACTTCGCAACCACTCAAGCCTGACTGAATTGCCACCAGCAGAAGAAACCTCTTCATGTGTTGCACGTTCAGTAATGTAGACACCCCATTTTTGACCGACCTTAAGACTCAGACGTCACCGATTGAGCGCTCGGTGGTGTTGCATATCGTGCTCGTTCAGAAGCCCCAGAGTCGCGGCCGTGCGCCTTGCCTCCGGACTTCCGAACTCTCTTCTGTGCCTTGTCTCGGTTTGCGAACCAGACTCGGTTTTCTCTGTTTTTCTTCCTGAGGGAAGGGAGTGGTCCTGTAGACCATCTCTTGGTGGCCGTGCGCTACTTTTCATGGCCGTAGGCCATTTTGCCCATTTCGGAGCCCGATTCCCAGTTTCCGGAGCCGTCAGGCCGTGTGCCTCGGTTCGGGACCGCCCAACCATCTCCGATTCCTCCGATTTTTGGCATGTACCTCTGTTTCATCATTCCAAGGCTCCCTGGGGTCTTAGATACCCACTTCGTGGCTGAATGCCACTTTCGGTGCTTACAGCCGGTTTTCGGGCCCCGAACCTCGCGGTTTGGCCCCCGAGCATTCGTTTTGCATCGTTTTTTTGTTCAATTTTGGCAAGCGCCCCTGTTTTATCATTCCGAAGAACACTGGGGTCTCTGATGCCCACTTCATGGCCAAACAAAATATCTCGATTTCGTGCCCTCAAAATATCTAGATATTTTGCCCTCAAAATATCTAGATATTTGAGGCAAGATATTTCCACCATTTGGCCCTCCTTTAGAACCCTTTTCTTGGCCATAAGAACGGCAGCTCCTAGCTGGTTGAGGGGTGGAGAAAAATCCTTGGAACCTTGCATGTTCATCTCCTCCATTTCCAAGCTTCAAACATCCAAGTTTTGCTTCCATTCCTTCATCAACTCCAAGCACAACCAACACCACCTCCATTTCAGCAGCAAGGGAGTAATTTTCAGAGGTTAGGGATCAACAAATTCAATCCAAGAAGCAAAGAAAGCTTGATCTTCAAGGGTAAGTCTCAAGATCCTTTTTTTTAGCATTTTCTTGCTTCAAATTTCTACCCTATTTGCTTTTTGTTTTGGACTCCGACCCCTTCTGGTTTTGTGCTTATTTTGAGCCCCTCTACAACATTGTAGAAGGGCCCAACCTCATTTGGTGTCTCTATGATATACTTTCTTCAATATCACTCTTTAGGCCATTAAATTGCAAGCTTTGTTTGGATTATGTGTGATCTGATTTCGAGCATACTATATACTGTGAGTGGGCTTATGTTGAGCCCCTCTTCAACTTTGAAGAAGGGCTCAACCATGTTTGGCTTCTCTATCATGCACTTCCTTTGAAATGCTTCCATTTTACCGTAAAATTGCATGATTGTTTTGGCCTATTTGTGATCTGAGTTGGAGCATGAAACATACTGTAATTGTGCTTATTTTGAGCCCCTCTTCAACATTGAAGAAGGGCTCAACCTGGTTTTCTTGCTCTAAATATCACTTGCTTTGAATTCTTGTCACAATCCCATTTTGCATGCTTTTTTAAGCTCACCATGCTTCGGATTTGAGCCTTCATCAGGCTTAGAGAATGCCTTATTTTTGCCTATTATTCATGTTCTGTTAAGGGTCTTAGGCCATTTGATGATTGGTTTTGGTACTTGTTTTGTAATCCTTCAATTTACCGTAAAATTGCATGTTTGTTTAGGCTTGCTTAGCTACTGATTTGAGTCTTCACCAGGCTTAGAAAGTGTCTTAGAATTTCCTATTATTCATCTTTTGTCAAGGGTCCAAAATTGTTTGATGCTTGTTTATGGTACCTCATGTTGTACCCCCTTATTGGCTCATTTTTGCATGCCATTTTGAGCATATCTACACACTGAATTAGAGGATCTCATATACTGTAAAAATGCATATTTTTAGTCCCTCTCTAATGTTGTAAAACTGAGTTTTTGGGTTTAAGCATTGTAGATACCACTTGCTTTGTAATTCCTCTCTTTTTCCGTATTTTTGCAAGCTATTGTTGCCATACTTGTGATCATAATTGGGCCTTGTTTTGTACTGAAAAGATGCTATTTTTGGGGCTGCCTTGCTACTGTTTTTGCTTCCATGTGTCAATTTTGCATGTTTAGCATAGCCGTAGGCCATTTCGGGGGCTAAATATCACATTTCGGGAGCATTCTGGGCATCGGGTGCATTTTTATTACTATTTTGGGGCTGTTTTCCCTTCATTTAGTTGCTGGAATTTGTTTTGCATGCTTGCATATCATTTCCCAGGTCATTTCATGCCTTATTGCATTGCCTCGGTTTGCGTGCCCGTGGGTGCGCACTTCGAGGCACTCCGTTTTCGCCATCGGCAGCTGATGTGAGTGTGGCTGAGGCCCTCTCATGTTAGCATAAGCCCATTTCGCATTCCGTATGCTGTTTTGTGCCTTTGGGCCATGCCTCGGTTTGCGTGCCCGTGTGCACGCTTTTCGAGGCACTTCATTTTTATCATTCCGGCATCTTATGTGAGTGCGGCTGAGGCCCTCTCATGTTAGTGTGAGCCCAATCTACATTTTTCATGCCTGTATGTCATCACCTCGGTATGCGTGCCTGTGGGCACACATTTCGAGGCACTTCGGTTTTATCCGATTTTCTCATTTCATCATCGCCTCGGTATGCGCGCCTGTGGGCACACATTTCGAGGCACTTCGGTTTTATCCGATTTTTTCCATTTCATCATCGTCTCGATTTGCGTGCCCGTGTGCACGCATTTCGAGGCACCGATTTGCATTTCATCATCGCCTCGGTATGCGCGCCTGTGGGCACACATTTTGAGGCACTTCGGTTTTATCCGACTTGCATTTCACATCATCGCCTCGGTTTGCGTGCCCGTGTGCACGCATTTCGAGGCGCTTCTGTTTTATCCGATTTGCATTTCATGCCATCGCCTCGGTTTGCGTGCCCGCGTGCACGCTTTTCGAGGCGTCTCATTTTCATCTCATTTTCATCAGCATTGTGCATACTAGGCTGTATCTTAGTTGCATTTCATGCATACCATGCATATTGCATCGTGTTCGGGATAGGAGTTAGCCCGGGCACGGGAAACGAGGTACGTTTCGTACTCCGAGTGACGGAACGGGTCTCAATTCCCAGGTCACCGACACTCCGGATTACCCATGATGGAGTTAGGTTTTGTTGTAGCATTCACATGCATTCATTCTATATTGAGCTGTGCAATTCGGCTCCTCGGCCATCATGCATCGATATGCGTGATTGGTGGCACGAGGATCGAGGCATGCATATATTTGTGAAATACATTGCTATGCCCTTTTCCTGCTCTCTGTTGCAGCAAAATCAAGGATCAACAACTTTTCAGAGTTTGGCACGCATTTCGAGAAAAGTGCAAACAGAGGCTAATTGGGGCATCCCGGTGAATTTCCGCGCCAGAGCAGCCCGGCATACATTATTCATCAGAAGCAAGGCAGTCCCTGGCTTGCATGCCAGTCTTACTTTTTTGTAGTTAATCTGTACATTAATTAGAAATCTGTATATTTCGGACTGTAATATTCTTTTATTTCGGACTGTATTATTTATTCGGACCCTCTGCGCGAGGGCATAACTGTAATAAGTGTGGGTGTGTGTGATGTATGTCTTCCAACCCCACGTCTTTCTCCCTTTTATTTATCCGCTTATGATGGTTAGATATAGGGCATATTTCGATTAGCATACAGTATGACAGCATGTTTGCATCATTCATCTGTTTTGCACGCACCGGGCTCGGCGCATCATACAAACTGCATTCGTATTTCAAATTCCAAATTGAGTACATGTTAGCTGTAGCATCTCACATGCCATGTTTAGAATAGCCGAGCCTGCTATAGTTGCATCTTTGCATGTGCTGCATTAGGCATTACAGTATATTTAGAATCATACATGATTTCTAATAAGCTTCCGTTTTTGGCTTGGAGTACTAGGTGAGTTTTATGCTTTAGCATCCTTGCATGCGTGTGAGTGTTGCCATGATAGCATGCTTACCATGAGGCTAACTGCTTATGTGATATAACTGCCTTGAATGCCTGTGGGTGGAGGTTGAGTTGCTTGAATTGGGACAATGCGTTGACTGTTTGTTTTAAGCCCACTAGATAGTGGCAAAATCATGTTTTCTAAGCCCACCCGAGGGTGGCAAATCCGCGTCTTAGCCTACTTGCGGGTAGCACCATCAAACCATTTTCAAACAAACAAACATGAAATGTTTTGTTCCAATTCGGGCGACCCGGTCTATACTTGTTTGCTGCGAGCATCACATAGTAACCTAGGCTAATAACGGAATAAGAGCATACAATGTTTTCAAAAACAGATATCATGGTTAGTAGAGGCCGGTCTTTGACCGGGCGAGCGGGGGTGCTCACGATGTGACCTTCCCCAATCGTACCCAAGTTCCCGAGCCAACTTTGGTGATGACGGACACGTGGCCTTTGGCACCGAGTCAGGGTTTCCTAAATTTCCCATTTAAAAAATATTTAGGTGGCGACTCTGTTATCTGGCAAAGCAGTCCATGTTTGGCACTTCTTTCAAAAAATCTGTTTTCAAAACGATTTGCCGGATTTGGACTCTTTGGTTCAAGATTAAGAACCGTGACATTTGAGTCCTTCGAACTGTAGTGACCCCAATATGAACAGAACGGGACCTAAACCCTCCCGGGGCGTTCGGGGACGTCTACAGTTTCTGGCGACTCTGCTGGGGATTTAGAGAACTTGACTCGAACTCATGATATCTGTTTTTGACTACACTTGTGTGTTTCTTTGCATTGCATTTGCATTGGTGCGCCTAGGACACCGTGTTTGCCATATGCCATTCCCGAACGATTTGCCGGAGGCTTGTCTTGTCAAGGCATGTCCATAAGGCTGATCGGCTCTGGGCTCTGACAGCATGGGAACACAAACCCCGGTTTTACCGGGGCACCCTTTTACCATTCGACCTAGTGCATATTCGGATCCTTAGTGACCATTCCAAACTAGGACAGGTTGCTTACCCGTTTATAGGTTGTTTGAAGCCGCTGCGTGCGTAGTGAAACCCTAGCTCCTGACAAAATAGGACAGGGAAACCCTACCCCAACATAGGGGTATTTTGGCTCTCACTTATCTGTTATGTGCTTGTTAGAGTGTGTCTCTACAGGGAATGCATGTATCAGTTTGCGAGTTTGGGCATCAGGCCTGCGGGCACCAATTCAGTATTTTGGGTATCAGGCCTGCGGGCATCAGTATTTGGTGGAATCAGTTGTACCTGAGGGTATCAGCTTACAGGCGGAATTTTGAGGCAGAATTCAGTAGAGAGCACACTCATTCAGCTTTGTTCGTATCTGTTATTGTGAAATCAGGCTGAGATGCTGTCCGTTTCTCTTTTGCTAGGTAGTCCTGGAACCATAGCTTCAGAAGGCTCCGATATCCCCCGGGTACATTGGACTAGTGCTGATAGACTTTGTTAGGTCAGAAATTCAATTCAAGGGCAACCAGTGTTCTTTCGCTGAGGCAAGGCAAAGAAGGGCCATACAGGGCTCATTGGCTCATCTGATCCGTCAGTCACCAGTCACATCACCCTTGTTCAGAATCAGCAGCCCGTGATGGCACAGGGTTCGGAAGAATTTGTAGCCGTGATAGCAGCGTTGAATCAGGGAACTGCCATGCAGGCTGAGACCAGTATTGAAACGCAGCGCCCATCTGGGGCATCTGCCTCACATCCAGCTTTGGGACCCCAGCCGAACTTTGACCCACTTCCGCCAGTTGAAGATTTGCTGTGTCCGAGTCCTCGAGAAGGGTTAGCTCAAGCCCAAGTTTTCAGACCCATGGTGCAGCCTAATGAGAGGCGTTATCCCCTTGATGCTAATGACCTCGATCTGACCGCAGTGAAAATTGCGAACCTCGAGAAGCAATTCAAAAAGGCACAGGGCCTTAACTCCATTCCCGACATTGAGGATGGGCACACTGAGTCTGCTGTACGGCTCCCAGACAGATTCAAAATGCCACATATTGACCGTTTCGACGGGTCTGGGGATCCAATGGTACATATCCGACTTTTCTTGGATGTCCTAAAGCCGATGGGTTTGACTAAGCCACAGAAACTCTCTCTGTATGGAAGAACCCTGTCCGGTGTAGCAGCCACTTGGTACGCTAAGTTGGAGGACAAAGTGAAGCAAAACTGGGAAGAATTGGCTGAGGCTTTTGTCGATCAGTATTCCTATAATACCCAAGTTGAAATGACCATCCAAGAGCTTGAAGCAACCCGCCAAAACCCAAAAGAGCCTTTTGTGAAATTTGTTGCGAGGTGGAGAGCAAAGGCAGCACAGATAACAGATCGCCGCCCTTCTGAGAGGGATCAAGTGCAGATGATGGTGCGAAACCTCGAGCATGATATGTTGCAGAAATTGATAGTGGCTCCGCTATTCACTTTCAAAAGTTTGCATGAACTGGGGGTCCAGGTCGAGAATGCGTTCAACAGTGGGATCATTCCCAGAACAAGTGAACCGACAAGGAAGGTGATTTCAAGGAGTACCAATGCCGGAAGTAGCACTATTTCCGAACCCATTGAAATCAATACAGTCGCCACAGCCAACCCCTTTGCCAATCCAAGCCTACAAACAGCCGACCCAGCCCGAGCTCAGGGCAGAACTTTCACCCCTCTCCATATGAGCCTGACTAGCGCACTAAAACTCCTGAGGGAAAGAGGGCATCTCAAACCCCTCGATCCTCAACCTCTTCCTGACCCACTCCCAGCCAGACATAACCCCTCCAAGTACTGTATGTACCATCAGCAGCGCGGTCATGGCACCGACCGTTGCTACCGCCTTCGTCATGAGGTCCAAAATCTCATCGACAACCGGACGATAGCTCCACCTTCAGGCCCCAATGACCGAACATTTCCCACTTACCTCAATCTCATCCATACATTGCCATCCACCTATGACCCCAGCATATACATCACCCCGGCCCATCTACCCAAGCCTGAGGTGTTTATCCCAGAAAGCATGGACTTATGCATGATGGGTGCACCTGAACCCCAATCATCTCAAACCCATGAACCCACTACTTCCGAGCTGATGAGGATGATTAAAGATCTTCAAAGAACTGTGACCGATCTGGCCTCTGGGACATTGGCTCCATCATCGACCACACCACATACTGGGAGTTTTATGTCAAAAGGCTCCCCAAGCTTAGGACGGGCTACATTCGAGGAAGGCCAATCCCTTGGCAAAGTGGAGGCGAGTGGAAAGAACAAAATAGGGGCGGGCATGGACCCCCATGAACATCTTCTGTTGGCTATTGAGGCTTTGAAAGCCGAGGGACTGGACAAAGAGCAAGTCCTCACAGTTGTTGCAAAAACTGTGGATGACACTTTCGCTACTCAAGTTGGGGGCAGTTTGAACCAAAGAGAAAACCGGGAGAAGGGCCGTTATACCAGAGGCAATCCTGTTAGCTCTAACCCTCCACTCAGAAGAGATCGGCAAACCAGGCCAGCACCTGCCAATCCTTTTGCTGGTGCGTCCAGCAAAAATCCACAAACCCAGAAGTACCAACCTCGAGGTCGGAGGGTCTTCCATGCCCTCTATATGCCTTTGTCCAAAGCTTTTCAAATCCTTGTGGGACAAGGCCATCTCGAACCCCTTGAGCCTCGACCTCTCCCGAACCCTCTTCTGGCTACACATGATGCTACCCAGTACTGCGCGTACCATCAGCAAACTGGCCATACTACCGACGACTGCTTCCGTCTTCGTCATGAAGTACAGGATCTGTTTGACAATGGGGTTGTCCTCCCGCCAAGCTCTGCAAAGTCTATCGGCACTTGATTAGTGAACTTGTGGGGGGATAATGTGATGTGATCGAGGGATGAACCACCTGCGGGCAGCGCTCAGTTTACTCCAAATATGGTGGATGGCACGCACTGTTCTGAGCAATGCGCAAATACCAGTTTTTTTGTGTTTTCTGACTTGGGTATTGGGTCAGTCTTGTTGTTTTGTTTTGAGTCTGTCCTTTTGTTTTGAGTCAGTCTTTTTGTTTTGGGTCTGTCTTGTTGTATCGAGTCAGTCCTGTTGTATAGGAGTCGGGTGATTCCGGGGGTGTTACCTCGGACATCACCATTTTGTTTTGTGTTTGTCTTTTCGTTTTGTTTTGAGTCTGTTTCTGTCAGGGAGCCAGTTGTGCCAACAGATTTTGAATGAAACAGCAGTAATTTTCATACTCTCGCATTTGTTTCTGCCGTGTGCTAGTTGTACCGGGATTTGAATGAAATGGCAGTGCATTCCACCTGCTCTCTTGTGCCTTGAAGTCATTGTAATGACCTGAGTTTTTCAAACCTTTTTGAACACTGCGGTAAAAACAAAGAGGGAGGAATTCCTCGGGATTTGCAAAACTTTGATCAAATTGAGAGAAAGAGAGGCGTGCTAAGCCCTTAATGAATGAAATCATGCTTGTTAGTGTGAGTACTGAGAAGGACCCTGCTTTGATCCAGATTGGTCCTACACTGTCTTCAGCGCGAGCGATTTGTCGCTTTCTTAAAAACTTTCAAAAAAAAATGTTTTGCGCGGTCCTGCGAAGACATGTGTGGAATCGCTCTTGAGATTGTGCAGCTTAGGATCGCTCTCAGCCTCGAGACTCAACCCCTTTGCTTCCAAACCTTGAACTTGCATTCAGAATGTTCAACGGTCGACCACATGTAAGGCCTGTGTGGCCAGATTTGAAGCAGCCCTTGAACAAGAGGCACCAAAGTCAGATCAAGAAGGTCAAACCCATCAGAAGAAGCTTGCAAAGCTAGAACAGAAGCACCCCTCGAACTAGGGGCAAAAAATGTCCGATGTGCTCGAAGAGCCAAATGTGGATCTTTCTGCAAGTTAATACAGCAGCCACTCTCCTGGATATAGAGGGCTTCAATCTCAAAACCATTTGGCGTGGACTGATTACATTTTTTACCCTTTGAGAGGCTCGCTGGGCCGAAAACCCGGAAGGGCGACCCAGGCAAAAGTTAGAGCAAGAAAAAGAAAAAGAAAGAACAAGAAAAAAACAAGAAAAAAAAAAATGCAAAAAAAAAAAGAAAAGAATGATGAAAAGAAAATGAAAAAATGCAAAAAAAAAAAGAAGAAGAAAAAGAATGAAAAGAAAAAAAAAAAAAAAAGAAAGAAAGAACAAAGCTCGCAAGGTTGAAAACCTGCAACAGGCGCCTTGGCAAAAGTTAGAGCATAAAAGGAGAGGTTAAATACCCGAGTGTACCTTAACCCCGAACTACGTAAGGCTTGATTCCCATCTTTGGGATACGTAGGCAACTTCATTCTGAAGTCCAGCCAAAACACTTCCAAATCAAGTGTGTCCATGCAATGGTTTTGACCATCCTTGCCTCCTTTGTATTCGGAGTTCGATTGCAATCATCGCTCTGAGAGACTGACTTACAATGCGCTGCGGTGCCTTTCAAACAAGGGGCAACTTTCCGTTGCCATTCAATGCGCCGCGGTGCCGTTCAAACAAGGGGCAACTTTCCGTTGCCGTGCAACTTTCTTCAAGCAAGGGGCAATTTTCCTTCGGATCTGAGGTTGTGCATCTCAGGAGTGGGTTCTATGCTCGTTGAGCAATGGCCGATTGCAAAAATAGTTTTGAGAATTTTTACTAAGGTTGACTATTTTCTCGAAAATCATTCTATCTTTTCCAAAACTGGACCCTTTTTGGACCAAAAAAGGAAAATTTTCAGTGCTCATAGCCTAACTTGCATGATTTTAAATCAAAAATCGAACAAGCATGTTGATCTAACTCTCATTTTGGTCAAAACTGTTTTAGTGAAAAGCAAAAACAAAAAATGGTCAAAATGATGAACTAGGGGCGCAGTCGAGTCAGGTTCCCTGTCTTTTCCCCTTTATCAACGCACTTGCCAGGAAGGGCACTCTACCTGCCAAGAAGGGCGCAATTGAAGTTAACGACAAAGGGCTGAAAGCTCTCTCAGCCTCCAAGCAACGAGGTATCAAGCCACGTGCGAAGCACGAACTGGAATGAGGCAAGATATCCCACTCCATCATCTGGACAGATCTGATCACGTCCAAACTCCCCAGTAGAGCATCATCAATCGATGTCAGCTACAGATTTGCTACACACCCAGTTGTAGCGCAACCCCTCTGTGGGAGGAATTCACTAGCTGCGTGCAGAAGAAGAAGAATCTAGCAGAATGCTAGGGGCACGAGCCCACAACTGCTGTTTATCCATCAACCCCCAGGGGAGGGATTGAAAAATGAGAGATTGAAGAATAGAGAGATGTGCGATGAGAGAAAAAGTGAGAAAAGGGCTTTTTCAGAAAACAGAGATTGAGTGCCGGAGTGATGTGAGAATCACAAATGAGAAAGGGTGGGAAACATTACCCGGTGAAACAGGCTCCCTGTGCACGTCTGAGTGTCGTGTCTTTTGTTTTATCTCGGTTTTGTTTCGGGACGTTTCGAGTGTTACTCAATGTGTCTAGGTTGTGTGCCTTTTATTTTCTTGTTGAGTTGTTTTGGCTGTGGTCAGTTGTAGGCTCAATACCCGGTTGAGAATCCTTTTCTCATTTTCAAAAGAAAAATCATCCTGTGCTCAGAGTGCTGTGCCATTCTCCACATTTGTGCAAAACAGAATTGGTTCTTTCATAAAGCCGCAGGGTTCAACCCAGGTCATGTGAGAACAGTAAAACCAGGACCTATCTGAAGCGCAAAAGAAAAGAGGAAAATTTGGAGCATCTTAGCATGTTTCAACCTTAGCAAAATCCGAGACTGCATTCCAGGTGCACCTCTTCAGGCCTTGTCAATGCTACCGAAGTATGAGTGCGCCTCTACCTCAAGTGTAAGCCTGCTTCAAGTCAGAATGGCAGTCCAAGCAGCACCCGAGGGTTTCACATGCAAATGTTATCTCTTGCCGATATGAACAGGGTGTGTCCCTTTTGAGCTGAGTATGTTGTGAAGCCCTCTAAGAGGCAAATCAGAGGCACCAGAGTACATATTTGATGATCCTTTATTGCATAGAATGTGAACTTTCTTATACACTGCTGTTGCATGCGTGCCGCGCATCATTATGATTCATGCATAGAAAATGCTTGCTTTCACTATTGCATAGAATGTGCTTCCATACTTGCATAGAAAATGCTCGTGTCTTTTGCATAGAAAATGCCCCCATACTTGCATAGAAGATGCATTTTATCGCACTATCTTGTGCACTTACACTTTGTATCTCACTTGCACTGTCTTGTGCATCTTGTGGTTGTATTTCACTCGCACTATCTTGTGCATTTCAAATCACTCGCGCTGTCTAGCGTATCGCGCTGTTTAGTGCATTTCAAAGCAATCGCGCTGTTTAGCGTATCGCACTATCTTGTGCATTTCCAATTAATCGCACTGTCTTGTGCATTTCAAATCACTCGCGCTGTTTAGCGTATCGCACTGTCTTGTGCATTTCAAATCAATCTCGCTGTTTAGCGTATCGCACTATCTTGTGCATTTCAAATCAATCGCACTGTTTTGTGCAGTTCATCATTCGCGCTATTTTGCGCACCTCCAGCGCACTGTTTTGTGCAGTTCATCATTCACGCTATTTTGCGCACCACAATCGCACTGTTTTGTGCAGTTTATCAATCGCGCTATTTTGCGCACCTTAATCGCACTGTCCTGTGCTTTGCATATCATATCGCACTATCTTGTGCATTTCAAATCAATCGCGCTGTTTAGCGTATCGCACTATTTTGTGCATTGTATCATTTGCGCTATCTTGCGCGTCTCACCTGTACTTGTTAGTGCATTACATTTCACTCGCGCTATTTTGCGCATCGCACTATTTTTGCACATTACTTGCATTGTTCATGCATTTTGTCGTGCTATCTTGCGCGTCCCACCTGCACTTGTTAGTGCATTACATTTCACTCGCGCTATTTTGCGCATCGCACTATTTTGTGCACATTACTTGCATTGTTCATGCATTTTGTCGTGCTATCTTGCGCATCTCACCTGCACTTGTTAGTGCGTTGCATCGCGCTATCTTGCGCACCTTACCTGTATCACACTGCTTTATGCATTCACCCGCCGGCACCGCGTGTGCCAAACTTTCAGGAATCACATTGAATATATGTTGTTAGCATTTTGTTCTTGTTGAATTCCTCTATTTTTGCAGGCACGATATTGTATGTACGGTTCATTTGAGGCTGGTGCGACCAGACGAATCGCGCAGGTATTGTATCTTCTCCGTGTGAGACGCGACGAGAATCGAATGATTCTCCGCATTCCTAACTGCATGAAATGTAGTTGTTGCTTTGCATTCTTGCTTAACACTGTTGCATCTATTTGTCAATACTTGCTTCATTACAGCTTGCTGCATTTGCATAATCATTTGGCTCTGTGCATGTCGCTTTGCATTTTGCCCTCTGCCTGCGGGCACACATACCTCTGTTTATCCTGTTTGATTGTCTAAGTCTTCGGCTTTGTCAAAAATGGGTCGTCTCTGGGCTTTGACATTCACTCCCGTCATTGTTATGACTTCCGAGTTCTGTCAAAGAGGGGCAACTGTAGACACCCCATTTTTGACCGACCTTAAGACTCAGACGTCACCGATTGAGCGCTCGGTGGTGTTGCATATCGTGCTCGTTCAGAAGCCCCAGAGTCGCGGCCGTGCGCCTTGCCTCCGGACTTCCGAACTCTCTTCTGTGCCTTGTCTCGGTTTGTGAACCAGACTCGGTTTTCTCTGTTTTTCTTCCTGAGGGAAGGGAGTGGTCCTGTAGACCATCTCTCGGTGGCCGTGCGCTACTTTTCGTGGCCGTAGGCCATTTTGCCCATTTCGGAGCCCGATTCCCGGTTTCCGGAGCCGTCAGGCCGTGTGCCTCGGTTCGGGACCGCCCAACCATCTCCGATTCCTCCGATTTTTGGCATGTACCTCTGTTTCATCATTCCAAGGCACCCTGGGGTCTTAGATACCCACTTCGTGGCTGAATGCCACTTTCGGTGCTTACAGCCGGTTTTCGGGCCCCGAACCTCGCGGTTTGGCCCCCGAGCATTCGTTTTGCATCGTTTTTTTGTTCAATTTTGGCAAGCGCCCCTGTTTTATCATTCCGAAGAACACTGGGGTCTCTGATGCCCACTTCATGGCCAACAAAATATCTCGATTTCGTGCCCTCAAAATATCTAGATATTTTGCCCTCAAAATATCTAGATATTTGAGGCAAGATATTTCCACCATTTGGCCCTCCTTTAGAACCCTTTTCTTGGCCATAAGAACGGCAGCTCCTAGCTGGTTGAGGGGTGGAGAAAAATCCTTGGAACCTTGCATGTTCATCTCCTCCATTTCCAAGCTTCAAACATCCAAGTTTTGCTTCCATTCCTTCATCAACTCCAAGCACAACCAACACCACCTCCATTTCAGCAGCAAGGGAGTAATTTTCAGAGGTTAGGGATCAACAAATTCAAGCCAAGAAGCAAAGAAAGCTTGATCTTCAAGGGTAAGTCTCAAGATCCTTTTTTTTAGCATTTTCTTGCTTCAAATTTCTACCCTATTTGCTTTTTGTTTTGGACTCCGACCCCTTCTGGTTTTGTGCTTATTTTGAGCCCCTCTACAACATTGTAGAAGGGCCCAACCTCATTTGGTGTCTTTATGATATACTTTCTTCAATATCACTCTTTAGGCCATTAAATTGCAAGCTTTGTTTGGATTATGTGTGATCTGATTTCGAGCATACTATATACTGTGAGTGGGCTTATGTTGAGCCCCTATTCAACTTTGAAGAAGGGCTCAACCATGTTTGGCTTCTCTATCATGCACTTCCTTTGAAATGCTTCCATTTTACCGTAAAATTGCATGATTGTTTTGGCCTATTTGTGATCTGAGTTGGAGCATGAAACATACTGTAATTGTGCTTATTTTGAGCCCCTCTTCAACATTGAAGAAGGGCTCAACCTGGTTTTCTTGCTCTAAATATCACTTGCTTTGAATTCTTGTCACAATCCCATTTTGCATGCTTTTTTAAGCTCACCATGCTTCGGATTTGAGCCTTCATCAGGCTTAGAGAATGCCTTATTTTTGCCTATTCTTCATGTTCTGTTAAGGGTCTTAGGCCATTTGATGATTTGTTTTGGTACTTGTTTTGTAATCCTTCAATTTACCGTAAAATTGCATGTTTGTTTAGGCTTGCTTAGCTACTGATTTGAGTCTTCACCAGGCTTAGAAAGTGTCTTATAATTGCCTATTCTTCATCTTTTGTCAAGGGTCCAAAATTGTTTGATGCTTGTTTATGGTACCTCATGTTGTACCCCCTTATTGGCTCATTTTTGCATGCCATTTTGAGCATATCTACACACTGAATTAGAGGATCTCATCTACTGTAAAAATGCATATTTTTAGTCCCTCTCTAATGTTGTAAAACTGAGTTTTTGGGTTTAAGCATTGTAGATACCACTTGCTTTGTAATTCCTCTCTTTTTCCGTATTTTTGCAAGCTATTGTTGCCATACTTGTGATCATAATTGGGCCTTGTTTTGTACTGAAAAGATGCTATTTTTGGGGCTGCCTTGCTACTGTTTTTGCTTCCATGTGTCAATTTTGCATGTTTAGCATAGCCGTAGGCCATTTCGGGGGCTAAATATCACATTTCGGGAGCATTCTGGGCATCAGGTGCATTTTTATTACTATTTTGGGGCTGTTTTCCCTTCATTTAGTTGCTGGAATTTGTTTTGCATGCTTGCATATCATTTCCCAGGTCATTTCATGCTTATTGCATTGCCTCGGTTTGCGTGCCCGTGGGTGCGCACTTCGAGGCACTCCGTTTTCGCCATCGGCAGCTGATGTGAGTGTGGCTGAGGCCCTCTCATGTTAGCATAAGCCCATTTCGCATTCCGTATGCTGTTTTGTGCCTTTGGGCCATGCCTCGGTTTGCGTGCCCGTGTGCACGCTTTTCGAGGCACTTCATTTTTATCATTCCGGCATCTTATGTGAGTGCGGCTGAGGCCCTCTCATGTTAGTGTGAGCCAATCTACATTTTTCATGCCTGTATGTCATCACCTCGGTATGCGTGCCTGTGGGCACACATTTCGAGGCACTTCGGTTTTATCCGATTTTCTCATTTCATCATCGCCTCGGTATGCGCGCCTGTGGGCACACATTTCGAGGCACTTCGGTTTTATCCGATTTTCTCATTTCATCATCGCCTCGGTATGCGCGCCTGTGGGCACACATTTCGAGGCACTTCGGTTTTATCCGATTTTTTCCATTTCATCATCGTCTCGATTTGCGTGCCCGTGTGCACGCATTTCGAGGCACCGATTTGCATTTCATCATCGCCTCGGTATGCGCGCCTGTGGGCACACATTTTGAGGCACTTCGGTTTTATCCGACTTGCATTTCACATCATCGCCTCGGTTTGCGTGCCCGTGTGCACGCATTTCGAGGCGCTTCTGTTTTATATCCGATTTGCATTTCATGCCATCGCCTCGGTTTGCGTGCCCGCGTGCACGCTTTTCGAGGCGTCTCATTTTCATCTCATTTTCATCAGCATTGTGCATACTAGGCTGTATCTTAGTTGCATTTCATGCATACCATGCATATTGCATCGTGTTCGGGATAGGAGTTAGCCCGGACACGGGAAACGAGGTACGTTTCGTACTCCGAGTGACGGAACGGGTCTCAATTCCCAGGTCACCGACACTCCGGATTACCCATGATGGAGTTAGGTTTTGTTGTAGCATTCACATGCATTCATTCTATATTGAGCTGTGCAATTCGGCTCCTCGGCCATCATGCATCGATATGCGTGATTGGTGGCACGAGGATCGAGGCATGCATATATTTGTGAAATACATTGCTATGCCCTTTTCCTGCTCTCTGTTGCAGCAAAATCAAGGATCAACAACTTTTCAGAGTTTGGCACGCATTTCGAGAAAAGTGCAAACAGAGGCTAATTGGGGCATCCCGGTGAATTTCCGCGCCAGAGCAGCCCGGCATACATTATTCATCAGAAGCAAGGCAGTCTCTGGCTTGCATGCCAGTCTTACTTTTTTTAGTTAATCTGTACATTAATTAGAAATCTGTATATTTCGGACTGTAATATTCTTTTATTTCGGACTGTATTATTTATTCGGACCCTCTGCGCGAGGGCATAACTGTAATGAGTGTGGGTGTGTGTGATGTATGTCTTCCAACCCCACGTCTTTCTCCTTTTTATTTATCCGCTTATGATGGTTAGATATAGGGCATATTTCGATTAGCATACAGTATGACAGCATGTTTGCATCATTCATCTGTTTTGCACGCACCGGGCTCGGCGCATCATACAAACTGCATTCGTATTTCAAATTCCAAATTGAGTACATGTTAGCTGTAGCATCTCACATGCCATGTTTAGAATAGCCGAGCCTGCTCTAGTTGCATTATTGCATGTGTTGCATTAGGCATTTCTGTATAATTAGGATCATGCATGATTTCTAATAAGCTTCCGTTTTTGGCTTGGAGTACTAGGTGAGTTTTATGCTTTAGCATCCTTGCATGCGTGTGAGTGTTGCCATGATAGCATGCTTACCATGAGGCTAACTGCTTATGTGATATAAACTGCCTTGAATGCCTGTGGGTGGAGGTTGAGTTGCTTGAATTGGGACAATGCGTTGACTGTTTGTTTTAAGCCCACTGGATAGTGGCAAAATCATGTTTTCTAAGCCCACCCGAGGGTGGCAAATCCGCGTCTTAGCCTACTTGCGGGTAGCACCATCAAACCATTTTCAAACAAACAAACATGAAATGTTTTGTTCCAATTCGGGCGACCCGGTCTATACTTGTTTGCTGCGAGCATCACATAGTAACCTAGGCTAATAAGCGGAATAAGAGCATACAATGTTTTCAAAAACAGATATCATGGTTAGTAGAGGCCGGTCTTTGACCGGGCGAGCGGGGGTGCTCACGATGTGACCTTCCCCAATCGTACCCAAGTTCCCGAGCCAACTTTGGTGATGACGGACACGTGGCCTTTGGCACCGAGTCAGGGTTTCCTAAATTTCCCATTTAAAAAATATTTAGGTGGCGACTCTGTTATCTGGCAAAGCAGTCCATGTTTGGCACTTCTTTCAAAAAATCTGTTTTCAAAACGATTTGCCGGATTTGGACTCTTTGGTTCAAGATTAAGAACCGTGACATTTTGAGTCCTTCGAACTGTAGTGACCCCAATATGAACAGAACGGGACCTAAACCCTCCCGGGGCGTTCGGGGACGTCTACAAGTAATCCCCAAGCCATAAACGAGTAATGTAACTCCATGATGATCTGTCACATCTGATACGCTGACTGATTTGCCTACAATGGGAAGGCCAAGAATAGTGCCAACATCATCTAGGGTCAAGGTCATCTCACCAACTGTCATGTGAAATGTGTTCGTCTCAGATTGCCATCTCTCAACAAAACTAGAGATTAGAAGCTTGTTGACGAACCGATAAGTGCAACGAGCTAACTGTGACAGCCCAGACTGCTCAATAATGGCTTTGAATCTGGTGTTGTTCTCTACTGACCACCATGGCCATGCAAGGATCTTGGAAGAGTGATTATGACACTTTAGGGGCCCTTGTTCCTATAACACAAATGGTATCTCATTAGAAACTACCATACAACACACACACATAAAAAAAAAAAAAACTCATATACAAATAAATTTCACTTTTACTGAGGAATGTTTACCTCCCCGTGCCAAATAGCTGCAGCCACATGACTATTGAAACTCCGCAATATTGATGGATCAGTCGGTGCACCTGGAAAAGCATGAGTAAGGTACTCTTCCTGGACAGTAGGAGAATCGGGTAAAGAGGCGTCCTCCACAGCAATGTCAGGCATATCATCACCTTCAACTCGTCTTTGGCTTCGACTTCTACTTTGACTGGCACTGGGGATATCATATTCTACCGAAACTGGATCACGACCTCGACCACGACCTCGACCTCGTCCTCGCCCACGCCCTTGTCCCCGTTCATGGTCAACATCCAATTCACGACGTCGTCTATTTGAAGCAGTAGGTGGGACACGTTGTTAATATTCAAAATCCATATTCTCTGCAAAAATTAATATACCCAAACAAAATAAAATTAAAAAAAAAAAAAAATCGATCCTAGTTACTAATGCTCTTATTCCTTAATTTTATCCCCAAACAAAGCTATACCATTTTTCAATTCCATGTTAGTACCCATTGAAGCTCAATATGAGATTACCACAAATGTAAAAATACTACACAAAAGAAGGGGGAGAGAGAGAGAAAAAAAAAAAAAAACTGTTCGGAAGTTGAATACCGAAAGTATATATACTATTCGAAAGTTGAAATCTGAAACAAAAAAATTAATTTCGGAAGTTGATTGTTGTTTGAATTTAATGTATTCGGAAGTTGACTGCTGAAATAATCAAAAAGTTTTGGAAACCTACTGTTGAAATAAATCATCAATTTCGGATTCCTACTTCCGAACAAATTCCTTAATTTCGGAAACCCAGTTCCGAACAGTTTGTTTACGATCCGTGGGCCTTCGTTCGTTTTCAAAATGAAAAAAACAAAACTCTACATTGCAAATTAAATAGGAATGATGATTCAAAAGTAAACTCACCTAATGAGGATTGAAAATGTGATGGAATGCTTCAATGGGATGCAGCTTCGTGGATGAAATGCTTCAATGTATTTGCACACCTGGGTTGCACACGGTAAGCTTCTATGTGATGGAATGCTTCAATGTATTTGCACACGGTAAGCTTCAATGGGTGTGTATATCCTCAAGGTTGAAGATGTAGCTCAGCTTCAATGGGTGTGTGTATTTGCACCGTTGGGAGAGCTAAGTTTGGGGTCGGGGGTGTGTGTGTGTGTATGAGGGTAAATGTGGAATGAACCGTGTGTGTAGTGAGTAAACTAATTAAGAATTAATTTTTTTGGTGTGTGTAGTGAGAAGGATGTGCAAAGAGGATATTTAGTGTGTGTAAATAGATGCTCTCATAAAGTGCGGATGGGGAAGTTTTTTCGTCCATTGTGAAATGCCTTTTATGCCCTTTGCTCTGGGACTAAATTACTCCTGAAATACGGTAAATGAAAACGACGTCGTCCGTCAATTAAAAAAAAGTAAACGGGTAGCGAAGACTCTGGATAAAGAGAGAGAGAGAGAGCTCTCCCCGAACCAAAGAGAAAAAACGACGGAGGGAGAGAAGAAGCAGGCCGGAAGGAGAACGACGGAGAGAGACGAAAGAAACGAACTCAAGGCGGAGAGGCTCAGCAAAGAAGAAAGCTCTCTCCCTTCAACTAGGTTTGGAGATTCTAACTAGGGTTAAGATTTGAGGATTTGAAAAAAAAAAAAAAAAAAAAAGAAAAGAGAAAAGTTTTTGATTTGGGGATTTCAATTGAAAGATTAGAATTTTGATTGACAATCTAAAAAATTATTTTTAGGTTTTGATTGTATATAAAAGAACCTATTTTGTTGAATCTAAAATTTTAGTGCCATTTTCGGTTCTAGAAAAAAGAAGCAGCTAATGCTAATTCCCAAACCACCCTTTAATATTATCCGTTGAAATTGTAGATGATTTTTGCGATCTTGCTTCTGGATAGAATGGTATAGACTGATTTAGTGGTCTCTGTGTTCTGTTTTAATCTTCAGTGTCCATTCTTCTTCAGTTAGCCTACCGGGAAAAAGGCAAAAAATATAAACGAAAAGGATTGCATCTTTCTAGGAGTTTTTTTAAATTTTTTTTTTTGCTTTATGGAGATTTTTTATGTTATAGACTAATTTGTAGTGCAAGAGTAGGCTTCTTTATATGGTTGGGAATGTGCATTTCGTGGTGAAGTTGGCTCAATGAAATGGAAGTTCAACAGTAGTATCATATCTCCCACTGTACTATTGTTGAATAGGAGTAGGAAAGAATTGAAATTAAGACAATATATATATATATATATTTTTTTTTTGATAAATTTTTATAGGAGCTTTTATAATGCTTCATGGTCTTAAGCTATTCAATATGATCTGTATGATTGGTTAAAGTTTTTTTTTTTTTTTTTTAATTTATATATATATATATATATTTACATGTGATTCGTTCTAGATAGAGAGGGGTGACTTTTTGTTTGACCTTCATTTAGTCCTACTACCCCTTCATAATATATGTGAAAAATTGATCGGTTATAATTTTATGAGTAAATAAAGTTAGATGTTTAACTATATACTAAAATACTGATGCAACACCCATATTTATATACATCATTATGATATGTTTTTTTTGGGAGTTTCTTACTTTTTTTATCCGAGAAACATACACACAATATTCTCAATTAAGTTTGATGTCACATATGAGTGTATTTCTTTCTAAGGGATCCGGAATGCTATTTGATGTATTGACTCAGAATTTCTAATACTCTCAATTAAGTTTGATGTCACATATGAGGTTTTGTTAGGTTTTTGCAAACGTTGAGAAAAGGAAGGGGCAACTACTCTGGGCTCCGTTTTGAAGTGAATTTTTTTAATTAAAATATGCTTCATAGATATAGACTCATTCATTTGTGAAAAAATTGAACCAAGGATTATTGAAAGTCTATTAAACATGCATAGTGATTTGATGATTCTGTTTCTAATTTCTAATTTACCTGCTTTGAATTGTCCTACTTTTAAGTGTAGTTTCATAGCTTCAAGTTTTGCCCTACTTCTATGTATTTCGTAGCTTCTAGTTAATTTCCGTTTAATTCGTACTGTTCTTTGTATTATAGATTTAGATTTTTTGACCAAATTTTTAATTTTTTTTCAGTTCTTGTATTGAATTTCTTCATATATTATAAGTAAATTTTAGTGTATAAGTTTAGTTCAAGCAAATTTTGTTGCATGGGTACTAGTAAATAAAAAATTTATGGGTATTTATATTGTTACAATCAAACTTTTTTTGTGTGAATTAAGAGCTCGCCTAGGGCCCCAAATAATTCAGGGCCGGCCCTGTTCACAAGTTCCTATAGCTCTGTTTAACAAAGTTCTCTTGCATTGCCAGTAAGTAGAAAATGAAGAAAGGAGTACACCCTCAGATGCAGTGGATATCCTATGTTACCCAGAGTGGCCGATTGATGCATGTTATGATGACCAAGATACACCAAGTTGGTAAAGTTTATCACTTCAGAGCAAGGCGGCAGATGGCTCAAAGTGTTGGGCAGATTGCCAAGTTTAAGCGGCGTTATGAACAGAAGGAAGAGGAAAATGAAGGAAAATAACTTCTTTTAAAATGGTTGGGGTGCACTGTTAGATTCCTTTACTTTCATATTTGGGATTAGCCATGAACTGCAATTATAAATAATTTTCCTTATTTCTATGTTTGATAACCTGCTGGGTACTTGGGGACACATCTGTTTATCTGTTTAATCAGCTGGTTGCTGGTGTATTTTCAAAAATATTTTTCATTTTGATGAATCAAGAGGGTACACTTGCAGTTGAATGATGATTACACTTTGATTTGCTATGTTTAGT
The DNA here is from genome assembly GCA_030407325.1 of Camellia japonica. NCBI lineage: Eukaryota > Viridiplantae > Streptophyta > Magnoliopsida > Ericales > Theaceae > Camellia > Camellia japonica. Next base: position 10,122,201 of record JAPPVO010000032.1, on the reverse strand, counting down.
AGTTAGCTAAATGAAATTATTCAGTGCTACACTATGATACACGGACACGGAACACGACACGGACACGCAGATATGCAAATTTTCAAAAAATGGAGGATACAACACACTGGGGCACGCGTAATATATATAATTTTATTTATTTATTATATGTAAAATTAAAAATATATATTATTTATTTATTTACTTTAATAGCAAATTTCATTTAAAAATTAATTTTTTCCTACAAATAAAAATAATTTATTTTATGTATGTTCAAGTTGAGCAAATAAAAATACTCAAACGATAGAAAAAAGAAAAAGAGGAAAAAGAGAGAAGAAAAAAAAGAATGGGTTTTTTTGTTACTATATATATATACATATAATGTATCAGGGACAACGGGGAAAAGAAAAAAAAGAATAGAATAGAGGAGAGGAGAGGAGAGAGAGAGACGATCATGCAGAAAGAAGAGAGAGAGTCGATGAGTGCAGCACAAGCGAGAGACAAAGTCGAGAGAGAGAGAGAGAGGAACACATAGACACACGGCGAGAGACGAATAGAAGAAGAATAAGAAAAACAAAGAAGAAAAGAAGAAGAATAACAAATTTGAAGAAACGAAGATAGATTCGAAGAACATATCTCGATTTAGGGCTTCAACATGTTCTTCTTCACCCCCTCTCTCTCTCTCTCTCTCTCCATATTCAATAGGGTTTTTATCTCTCTGTATTCAACGAGTTAGGGTCTCTCTCTCTGTATTCAACGAGTTAGGGTTTCTCTCTCTGTGTCTCTAACATGTCCACAACGTGTCCATGTGTGTCCCAAGCTTGTCCAGTTGGAAAAAATTCAAAAAAAAAAAAAAAGAGACACGTTAGGTAGAGTGTCCGACGCGTGTCCGTGTTTGACATGTGTTGGACACCCATACGCTGCCTTCGGAGAGGTGTTCCGTGCTTCATAGGTGCTACATTAGTTGTAGCCCCATTGTCTTTCTCTTAGTTTCACAGGTTATTTTTATACCTGTATTATTATTATTGATAACATTGTTACATAATTAAATATAAACAAAATCATTTTGACTTGTTTCTCAATTGATTTTCAATTTGAGAAGTTTCATATTCTTAACAATTTATAGGAACCCAGGGGTAGTAATTAAGTCAAGTGGCAGTGGATTTTCTTAAATTTATTTTTATTCTTTTTGGTTATGAGGAAAGCAAAAAGAAGGAAATGTGGTGGAAGACAGGGACACTCTGTACTGTTCATAGGTGTTGCCATGTTCAGTTGCTATGATTTTCTGTTATCTAGCTTTGTTTAGTGAGATTTTCTGAGATTAGATCAACCCTCTCCTACTGCATGTTGGTTTTTCCCATAGATCTGTCACTCTGCTTCATTTCTCTCCGCAAACAAATCTTGATTATTATTTCTTGCTGCTCATGTTCGGACAAGACATGTTTTTTCGCTTTCTTTCTTTTCTCTTGCCAGTTATTGATTACTAAATAGAATCTAAGGTTATTCCAAATATTGCATGAATTATTCACTTCAAATTTGAGGTTATCACCAAGGCTTGCTGTATGTATGCAAGCTTTGCTATGCTCTTTCCTGTGTTGACTTTCTAGTTTTCTTAAGTTTACTTTTTAGTTAATGACTCGAAAATGTATTACATTTTGGGTTTGAAATACCATCCTGTAGTCTGCTGTTTATTTTTTTTTTTGGTCAATATATGTTGTTCTTTTCATACCAACTTGATTAAGAATGTTACCAACTAGTTTTCTTGTTTCTTTGTAATGTTAGGCAGAGAATGTTTCAAGTCAGTGTTAGCAGTAATGCTTGTTTCTTAGCCAGCATGCCCCCCATTTTTTTTGGCCAATCTTGACCTTTTGATTTGGTGGATTGGGTGGGTAATCGCTTATACTTTAGGATCCATTTTTGACTGTATTTGAAGTTGGACCATATTGAAGACTTTTGATTGACAGAAAATTCATGGTATTCTTTACTGACAGAAAGTTGAATAAGGTAGCTTAGCTTCCTATCTCATCACAAAATAGTAAGATCCATAACTCTGAACATTATACTTCAAAAGTATTTAGTTGATTGTTGTGCATAGTATTATCAAGTTGGTCATAATTCTAATGAAAATTATTCAATGTATTATGCAGTTCATGCCACTAATCAATCACCACATCTTATGCCACCTTGTTGTCTCCCCATTCCCAGCGTACTATTTCTACTAATCACAATCTGTCTCGATATCATCTGGTGATGCTCATAGGTATGAAATAGCTTTTTATTCTCCAAATATTTTGGATGGAGTGGTGCGATGTATAAGGGACAAATTAGAATGGTATAATTGTACCAAAAAATTTAAAAATAGTATGAAGTCAGAAGGTACCCTTGACTAGTATGAGAGCTAATCCTCCTACAGGTTGAGAAATGAGAACAGAAGGTTCATAAATAACAATTGAGTGGGTATAGTAACAACAATGCCTACACAAAAGGAGACCCATGATCCTTGAGAGGATATTAGGTATAGTGATAATATCACATTAACTGATGATAAATTTAAGTTGTAATAATGGTAAATATATAATTGAATTAGTAAGTGTTGGTATCATAAATTTGAAATCTTCAATTGATAGAGGTATGAGCCTGTGCAGAAGAGGTTCAAGAATCAAGGGCATAAAGCTAGTGGCCCAAGAAAGGAGATTGAGGATGTGACGCATGGCAGCTTCAGGAAGAAAGAAAGCTCAAGGCAGTTGCAGATCATGGGTAGGTATGGAAATCCAGCAAATGGACACGTGGCAACATGGTTAGTGAAACCATATAAAAGAAAATTTGAAGAAGAAAAGACTTTCAGCCAAATTCACAAGAGTAGTGTAACTTATCTAGAAGTAGTTCTTGTACTTAGGAATAGTTTACTTGTAATTTAGTGTTTAAAACCCAGTTTGGCCCTGTCGATTGTAATGCTATTTAAACTTGTAATTTGATTCTTGTAATTAAGTGACAAGTTTAAGTGTTATTCAATCGAATTTCAGTTTGTTTGCACTTGTTTCTTCACGTTACAACCTCCAAAGAAGTCCTTGAATTTGTTAAGGCATAGGACACCAACCACATTACTTGATCAGTTTATTTGTTTGTGAAAATTAGTTTTTCTGTCGAATCACCTCTGTCGATTTGACCCAAATCAAATTTTTGTTGATATATTTTGGCACGATTAGTGGGACTTGTCTAATTTAGAGTGATGGCAAAAAAAGAGCAAACGGATATGCATGGAGATTCAAACTTGGGCCAAACTAGTGGTTCATTCATAAAAATAAAAAATGATCTTCTTCTTCGAACAAAGCAATTATTGGAAAGTATGCTTCCACATGAAAAACCAAAATTGTTTGAAGAACTAAATGTCATATTTAATTTCAAGTTGGCTCACAAAATGCAAACTGTTATTCATGAAGAGCCAAAATATGAAAATAATATGGCTCGAGGATCAACAGACCAAGTCATGAAAATAACATGACTTTGGAGAGTTTTCATAATCCATCAATGGCTAAAATTAAAAAACAGCCCATTCTATTGAAAGATGTTAAAAATCCATCACAGAAAGATGTTAAAAATCCATCTTGAGGGGCATAATTTTAAGCCAAAGATAGCTAAAAATTATGAACGTGAGGGGCATAATTTTAAGCCAAATATGGCTGAAAATTATAAACAAAAAAGACCAAAAAAAAAAATGATAAACAACAATCCTTTTTGACAAAAGACATTAACAATTATTTGGGAGAAAAGCAAGTTTTTGAACCAAACATAACTAAAATTGATGAACAGCCTACTGTTTATAAATTCAACATTTTTGATATTATTCAAAATGATGAAATATATGATTTTTTAAAACCAATTTATACTATGGCTTTTGTTATTCAAAATTTATTTTGAATTTGTGGGTCATGCCAAAATATAAATTTGATGGAGTGGCAATCAAAAAAACAAAATTTAGACAATATATCAATTGTTTTACATATATTTTTGAGTGAAAGAAAATTGGCCGAAAATTGGCTCTCTTTATTTGTATCCTATCGAATATCATGCCAAGACAATAAGTGGCTTTGGAAAAATAATTAATTGTGTTATCTTTTGAATTATTCATTGGTTTGAGTGAAAGAAAATTGGCTGAGAATTGGCCCTCACCATATGCATTCTGTCGATTATCATGCTAAATTTGAAATAACAAAAAAAAAAAAAAAAAGAAAAGAAAAGAAAAGAAAAGAAAGAATGGCTGTGTTCTATTAGTTGGTTTAAAGGTATACCGTGTTCAAAAGTCTAGAAATGAGAGGATGCTAAAGATTAGTCAAAGAGTCAATGACTTAAAAAATGTTATTCAACTGTAAAAGTCATTTTCATTAATATTGCATCTTAGACTAAGATGAGTGATTAGCACTTATTTTAATATAACTCTTTAACAATTCGAGTGATCTCATTCTTGAAGAGTTAAAGGGTATTGTTTGCATTATAAATTAGTTTTTATCGATTGTGACATGTCGATTATGACTAAAATAATATATAATTTTTAGTAAATATGGATTGGTTGAGATTTTGTCCATTATATCATTTGAGGCAAAATTTACTTTTACCTTTAATAAGGGAGGCATTGTTAGCACCATAAATTTGAAATCTTCTGTTGATAGAGGCATGAACCTATGCAGAAGAGGTCCAAGAATCAATGGCATAAAGTTAGTGGCCTAAGAAAGGAGATTGAGGATGTGACACATGACGGCTTCAGGAAGAAAGAAAACTTGAGGCAGTTGCGACAGTGCAGATTATAGGCAAGTGTGGAAATCCAGCAAATGGACACGTAGTAGCATAACAAGGCCAGTGAAGTCATATACAAGTTGAAAATTTGAAGAAGAAAAAACCTTCAACCAAATTCACAACTCATGTGAAGTTTAGGAGTAGTATAACTTATCTAGGAATAGTTCTTATACTTAGGAATAGTTTACCTGTAATTCAGTGTTTGTAACCCAATTTGGCCCTGTCAATTGTAATGTTATTTGAATTTGTAATTAAGTGACAAGTTTAAGTGGTATTTAATCGAATTTCAGTTTGTTTGCACTTGTTTCTTCATATTACAACCTCCAAAAAAGTCCTTGAATTTGTCAAGATATAGGACATCAACCACATTGGACATAGGACATCAACCATATTGCTTGATCAATTTGTTTGTTTATAAAAATTGATTTATTTGTCGAATCATCTCTGTCGATTTAACTTAAACCAGATTTTTGCTAACAGTGAAAGATAGATATCCATATGAAAGATGATGGGCCTCAGGTCTATTGTGCATAGAAAATGATGTAATCTTTTTTTATTCTTTCATTTCAAATTAAAACATCTATCATTATGATTTATAATTTTAAGAATGTTACTATTATATCATTCTTATTGTGTTTTATGTATAAAAATTATATTTGTGAAATAAGTAAATAATGCAAAAAAGAATATTTGTAGGAGAAAAAATTATTACACACTGAAAGGATTGTTAAACAATCTTCACTGTATTTAAAAGATTTTAATTCTATTGTGTACAAAACAACAATTAGAATTAAAGAAATAAAGAAAAGGAGAGAATATGTTTGATTACAAAAATCAAACTCGAAATAAAATAAATAAATAAATAACAGATTTTATTTTGTTACAAAAACAAAATAAAAATCTGATTAAATAAACAAATTTAAAAACAAAATAAAATTAAACAACTTACTTGGTTAATTTCTTTGAATTACTTTTCTGATCAAGTCCAGTGTTTAACACTGTGTCCTTAAGACAGATTCGTCCTCTCCACGGTGCTTTCAGAATCTGGACGTCTATCTCCCAGGATGAAATGATCTTACCACAAACAATAGCAGCACTACAAATTGTTTGCCTTACGAACACACTAAGTGTTTACATGCAGCAAAATGCAGAGAGAATTATAGAGAGGATGGAGTACGAAAATTGGAGTGAAAATCCAAATGGGAGGCTAGTCTATTTATAGATGTAAAGGTGGCTCTTGGTTTTGAATTGAACAGGTATGAAACCTGTTGGGTTTAAATTCAAACAGATTTGAATCTGTTGGGTTAACCATTCAAACAGATAAAAAACGGGAAGGGGTCTGTTTGGATGAACATTAAATCCAAACCAATTTAATTCTGGGAAGGGCCCTGTTTGGATGAACAGGAAAAACCGGACCAGTTTAATTCTGTTTGAAAACGGGAAGGGCCCTGTTTGGATAAACAAAAAATCCAAACCAGTTTATTTGAATTAAATTCAAATGTTTTTGACCCAAAAAGATTAGTATTGGGCCGAACAAGCCCAACCCAACCTCACACCACGCACCCAGGCCCAGCCCAGCCCGCCCGACCGACCGGACGGACGGCGGCGGCGGCGCGCGCGTGTGGTGGTTTTTGAGTCCAATGGGTCTAGCCCATTTTGCCCATAACCTCTCCCTCTAAAACACTTGGGTACCCTTTGGGGCACACCCCAAGTACCAAACCCATGCCTTATAAACCCTTTCAAAACCTCCCACCAAATCAATGTGGGACAAGCTTTATTTAACCTTTAAGGAATTTCCACCAAAACTCCATTTCCATGGAGCTTACTTTGGCTTCAATTTCCCATTCACTCGGTAATGGTTTTAAGCAACCAAATATACCACGTGAATCACAACGCGGCATAGAACGCGTTACCACTTTGACCCGTGTAAATCGATGCACGGGGCCCACCTAAAAATTAGACCAAACTTAGGAAAAAATTCTGGTTTTATCCAGAATTTTATAACCATTTCCAACAATCCCCCACATGAATGGAATTTGATGACAACGGAAATGCAACAATATGTAGACTAACGAAAGAGTATAAGTCGAAAATATCTTGCATCAGGATAGATAGTTTTCGGCCTTGAACCTTCCCTAGTGATAACCTATCGGACTTACTGGCTAACCAATGGACGTGATGCCTTGAATTGTTCAGCCGTTTGTGTAAGCCAAGACAATAGATTTCACACAAAATATTTTCTAACACATCGTGGTTCTCACTGTTGTGTTCATTTTGGCCTTGAACGCTCCTGGTTTTCATGAGTGTTTCTAGAGAATGTAGCCTCTTTCATTCTCATAGAACCGGCCCCAGTTCAACACTCATATAGGTGATTCTTATTGTGAGTATCTCCTCATACTCGTCTTGATTTTATGCCTTAATCAAGATATAAGTAATCATTAAAAGCAAAGCTTATCCTTATACCCCTGCAGACAACATATGTTGCAGATATCACTCTCACCATAGGAATGGGTAGGGTTTTTTAATCCCTTGGTGATTTCTGGCGAGCCATACATAACTTAGTTGTCCCTTTGAACTTAGTTCTTGGGATCTCCAGTCATTTAAGTAGGGTTACCATTATGACGACTCTTATGTAATAGGCTTTAATCCCATCCCCTTTGATGAACTATACACTAGCTCTTTTGTCAAACCTTTTGTTAACGGATCCGCAATATTCTCTTTAGATTTTATATAATCTATTGAGATTATTCCCGTTTGACAACAATTGCCTTACGGTATTATGTCGACGACGAATATGTCGTGACTTACCGTTATACATATGATTCTGTGCCCTGCCTATTGCAGATTGACTATCACAATGAATGCAAATAGCTGGCACAGGTTTTGGCCACATTGGAATGTCTTCTAAGAAGTGACGAAGCCATTCTGCTTCTTCACCTGCTTTGTCTAAAGCAATGAACTCGGATTCCATTGTGGATCGTGCGATGCAAGTTTGTTTCGTGGACTTCCAAGAAACAGCAGCACCTCCCAGAGTAAAGACATATCCACTTGTGGATTTTGAATCTTTAGTATCCGATATCCAATTTGCATCACAATAACCTTCAAGTACTGCTGGATATCGAGTAAAGTTCAAACCATGATCACGGGTGAATCTTAGATATCTAAGAACCCGAATGATCGCTTTCCAATGGTCTTCTCCGGGGTTACTAGTGTACCTACTCAATTTACTGATAGCATAAGCTATATCAGGACGAGTACAATTCATTAGGTACATTAGGCTTCCAATGATTTGGGAGTATTTTAACTGAGACACTGCATCACCTTTATTTTTCGATAAATAAAGACTGATGTCTACAGGTGTTCTTGCTAAATTCAAATCATCCTTGATAAATTTATCAAGAATTTTCTCAATATAATGAGATTGAGATAATGCATATCCGTCAGATGTTTTAGTAATTTTCATTCCTAATATAACATCTGCGACCCCCATATCTTTCATATCAAATCTTTTGTTAAGCATTTGCTTAGTTGATTTGATCATGTTTTGACTGCTTCCAATGATAAGCATGTCATCCACATAAAGACAAACTATGACATATCCTTGGTCAGTGTTTTTAACATAGACGCATTTGTCACATTCGTTTATCTTAAACCCATTAGTAAGCATTGCATGATCAAATTTTTCATGCCATTGCTTAGGTGCTTGTTTTAATCCATAAAGGGATTTTACAAGTCGACAAACTTTCTTTTCTTGCCCTGATACTACAAACCCTTCGGGTTGCTCCATATAGATCTCTTCATTTAGATCACCGTTTAAGAAAGCTGTTTTAACATCCATTTGATGTATTTCTAAATTAAACAACGCTGCTATAGAAATAAGCATGCGAATGGATGTTATTCTTGTCACAGGGGAATATGTGTCAAAATAGTCCAGACCTTCCTTTTGTCTGTAACCTTTAACTACAAGTCTTGCTTTATACTTGTCAATTGAACCATCTGCTTTCATTTTTCTCTTGAATATCCATTTATATCCAAGAGGTTTAGAACCTGGTGGAAGATCCACCAATTCCCAAGTATGATTTTGCATAATGGATTCAATTTCATTATTAACAGCCTCTTTCCACAAAGGTGCTTCAGGACCTGTCATTGCTGCCTTAAAGCTTTGAGGTTCATTTTCTAACAAGTATGTCAGAAAATCTGGACCAAAGGATTTTGATGTTCTCGCTCTCTTACTTCTTCTTGGTTCATCATCAGTTAAATCCTGTTGGTTGAGACCATTACTAGTCTCTTGTGTTTGATTGTCATTAGTCTCTTGACTTTGTGTACAATCATAAGTTCTTTTCTGTGAACTTAATTCCTGTCCTTTCTTGTGAGGAAAGACATGCTCAAAAAACACAGCATTCCTTGACTCTATAATAGTGTTCACATTTATATCAGGTATTTCTGATTTATAAGTCAGAAACCGATATGCACTACTATTCTGAGCATAACCAATAAACACACAATCTACTGTTTTTGGTCCAATCTTAGTCTTTTTAGGAACAGGAACTTCCACTTTTGCCAAACACCCCCACACTTTTAAGTATTTGTAGGAAGGTGGTCGACCTTTCCATAATTCATAAGGAATGCTTTTGGTTTTCTTGTGGGGTATTCTATTAAGAACATAATTTGCAGACAATATTGCTTCCCCCCACAAGTTCTGTGGTAAGCCTGAACTTAGTAACATGGCATTCATCATTTCTTTTAGAGTTCTATTCTTCCTTTCAGCAATTCCATTTTGCTGTGGAGAATAAGGGGCTGTAGTTTGGTGAATAATGCCATGTTGTGCACAAAATTCATTTAATGGTGCATCATATTCACCACCCCTATCACTTCTAACCATTTTGATGGTTTTACCAAGTTGATTTTCAACTTCTGTTTTGTAGAGTTTAAACATTTCTAAGGCTTCATCTTTACTTCTAAGTAAATAACATAACAATATCTTGTGCAATCATCGATAAATGTTATGAAATACTTTTTGCCTCCTCTAGTTTGAATAAATTTTAGATCACATACATCAGTATGAATTAATTCTAGAGGTTCGGTTTTTCTTTCAACCGATTTAAATGGAGCCTTAGTTAGTTTTGCTTCTACACAAACTTCACATTTATGATTAGGATTAATTTCAAACTTTGGTATATAATCCAAACCAATTAATCTACGCAAAACATCATAATTACATGACCTAATCTACCATGTCATAAATTTGACTCAAGAATATAAGCAAAAGATGTGTTATTCTCATTCATAGCAACTTTCGGTACAACTATCATTACATTTAGTTTAAAGAGACCATCACTCATGTATCCCTTACCAACATACATACCACTCTTTGTTAATACAAATTTATCAGACTCAAAAACAAGCCTAAAACCATTTTTACTTAACAAAGAACCAGAAACTAAATTCTTCCGGATGTCAGGTACATGCAGTACGTTGTTGAGGGTCAGTTCTTTTCCCTGATGTCATCTTCAAGATCACTTTCCCTTGTCCAGCCACAGTAGAAGTAGAAGAATTTCCCATGAAAAGTTGTTCACCATTTGCAGCCTCTTTGTAGGTAGTGAACATCTTCTTGTCCGCACATATGTGACGAGTTGCTCCAGTGTCAACCCACCACTCTTTGGGATTTCCAACCAAGTTAGCCTCAGACACCACAGCAGAGAGGTTGATGTCATTCACTCCGTCAGAGATGTAATCCAATTCTGTTACATTGGCCTGATTGGTGGTCTTCTTGCTTGTACTTCCATGATCCTTCTTAGGGCGGCGGCAGTCAGAAGCTCGATGTCCAGTTTTGCCACAGTTATAGCATTTTCCTTTGAACTTCTTGTTGCCATTGTTGTTACCTTGTTTAGGACCTTCTCCAGTAAACTTCCTCTTTTTGTTATGTGGTTTTTGAACTTGTTCAACCACATTAGCCTTGGACTCAATGGGATTTTTCCCATTTCTCTTTTCAGCCTTTCGGTTATCTTCCTCAATTCTTAATCTTACAATTAACTCATCCATGGTCATCTCTTTGCGTTTATGTTTTAAATAATTTTTAAATCTTTCCAGGCCGGTGGTAACTTTTCCACCAAAGCAGCGACTTGGAAAGATTCGCTAAGAGTCATACCTTCTGAATGAATATCATGCAAAATTATCTGAAAACTTTGAACTTGAGATATTACCGTTTGGGAGTCGATCATTACAAAATCCAGAAATTTACCGACAACAAATTTCTTTATGCCGGCATCCTCTGTCTTGTATTTCTTCTCCAAAGAATCCCACAATTCTTTTGCTGACTTCAGAGGACTGTATACATTATACAGCATGTTGTCAAGGCCATTGAGGATGTAGTTTCTGCACAGGAAATCTGAATGTTTCCAAGCATCTACAGCGGCAACAACTTGCCGATCACTTTCACCCTCTTTAAGTGCTGGAGCCTCTTCATGGAGAAACCGGGCCAAATTAAGAGTTGTAAGATAGAACAACATCTTCTGCTGCCATCTCTTAAACTCGGTACCGTTAAATTTTTCCGGTTTTTCTCCATGATTGATTGGTACATGAACATGGTTCTGAATAGGGACTGATGTTGGTGTAACAACAGGAGTACCACTGCCAGATGCAGTTTCAGTTGTAGTAGCCATAATCTCTGATTACAAAAATCAGAAAAAATTAAAACACAAATTAATTTTCTAGTTACTAAAACCAGAAAATAAATTATATTACAAAATAATTTTATTTTCCTTGTTACTAAAACAGGAAAAATAAAATACCAAAATAATTTTCTATAATACCAAATAATATTCTGAAATTGTTAATGACACCAGTATCGTACTACTAGTTGTCAAAGAAAAGAGACAGTATATTACTACTATCTGTCAAATAGCATAAATCACTATTTGTTTTTCCAACCAGAATATTATTTTGAAAAACAGAAAATTAAATACAATGAAGATACCAAAAAAGGAATCTGTCTTAAGATTGTTAAACAATCTTCACTGTATTTAAAAGATTTTAATTCTATTGTGTACAAAACAACAATTAGAATTAAAGAAATAAAGAAAAGGAGAGAATATGTTTGATTACAAAAATCAAACTCGAAATAAAAATAAATAAATAAATAACAGATTTTATTTTGTTACAAAAACAAAATAAAATCTGATTAAATAAACAAATTTAAAAACAAAATAAAAATTAAACAACTTACTTGGTTAATTTCTTTGAATTACTTTTCTGATCAAGTCCAGTGTTTAACACTGTGTCCTTAAGACAGATTCGTCCTCTCCACGGTGCTTTCAGAATCTGGACGTCTATCTCCCATGATGAAATGATCTTACCACAAACAATAGCAGCACTACAAATTGTTTGCCTTACGAACACACTAAGTGTTTACATGCAGCAAAATGCAGAGAGAATTATAGAGAGGATGGAGTACGAAAATTGGAGTGAAAATCCAAATGGGAGGCTAGTCTATTTATAGATGTAAAGGTGGCTCTTGGTTTTGAATTGAACAGGTATGAAACCTGTTGGGTTTAAATTCAAACAGATTTGAATCTGTTGGGTTAACCATTCAAACAGATAAAAAACGGGAAGGGGTCTGTTTGGATGAACATTAAATCCAAACCAATTTAATTCTGGGAAGGGCCCTGTTTGGATGAACAGGAAAAACCGGACCAGTTTAATTCTGTTTGAAAACGGGAAGGGCCCTGTTTGGATGAACAAAAAATCCAAACCAGTTTATTTGAATTAAATTCAAATGTTTTTTACCCAAAAAGATTAGTATTGGGCCGAACAAGCCCAACCCAACCTCACACCACGCACCCAGGCCCAGGCCGGCCCGCCCGACCGGACGGCGCGCGTGTGGTGGTTTTTGAGTCCAATGGGTCTAGCCCATTTTGCCCATAATCTCTCCCTCTAAAACACTTGGGTACCCCTTGGGGCACACCTCAAGTACCAAACCCATGCCTTATAAACCCTTTCAAAACCTCTCACCAAATCAATGTGGGACAAGCTTTATTTAACCTTTAAGGAATTTCCACCAAAACTCCATTTCCATGGAGCTTACTTTGGCTTCAATTTCCCATTCACTCGGTAATGGTTTTAAGCAACCAAATATACCACGTGAATCACAACGCGGCATAGAACGCGTTACCACTTTGACCCGTGTAAATCGATGCACGGGGCCCACCTAAAAATTAGACCAAACTTAGGAAAAAAATTCTGATTTTATCCAGAATTTTATAACCATTTCCAACAAGGATATCATGTGACACTATCACATGATATCTTTCATCATTTACAAATACATATGTTGCTATGATATCTTCAAAACACCCAATATAAATGTAATAAATTTCATTATCAAACCCACTACGACATAAGAAAAAAAAAATATTATGGAACATATGCCCTCCCTACACCCAAAAATTTCTCATCTAAGAGGCCCTCAAAGCACAAAGCAACGAAAAAACTCTCCTATACATCACGTAGATTGCAATTACTCCACACTTTCACCACCCTCCTCAACACGAGTCCTTATAAGTAAAGTAAAGTAACCCCCCTATTGTAAGAAAAACATGATCATCCCCTTAAGCTCCTCCACATGCACTCTAATACCCCTAAAAAGAAAAAAAAGAAAAAGGAAAAAGGAAAGCACTTCTTCATCACCTATATATATCCATCAAAAGCTAAGTTTAATCTCATTTCAAACCATGCCATTACCAAAATCCCCAGCTCACCCATTCCTCATTCTACTTCCATTCCTATTCTTAGTGCAAGCCAAACCACCACCACCTACAAGTCTCCAACAAAATGCCACAAACAAACCACCATCAATGTCTCCTTCTTCTCCATGGCTCAATCGAGTGACCGATCCAAGAGCGCCGGGGTGCTGGAAACGACCATGGATTTGCGACCAGGAAGAGAACCCACCACCAAAATTCAGAATGAAGTGTTGTCAAAATCGCTGCATCGATGTCACCTCCGATATCAATAACTGTGGATTGTGTGGGCTTCGATGCCCATTCACTTGGCAATGCTGTCGAGGATTGTGCATCAACACCAATATCAACCCTTTTCACTGCGGTAGGTGCGACCACCGATGCCCATTTCGGAGCCTCTGCTTCTACGGCATGTGTGGGTATGCTGCCCCGTTGCCTACCATCCCGTTTCCGCCGAAGCCTGAACCGCCTCAACACCCTTTTCCTTTCCCCCCGAAGCCTGAACCGCCTCGCCTTCCTTTCCCGCCGAAGACTGACCCGCCTCACCACCCTTTTCCACCGAAGCCTGAGCTGAGCCACCTCACCCGCCTGCCAAAGCTGTCGAGTTGAAGTCCTGATTTTAAATAACAGTATTCCAATATAATTATATATCATTTGATATTTGATATATCAATCGATCTATCAATGAATAATGGTGTCAGAGGAAGATGTAAATCCTGGCCGATATGATTAATATATATTATTTTCCTTTAAATTTTGCATATGCATCTGTGGATGTGTGAGTACGTGTATGCGTCAATTTAAATTTATATATTGTTGTTATTTTTTTATTCGGAGATGACATAAAATTGGGGTTGTTGTAATTCCATATTTTTGTAACGATCTCGTGGTTTAAAGAAGTTTATTTTTTTGAAATTTTTCACAAATATGTTATTTTCATGTTTAGTAATTGTTTTTATATTTTTGTATCATTATGTATTCGTGACATGTATGAATGGTGAGGATGGTTAAAGGGTGATACGTAAATAAAAAATCAATATAATAATAGTATCATATTATCAGTAACATGATATTACTAATTGATAATAAATTTATATGGGAGAGATGAATCCCACTAATCACCTTATCACATACATTGAAGAAAAACTAACAAACAACTATTAGATGGTGATATTATATGTCATTTCACTACAAGAATTAACACTTTTAGTAACAAAAAAATTAGTCGCTAAAAGTCTATTTTTGGTCGGCAAAAGTTATCCGCGACCAATTTTTTTGGTCGCTAGTTTGGTTGCCAATTGAGGGTCGCGGAAAGTAATTCGCGACCAAAATTTTCGTTGGTCGGGAAAAGTTGCATTTGCCGACTAAATTTTTGGTCGCTAAAAATTTATTTACTGCGACTAATCCATTTTGTCGCTAAAACACTTTGGTCGCGAAAAGTCACCTTTTGCCGACCAAATTTCTTAGTCGCCAATTGTCACATTCCACGACCAAAATTAGTTTGGTCGCCAATTGTGACATTTCGCGACTAAAAATTTTGGTCGCCAATTGTGACATTCTGCAACCAAAATTAGTTTGGTCACCAATTGTCACATTTCGCGACCAAATTTTTGGTCGCCAATTGTGACATTCTGCGACCAAAATTAGTTTGGTCGCCAATTGTCACATTTCGCAACCAAAAATTTTTGTCGCCAATTATGACATTCTGCGATCAAAATTAGTTTGGTCGCCAATTGTCACATTTCGCAACCAAAAATTTTGGTCGCCAATTGTGACATTCTGCGACCAAAATTCGTTTGGTCGCCAATTGTCATATTCTGCAACCAACATCCAACAAAATAAACCTGTAATTTATAATAATCCATCCAATTTATTCAATATAATCTGTAATTTGCAAAAATCATTCAAACCAACAAATAAATTGAATCATGAACATTCAACAAAATACATAGATCAACCATTTCTGAACCTGTTTGATTAAAATCAACAACTATTATAAGTTTTCATCCACAAATAATTCCAAACTACATATTTCATCTAGCATAAAAATTTAAGACATAACAAATACTTGTTATTATGTTTAAAATTTTTATCCATGTACATCAACCGAAAAATATAACTAGTAGTCTACCAAATATTTTCTATACAATAAAGATGCCATGAAAACAGGAAGGAATATATATGGTTTTGAAACATCAGCCTTGTGCTTGATCGTTCTTTTCACCAAGCATGTTCTTGTCACCAAGCATCAGCCTTGTGCTTGATCAAGCAATGAGACCTTTTCCCATACTCCCCATGTCCATTGGCCTTGTGCTTGATCAAGCAAAGAGACCTTTTCCCATACTCCCCATGTCCATTGCAATTACCAGTTGCGAACGCTGTCCAATATCTTCCAATGCTCTGACCATTAATCCATACTTGACCTTTTCCCATACTCCCCATGTCCCAAAGCCAGAGGCTCGTCTCCGTCCGGTGCACTGAAATAAGCCTGCAGTGTTGGAAGACAGATTAAACTCGTAATGCCAATGAATCATTTCCCTATACATACTTAAATTGAGTCTCTGAAATTTATTTTTAATACATCAAGTATAGGTGTCCTAATTGCATCCATACAACTCTAAAACCTACCAGAATTACCTATGACTTTATCTCTTATGTAGAAGAAATCACAAGACTTTATAAGTTGTATACTGTGTTAAAAAATTAAAAGTTTCACCCAAAAAAACATGATACCAAAGTTTTGGTTCCATGAGACATCACTTTAAACCTTGCTTGTGTAATTGCCACTACATTTGTTTGTGCACTTTGTTTCCTGTCTATTTGTGCTCCTGGTTCAATTGAATTTATGTTTTAGTCACATGCAAGAAAGGATCACACATGGGGATGAGGGAAGGTGTGAGAGCTTGATATACACAGTCAGGTCATTACCTAACATCCTGAGTTTTTGGGTTATACTGCCATCAATAAATAATAAACTTAGATGCATTTATGCATTATCACAATTAGAATGATAAAATGTGGTTATAAATTGGGTGTTTAACATGTAAGTTCATGAAAAGTCAGATCAGACCAACTGACCTATCCAAATTGGTCAAAATTCGACCATAAAGTTTAAATATTTAGCAAATATTAGAAAATTTGGAATTCAGATTTCCGGGAAATATGGATTTTTAGTATTTTACATTAAATTGACGAATTTCTAGAAACTCGATTGACATTCAACAAAATTTGGTCAAAATATTAAACATTCAAACTTTTCAAATCTGGCCATAAATTTGGAAACTCAGAAAAATTTGGACTCAAGATATGTTCACCAAATTTGATGTATGTAAATCTACGTTCTTATATAACCATTATGTAAAATAATCAGGAAAAAAGAAAAAGCTTTAGGTTTACAAAATCTCCTTCTAATAGGGAGTGGATGGAAAGTGGAAGCTAAATTTACGATAACATAAGGCATATGGCAACCTAAATAAATAACCCTATGTTGTTCCCACAAAACCAGCTGCTCAGGAAGGGTAGACTGGTATTTTTTGCACAAAGTGGCTACCCTCATATTCAAACATGTGTTCTCACTCACGCCTGGCAACCCCGAATCTTACAACTACCACAAGCAATGGCCACAGGGACCCTATCATTCAAAAATTGGAGCCCCTTTTTTTTGATAAGCATAGCATCTAAAAATCAGTTAGAACAAGGAATTTACGAAGAAGCTGAGGACAAGTTCTACAAGTTACTCCACATCCAAATCTTTGATGTATTGTAAAAACGTGTAGCTTATGCATTGAATTCTACTAATATCAACAATAAGAATATATAGAGTTCTTTTATTAACAAAGTCCACTTAAAGTAAATTTATAATTTCTATTATAAAAATTTAAGTATTCTATACTAAATTATCCAAACCCGTAACTAAGCTTTTGACAACATCATTAACCCATCCTTTTTGTTAAATTACCACCAATCCTCCTCAAGGTTAAGATATCAGCTTTTCATGCCTCGTGTATGTCAAAAAACTGGTAACACACTGTTGAATGATCAATTTGATTAGTAAGGCAAAATTTTACTGTCATGACTCAAGCTTTAATACAAAACAGTCAATGGAACTGGAGCTTTGATACATAACACTCATCATAAGGGCATCCATCCATTGATAGGCTTATTTTCAAATGTTAGGCGTTAAAATGCACATAGAGTAAATCACATCGAGATAAAGTAAAATTTTCCCAAACAATTATATGTGAATTCCCACACGAATCTGGGATGGAGGTGAGAATTTTGTACAAAATTTTTTGTCCAAAGCCAAGATAAATGGCACAGGATTCCAACTACCCAACCCTCGAGAACATTTTTGAAGCCTTAAAATTAGGATTTTGAGCTCACTCGTGTGCCTACAACTTTGACTAAAATATTAAAACAAAAGGTAAAGAAATCACACGAGTGAGTGAACAAATTTAGGTGCTCAACACACCTCTTTTTTCTCATTCATTTCCACTAGTTTTCTGGGTTCTAGAAGCTCTACAAGTAACTTATAGTACGAAGAGACAGACATATATACAGAAGACTCACATTCATTCTTGACCAAAAGTTCAGCTGTGATTGCCATTAATTGTTCCACACATTCTGAATCTAAAGTCTTTTCATGAGCCTTTGTAATGGACAGAGCTAGCCTCAAAGACAGTCTGAAACGCTAAAGCTTAATGCTTATTGGCTTATCTGTGGACTCATAGGCTTATCTGTGGTATGCACAGACTGAAATGGTAAAGCTTAATGCTTGCTGTTAACATGCACCTAACACACATTAGTTCGAAACGCTACCATCTCACCACTGGATCAATTTCCCAGGTGCTGAACTTAAATGGACCAAAAGATTGAGGAACCGCAGCAAGAGTTTTACCTGTTGTACAACTGCATCACGGTAGAACCTATATGAGTGGAGTAACATTGCAACTCCATCAACTTGCAAGCAATATATTCTACCATAACTGTGAATTGACAAGAGAATTTGGAATTAAATTTTGGTTGAACTTAACTCTACTCTCAAAAGGAACTCATTGAAAAAAACAAAAACTGAAACCTTACACTGTCACAATATGGACATCAGCAGCAGCTAGGACGGGCTTTCTTATTGATATAGATTTAGCCATTGCCATCTCAAACCTTGGCAAACGAATAATCCCTGCAGATGAAAGCTAAACAGAAAAAATAAACTGAGTCAAACTAACAGAAGAAACAGGCTTCAGGACTGTATAATAGATTATCATACTACTCCAAGAAATTTAACCTGTGTTCTAAGAAATTCATTATTTAACAAGAAAATGCAAATCTGTTCCAGCAGGAAATTAATAATAGAGATTTTTTTTTTCTTTCAGCCACTAATTTTTCAAACCCAGTTGACACATCATACGCACACCTCAGATAATTCATATGCAATTATAAGTTTAAAAAGAAAAAATTCCAATAAAAATAAAACAGCATACTGTAAGTTTGCATTAACTTTTTAAGAACATTTGGATCTAATAAACAGTTCCACAATCAAGTTACAGTTTCAAAAGAAGCAAATAGCAATACCTGATATCCAATAAAACTCTTGCATTGCATTCCTGAAGCAAGAAGAACCACTCGACTTTCATGTGTATAGACATACCAGCTAACATTAAATCTCTTTGTCTCAACCAAATGGAGTGATTTCCACTCAGAATCGAGAGAGAACAAATCGAGCCCACTGTAATCAAACACCATTAGTGAAATGGAACTGGAAGGGAAAAAAGGGGGGGGGGGCGCTTCTCACAAAGTTCATGGAACTAAAAGACAGACCAAATCAAACAATTAGACTTTGAAGATAAACTGAAGCAGAGAACAAAAATAATAACAATTAGACTTTGTAATAGACAAACTGTTGAAACTCGAAACTATCACGAACTAACTCGAAACTATCAAGAACATTCTTTGTATTCTTCTTATTTCCAACATCTTTTAATATAATCAAAAGACAATCAGTCCAAACCCAGTTCATCCAACAGTTTTTCTTGATTTCTCTAATTCAAAACCCATTTTGGAATTTCATCGAACAGGTCATCCACATACTCTCACCGTAGCCAAATTCATATAACAATTATATAGTATATATATAGAGAGAGGGAGGGGGGAGAAACAGGGGTAAAAGGGAAAAGAGGGCTGATGGTGGTTAGAATTGAAAACAAGATTGAAAGAAATCTAAATCGAAATCTAAATGTAATTCGAAATTACAGACACGTATATTTGTATGTATAGAGATATAGAGATATATATATATATATATAGAGAGAGAGAGAGAGAGGTTACCATTGTTGCACTTTGATTTGTAATGATACGCGACAGTGGAAGATCGAGGGTGAACGACGGTGGAAGACCGACGGTGACTATGAACGGCGAATCAACGATGGTGAGTCTGAGAGAGAGAGAGAGAGAGAGAGAGAGAGAACAAGAGACTGAACTTGTTTGGGTCTATGTACATACTGATAGAAAATAAATTGGGCGGTAATGTAAGAGTGTATTCTCACCAAAAAAAAATGAATCTGTGATTTTGAAATTGTTTAGCTTTATTGCCGACAAAATGTTTTTTGGTCATTAAAAATAAGTATTTTGCCGACCAAATTTTTGGTCGGCAAAGATCAAAAGTAAAAAAATTCATTAATATTTGGCGACGAAAATATTAGTCGCAGAAAAGGTACATTCGCCGACAAATTCTTTTTAGTCGCCAAATCTCAATCAACGGCGACTAAAATTTTAGTCGCTAAATGTATTAATTTGGCGACTGATTTTTTTGGTTGCTGAAAATAAGTTTTTGGCGACCAAAAGACCATATTAGTCGCAAAAAAAGTACCTTCGCCGACAAATTTTTTTAGTCACCAAATCTCAATAAACGGCGACTAAAATATTAGTCGCTAAAAGTACTAATTTGGTGACTAATTTTTTTGGTTGCTGAAAATAAGTTTTTGGCGACCAAATTTTTGGTCGCCAAAAAATATGTGACCTTCCGCGACCAAATTTGTAGTTGGTCGGCAAAAGCATACCACTTTTTGCGACCAACTCATTTTTTTGTCGCCAAAATATAACCTTCTGCGACCAAAAATATTTGGTCGCCAAAAATAATGATTATTCGCGACAAAAAAATATTTGGTCGCCAAATGTCATTTTTTTGCGACCAAAATTTTTTTGGTCGGCAAAAGTAGTCGCAAAAAGTGTTAATTCTTGTAGTGTTTGGTACCACTGGTATCTAGATTTTTTTTTATTATTACTTTTTTGTGATAGGGGGTTGGTGCAGAGTATTGTGTGGGTAGAAGAGGTAGAGAGTAGCTGAGGAGGGTGGTGGCAGGTGGTTGTTGGAGAGTGGTGGGGTGGAGAGAGGCTAGTTGAGGGTGGTGGGAGTTGGTGGCGGAGAGTGGCGAGAACTAGCGGAGGAGAGGGTTTGGATTTGGATATGGGTTTGGGTTTGGTTTGGTGAAGCAATGAAGAAGGGTCAATGGGGTTTGGGTGAATGAATATGAAAGTAAAATGACCATTTAAAATTACATTATTGGTAATGTCAACACAGATGGTTAGGTTGAGATAGATGATCACAATTTGTTATTGGAGAATTTTATTATACACACTTTATAGGTACTTTTAGTTAGGTCAATTTTTTTTAATTATGATTAATTTTTTTTATTTAGTTATAATATTATTTTGAGATATTTAGTTATGATTTTTTTGTGTTTAGTTATGATTTTTTTATATATATAATTATGACTCATAAAATATAAAATTATATTATTTTCTTTTATAATTATCAAGTGCATGTAATATACATTTGAGAAGTGTGTACTATAATTTTAATACATGATTTATGCTAGAGAATGTTGTTCACATATGTAAGGTCCATAAAAAGTTTGGTTTTAACAATTTAGGGTTTTGTTTGGAATATTACTTTGACTAAAATAATCATATAAGACAAAATTAACAATTTTAGTTAAATAAGATAAAATGTCACATCTAACACATAATTAATTCATTTTTTTTTCATAAAAGTTACAAAAAATATCACAAACGAAACTTTTTAATCTCAAATTAAAATAATTATAAAATAAAAAAATCAACTCACATTCCAAACGAAGGCTAAATAAAAAAAAACTCATTAAAGAATATGTTGACTAAATCCGGAAGATTTTTCCTCTCGCATTTTCGCGGCTCTCTCTTTAATTATTTCCTTCCATTGGATTTCATTTATCCATCTTTTTGCAAGCAAGCACGGTCCCTTTTTTTTTTTTTTTTTTTTTATTCTTTTCCTTTTCCTTTTTTTCACTTCATACTTTCGGCGGCAAACAAGCACAGCACACAGTCGTGGAAGAAGATCTTTTTCAAGGCACCGCTCTCTTCTTTCTTCCTTTCTCTCACTCTCTCTGTATATGCTTATATACATTCATTCTAGTTCTACCAATCTGTTTATCTTTGTGAGTCGATTGAAATAAAGTTTACAAATACAGAAATTCGATTATTATTTCCGATTCTATGATCGATTTTGTATTCATATAAGAACTGGATTCGATTTTCTCTATTTCGACGTTTCGTAACCTTCTGTTTGGTTGTCGAGAAATCGAAATGGAAAAAAAAAAAATTAGAAATCTCAATCGATTTTCCTGATATCGGTTAGTTTTTTCTGTCCTGCAATTGTACCGATTCAACATCTGAATACATATTTTTTCTTACCTCCTTTCTAAAATGTTCTCAGCAACCAAACAGTACAGCTTCAATTAACATAGCCCTAACTTCTAGTCATTCACCAAAATTAGACTAGAAGTTTCATTGGTTAAAATAGGAAGTTTTGTGGTTAGTTTGATCATGCAGTAGTACATTTCTTAATTATTATTGTTTTTGTTATATTATAGGGGCTGAAAATCTCTTGAACGAACATAGATTGTTGTTCTCTTTCTTGCAATGGCTTCTTCGTCTTCATTTTCTACATGTACATTACATGGCTCCGTGTCCGGCCCTAAATCAATGAAGTGTTACAGAGAGTTCATTTTCAATTGTTCGAGTCTCTTCAAACAATCGTCTAACCCTAGGTTAATTGCTCTATGTGCTGACCTAACACAATCAAGGTTTTTGTCTAATGTGAAATCAATAAATTGGGAACAAAGTGGGAGGCTCTTACCAATAAATAGAGTCCAATGTCAAGCACTGAAAGTTGAAAATAAGATTTCATTTTCGGTTGGGAATAAATTTCAACTCAATGATGTGATCGAAGCTCAGCAATTCGATAGAGATATTCTTAGTGCTATTTTTGAAGTGGCACATGAGATGGAGAAGGTCAAGAAGAACTCAGCTGGCAGCCAAATTCTGAAGGGGTTTTTAATGGCTACCCTCTTTTATGAGCCCTCAACTAGAACTAGGCTTTCTT
Source organism: Camellia japonica (assembly GCA_030407325.1). Lineage (NCBI taxonomy): Eukaryota > Viridiplantae > Streptophyta > Magnoliopsida > Ericales > Theaceae > Camellia > Camellia japonica. Next base: position 10,099,275 of record JAPPVO010000032.1, on the reverse strand, counting down.
TCGAGTCTGCTATGAAACGGTTGGGCGGGGAAGTTTTGACAACAGAAAATGCTAGGGAGTTTTCGTCCGCTGCAAAAGGAGAGACTCTTGAAGGTAGTTTTTCAAATGCTTAATTTTAGGTGCTTAATTTGTTGCCTTGTGGTTCTAATTTTGAAGCTTGATTTGCAGATAGTATAAGAACAGTTGAAGGGTACTCGGATATAATTGTGATGAGGCACTTTGAAAGTGGTGCTGCTCAAAGAGCAGCAGCCACTGCCAGTATTCCTGTTATTAATGCAGGGGATGGTCCAGGACAGCATCCAACTCAAGTAAGCATGATTTTTGTTTTAAACGCAATCCTCTAGTAGATAATTGAAGTTGTTTGCTTGAATTTGTTCATGAAAACCCTTCAGACTATCTTTAGTTAGATTCTTCTACATATTGAAGTTGAATACTGACATGATATTGAAGTTGTTTGCTTGATGTAGGAGTTTTGGGCTTAAAAAATTGATGTCTGTTTTGCATGCATTTCTGTATGTTCACTATCTGTTTGTACAAATGTAACATCCAAACCTTGAGTTAACTTTCAATTGATCTAAGCACTGTTCAATATTTGTGTTTCATCGTCAATCATCCATAACAAATTTTCTTGAATCACCTGTCACAAATCATGATCGATCATGATTTATCCTCTTACTGTTTGTTAAGGGATGCATATAGTACATTAAGTTCTTTTCTGTTTTGAGGTGTACCTATTCTCTCTTTTACAGACTGGCTTGATTGTGTATGGAATCAACACTTTAGTAGTTTTCTGTGTGGGCAGCAGGCAGGCAACGGTTCCAAGTCTGCTATGTAAATTCTTGCACTATAATTTTATGACCTAGCAAAAGGAATAAACAGTAACTAATGACCCCATTATAATCTTTTTTTGATAAGCACATTGTAGTTCTTTTGATCAGACTGCATTTCAGTTTTTGTAGTCAGATTTTCCTTTCATTCATTATCATATATCTCCATTTCCTGAATTTCTGAATTGGTACTATGTATATTCAGATGCATTAGAATCGCAACTGTAGTTTTTTTTTTTTTTGGATTCCGCTAATGTAGTTAAAACAGTGTAGATGTTTCATTTTGTGTGTGAAGTCCTAAAGGCATGGCTAGTCATCGAAGAGCTACCTTTTTCATTAAAAAAATTCAAAAAAAAATTCAAAAAAATCAAAAAATGTTAGATAAAACACTTTAATGCATCATATATTTTCTTCAAGTTATATGTTGTCTGTGTTTTGTATTTTTCTGTAATTCATTTGGAGAATCAGATTTGATATATTCAGGTTTGAATGTATTGTAAAAAGCCCCTTAGAATAAATATGATTACAGTAAAAAATATAATACACCTCACAAAAATTTATTTTTAGGCTACGTTTAGTATTGATTTTCTCCCTCTGTGAGTGTGTGCCTATGGGGCCGTGTGTACTTATTGGTACTTCTGATGAGCTTCAATGTAATATCTTCTTCATGCCATGTCCAGAGTCTACTCGGTTATGAGGTTTTTTAAATGTGTATGGAATAGTTATGTGAAGATCCATGTGAGTGGTGACTTTATTTTCGTAGTTTTTGTTTCTAATATCTTCTCTCCTTCGTTTATTTCTTTGATAATAATAAATTTCATAAGACCCTAATTTTGAAGCATTACTTATGTTTGTGGCCTTGAGACAGGCTCTTCTAGATGTATACACAATTGAAAGAGAGATAGGAAAGCTAGATGGCATTAAAGTTGGACTTGTTGGAGATCTAGCTAATGGAAGGACAGTCCGATCACTTGCATATTTGCTCTCTAAGTATCAGGATGTGAAGATCTACTTTGTGTCACCCGAAGTGGTAAAAATGAAGGTATGAAAAGAAAACAAGTTTCTATTTCTCTAACCAGCATTCTTTTTCACAATCTGAACTCTTTTTTTTGGGGGGTGAAAAATCTGTCAACCTTTAATAGCAACATCAATATTATAAGTTGCATATTTTTTTGCCCTCTCATTTCAGGATGACATAAAAGAGTATTTGACATCAAAGGAAGTAGAGTGGGAAGAAAGCAATGATCTAATGGAAGTTGCTTCTAAATGTGATGTGGTGTATCAAACCCGCATTCAGAGAGAGAGGTTTGGAGAGAGAATCGATCTTTATGAAGAAGCCCGAGGCAAGTACATTGTAGATTGGGCTGTCTTGGCTGCAATGCAAAAGCATGCTGTGGTGATGCATCCTCTCCCAAGGCTTGACGAGGTTAGCTAGCTTTTCCGCTTTGCTCTTGATTCTGGCATGAGCTTTATGAGGATAATATGTTTCGATGCAATGACTAATCATTTGTTATTTTTAATGATTCATGATGCTAATGCAGATAACTGTGGATGTTGATGCGGATCCAAGGGCTGCTTACTTTAGACAAGCAAGGAATGGTCTTTACATTCGGATGGCTCTCTTGAAGCTTCTACTTGTTGGTTGGTGAATAATATATGATCTCTGTCGTCAGATTTTGATGCATAATGCTCTCGTTTCTCACATTAGTTGTGGGTGTTTGAGATGTTTGGGGGCAAACCACGAGAATAGTCTGGTTTTGAAGGGTATTTGGACTGCAAATGACTAATTTTATTTCTGGTTCTCTTTGAAGACTGATTTCGATTGATTGCCTTTTTTAAGTCATTACAAGAATTGCAAAACTTGGACTGAAAATATACTCTGCTATCATATGAAAGCCTTGATCGATGACCTCCAAAAATTGACCTACGTGATTTGGTTTTTAGTAGTACATATTTGATCTAATTTGGTGATAAGAAGTCCTAGTCTTGATTCAAGACCTCAGCGGAAACTTTTATACAAAATGCTATCATTCCAAAATTTTTATGCAAAATCATCCATTAGTAGTATTTTTAATATTAAGAAACATTTTAATGGTTTTTTTATTTTATTTTTTTATTAACTTTTTGTTTGTATATACAACAGAGAAATGACAACTCATTCTGGTGTTTTGCAAAAAAAAAAAATCCACACTTCAATCTACAGGGGAAGAAACTATAGCTCATTTTGGCAACTAAGTTAAAAATTAATTTTTTAATTTTTTTAATCTTTTTGAATCACATTACCTCTATATATTTTGCATGTTTTTTAAGAAAAAAAATCAAAAAAATTGATTTTTAACCTATTGCTCCTCGCAAAATATGTCAGCTGCTGATCTCTCAATTTTTAGGGCCGGCGTGGAAATTAACTAAATTCTAAACTCCACCAAACAAAGAATCAGGGCTCTGGGACCAAAAAATAAAGAAGAATTTATAAAAAATAAAAAATTAAAACTTGACTCTTATAATAAAGTAAATTTTAATTTTTAATTATTAATTTAAATCTTAATTTTTTAATTTAAATTATTTATTTATTTTCATCAAGTAAAATCAATTAAAAAAAACATTTTAACCATTAAACCTAATATAAATATACATAAAATATTTAAAATATTATTTTTTGTTGAATTTAATGAATAAAATATATATATATATATATATTCTTTTTTTTTTGTCAGAGTTTATTTTTGTCACGAGTATAGAAAGGAAAAAAGAACAAAAGAAGGGAAGACAGCCAAACCAAGTTCCGAAGCTTTGATCTTCTTGGCAGTAGATTATGAAATAAATTACACATCAAAGTCAACAAGCATGTAATAAATAATTAACCTTTTAAGGATTACAATAAAAAGTATATAAAACCCCAAAAATGGATTACAAATGCTTACTAGTAGGTGGGGAAATTCGGATCAACGTCATGAGCCCATGACTCAAGTCCTCCGATGATATCCTTTGCGGAAGTGAAACCCATCTTGTGAAGGTAATCAACGGCCCTCTGTGAATCATTACCCCTTCTACATACTACATATAGAGAAGCAGCTGAAGCATGCTCTTCCTCTCTCTTCAAGGCTGAAGATATTTCAGGCAATCTCGCCTCCAAACTTGACAGTGGGACGTTCATGGAGTTGGGAAGAGACGTGATTTTAAAGTGGTGTGCTGGTCGTACATCAACTAATGCATGTGGTTCTCCTCTAACAACTCTCTCCTTGTATTCCTTGCTGCTTATTCTAGCTTCTGTAGGAAGCAGGTCTAGCTTCAATGGAGTCTGCAATCAATCGGAAGATGGTCACACGAGAGTGAGGAAGATAAGAGGAAATTTATGCACCCAACAGACTGATCTATAAAACCAAATAGCCGATTAACCAGCTAGCAAGTTTGATGGCATTAGTATTACAACAAATGCTAATAAGCCTGTGTTTGGCAAGTGGGTTTGCAAGCTTTTTTGGCTATTTTAGCCATAAAAAACAAAATAGGCTATTTTAGCCATAACAAACAAAACATCACATCCAACCCATAATCATTACATTATTCTCTCACAAAAAAATTCAAAAAAGTCAAAAAGCCAAAAAGCCCTTCCCAAACCAAGCTTTTAAGCCCAGACTAAAATAGCCAAAAAAGCCAAAAAGCCAACCCACTTCCCAAACCAAGCCTAAATGCATTCAGGTCATAAAATATGCTTAGTATCTCACACATAGAACAATACGGTACGTGCATCATGTTGCAATATGTAATTTGTTGTGTCCACGTCTAAGAAGCACGGACACCTCCCCGGAGGCTACGTATCAGTGTCGGACGCGCGTCGGACACGGACACGCGTCGGACACGCGGTTGACACGTGTCTGACACGTCTGCAGAGGTGTCCCATTTTTTTTTTATTTTTTTGTTTTCCGGACACGTCCAGACACGCGACGGACACGCGCGGGGTCGAAAACATAATTTTTGAAACTTAAACAGGGTCAAAGTGTAAAATTAACAAAAAGAAAAGAAAGACGATCGCGAGTCGAAGGGAAGAAGAAAGAGTCGAACCTGATCGAAGGGGAGAAGACCTAGATCGCGAGTAGAACCTGATCAAAGAGTCGATCGAAAATCCTAAGAACACGATCGCGAGTAGAAGACGATCGCGAGAAGCAGACGATTGACAACCCTAGGTCACGAGTCGAACCTGATCGCGAGAAGGGGAGAAGACCTAGATCGCGAGTCGAACCTGTTCCTCTCTTCTTCTTCTCCCTTCGTTTTGCGTTGCCTCTGTATTACTAACAATATATATACATATATATATTTATATACTAATAATAAATAATATAAATAAATAAATAATATAACCCCTAACCTTTTTTTGGTCTTAAATAATATAAATAAATACAAATAATATATTTATATTTTAATTTTACATATAATAAATAAAATAAATAAATAAAATTAGTATATATTTTTTAATTTTGCATATAATAAATAAAATAAATACAAATAGTATATATTTTTTAATTTTACATATAATATATAAATAAAATTATATATATTAAACGTGTCCCTAGCGTGTCGTGTCCCCCATTTTTTGAAAAATTGCGTGTCTGCGTGTCTGTGTCGTGTCCGTGTCGTGTCTCGTGTCCGTGTCCGTGCTACTTAGGTCCACGTTCTCATGAGATTTGGTTGTTTCTCTAGGCTTCAGTCTTGAATAAATTCTACACTAGCGAGTATCAAAAGTTAAAACAAGGAAAGAGAATCAATATAGAACTCCACAATGAAATACGGATCCCTGGGTTTATAAAAAGAAGCAATTCAGAGAGAGATTGAGAGAGACTTGGGCTTGTAAACTGTAAATTCCATTTTGATATTTAGAGTGTATGACAACTTGGGTAACACAGAAGAGATGAATTTTATCTTAAGCCAGTTCAATAGTTTCCAGACAATAATCCTTGGATCTATTTATGAAACAACAATTTGTGGCAGAGGAAAACATAACAAATTTCACTTTTTAAGACCAAATAAATCTCAAGCAAGCTAATCAAAAGACAATGTGCAGCCTAAAATGGAAATAAAAGAACATAAACATACCATAGACAGGGGAGATTGTGTGAATTTCTCGTAGTCAAACTCTTGAAATTGCTTTTCGGTGAATGTCGCATTTTCTCCACAAACTTCACATTGTGATGACCTCCCTCTGATCTTGACCTAAGCAAAATCACGGTACAAGGCTAATTGAAAAAAAGGGGGAATTGACTGGGCATGTCCACTAAGTTCAACAAATATAGAGGATGTTTATGCTGGAAAAAAAATAAAAAATAAATATAGAGTAGAGAATTTATTAATAGAAAACTGAAAATTTTAAAAACATACAATACGAATCCGTGCAGTCAATGCATCAAAAAGAAGCATCCTTCTTGAGAGTGGTTCACCAACATCACTTGCAATCTTTATAGCTTCAAGGGCTTGGTGGCAGCCGATAATACCAGGAACTGTAAAATTATATACAAGTAGAGCAAATAAATAAAAGAACTACATCACTTGCATGCCAGGCGAATTTGCAAGGAAATAAGGACTGGACTGGAGACTCCAAATATGTACACAATAGCTTGCACATTAAAGCATCTTTCTTGGTGTCATCCTATGCCTTCTCATAGCAAGTTCAAGGTCCACCACATAAAGACAAAGTACTGTGTTAGGCAACTAAAAAACTGATAGCTGAGGAAAAAGAACACAAATCATGAAATGAGCACAATATGCAATGTTGTCAGCAAATCCTGCAAGGCACTGAGAATCTGCAGATCATCTTCTCAATTATTCACTGTGCTCTGAGGTTTTCTGAGATCTTGTCCCAATCTCTAAAGGAACCCCGCAATGCTTTGCTATGCCTTCACCTTTCAGTGAGCTCTCATAAATTTTGGCTCATCCAGGATGCATTTTTCTATATTGATTCGGTAAGTCTTGCAAACACTGGAAGAACTTTTGAGGTTGAGATTATGGCTTTGAAAGTAGAGTCGAATTAGAGTTCTTTTTTTTGATAAATAATAAATTTTATTGAGAAAGCATCAAGATGATGCAACTAAAACAAAACAACCAATAGAAGGAAACAAAACTCGCCTAACCAATTACATCATCCAAAAATCGAGTCAAATTAGAGTTCTTGACCATCACTCTTACTTACATTCCCTTTTGTGATACCCATTTATAATATATCAAAAATTTCACAATGAGATAAATTAGAAATATGGCCAGGAATACAACAACAAAAAACTTTAAACTTCACCTTTCAAAACTTATGCAATTGGGACAAAGCCTTCAAATGTAGAGTTGGGTGTTATTGACCATTAGGTCCATCACTCTTACATTCCCCTTTTGTGAATACCCATTCTTCTTGCTAATATATCAAAATTCTAGTAACGAGATAAACTAGAAATATGCAAGGGGCTCAAGAAATGCATACAAGGACAGACAGCTAAAGGACAACTCCCAGGCAAACTCAGATTTCTCTCTCTTTAAATTCAAGATTGTAGGCAATATTTCTAATTGAATGGACTAAGACACAACATATTAATGGCTTACCGATTCCCAGAACACCACTATCAGAGCATCTTTGACATGCTGTCGTAGGAGGTGGAGTCGGAAATAGGCACCGATAACATGGACCTCCATTGTAATTGTAAACTGTAAGCTACACAAATGATTTGAGGATGCAGTTGCAGTAAGAATTTGAACAACATAAAAAAGAGGTAATTACATTCTGTAGTCCCAAATCCATATAAAGAGTTTTCCACATGTTCATATAGGAATCAGTGAGAAAATTGCTACTACTGTTTTTTACCTGCCCTTCCAATCCTATAGCGGCACCTGATACAAGAGGCTGCATGCATAAACATCGAGGTTAATAATCAGAAGATTAACATATGCAGACAACTATTTCATTGGATAATACATACAAGCTTGATCAAATCTGTCCTTAAATCTAGGATTCTAATAAATAAATGAACATATATGACAATGGAGCTAAAAGAGAATTCAGTGAATAACTAGGAGTAGAAGAACTGAAGGTCTGCCACCCTAATCATTTTAAGCAGATTCAGATACAAGTCAACATTTATAAGTCAACTTCATAATGTCTTTGCACATGTTTTCTTCTTTTTTATAAAAAGAAAATGAGGATAGCAGCCAGCTTACCTTACCCAATACCACACAACAATCACTGATTAGATAACGGCTAGGAGCATTGTCTGTTGCATCTATTACTATGTCATATCTAGCAAGCATCACAGTCATGGAAATCAACATATTCCAGCTTTATTAACCCAAAAATACCAAATATACTATAATATGAAGAGGAAATCATAGCATATCAAATTAATTTTTGTCAAGGATACTTGCTCAAAATTTCCAAGGCATTGGATGTACGTAAAGCTTCTTTGTGTTCCACAATTTGAATAGTAGAGTTAATCCTAATTTAAATTGTCGAGTTAGATACAGGCAAAAAGATAACATCATGGTAGTAGATATTCAAAGAGATAATTTGTGACATGACGATGTAAGATCGATCGTATCAAAATAACTGCACAGATACTGGAACTCATGACCAGGATTTCAAAGTAGTCAGTCAATCCAGCGTTACATACGAGTGACAAGCAGCAGCAGCAGATTCCACTTTTGACTGACCAATATATGCTTCAGTATGGATAATCTGCAGTATAGTAATACAAGTTAGCTGATGAAGAATTACAAATTTGATCCTCTCCCTGGAAGCACTTATAGCAACATCATCATCATCTCCATCAAAGAAGATTTACAAATATCAGAATACAATTGAGAGTCCTACCTGCCTGTGCAGATTGTTAAGCTCAACTACATCATGATCAACAATACCTAAGCGACCTAGAAAGATTTAAAAACAACAAAATAGTTAGTTTCCGAAACAAAAAGTCCTAACGTAAGATTATATATTATGATTCCATTGAAGCACCCATCCATTTAGAGTGATGTTCAAACCACTTTTGATTATTACAAAGCAAGCTTTTTTTCTTTTTTTCTTTTGGTCTGGTACAGAGGAAGACAAGCTATCAACAACAAATCTCTATCAACTAACAGAACCTAGAATAGGAAACACTTGATGTACCACAAGAGCATCAGCTTTTGTGCTTTCTTTTCTTGATGGTATTACATCAGGCATAATTGAGAGTAGACATCTTACCAACACCACAGGCAGCAAGGTACAAAAGAGCAGGTGATCCCAACCCTCCAGCTCCAACAACTAAAATTGAAGCCTTCAAGAGACTTGACTGTGCTGTAATCAACCAGGAAGGATAAACAAAAGATAAGGTGATACCAAATCAATATTACAATGACCTTATAGATGAACCACGAAGCTAGATTGTTGTTTTCTAAAAAGCCTGGGTTTTATCTTATATAATATGCAATCCAAACCATTTTGCAATAAATTTAGTTTGTTTATCACCACTGATTTATAAGAAAAACAACACTATAATTTTCACAACAATTGCTGCATATATCCAATCTAACAGATAAAAATTTTAAAAAATATATATAGAAAAATTGATGTACTACTCCCCTAAATTTTGCGTTTCATGAAATGTAAATTCCTGGCCACTCACTATAATAATTTAGGTTCAAAAAGTAAAACAGTATAATAAGAACAAAACCAAAACATGGATTCGATGCACCTACATCTTTCGAGTGTGTTCATTTGCAATAGCAGATCTATACATCTCTCTCTATATATATATGGATAAGTAAGTAAGTAGTAATCAAACCTTGAACACCAAAGGAAGGAAGCAAGAGCTGACGACTATATCTGTAGATCATATCGGGCGACAATCCATGGCCAAGACCTGAGTCACCGTTTGACAGTGGAGGACACGATCGAGTCGAATTCGTCTTGGTCTCGTCCTTTTCATCGATATCACGAAGTTGAGCTTCGAGATCTGATATTCGGCGCTCGATTTCACTCTTCGCAGACTTCAAATTCTCAATTTCGCGGAGAATTCGAGACGACTCACCTCCGTTGGCCTCCATTATTGCTCTCTTCTCTCTGCTCAGACAGTGCGAGTAGTTTCACAGGGTTTTGAAGTTAGTGAGAACGAAGCTCATAATAAACCCTAACTGAGAATAAAGGTAAATGGGTTGCGATCGTGTGTCTCGGGAATGAAAAATTATTAGCTCCGTCACGTGTCCTACCTTACATTAATCACAATTCACCATATCGCTCATGGTTCTCAATCCCAACATAAATTCGCATGCCAATCACTTATGAGGCCCATTTTTATTAGGGGACTAGACATCTTAATTCGGCCCTCAAATAGGCTAGACGGTCGAGTTCAAAAAAAAATAATAATAAAGTGGACGGTCCAATCTTAGCCCATTACATGTTTTATCTTAACATTTTATTTTATTTATTTTTTAAAAAAATATTAGAGATCTTAAATATTTTACCAAATATCTCATATAAATGTGAGACCCACACCATGTGGGTCTCATGTGGACCTCACATTCATGTGAAATATTTGGTAAAATATTTTATTTTATTTTTTAAGTTTATGAGAATTAATCATTTAAAAATAAATAAAATATTTAATTATCTTAAGTACATGATTTATTTTAAAAAAATAAACAATAATTATTATTTAAAATATTTTACAAAAAATATAAAAACTCTATAAATATAGTTATCAGATTAATTTGCTTTATATTTTATTTTATTTATGAATGACGGACAAAACAAAGACCACTTGGTGGCCCAATTTTTATTAAGATGAGAAATTATTATATGTTTAACACATAATTAATTTGTATAAAGCAGAAGAGAATAAATAAAAGAAAAGAAAATAATACATTAATTTATTTTCTAGATTTCTACTATCTAAATTTAATGATGGGTAAAAGATATAATTACTTAATAATTAAAGAAAATATGAGAAAGAAAGTTGAGTTAAATATTCTAAGGTCCCGTTTGATTGTTCGGATTGGGTATAAAGGTTTTAGGAGGATATGTAACATATAAGGATAAAGATGAAATATAATATGTCGTAAGATATGAGATAGATTATATATACTGTGGAGTCACTTATACTATGTTTAGTTAAGATAAGATATAGGATGGGATAAGAGGACAGTGATTATTTTTTACCTTTCGATGAAAGATGAGCTATATCCGAAAGTGGAAAATATACAATACCATGGAGGTGGTATTGCATATCCCCTTACATCATATACTATCCGGACTCCCTATATCTGGAGCAACCAAACACGGAATATAGAGAGACAAAAAACATGTAGGATCTACCTTATATATATCTGGTCCCACACTCATATCCGGTCTTTATATTCAGTAAACAAATAAGACCTAATAGATTATGATATTATTAAGTTTGAATAGTTAATCTTTTTTTTTTTTTTTTTTTGCCTAAATAACACAATTCTAATAGATATATACATATTTTATATAATTGAAAAGAAGTAAATCTATGTGAATAGAAACCAAATAGAATGAGACACAATCTTCTTACAAGGAGTAAGGCTCACATGTGTGAATGTGATCCACTTTTTATGAAAAAATTATATCTCATCCTGTGTTTGATTTATGCGATATAATTGATTGGAAAAACATACCACAAAAGATAGGATGAATGATGAATTTAAAGAGTGGAGAATCGGTGCATAAATAAGGATGAGGTGGCAAGTCACAATGCCATGGCATTGAAATAGCAAGACACGTGTACTAAAATTATAAACCCTCGTCACCATACCTATTTGTCCTAGTTCCAGTTCATAATGGATAATAGAAAGAAGAGGTGGTCTTCCTCTATTTCTGCATTCTCTTTGTTCTGTTATGTTCTTTTGAGTCTTCATTAACAACTTTACCTCTCCGGCGATCATTTCGGATTCAAAGAGGAGGTATTAAAATGGGCAGCAATCTGGTGAACCTCAGCAACAGGACATCTTCACGAGCCTCACAGATCAAGCGGCTCTCGGCTTATTATTTTCCCACTCCCATCATCAGGGTAACATGCACTTATGCATCCCTTTGCTATAGCTCTCTTCATTTTCCATAATATCCTTTATAAATTATAAACAAATATACATATATCTATATAATAAAGGATGAGGGTTTTTAAAAATGTATAAAATGTATGAGAGATACATTTTAATTTAATGGCTAAGATTAATCCCAAGTTTATATCAATGGTTCAGATCAATAGATCTCCCACCCAAAGACTTCTCTCCCTAAGCATCGTTGTGGCTTTCCCACCTACCCACGTCTGCCTCCCCACCTTCCCTCTCTATCTCTCTGTCCCTCTCTATTCTTATTCTTGAATACATCTCTCTCTCTCTCTCCTCAGAACTTTTCTTTCTTCCTCATTCCTATCTTTTTCATACGCTACTCTCTCTTCTCTTGCGATGACCACCGACCACTTCTCTTCTCCCTCACCGGAGACCCAAACCCGAACCCTCTATTCCTGTCTTCCTCCCTTCATCTCCCGCTCCCTCATCCTCCTTTTTCCATTTTAGGCCTTTATTTTGCAACAGACCCATACCTTCTTCGATTCAGTGAGAGGAAATAAAGAGGAGGGCATCGTTGACCCGCCCCGCCGATGCCCTACCCCACCGTTGCCGACAAGAAGGTTCGAAATACATGAGGTAAAAGGTCGCAGTCCCCCTGATGAATTTAGATTCAGTTTTGGAACTAAAATTTGACAATAGTAGATGTATGTGTGTGTGTGTTTTTGCCCAGGAATCTGTGATGTTATGTGATGCTGTGTGTGAGTGTCATGACCCGAACCCGCCCCCAAGGGTTAAGGACATAGCCGGCCAGTAATCATGAGACTACCTACGGCCTCAAACCAAACCAAACATAACTCATCAGAGTAAAGGGGGCCAAACGGAAGCAAAATTTAAAACTTTGTCCATAGAGTTGTGCTTACATGGCACGTCATAACAAACCATACACATATATGTTAATAACTCACTTCAGAAAATATAGTAGCATAAGGTTCTGTACAAACAGGATCATTTAAGTCTAAGTCAACCCATAAAAACTATATATAACAGATTCAAAGTCTTCGCCAACAAGACAAAATATAAATACATAACAAAAGGGCGAAGACGAGTCTCGTGCGTGAGATACAAGGGCTGGCTCTTCAAAACCTCGGTTGTTCTACACAGACTTCACTGAGGCTGGGTCTGGACCTCTCTTGGCTCACCTACAAACACATGAATGAGCGTGAGCGAAAGCCCAGTGAATAATATCGATTGAAGAAGATGCATTGGAACAATATACATCGGACGGCCTTAGGCCCAATTCATATTTCTATCTAGTATATAAATAGCTATAGATCAAGTGACTTCAGTTCCAAACACTTCGAACGGCCTCGGGCCCAATCCAATCATGTCGAACTGGCGTTTGGCCCATTTGTCTTTCATTCATGTCAGACTGGCCTCTGGCCCATTCATTCTTTCATTCAGATCATGCTGGCCTCTGGCCCATTCATTCTATCTTTCAGATCATACTGGCCTCTGGCCCATTCATCCATTTATGTCAGACTGGCCTTTGGCCCATTCATTCATTCATTCGTGTCAAACTGGCTTTTGACCCATTCGTACTTTCATGTCAAACTAGCATTTGGCCCATTCGTACTTTCATGTCAAACTGGCCTTTGGCCCATTCGTACTTTCATGTCAAACTGGCCTTTGGCCCATTCATTTGGCATAGCAAACATTGTCCACCAATCAGATTAACAAACTTATAAACTTACATAGAAGTAAGCAATTGGACAACAACATATTTCAGTAAGCAATTGGACAACAATATATTTCAGATATCTTTGTCAAGATATTACTCACAGTGATCGGTTGGTTGGTTGGTTTGCCCTGGAGCTTGACCCTACACATCATATAACACATATAGGTCACAAATAATTCAATCCGTTCCTTAATTCACATATTCATCTTTAGGCTTCATTCTTATCTCTTTAACTCAATTACAATGCTCAATGTATGCCTAAGAGTATTTAGAAGTGAAAGAGAACAGAAAACGAAACACTGGATGCCTTTATAAAATTTTCAGAAATAGGGTCCCCGCTCGAGCGGACCCATGAGGTCTGCAAAAGTACTGGATGCATCAAATTTACGCTCGAGCACAAACTCGATCTACATAGCTCCCCGCTTGAGCGTGAACTTCCCCCGCTCGAGCGGACGTCATGACTGTAGAAAATACTGGGAGCTCGAATTTTACGCTCGAGCAGAGGTTCTCCCGCTTGAGCGAACATCAAATTTTTTGGATTTTCCAGAACTTGTTCTTGAGCTTCAACTTGACATTCAAAGGCTCCAAACACATAATTTCAGCTCAAACTTCACATATACATGTACTAACACGGTACAAACACTAAATTACAACATTATGAAGTCCAATTCCATGAATTACTCACATGCATGGCTCAAATTGACCCAAACTCATCACCAACACATTAAATTCAAACATTCAAGACTAACACTTTCATGGTTTGTGCTTGCATGTGGGAGATACCCATTATCCTCAACTTAATTGGTGAAGAGATGATCAAATACATGGACTTCAACCAAAAACTTACATGGATCACACATTTTGTGATCAAACATGCAAATTTAAAGCAATTACACACATGCATGCATACATTGACCTTCAATTCAACAAAACCAACCCAATTTCATCATACTCAATTAAATTCATGTTCTTGACCATTAATCAAACTTGAACTCACAAAATTACAAATTAGAGTTCATGAATTCACTTACCTAGAGGCTTTAATCTTCCCAAATTATGGTCAAATCTAGAGTTGGCCTTTCAATCTTCACAAACTTGAGCTAAACACCCAACTCTCCTTCTTCCTCTCTCTCTAGCCGACCCTCTCTCTATTCTTAGAGTTAAAATCAGCCAAAATGGATCAAAGAGAGGAATTGAACACATAGTGGCCCTTTTATAGCCCCACTAGATCACATTATTTTAATATCAAATAATTGAGCACTTAATCAGTCGTTCTGAATCTAATTATTTTGATCCGAATCAATTTCTAATTAAATTTCACCGTAGGCTTTAAAAATTATGCCAATCACAATGGCATAATCGATTTTGGGTTTCGTGGCCGATAAGGCCTTCAATTTAATTTCCAAAGCAGATAATTCAACAGATATTCCTACGGTGAACAGATAGAAATTCAAAACCATATATTTTCACATAATGGCACACAAAATCATATCAAACACATAATCACATTTATAATAAGGACCAATTAACATAAAACGGAATAGGGTTATCACAGTCTTCCCTCCTTTAGGAAGTTTGGTCCTCCAAACTTATTTTACCTTCATTGGGGAATAAATGTGGGTAGCGTAGTCGCATTTCCTCCTCTTTTTCCCACGTGGCATCCGTCCTATAGTGCTCTTTCCATTCCACTTTCACAATCGGAATGGATTTGCTTCTCAATTGTTTCACTTGCCGGTCAATAACTCGTTCCGGCCATTCGGCGTACTCCATATTTTCATCAATGGCTACTCGGTGATAATCAATCACATGAAACGGGTCTCGGAGGTAACCCCTCAACATCGACACATGAAACACATTATGGATTTGTTCAAATCCCGGTGGCAAAGCAACTCTATAGGCAACTGGACCAAGCCTTTCCAGAATTTGAAACGGCCCAATGTAACGGGGCGACAACTTGCCCTTCTTTCCAAACCTGACTTGGCCTTTCATTGGGGACACACGAATAAACACATGGTCACCGACCTCATACTCAAGAGGTCTTCTTCGAACATCTGCATAATTCTTCTGTCGGTCCTGAGCTGTTTTGAGCCTTTGCCGAATAGTTTTGATCTTCTCAGAAGTGTCTTGCACAATTTCAGGCCCAAGTAAAGCTCTATCCCCGACTTCTGTCCAACAAATCGGTGATCTACACCTTCTGCCATACAAAGCCTCGTATGGTGCCATACCGATGCTGGAGTGGAAGCTGTTGTTGTATGCAAATTCTACAAGTGGCAAATAGTCTTCCCAACTCCCCTGAAAATCCAAAGCACACATTCGAAGCATATCTTCCAGAGTTTGTATTGTTCGTTCTAACTACCCATCTGTCTGTGGGTGGAATGCAGTACTGAACCTTAGTTTTGTCCCCATAGCTTCTTGCAAACTCTTCCACAGCCTAGATACAAATTTCGGATCTCTATCCGACACAATAGATATCGGAACTCCGTACAAACGGACAATCTCATCAACATATATTGTAGCCAATCTATAAGCATTAAACGTAGTTCTAACTGGTAGAAAATGTGCAGATTTAGTCAGTCTATCAACTACAACCCAAATAGAATCCATACCTCGAGGAGTCCGAGGTAGGCCAACAACAAAATCCATAGTCACATACTCCCACTTCCATTCAGGAATAGGGAGAGGTTAAAGTAGACCGCCTGGTTTCTGATGTTCAGCTTTAACTTGCTGACACTGAAGACATTTGGATACATATTCTGCAATTTCTTTCTTTATTTTAGGCCACCAATAGGTTTGTTTCAAATCCCGATACATTTTGTTGTTACCCGGATGCATAGCAAACACTGATTTGTGGGCTTCATCTAAAACCCTCTTCTTTAGTTCTAGAATATCTGGGATGCACATTCGGTTTTGAAACCTCAACACTTCATTTTCAATGCCGAACTCTGCCTTTGGACTCGTCTCAAATTCATCAATCACCTTCTTGAGGAATTCATTATTTTTTTGTTTCTGTTTAATTTCCTCAATGATTGCCGGTTCAGCTGAAATAACGACTATCAATCCGTCCTGTTCACACAATACTACTTCGATTTCAGACTTCTCAAAATCTTGCAAGATTTCTTTCTGTTCAGTAAGCAAACAAGCCATACTCCCCGTTGATTTTCTGCTCAAGGCATCAGCAACTGTATTAGCTTTCTCGGGGTGATACTAGATCTCAAGATCATAGTCTTTTATCAGTTCGAGCCACCTCCTCTGTCGCATGTTCAACTCCTTCTGTGTAAAGAAGTATTTCAGACTTTTGTGATCCGTGTAGACTTCACACTTTGCTCCATACAAATAATGTCGCCAGATTTTCAAAGCAAACACAACTGCGGCCAATTCCAAATCGTGTGTTGGGTAGTTTTTCTCATGTGTTCTCAACTGCCGGGAGGCGTAGGCAATAACCTTTCTGTTCTGCATTAATACACAACCCAAACCTTTATAAGACGTATCACTGAAAATTACAAAATTTTCCGTACCTGTGGGCAATGTCAATACTAGTGCAGTGGTTAGTCTCGTTTTTAGTTCATGAAAGGCAGATTCTCTTTCGTCGTTCCATTCAAATGATTGGCCCTTGTGTGTCAACTGGGTAAGAGGTACAGCTATCTTGGAAAAGTCTTTCACAAATCTTCTGTAATAACCAGCTAAGCCCATGAAGCTGCGGACTTCTGTCACATTAGTCGGTGTAGGCCAATTCACAATTGCCTCTATTTTCTGCGGGTCCACTGAAATTCCTTCCTTGTTGATCACATGCCCTAAGAAAACAACTTCATCCAACCAAAACTCACATTTCTTTAGTTTAGCAAACAATTTCCTTTCCCTAAGTATTTGCAGGACAGTTCTCAAGTGATGTTCATGTTCAAGTCTATTCTTGGAGTATATCAAAATGTCATCAATAAAAACCACAACAAATTCGTCAAGGTAGGTTTTAAAAATTCGGTTCATTAGGTCCATAAATGCTGCCGGAGCATTAGTCACCCCAAATGGCATAACAAGAAATTCAAAATGACCATACCTCGTTCTGAATGCGATTTTCTCAACGTCTTCTGCCTTTACTTTCAGCTGGTGATATCCGGATCTGAAATCAATCTTGGAAAACACTTGTGATCCCTGCAACTGGTCAAATAAGTCATCAATACGGGGTAAGGGATATTTATTCTTTATTGTTACCTTGTTCAATTCCCGATAATCGATACACAAGCGTAGGGTTCCATCCTTCTTTTTCACAAACAACACTGGTGCACCCCATGGTGAAGTGCTAGGTCGGATAAACCCCTTGTCAAGCAGGTCTTGCAGCTGTTCTTTCAGTTCTTTCATTTCAACAGTAGCCATTCTGTAGGGAGTTTTAGAAATAGGCTGGGTGCCCGATGCAGTTTCAATAGTGAACTCTATCTCCTTGTCTACCAATTCCCCTGGTAATTCATTTGGAAACACATATGGGAATTCTCTCACAGTGGGGATATTATTCAATTCAACATTTACAGATTTTTCAGACAACACATAACACAAGTAACCCTGGCACCCTTTCCTGATCAGTTTACATGTTTTCATTGCAGATATCAAATAAGGTGGAGGCACTACCCCATTACTCACAAACACAATTTCTGTATGTTCTGGTGGTTTAAATACAACTCGTTTGGTCACACAATCAATGGTGACACAATATTTAGTTAACCAATCCATGCCCAAAATTACATTAAAATGCCTAAAGTTCAAGGGCAACAAATCTACATATAGGATAGTATTCTCAATACGCATGTCACAAAATCGGTATATAGATTCACACAATACAGACTCCCCAGATGGAGCATACACACATAGCAGATATGGCAGTAATTCTAGAAGTCTACTTAGTCTAGATGCAAATGCACATGTCACAAAAGAGTGTGTGGATCCAGAGTCAATTAACACAAAAGCATCCTGATTACATATAGAAATAGTACCTGAGACAACTGCGTTGGCATTCCGTGTATCGCCCGGAACAAGCGCAAAAACTCTCCCTTATCTCACGGTATCCCCGGTGATAGCAGGTCTTATAGTATTTTCCGGCTTCGGGATTGATGCAGTTGAGCTAGCTGCTAGCTTCCCACCGTTCTGATTACAATGTCGGGCCATGTGCCCTTGTTTACCACATTTGAAACAAGCTCCTGATACATGGTAACAAACCCCACGGTGCCTTTTGCTACAAATATTGCACATGGGAGATGTGTCTCGGAAAGAATTCGAAGTATTTGAGAAGCCCGTGTTTTGCTTTTTCGAAAATTTCTTCTTTGAGAAGAAGCCTTGTCTTTTGTTGCCTTTCCAGTCAGTTGTGGACTTAGTCTGTCTGGCTATGTTAGCCTATGATATTATGGCCCTGTCTAGCACCCCAATGTAGGTTTCTAGCTTTAAGACATTCACCCTTTCTAAAATGTCACTTCGAAGCCCACCTTCAAAATGTCTCGCCTTCTTATAATCAGTATCAATTACATGTGGTGCAAACCTGGCCAATTCAGTGAATTTGGCCTCATACTCAGCTACAGTCATACTGTCTTGTCTAAGTTCCATGAACTCTGACACTTTCCTATCCCGAACACATTGTGGGAAGTACTTGTCATAGAAAATCTCCAGAAATTTCGCCCAATCAACATCCTTATGATTTTCCCGCATTAACATCCACCATCTCCTTGCCTCATCCTCTAGCATAAAAGTGGCTAGAAGCACTTTCTGTGTCTCCGAACAAGGGAACACTTCAAACAATTTTTCGATGCCGAGAACCCATGCTTCGGCCTTCAACGGATCTAATCCACCATGGAACTGTGGTGGTTTCATTTTTTTGAATTCTTTGGTGAGAGCTATTATCCGATCATCATTCTGATTATCTGGCACGGGTGGTGCCGGAGGTGGAGGTGGAGGATGTGGTTGCTGCCACTATTGTTGCCATTCCTGTTGTTGCCTCAATGCTTCTGTCATTTCCTAAATCAACCTTTCCATTCTATCTATTCTGGCAGTAAAGGACTCTTCTATCTCATCACCTCTTGTTCTTACCATCTGATTAGATTTACATTATTCTTTGTACAAAAGATTCACAGGTATGCATATATTAAAGAGCATACATATTCAATTAATTTGCAAAGCAAGCAAATCACAACGTATAGCACATAATTGTTCATATCAAACATTTAAGCATATTCTCGATGCTTCCAAATTCATACTTATCACATGAATGCATCCTAGATCTTTTCTAGACGCTTATTGCTCTTTTGGACAAGTGTGTGAGTTATTAACTCGTGCTCTGATACCACTCTGTCATGACCCGAACCCGCCCCCAAGGGTTAAGGACATAACCGGCCAGTAATCATGAGATTACCTACGGCCTCAAACCAAACCAGACATAACTCATCAGAGTAAAGGGGGCCAAACGGAAGCAAAATTTAAAACTTTGTCCATAGAGCTGTGCTTACATGGCACGTCATAACAAACCATACACATACATGTTAATAACTCACTTCAGAAAATATAGTAGCATAAGGTTCTGTACAAACAGGATCATTTAAGTCTAAGTCAACCCATGAAAACTATATACAACAGATTCAAAGTCTTCGCCAACATGACAAAATATAAATACATAACAAAAGGGCGAAGACGAGTCTCGTGCGTGAGACGCAAGGGCTGACTCTTCAAAACCTCGGTTGTTCCATACAGACTTCACTGAGGCTGGGTCTGGACCTCTCTTGGCTCACCTACAAACACATGAATGAGCGTGAGCGAAAGCCCAGTGAATAATATCGATTGAAGAAGATGCATTGGAACAATATACATCGGACGGCCTTAGGCCCAATTCATATTTCTATCTAGTATATAAATAGCTATAGATCAAGTGACTTCAATTTCAAACACTTCGGACGGCCTCGGGCCCAATCCATTCATGTCGAACTGGCGTTTGGCCCATTTATCTTTCATTCATGTCAGACTGGCTTCTGGCCCATTCATTCTTTCATTCAGATCATACTGGCCTCTGGCCCATTCATTCTATCTTTCAGATCATACTGGTCTTTAGCCCATTTATCTATTTATGTCAGACTGGCCTTCGGCCTATTCATTCATTCATTCGTGTCAAACTGGCCTTTGGTCCATTCGTACTTTTATGTCAAACTAGCATTTGGCCCATTCATACTTTCATGTCAAACTGGCATTTGGCCCATTCATACTTTCATGTCAAACTGGCCTTTGGCCCATTCATTTGGCATAGCAAACATTGTCCACCAATCAGATTAACAAACTTATAAACTTACATAGAAGTAAGCAATTGGACAACAACATATTTCAGATATCTTTGTCAAGATATTACTCACAGTGATCGGTTGGTTGGTTTGCCCTGGAGCTTGACCCTACACATCACATAACACATATGGGTCACAAATAATTCAATCCATTCCTTAATTCACATATTCCTCTTTAGGCTTCATTCTTATCTCTTTAACTCAATTACAATGCTCAATGTATGTGTCACGACCCAAACCCGCCCCTATGAGTTTAGCACCGTAACCGGCCAGTAATCCTAGATTACCGAAGGCCTGCTTAACAGTAATACAGTATAACAGAGTACAGGGGCTTGGCGGAAGCCAATACAGTAAATAATCAATGCCCAATGAGCTGTGACAGTCTGTATGCCAAAAAGATTTTCCATACATTCACATATATATGTAGAACAGATCAGTATGCAAAACATTTATAACGTTCAGGATAGGGATCAAGTCCCTATTAACCAGTACAGTGTAGTCTATACATTTTATACAGTAAACAAAACAGTGCAGGAGGGGGGAAAAACTAAAACACCCCTAAGCCTTAGCTTGGCAGGCTCGGAACCTCGTAGTGAGGCACATTGGTTGGCTTGACAAAACTGAGAATCTACCCCGACGCTTCTAGCTGTGATCCGGTGCCTGACTACCTACATATATATATGAGCAGTGAGCTAAAGCCCAGTGAATAACATAATGCGTAAAGAGGTTTAGAATGAATGTCCTTACAGTAATGAAAACAGTTCAGTTCGATCAGTATATCAGTTGTTCAGTACAGTAAACAGTCATATGTGGTACATCCATTAGCATAACAGTAAACAGTAGGTCTTTAAGACCGAATAGTAATGATGGCCATCAATCAGTAAACAGTAGTGGCTCCACGAGGGAACCGACAGAGATCTCTGTAACAGTAACAGTAAACAGTAGGTGCTAAGAATGCCACAGTATAGTTCAGAAATAAAGGACGTACATTCATTCAGTGATCAATATCAATTCAGTAAACAGTTCAATTCAGTGTTCAGAAAATAATCATTTTGAACATATCTTTACACAATTGTTACTCACAGAGTTCTGGGCTACAGCGGACTAAAGCGTCTCCTCGGAAAGCCAACCCTATACAGTTAACAGATTGAACACACACTAAGTTTCACAATTGGGAAAGATAATAACTTAATCCCTAATTTGCCTCGGTGTGGTTCTACATCTATATCCTCTTTAAGATGCCTTAAATATGCCCTAGGAATGCCTAGGATGCAAAGAGGATGCAAAGATGCACTTTTGAACACTTTACAAAATTTTCAGAAAACAGGGGTCTCGCTCGAGCGTGGCTTTCTACGCTCGAGCGGACATGCAGACAAAGGAGCTCCGCTCGAGCATCAATTCCTTCGCTCGAGCGGACTGTGTGCTACAGTAAAAATGCTGGATGCTCCAATTTTACGCTCGATGGACGCTCGACCCTCACTCGAGCGTAAGACACAAGTCCTCGCTCGAGCGTGAGTTTCCTCGCTCGAGCGGACTGTGAACACATGCAAAGTACTGGATGCTCGCATTCCCCGCTCGAGCGTAACTTTTCTCGCTCGAGCGGAGGGCAGAATCACAGAGTGTACGCTCGAGCGTGGACTTCCTCGCTCGAGCGTAGGCCCAAAATCTGGAAATTCCAGATTTGAGTCCCAAGCTCAAAATCAAGTTTAAAAGCCAAATTTTTGATCCTCTTGGGCTAAAAACCTGGAAAAACACTTATAAACATGTAACATTATGTATTTCAAAGATCAATTTGGTAAATTAAAGCCCAAGGGTGTTTAATTAAACTCAATTTCAAACCAATATTTCAAGAACATAATCTCCAATAAACATGCAAGACTTTAAATCAATTTAAGACTTCAAAACATGCTCTAATGAGCTCATCCTTTTCAAAACTAGTTGAAAACATGGACTTAAGCTTAATCATGAACATGCATGTGACAATTTGCCATGAAATCAACTCAAAATTCATCAACACACACATGCATGCATGGAATGAGTTCTAATTCAACATTATTAGACTAAGACATGACTTAGCTCTCTAAAGGCTCAAGAATTGTAACAACCCTCCTCACTGTTTACTGATTATTTACTGATTACTGCTAAACCGAGACTGATTATGATCGATAATTGAATTGATTGAGATACTGAACTGACTGACTGAGAATTGAGACTGATTGATTGACTGTAACTGTTTAAATGCATAATCTATCTGTTTGACTGTCAAATTATCTGTTCTCGTCTTATGCATTAAACTGCAAATTGAAGGCCTTATTAGTGGCCAAATCTGAAATTGATTGATGTTCTGTAATCATCATAATTTATGTGATTTTATGGTATATTTAATTGAAAATCGATTTGGTATGATTAAATTAGATTAAAATAAACAAAATCAAAGAGTTGCGTTATTTACGGAATTGCCATACTAGTGGGCCCTTTTATTATAACATTTTTTAGCCTTATTAAGCATTCAACAAGACTTTTCATTAGCTCATTTTGAGAGCTCAAAACCGACTTAGAGAGAGAGAAAACAAGAATATTGATTTCACATGAGAGTTGGCTTGAATCTTGGAAGAATTGAAGAGTGATAACAACATTGAACTCCTAGACTCTTAATTGAAGACCTAAGGTAGATCATTGACCTTCTTTATTGTGCATTTGAGTTTATTCTTGCATGATTCATGGGTCTTTAGTGATCTAAGGCATGAATTGGTTAAATAGTGTTGAGTTGAAACTCATCTCTTGCATGCATGCTTGTATGGAGGAATTTAAAGTTGTTTTCATGGCAAATGTTACATGCATGCTCATATTTATGTTTAAGTCCATGATTTCATCTTGTTTTGTAAAGAATTGGCACATTAGAGCATGTATTGAAGCTTTGAATTGATTTAAAGTCATGCATGTACCATGTTCATCTTGTACATAAAATGTTGTTTGAAAATGTGTTCAATGGAACTACCTTTGGGCTTTAATTTCTCAAATTGATCTTTGAAACATGTTATACATTGAGTTTTAAAGTGTTTTCCAGAAAATTAGCCCAAAAGGATCGAATTTGGTACATTGGAACTTGATTTTGAGCTTAGGACTCAAATCTGGAATTTCCAGATTTTGGTCGTCCGCTCGAGCGGAGAAAGTGCCGCTCGAGCGGGGAAATCGAGCTCCCAGCATCTCTCACTGCTTTACAGTCCGCTCGAGCGGGGTATTGTACGCTCGGGCGGAGGCTTGTGTCACACGCTCGAGCGGGAGAGTTTACGCTCGAGCGGGGACCTTTGTTGCATGTCCGCTCGAGCGGGGAAACCTACGCTCGAGCGGGTAACTGTTTTTCTGAAAATTCTGAAACTGCTTTCTGAATACATCTTTGCATCCTCATCCCACCCTAGGCATTCTTAGGCCTAGTTTAAGACATTTTAATGAGGATTTAGATGTAGAACACACCGAGGCAAATTAGGGATTAAGTTATTATCTTTCCCAACTGTGTAGCTTAGTGTGTGTTCAATCTGTTAACTGTATAGGGTTGGCTTACCGAGGAGACGCTCTAGCTTACTGTAGCCCCGAACTCTGTGAGTAACGACTGTGTAAAGATATGTTCAAAAATGATTATCTACTGAACTATTTATTGAACTGAACTGTTTATTAAACTGAACTGTTTATTGAATTGAACTGTTTATTGAACTGAACTGTTTACTGAACTGAACTGTTCACTGAATTGAACTGTATTCTTATCTGTATTGTGGCATCCTTGGCACCTACTGTTTACTGGTACTGTGACAGAGAGATCTCTGTCGATTCCCAAGTTTGGAACCACTACTGTTTACTGTTGTGATGGTCATTCTGTATTTCTGATATGGAACAACGTGCTGCACGGAGCTAAGTGCTATAGAGTGAGCCACCTCTAGAGTCTGTGCGAGACACCTCTTGAATCCACAAGTACTGTACTGTTTTCTGAAATGGTACCGTTACTGTTACTGTTACTGTTACTGATGGCCATCATTCACTGTTTGGTCTCTTAAGACCCGGTCTTTTAAGACCTACTGTTTACTGTACTGTTATGCTAATGGATGTACCACATATCACTGTTTTAACTGAATGATTGTTATGGCCTGAAATATGAGCCACAAACTGATTGACTGATAAACTGACTGAAATGACTGTTTTTAATACTGAAAGGACATTCATTCTTAACCCCTTTACGCTTTGTGTTATTCACTGGGCTTTAGCTCACTGCTTATATATATGTAGGTGTGCAGGCACCGGACCGTTGCTAGAAGCGTCGGGGTAAACTCCAGTTTTGTCAAGCCAACCACTGTGCCTCACTGCGAGGTTCCGAGCCTATCAAGCTACGGCTTAGGGGCTTAGGGGTGTTTCATTTCCCCCATCTGCTTCTGTACCTGTTTTGTATAACTGTGTGGACTGATTGCACTATACTGTACCGTTTACTGTACTGGTTAATAGGGATTAAGTCCCTGTACTGAATGATTGTATATATGATGCATACTGTTCTGTACTGAAAGTATAAATGTATGAAAAATCTTTTTGGCATACAGACTGTCACAGCTCATTGGACATTGTTTATTTTCTGTATTGGCTTCCGCCATGCCCCTGTACTCTGTATTACTGTTTTACTGTTAAGCAGGCCTTCGGTAATCTCGGATTACTGGCCGGTTACGGTGCTAAACCCATAGGGGCGGGTTTGGGTCGTGACAAGAATCATGCATGAACAAGCTTAAACATAACAATGAGAAGGTGAAATCCTTACCTAGGTCCTCAATTACAAGGTTTAGGAGCACAATTGGCAACTATACTTCAATTTCCTTCAATTTCCCAAACCAAATCAAGCCAAATGAGATGAAGACTAACTCTCTCCCTTATCTCTCTCTCTCTAGTCGGTTAAGTGCTCTAACAAGGCTAAGGAAATGTTGTGCAAGTGTAAAACAATGCTCCAATGTGTGTAAGGTAGTGGCCCACTAGATAGCTATTTGGTAAATAAGTCAAACTCATGTAATTTAGTTTATTTTAATCCGATTTAATCGTACTAAATCACATTTTAATTAAATACACCATAAAATCACATAAATTCTACTAATCATGGAACATCAATCAATTTTGGATTCGGCCGCCGATAAGGCCTTCAATTAACAGTTTAAACATAGAAATTGAACAGATAATCATACAGTCAAACAGATAGAATTACAATTCAAACAGACACAGGCAATTAAACAGATACAGTTAATCAATTCAGTTTCAGATTTCAGTCGGTCAGTTCAGTAAGTCGGTCAGTTCATTTACTTTCCATAATCGGTATTAACTTAACAGTAATCGGTATTAATCAGTGATTAGTAACGAGGGTTATTACAGTATGCCTAAGAGTATTTAGAAGTGAAAGAGAACAGAAAACGAAACACAGGATGCCTTTATAAAATTTTCAGAAACAGGGTCCCCGCTCGAGCGTGGACTTCCCCGCTCGAGCGGACCCATGAGGTCTGCAAAAGTACTGGATGCATCAAATTTACGCTCGAGCGCGCACTCGGACGCTCGAGCGCAAACTCGGTCTACATAGTTCCCCGCTCGAGCGTGAACTTCCCCGCTCGAGCGGACGTCATGACTGCAGAAAATACTGGGAGCTCGAATTTTACGCTCGAGCGGAGGTTCTCCCGCTTGAGCGGACATCAAATTTTTTGGATTTTCCAGAACTTGTTCTTGAGCTTCAACTTGACATTCAAAGGCTCCAAACACATAATTTCAGCTCAAACTTCACATATACATGTACTAACACGGTACAAACACTAAATTACAACATTATGAAGTCCAATTCCATGAATTACTCACATTCATGGCTCAAATTGACCCAAACTCATCACCAACACATTAAATTCAAACATTCAAGACTAACACTTTCATGGTTTGTGCTTGCATGTGGAAGATACCCATTATCCTCAACTTAATTGGTGAAGAGATGATCAAATACATGGACTTCAACCAAAAACTTACATGGATCATACATTTTGTGGTCAAACATGCAAATTCAAAGCTATTACACACATGCATGCATACAGTGACCTTCAATTCAACAAAACCAACCCAATTTCATCATACTTAATTAAATTCATATTCTTGACCATTAATCAAACTTGAACTCACAAAATTACAAATTAGAGTTCATGAATTCACTTACCTAGAGGCTTTAATCTTCCCAAATTATGGTCAAATCTAGAGTTGGCCTTTTAATCTTCACAAACTTGAGCTAAACACCCAACTCTCCTTCTTCCTCTCTATCTAGCTGACCCTCTCTCTATTCTTAGAGTTAAAATCAGCCAAAATGGATCAAAGAGAGGAATTGAACACATAGTGGCCCTTTTATAGCCCCATTAGATCATATTATTTTAATATCAAATAATTGAGCACTTAATCAGTCGTTCTGAATCTAATTATTTTTATCCGAATCAATTTCCAATTAAATTTCACCGTAGGCTCTAAAAATTATGCCAATCACAATGGCGTAATCGATTTCGGGTTTCATGGCCGATAAGGCCTTCAATTTAATTTCCAAAGCAGATAATTCAACAGATATTCCTACGGTGAACAGATAGAAATTCAAAACCACATATTTTCACATAATGGCACACAAAATCATATCAAACACATAATCATATTTATAATAAGGACCAACTAACATAAAACGGAACAGGGTTATCACAGTGAGTGTGTGTCTTTGACAGTATGTGATGGTTTCGATGGCTTTTACTGGGAATCAATTTTTTTTTTTTAAATCTAAATTTTGTTTTTTTGTTGTGGCAATGGGTTGGTTTCATATTTTGCTTATACATAATTTATAAAAAAAACTTATCCACAAGCTCTCTAAAAGAAAGAGTACTTTATTGACTGGGGGAGAATAATTACAACAAAAAGGCACCATCCTCAGTCCCTCATTCACACAAGTCATTTTCTATGCATATAGGACCCACATGTGGAGAAGAGGGGAAGTTGATGCAGAATCTTCAGCTGTAGAAAGGAAGCCCTATTTCAAAAACAAGGAATGTTACAAAATGCCATTATGGACATAACAAGAATACATTTAAGAGGTGGAACGAGGAGGGCAGTTTATAAAGCCCTTTCAGCTGTAGAAATAGCCTATGTTTCAAATATGATATAGAATGTTACAAAATGCCATTACAGACTGAAAATGGAGACACAATTTGGCATAAGGTTTGCTAGGAAGTAAAGGCATATGGTCAAATATTTGAAAGGGTCACAATTTATCTTACAGACATAAACATAAATCTTTTTTTGGCTACTACTTGGTTATTTGGTAAGTTTGACCATAAAAAGGGAACAAAACATTTTTTTATGACATTTACAAGTTCCCTATGTAATTAAGCACTAAAATTTGAATAGTTTGAGCTATTTGATTGTTTTATTTATTTTTATTTTTTTTGCAACTATTGTTCTTCGCATTTCTTTTGTTAGTTTGAGCTATTTCGTGCTTTATATATTTGATTGTTAACCCATTAAAGGTATCCTAATTCTTTAATAGGATGCTTGGCTTCCATTGGGAATTAAATTACTCAAATCTGTTTTTAGTCTACGAAATTTTTTTAAATTTAATATTGTTATTTGTAAGTTACTGAAATAAATTTACTCATTTCTAATACTGTTAAATTTACTCATTTCTTATGATTGTTTTATTTATTTATTTATTTTTTGCAGCTACTGTTCTTAACATTTCAGTGCACCATGTTAACCCATTAAAGGTATCCTAATTCTTTAATAGGATTCTTGGCTTCCATTGGAAATTAAATTGTTCAATTTGTTTTTAGTTTACGATTTTTGTTTTTAAATTTAATATTGTTATTTGTAAGTTACTGAAAAAAATTTACTCATTTCTAATATTGTTAAATTTACTCATTTCTTATAGCAGGTTTGTTTATATAGTGTTGATTGAATTTTTTTCCCTTCAATTTCTTTATGGATAACTGAAAGAGGAGTGCAGAGAAGTTGGACATAATTGTTTGTGTTTCTTTATAGTTTTGATTTCATTTATATGAATATGAAATAGGTTACTACGAGACGACATAAGTCTTTTCAATGAAATGAGTTTCTATGAATGGATCTTTCATGTTCAAAAATTGTCACTTAGTATGGAAGGTTGAAACAATGATTGTGCTTAATTGCAATTTACTAATATTTTCTATTATTCCTTTTGTTTCAGGTACATATGCCTTGGCTTGAAAGAGTGTTTGATTAGTTCATAAAAAGTTATTGTAACTTTGTTTGCTGCAATAGTTGATTAGGTAATTGGTCTGCCTTCCATTGATGGATTTGTTAATAATTTGTTACTTATCTATTGTTCAACTTGGCTTCATTTTACATGTTGTGAAAATTAAGAATCTTAAATTTTTATTAGCTAGGCTTCATTTACATGTTGGCTATCTTCTGGATTATTAGCTAGGTTCAGAACCAAGAAGAGCGAGTACTTGATTTTTTTTATGGTGATAATTTGGGTCTTCTATTTTAATTTTTGAATTTCATACAATTTTGATAATAATCATTGTAATAATTTTTACTATAATTTTAAAAATTAGCATTGTATAGAATGCCTTTATGTTTGATTTTACTTTCTTTTGATTAGACTTGAAAAATTTAGGTTATACAATGAATGAAAGTGTTGTGTGTGTCTATTAGTGAATGTTTTAAGAAATGGAGAGCAATGGCACAACGACCCATTAAACAAGTGAGCCTTTTTTTTTCTACACAATTTTATATCTTTGTTTGGGGAACTAGAAGTTTATTTATTGAGTTTCTTTTTATTGGAATTTTTCTTCTTGATATAGGTGATTTTGGGGGTGGAAGAGACATTTAGATCAAGTTGATTCAATAGAATGACTTTGCCTATTACTTTTTCCACCCCCTATAACTCTACCAGTGCTTAGACACTGTAGGCACAATTGTATATTCATTTTAAAATAGAGGTGACAAACAAATATGATTATAATAAATTAAAATTTTGATTGAATGAGTTAAAGTCAATTTTTTTTTCTTCTTCCCTTTACCCCTGTGACTCAACTCAATATATTTTAGTTTCGTTGGGTGAAAATCATCTGTTATTTTGTACAAGAGCTGAACCTATTCTTTCTTGTATTTATTTTCTTTCTTTCTTCTTCTTTTTCTCCTCTCATTTTTTATTTTACTTTCAGAGTGAGGATTGTAAGTTGTGATAAAATAAAAATAAAAAATTATACTTTCAGCTTTGCCAGTTATTTTGTAAGACTCTATAAACAATGCTAAGATTGACTTAATGTGGTCTAGAAAGAATTTGTAAAAGAAAAACAGTAAAGAGGTCTAGAGTAACAAAAGCCAATTTTAAGCCAATTGGCTGTTTCTTTTTTTCTTCGAATATTTGGTTTTAGAACTAAATTAATTCAGTAGGCCATCTATGTTATTAGTTAGTCATCTTGGAGTAATGAGTGATAGCATAAACTTACTTTATGCTTGAAGTAGCTTAAATGTACTTTATACTTTTAATTGGATGATTATGCATAATGGTACCTCATAAGTGAAGAAGAAGGTGGTTTCCCTTTCAACCCTTAATGTTGGTGAAGTGCCCTCTTAAATGTTGTGGGCAAATTCTTGGTGATTGATTTGGAGTATACAACATGTTATCAATCACCTAGAAAACATACAAACCAACTAATCCCTTTTTCTTTTTCTTTTTTTAAGTAGGCAGGTCAATTGATTGGTTTGAGGCAAAGGTGGTGTTGGGTATGAGGTGAGGAAAAACCGTGAATTTCATGTAATGATTTTTTAAAATGGGTTAGATTTAAATGTGTTATGAATGAGTTTTGATTCCAAAAATATTAAAATTATAAGTGAACCAGCACAATTATTAAAATGGGTTTCTGAATGGGTTTTTAAAATCAATTTTCATGTACTGATTTTCGGAAACTTATCTTTATTTTGTTTAATTTAGTTCTCCTATGTAACTACTCTGTTTATATCATTTGGAATATTAATTATGTTTCTCTCATTCTCTTTTTAACTGTTCCGTTTCTTTACTTAATTATGTTTCATTCTCTCTCTTTCATTTTTCAGTTGTGGTAAGTATCTTTTATATGAATTTGGTTGTAATCTTTGTTTAAAAAAAATAGTACAATTAATTTTATTTAATGAACCTTGGGTTTAATTTTCAGTTTGATTCTTTTTTTTGTTGCCTACTAATTGTTATACATAATGCTTCAACTAGAAAATGAGTTATGCATTATCACAGGGATGGAAACTCAAAGGAGCATGATCAGCCAAAAATGGATACTTCACACAAGGTAAGCTTTAATTATTTTAAAATTTAATTTTGTTTAGTTTTACAGCCTTAAAAATTCTTCTTCCTTATAACAAGACTCTCTTAGTCTTAATAAAGAAAATTATTCGCTCCCCTTACAAAATATGAGTTTAATTCTATTTGGAGGTTTGTATGATTTATCAGCATTCTCAATTGGTCTATCTATACTATTATTTGCTTTTTTATTCATTTGTTTACTTTAGTAATGCATATATATGTCTATTCTCACTTCGCCATTGAATAACATAATTCAATTGACCATAATAGTTATGTTCAATCTTCTTAATTCATAGCTATTGATGTTCCTATTTATCATATGTATTTTGATGTGATTTTTCATGTTACAGTTTCTTTTGATGCAATTAGTCGTCATTACAATTTCTTTCGATTTCTCATATGCATTTTGATGTGATTTTTTATAGCTATTTTGTTTTTTGAAGTGAATTTAAGCGAATGATTTCGTTGTAGGTCATTGATCCATATTAAAAACATTGGGTTACGTTGCTTCTACAGGTGCATCGTTGGTTGGCTCTCTCATGTTTTTTTTTTTTTTAATTTCTTTTTGGGTTAGCTAGGATGATTCTTTTGTATCAAAATGTTCATTGACCTTTATTTGAAGGCATTGAAACCTGATAAAACGAAAGGGTTACCAGTTATGATACTAATTAAATAACATTGTTTCATTGAAGGTTATCACATTCTAACTTGCTATAGTGTATAGATGTGTCATTTTGACGTGGATAAAAATCTAAAATTTGCTATTTGGACTTTAAGTTTAGCAAATATTTGTAGATTCTTTGCTTATGCTACATTCAAAACGATAATTCATTTTTTGGACTTTAATTTTGAAATTTGCTATTTGAAATTTATAAATGCTTTTGCTAATTTAATGTGTAGAAACAATTTCAGTTTCTTATATGTGAAGTTTTAAATCGAAGTGATATTACCATTTTGAATTTATTTATTACCATTAAGTTTCGTAGCACGTGATACCAAAAAAATTATTGGCAGTGCCTTCAGGCACGGATTATCTCCAGTATATATATATTCCAATTGGTATATGTCGAGTGATATCTACCGACTCATTTTCATTTCTAGACCACTTCAATTCAGTAGAACATGCATGCAACAAGTTGAATCATGGCCAAACTATACTATCATTGAAGTCCAATAAAAAAACCAAAGGGTACAAGTCCATTTATTTGCTTTGTTGTGGGCTATCTCGTTATTTGAATTGTTTATTTTATAAGATCAATTAAACAAGTATTCATATTAATGGATATTAATTGAGCGTTTTTTTATAATAAAAAAAATCGTTGGTTGAATATCAATATAGTCTTATAATAACCGAATCACAAAATCATGCAAAAAAATATGGACTATTCTTAAAATCATATTTATCATTTACTTTAATTTAATTTAATTTATTATTTTGTGATCTGATTATGTGGCAAATTACTGGATTTGGGTGGTTTGATGGTTTTTAGAGATATAGCCAGCAAGCAAATGGGGAAAATTTGGTGATGGAATAATGAATAGTGTGTTGTGACTAAAACACTTGACGAGTTTCAAAGAGAAGCTGAAGAGTTTGTGAGATTTGCAGAATTAAAGAGTCGCCAAGGCTTTGTTAGTCAGACTATTTAAAAGGCACTAGATGCCTTCAAAGAGGCAATCCTACCCCCATCAAGCAAAAGTATTTGGAGCCTGTTGGGGTTGTTATCTTCCACGGGGTATGAATAAAATGGAAGATTGGAGGGAGGAGGACCAAACTTTCTTGTGCAAACTAATGTGTAATATAGCCTAGTTTTGACAATCAAACAATAAGTTAGCATAATAGTTAGTGTTTTTTATTTTTTATTTTTTTTCCAGATGTTGAAAAGTGAAATTACATCTATAATATATTGTCCTTTGAATGTTGTTGAAAATGCACTTGACCATTAATCAAGTTGATTGTTGATCAAACTACTCCGTAAAATGATGTTCAAAAGTGTTACTGATTTTTTGGAAAATGTTTAAATGTGATTGTTGAAAGATGCTTCAAATTGCAATTACCTTGGAGAATATTGTATGAGTAATTTGTTATAATTGATCTTTTAAGATGGTTCATTGTATTTTTAAATGTATTTAGGGATAAATTTTCAAAAGTCCTATTAGATATTTCTTTATTCAAAAAAAAAACAAAATTTACCCACGATCAAAAAAAAAATGTAAATAAAACATAATATTTAATTATTTTAAAACAATGAGCCCTCTATTTAAAAATGTATTGCTAAAATGTTTTATTTGAATAAAATAGACAAAACATTTATGTTGAAATGAATGTGGGATGCTAACATGTGACCAACCCTATTGGTGATCGACAGATCTCTGCAATTTTTTGGTATCTAAACGAAGTGACAAGTATCCTTTCCACGTTTGAAGTGAAAATTTGATTGAACAACCAATAAAGATAGATGATAAGAAATTTAGGTCGAATGCAGTTAGAGTGTGAGGTGTGTTTCATTTAAATCTCAAGTTTAATTCTTATTAAATGTGGAATCAATTTTTTGAGTTTACATTTGTGGTCTGTGTTTAAGATTTGTCTAATCTACATATGGACGCTTGTTTTGGTGGGTATTGAAATTAATCAATTTGTGCATAAATTGACCTGAATTTTTTTATCCTTAAAAAAAAAATCAATGATCTAAGTTGACTCTCTCTCCCCTGTGTCTCTGTCCACTGAGTCCCCCTGATGTTGTGTGCTAGTCCTCATTAGAGTGTACCACAAAGTGAGACAAAGTCATTGAATTTGAGAAAGAGTCTTCCTTCATTCATTAATCCAATCTAACATAAATTACAGAGAGATCACTAAATCCTCCTTGATTATCGATTTTGGGGACTCTTCTACGTGTCTTGTTCCTAACTGTCCAACCCGAAAATATTGGTCTATGACTATGAATTGAAGCACATTTCAAAGTTTTTTTTTTTTTTTTTTTGTCTTTTACATTTTAAGTGTATTTGAAAAATAAATAATTTGATTAAAATATTAAAAAAATATTTAAAAAAATCAAAAACAATTGTCAAGAAGTGAAGTGAACCAAACAATTGTCATTCACATTCAAAGTCGAGTTTTAGTCTGCCCATGAGATCTGCAATTAAAGGAGAGAAGACCATTGGTCTCATCTTTCTTAAGGTGAATGTTCAATTATCAGAAGTATTGTATTTATAGCGATGCATAATTTTATATACATTTTTTTACAGGAAATGATTTGAAACTGTTAACAGATATTTTAATATTATAATGTGTTATTGGTTTGATTTGTTTTCTTTTTCTCCAAGTTAATCCTTTTCTTGGTGACCAAGAATCCTCCAAGCAACTTCCTATACTTTTCCTCTAAGAATCTTCCAAGTCAAGTCTTCTTCTCCAAGTCTTTCAAGTCTTGCCCACTAAGTCAAGTTTTCTTCTCCTCCAAGAATCTTGTCTTCTAAGTTTCTTCTTCTCCAAGACACTTGCCCACCAAGTTTCCTCTCCTATAAATTGAGCCTTTCACCTCTCTTATTGGTAGCTCAAGTTTCTTATTTGTGAGATTATCAGGCAAATAAAAAATGGTGTATATGTAAAGCTTTGGGTTCAACCAATTGTGCAGTAATCATACGACTTAGTCGGGCTGTTGTATATTGGGGGGACAAGTCAAGGTTTTTTCTGCTGCACCGGTGTGAGCCTTTGCCTAACCGCAGAGGGCTTGAATCTCCTCAAAGAGAGCGAATTTCCCGCGGCTCAGCCCTTACAATAATTATTGTAATTTTTATTATTTGTATTTTCTGGTGTTTTATTTGTAATTATCACCAACAATTTTAAGGAGATTCAAACAGTAAAATTCATGGAGCTAGTATTGGAGAAGCCTAATGAGAATACTGGCGATCTCAATAAGCCCTTTCGGTTCAAGGGAGCCCATTTTAAGAGATGGAAAGGCAAGGTGCTTTTCTACCTCAGTCTCCTCAAGGTGGCCTATATCCTGACCGAGAAAAATTCGAACAAAGTCCCCACTGAAGAGATGACCGACGAGAAGTATCCTGCTTATCTTGAAAAAATCGAGAAATACAACACAGATGAGTATAAATGTCGATATTATCTTTTGAATTGTCTTTCAGATCAATTTTATGATTATTATGATACTACTTACACCACTGCCAAGAAAATTTGGAAAACCTTGCAGAATAAATATGACACTAAAGAGGCAGGCGCAAAAAAATATGTTCCAAGCCGTTTTTTCTGCTATCAAATGATAGATGGAAAATCAATGGTGGAGCAAGTTCAAGATTTTCATATGCTAGTGACTGAAGTTAGATCCGAAGGCATCAAAATTGGAGACAATCTTATTGTAGCAGTATTGTTGACAAACTACCATCATCTTGGAGGGAGTTCCAGAAGTCAATGCGTCACAAGTAAAAAGAGATGTCCTTGGAGACTTTAATCACACGGATTCGGTTAGAGAAGGAAGCACAAGGACAAGATGCGCTTATGACACAAGAGCATTCTACTACAAAGGTAAATTTAATTTCTGGAAATACTTTACCTAAAGGTCGATTTCATAAAAATAGTCACTTGAAGCCAGTTAAGAAAATCTAGAAAAATACTGGAAGGCCACAAAATAAAAATTATCCAAGGCAAAAGAAATGGAACCAAGAACCCCCTTCACAAGATCTGACAAATGTGACATGTTTTGTGTGTGGCAAAAGTGGGCATATTGCTCGAACTTGCAAATTTCGGAAACAATAGTCTCAACCACAGGCTAATGTTACCGATGAACCATTTGTGGCTATGATTACAGATATTTTGATGGTTCAATCTGTAGAAGGGTGGTGGGCAGACTCTGGTGCCAATAGGTATGTCTGCTATGATAAAGATTGGTTCAAAGATTTCACTCCTTTTAATGAGGAGAGAGGTGTTATGCTTGGTGACTTCAGTTTAACTAAGGTGCTCGGGTGTGGGGATGTTGAGCTGAAATTTACCTCTAGACGTGTGCTTGTTCTAAAAGATGTGTTGCACACACCATCCATGAGAAAAAATTTGATGTCGAGTTATTTGCTCAACAAAGCTAGTTTCAAGCAGAATATTGAATCTGACTAATATGTAATCACTAAAAAAAGCATATTTGTGGAAAAAGGGCATGCTTGTAATGGAATGTTTAAATTAAATGTTGAGAATAAGAAAGCACATGTTTCTGTTTATATGTTGTCTTCTATGAATTTTTGACATGCTCATTTGTGTCATATTAATAGCCGATATGTGAGAGTCATGAGTAGTTTAGGATTAATTTCCAGACTAACAAATAAGTTTGAGAAATGTGAATTTTGCAGTCAAGCAAAAATAACTAAAAGGCTTCATAAAAGTGTGATAAGAAATACTGAATTGTTAGAATTAATTCATACTGATTTATGTGAATTTGAAGGAATTTTAACACATGGTGGAAATAGATATTTTATCACTTTTATTGATGATTTTTCAAAATACACTTATGTATACTTGTTGAAAAATAAAAGTGATACTTTTGAAAATTTTAAAGAATTCCTTCTTGAAATTGAAAATCAATTCGGTAAAAAGATTAAAAGATATAGAAGTGATAGAGGTATGGAGTATGAATCTTTTGGATTCAACTCGTTTGCTCAGTCTTTGGGAATAATCCATGAAACTACTCCATCATATTCACTTGCATCTAATGGTGTAGTAAAAAGGAAAAATATAACTTTAACTGATTTAACAAATGCTATGCTAATTGAAGCAGGTGCTCCTTCAAATTTGTAGGGAGAAGCAATTTTAACTGCATGTTATGTTATGAATAGAATGCCACATAAAAAAATAAAAGTTACACCTTTTGAGTTGTGGAAAGGGCATAAGCCAAATTTGAGATATTTAAGGGTTTGAGGTTGTCTAGCTTTTGTTAGACTTGTGGACCCTAAAAGACCTAAATTAGGTGTGAAAGCTGCCACTTGTGCTTTTCTTGGATATGCAACAAATAGTACAGCCTATAGATTTTTTGATATTGAAAACAAAATAATTTTTGAATCAGGTGATGCAATTTTTCATGAAGAAAAATTTATTTTTAAATCTAAAAATGGTGGGGGTCAAAATTGTCAAGAAAATATTTTATCTGAAACCGGTTCCTTTACTCCTCTTTTACAAAACCAAGATACTGTAGTTTTTGAACCTAGAATGAGTAAAAGGTCCAGATTAGAAAAAGATTTTGACCCTGATTATCATATTTTTAATGTGGAGGAAACTTCATTAACTTTACAAGAAGCTTTGGCATCTTCTAACTCTGTTTTTTGGAACGAGACTGTAAATGATGAGATGGAATCATTATTATCCAATAAAACTTGGGTATTAGTAGATTTACCCCCACATTGTAAAACTATTGGCTGTAAATGGGTTTTGAGAAAAAAACTTAAACCGGATGGAACTATCGATAAATATAAAGCAAGGCTTGTTGCAAAAGATTTTAAATAACAAGAAGATTTTGACTTTTTTATACATTTTCTCCGGTTACTAGAGTTACATCCATTAGATTATTAATTGCAGTGACTGCAATTCATGATCTAAAAATTCATCAAATGGATGTTAAAACAACCTTTTTAAATGGAGATCTGGGTGAAGAAATCTATATAGATCAACCTGAGGGTTTTGTGAAACCCGGTCAGGAAAGCAAAGTGTGCAAGCTAATTAAATTCCTATATGACTTAAAACAGGCCCCTAAATAGTGGCATAAGAAATTTGATTCCTACATGATTGAGAATGGCTATAAAACGAATGAATATGATAAATGCATCTATTATAAATCTGAAAAAAATTCACATGTCATTATTAGCCTTATGTGGATGATTTACTTGTATTTGGCTCTAATTTGCATATCATCGTGCAAACTAAAAATATGCTCAGTAGCCATTTTGATATGAAAGATCTTGGTGAGGCTAATTATATTTTGGG
Source organism: Camellia japonica (assembly GCA_030407325.1). NCBI lineage: Eukaryota > Viridiplantae > Streptophyta > Magnoliopsida > Ericales > Theaceae > Camellia > Camellia japonica. The sequence continues at coordinate 10,061,042 of JAPPVO010000032.1, read as the reverse complement.
AATGAAAATTACCAAAACCTGTGATGGTATATTTCTTGATCAGTCACATTATGTTGAGAAAATATAATTTTTATAAGTGCAAGCATGTTCTTACTCTTTTTAATCCTCATGTGCGTTTATTTCCTATTGAAAATGATGAGGATGTAATTAATCAAAAGGAATATGCTAGTATGATTGGTAGCTTGCGTTATGCGACTGATTGTACTAGACCTGACATTGTCTATACAGTTGGAGTACTTAGCAGGTTTACTAGCAAGCCTGGTAGTGATCACTGGCTAGCCATTGAGCGGATTATGAAATATTTATCTGGTACCATAAAATATGGCTTGTTTTATAATAAGTATCCTGCAGTACTTGAAGGTTATAGTGATGCCGATTGGAATATCTTGTTAGGTGATTCATTATCAACCACTGGTTACTTATTTACCTTGGGAGTTGATTCTATAAGTTGGAAATCAAAAAAACAAACCATTATTGCTAATTCAATAATGGAGGCTGAGCTTATTGCTTTAGTTACAGCCAGTGAAGAAGTAAATTGGTTGAGAGATTTGTTAAAAGAAATCTCTTGTTGGGAAAAACCGATTTCACTTATATTGATTCATTGTGATAGCACCGCAGCAATTGGTCGAGTTAATAACCGTTATTATAACGGTAAATCCAGATCTATCAGAAGAAAACACAGTACTGTGAGATCTTATATGAATAATGGCATCATAAATGTGAATTATATTAAATCTGGTGATAATCTTGCAGATCCATTAACTAAGGCATTAGTAAGAGATAGAGTCTGGAATACATCGAGGGGGATGGGGTTGAAGCCCATTGAATATAGCAGGAGCCATGTATAAGGATACTCAACCCAGGGATCAGAGATCCTATAACTGGGTTCAATGAGAAAAACGATTATATGATGGCCGTGAGAAATGCACTAAATTACTTTTTACCCATCCCTATGATGTAAGTGCATTTATCTTGTAATGTTGTAGAGGTTGAGTTATTAAAAAACTCTTAATGAATTTTTGTAGCTCTTATTTAGTAGGGTGTCATAGTTACAGGAGCACCCTTGACAGAATTCACCTATGTGAGTGTGGTAGTGGGACCGCTACCTATGCGATTTGGGCTAATTCTCAAACACACTCATGAATCCTGGGATCGCACAAGGCCGTCATGTGCTGGCTCTTAAAGTTTATGTGAACACCTGGAATATTATGTGTGTGTAATAATTATTTATTTCCCTTAAGCAGTGATAGTTCAATATTGAGCATACTATTGGCTTTGGAGTAGATATTATTGTTTCACTAATGGAGGTTCAATGCAGAGCACACCTACCATGATGCATAATATCCTTATTTGCCTAATAATCTCAGCTTTTTTATTACCTATAATATTAAAATAGGTGGGGGAATGTTAGCAGATATTTTAATATTATAATGTTTTATTGATTTGATTTGTTTTCTTTTCCTCCAAATTAATTCTTTTCTTGGTGACCAAGAATCCTCCAAGCAACTTCTTATACTTTTCCTCCAAGAATCTTCCAAGTCAAGTCTTCTTCTCTAAGTCTTCCAAGTCTTGCCCACCAAGTCAAGTCTTCTTCTCCTTCAAGAATCTTGTCACTAAGTTTTCTTTTCTCCAAGACACTTGCCCACCAAGTTTCCTCTCCTATAAATTGAGCTTTTCACCTCTCTTATTGGTAGCTCAAGTTTCTTATTTGTGAGATTATCAGGCAAATAAAAAAGGGTGTATGTATAAAGTTTTGGGTTCAACCAATTGTGCAGTATTGGTTAACCATACGACTTAGTCGGGCTGTTGTATCCTGGAGGCTGCTGCACCGGTGTGAGGCTTTGCCTAACCGCAGAGGGCTTGAATTTCCTTAAAGAGAGCGAATTTCCCGCGCCTCAACCCTTACAATAGTTATTGTAATTTTTATTATTTGTATTTTCTGATATTTTATTTATAATTATCACCAACAGAAGCAAACTATTGTTTTATGGTAAAATCTATATTTTTTTACACCTCAATACTGCTCACAAACCCAATAGTGGCAACATTCATTTGCGTGTAGAAAACTTTCTTCTCTTTCATTTCTCTTTCAATAAACATATAAAAATGATTACATGCATATGGTGTTGAAGTAGCTTGCTTAGCTAAGAAAAACAAAATGCTTCCAACCCCCAAATTTCCAAAGCATATAAAATAACATCTAGCTAGAAGAAATTAAAGATAGGTAAGCAGATTCAAAACCACCTTCCAATTCATATAATTTGGCAAAAACTCCAACCAGTGGTGCGCTATTATACGTGCACGCCTCGGCCTGTATGTAATTCTTTCTATTATCTCTAAAACGATCTTCGTTATCGGGCCCGCCAACAAGGGCCCCAATGAGCGTGTTAGGGTTTGGATTTTTTCGTCGATACCAATTATCGTATCCCTGTGTGCACCCAATAAAACCTTTACTTTCTCTATATGATTCTATGGATGCGCCTCTATGGTGCACCCTTTTGGGGTAAGTGGGGCCAAAGCCAACTAAGTAGCTCATGTCCATTGGATTAGAGCCCAAAATGTAGTCAGCCTGTGATTTGGCAAAGGAGAGGATTTCCTGGGGACCAAGAACTCCGCCAGGGCAGCTGAGTCGTTGATTGGAATTTTGGAGGTGATCAGAGTAGACCGTGAGGAGGAATGATGCTGTTGAGACGTACTGCATGTTGTTCCATTGGCGGACGTACAGGAGCCCCCCTGGGGTGCGTTGTACATTAGTCGAGTTGTTCTTGTTGAGGCAAGCGCAGACGTAATGCTCTGCTTTGGAACGGTATTGTTCAATGATGTGGTTGTGTTCCGTGTGCTTCTCTTCCATTAGCTGAAACAAAATAAGAAATTAAAAAAATAATATAATTTACCAACCACTCTCTTGTCTCTTAAAGTAAAAGAGATAAAATTTGATGATAGAGAAGATGTTTGAGACTGAAGAGCCAGGAATATAGAAGATTCTTAGTCGATAAATAGATTAGTAATTTCATTTTCTTGTTACTAATACACTTTCAATCACCAATCCATCTTTTGAAACTATTTTATTTCAAGATTCTACCATATCATGAGATTGAAAGTGTATTGAAGGCAACAAATTAAGATCAAAGAAATAGTGAGAAAATGTTAACAAGTGCCTTGCGAAATTATTTGCCTCAAGATTTAAAGGATCATAAATTTTTCATGATCATTTTCATGAAAAAAATTTCATGATCCCTAACTTTTTCCATTTTAAAAATAGATGAAAAGATTAGAAAGTATTTTGAAGTCGGTGAAAAGAATTTTATACTTTTTCATTTTTCTTGTGCCCAAATACACTTGTGTTAGCTAGACATACTCACAAATTTAAAACATTTTATTATTCAAAAATTATTATACACAAATAATTTTTTTATAATATTTTTTGACCATCAAACATAAATATAATAGATCTCACGAATATTTATTAAGGTGAGTTCTACTAACTTTATATAGTGATAAAAAAAAAATGTTTTTGAGCTTGAACTACAAAATATTAATTCCATATATTAAGACTTGTACCTCTTTTAAGTATACAGAATTCAATCAAAGAATGAGATACCACTCTCTCACATCTATAATCTTTGTAAGAATTAGACCAAACAAATGTGACTCAAGTTCTGTCTAGTCCAGTAGGTTTTTTTTGTACAGATGAAAGTTGCAAGAAGAAGAAGAAATCAAATGGAGATATGCAAATAAAGCATGGTATGAAAGTTTAGGATTTTACCATAGAGGCAATGATCTGGACACCAACGTACTTAACGTCCCAGCTGAACTCAGTAATGGCCCAAGTGATCCCGCCAAATGAGTAAGCATTTTCCACTACATATTTCAGATATTCCACATTGTCGGTGGCCTTATATAGCCACAAGGCTGCCCACAACAACTCATCTTTGTACCCACTCACCGACGCATAGTATTCCTTCACCACCCCACCAAGACTATCATCATATTTTCCTCTGAATTTGTCACCAAACTCAAACAACTGCAAAACACAAAACTACCCAATTCTTAGTGTAAATTCAACTCCTGATCCTATAATTTGATTTTTGAATCATTTTTTAAAATTCTTAAAATTTTCAAATTATGTCGGTTTAGTTCCATTCATAATATTTTGTAAAAAATTAAAGATAAAATGGTTCATTTAAAAGAGAATGGACTAATTTAAATTGGGTGATTCTATTTACATAACATAAGTAGTTCATTCAAAATTTTAAAAATTTTATTTTCTCTCCTTACACCCTTTATAAGGTTTTTCAGATTTAATGTTTGAAGAAAAATGGTGGTTGGACAGTTGTGGGGAAGGGAGAGGGGCCTAGTGGTGGTGGTGGTGGGTGGTGTTGTTGGGCAATAGTGGTGTTGGTCTAGTGGAAATGGTGGGGGAAGGAAGTGAGTGTAAGGAGAAATTGGAATTTTTGAATTCTTAAAATTTGAAAGGTGTAATGAGAATTTTTTGTGGTACAAATAAAATTATTTTTTCAAGTTCGATACCAACTCCCAATCACTTTGAAAAAAAGTGAATGTCTATTAAATTTAGTCCAATTTTTAAAGGTTAAATTATTAATTAGACTAATTAAATTGAACTAATATAAAAATAAAAATAAAAAAGAAGATTATAAATACAAAATTAACGCGTGTCAAATTACCACTGCTATTGGTGTGCAATTTTGTCAAATTTTTATATAATAAATAAATAGAGTAGATACAATTGGTTAAACTGTTCCTCTATATATTTAGAACCACCAACCAACCCGTGTATACACCAACCTTATCTTTTCCATTAACAACAACAACCTCATTTAACAAACTAAATAACTAACTTGACTGAGTCACCTGTTGTGCGTGGTGGAGAAGAAGGTGAGAGTAATGTGAATTTGTTGTCCTAAACACAATTGAAGCGGCCGCCATAGCCGCCGCAGTCTCTCCGGCGATATCGGAGCCGGGGTTGTTCTCGTCGACCTTGTAAGCTTGTCGAGAGGTCGTCATGTCCTCCGGCCTTTGCCAACAGTAGTGGTCGGTCTCCCCATCTCCAACCTGAAACATTGTCATTAAGATAATTTTAAGGATAAATTACAACTAAGTCGTCATTTTACAAAATAATTAAAAATTTAATTATTAATATTCATAAAGTTTATCACTGATTTGAAATTATTTTTAAAAATTACCAAATTGATGAATTGTTTCTAATTTTTAATACATTTGTAAGTTGATATATTTACATAAAAGAATGCATGTCACATGCGCTGTAGAGCTAGTGAATAATAAGAAATCTATGATTTTTGCTACAAATTGTACATTGGATGGTTGGTGAAATGAAAAAAACTACAAAATTTGATTAGTGGGAGAGTGTAGGTGTTCATCTAATATCACTTTTTCTTTAAAAAATTATAAATAGCTTCATGTAAGATGATATTATTCTTACAATCAATATTTATTTTTGTTTGATTTTATTTTTTGGTAAGTCTAAATTTATTTAACATGTAATTATGTGGTGAAAATTGAATTGGTATTATGTGGAATTATATATAATTTTGAATAAAATCATGGGTGAAAAAAATGGAATTTTTAAATAGTTGAATTAGTAGAAGAAAAAAGTTGTCTACTACCTCATTCCATTTCATGGATTTTATTGGTTAATGATATTTAGGAAGATGTGGCCATTACACCTAATATTTACTCATACATTAGAATAAGATAGTTAAATTTAGATACAAAAAATCAAGGATTGTACCTTCAATCATATAGTAAAGAGAGTTTAAACATGAGAACTATAAAATAAAAATTAAGACAGTAAATCTGGTCTGAATTCATGTGATCCGTTTACTCTGTTTCTTCTCTAAAATGTTTCAAATTAAGCTAGTAAATACATATAATATACCTCAGCCCAAAGGACATTTGGGTGTGTATGTGCTTTGATGAAATAATCAGTCCCCCACTTGATGGCCTCAAGCGCGTGATGGTACTCGCCGGCACCGGCAATCTGTTCACCATATTCAATTACTCCCCATGAGAGCATTGTCACAGTGAAAGCCATTGGCAAACCAAATTTGACATTGTCACCGGCGTCATAGTACCCTCCCACCAAGTCCACCTGCATTCCCACAACCAAACACCACCAATTTCTGGATCAATTTTTTATAGTATCAATCGATATATCAATAAATTTAAAATACCTTCATAACCATGCTTCATAAAGTTTAAGATTAGAAAACCGATCACAAAACTAAACACAACTCGCTCTCTATTGTGTTTGCTTTTGTAATTGGATTTTTGTATAAGTAGAAGAAATGTTTGGCATATTGGTGAAATTGACTGACCCCTTGTTCTAACCCATCGGTGAGACCGGAATGGTGACGCCAAGTGACTCTCTGATTGTAGGGAAGGTGACCGGAACGCTGCGACTCGTAGTAGAGGATAGACTTTGTGAGAGCTTCTTTGTAGTCGAAGGATTGCGAAAATGGTAAAATGGCTAAGATTGAGATTAGAGCACACCATTGTTGAACAAACCTGAGGAGTTTTATTAATCCTCTGCTTTGCTTCTCCTCCATTCTCTCTCTCTCTCTCTCTCTCTCTCTCGCTTTTATGTATACATACACGCACGAAGCACGTCAGTGTGCGTGCTTCTGCATGAGACATGAACTGGGTTGTTTGTTTCTCATAAAGACTTTTTCTTTTCTTTTTTCTTCTCTCGTGTCTTGGCTTTCAGTGACTTTTCTTTCTTTTTCGCTTTTAATTGGTAAAAAATAGATTGATGTCGAACAAGAAAGTACGAGGTAGAAACAGAGATTACATCAAAAAGGAGCAAGAACAAATAGCATCAAACCTATAAAAATAAAATAAATAAATAAACATTCTAACTAAGATAAGATATGACTCCAAACAATCGTGCAAAGACGAGGTCAAAAAAAAAAACAAAAACCTAAAAGGAGCCAATGAAACTAAACCAGCGACTTTGTACCAACCAAATTGAATGAGGCAACCTTGATCTCGTTTAAGGAATAATTTTCTTGTGATCTCCCTCCATGGCACATCTAATTCAACCTCTTTCTTATTAGTTAAGAGTAATACTATAAATATTATATGTATTTATATTTTTTTTAAAAAAATAAAGAATAAAATGAGAAACCACAACCGTCTAATTCAACCTCTTTCTTTATCCTTGTAAAAAATTACGTTGATCAGATATTTATAACTACTTGATCGAATCAGATTTCTGTCAACGGTAAATATAATTTTCAAAATAAATTATTGACAAAAAATCTATTCCGATCAAGTAACTATTGATATCCAATTAATATAATTTTTTTATAAGGATAAAATACTGAGCGAGTTCTACATATTGAACGGTTCAAATCAACGAAACAAGACCTATGGTGGACCCCTATGAGCCCAACAACATGCTCCAATCTGATCTAAGACTGAAGCGAAGCCTAGCCATTCTCAATATATTCTCAAAAAAAAAAAAATTTTGGCACAAATTTTAAAAGAAAATTATTAATGACAAAAGGATTCAAAAAAAAATATATATTATTTGTAGGTTATAATAGGTAGACTTATTATCCAATAGATTTGTGAGAATCAATTATGTTTTTCATCCAACACTATTAAAAAAGTCATTAATTATTAATTTTCAATGACAGTTTAAAAATTATCACAAAAAATGTCACTAAATTTTAACTTTTAGCGACAGTATAAAAAATTCGTCATAGCAAAACATCACTAATTGTAAGTTTTAGAGACAATTTATAAAAATCGTAATAAAAAAATCACTAATTATCAATATTTAGTGACATATACAAAATATTATCATAAAAAAATTATTTTTAATAACGATTTTATCAAAATTTATTTTTAATAAAAATTAATAATAATTAAATCCAACTATTAAGGAGTCTTTTGGAAACAATAGTAAAAACTTATCTTTTTGACCTTTTAATTTTTTTAGTAAAAAAATCAACTTTTTTATCCAAAACAACCTTTTTTTTTGTCAAAAAAATCACCAAAAAAATTAAAAAATCAAAAAATTAACTTTTTACCAACGTCCCCAAACACTACTAGGCCCCGTTTGTTTTCAGAGGTAGAATAGAGGGGATTCATAGTGAGGGATTAAGTAAAATTGTGTTTGTTTTGATGATAGTTGTTAGTGTAGGAATTGTTAAATTATTTTTATATAAAATAATAAAACAAATAAAAAAATATAAAAAATTAAACATTAATATTTTAAAAAAAATTCTCAATATAAAAAAAATTTCTAATCCCCTCACTATTTTTCTAATACCATCTCTACCTCCTCCTTCCCAATCCCCCTTCCAAGACCTTTACTAATACCAAGGAATTAAGAGTCCCCTCCCCATCTCTCAAAACAAACACCTCATATAATAGTCCTACCTCACTTTTAAATTCAATCCCCTCCCTATAACCCCAAACAAACGGCCCTCAGTCTTATAAATAATTTACCCGACGCGGGATCACCGCTCTGACTCTCGCTGCGGTTTACTGGTACGCGCCATACTACGCACGGTTTTATTTTTTATTTTTTCTTTTTTTTTTTCCTTCTTTTTTCTTCTTCAGTTTTTTTTGTTATTTTGATTCATGAATGTTATGATCGGTTTAATTTTTATTTATGAAATCTCATTATTTTACATTATAAATGTCACAATACACCTTTTAAATAATATTAAGTTAAATTACAAATATACTTTTAAGATTTATTAAAAATATAAATTTTTTCTCACGTTTTGAAAATTAAAAATACACTCATCCTAAATTTTCTTGCAACTGACCTCAGGAAAAAAAAAAAGAAATACCCAAAAATCCTCTAATAGCAAAATAAAATTATCATACTATCCTAATTTTCATTCAACTATTACCAAATTTTTCTATGTATGCTTATAATATTTTAAAACTATCCTCCGCAATGCACCAAATACTTGTAACACAATAATGACAGAGATGCTGGTTGAGTGGGAGTTGATGGTGCAATGGTCAAAAATGTTTCAGACCCTAATTGACTCCGAAGATTCCAGTGGGTCTGATTGACCAAGAATATAGTTTTTTGTTTTTTCTTCTTCCAATAACCAACCTCCACATGTGTGTGGGGGTGTTGGTGGGAGGGGGGAAAAAGTGAGGGTCTCAATCACGTTTGTGCAATGGTTGTGCAACTTTACGAGGTGTTTGGCAAAGGTTTTTTTTGAGTTTTTGGGCTAAAATTTATAAAAAGACAAAATAAGTTAAAATAGTCAATAAGACAAAATGTCACATCAAACCCATAATCATTTCACTTTTTCTCTCATAAACATCACATTTAACTACAAAAAAATCTAACTATCTTCCCAAATATAAAAATTTTATCCTACTAAAATAACCAAAAACTAAAATAACCTACTCAAATAGCAACTTTCCAAACACCCACTTAGAGTCACTAGTTAAAAGAAAACGAAAAATAAAGGATGTAAGATAGGAAAAGAAAATTGGGAAGTGAGATTTTAGCTTAATTTAGGCTAAAATTCACAAAAAGACAAAATAAATTAAAATAGTTAATAAAATAAAATGTCACATCAAATTCATAATCATTTTACTTTTTCTCTCACAAACATTACATCCAACTACAAAAATATTCAGGGGTCTTTTGGGAAGTTGCCAAAAAAGCTAATTTTTTAACTTTTTTAACCAAAAAAGTCAGTTTTTTTTACCCAAAACAACCCTGTTTTTTGCCAAAAAAACTAAAAAGTCAAAAAGTCAACTTTTTATCAACTTTCCAAAACACCATCATCTTCCCAAATACAAAAATTTTAGTCTACTAAAATAGTCAAAAAGTAAAATAACTTACTAAAATAATTACTTCTCAAACACCGACTTTGTATTCAAGTCAATGAGATTGCATAAATAATATTTAAAAAAAATTTAAACCGACAATAAAATTCCTGAATCAAAACAATCTTAAAAAAATTAATGCAAAATCAAAGAGAGATTTTTTTAAAGAGGAAGAGGAAAAAAAAAAAAAAAGCAAATAGTGCACAACAAAATTGAAGAAGAGAAAAAAAAAAAACATAATAAACGGAGTCATGTATGGCGCGCAGCAGAAATAACAGCGGGAGTCACAGCACTAACCCGCATCTTACTCGAGTAATGTGAGAAATTTTAAAAAATTTTAAAATTTTATTAAAATTTTCAAAAAAAATATATCAAAAAATTTATTAAATATTTCAAATAGATATAGAATTCATATAATATGGATTCTATATGAATCCCACACCCATATAAAATATTTAGTAAAACTTTTAATAGAAACTTCTCTATCCTAATTTACCCCCAAAAAAATGAGTTCTTAAAATTTTGGGAATCAAATAAAAAACCTTTCTACATCCGTTAAAGACACGTCACCAGACTAGTGCCGGTGCGAAATGCTGAAATGCCAAACCTAACAGGCCTAAAATACTTTGGGCTTGACAATGTAGTTTAAATGGGCTTTTCAAAATATTTAGAGCCCCTTGAATTTTGGACCAAACTCAAACTGAAGAACCGATGTGCACAGTATACAACATAACGACGAGCCGAACGACTCGATTAAAAGCTAACGTGCGTCGTGTTCGTGTATTGTGTTATTTTAAATTTATTTATAATCCATATTATAATTTTATCAACTCTAGGTTGATTAGTTATTTTTTTTATTATCATATAGTATCATTTTAAATTTGTATATGGTTGTTAAAAAAATGAACACATAATCATCCGAGTGTACGAAAATATTAAGTGTTTTTTTTTTTTTTTACAAACTAAATTTCATGAAATTAATCACTATCAAATAAAATTATTTATAAAATGTTTAATTTCAATTCAATTCCATTTCTCTAATTTGAAAAAACTATTTATTATTTTAATCTATACGAACAAGAGATTTAGAAGAAGTGACTTCTTTTCTTTTTTGTTTCAAATTCAAATGACCTTATCCAAACACATACTATTAGAGCACCTCTATTCAATACTTCAAATATAATGTGGCACTTCATCAATCATATTTTGGTGTCAAGTATTAACTCCACCCGTGTACCAAAAGCTAATGTGATTTTTTGGCATTGCCCATTCATACCAATTTTGACATGAAGATCTCTTAATCCGTTTGTTTTCAAAGATAGAATGGAAGAGATTCATAGTGAGGGAATTAATAGTAAAAGAATTGATAGTGAGGGGATTAAGCCCCCGTTTGGCAATGAATTTGGGGCCAAATAATCACATATGGACCCAAAAAAAAAAGTCAAAAAAGTAAAAAAGTCAACAAAAATGTTTGTCATTCCAAAGTTAAAAAGCCAAAAAAGTCAAACAAGAAAACCAAACAAACAAAGAAGTCTCAGGCTAAAAGAGTAAAAAAAAACCAAAAAATCAACAAAAACAGTCATTGCCAAACGAACCTTAAGTAAAATTGTGTTTGTTTTGATAATAGTTGTTGGTGTAGGGATTGTTAAATTATTTTTATATAAAATAATAAAAAAATAAAAAATACAAAAATATTAAACATTAATGTTCAAAAAAAAGTACCCAACATGTAAAAGATTAAAAAAAATAAAAAATTTCCAAAACACATAAAACAATGACTTTTACTTAACAAAAATACAAAAAATTAAACATTAATGTTCAAAAAAAAAATGCCCAACATGTAAAAAATAAAAAAATTCTAGTCTGGCGGATTATTTTTCTAATATCACCTCCACCTCCACCTCTTTCATCTCAATCCCCCCTTCCAAGGCCCAACCTAATCCCCTCCTCCATCTCAATCCCTTCCCAAAATCTACAAACAAACACAACACTAAATGAGTCCTACTTCCATCTTAATCCCATCTATCCCTCTATATCTCAAAACAAACCGGCCTTAATGCCATATAATAATAGATTTGGCCTATCAAGTGAGAATTTCTGTGCTAAATTGACATAAGTCAATTTATTATTCAAACTTTTTAAAAAAAATTAGCATATCAAATTTTGAAAGTTTGGATGAAGATGCTTAGATGCTCTTCACGTGTGGGTATTCACTACAAATGTAAACAACGTATAGATATTCTTAGAACATCTCCAACACTAATAGGTATTTTACCTATCTAAATATTACTGTAAAGTATATATTTTATTTTATCTATTAATTGTTTCATGTTTCTATTCCAACCATACTCTTTATTTTAACTATTCTTCAAATACTATTCAATGTGTTTGGTTTGTGTTTGTAGAGTAGTTTTTGAGATAAAAAGTACGAAAACTTGTTTAGTTTGCTTTTTTTCAGAAATGGTTTTGAAAAATTGTTTTGGGAGAGAGAATTTTTAAAAAAGTGATTGATTTGATGTGTACAAGAGAGAGAGTGATTTTGGAAAGTAGGTAACCAAACAAAATTTTGAGATTTTTTTTGAAAAATTTTGTTTGGTTTAATTACTCTTGAAAATTTGTTTATAGAGAATTTTTCCCAAAAATTTTTTTTGAAAAACAAACCAAACAAGGCCTTAGTTTTTTGGTTTTCGTATTTTTTTGTTTTTAGTTACTATTTTGAAAATTTTATATATTTTTTTTACTTTTTTAGATGCACCTTACTTAGATGTATCTAAAAAGTAAAAAATTTGTGAAAAAATATTTTAAAAAATTAATAAATACATAAAAATACAAAAAATGTACTGAATTCTTGTATTTTTTGTATTTAGTGAATTTTTAAAAGATTTTTTTTACAATTTTTTTACTTTTTAGGTGTATTTATGTTAGGTGTATCTAAAAAGTAAAAAAATTGCTTAAAATATTAAAAAAAATCAGTAAAAACAAAAAAAAAAAACACGGAAAGTAAGAAAGTAGAATTTTCTGAAAAGTGTTTTTGGAAAAATGGAACCAAGAATGTCACATCAACAATAAAGATGGAGTGCAATGATCCTAATTATTAAATATATTTTGTCTATTTTTTAAGCCTACCTACATATAATTAATGAATGTGAGTTAAGTTAAAATTCCTAATCATATGCATAATACATTAAAATAAATAAATAAATAAATAAATAAGAAAAAAATAAAGTGAATTATACTAAACATTTTAACTAACAAATATTTTATGTCTAATGGATTGAAGATGCTCTTAGAGCATTCTTAGCAACCTCTCCAAATTATTCCTTTATCTATTTTAGGGGAGTAGAACTCCTTTATACCTCCTCATCAGTTCCCTTATAAGTCATTCTAAACTAATATTTGCTACAGTGACTATCTACAAATAGGGAGTCGCTATAGCTCCGTTATATTTGATAAAATTGCTTCGCCGGTCGTCCACCCGAACGCCCTACCGGTCAACCGCCCGGATGTCCGGCCGGTCGACTCCCTTAGTCACTGCTCTCAGAAGAAGACACCAAAAGCACTTATTTGCTTAGAAAACACAGGAATTTGACTGTTCTTTTGGTTAGTAGTTTGAAGTTGCAAGATATTAATGGATACAATGTCAACGGGTGATGAACCATTGTACCCAATAATTGTTCTGATAGATGAGCTTAAGAATGATAACATTCAACTTCGACTGAATTCGATTCGAAGGCTATCAACAATTGCACGTGCTCTTGGGGAGGAGCGAACGCGCAAGGAATTGATTCCATTTCTGAGCGAAAATAACGATGATGATGATGAAGTGTTTCTTGCTATGGCAGAAAAGTTTGGTATGTTTATTCCTTATGTTGGCAAAGTGGAGCATACACATGTTTTGCTCTCACCTTTGGAAACTCTTTGCACTATTGATGAAACCTGTGTGAGGGACTGGGTTGCTGAGTTCAAATTTATCTGGGAAGTCTACATCAATTTCTCAATACATTTTTCTGTGTAGAAGTGGAATTGGGTGTCTTCAATGTTCATATCTTTAATTTCAATCCAAGAAGAAGATGAAAAAGTGAAAAATCATGAAAGAATATTTTAATAATATTTTAGAAAAAGAATAGAAAGTTTATTGTGAGAACTAAATGAAAAAGTGATTCCTAAAATAGGGAATGAATTTTTTAATAATATTTTAAAATAAAATTTAAGTAAACTGTTGCGGATGCTCTTAGGAGCTAAATGTTTTGTTGTGAATCTCATTATTGCTATCACGACACAAACATAGCTGGAAACCCAACGGTCTAATTAAGGTTTCATTCGGGATGTGGATTGACTTTTTGATTTTTTTAGTTATTTTAGCTTATGGCTAAAAAACATCGTTTGGGATAGACTTTTTGACTTTTGTGAGAGAGAAAATAAAATGATTATAAGTTAAATGTGATATTTTGTCCTACTTGACTAAAATAACTTATTTTGTCTTATATAACTATGGGCTCACTTGAGAAACTGGTTAAAATCCAACTTTTAGTTTTTAACCCATTTTGAGTCACATCACCTCTCACATTTTTTACCTACAAAAATATTTTAAAAAAAAGGTCAGAAAATTCAAAAAAATTAACTTTTAATCGACTCCCCAAAACACCGCCCAAATCAACATCCTAAACACAACTTAAGTTAAAATGAAAGGTAGTAAACGCTTAATTTCACATCAATCATTATAATTGTGGAGGGATGACACGATTGTTATAGGGGAAATTAGGTCATGTTTGTTTAGGAGATTAGGGGGTGAGATTAGAGTAGTAAGGAAGTGGATCCCACTATAATTTGTTTGGTGACTTCCTTGTAGGGATGCAACTTGAGCGAGTTCAACCCGAACCCAACCTAATTTTTTTTAGGGTTTAGACAAGATATTTTTAAATTCGGTATGAGCTTGAGCAAAAATTCAGAAGCTAGAATTAGATTTGGGCTAGCTTCGGCAAAGACATCAAGCAACTCGAGCAACCCGAAACTCAAATTATACATATATAGATATATAAAAATATTAAATATACATATAAATTATTAACCATTACATGATATTAAAGTAATGGGGCACTTTTTCATAAAATCTATTTTCACCTACTTATGTTCCATTTAGTCCACATTATTTTCTTATATTTTAATAAGTCCTATGAGTGACATAATTACCCAAATACCCTTAATAATATTCACGTTTTGTCACGACTCGCTCCCCGTATCCAAGGGTTAAGTATCGTGATGGCCAGTAACTGAAGTTACTTCCGGCCAATTCATAAATAAATTAATAAACGCAAGCGGAAATAAAATTTAAATGAGGGTACCAAAATAATCATCGGAACTTCTATTTTTATTACAAAATGTATTGACCAAAAAGGTTGATATTTACATATAAAAATATCATAAAAGTGTTGTGTGTGTCTATTCCGCAACCCCGCATCTAAGACTTTCCAAAGCTATTTCTGAATTGCATTGTTTTCCTGAAAATTGGTAAACAGCTATAAGCACATGGCAGAGTGAGAAATATTATACCAAGAGTATAAGGGACACGAAATAACCATGGATAGTTAGTTAGGCCAAAACATTTAAGATAACTTAGTCGGAACAAATAATCTTTTAAGTAGCAAAACTGAGATTATGTACAGAACTAAAATATAGAAATTATGTAAATATACAACTATAACTACGGTACAGAACAGAACAGAACAGAACAGAGGTCACAGAAGTGACAGTCAGAACAGAGGTATGGATTCAAGAGGTGGCTCATACGGATTCTAGAGGTGGCTCCCACAATAGTGTAACACTTAGCTTCGCACAACACTTTGCTCCGCACAGAACAGAGGTACGGATTCAAGAGGTGGCTCGTACGGATTCTAGAGGTGGCTCCTACAATAGTGTAGCACTTAGCTCCGCACAGAACAGAGGTCAATGGATCCATGACAAATAGAGGACTACGAAGTGGTCAAACAGAGGCCAATGGTTATTTAAGTCCCTCAAGGCATGGGACTCCCGTGGTAGTACTTACAAAACATAATTGTATATAAGGTTATAGCCAAATATTCTTTAAAAGTAAAACAAACATACCCTTGGGTTTCTTTTTCACAAATAGGATTCAGATAATAATCCACGTAACTGAAATCTTTATAAAACATAACTTTTATTAATATACTAATAAAACATAACTTGTATAAAAACAGATTTTGGTAAGTCAAAACATACGTAAAATACATTTTGGTGACTTAAGGTATAATATAACACATCTTAACTTTAATACCTTACGCTTTCTTTCTACTATCAAAGACCCTTTCAGCTTCTTCTATTTTTTTTCCTTTTCCTCTCTTTTCTTTCTTTTTTTCCTTCTTCAGACCACCTCTCCCTATTTATAGAGAGGTGAACGCATCACCTGGCCAACACGTGGCCAGGCCGAATCCCTCCCCAGATTCGTTCAATAATTATATAGATTCGTTCTTATCTTTAATAGATATTTAAGACAATTACCTTTTGATTCAATATTTTAATATAATTATATAAATAAATTAATTCCTAATTAAATTACACTTTATCATATACCAATAGAAAATTAATTATTTATTTTAGTACCACACCTATTATTATTATTATTATTATTATTATTATTTTGACCCCTAAACTTTTAATAATTATATTATTTTACAAAATTACACATAATAATATATAATAAATTATATATTTTCTGAACTGAGATTAAATAATATTAGTATAAATTCTACAGAATAATTAAAAATCTGGGTTGTTACAATCTTCCTTCCTTTTAAAATTTCGTCCTCGAAATTTGTCATATGTATAAGCTATCCGCTGCGCATTTCGATAAATATATATTAGATGATTAATCTGATAGAAAATATTATCTTAAAAAAAACTTTATCAAAAATAATTCATTGTCTAGTTGTCAAAAATTGTTTTGGGCCAAAATAAGGAGTGACTAAAAACTTTTCACTCTTTTTTTTTATAACAAAAATAGATAAAAATGAGAACACAATGACAAAATTATATGCAAGAATTGAAAATTTTGAAATGAACTTTTCATTGATAGTTTCAAAATTAGTATCTTTATAATTGGAACCCACTTTTAAAAAACATCAAAATAAAATTTTTTTTTAACACTGAATTGAAAATTATATATATATTTAATTATATTATAATTTTGGTGGGTGCTTGAGTCCGACATCCTTCTTTACTTGTCATTCTTTTACTATAACAAATATAAATTTTATCTAATATCCTTCACAAATTAAGCACGCTAAAAAAAAAATTATTATATATATATAATCATATAAAATTATAATATAATTAAATCGGCTAACAAAATATAATAATTCGGTACTAATTACCCGCTATCCTACTTCTTAAATGTGCGTGTGTCCTATACTCCAATGATGATTTTTTTTTTTTTTATAAACCATTGCTTTGATACCACTTGTCACGACCCACTCCCCGTACCCAAGGGTTAAGTATTGTGACAACCCTCACCACTGTTTACTGATAATACCACTGATTACTGCTAAACTGTGACTGAACATGGTTAAGTGACTGATTGACTGAAATCCTGACTGATTGATTGAGTGTATTAGTTTGAATGCATGTCTATCTGTTTGACTGTTAATGATCTGTTCATGTTTTATGTTTTAAACTGCAAATTGAATGCCTTATCAGTGGCCGAATCCGGAACTGATTAGTGTTTTGTGTTAATTAGAATTAATGTGATTTTATGGTAAATTTAGTTGAAATTTGATTTAGTATGATTAAATTGGATTAAATAAGCTAAATTACATTAGTTGGACTTATCTACCAAAATGCCACTTAGTGGACTTTTTCATGAACCATTTATGTGAGTTATATATGTTAGCTTTATCACAACTCTTCAGCCATCTTCCTCAAGTCCAAACCGAGTGAGTAAGAGAGGGAGAGTAGGAGAATTGATTTCAACAAGTTTTGGCTAGGAAAATTTGAAGAATTGAAGAGGTTTTACAAATTAGGCTCCTACACCTTAACATTCAAGACCTAAGGTAAGAACTCACCTTTTTTATTATGAGTTTAAGTTGTGTCTTGCATGGTCTAGGATGATGTTGAAGTCTAGAGCCAAGATATGATTTAAGATGTTGAATTGAGTAGTAAATCATGCATGCATGTTTACATTCTTGAATTTTGAGATTGTTTTCTTAGAATCCTCACATGCATGTCCATATCTTGATTATAGTCCATGAATTCATCATGTTTTTGGAAGTTTAGACTCATTTGTTCTAGTATTTGAAGCTTTGAAGTTGATTAAATTCATGCATGTTGTATGTACACCATGTTCTTGAAGTTTATTTGAAATTGTGTTTAATTGAACTACCTTTGGGCTTTGATTTTGTAAATTGATCTTTGAAACATGTCATATTATGAGTTTTAAAGTGTTTTCTAGAAAATTAGCCCAAAAGGATCGAATTTGATGCTTTAAATGTTGAGTTTCATGCTTGGAGACAAATCTGGAAATTCTAGATTTTGGATCCACGCTCGAGCGGGGAACTCCATGCTCGAGCGTACACTCTGAGTTCATGCAGTCCGCTCGAGCGGGGAAACCAACGCTGAAGCGTGAAATGCGTGTATCCAGTACTTTGCTTGTGTTTACAGTCCGCTCGAACGTGGGAATGCACGCTCGAGCGAGGACTTGTGTCTCACGCTCGAGCGAGGGTAGAGCGCCCGTCGAGCGTGAATTTCATGTATCCAGTACTTTTGGAGTCCGCTCGAGCGAGGAAAGTCACGCTCGAGCGTAGCTCTTTTGTCTGGATGTCCGCTCGAGCAGAGAAAGCCACGCTCGAGCGGGACCCCTGTTTCAGCAAAAAATTTGAAAAGTGTTTTAAAGTGTATCTTTGCATCCTCATTCTATCCTAGGCATTCTTAGGCCTAGTTTAAGGCATCTTAATAAGGATAATGCTTTAGAACCACACCGAGTCAGATAGGGACTAAGTTATTGTTTCCCAAACGTGCAACTTAGTGTGTGTTCATCCTGTAACTGTGTAGAGTTGGCATCCGAGGATGCTCACTAGCCTACCTGTAGCCCAGAACTCTGTGAATAACAATGTTGTAAAGATATGTTCAATCATGAATATTTTCTGAATGATCTACTGCATTGCTTTCTAAAATGATATTTCTTACTGAATGAATGCTTGTCCTATTTGCTAACTGTAGTCGTGGCATCCATAGCAATTTACTGTTACTGTACTGTACTGCTACTGTCACAGAGATCTCTGTCGGTTCCCATGTTGGAACCACTATTGTTTACTAATATGATGGCCATCAACTGACTGTTCGGTCTATTAAGACCTACTGTACTGTTTTGCTATGGGATGTACCACATATGACTGTTATGACTGAATAACTAATATACTGTTATAACTGACTGTTTTAAATACTGAAAGGACATTCATTCTTAACCTCTTTACGCATATGTTATTCACTGGGCTTAGCTCACTGTTTATATAACTATGTAGGTGTCTAGGCACCGGACCGAAGCTAGGAGCGTTGGATTTAAACTCCCTTTTTGTCAAGCCAACAATTGTGCCTCACTGCGAGGTTCCAAGTGCTGCCAAGCCAAGGCTGCTTTGGGGTGTTTAGATTCTCCCTTTCTGTTTTTGTTTTGTAGAGACTGTTGAGACTGGTACTGTACTGTTATGGTAGGGATTTGGTCCCTAACCTAAATGTCTGTATAAGTTGTGTGTATATACTGTACTGGTTATGATGTGAATATGTTATGAAAAGTCTTTTTGCATACAGACTGTCACAGCTCATTGGACATCTTTTATTACTGTTTTGGCTTCCGCCAGCCCCTGTACTCTGTATTACTGTTATTTCTATTAAGCAGGCCTTCGGTAATCACGGGTTGCTGGCCAGTTATGGTGCTAAACCCATAGGGGCGGGTTTGGGTCGTGACAAGTATCGTGATGGCCAGTAACTGAAGTTACCTCCGGCCAATTCATAAACAAATTAATAAACGCAAGCGGAAGTAAAATTTAAATGAGGGTACCAAAATAATCATCGGAACTTCTATTTTTATTACAAAATGTATTGACCAAAAAGGCCGATATTTACATATAAAAATATCATAAAAGTGTTGTGTGTGTTTATTCCGCAACCCCGCGTCTAAGACTTTCCAAAGCTATTTCTGAATTGCATTGTTTTCCTGAAAATTGGTAAATAGCTATAAGCACATGGTAGAGTGAGAAACATTATACCAAGAGTATAAGGGACACGAAATAACCATGGATAGTTAGTTAGGCCAAAACATTTAAGATAACTTAGTCGGAACAAATATTCCTTTAAGTAGCAAAACTGAGATTATGTACAGAACTGAAATATAGAAATTATGTAAATATACAACCATAACCACGGTACAGAACAGAACAGAACAGAAGTCACAGAAGTGACAGTCAGAACAGAGGTACGGATTCAAGAGGTGGCTCGTACGGATTCTAGAGGTGGCTCCCACAATAGTGTAGCACTTAGTTCCACACAGCACTTTGCTCCGCACAGAACAGAGGTACGAATTCAAGAGGTGGCTCATACGGATTCTAGAGGTGGCTTCCACAATAGTGTAGCACTTAGCTACGCACATAACAGAGGTCAATGGATCCATGACAAACAGAGGACCACGAAGTGGTGAAACAAAGGCCAATGGTTAGTTAAGTCCCCCAAGGCGTGGGACTCCCGTGGTGGTACTTACAAAACATAATTGTATATAAGGTCATAGCCAAATATTCTTTAAAAATAAAACAAACATATCCATGGGTTTCCTTTTCACAAACAGGGTTCAGATAATAATCCACATAACTGAAATCTTTATAAAACATAATTTTTATTAATATACTAATAAAACATAACTTGTATAAAAACAGATTTTAGTAAGTCAAAACATACGTAAAATACATTTTGGTGACTCAAGGTATAATATAACTCACCTTAACTTTAATACCTTACTCTTTCTTTTCACTATCAAAGACCCTTTCAACATCTACTATTTTTTTCCTTCTTTCCTTTCTTTCTTCTTTCTTTTTTTCTTTCTTCAGATCACCTCTCCCTATTTATAGAGAGGTGAACGCATCACCTAGCCAACACGTGGCCAGGCCGAATCCCTCCCCAGATTCGTTCAATAATTATATAGATTCATTCTTATCTTTAATAGATATTTAAGATAATTACCTTTTTGATCTAATATTTTAATATAATTATATAAATAAATTAATTCTTAATTAAATTACACTTTATCATATACCAATAGAAAATTAATTATTTATTTTAGTACCACACCTATTATTATTATTATTATTATTATTATTATTATTATTATTATTATTATTATTATTTTGACCCCTAAACTTTTAATAATTATATTATTTTACAAAATTACGCATAATAATATATAATAAATTATATATTTTCCGAACTGAGATTAAATAATATTAGTATAAATTCTACAGAATAATTAAAAATTTAGGTTGTTACACGTTTATCATGTGAATGTTCCGTGATGTGAATGTTCACACCGTTAATATGAATGCTAATATGTCAATGTGAATGTTCACATTGTCAATATGAACATTCACACGTCAATGTAAATATTCACATTGTAAAATATGAATATTCACATCACCAAATTGCTAACCATTCAAAAAATATTTGTAAGGATAGAAATGTCCATAAAATATTTTAAAAATGAAAATTAGGATTTGGTAGTTCAAATGTTCAAATAATAGGATTTATTGGAATACAAGAATATCTTATGGACTAATTGGGATACAAATAATTAAAAAATGATTTTTGAATAAATCTCCCTAAAGTAATTTAGATTGTTAAATCATATTGGATATATATTATATATATATGACATAAAATTTTACTTTTTTAATTTTCACTCATAAATTGTAAAGACTACTATAGCGACATTTCTCTTACATTATATAAATTATTTGTTTTGATGATATTAATGATTTTCTAAATAAAAAAAAATTGTAAATAGAGTCAAATTTTAATAATGCAATAATGTACTTGCCAAAAAAAAACTGAAATTCATTTATAATTCGGGTGTAACTCAGGTTGGGCTTGGACAAGCAACCTCAGGTTGCAATTTGAGCCTGGGCAGGTCTTAGCATAACTTGGGCTAGGCTTGGACAACCTCCCAACTCGACTCAACCCGACCAAGTTATACCCCTCTACTTCCTTGTGGAGAGGGATTGCTACTCCAAGCGGCATGCTAATCCTTCTCAGTAGGGGGATTAGTTTGGGTGAATTTTTGGTGGGATTAAGAAAATAGTGAGGGGATTGAATCTATTTTATATAAAAAATTTATTTTTTTATTTTTATTTTTATTTTTTACCAAGTGCACCTGTTTTGTTTTAATATTTGTTTTAGTTTTTTTTAATATAGAAATAATTTATTTATTTATTTTATATAAAAATAATTTAACAATCCCATCACTAACCATCTCCCATACTATCATCAAAATAAATACACTTTAATCTCCTCGCTAATAATTCACACATTAACAATGTCTTTACTAACAATTCCATCCAACTTAATCTGCCAAACAAACGTGGCCTTATTGTTCAGTGTAATTTTTAAAAAATTATTATATTAATTATTAATATTTATAATATTTTTTATTTTTTATAAAATAATTTATACAGACCCGATGTGAATATAATTTTCCCATTATTAGATTATATCCCCTGATTCATCATTTAAAGCTAACCCAAAAAAAAAAAAAACAATCTAAATTTTTTATTACAAAATATCCTAATTTTTCAAATATCTGTATTATTTGTTCGCACCCTAAATTAAGATTTTGGTTCCATGCTAAGCAACACCAAGAACATTAGAAAAAGAAATATCTATTGCAACCAGAATTGTTATTCATTACGAAATCTAAGCTAAAGTAAAATCAAAACGTAACGTGAAGCAAAATAGTGGCTGACTATTAAATGATAGAGAGATGTGTGTGCTTGTTTTTAAATTTTGAAAGTGTCAGTCATACTTTTTTTTTTTTTTTTTTTTATTTTAATAAGGATGGAGAATTCTAGGAAAAGAGTTTTAGAGGGATTCTAAATAGGTGGAGTCTATCTGTAATGTGTGTGTTTGTTTGTTTGTTTGTTTTTTTACTTAAAACACTTTGCTTTTGTATTATTAGAAAAGAAAGGAAAAGACAATAATGCCCTTGATAATTTTCAAATGCCCAATTAAAAAGAGGAAAAATGATTTGTGGCACTAAAACTGCTGGCACTAATGGCACTAATTTCCTGTTTTGGTAACTTTATTTTATTTATTTATTTATTTATTTATTTTTTACCTGTTATAGAATTTCGGGACATTAGTGCTTGAAATTCGAGCTTTATATCGGAGCTGTTAAAAAGAGGACTTGATTACTAATATAATATAGAACTCTGTGTGTGTTTGCAAACAGGAGAGAGAAAAAGACCGACCTTGCTCTTGTTCTTGGCCAACTGAGCCCACCACTCCCAACCGCAATTTCCCCTCAATGCTCCCCATGTTTGCCCTCTTTCCCCACTTCACTGTCACGTTCACACTCCTCACTTGCTATGTAAATCAGCTCGATGCTATGTGTTTTTCGACAACATAAGACTTGTGATATTCAATCTAAGAAGTTGTTCCGCGACCTGCCATTGATGATTTGTAATTTATTTCCTATCCCTTCCCATTATAATTCAAGTTACACATATTTTTCGAATTCTGTGCATATATTGTTTTTTCAAAATTAAGTTTCTTTTTAATAGTTCATGAAATTTAAATTTTAGCACCCACCCTCTAATAATTTGCATATTATCACAATTATAACTAATAACATATTAGAAAAAATAATAATTATATAGATAAACATACAATATTTCAATATTATTTTAGGATATGTGTCCCTTAAATCTCTCTATAAATGATAAACGAGAAAAACAAAAGAAAAATGTTATAAATCTTAAAAAAAAAATTATCAAATAAATAATCAAATATCTTAAAAACTTTTGATGATTTATTTAATAGAAAATCTACTATCCTTGCCATCACCCAAAAACAAAGTACGGAAACAAGATTCATATATTATTAATATGAGTAATGCTGAAGACCTTAAAAAATTAATCAAAAGTTTTACCAAATATTTCACTGGGAGTTACACAATATAAGTCTAACACCCATATAAGACATTTGATAGAACTTTTGGTGGAATTTTTTTGTACCACTAGCATTTTTGGATTAATATATATAGACACAACAACATTACTCTCTCCTCTCTCTCGTTTCTGTGAGTTTCAGAGAATGGCAAAGCTTAACCTCTCTCCCTCTCTCTCACTTCCTCTCATTTTCTCTCTCTGTTATTTCTTCCCCGTTGCTTCTTCATTTTCCGATACGGGTTCCATCGGAGTAAACTACGGCCGCATCGCAGACAATCTTCCACCACCATCCCAAGTAGTTCAGCTCCTCAAGTCCCAAGGCCTGAACCAGGTCAAGCTCTACGACTCCGACCCGGCGGTCCTCACAGCCCTCGCCGGTTCAGGCATTTCCGTCACCGTCGCTCTCCCCAACGAACTCCTCTCCTCCGCCGCCGCCGGCCAATCATTCACCGACACGTGGGTCCAAACCAACATCGTCCCTTACCACCCCTCAACCCAAATCGAATCCATCGCCGTAGGAAACGAAGTCTTCGCCGACCCAAACAACACAACCCAATTCCTCGTACCAGCCATGAAAAACGTCTATTTCTCACTCGTAAAATTCAATCTCGACAAATCGATTAAAATCTCATCTCCCATAGCCCTCTCTGCTCTCCAAACCTCGTACCCATCATCATCTGGTTCGTTCAAACCGGACCTCATCGAACCGGCGATCAGACCCATGTTGAATTTCTTGGAAAAAACCGGGTCCTACCTCATGGTCAATGCGTACCCATTTTTCGCTTACTCGGCCAACGCAGATGTCATATCCGTAGATTACGCTCTGTTTCGGGACGCACAAGGTGTGGTGGACTCAGGCAATGGGCTTCGCTACACCAGCCTCTTCGACGCCCAAATCGACGCCGTTTTCGCCGCCATGAACGCTTTGCAATACGACGACGTTAAGATCGTGGTCTCTGAGACTGGTTGGCCCTCGAAGGGTGACGAGAACGAAGACGGTGCGAGCGAAGCCAATGCGGCGTCGTATAATGGGAATCTGGTGCGTAGAGTGCTGACTGGCGGTGGGACCCCCCTTAGGCCCAACGAGCCTCTTAACATCTTTTTGTTTGGGCTTTTCAATGAGGACCAAAAGCCCGGCCCTACTTCGGAGAGGAATTATGGGCTTTTCTATCCTGATGAGGAGAGAGTTTATGATGTGCCCTTCACACTGGAGGCTTTGAACAGTGGGGAGTTGACGCCGGTAAACAGGAGTAGGGCTCCGGCGGTGGCACCGTCTCCCAGCAGTGATGTGATGGTGAGTTTGATGGGACAGACGTGGTGCGTGGCCAATGGGGAGGTTGGGGTCGAGAAGTTGCAAGTGGCACTCGATTACGCTTGTGGCCAAGGAGGGGCTGATTGCACTCCGATCCAACCTGATGCCCCGTGTTATAATCCAAATACATTGGAGGCCCACGCCTCGTACGCTTTTAATAGTTACTATCAAAAGATGGAACGTCGAGGTGGGACGTGTGACTTTGGTGGTGCGGGCTATGTAATTACTCAATCTCCTAGTAAGTGTTTTAATTTATTCTTTTTTTTCAACTAGTTTTAATCTATTCACCTATTTTTTTCTAATAGTAATAATTAGGGTGTTAAATTAGTGATTTTATTGGCCTAATTAATGTTAATTATTCAAAAAATTCAAACACCATGACATTATAAATCAATCATATAATGAAAATTCTAACTAGTTATTAAGTAACTAAGAAACAAAGAAAAACTTGTTTAACATGTGTTGCAAATTTCCGTTAACGTTGAGTACTATATAGATTCTTAGAAATTTTTCCTAATGAATAAAACAAATTAGCTCAAGAAAATTGGGTTGTGGTTGATTGATTAATGCATGGTCATTTACTGTCATATAGTGAAGAAAAATTGGTCATTGTTGATTATTAATGCATGGTCATTTACAATTATTATTGTTATAATTTTAATTCATTAGTATCTTTATCATTTGCTAACAAGTCAATTTGGGGATAGACACTTCCTTAAGCTGTATACCTTATTTTCTTCTGTTTTTTTTTTCTTCAAAATTATTTAACAAAATCACCTTTTTACCAATTGAATTTTTTTTGTTAGTCTCAACTGTAAAAATATAAAATCACCTTAAGTAAATGCTACTGCTTATACTGCATACTAGCACCATTTCTAGAATAACATAGGTAGAAGTAATAATTGGATCATAATCTTTTCCATGGCCGCCATTACTAGTAATAAATGAAAATTCCTTAGATGATAAATAATTGTAAAAGAGTTATTTGAACAATTTAATATTTTAAACTCTAAAATAGTTAAAGATGTTTTAAAATCATAATGTTGTGACAATTTATAAATCATGAATTTTAAATTTGAATTACTTGTTGTAATCTCATGCATTGAAATGAAAATCTCCATTATAAGCTTGTGATAAGAAGGATATTGTAACGCCCCAACCGTTCATATGTCATCGATATTGTCCGCTTTGGGCCACGCTCGCACGGATTTGTTCTTCTCAGTGGGTCACCCATCCTAGAACTACTCCAGCCTATGCACGCTTAACTGGGGAGTTCTAATAGGAATTTCACCACCTGGGAAAAGGCCTCGATGCTATACAAAGGTCTAAGTTTTTACTTTTATAGCCCAGGAACTCCCCCTCCATTCCCGATGTGGGACACCGGGGCCTTACAGATATTAATTCATAATGATTGCAGAAATAATTATTTGTGAATTTTAAGAATAGTTGCTTCCTTAATTGATATCTACAGCTTACTAGTAATATGCATATATATATATATACATACATCTATTTTTTTGTTTTTGTTTTTCTTTTGGTTTTTGGGCTAGTCGTCTCTCACACTTCAGTTTTTGTATTGCAGAGTTTGGCAGTTGTGAGTTTCCAACAGGGTATTGAGCGAGGAGAGATGAGAGCATCAAGATGGGCTTAGATATGAAGCTGTTAGGTGTAGGCTTATTTTTATTTTATTTTTCTATCATATAGTTACATTGTGATATTAATATCATTAGTTGGAGTGTGGTTTGTTCTAAGTTGGTTTCACTGTTTTCTTTCTATTTATTTTGAATTATTTCTCCATTGGATTAATTATCGTAACATTGTCACATACAACTATCACCATAATTGCATAATAATTACATTAAATATATAATTGTGGCATTGGTGTGAGTTGCACACTCATGAATAGTGTGAATGTTGTGTACGACAATATTATTGGTGGGAATTGAAAATTTTTTATTGTCATTAATTTTTAGAATTTAAATACAATTTATATGTCTAGATAATGTGAGATATAAGTATTTTGAGACATAATTGAATGGTTTCAGATTGTGGTTGACAACATTTTGAGATTCAAGGTGTGAACATATGTTTTTTTTTTTTTTTTTTTTTTGGGGTTTCATGAGGGCCCAGTTGTTTGCCCATGAATTGTTACCAAACCCACCTCAATTTAAATAGTCTGAACTCTCACTCATCGAAGTCCAACCCAATCTGTGTGTCTAGCAAGTTAGCAACTGTCCACATACAATTTATAAAATTATTTATATTTATATTTATATCTTTTTTTTTGAAAAATTATGTTAGAGTGTTTAGTGCAGGTTTTGATTACAACTTATAAGGTGAAAATAGTTTTAAATAAATTGATTATTACAAGGTAAGCGTAGACAGAGGCAAAGTGGTGCTTTTAACATTTACTTTTGATTATCAATTTTAAATTTGAGAAAAATTGCACTAAACAGACTATGATTGGGATATGATATAAGATGAAATAGGGGGAGATGATTATTCTCTACCATTGAATAGAGTTGAAATAAGCAATATAAGAAGGGATGGTATTGTTAATCTTAGGGTTTAATTGATTAACAATTTCAAATCTAAACTTTTTATAGTGCATTGTCTATAGTGTATCATGTATCGGCTCAAAACTTCGGCCTTGTTTTGTTTGTTTTTGAGAAAAAAAAAATCAGAAATTTTTTTTTTGAAAAATTAAAAACTAATTTGATAAAAATAAAAATTAAAAAATATTTTAAAATATTTTAAAATTATTTTTTGCCTCCCAAGAGATAAAATTATGTAAAAATGATAAATATTTTTATTTCTTTCATCAAAATAATTTTTAATTTTTTTTTAAACAATTTGAAACAAGTTCTTAAAAATCAAACAAAACATGCTAGTCATTTACAAATATTATAATAGTATAGATTTTATTTTTATTTTTTTATTATTTGGTTTATGGGGGTTGGAGACAGAGGTTGAGCATCTGAACATGTTGGCTCAGAAGGAAAGAAGCTTCAAGGGGGTAATGTTTCAGAGTTCAACAGAAAGTTAGCTGTGAGGGACGGCTCTTCTCATTCCTCTGCCATTACCAGAAAAATAGTTAAAGCCACCATCGAATTTGAACCACAAAGGTCCCTCTACTCATCACTTTTATTCAAATGGGAATTGTTCCTTTTGCCAAATCTCCCAAATTGCAATTCAAATTCTCCGCCATCCACCATTAAATTCTTTAAAAAATAAATAAAATAGATCTAGCTCATATAAGGGCTTTATCACACGAAAAAACCCTAGGTGTGTTTGTTTAGACGGACTAAATAAGAGGGATTGGAATCTACGGGATCGTTAGTCTTAGGATACATTATTCCCGGACTATTTAGTTGGACTGGATTTATATCTCATGTTTGTTTAGTCATGAATTACATGTCAGGAAATGACTATTTGATTGGATAGAATATGAATCTTATGTTTGTTTGGAATATTATAGAGAAGAATAAATGTTCAAATGACTATTTTACCATTTTCAATTATTTACTAAATAATAGTAATATTAAACATATTTTTAATATTTTAATTATTTTTAACTAGATTAAATAAAAATGTATTTTATTTTATTTTATTTTTTACACACGTAAATAAATTTATGTTTTAAAAATTAAATAAATAAAATATCAATAAAAATATATGTTATTTTTTAATTAAAATTTTAAACAAATTTATTTTAAAAAATAATAATAATTAAAGAATGAAATTAAATAAAACATCTATTAAAATTTAAATAATGAAATTAAATAAAATATAAACAATTTTTAAAATAAAATATCTATAAAATTATTTTAAAAAATTAAATAAATAAAACATCAATAAAAATTAAATTAAATTATTTTATTTTTAAATTGAGACATTTAAATTTTATTTAATTTTACTAAATATAATACATAATTAAATAGAAGAGGATCAAAATGGTTATTTCACCACTTAATCACATATCCCCCTTATCCCTCCATTTATGTTCCAACCCCCCATGGGACATAATAATCTAATGGATTTGAGACTAATAATCCGGTGCAAAAATTTTGAACCAAATAACGGACTAGTAGTCCGAATAAACTAATAGTCCAATCTCACCCCTCAATCCCTCAAAACAAACACCATCCTAGTTCTTGGCTCGTAATGAACCCACGGCTACTAGAGGAAAATTCATTCTAAAATAAAATAACAATACTGTAAAAGACATTCAATCCATAAATTCAAATTAATATTTTCTTTGTTTAAAGGTCCATACTCTGAATTATCTTGTCTGTAAGGACAACTTTATGCAAAATGACCAAAATACCCTATATATATTATATACGCGGTAGATCTCACCCCTCGAAGCATCTCCTCTCTCTCTATCTCTTTCTCTTTCTCTCTCATCTCCAACACAACCACACCGTCCCAACACCACCGCCGCTACTGTCGCCCTTTGCTCTAACACTACCATTTCGATGTCATCTTCTTGCAGACCTCCACTACACCCTTGTTACGCCGTTGCTTTCTTTTCTCTCTCTCTCTCTCTCTCTCTCTCTCTCTCTCTCTCTCGTCTTTCATCTGATAAATTGTGAATCGTAAAGGCCCTCAGATCGATCTTCACCGTCTGTCACCGATTGAGTCCATTAATATGCTCATGTTCTAACAAATCTACACAGATTTGAGGATGTCGGTGGCTTTGTGGAGATCAGAGACGATGTTGGCGGCGAAAAAAACATTTCTAAGACTGAGATCTGATTCATAGTTGTTCATAGTTGGATGTTACTAGTTTGAAATTTGCTAGGGTTAGGGTTTTGAATTTGGTACATACATGTGTGTATATGTATGTATGTATGTATGTATGTAGGGATGGAACCAAAATTTTATTATTAGAGGGGCCAAAAAAACAACAATTTTTTTCACCATATACACAAATACACATGTATGTACAATACAATATATAAATTGTATATATACATAGAAAAAAAAAACTATATACTATAAAAGCAATCTCTAATGGGATGGAAATATTTTTTTGGTGAAAAATAGAAAGATTATGCAAGATGGAAGAAGAATAAGATATATATATATATATATTTTACACTTGGGGGGCATTTTACATATAAAATAGTATATATTCTTAAAATACTATGACCCTATAGTTTTCTCCTAATTCCGTTTCATAATGTATGTATGCGTAGATCGTATACATAGTTGTATATATATGTATGTATAGTTGAAAATCGCATTCCATTTCCAGATTTGAAAACAGACCGCCAGATTCTTCACTTTCGTCCTCTTTTATATATATATATATATATATTTTGATCTATTCCTTTTTTGCTTTTTTTTTAAAACTTTTGCTAGCTTTCATTTTACTCTCTGTTTTTTTGTTATACATACATGTATACGTACAGTATATAAACACATTTCGCCGATCTTTTTTTTTTTTTTGAAGTTTTGACCTCAGATCTGTTCCATCACCAGTCCAAACCACCGATTTGTTCAACTGAACAAATCTCTATTTAAATTTTTTTTTTTTTAGTTGTTGATTATTAGTTTTTTACTTATTGATGATGATGATAATGTTGATGATAGTGATGAAACAAACATTGGAAAAAATTTGAATAGATAAGTGAGATCTTGTTCAAAATTTGAACAGACAATAATAGTTTGTGAATTTTTGTGCTATATTTTAGTGTTGGTGGTGGATAATTCTAACATATAGAAAAATTAGTCTGTAAATTTCAAATAATAGGGAAAATGGGTTTCAAAATTTGAGTAACAGATAAGAAATTGTTAATTTAACAAATAAAAAAATTAAACAGATAATAGAATTTAGGAAAAAAATAAACAGATAAATAGGATTTAGGGAAAAAAATAGAATAGATAGATAGAATTTAGGGGAAAAAATGAATAGATAGTTAAAAAACTTGAATAGATAGAAATTTTTTTGAACAAAAAGTCAAATAGATAAAAATAAAAAATAAAAAATAAAAAAAAGTCAATG
The DNA here is from genome assembly GCA_030407325.1 of Camellia japonica. NCBI lineage: Eukaryota > Viridiplantae > Streptophyta > Magnoliopsida > Ericales > Theaceae > Camellia > Camellia japonica. Next base: position 10,029,658 of record JAPPVO010000032.1, on the reverse strand, counting down.
GGTAAAATTGAAAATAAAATGTCCTTTGAGACTTCTAACGAAACTATTTTATAAAGTGTGAATCTCTTCTCAATAAAAAAATATTAACTGAATCTAATGTTTTTAACAATTGTTAAAGTGAACTTTTCAGTAATTTTTTCTACTATAAACTCATATAAATTATTTTTTAAAAAATCAAAATATAATCTAAATTTTATCCAAATGTAAAACCCACCATATTACAATTTAATTTACCACACATGGTCTTTGCTGTCTCATTTCTTGAATGAATAACAAGATATTAGATCGGAGTCACCGGTCTGCAATTAAGTCCCCCGCGAACCAGACCGGCAAAGCGTAACCGGGTGAGCCGGTACCAGTGGGGGAAGATCTTGACATATAGCGGGAGGGAGGGACGTCTGTAACTGACAGGTGTCTGACGTGGTCAGCTATGTAGACCCCACACACCCACCCAACCCACGTCTCTCAAAGTTTGGTTTGTGGTTGGGTTTGCATCTGATAGGGCCGTAGTAGTAGGAAGGTGAGAGTTGAGCCGCGAAGTTGGGCCCACCACAACGGGTCTATTACTTTTCTGGTGAGAAGTTATTCTGTGTTGTTGGGCCTATTTCTCAACTCACTCAGAGCCACCACACATATAACGTGAGATCTGATTTTTTTAAATGTGAGTGGTAAATGAGATTATGTGGCTTCGGAGAGAGTGTTAGGCAATGCCTGAAAGTGCACGATGATGTTTCCTGGCGTGGGACTGTGTGTTTGGGCGGGTTACTCGTGGTGGGCCCGCACGGCATGGCTTGAGGATCTGTTGATAAGTTCCCAGGGCTACCTCTCTGCACTATCTTATGACATTTGTGTCCTTCTTGTTAATTACAATTACAACCAAAAATAAAAGATAAAGAAAAAGAGGACTTCTAATGAAAAATACAATTTAAAAAATATAACTTCAAAAGAAAAATGCAATGATAATATCACATCTCACATCATTAATGACAAAAATGCAATGATAATACAATTTAATAGATTATTATGTAGATGTAGATATACTAAGGGAAAATGTTATATATTTCAAATAATCTATTAAATGTGATCTATACAAACTCATATGTGTGTGGGTCTTATATTCATATGAGATGTTTGGCAAAAAATTTGATAAATTATTTCATATCCTTAGCATAAATCTGTTGGCTTATTTTTCATACGAAGGAAAATATCATAAATGCGAGCGTGCCAGTAAGGATTGAAAAATCCTTACAGATTAAATTCAAGCCAATTATCAAGCGATTGTGTTGACAGTTCTTTCGCCTCAACAAAGAGGACTTCAAAATTGCCAAAGTGTAGAGAAAAGAAAAATTAAAAGAAGAATGAGGGAGACGGAGAAAAATGATTGAGTGAACAATTAAAGTAATAATTACTTACCTCTACTCCTATGCTTCGAAAATGAAGTGCATTAAATGCTTCGAAAATGAAATGCTGAAAATAAATGCTTCGAAATATAAATTTATGTTAAACTACTCCTAAGATAAGGAAAATGACAAGAAATATTAAAATCAATTGTCTTTGATTTGAATTTTGAATCTTTTACAATGTAGCCATGAATGGCTATTTATAGACAAATATTTGTAGGAAAAAACTTCCAGCAATAACTACCCAATAACCACCTAAAACTACCCACTTTTCCATCTTCATTCCCACAATGCCACATATTCCTCCATGTCTTCATAACTTCCTTTAACTTCCAATTAATGCTCCATGTTCTCCACTTCCTTCTCCATCATCTTTTCACATTTCATAACTTCTCATAACTTCCTGTAGGAAATTAATGTATTGATATTATTGATTGATATCAATATACATTTTTGTGTGTATTGTGTATTTACAATGGAGAGAATGATCTCTCTTTTATAGGGAGAATGAGTTACAAATGGAGGAATTAAATTAACCTAAAATGGAGCACTAAACAACTTAATGGAGCATTAGGGTAAATGGAGCACTTGCTTCTTGTGGAGCACTAATGGAGTGGAGTAGGTAGGTGGTAGTAGGTGGTAGTGGTAGGTGGAGTAAGTTATAGGTTTTTACATTCAACAGCCCCCCTCAAACTCAAGGGGGTTAGGAACTAACCAACTTGAGTTTGGAGAGAGTAACAAAACAGGAAAATAAAATGACAAATAAAATAAAAGAGGATAGGAGACACTGTATGGTCGTGTCAGACCGTTGTAGAAAACAGTTTATGGGGTCATGTCGGACCGTTGTAGAAAACAGTTTACTGGGTCATGTCGGACCGTTGTAGAAGACACTATATGGCTGTGTCGAACCGTTGTAGCTGAGAACCGAAATCAATGTCGGAACAGTTTACCGAGTCTTGTCGGACCCATATAGAAGCTAACCGGAATCAATGTCGGGACAGTTTACAGAGTCTTGTCGGACCCATATAGAAGCTAACCGGAATCAATGTCGGGACAGTTTACAGAGTCTTGTCGGACCCATAAAAGTTGCACCCTCAAAAGGCGTGCCCAATCTTATCAAAAGGCGTGCCATCAAAAGGCGTGCCATCAAAAGGTGTGCCCAACAACCATCAAAAGTCGAGCCATCAAAAGGCGCGCCATCAAAAGGCGTGCCATCAAAAGGCGTGCCATCAAAAGGTGTGCCCGACATCCATCAAAAGTCGAGCCATCAAAAGGCGCGCCGCTTTGTCGTCTTGCGCTGAGAGGCGCGTGAGGCGCGTGTCTGCCTTGTCTATTTAAACAAAGGCGAGGCGAGGCTGAGGCTGAGGCTGAGACAAACCAGTTGAAACCTCTGAAAAACTCTCTGAAAAAACTCTTCGTTTTCTGAGAGTTGTATTGCTGAAACACTGTTGTTTTCTGAGAGTTGTATCGCTGAAACACTCTGTTTGTATCGCTGAAACACTCTGTTGCCCTGAAAATGGCTTCTTCGTCCCGCCCCGTGACCCAGAACATAGCCTCTTCGTCCCGTGGTCTTACTCTCTTTCCCGACCTCAACGAGGCCACAAGAGAGATAGCCGGGGCAGTTGCCCTTGAACCGCAACCAAGCGCCATTGGACCAAGCCCCCCTGGTTTTGCGCCGTTGAACTATCCGATGGTGGCAGTTGAGCAGATAATGGCTGCTCAGTCGGATGTTGAGGCGAATTATTACACATTAAGGTCATGCGTTGAGACCATGACGGCGGTCAACAACCTGTCGCACCGGCTTCAGAGTAGAACTAAGGAGGTGCAGCAGTTAAACGCCCAACTGGCTCTGCTCCAGGGCATATATAAGGATGCCCGAGCAGAGATATGTGGGCTAAAGGCAGAAAACAAGGAACTGAAGCGGAAGGCCACCGTGATGCTCAGATTTGGAGGGCCACCATATGTGACAGTTGAGGAGCAACGGGAAGTGAACGTGCTCGGCGGCGTGGGAAATATGGAGGCAGCACCGGCAAGGGCCGCCCAAGACAAAGGCAAAAAGAAGAGAACAGCTGAAGAGGCGAAAAAGTAAGGCCGATTTTTGTGGTGGTTGGAGAATTTGTTTGTAGTTTTTTTTTTTTTTTTTTTTTTTTTTTTTTTTTTTTTGGGTGTAAAATGGTGATCGGGTTTGATCCCGATAGAAATAAAAAAAGGTTGTGATATGTGGAATGTTTGTGGTGGTGTTTTGGTGTGTTTAATAATAATAATAAAATAAAATAAAAAATTAGAGAAAGAAAAGAGAGAATATTTTTGTGGGTGGAGGATATTGGTAAAGTAATACAATGATCTCCATCTCCTGTGGAGCTATCAGCAGATCAGTCTTGTTTATCAGAATCAACTTCTTCATCACTGTCACATAATCATATCTTGCAAATGCCTTCTCTGCTCTCCCTGCCTCCTGGAACAGTGCCTTCACTCTATCAGGCCTCAACAGGCTGAGGTACCATCCAGCCATGGCTCCCCAGTCAGTACCTACTACATATGCCTGTTGTTGACCAAAGTGATCAAGAAGGCCAATGAGGTCAGCGACTATGTGGAAAACAGAGTAGGAAGAAGGGCTGAGAGGAGAATCAGAATCACCATAGCCTCTCAAATCAGGTGCTACCACATGATACCCCTTTTTAGCCAAGTCAGTGATCTGGTGTCTCCATCCAAACCAGAATTCTGGGAACCCATGAAGAAGCAGAACCAGTGGTCCTGTCCCTTTCTCTGCTATGTTCATCCATATTCCATTTGTTTTGATCCTTTGCTGATTCACCTCCCCCATGATCATCGCCATCATCCTTTTCTTTTCCCTTTCTAGAGAGAGAAAGATAGAAAGTCTGGGAGAGAGAGAGAGAGAGAGAGAGAGAGAGAGAGAGAGAGACAGACAGAACCAGGATTGCCAAAGGAGATTGGCCCAACAAATGGACTGAAGTTTCCACTAGAAGGAACTGCCAAACAAGATTTTCCCAACACGTTGCAGTGAAAATCCTTAGATAAAGAAATTGTGCAGCAGAGAAGATCTACCAAATAGCCAGGTTGGAGTTTCAAGCAAACCAAACAAATGATAACTTCCCAACACTGGATAAGACCTTCAAAAACTGCCAAAGCAGCACTGCCTAGCTAGAGAAACTTGTAAGAATTGTAGAACAATGCTTGTGTAGTCCGAGAGAAAAGCTGTCCGGAAGCCATGGTGGAACTTAATGACACCAATGGGTGTGGAAAAGCAACTGAGCTTGAAGAAGAAAGGGTGTTCTATATCGATTGAGGTCCGGCGGGCGGCCAAGGAAAGGTTGCCGCCCGCCAGAAGGCGAAGAACACTAGGAGCTTATCCTATTGCTCTGATACCATGTAGGAAATTAATGTATTGATATTATTGATTGATATCAATATACATTTTTGTGTGTATTGTGTATTTACAATGGAGAGAATGATCTCTCTTTTATAGGGAGAATGAGTTACAAATGGAGGAATTAAATTAACCTAAAATGGAGCACTAAACAACTTAATGGAGCATTAGGGTAAATGGAGCACTTGCTTCTTGTGGAGCACTAATGGAGTGGAGTAGGTAGGTGGTAGTAGGTGGTAGTGGTAGGTGGAGTAAGTTATAGGTTTTTTCATTCAACACTTCCAAATGAATAAGAGGATGCCACATGTCCTGCAATTATATAAATAATAAATAATAATAAAAATTACAGATTTATGGTGCCAACATTACCCCCCGCGGCCCTTAAAAATGATGTTTACTTGAATTTTTGAAGGGCCGAACCAAGCACATGACTAATCTAAGCAATAAAGTGTTTCGAATAATATCAACAAAGTGCTTCGAATGATGTAATAGCACCAATGAAGTGCTTTGAATGAGTATGAAATTATGACTAGATGTCTCGAATGCTAGCTATTATGGACTAGTAACAAGCTTCGAAGGTGGTATAAAGGACCAAAATCATCTTTCGAAGGTTGAAAGGGCCGACAAATCACATCCTTGAAAATATTCGGCAAAGCTTCGAAGGTTTACAACCACCATTATTGTTTCTTCGAAGCTGTTAATGCAAGATGGAGTGCTTCGAAGTTTACAAAATTATGGCAAAAGGGCCTTCGAAACAACTTTTGGCCAACATTGTGGTTATTCAAAATTTGTATGTTCTGGTTCATACATAATTAATGAAAATATTAATTTTGTGCTTCGAACCAATTATTAATTCTTCGAAGACACCAAAAACTGTTGTTCTTCGAACCAACTTATCATGCCAAAAATAGGCATTATTCGACAACTAATTAATTGCCATTTTACATATATTTGAAGAGAGATACGCATTTCGAAAGTTTTCTCGCCCCATGTTAGATTTCGAAGGTGTTTATTGATAACAAAACCACCATTCGAAAGCCACATATGTTACTAAAGAATCAAAGTCATCCTTCGAAAGTGCTCACGACATCTCTTCATACAAAATCCAAAGAGTTGGATTACTATGAAATTAGTTTGGCATTTTAACAAGCCATTAATGGCTATAAAATGACATTTCAATGAATAACATGCTTCGAAGTGTCTTGGGACATATTTCGAAGGTAATCACAAAACCAAATGATGATGGTTTTATGGATCAACCATATTTTTGGCCCAATATATTTCAATAACGAAATATTATTTGCTAGCCATTCCATCAAAGTCAACGTTTGATGTGATCCACAAATCCAAAATGGATTTCGAATAACAAAAGTCATGGTATAGTGTGGCCATGAAAATTCATACTTTTTTACACCTTGGAAAATGTCAAAAATTTTGAATTCATGAACAGTGGCTTGTTCATTATTCTTGACCATGTTTGCTTTAAAAACATGACTTTTGCCAAATTGATTTTCATAATTATTTGGCAAAGTGGGTTGTTTTTCCATGTTAGCCATTAATGGCTTATGAAAATCACCCATAGATATGTTATTTTCATGACTTGACTCTTTAAAAATTAGTTTTGAGACCCTCGAGCCATGCATGGAACATCATTCTTAACCAAATTTGGCTCAAAAACATGCTCTTTCATTATGTTAATTTCATAATTTGGCTTTTTAAAAACGGACTCTTGAACCCCCCGAGCCATTGATGAAATCAACTCTTTGCTTTTGCTATTTTCAACCATGGAAAAATTCTGAAAAAATTCACCAATTCCGGCCATTAAAGCCTCAGTTAATGACTTGGTAGTGAGAGTTGATAACTCATCATTCCATTGGCGAATTTTCATATCAAGTTGACGAATTTCTCCAATTAAATGGTGTCTTTTTTCTTCCACCAAATAATATTGTAATGGATGAAAGTTTATTTCATCAAGAAAATGGATCTCTTCTTGAAGATCCAAAATTTTTCTTTCACGCCAATATATTTCAAATTGACAAGTTCGAATGGCGAAATCCAAATCGTTTGTCATTTCTTACACTTGGCAGTCCCACTGGGCGTGCCAAAAATTGTTGGCTTATTTTTCCTACGAAGGAAAATATTATAAATGTAAGCGTGCCAGCAAGGATTGAAAAATCCTTACAGATTAAATTCAAGTCAATTATCAAGCGATTGTGTTGACAGTTCTTTCGCCTCAACAAAGAGGACTTCAAAATTGCCAAAGTGTAGAGAAAAGAAAAATTAAAAGAAGAATGAGGGAGACGGAGAAAGATGATTGAGTGAACAATCAAAATAATAATTACTTATCTCTACTCCTATGCTTCGAAAAGGAAGTGCATTAAATGCTTCGAAAATGAAATGCTTCGAAATATAAATTTATGTTAAACTACTCCTAAGATAAAGAAAATGACAAGAAATATTGAAATCAATTGTCTTTGATTTGAATTCTGGATCTTTTACAATGTAGCCATGAATGGCTATTTATAGACAAATATTTGTAGGAAAAAACTTCCAGCAATAACCACCCAATAACCATCTAAAACTATTCACTTTTCTATCTTCATTCCCACAATGCCACATATTCCTCCATGTCTTCATAACTTCCTTTAACTTCCAATTAATGCTCTATGTTCTCCACTTCCTTCTCCATCATCTTTTCACATTTCATAACTTCTCATAACCTCCAAATGAATAAGAGGATGCCACATGTCCTGCAATTATATAAATAATAAATAATAATAAAAATTACAGATTTATGGTGCCAACAAAATCTATATGAAATCTCACTATTCTAATGTAAAATTTATTAAGTTATTAATTATATTGGATTAATAAAATTCATCCATTCACAAATTATTTTATTATTATTTGATAATATCTCGTTTCAACGATTACATGGTATGACAATAATACTGAAATTTGTGGGACTATTTTGAGTTAAAAGTTGAATTATTGTTTTATGTTTCAACCTAGAAAGAAAAAAAAAAAAAAAAGGTCATGGAAAAATATACAATCCTCCACTATGAGCTAAATAAATTTTAATTTTTTAAGGATTTTGGTAAATTCCTTATAAATCATGTGGAATTTTATATAAATTTTTTTTTTTATAAATTTGATAGGATAAATAAACAAAGATTTGTTACAATTAATTCTAAATAATTGAGTTGAATTTTACTTTATACCAAAAATATAGGTGTAGAAGAAGATGAAAGCCCATGAATTGAACAAGAGTGCTCTTATTAGCACTTGTTTAATTTCTTTGCACTCTTAGGCCTCGTTTTGTAACAGGCTATTTTAGTAATTTTTTGGCTAAAATATGAGACAAAAAAAAAATTAGTATATTTGAGATGACTTTTTAGCTTTTTACGAAAATATACGCAAAAAGTAGAGAGAAAATGAAATCTTTGACTTTTCGATATAGGTTGTTGGCTTTTTGATTTTTTTAGTAACTTTTTGGCTTTTAGTCTAAAACAGCCACTTGCCAAACAAGGCCTTAATTTTCACTTTTTTTTTTAATTTTTAAAATTACAATTATATTCTGAAGTAAAATGCCAAACAAGGCCTTAATTTTCACTTTTTTTTTTATTTTTAAAATTACAATTATATTTTGAAGTAAAATTATATTGAAGGATAACTTTTAATGGAATACTCCCCCACCAACTGAAAATAATTAAAATGACATTCTACAATATTGTACACCCACCTCCATCTCCATCTATATATATATTGATTACCAATCTAAACCTTGATCGTATATTTTTTCATCACCGTCCTAAACCCACGCATTTTATCTTCAATGAAAAATATTTGAAACTACCTAACCAGTTAACATTTTGTTCAGTGGTTTCAAATGTGTTTGGTGTCCCAAATCAGTTAACATTGCAAACAATTCTATTACAGACTCCGAGTTTCTACATTTATGATCGTTTTCACCATTCGCTGATATTTATAGAGTAATGAAAGACGATGACAACAACTATGATGAGGTTGACATTGCATAGTAGAATTATTGTCTAATAAGTCCTATGAGAAAAATTTGTTATAAAAAAAGTCACTAATTGTAAGTTTTAGCGACAATTTATAAAAATCATGACAAAAAAAAGTCATTAATTGTCAATTTTTAGCGACATATATAAAAAATTGTCAAAAAAAAAAAAATATTTTTAGCGACAATTTATCAAGACTTATTTTCAATAGGACTTGATAGGAATTAAGTCTAACTATTAGGACCTATTGGTAGTTTACCCTAAGTTTTATCTATTTTGCATTTATGATTCTGGATCGTTTTCGGTTCAATGCTGGTTTGTCAACTATTAAGGTTCTGTTCAGTAATACAATGTTGAATAAAAACATTTAGTTCAATAATATAGTGCTGAACATAAACATTTTGTTCCGCACTGGAATACCGAACGGTTCTATTTTGTAAGATTTTTCACTTATTTGTGTTTTTCTGAGAGTCTTTCTCTCTAAAACCCCCTATATCGAGGGTTTTATCTCGAAATAAACAAAAAAATTAATATGTGATGGGGAGTTGGAAGTTACCTAAGAGAAGAAGAAAAAGATTGTTAAAGAGATTTCTGAAGAGATTTTCGACTGAGATACCATTGTTCACGGTGACCAAGAGAAAGAGACCATCATTTATGAGAGGAGGAAAAAAGAGGGACAATCAATTCGTCTCTCAATCGTTTATTATTTTCAATTGTCTCTCAATCGTTTATCGTTTACGGAGAGAAGAAAAAAAGAGAGTGCAAAATTAGGTAGGTGTGTACTTGGTGTGATCATATTATGAATATGGGTAAAATTTGAATTAAATGAAGTGTTTGAAGAAATCTTATCAAAATTTAGAATTTAAAATGGGAGTTCAAAAAAATGAAAGATCCAAATAAATTAAATAGGTACCAATAACAACCCTTGTGAACAAACTTCTTCTTGTCTTCTGTTAGGCTTATGTTGGTTTGGGAGAACTCAAAGTGGGGTACTATATTAGACTTGTTGATTTTCAGGCCCGGTTTATTTTCAGAGGTAGAATGGAAGAGATTGATAGTGTGGGGATTGTTAGTAAGGCCATGTTTGTTTGGGTGGACATGTGCTTGGGATTGGACTAATAGTCTAATAAAATTATTAATCCGATGTTTGGTTAAAAAATTAAGGTACGGATTAATAATCCATCGGGACATGATATCCCGCATATGATGGATTATTCAATCCCACAAAGAAGGGTGGGATATAAATTGGGAGATTAGCCAAAGTCTGGACTAACTCATAAAATGACTAAATTGACCCTCACTATATATCTATATTTGTTGATTATCTCATTCCACAACCTTTACTTTTCTTCGACATTGCTGTGATGAGATGAGAGTCTTCAAAGTTCATCGCCGATCTTGAGCCACTGATCACCGATTTGGAGCCACCATTTACAAATCTGGAGCAACTATTCATCGATTTGGATCCACCATTGGTTGATTCACTGATCTCAACAAAGCAACTGTTCATCGATTTGGATCCACAATTTGTTGATTCGCTGATCTGAAACAAATTTCAGTGAGTAATTTTTTTTTTCCATTGATGTTCGGTTTGAATTAAGGTGCTATTACGTGGTTTGATTTTCTATAAATCTTTATTTTACATTGGTGTTGTTATAGTTATTGATTTTTTTAACACGATTTGAACTTGACTCTAAAAACTAAACAACTTCCATTTGAGATTGATTCGGGAAGTATAAATTTATTAATTCTCAAATTCAATGCATCTTAAAAAAAAAAGAAAAAAAAAACTCGATGCATCCTCTAATTTATTTGTCTTGAGTGCTTGAGAATTGTTTGAAGTGTTTAGATTCAAATCTTAGCTAAAACTTTCTTTTCTTTTGTTTCCGTCTCACTGATTGTGCAATCTCCTCTCTATAACGTGTTGGATGATCAGTAACTTCATGGTCCTTACTTTTGTTGTATAGTATATGCCTTAAATTCAAATGCAAATGCAAATTGAGTTTCAGTTTCTTGCTACAGGAAGTGTTAAATTGTTAATTTCAATTTCTTCTGTATGTCTTTCTAGAACTAGTGTTAAATTGTATTGTTTATCTGTGATTCGATTAAGTGATTTATTTTGAGCATTTTTGAATTTGGTGTTTCCATAAATAAATAGCCTTATAATGTCTAAAACTTGAATATGCAAATTCATAGTGGGAGTGACTAGAGTTGCAGATGTTTCTAAAAGTTTTTATAATGTCTGGAAAACTTGAATAGACAAGTTTTTATTGACTGTGGATAGACATAACACTTGACTGATGTTTCTAACTGCTTGTTGGGGTTATAACTTGTATGTAATACCTTGCTAGAAAATCTTAGGGCTTGCTTGGAAGTTCATAGTTTTAGCTGAACAAAAATGTGATTTTGTTCTTGAAGAGGAATCACTTGTCACTTACACCTTGTACAGAAGTTCATCTCTAAAAGAACATAGGCAAATTGAAGGAATACATCCTTTTCAGGTGCTTATTTTTCTTTGGGAAGAAAATCATCATGGCAATTTTACAGAGTCACCAGAAATTAGGTGGCAGTTTGGCCCTAGTGACCTAACCACAATTGTGGAAGTAGAACTCTAATGCCACAAATATAACGGAAACTGATGTTTTACTATTTATTCGATAATTTTGGAAATATTTTATTTCTATTAAGCACAACAACATATTTTATTTTCCCTTGTTGAGAAAGTAAAGTGCCATTTTGCATTGATCACGGATTTTCTTCCTTTCCTCACTCTCCCCCATCTGTGTATCTGTCTATCTCTCTGTGCAATCGATTTGAACCACATTCCCTGCTGCTATACCTCATCTGACCTCCATTGCTGACCATTGCATTGTCATGGCTGCTTTCTTTTACTATAGCATCATTTTCTTTGAGTTAATAGTGCTTGAGTTTTTATTTCTTCTTCTCTAGTCATGAATTTCTTTTTCCCTCCATGCTTCTCACTTTCCCCCACCTAATAACATCAAAAACCCTTTTATCAAATCATCTCACTGCAGCCTTACCTTGGCACCAAAATCAAAACAAAAAGGTATATGAAGTACACATTTACAACTGTGTGTATGTGTATGTGTATGTGTGGAAAGAACAGTAATCTTAACAAGGTGAATAAAATATAGTAGGACACTTGAACCTAATTTTGCATGGACTGAGAAATGATGAAATCTTGTTTTTTGGCACTAGTGAGAGAAGAGCAGATAGCTACTTTGGTTGCCATTGTTACGGAAACTGCCATCTTTGTTCATCATCCCTTGACCCATCATATATATCTTGCTTTATTTTTGGATATGGTTGTTGTGGCATTGATATGTACTAGTCTAGATATTATAAACATCATCTATCCACTTAAACATCTGAACAACATGCCCCAAATGGCCCACTTTGCCCATAGATATGTGTATCCACTTAAACATCATCATTTTAAAAAAATTAATATAAGTTGTTACATTACTTTATTTATTTTCTAGATTTTTTTTAATACAAAAATAAAAAAATCAATTAAAATAACTAATTATCAAACGAATCTCAACTATACACTCTTATTCAAGGTAAAAATCTAAGTAGTTCTTCTTGGTTCGCAGAATTTGTAATATATATATATATATGAGATAGGTGTATGAGAAAGTTGTCAAAGGGGATGAGAATCTTATAAAATTTAGAGTTTGATGACACAATTATCAGCAAGCCTATGGAACCACGTGTCGATATAAATTTAGCATATTTTTATTTGACTATTATACTCCATTATTTATTTGACTATTATACTCCGGAGAGACTGTAAGTCGACATTTCAATGATGTCCTAAAAGCTGTGTTGCGCCTTCAAGGCCACTTACTTAGGACACCAAATCCTATAACACAAGCATGCACTGATCCAAGGTGGAATTGCTTCCAGGTAAATGTAGTTTGTAAAACATTTAATAAAATACATTACACATTTTTTTTTTTTACAACTCATACTTATTACAATGTCTTCTATGTATTAGAATTGTCTTGGAACACTTGATGGAACCTATATTAAAGTTCGCGTACCAGTGGTTTACCAAGCACGGTATAGAACACAGAATGGGGAGATTGCTACCAATGTTCTAGGAGTTTGCTCCCAAGACATGAACTTCATATATGTGTTGCCGGGGTGGGAAGGGTCAGCTGCAGACTCTAGGGTTTTGAGGGATGTGATTAATCGACCCAATGGCTTAAGAATTCCAACTGGTAATTAATAAATAATTAACTTTGTTTGATGGAATTACTAAGTTTTATTTAATAATAGATTCTTACATATATAACATCTCATACAGGGTACTACTACCTAGTAGATGCCGAGTATACAAATAGACAAGGATTCCTAGCACCTTATCGGGGCCAACGATACCATTTGTCTGTTTGGAGAGTAGGGGCCACTCCAACTAATTATCAAGAATTTTTTTAATATGAAACATGCATCAGCCCGAAATGTCATAGAAAGGTGTTTTGGATTGTTGAAAATAAGATGGGCAATACTTCGTTGTGCATCATACTACCGCATTAGAACTCAAAACTGTATCATCACAGCATGTTGTTTGTTACACAACCTCATTCGTCGGGAGATGCCGGTTGACCCAATAGAAGAGAAGCTAAATAATGACATAGAAGATCAACCTCAATTGGGAGATGATTTTATTGACACCGTTGAGACATCTAATGAGTGGACTGGGTGGCGGGATACACTTGCAATGCAACTATACAATAATTGGTTGGCTAGTAGGGAGGCATGACAAGGATAGTTTCAATATTTGTAAAAGTACTTGTTATAAGTATGATGTAGTTTCATTTGATTTGTACTTGGAACTTTTATTAGCTTGTGGATGTTGAACCATTTTTTGCAAAAATTGTATGGTCTTTGTTAGTGATCGCATATTTTTTAAGTGACGATATTTTTTTGTCTCATGGATTTGTTACATGTATGTATGGGTATGAAATTTTTTTGATTATTGAAATCCATTTATGTATTGACTTATTTTGGCATGTTGACAGGTTGATAATCATATAATGGAGACTAACATGGACATTTTTCTTTGTTCTTCTTTGCTAGGCATGGATAGTGAAGTGTCTAGTTCTCGTAAAAAAGTAAAGGAGAAAGTTGATCCGTCAAAATCAAGGCGATTGTGGAGCCCACGAGAAGAGGAATGTCTTATTAATGCCTTGATGCACATTGTCAACAATGGAATGAAACAAGACAATGCCTTCAAGGCCGGCTTCCTTATGAAATTAGAGGAGAAATTGTTGGAGATGCTACCCGGGACAAACCTTTGTGGCACTCCCCACATCGAATCAAAGATAAAGATATGGAAGAAACACTACAACTGTGTAGCAGGAATGCTTGGTACTAGTGGTTTTGGATGGAATGACACTGAAAAAAGAATTGATGTTGAGAGTGATAGTGTCTGGGAAGCATACGTTCGGGTAAAATACTTTCTTTAAGTTTGTGTAAGTTGTTAATTTTTTAATTCATTTTTCTTTAATCGTAAGTTGAAGATATTAATTGAAATTGGTTATTGTAGAAGGAGAGCGATGCGAAAAACCTACGAAACAAAAGTTTTCCGCATTTCGACTCATGGATCCACACATTTGGTAAGGATCGAGCTACGAGGGAGTTTGCTAAAGGGCCTGCTGATGCAGTTGATGCTGTAAATGCTGAGGAAGAATTGTTGTTCAATAGTCTTGCAGATGATGGCACATTTCTTGAACATATGGGTATTAATAGTCATATCGGCGAGGGAATAAATTGCTCCAGCTCATCAAGTCAACGACCACCTGAAAGTTCTATAAAAAAGAATGACAACAAGAAGAGGCCTAGAGGTAATGATGATGTAGTGGAAGGGTTGTCCATGATTGCTAACAAGTTGGGTGAGGTATTTTCTGCCACCAATGAAAAGCTGGATTTCATTGGTCGAAGGATGGGTTATGAACATGATCTCGCATCTAAACGGGCACGTTTGAATGATGAACTCATTAAGTTGCCAATTACTCTTGATGAAAGGCTAGATGCTTGTGAGATCATATCACAAAGTGCTTAAAAGCTCGACATGTTCTTCAGCTTGACACATGATGACAAACTAAGGTGGGTAATGAGGTTGCTACGTAGGAGTGCTCCACGATAGACTCGTGGCTCTTTTATGTCTTTCTACGTACTTAGTTTTTTTTATTACTCTAATGCATGTAATAAAGACTTGACTTTTTGCTACCTTTTTTTTTTTGTTAAACTACTCATATTTTGCTACTTCATGTTGCAATATGCTACTTGGAATGCTTGTTTTGAAATGATGAATGGTAGATTTATATTTCTACAATTTCATAGTTGAATGATTTTTGATATTTTTTTGTTCGAAAAAAAAAAGAGTTAAATTTTGTTTAAATGAATGCCTTTTTGAATTTGGGCAGTGAATAGTTGGATGATTAAAATAGCAGGACATATTTTTTAATGATTGCTTGTGTATATATAAATTTTATAGTTGAATGATTTTTGATTTTTTTTCTATTAAAAAAAAGTGGGGGTTAAATTTTGTTCAAATAAATACTTTTTTGAATTTGAGCAATGAATGATTAGATGATTAAAATAGTAGTGTATTTTTTTTAAAAGTTGCTTATATATATATAAGTTTTACAGTTGAATGATTTTTTATTTTTTCTATTAAAAAAAGAAGCGGGTTAAATTTTGTTCAAATGAATCGAAATGGATGTGGAGCAACAATATAAAAATTTACTTTTTAAAAATTATAACACATTTTAGTGCAAAATTTTACGTTAATTATAATTGGGGTATTATGGTCAATATATTGGATGTCCCATATCTTGTCATGTCCTATTTATACTAATCCTTTTAAACAAACATCGGATTGGATAATATTTTATTAATCTCTCCTTATAATCCTAACTCAATCCAAACATAGGATACACTACAAGAAAAGGGAGTAAAAAACACGGAAGTTTTTGCGACGGCTCGATTCCCGTCGCAAAAAATGGTTTTTTGCGACGGCGTTTTCAACCGTCGCAAATAAGCGCTTTAGCGACGGCGTTTTACCGTCGGCAATAAAACTACACGGATAATGTGAAAAATACGGAGGTATTAGCGACGGCGTTTGTTGCCGTCGCAAATTTTTTTTTTTTGTTGAGATGGCATAAGTTTGCTGTCGCAAATAGTGGTCCATTTGCGACGGCAAAATGTCCGTCGCAAAAAAACTTATTAAAACGGCGTCGGTTTGCTTTAATAATTTATCATTTGCGACGGTATAAAATTTACCGTCTCGCAAAAAGTAAAAAAAAATTTGCCGCTCTTCCGGCTTGGCGGCCGCATTTGGGTCGAAATCCCTAAATGTTTGAAATCCCTAAATGTTCCAAATCCCCAAACGACGAACGGAGAACTTTTTCCCTCTCTGGACGAGCAATGAATGGTGACCAAGGTAGCGGTGGTACGGCGACGACGACAGCGAGGGCCGGACTGGCGACGACTTTCTCACTCAGCGTATGCTCTCTCTCTCTCTCTCTCTCTCTCTAATCATGTGAAGCAGCTTCTCACATTTTATGACAATCATTCAAGGATCAAATGTAAGAGTAAAGTAGCTCTAGTTCCTGCAACATGGTTCTTGTTCCAATTTTATAAAACTCATTCTTTTTAAAAAAAATGATCCTAGCAAGTCGAAAAATGTTAATACCTGCTCTTCTTTCTCTTTATTTATGTTAGTTTTTCAAATGGTGTAGATTACCTGCTAATTTATTAGAATAGAGTTGGGATAGTATTAAATGAAGCAACTTAAAATCAAGTCATAAACACCACATTATGGTAATTGGTTGAATCAGTCTCAACTAATTTTTTGCAAACCATATAAAATATATTAAAATTAAATTCCTATATTTTATACCTACTATGGTAGGTTTTTTTATTATAAGTTTTAAATTTTTGGACATTCTTTGATATAAAAAGCTGAAAGGCTTGTTTAAAAGATTTATCAAGTTTAATTTTTTTGACATTCTCTGTTATAAAAGCTAAAAGGCTTGTTTAAAAGTTTTATAAGGTTTAAATTTTTGGACATTCTTGGTTATAAAAGCTGAAAAGTTTGTTCAAAAGTTTCTCTCAAATTAGGCCAAATATTAGTAGGTCTTTCAGATTGTGATTATTTTTTCCCTATACCCCACAACCAATCTCCAATGGAGACCAATTTCTTATTTCCAAGGGAGACCAATTTCTTATTTCCCCATAAATCAGACTTTGTGTGTTGACCTGGGTTCTTCCAGTTGGTAACCTGAGCTTTTACACTAACCTTGCTAACATCACTTTCTTAAAAGGATAGAGGGGGCAAAAGTTCTCTGCTGACATTAACAAGTATCTCTGTCTATTTGTCTCCAAATAAGTCACAACTCCCAATCCCCCAACAACACAGAATCGGCATTTATTTGGAGTTATACAGACAAAGGTTTAACCATCCAAATTTGGCATGAAAACTAAATATTTTCAAAGTTTAGATTCTTTGGTTGTCCAATTTTGTTTCACAAGGTCATTTGTTAAAGAGTTTACTCTATAATGTAAAAGAATTGCTTTGATATTTATGACAAATGGATTTGTGTTGATGAATTGCTTTGATATTTATGACAAAGAATTTTTTTTTTCTTTTTTTTTTTCACATTGAAAATAACCTCCATGTTGTTCCACAACCCTTCACAATCTTTGTCTGTCCCACAACCATTCACAATCTTTGTCTTGTGAACTAGGAGTTTGATAAGTACATTTTTATTTTCTTCTTCAAGTGGCCTTTCACATCTAATAATGTCACACCAATAATACATTGATGCAAAAACTATGAATTTTAGACAGTTTTGCATTATAAATTGGGAACTTCAAGGGATGTATCAATCTAATTAGAGGTTTTTTTTACTTTATTTATATATATATAGATATATGTATATATAACCAAGTGGTGTGAATGTGTTATGCTTTCATAAAAGCTAGAACATGTCACTTGATGTGAACATGGAGTTGGCATGAAGCCCATTTGAGATGGAAATAATACACTTACCTACTCCCTTGTCTTACCAAAACTATTCCCATACAAAATTTTCTCTGTCCATGTCCGTGTCTAACACATCTCAGACACTGCTACGACACCCATTTTGGCCTCTGTGCTTCCTAGTTAAAACTCATTTCCTTCCTTTTTTTCCCCTTTCATAGTTATCATTTTCATTTCTTAACTTTAGACTTTATTATAAAGGGATTCCTTTGTATGCCATAGATTCTTCTTAATTGATCTATAAATGGCAGAAAACTCAATTTGATGAAAACAAATTTGGGTAAATTATACCATTGGTACTTCTAGCTTGAGGAAATTTTCATTTTGGTCCATTAAGTTAACTACATTTATTTCCTCATCTATATGTCCCCTTATAATAATGTAAACCAAATTGAAGGGAAAATTACTCTTTGTCCCCTATGTTTAGGCCTAGTTCTGCAGACACCTACTCAAACTTCGGTTTTGACACTAATACCCCCTTGGGTAAAATGAGAACAATGACAGAAATTATACTGCACCTTATTCTGATATATATATATATGAAAGAGCTTTATCATTTTTGGAGTCTTGGGTTTATTGTCTAAAGCACTAATGTAGTGGCTGATAAAATTATACATTGTTAGTGCCAAATCCAAAAATAACATTCATTTTTGTTGTGCACTTGTCAATATTGCAATGTAAGAAAACCAAACAATGGAGAGAAAGTTAGATAAGGGAGTAGGTAAGTGTATTATTTCCATCCAAAAATAACATTCACTTTTTGCATATTTTTGTTGTTCATTCTTTGATTACAGTTACTCTGAATCTGCCAAGTAATCATTTATATGCCCCAAAATGGTAGTTCTCTACTCAACAAAGCATATTTGACATGGACAAATTTTAGTATAACAATACTACATAAGAGTATTTCTTTATGGACCATTGTTTTATATATGCCATTAAGTTTATGGCAACAGTCTTGACGTGCATGAAATTAACATATCATTGGATCTAAAGTCAAAAAATAGGTGCCAAGGTTGCATGTCACTTTTCCTTTAACAAAGTCGGTTGCATCACTCTAATAAATTCTCTTTTCAATGCTTGTCTATTACATCTCCATCTATAATTTTCCACTTTTATGTCTAGTTTTTCCAATTTCTCTTGGACTTGTGATTCATCTTGCATTGAACTCCGTTTTCTCTTACAAATTTTGAATTTATAATGAAAGTATGTTACTTGGTGTTTTGCAACATTTTTTTGTCTCACGTGTTATTGTATAAGTATTTCATTTTTTATGTTCTCCCATCAAATCAGTAAATATCTAACTGGGATAAGACCACCTACCTATTTGAGAGAAATTGAAAGGATAGGTATCATGGTACATGAATACGTAGGTATTATATTTAGAGTTACTTTGATGAGATATTTTTGTGGATGTGTACAGATGATGGATAAGAGTTGGATTGATTTGCCAAATAGGATGTCGAGCGAATACATTAATGGGATTGATGAATTCCTTGTGTTTGCCTACACCAATAGGGTTGAAGGTTCGATGATCAGTTGTCCGTGTAGGAAGTGTGAGAATCGATACTATTTTGTACGAGAGGGTGTACGGGAGCATCTGATTTTGAATGGTTTTTTTAAAAAATACAAACATTGGATTAATCATGGGGAATCTTACGTGTCTCTGCATGGTAATCGAGAGAATGAAACATTAGCTAATTTAGACATTGGGGATGATATGATTGAAATGATACAAGGGGCTATGGAAAATCCACATGCCGGTACAAGTGTTGAGGGTAATGAACCACAGGGGCCTGATCCCCATGCATCTGAACCCCAGCTCGGTCCAAATGCAGAGACTGCAAAGTATTTCAAACTTCTTCAAGATGCACAAAGTGAATTGTATCCGGGTTGTCAGAAGTTCACATTTTTGTCATTTATTGTTCGACTTTTACATTTGAAGGTGCTTAATCAGTGGACAGACAAGTCTGTTAACATGTTGCTTGAGTTATTGAATGAGGCGTTCCCGTTGGGTGTGAAACTCCCGGACTCATATTATAAAGCTCAAAAGGTCACAACAGATTTGGGCTTCACGTATGAGACGTGGGATGCATGTCCCAACAGTTGCATGTTGTTTCGAAACGAGGACGCCAATCTTGATAAATGTGTCATATGCAACAGTTCTAGATGGAAATCAAATGGTGATGGTGGTTCAAATGGTCCT
The DNA here is from genome assembly GCA_030407325.1 of Camellia japonica. Taxonomy (NCBI): domain Eukaryota; kingdom Viridiplantae; phylum Streptophyta; class Magnoliopsida; order Ericales; family Theaceae; genus Camellia; species Camellia japonica. Next base: position 10,009,563 of record JAPPVO010000032.1, on the reverse strand, counting down.
AACAAAGGTGGCAAACGAATAGCTGCAAAACAGATGAGGTATTTTCCTTTAAAGCCAAGGTTGCAGAGGTTGTTTATGTCATCCAAGACGGCCAAGTTAATGAGATGGCATGCAGAGGAACGAACTGATGATGGTGTCTTCAGGCATCCTGCTGACTCCCTTGCATGGAAAGATTTTGACCGTCGGAATATTGACTTTAGTAATGATTGCCGAAGTGTAAGGCTTTGATATGATCGAATTACCAATGAACCTTTCATTTTGGTGTCCCAAGCAGAGCAAGTTTGGTATGTTGCAGACCCGTTATAACCAGACTGGCAAGTCGTGGTGAAGATGTCTCAAAGAGGTTTATTTGATATGAGTTCGACTGATCCATAAATCGAGCCATACATGAGCCAACAATTGGAAGAAAATATAATGCTTCGTGATGAAGAAGTTGGTTGGGTGAGGGAAGCCGCAGAAGGGGAAACAGTTGATGTTCAAATAGGCTGATATTTAATCAACATTAGTAATTCAATTAAGGCCAAGGTTGTAGTTAATCATCAATTTCTTAATTTAGTTTGTCTTTGTAATTGTATTAGTTCAATTAATGTCATATTATAGTTGATGACAAACCATTGTCTATGTTTCTAATGTCAATTAATGTTATATTGCTTGCAGATTATTATGGGAAGGAAGAGGAAGCCTGATCATCCCCGGTGCATGATGTCTGATGTGCTACATAATAGGACATCAGTAGCACCACCATCAGAGGAGGCATCACATCGGCCACCATCGGAGGGGCCATTAGTGCCACCACCATCTGAGGGGCCATTAGTACCACCGCATCGACCACCATCAGTGGCACCACAGCAGCTACCATGTACTCAGCCTCCACGCCTACCATCGGTGCGTCCACCATCAGTGGCACCACAGCAGCTATCATCCCGACTAGAGTCATCAGCTTATGAGCCATCCGCAGGTATATAAATTTGCTTTGATTTGTATGAAAATTATTTAAACATACATTTATTTATGCTCATTATATATAACTTGTTTATTCTCATTGTATTTTGCAGACCCTTCGACTTCTTCACAGCCCACCTCAGGTATAAGAATTCGATTTGTATTCACATTATTTAAATTTGCATTTGTTTCTTACCATTGCATATTGTTTATTGTTATTGTATCTCACAGGTCATGTTAGTTCTTCATCAACCTCGACTAGGCATGGTAGAGGATGTGCCAAGGCCATTAAAGAGTGGGGTACTGGTAAAAAGCTGGACATATAATTTGATGAAAATTACTGCCCAATAGGGGATAACGTGTCTAAGTTAACTACTCAACTTGGCATTATTGTGCGGAATGGTAACATTGTTCCTCTTACTTTTCTTGACTGGAACAATGTGTCTGATGATATTGTTGATGCTATCTGGAAGGATGTGAAGGTAAAAGTATATTTTTGTCCACAAATTCGAATTCCAAAATTGTGTTATTATTATTTAAACTTTGAAATTGTGTTTTATAGGACAATTTGAATATATGTCCAGAGGAGTACAAGCTAATCTGCATGAAAAACTGCAACAGCATATGGAAGGATCACAAGAATAAGATTAAGGCTAAGTATTTCAAGCCTAGAAGTTCTGATCCTAATCTGAAGGATGATGTTCCTTTGCACATTGTGCCAAGCCAGTGGGAAGAACTTGTGGAGTATTGGCGTACTTCCGATATTGAGGTATACAAATAAGTTATATTTATGATATGTAAACATACAAATCATATTTACATACTTATATTTGTTGAACCTGTTATAGAAAATTGCAAGTAGGAACGCTAAAAATCGGCGAGCTCACGGCATAGCTCATACCACAAGGCGTACTACTTTCTCTCAGATACGGCATGAGGTTTACATTTTATTGTTTTGTTTTTGTATATAAATAAACATTGTATATTTGCAAATTATTTGGATTCTAATTTTCATATTTCTAAAAAAATGTAGATGACCAGTAAGGGGGAGTCTACTGATAAGATGAATGTTTGGCTTATGACACGTAGAGTAGATAACCCAGAGGTTATCCAGACCTTGGTAGTTTCCAAACACCTTTGATTGTATTTAAAGTTTATTTTTTGTGTGTCAACCATCTTAATTTGGCATATACTTGTATGTCTTATTCAATACAGGATGAGTTTAATCGTCAACTCTCTATGCTACCTGAGGATGGTCGGACTTTGGAGGCTAGGAATGCCATTTTCCATGAGTTGATAGGTCATGACGGACATGGAAATTGTCGCACATACGGGAGAATTGTGCCTCGGAGAGCGGTGTATAAAGATGGTGCTGGGCCATCACAGTCAACACCCCAGCCATCGACTATTGATCAGATCACGCAGCAGGTTTGTGCAGAGCTAAGGGATGAGTTGAGGGAGGAGCTGCGAGCAGAGTTCTCTACACATTTACAGCAGATGAGAGCTGAGATGATGGCCTTTGTGTCACAGGGGGCGAGTGTGGATCCCAACAGACAGGTTCGATATAAATTAAATTGTTTGATAGTTCAATTTTCACACAAGATTATGTATAAAATTCGAATATGATTAACACATTATGCATTGACTATCATAGGTTCCTGATGCATCGAGTGGCCACCGGGTATTTAGGGAATCTGCAGAAGACGAGAATCCATATACACCACCACCAGAAGATCAGGTATAAAATGTATCTTTGTATTCTAAGCTAAAATGTATCTTTGCATTCTTTACATTCTAAGTTAAGAGACTTGTGGGAGAAGACGGGATTCAAATCGGGTTCCCGGATTGAGAGTTAGAGCCGGATTTAGCACGAAACTTGGCACACACGACCGCATAGGCACGAGAGACTTGTGGGAGAAGACAGGGCTCGAATCGGGTTCCCGGTTTGGGAGTTAGAGCCGTATTTCACTTTAGGCAAACTAGTTCCTTAAGAAACTTGAATTCGAGGTGTTAACGTCCCAAAATCACCAAACGGCGTTGGTTTAGCACGAAACTTGGCACACACGACCGCCTAGGCATGAGAGACTTGTGGGAGAAGACGGGGCTCGAATCGGGTTCCCGGTTTGGGAGTTAGAGTCGGATTTCACTTTAGGCAAACTAGTTCCTTAAGAAACTTGAATTCGAGGAGTTAATGCCCCAAAATCACCAAACAGCGTTGGTTTAGCACGAAACTTGGCACACACGAACGCCTAGGCATGAGAGACTTGTGGGAGAAGACGGGGCTCGAATCGGGTTCCCAGTTTGGGAGTTAGAGCCGGATTTCACTTTAGGCAAACTAGTTCCTTAAGAAACTTGAATTCGAGGTGTTAATGCCCCAAAATCACCAAACGGCGTCGGTTTAGCACGAAACTTGGCACACATGACCGCCTAGGCATGAGAGACTTGTGGGAGAAGACGGGGCTCGAATCGGGTTCCCGGTTTGGGAGTTAGAGCCGGATTTCACTTTAGGCAAACTAGTTCCTTAAGAAACTTGAATTCGAGGTGTTAATGCCCCAAAATCACCAAACGGCGTCGGTTTAGCACGAAACTTGGCACACACGACCGCCTAGGCATGAGAGACTTGTAGGAGAAGACGGGGCTCGAATCAGGTTCTCGGTTTGGGAGTTAGAGCCGGATTTCACTTTAGGCAAACTAGTTCCTTAAGAAACTTGAATTCGAGGTGTTAACGCCCCAAAATCACCAAACGGCGTTGGTTTAGCACGAAACTTGGCACACCTGACCGCCTAGGCATGAGAGACTTGTGGGAGAAGACGGGGCTCGAATCGGGTTCCCGGTTTGGGAGTTAGAGTCGGATTTCACTTTAGGCAAACTAGTTCCTTAAGAAACTTGAATTCGAGGAGTTAATGCCCCAAAATCACCAAACGGCGTCGGTTTAGCACGAAACTTGGTATACACGACCGCCTAGGCATAAGAGACTTGTGGGAGAAGACGGGGCTCGAATCAGGTTCCCGGTTTGGAAGTTAGAGCCGGATTTTACTTTAGGCAAACTAGTTCCTTAAGAAACTTGAATTCGAGGTGTTAACGTCCCAAAATCACCAAACGGCGTCGGTTTAGCACGAAACTTGGCACACGCGACCGCCTAGGCACGAGAGACTTGTGGGAGAAGACGGGGCTCGAATCGGGTTCCCGGTTTGGGAGTTAGAGTCGGATTTCACTTTAGGCAAACTAGTTCCTTAATAAACTTGAATTCGAGGTGTTAATGCCCCAAAATCACCAAACGGCGTCGGTTTAGCACGAAACTTGGCACACACGACCGCCTAGGCATGAGAGACTTGTGGGAGAAGACGGGGCTCGAATCGGGTTCCCGGTTTGGGAGTTAGAGTCGGATTTCACTTTAGGCAAACTAGTTCCTTAAGAAACTTGAATTCGAGGTGTTAATACCCCAAAATCACCAAACGGCGTCAGTTTAGCACGAAACTTAGCACACACGACCGCCTAGGCACGATAGACATGTGGGAGAAGACGGGGCTCGAATCAAGTTCCCAGTTTGGGAGTTAGAGTCAGATTTCGGTCTAGTCAAAATTATTTACTAAACTATCTTTCTAATTATATAGTAGTTAATTTTTTTATATTTTTCTGTAATTAAAATATTAACACCATTATATTGTTATTAATTATTTTTATTTTGTTTTTTTCAGATATTTCCTGAGTAGCAGTTTGCTTCTTGTGGAATGCAGGCGTGTAAAGATTATGACCAACTTTTGTTTTTGTAATTCACGAAAGAATCAAGACGAAAACTTTTGGTTTTGATTTTGATTTTGATTTATGTTATTTAAATTTGTGAACAACATTATGTATGTATTATGCGACATTATGTAGTGGCATAATTTTTATTGTTATGAATTTTTATTTATGTATTGTTATGAATGGAGCAACATTATGAATTTTCATCATTTGCCAACTTTTGTTTATGTATGTATTTATATTATTATGTAATTTTTGGATTTTTTTTAGTTATTTTTCATTTAATATAGGTTATTTTTATATTTTTAATAATTTTAAAACAGGGTTTTTTTTTTAAATTTTTTTTTTGAGACGGTAGGACACCCCGTCGCAAAAAAAAATTGTACCAGGCTTTTTGCGACGGCACCTATACTGTCGCAAAAGGTATGGAATTTAATTGAAAAATAAGGCTTTAGCGACGGTATAATTGCCGTCGACAATAGTCATTAGCGACGGCTCAGGTTGTCGTCGACAATAGTCATTAGCGACGACACTTTTAGTGACGGGATTTTTGCCGTCGCAAAAAACTCTTTTAGCGACGGCAATACTGTGCCGTCGCAAAAAAACCCAAATTTTCATCCATTATTGGCGACAGAAATTTACCGTCGCAAAAAAGAAATTTTCCTGTCGCAAAAACAATGGCGACGGCACTTGCTGTCGCTAAAGCCCTTTTGCAACTCCCTTTGTTGCGACCCCCACTTGCCGTCGCAAAAATATATTTTACCGTCGTAAAAAGCTTTTGAGACGGCGTTTGGGGTATTTGCGACGGCGTTTTGTCGTCGCAAAAAACAATTTTTTTTGTAGTGATAGGATATATAATCCAAATGATTCGTGGGAATGCTAATTCAACCTAATCCAGTCCGCCTAAACAAACATGTCCTAAGAGGATTAAGTAAAATTATGTTTGTTTTGATGGTAGTTGTTAATGTGGGGATTGTTAAATTATTGCCCTATAAAATAAATATAAAATATTAAAACAAATAAAATTATGATTTTTACTTAACAAAAAATATAAAAACATTAAACATTAATGTTAAAAAAAAATGCCCAACATGTAAATAAAAAAATAAAAAATAAAAAAAACCTAATCCCATGGTACTAATTTTCTAATACCATCTCCATCTCAATCCCAACACAGGCCCATTTTAATCTCATGGGATTATAAATTCCCTCTCCATCTCTCAAAACAAACACAACATATAGTGGATCCTATCTCTATCTCAATCCCAATCCCACATTTATCTCTCAAAACAAACAGGATCTCAATTCTTTTTTGATTTGTGCTTAACTTGAGCCTTCTTCGTATCAAAAAAGAAAACATTAAGATAAATATTTAAAAAAAATAAAATCTTAATCCTAATGTGGTGTTTGGTTGATGGATTTAAAAAATCATGTTAACTCTATTTTTTGGGGGTAAAAAAGACAATAATAATTGGAAAGTAACTCCACTTATCTGTCTGTGTTTACAATTCATATTATTTATCTATCTAGTGTCATCTCTCTATTTATCTACGTGTCACATATATGTCCATACCACCACTATCCGCGGCCACCAACTATCTTTGGTGTCTTTTCCTTTGAATTTTTCAGCCAACCACAGTTTGATAATAGCGGGGCAAAAATTAAAAAAATAAATTTTTTATTCAAAATAATAATTTATCGTTCTTACCAAATAATTTCATTAATTATGTCCTTACGGCCTAAACAAAACAATTCTTGGACCTAATGGTATACACATCCAAAAAAATTATTTTTTCACCAATTTTTTCAAATTTAAACCAATATATTACTGACTATTGGATAGGGCTGCAAACGAGCCGAGCCGAGCCGAACCGAGCCGAGTTTTGTTGAGTCGGAGCTCGGCTCGTTTGCTTATCGAACTCGTTTATTGAGTTCGAGCGCAGCTTGATAAGTAATTGGATTCGAGCTCGGTTTATTAATATTAATGAAATTCAATTTCGGCTCAGTTTGGTTCGACTCGATAAGATTTTTTTTAATATTATTTATAGTATTTAAATAAAAAATATTATTTATATTATTTAATATATAAATAATGCATTTAAATTATTATTTAATATATAAATAATATATTTATTATATAATTTAAATAAAGATAAACGAGTCAAGCTTATTCAAGTTTGAGTTCAGCTCGTTTACCAAACGAGCCTAATATTCGAGTTCGAGTTCAGCTCATTTATTAAACGAGCCGAACCTTAACAAATCAAACCGAGTCTATTCATGAACAAATCGATTCATTTGCAGCCCTACTATTAGAGAAGAGAATCCTAATTCGTGTAGTAAGGAGGATGCTTGCAAGTTTCTTTCTTCAACATTAATCTGTATTAAGGACTCTTCAGATAACAATTAAGTTTAATGATCAATTAACTAATTGATTAGCATCATACAACTGTAAAGTGCCTCTATATGTATAATTATAATTTTTTTTTCTTACTTATTTTGCTTTCTTTTGTTTGAATCAAAAATTATGGCGTCTGTTGAAAATTCCTACCACTGTCCGCATGCAATATGATTTACCAAAGGACGGCAATTGATACCGCCATATGGCGGCTCCTGTGATGGTTGCGTCATATCTAAAATTTTGAAACGTTTTGATAAATTATGAAAATTATTTGGTAATTTTTAACAGTTTGATTAATTAAAAAATTATTTAGTTAAGTTATTAGAGCGTCTCTAGTTATTTACATATTTTTATTAAATTTAAATTTGATAAAAAAAAATTCAGAAATCATTTTGAATTTGTTCATCAAATCAAAAGAGAATCATTTTTTTTAATCAAATTGAGAATTAATCAAATCCTTTATTACATTTGAATTTGATAAAATTTAAAAAGATGAAATATCATAGATTTTTTTATTTTTTTTCTATCAAATTTAATGAAAAGGAATTTTGGAATAAAAGAAAATTGTTTATGGTTGTAACTAGTTCTAATGTCCTCATTTTTGTGAAAAAAATAACTTTTAAATTTATAATTTTCTATTTCATCAGCCTTCTAATGAAAATATAACCAAAAAATAAGAAGGGAAAAATGAAAAATTATGTATGATTTTCGAATTCAATTTTTGTATAATGAATTCAACACATAAAATCACACATTATTGTTATTTAAAAAAAAAAAATATTTTTTTGGAGTATCTAAACTTTATGATTGATACTTCTACTAAAATGTGTCTTTGTTTGTAAGGAATAATTGAGAGAGCATATTCAAATTCAACCACTTTTAGGTATTGGGCATTTTGGCCGTAATCTTAACTTATATGGTGGTGAGTTCACACTCGTTTTATAAACACCATGGTGCCAAATGGCTGTAACTTGTGGTCTAAAATAAGATAGATAGGTAAGTGCACTTAAACCAAACTTAGCTTAACCCTACGACTATCACATCTTCATCCTATTATAATTATTATTTTTTTGGGTACAATGTATCTCAATATAAAAATAAAAATAAAAATAAAAATGAAAGGAATCAATAATTATAAAATAAATCATAACAATAATCGAATTTCCGACTTCCAATATTTTTGTCAAAATATATAAATAACAAGATTATTGGTTTGATTTATTATAATATAAATCAATATAATAATCGAATACCTTTCATATATTTTTTGTAGATAAATATGATAAAATTATATGATTATAATTATTGAATTAATTAATTTTTTTTCATAAATAATATAATCTTATAAAATGAAAGGACCGACTCATCAAATAAGGACTATGTTAAACTCATATGACCGAACTGAACCCAGCTAATGAGAAGCTTGGCTTCAAAAAATGATGATTATATACTATGTTATTGCATGTTAAAAAAATGATGTGTTATTATTGAGTCTAGTAAGTAGTAAATAGTAATTGCCCTAAAAAAAACAAAATATAATGAGTTTGGCAAACTTAATAGTGACAGGAGATATTGTGCATCACATAAATGAAATCATTTCTAATTTTAAATCACACCCCTACAAAAAAAAAAAAAAAAAAAAGGCCATTCTAGAATATATTTCAAAGCACTAGATGAAATTTTGATATACACTTCTTTAAAAAAGATGTATCATATATATTTTTAATTATGTTATTTTTTTTAATTATGACTAATTTTTTCTTTAGTTATGATATTATTTTAATTATGACACATAAGTTCTTTAGTTATACCTCATATTGTGTTTAATTATGACTTTTTTTCTTTTTCTTAGTTATGACTCAGAAAATTAAAATTATACTATTTTTTTTTTTATAATTATAAGGTGCATATGGTGTATACACGATTTGTTTCCCTGGAAACTAATATGTATGTTAATTGATGGGATAATTTGAGAATTTGATAAAAAGTCAGTTTTTTGATTTTTTAGCCTTTTCACACAAAAAAAGCTACATTTTTGAGCCAAAAAAGCCACTAAAAAGCCAAAAAAACTAAAAAATTAATTTTTTACCAACTTCCTAATCATGGTAATGAAATTCTCAGCTAAAAATAAAAAGAGTGATGTGATAATTTACACTATTTTTTTTTTACTAAAATATTTAGTTACAAACTGATCATTGCCATTTTCATAAATTCAATTGAGGTGAGTTGTAAAAAAAGAAAAGTTATTTTTCTGGTAATGAATGAAATGTCGTCTTTTATTTGAATAATCACCTTTTATTTCGATTGACAGTGGGATTTGACTACAAAGCATTTTTTTTATGAGCTTGAAACAAACTGAATGTTTTATTAATGGATTATAAGTCTAAAGTGTAAATTTTCCAATGGAATGATATGTAAAGTTGTGGAGGATATGTAAATTCCAATGGAACACATGAAATGCTTGCCCATTTTTTAATGTACCCCCAACAAAATGCTACCTTTTCAACATCTTTCTCCTCATTTGCACATTTTCTTTCAAGTTGTTGCAGTTTCATACTACGAATCATTCATCAAATTTAAGATCAAAACATTTAGTAATGGTTACTTTTGGCAATTCAACTGATTTAAAAAGATGATAAAAAAATTTAATTTCTCATTGCTTTTCTAGTTGAAACGGAAACCAAAACAAAGTTGTAGGTGATAAAATGCCAAAATACTATTAAACTTATATTTATTACATTTGTTGTCCAGATACACTTTACTCATAAATGACTTCTAACCAACCTTTGCTAGAGATATGGTTAGAGATTATAAATGTTACTCTGTATTATCTTATACGTGTAGGGGTATTTTGGTCTTTTACTATGTATATTTGTTTTAGTTACGTGCGTTACATTAACCATGAGATTATATGACAATCTCATGAAATAAATTCTCACTTTTGAGCACATAATTTTTCATTTGATTATTCAAAGGCAGTCTATGATTTTTTAAAGTTTGAATTTGGTAAATTGTTACTGGACAGAGATATATTCATCCGATTAAAACTAAACTAAACTGTTTAGTATATAAATAAAGGAATAGGACTCGGTTGACTAGCTTAGATGGTCGACTTCAAAGCGGTGAACATAACTTAGCTAACTATAAAAATCGATCATGCCGCAGAAAGGGGAACAAAACTTAGTTGACAACCAAAGTTAACCTAAAAGCAACAATCTTTAAAGAAAAAGCTCGAAAGGCCCAAAGATGGCCATGAAACAACAACAATTCGCCAAGGCATTTGATTTCCGACGTCTAATCATTCCACAAAATTTCAACCTTGGAAATGGGAGGCAATTAATGTGGTTATATCAACATGACATGCAAAATTGAGCATAACTAGACAATGAATAGATGATAAGTATGACCATAACTAGCAAAGTTAAACACGAGTATACTGTCTGAGTAGCTAAGAACAACAAGAGTAGGGTAGCTTATGAGAGTGACCAACCTGACCTAGAAAGTGGACTATAACCACACCTAAGATCATTCCAATAACTAACCCTAAAATCATATCATAAAATCAACTAATCATCAACTTCCATATTTAAAAAAAGTACTCCTATATTAACGGTTATAAATTATCAAGTATTTCTTAATCTTTCTCTTCCTTTCCTTACAATGGAATACCTAGAGATTATTAGTACATGGCTAGATATCTAATTTGAGCATTAGAGAGTCTTAAGTCGGCATCATACTATCATACTAGTGTGACTTCGATAATTTTGTGTCTTGCACAAGTAATTGATCTCAACTTGAGTCATATACAAAATTGCATCTACACTACTAAAACTTTCGAGGAAGCAGAGTTGCTCAATGAGTAGTTTCAAATGAATGTAAGTTACCAAAAACAAGAAAAATAAAATAAAAAAAAGACGGTTGGCCTCATAAAATAGAGCAAACAATGCAACGGTGAAAAAATAAGATAATATGAATAAGAAATTAATTATTATCAACTTATTTAGAAATCTGAAATAAAGAGAATAATTGGATTCTATAGTTTGAAGATTTTTAACATATATTTTGTTTGATAGTGCCCATATATATATATATATATATATAAATCAATTTCAGGGGCAAACATAGAGTGTCATCATACTTTCATAACGTAATAGTCTTTTCTTGTGGTTTTCATAATGCAATACATAACTGATGAAGACTATTACAAAAAATGTGTCCACATGAGGCATGGTGTGAATTTATCTTCAAAATGCTGAAATTCTAAATCAAAATAAAAGCGTTAAAACCATCTTTAAAAAATAAATAAATAATGAAGGTGCTAAATATACCAATTTTAAAAGAAATTAGATTTCAAACAAGACACCTTTTGTTTTCATTTTTTATTTGTTTTCCTCTTACGTAAGACCCATTTAACGTTTTTTGATTTAACCATTTTTTTCTCTAATGTATTCGAAGAAACAAATATAATGACAACAAATAGAAATTATTTTTTCTCCGCAGCCCATTTTACTCACTACTTAAAACCTCATTAAATATCAAACAGAAAGCGTTGTGAACCGAATAGGGGACCGACAGTTTGAGTCGTACAATTTGGGCCTGTTTGGTTTGTTTTTTAAAAAAAAATTCTCTATAAATAAATTTTTAAGAGTAATCAAATCAAATAAATTTTTTTAAAAAAAATCTTAAAATTTTATTTGGTTACCTACTTTCCAAAATTACTCACTCTCTCATACACATCAAATTAATCACTTTTTTTAAAACTCTCTTCCCAAAATAATTTTCTAAAACTATTTTTAAAAAAAGACAAACCAAATAAGTTTTCGTATTTTTTATCTCAAAAAATACTCTACAAACACAAACCAAACACACCATTTATGTTTCTGAATAAAAATAATTTATGACATTTATATGTTTGTATAGCGTAAAAATAAATAAAAAAAGGGAAAATTATCAGAAAGTCCTATGTGGCAAACTGTTACTCTTTATGGTCCTAAATTTAATCTTTTGATTTGAAAAGTCCTGTTTTACATGTTTGGTATACAGAAAAGTCCTATTTCAAATTTTCTGTAACGTGGGGTGACTGATTTGCCCTTGTCTGTTATGGAATGCACGTGGATTATGGGATTGACTCAATATTCTGTGGAAACGTTGATATGTCACGTTGGCAAGTTGGAGCAAATATTTTCCGGTTTGTGATCTTTTCCTGGGTCGGGCTGAAGGGTTTTCATTGAGTTACTGCAGTAGGGTTTCATTGTATTCTTGCTGCTGGGGAGAGCTGTTGCAGTCGTCAAATTTCTTGGTTGTCATTGCAGGTACGTATTATGTTTATATCTATTTCATTGTCTTCTTGCTGCTGGGGGAGAGCTGTTGCAGTCGTATTATGTTTCTGCATTTGGTGTTCTTTCTCCCCACAGCGTTACTGGGGATCTAGACGATTCAATGTTTGTTATTTTTTATTTCTGTATTCATTTTGTTGCCAATTTTTTATTGTTTTGTTACGTGTATAACATGTCTTTTCCGCCATGGCAGTGTCTGGCAGACGGCATGGAAGGGAGTTTGATGTTGTTGTGTTCTTATCGTAACATTAACGCAGCCTACAATCTCCGGGATCACGGCACGTTCGCCGAATTAGTTGAATTTCTGTGTTCCAAGTTCAGCGGGCTGGGTACCCATAATGTCGGATTGTCGTACAACATTCCAGGTTTGAACAGTTTCACTTTACAAGATGATGTTGACTTGGAAAACCTTGGTAGTCTTGCCCGATCGTTCGGGTTGCAACACGTTTCTGTGTTGGTTGATCAGCACGGAAGTGTGGGCATTGTAAGCACTGCCACCGGACAGTATAATATGCAACCCAACCCCGTTCCCGGAATAGTCGTTAATGACGAAGGACAGAGCGATGATGAGGTTGATTTGTTGCCTGATTTCTGCCCACACAAAAATAAAGTACTACTAACTGAATCATGGGCGCGGGGAATAACCCACGTTGGTCAATGCTTTGAGGGTGGCGCACACGAATTTCGTACGGTATTGTGCAAATACGCCGTGGAATTCGGGTTCAATTTCAAATACGTTAAGAACGACTCCGTACGGGTCACAGCAGTCTGCTCCATGGTGGAGGATAAGGGATGCATGTGGTCTGTACATGCTCGAGTGTTGAAAGCGAATCAATTTTTCTACATTCGGAAATTGAACAGTGTGCATAGTTGCGGTGTTTCCGTCCGGACATCAAATCATCCTAGGGTTGGATCTGATATGGTTGCTGACATTATCGCAGATCGAGTCCGGGACAGACCACTCACACGTCCAACCGATGTCGTCTTAGATTTGAAAGATGACTACGGGTTGGATGTCAACTACCGTGTTGCGTGGTTAGGGGTTGAAAAGGCAAGGGGGGAATTGTTCGGCGCCCATTCCGTATCGTTCGACCAACTACGTTGGTATCGTGACGCTGTCATGCAATACAATCCTGGGAGTTATGTAGACATTGATTACGATGAAAACAACTACCGGTTCCGTCGTTTTTTCATCTCTTTCAAAGCATGCATCGATGGGTTTCATCATTGTCGTCCACTACTTTTCCTCGACGGGACCTTCTTGAAAGGCAGGTTCAAAGGCTTTTTGCTAGCCGCCACCGCGAAAGACGGTAATCAAGGTGTGACCCACGTAACTTTGCAAAACAAATTTATTTGCATGGTTGGACATATTGTACACTATACTTATATTCTCATCATTCATAACAGGGTTGTTTCCACTTGCTTATGCCATTGTGGACTCTGAGAACAACGCCAATTGGGGGTGGTTTTTACAACACCTTGCCAATGTGGTCCCCAACGACAGGGCACTAACGTTTGTGTCTGACAGGAACGTCGGCCTTATGGAAGCAATGCCTACATTTTTCCCAACATCTCACCACGCATTTTGCCTCCAACATTTACAGAGAAATCTACGGGACAAACTACGTTACGTTAACAGCATGCATCGGATTGGGCTTGTCAGCAAATTCCGTAAGTGCGCATACGCACCCACCATAACAACATTTAATCAGAAGGCCGACGAATTCCAGAAATCTGGAAAATCCATTGCCACAAAATTCCTTGCGGATGCACATCCACAACACTGGGCGAACGCATTTTTCAGGTACGAACCCAACCCGAACAAGAACATACCAAACACGAACAACCACGTCTCTTTCTAATATTTTTTCCCAATCGGCTTTGCAGAGGTAAACGGTACGGCGAAATGAGCTCCAACGCCGCTGAGTCATTCAACTCTTGGATTCGCGAAGCACGGAATTTACCCATAACCAGAATGGTTGACAGCATTAGAGGACAGATTATGCGACAAATGGCAAAGCGTCGGGTGTCAGCCCACACATGGACTGGCGCAATTTGTCCCACAATGGAATCGCGTCTGGAAGAAGCTTACAACAAAAGTCGGGCATGGAAAGTGAGTCAGGCGAATATTGACGTGTACGAGGTCCACTCATTCCCTTCTGTTATGGTGGACATCGCCAGCCGTACATGCTCGTGTTTCCAGTGGCAAATAAATGAGTTCCCATGTGCACATGCTATTGTCGCAGTGCGAAAAAGCGGGAAAAACCTTGACGACTTTGTCGTACCTTGGTACCATGTTTCCGAATACCGTCTGACGTATGCACCTACAATCTACCCAATACCTACAGTTGAAAAACCACCGTTCAACCCCACAGACTACGTTATCTACCCACCAAACGTGAAGCGTCCGCCGGGGAGGCCGAAGAAGAAGAGAATACCGTCGAAAGGTGAGAACGTTCAACAAATACGGTGTGGAAGGTGTGGTCGCATGGGAAACCACAACAGGAAGACCTGCAAAGAACCTATTTAGACAAAATCCCTATCCATTGGACATCCCAATTCATATTTCATTGAGCTTTATTTCATGTCGTTGCGTACTTCGTGCATACCATTAAATAAGCATGTGATATTCACATACAGTTTATTTCCTTAATAACTTATTATATGAATGCTGCGTGTTCGCATATAACTACAACTGGCTTACACGTTTTGTTATGTTTCATTTTAGACTCAAATATTTTTGGAATAACTTTGCTTCCGCCACATTTTTTATTTCATCACATTTTTGGCGTGTGACCACATCATACATTCCCTCTGCCTACAAGCTGACTTACTTATAACCGTCCACTCAACAAGTAAATTTTTTGAAAACGTGGTGTCCACACCTGCACATAGCAGTTACGGAACCTCCCCTTCCCACCAAACCCCCACATCAACGTCACCATCGTCGCGGGGAAGTTCTTCAAATATTCCAAACACATACTGATCATCAAAATCCATATACATTTACTCACATAACAGCATCCCACATCATGGTCAACGAGATATGCAGTAATTCATTCCCTTTAAACAAAATGCCACGTAACTAATGTTTAAACCAATGCCAACCTGTCTTGGTTGACACATTACCATCACCATCATAGCTTCATAATATTGTACACTCTCGCACGCAAACAAACGTTTCTGTACCGTACATGACATGCCAATTCCAACACACACAACTGTGAAACTTACTACCACAATACATCGCACTTAAAACAAAACCCTCTCCAACTCCACATCCCCGTTACATTGCTCACTTAAACTCCACATTCCCCTTCCACTCATTGACACATGCCCACAGTTCACAAATATATCAAACAACCACAACAAGCAAATACTACGCAGACAAGCACAACATTCATACCAAGACGCATACATTACATAGAATAGCCATATCCACATTTCATAACATTATCCCAAAAAATATTCGCACTAACTTCATACAAAATTCTGTGTAACCCCGTCATGCGGTAATTCACGACAAACCATCCACGACAATAATCTACGTACATTAACAAACCATAATATGTGCTAAAATAATATACTGTGCGTCTCCCAAAAGTAAATAACATGCGCACCGCAACGTACACAAAGTGCAAAACCCATAGTCTAACTTAATATTTACCCCAACAAAACAATGTATGTGCAACCCTACACACTGTCAAAGCGTCACATGTGCGTACACCTCAGTCAGTCCACGTCGTTCTTCAAACCACGCACCTCATCATTAACAAACGACTTCACCATGATTGCCCGCAACACACTACAGTTGCCCCCATGTAGTGATCTTCCTACTTCCACATGGCGCACATATTGGCGCATTACAGCACACACAAGTATAGCACAGTCAAGCCTGTCCAATAATTCCAGATCATATATTACTAATGTCATAAATACAAATAGTAACAATTCATGAACTGGACTTCATATGTTTGTCAGCGATAGAAGTAAAAAGTACTTACGATTCGGGACGTTGTTGTGGACAGTCCACCACAGACTCCAACGGGGGGTCACAGTCCTGTGTGTCAATCGAGTCATTTCCAATGGTCTGCCTCTGCACCTCTGACACAATGTTTTTCTACAAAAAACGCATACACAAATCAGCCAACAAAGTATTCATGTGAAAACACACACCCACACAATTTAACATTTATCAAATCTCACCAGATAAAGTGCCTCATTGTAGTGTACGTCCAAAATTCCGCTCCTCGGCCTCATTGAGTTAAAATGCTTCCAGCTCCCATCCTCAGTGTCATACACGACCAGCGTCCAATGTGCGTCTTTGCAAAGCGGAAAATGCACGTAACGGAAGAGCTTAGCTGCACGCAGGTTGTCCAACACATACCTATTCCTTGACCTTACGTTGTTGTTCTTCATCATGTCCTGCATCACCATCAACCATGTTACACATTATTACATCTCTTAAATAAACACATCAATTGCAGTCACAAACTTACTATACAGATGCTACTGAAGAAAAAAGATTTGTCTGCAGCATCAACGCCCTCATTTATCCTCTCCTGGTCAGCATTTAGCAGAACAGCATACGCATCGATCACCTGCAAATTTCAAACATGTTCCATTATTGCTTAGTCGGGAAAAAACCAAAAAAAAAACCAAACAAAAACACAAAAACCCAACCGCATCTTACATTGCCCCGTATCTCAGATTGACGAACAAGCGACTTCACATCGGTAAAATACACAGCAACACCATGCCCCTGCCCATCCCACATCACAGCACTGCACACAACACACACCACATCTCATTACACCAAAAAAACATAATACATTAACAACGATAATGCAAAACAATGACTCTGTACATACCTATCACCATCCCTGTTGTATGCGTCAGTTATCTTCTTCTTCTCCGCAGCTGTCAACATTTTCCACACCGTGTGTCTGTTGTTCATGTCAAATCCAGACTTCTTCTTCGGTTGGACGTCAACTTCATCAACATCAATTACATCTGCGCAACCAGTACTTCTGGGATTGATGAGTACAGTACTCATCGACGAATGCTGTGGCACCATGGTCGCTTTACTCTTTTGACCACTTACACCCACGCAATCAAACCCCGTAAGTGTTAACCCTTTCCTTCCTCTTAGTTTCACATCCCACATAACAGAACTTCTCCCACAGTTAAACCTACCACCTTCTGCCAAGTTTGGACTTATAACCACCACCTCTGTTCCAGGCATTACACCACGACGCATTTCATTAGCACTGATTGTGTGTTCCCTTACTGGCGTTACATCCCATACTGGATTTTCATTCCCAGTCACTGCGAAAACTCTGCTGGGAGTGGCATTCACGTCTGCAAACACTCCGCCAGGAATGCCATTCACACCTTCAGTATTTACATCTACATTACGAAAAGCTTGTGTCACATTATGGACTTCACGCTCCGCCAGCTGATCCTCCAAAACATTCAACGCCCTACGCAATTCCGCATTCTCACTGTTCAGTTTCTTTACTTCCTCATCCTTCGCTTGCATTAAGCTACCAAAACCTCCAACAAGATGCAACGTCTGCACCTCATTCGCCTTCCTCAGTTTCTCCACTTCTGCACGCAACTCTGCAACCACATTCTCTTTCTGGTTGTTTTCCATTTCAAGCTCCACAATTTTCTCCGTAGCGTAGCAGATGTGGATCCCAACATCCACTACCTGCTTACCAGCGTTTCGTGGAACATCCCTGGTTGGTGTTTCAAAACGGACTGAAGACGAGGCCCTTTCTATATTTCTACCACGAATTCTTTCGTCAACACCCTCCACATTACCTTCTACTACCATATCAACAAAATCATCCTCCTGCCTATCACCACCGAATTCCTCATTCGCATTCCCATCACTCCCACCACAGTTTACGCCATCAACCTCAAAAAACTTAACCTCATAGTCTTCCTTAATCAATCGTCCAACATTCACCTGTAAAACAAAAACATAACAAATTTATGAACAATTATAAAACATTGCCCGCATAATGCAATGAAAAATTCAATTTTTACTATTACCTGAAAATCCACATGCCCTGCCATATTTACCCCACGCGCCGCTGTTACTAATGTGGCGACATCCCACTTCATGAACCTCGGAAATGCGACAGCAGATTTTGGGGCTATGATCGTTGAATGTTCACAGAGCCAATACTGTACCACACATCACACACATAAAACAAAAACATCCATATTAGCAGCATGAATACACCATGTAAAACACAGAATAAAACAGTTGCAATCAATGTCACACCCACATGAAGGGAAAAAAACAAACTTACAATCAACGCTACAACACATCCGGTTACTTTTTCAGGTGTTCGATGAAATTCCCTCACCGAACTCATCAACGAGCTACGTATTGCCCCCGTCCAATCGTAGGTTTTTATTGCATCCAAATTATCCACATACCGAATTAGAGCCCAGCTGATTGTTTCTCCAGAATTCGAAAAGAATAATTTCCCACAAGCATATAAACACAGCAGCTTCACAGTGTCTTCCACATCCCGCGCAGATCTGCCCTCCGCAGCTTCGACTAGTAGAGTCCGTATCAGTTTCGAGGTTATTCGACTAGTGTTATCACATCTACGCTGTACAAAATCTGATGGTGGCTTAGGTCGGGGAGTCAAATCAAGGCAACCAATCCCACACTGTATCCCAAATATCAGCTTGATGTCTTCATCACTTATGCCCACACGTCGTCCACCAACATGAAACATCCCGTCCCGCGCATTGTATGTCCGGATTATATTTACCACAAGGTCATCTCCTTTGCGGAAGTCCGCATGGTCCAGTTTATTTACCAACATCGCTTCAAACATCAACCAGAACGGTGTCCTCTTCAGGTGAACAACGTGTTCGTCTCGCAGGTTCAGCACGTATACTAACTTCACAACGCCTGCAATGTTCGACCGGAAGTTCAGCCTCGAACGATTACTCTTCGGTGTCACACTTGGACGATTAACGATTTTTGTCTGTTTGAACAAGATCCGCCCCTGTTTACGTACCCTCAGTTCATTCCCCAACATCTTCCTGGCTGCATCTTGACGTTTACGCTCACATGAACGCGTCCACGGACTGTTTGTCCTCCTACCCCCTGCAATTTAAACACCAAATAATAAAAAAAAATTTGTAACAAACTCACACAATTATAACACGTCAACAACACACACACATGATTTACAACAACAAATAACTTCATAGCAGCAGGTACTTAATTCATAAAAAAAAATCAACCCGTCCAACCAATGACAATAGCAACATTTAGGACTTCTTGACATAACATTTTGAATTACTAATTTATTTTAAAATAATGTACAGAAATTACATATCATACAGTAACACATGAAGTGCCATAGCAATGCGAAACGTAACGTAACACAACATAATTTTTAAATTTCTCAAATTCAATAAACGACGTAACCCCACAACATCTTCCCCGTCAACATCAACACAAAGTAAACGTGGGACGACAAACCCTACCCATTCCAAACAACACAGTGACATCCACACACCCCCGCAAACATATGCCCCACACACAACTCAAAGTCACTCAACTATTTTCAACACAACCACGTCAACAAGAAGTGAGGGACCACCTAACCACACACCGCATTATTAACACACCCTACCACTCTCAGCTTCTCACTACGCAATACAGTTGTTCTTCATGACAGCGACACCACACACCTACCCACGTAGACAACTACGCACAACAACAATCTGTCTTTCCCAAACATAATCAACACTTAAAAACGTCATACGTAACATCAATCAACATCCACAACTGTAGAATCCATTCATCGTTGATGCCATTTAGAAAAAAATTTTAAAACACGAATCGGAACATATATTCCGTAAACAAAACAATTTAATCAAGTTTACCAGTCATCGTTGACGAGTCTGAGTAAGAAATTCCTTCGTCGTAATATTCCGTTGTCGTCGCACGATCGTCACGTCACACCACTTCTTAGGGTTTACCCAACAACAAATCCTCCAGACACAACGAACCGAATCTCCTAATCGTCGTAAAGCCACACCAAATCTACAACGTGGGTAAGTATTGACTGAATTTGAATTTCGAATCACCGTTTATGAACCCTCAATTTTAGGTCAACATTAACTTTCATACCTAATTCAGTGGTGTTTCCAAATTTGGGGGAGTTGAAACGTTGAACGGGTCGGGCACCGTTTGGGGGCGACTTACAGTGTATGACAGTACCACCAACGTAATCAGCATACCACATCCCCCCGTCAATTTAGTCAAACCCACGCACTAGTATTAACTTAATGGCATTATAGTCATTCAATGTACATTAGGATCAAATAGTGCATAAGAAAACATTTGGGACTATCCACACCATAAGTTCAAAAAAGGGGATTTACCAGTCAATTCCCCATAAAAAAATTCATATAACAAACCTAAATATATTTTAAAAAGTTATTCTAAATAGATTATTGACAATTTTCTTTTACTACTACTTTTCGCGTTTCTTCTTGTGTTAAAATGTTGCAACAATTTGACATTTCTTTGAAACTAAACTTAACAGTCACAAGTATAAAACTGTATAAGTAGTTGGATTAAGAAGTCTGATGGTATTATAGTTCATTGGTCTTCTTCTTCCGTGTCGATCTTATATTTTCTTCTTTTGTTAAAAAAATGAGCTAACAAATAATCTAATTTCACTATCGCAATCAATTGATATTATATATATTATTTTGAAATAAAATTTAAGAATTTAAACCAAGATCCCTTTCAATAACATAATTTAAAACTAAAAAAAAAAAACTTATTTGAATTAAAAAAAAAAAGCGTTATTATTCTTACTCCACTTTACTCTAAATACACTTCCTTATTTGTTATTGTAGGAACATAATTTTGAATTGTCCACGTGGATTAGGTGGTTAGCCGAAGTGCCACGTGGGTAATTTTGATTGGCCGAGGTGTGGTCAAACTATATCTGAATTTGAGATGTTCGAATAAAGGACTAGAGTCCTAAATGATGACAAACTCTCTATTTGAGTAAGGTTGGACTCTTGAGATGGTTGGTCTTAGAATAATGTTTGGTGGCCCTAAAACTGTGGCTCAAATTGGCTCAAATTTCCTGTTTTGGTAACTTTATTTTTTTTTTTTTTGTTTTTCTTACCTGATAAGGAAATTTGAGCCAATTTGAGCCACCAAATTCGGGCTCCCTACCATTGCCCGTTGGTCTTAATCCAATAATGAGGAGTCTTAGATAATTAATATCCTTGTAAAAAATAGTCCCATGAAATAAGATTTCTAAGAGAAGTTAGACACTGATCATTATAAAAGTAAGGCATTCTTGTGGATCCAAGGTATGTAATTTATTTTGTGAGCTCTTGATTTGAGTATGTGATTTATTTTGTGAGCTCTTGATTTGAGTACGTGATTTATTTTGTGAGCTCTTGATTTGAGTTGATATCTTATAAGATAAGTTACTGACTTAATCGTCGGAGTGCCCCTGGGTGGACCAGTCACTGCGGTATTTCTTGCCTTCTTGTGTGCAGGTGTTGGCTTAATCTATTCTTCCGTGTGCTCTCCAGTTGAGTTCTCTATATCTCGATAAGGAGATCTGTTTAGTTGTGAGGTCAAAAAATAACACCCACAATTTGGCGTCGTCTGTGGGAATTTAGTAAGAATAGATGGTTAACATCGAGCAAGTAGCTCGAGAAAGATCATAGTGGAGTATCTCCTGGCGAGTCACGATCTTGATCGGAGGAGTATCTCCTGCATATTGTTTAGTCGACATGTTAAAAGATAGAACGATATAGGTTCCATCACCTCAAGTTGCCGAGGTAATAGAACCTAGGGGTAGTTGTGGGGACATAATTTTGAGTTATCCACGTGGCCTAGGTGGTTAGCCAAAGTGCCACGTGCGTGATTCTGATTGGCTGAGTTCCAACAGGTGCTGGCTTAATTTATTCTTCTGTGTGCTCTCTAGCTGAGTTCCCTAGATCTCGGCAAGGAGATCTGTTTGGTTATTAGGTCAAAAATTAACACTTACAATTTGGTTCCGTCTGTGAGAACTTAGTTGGAATAGATGGCCAACATTCGACAATGAGGACGAGAATGATCATCTTGATTCTTGATTCTTGGTTTTTGAGGAGTGGACATTAGAGTCCTTATTTTATAAAGCCAACGAGTCATGATTTTAGTTGGAGGAATATCTCTAAACATGTTGTTTAGCCGACATGTTGGAAGATCAGACGATATTGGTTTCATCACCTCATGTTGTTGAGGTAACAGATTCTAAGAGGTAGTTGTGGGGACATAATTTTAAATTGTCCACGTGGCCTACATGGTTAGTCGAAGTGCCACATGCGTGATTCTGATTGGCAGAGATGTGGTCAAACCACATAGTCGAAGTGCTACGTGGGTGATTCTGATTGGCCAAGATGTAGTCAGACTACATCTAAATTTGAGATGTTCGAATGAGAGACTAGAGTTCTAAATGATGACAAACTCTCTATTTAGATAAGGCTGAACTCTTGAGAGGGTTAAATCTTAATCCAAATAAGAGGAGTCTTGAATAATTGATATCCTTTCGCATAAAGAGTAATTGAGATATATTATATATAATAAGGACGAAAAATATAATATATTTAAAATAAAGTGAAATAAGAATAACGACTTTTAAATAATTATTATGAGCAATTTGAAAACTTGCTAAAAAGCAAATTTTTTTACATTTTAATTTTTTTATACAAAAAATATCAAAAAAACTAAAAAAATTAAAAAATTAATTTTTTATCAACTTCACAAATAACCACTAATTTGTATTACACTTGCACAGGCTACAGATAGGGAAACAACCTGGTTGAAAGATAAGACCGTTTGAGTCATTCTACCAAATTTCTTAAAAAATAATTTTAGAGAAAAAAAAAAAAAATGAGAAAGAAAGAGGAAGGAAATCGAGTTTTTAGTCGGCTTGTGGGCCGAGTGAAGGTAGAGAAATCGAGAAAGCAAAGAAACAAAAATAAATAAATAAAAGAAAGAAAGTGTGTACTCTCTCTCTCTCTCTCGTTGAGCTTCCAACGCGCATGAGAGAGAAACAAAGAAAGAAAGACACATATGGAAAGAGAAAGTTAATGTAGAGAGAGAGAGAGAGAAAGAGAGAAGATTTATCATCTTCTACTCCTCTTCCTCCTCACCTCATCTCAATAAGAGACGGTTTCTCTGAAGACAGATTTCACATATACTGATCCTTCCTCCCTTCTCTCTCTCTCTCTCTCTCTCTTGTTTTTCTTTCTCTCTCTAGAGACTTTCTCTCATCGGCCATGCGGAGAGTCAGAGCAACCGCGGCGGCCAAGGCCGCCCCGACGACGGCGGCGACACCAGCTACGGCTGCCGGAGTACCCAACGGATCTGGATCGAGAAGCCCAGCGAAGGAGATTAGGTTTCGCGGTGTGAGAAAGAGACCCTGGGGAAGGTTCGCTGCAGAGATCAGAGACCCATGGAAGAAGGCTAGGGTTTGGCTCGGGACCTTCGATTCCGCCGAGGACGCGGCACGCGCTTACGACGCCGCTGCTCGGAGCCTCCGTGGAGCCAAGGCCAAGACCAATTTCCCTATCGCCTCACTGTCTCTCGCTCCGATGATTCCGTATCAGGAAATCAACAATCCGTTGATCGAGCAAAGATTGTACCCTCCGCACCACCAGATTATCCCCCAGAGGCCTACCTCAAGCAGCTTGAGTAGCACCGTCGAGTCTTCCTGTGGCCCCAAGCCGCCGCAGACGGCCGTTCTTCCGCCGTCTTCTTCCCGGCGGTACCCCCGGGCGCCGCCCGTTCTGCCCGACGACTGTCGCAGCGACTGCGACTCGTCGTCTTCGGTTGTCGATGATGGAGATGGAGACATCGCTTCATCGTCGATTCGCAAGGTGATGGATTTTGATCTCAACGTCCTGCCGCCGTTGGATGAGGCTGGTGAAGATGATCTGGACCTTCGTCTCTGATCCTGATGACGATGATGATCGATCGGTTCAAAAACCTTTCTAAATCTTTACTTTTTTTGGTCTCTTATTTTATGCGGAGAAAAAAAGAGCAAAACACAGAAGAAGATGATAGATAAAATTAAGATAAGAGAGATGATCAATCAAATCGTCTTCTATGAGTCTGAGTCTGCTCAGTCTCTTCATGTTGTTTGAAGAGAATTTACCTTTTACATATTTTCTTTATCATCTTTAATTGTTAGAGTACATTAGAGGATTGTGAATGATCTTATTATGAGATGATGATGATGAACTGGGGGTTTCTTCAACTATTTATGGGCTTTAAATCCACAAGTCTGTTGTTGTTGAAGTCATTTTTCATGTAAAAATAGAGGGATCAGTTCTGATTTGTTGTGATGTGAGGTTTTCCTCATCTTGATCTCTGATGCCTCTTACCCTTAATTTCCTGTATAAAGTTTTATCTAATTCAATGCTAGTCAAAGAAACTTATAATCCTTTTTTTTTTTTTGCTCTCATGTTATGATTATGTAACTGGAATAGATTCATACCTGTACATCTAATTTGTTTGTGATGTATGTTTAAATTATTCCTACATATGCTTGTATTGATTTGGGGTGTGATCTTTTGGCTGTTGATGAAGTTATAGATGGTTGCAAGAGATTTTCAGATGCTGTATGTCTGTTATATGGTAGTGATTTAGAGTTGTATAACTTACTTATGTGCATCTCTATATTATTGTTGAATCATTTTGCAGAGTAAACCTTTTAGGCTTTCGGTGAATAAAATCTTTCACAGGTTTTTGTAAAAACAATTGATGCATGTAATGTAGTTTGTTTTTGCCATGTATTTGGTCTTTCTTTCTGTTTACGAGTGATTCTTGTATTTGTTTTACGTAGTAATTGTTCATAGTCTCATGGCATCATTATATTATATCTTTGTATAGAAGTTTGTTGTATTCTTATTGTAACTGATCATTATGGTTAGATATTGTCCATAATTAACCGGTAATAACTTTGTATGGACGTTAATGGACATATTCTTTCTTTCCGCACAGATTGGATGCCGACAAAATGATTACATAGTTATTAATGATTGGACTGCATATACGTTTGTACCTTAATCTGCTTTTAGGTCTGGGTGTTGAATTTCCGCCTGTTTTTTTGCGCTGTTAAATTGAGCATTCACCATATACGTGTCTTCTTCCATAACTAGGTCAGTTGCTGACAAAATGATCCAACTGCATTTACTTTTACCTTAATCTGCTTTTAGGTCCAGGTGTTGAACTTACTTTCCCATTTCTTCGTGCTGTTTAATTGAGCATTTGGTGTATACTTGTCTTCTTCCATAACTAGGTTGGTTGCCGACAAAATGATCTGACTGCATTTACTTTTACCTTAATCTGCTTTTATGTCCAGGTGTTGAACTTCCTTTCCCATTTCTCCGCGCTGTTTAATTGAGCATTTGGCATATACACGTCTTCTTCCATAATTAGGCCGGTTGCTGACAAAATGATTAGCTAAGTAACAAAACTATATTTACTTATACCCTAACTTGCTTTTAGGTTCGGGTTTCGAATTTCTTCACCTGTGTTTTTGGGCTGTTAAATTGGGCGAGTGACCTAAGGATGTTTTATTCTCTCATTATATGGCATATTCCCATCCTCATACATGTTTGTTTGTATTAGCTACTCTTCGGCAGTGTTAACTAATTCTTGAAGCTTAGGAAATAATGTAGCAAGCACCTAGTAATTTAGTTTGAAACCTAGTTATATATGCTCTGGGCAAATCATGATACTCTGGGACTCTGCTTGACTGGTGAACTTGTTATATTAGGTGGTTTTTTGACATATACTTCTCAGAAATGCAAGGGAAGCATATTCATTTTTGAATTCAATCCTATGAATTTCTTGCGTACTAATTTTCATGGTACTGATTATTTTTCAACCCATCTCTCTCATTGTCCCGCATCGTTTTGAAGCATAAAGTTTCATCTTTAGATAAGATTATGTATTTTAATTTGATCTTGGTTGCCATTGTTAGGGTCCAGTAAGCATCACATGTTTGCAGCCCTGTTTGGAAAGGGTGAGGGTGAGTATGATATTAGAGTGGTTGTATGCCTAATTGAGGAGGTGGCTATGTTAACAGGTCATGCATGGTACTTCATTTATATGTTAATAATGGTTAGAACTTAAAAGAACAGAGTCTGCACATGGTTTCTTTAGGTGACAGCGTACAACCGGATGGTGTCTATCAAATGTCAAGGTCTCTGTGAGTCTACTACCTTTCTGGTTTGTGGCACTCTAATTCTCATGTAGCATGTTTTTTTTTATGCTAGTTTGTGTATATTATTGCCATTTATTCACTGCTCTGCACATTGTTTGCGATCTTTATATTGGACGCTGGAATCGTAGGAAACCCTCGATCAAAAATTCAGGCCTGAGTATTTTTTTGTGATGCAACTTTGTGGACTCAGGCCATGTTGGATATCTGGCTGGAAGGCTGAGGTTGGTTTTGACCAGATTATTATAGAAGACTGATTTGAGCTCACATGTTTTCTTTGGATTGGTAGTATTGTGTTTGATTTGGCAGTAGATAATAGAATTTGTATTCCTGCGTGATTGCTAATCCAATTAAACAGTGGGATTAACAATATCATCTCCCATTTCGGATGTCATCTCTTATGGCCTTGGTAATTTCACGATCATGGGATTTATAGGATTAGTCATAGCACTTGTTTGAATGCTCAGAAGTAATAATCCTCATCTTATATTGTACCTTTATTATTATGGAAAGTCTGAAAGTACTTAGATTTAACAAAAAAATTACCCATAATGTGCATTCAGGGTTGATACTAATTCTTTCGGGCTTTTTTTTTTTTTGGGGTGGGGTCTATGTATAGATTAAATTTAGATCACAAAATAATGTGTGTAAAAATTCTAGATTGATAGTGTTACTGTTATTATTAGAGGGTAATATTGGAGGTACTTGAAATTTTATATATTAGTATGCTCTCTCTCTCTCACTTCATGTGAGACCGCGAGAAAAATAGTAGGGTAAGTAGTCTCACAATATCATTAATTTCATCTATTATTGTACTCCTAATTCATTTATAATTTCATTGTGTTAGGAATCTGATTTTGGGGTTAAAATCCCAAATCTTGTACCTATTAACAGAAATGAGGGGTCGATTTTGTTTGTAATGTGTGATTGCATGTGCAATTCCATTGGAATCCTGGACTCGGTTCAATATAGCTCAACCTAATGTGTAAAGTTACATGTGCAATTCTACTGGAATCCTGGACTCGGTTCGTCAGTTACAAATTGGAACAAAAAATATTTTCAAAAAAATAGGTTTCGTTAATAAATGTTGTACTAGTTTATTCATTCATGTTTATTTTTTATTTTATTGTATTTATCTTTTGCCTTCATAATATACTAGCATGATATCCGTGCTATACACGACAAAAATAAATAATCAAAAATTAAATAATAACATAAAATTTGTTTAAAAATATATAAGAAAAATAATTTAGAATTCATTAAGTTTTACTCTTTTCTAAAAATATTTTTCTACAAATAATTATATGTTCTAAGTTTTTAATAAAAAATACATATCATAGTTTAATTGGTAAAAAAAATTAAAAAAAGGAAAGAGGATAAATTACAAAACTATATTTAAGATAAAAATAAATAAATACACTCCATCCTATGAGTTTTGTATTCTAAGTTTAAGGAAATTTAGCGATAAATCTCTCAGGAGGCACTTATCTTGTCAAAAGGGCAAGAATTATATGAGTTCTTTCAAAAGCTTTTAGTATTTTAAAATATCCTTCTTATCATTCTCATAGTTATGGTTTGTTTTTGCTATCTCATATGAGATTGATGACCTCAGATTTGAGATTTGTTATCTTAGATTTGAAAATCGATAGTTCGTTTTCTCTCTCTTTTTGACTCTGTTTCTCTTTCTCCTTTGATCTCTCTCTCTCTCTCTCTCTGTTTTTCTGTCATTCGATCTCTCTCTCTCTCTCTATTTTTCTCTTTCGTTCACTCCTTCTCCTCTAAATCTCTGTTTTTTGTTCATTTCATTTTTTTTATTTATTCAAAGACGAAATCACAAATTTTACTCTAATTCAAAGTAAATTTTATTCTGATTCAAAATAAATTTTACTATGAATTAAAGTAAAATTTTGTCCTTTTAACAAAAAATGGGAGCTATGAGCGAGTTTTGCAAGTGTTGAATTTTTTTTAATCCTTTTGACAAAAAAAGAAAGGCCTGAGAGACTTGTGGCCAAATCTCCCTTTAGTTTATTCTAAGAATTTTTCTATACACCAATTGTGTACTTATCTTTATTGTAGTTTTATACTGTATATATTTTATGTAAAAATTTAAAAATAGAGGACTTACATATGGTTAAAAGATATATCTAAAACCATAATGTATTTTTAATCACAATAAATATATTTTTGGATATTGAATAAAAATATGCACTTGTATTTTTTTAATTTCTTTTTACATGTACATTTGAATTTTTTTTTTTGGTTGTAAATGCATGGTAAATATTTTGACACCAAAAGTATTTTTTAGTTTTCAACAAATAATTTTTTTATTGTTATCTTTAAATAAATATTTTTAAATTTTAAAATTATATAAAACTAAAGTTATATTTGGAATTTCCTTAGAAAAAATTTTAAAGTTCAAAATAGAAATGGGTTAAATATGGCTAGATTTTTTTTTTTTTTTTTTTACTTTCTATATAAAATTTTAAAAATTTAGAACTACAAATACGGTTAGATGGGCCAAATTAAATTATTCCACATTCTTTCCAATATTTATAATCAAAGAAAAATAGAAAACTTGCCATATTGATTATTATAGTATTGAAAGAAATGATAAGAAAAATATCAATAAAATGGAAAGAACCAATAATATAATTATAAATATATTTTTTATATTTAAAAATTCAAAAGATTAAGATAATTAGACTAGAACTTTGACCCTCAAAAGGTAATAACATTTTTGCTTATATAATTATAGATAAATAGTGGTGCCACACGTACCAATTGGTATATCAATTAATATGTATCAACCTATGCTATAATATTGTTATTTTAAAACTATGACTCCACCATTATATAAACTACAAAAATTTAAAATTTTTAAAATTATGTCATATTACCTGTTAATATACTAATTATATATCAATCGGTGTATATACCATTATTCATAAATAAATACATATCATTTTGTTTTTATTTCCAATCGAGTTTTTAGAAAGATTGTTTTTATTTTTTATATAGATTATTATATTTGATTTTGGAAAGTGTGATTTCTTTTTTTTATTACTTATTTTTCCTAGTCAACCCTAGGAGAATTTGCTTTTGAAATGTGAACCAATATGATTTATTATTATTATTTTTTCTAATCATTCTTGGTGATACTCACAACTTTCACTGTATGAGGTGGAAATCATATAAGTGTTTAGTAGGGTTTATTTTTAACTTATTTTATTTTTTAGTTTAATTTAAGTTATTTTGATGTGTTTGGTTCAGCCTAACAATACAATTTATAACTTTTTGTAAGTCAAAAATTAA
This sequence comes from Camellia japonica, assembly GCA_030407325.1. Lineage (NCBI taxonomy): Eukaryota > Viridiplantae > Streptophyta > Magnoliopsida > Ericales > Theaceae > Camellia > Camellia japonica. Next base: position 9,979,540 of record JAPPVO010000032.1, on the reverse strand, counting down.
CTTATTCTTTGAGTGGGGGAAGAGAAGCTTAATTTATAAGTCAAAAATCAGCTTATGTTTACAACTATAAGCTATAAGCTGTTAGGCTATAAGTTATAATCACTTTCTCACAGTTCTACCAAATAGGGCCAAGGGTAAGTGATTTTGAACTTTGAAATGCTTGAGTTTTGAAATTGAGCATGGTTTGGCAAGCGGGTTTGGATAGGTTTGGGGTTATTTTAGTCACAAAAGATAAAATAGGCTATTTTAGCCATGACAAACAAAATGTCACATGCAACCCATAATCATTATACTCTTCTTTCACAAAAAAAGTCAAAAAAGTCAAAAAGTCAAAAAGTCCTTCCCAAACCAAACTTTTTCGTCCAGGCTAAAATAGCCAAAAAAACCAAAAAGCCAACCCACTTCCCAAACCAACCCTAAATGTATGACTTTTTTTTTGTTTTTCTTTTTTCTTAAGAGCTTATTAATATATATATATATATATATATATATATATAAATTAATGTATCAACATATGCTCTAACATTGTTATTTTAAAATTATGACTCCACAATTATATAAACTACAAAAACTCAAAATTTCTAAAATTATGTCACATCATCTGTTAGTACACTAATTATATATCAATCGGTGCATATACCATTATTAATAGATAAATAGATATCATTTTGTTTTTATTTCCAATCTAGTTTTTAGAAAGATTGTTTTTATTTTTTATATAGATTATCATATTTGATTTTGGAAAGTATGATTTCTTTTAGGGTAAATTACACTGACGCCCTCTAAGATTTATATTTATTACAGTTCTCCCTCACCTTTTGAAAATTACATCTCCCTCCCTCAGGTTTAAAATTTCATTACATATTTCCCCCTCAACAATTTAATTTTTTTAAATACCAATTTTGCCTTCATTGGGTAAATTACATTGACACCCTTCACATTTTAGAAATTACAATCCCCTCATTAAGGTTTAAAGTAGCATTATCAATTGCCCCTCGATTAGTATTAGTTGGAAAAAAAATTCATTGAAAAAAAAAAATAATTGGAAAAAAAATTATTTTAAAAAAAAAATTATTTGAAATTTGTTTTTGTTAGTAACATTTTTAAATTTCTATTTAAAAACCAATGTAAACTCATTTTTTGAATTTACGTTTTTTTCCTCAAATTTACAAACTGAGACAACAATATATAAACCAAAAAAATTATCAAACAAGTTTTTGTGACAGTTTTTAAAATTTTTGTAAATATAAATTGAAAATTGAAAACGAAATAGTTACCACATAAAATTAACAAATAATTAAATAAGTTACTAACGTAAAAAATGACTTATCAAAAGATTCTTAGGCTATGTATAGTTTGATTTTTAGGATTTTCTTTTTAAAAATTAAAAATTAATTTGGTTAAGAAATAAAAAATAAAAAATAATTATCATTTAAGGGTAAAAAATAATTATCATTTTAACTTTTGGGCATGTTATATACAAACGTATGGCTGTTTCAATTTAATTTATAAAAAATTATTTCTAACCACTCGAAAGATAAAAATTATATAAAAATGATAATTATTTTTTTATTTTTTTATTTCTTAATCAAAGTAATTTTTAATTTTTAATTTTTTTTTTCTAAAATCAAATCATACATAGCTTAAGAATCTTTTGATAAATTATTTTTTACGTTACTAACTTATTTAATTATTTGTTAATTTTACGACATTTTTACTATCTAAAACCTGTTTGGTAACCATTTCATTTTTAGTTTTCAATTTATATTTACAAAAATTTTAAAAACTGTCATAAAAACTTGTTTGATAATTTTTTTGGTTTATAAATGGTTATCTCAGTTTGTAAATTTGAGGAAAAAACGTAAATTTAAAAAATGAGTTTACGTTAGTTTTTAAACAGAAATTTAAAAATTTTACTAACAAAAATTTTTTTCAATTAATTTTTTTTTCAAATAATTTTTTTTTTAATGAATTTTTTTTCCAACTAATACTAACCGAGAGGGGTAATTGATAATGCTACTTTAAACCTTAGGGAGGAGATTTTAATTTCTAAAATATGAGATATGTCAATGTAATTTACCCAGTGAGGGCAAAATTAGTATTTAAAAAAATTAAATTACTGAGGGAGAATCTACAATGAAACTTTAAACCTCAGGGAGAAAGATGTAATTTTTTAAAAGAGAGAGGAGGAATTATAATAAATATAAACCTTAGGGGTGTCAGTGTAATTTACCCTTTCTTTTATTACTTATTTTTCCTAGTCAGTCCTAGGAGAATTTGCTTTTTGAAATGTGAACCAATATGATTTATTATTATTTTTTTTTTTTCTAATCATTCTGGGTCATTGTTGGCTTATTTTTCCTACGAAGGAAAATATCATAAATGCGACCGTACCAGTAAGAATTGAAAAATCCTTACAGATTAAATTCAAGCCAATTATCAAGCCGATTGCATTGACGGTTCTTTTGCCTCCACAAAGAAGACTTTAAAATTGCCAAAGTATAAAGAAAAGAAAAATTAAACGAAGAATGAAGGAGATGGAGAAAGACGATTAAGTGAACAATCAAAGTAATAATTACTTACCTCTACTCCTATGTTTCGAAAGGAAGTGCATAAAATGCTTTGAAAAGGAAATGCTAGAAATAAATGCTTCGAAATATAAATCTATGTCAAACTACTCCTAAGATAAAGAAAATGACAAGAAATATTGAAATCAAGTGTCTTTGATTTGAGTTTTGGATCCCTTACAATGTAACAATGAATGACTATTTATAGACAAATATTTGTAGAAAAAAACTTCCGGTAATAATTACCCAATAACCACCTAAAACTACCCACTCTTCCATCTTCATTCCCACAATTCCACATATCCCTCCATGTCTTCATAACTTCCTTCAACCTCCACTTCATGCTCCATGTTCTCCACTTTGTTTTCCATCATCTTTTCACATTTTATAACTTCTCATAACCTCCAAATGAGTAAGAGAATGCTATATGTCCTGCAATTATATAAATAATAAATAATAATAAAATGCAGATTTATGGTGCCAACAGTCATACTCACAACTTTCACTGTATGAGTTGGAAATCATATAAGGGTAAGTGATTTTGAACTTTGAAATGCTTGAGTTTTGAAATTTCACTAAATCTATGACTTTTTTTTTTCTTAAGGGCTATCCAGATTGCAATTAGATGATAGCTATAGCAATAACAAAGTACTGAGCGTAAATAGTATTGACACCATGTCCAAAAATCTCCTTGAACCCTTTTTGGTACGGGTTTCAATTCGGATTGTATATTTTTAGTGTCAAGCTTAGAATGAAAGTTTTTAACACTTAAAAGTAGAACAAATTATATTAAACTCTCTCAAATTATTGACTATTTATATTTTATCCTCCTAATGTTTTAAACCTAACAATTATCCTCTCAAACTATTTGAATTTGAGCATTAAATTATTCTGTTAATCATCTATTAAATATTTAGATAAAAAATTGTAAAGTGTTGTGCACGTGATAATTATATTAACTTTTATGATCAAATTATCTTATTTTATCTTTGTAAAAATTTAATATAATCATCATGTGTACAACACTTGACAATTTTTCTTTCAAATATTTAATAGATGACTAATAGGAGGACTTTTAATGTTCAAATTCAAATAATTTGAGGGGGCTAATTGTTGGGTTTAAAATATTAGGGGATAAAGTGTAAATGGTTGATAATTTGAGGGGATTTAATAAAATTTACCCTTAAAAATATGCATATTACATATGACAAGCTTTTGATATATATTGGGTTAAAACTTTAGACCATGCAACAACGGAAAAAAAATTTAGTTCTATTTCTCACCATGAAAATGAATATAACACAAAGAAACACATGTATATATCTAAAGATGAAAAAAAATTTATAAAACAAAAAGTAAAGAAAGAAAGAAAGAAAAACTTGACAACCCCAAACCAACCAAACAAAAAATATGAGTATTGTTTATGTTAATTTTATCTTATTTTTTTACAAAAATAAACACAAAAATCACAAACACAAAAGATGGCCTTACTATTCACAAAACATTCAGAATAGAATTTACAATATGTATCAAACTATACAAACAAAGTGCATAGAGAGAAATTGACAAAGCTGGTGTTGGAGGGAAAAATTGAAATAGAGAGACCTTGGAGGGATTGAGTTGAAACCATGGAAAAGGGATCAGAATTTGGGTTATTGACATGGAGGAGCTACAGTATTGTGGTTGATGAGAAGGTTATGGTATGTGTAGGATTTTCAATGTTTTGAAATTTAATTTTTTAGGTTGACTTTTATGCTTAAATGAGAATGCCATATGTATGCATGAGATACTGTTAAGAATTTAAAATTAGAAATAATTGTATGAACCAATAATTTAATGTCACATGTTTTTTTATAATTTTTAAAATTCAAAAAATTAAGAATTTTGGATTAAGGTTTTGAAGGCTTTAGACTACTTCTCCTTCAAAATCCCATTTTCCTTATATAATATATAATATATAGATAGATTGTTTATTTGCTATATTTCATTCCTATAACTATCCCTAAAGGATAAAGATCCGTAGCTCGACAATTTCGAGCTCGAAAGTGGCTCGAAAACAGACAGGAAGAAGAGAAAGAGAGGGAGAGGAGAAAGAGAAGGGAGGGAGAGGAAGGTCGGCGTCGTGGCCTCCCGCCGTCGTGGCCTCCCCGCCGATCGTCTCGCCGCCCGCCATCGTGGCCTCGCCGCCCGCCGTAGTCGCCCAGCTCCAGATCGTCACCGCCGTCCTCCCTCCGCCGATCGTCTCGCCCTCCACCTCCGCCTCCGCCTCCGCCTCCGCCGCCTCCGCCTCCTCCTCCTCCGCCTATATTAGGGCCCCCCCCCTCCTCCTCCTCCCCCTCCCCCCCCCTCTCCCTCCTCCTCCTCCCTCTCCCCCTCCGTCTTCTTCTTCCGTAGCTCTGCAACAAAGCCAGGAAAAGCCAGGAAAGAAAAGAAAAAAAAAAAAAAAAAAACTCGACACCAAAACGACGTCGTTTTGGTGTCGAGCCGCGATTCGAGCCGCGCCTCTCGAGCTACGTAGCACTGCCGATCCTAAAAGGTTGTCATTATAAATTTGTTATTCATAATTTTTATTATAAATTGATATAACACACAAAAGATAAGTTTCTTTCGATGTGCTCTTTTTGAAGTGTATCCATCATAGTGTTTTCCATAAATTTAAAAAAAAAAAAAAAAAAAAAAAAAAAAAAAAAAAAAAAATTGATGTATCCAAATATAGAGAAGATAATTTTTCTCCACCCACTACTGTGCTGATTTTTTACGGATAAGAAAGTGGGGAAAGAATGGGTTTTGCTCTTCTACTTCAATTATATTGATTAAATATTTTTATATGTATATAATATATAATATATAATTTTTATTTTTTTAATATAATAATATTAAAATATTACCTAACATTCATTTTTAATAATTTATTTATCATTTTATGTTTTTAAATCTCATTAATGTAATATATTATATCATTTTTTATTTTTATTTTTAAAATAGAATTGGTTTAATAGTCGCGCACTTACTTCAAATTATTATCTAGATGGGCTAGGGACCGTTTCTTCTTTATTGGCCCAATCTATGACCGTCTCTTCTTATTACTGTTTAAGTGGGCTAGGGTCCATATATTCTATTATTGACCCAATCCGTAACCGTCTCTGCTTCAAACTTGCAATAGGTGTTTACCCTCCTAATTTGTTTGCTTTCTTGAAAATACCTGTCATACCAAAACAAAGACAATAAGAAGGAGAAAAGGCTAAGGTTTCTATTTCATACCTCAAGCTTGCTATTTCATAGATGGTTCTTCTTTCTCCACCTCTTCCCACTCTTCCATGAGTGGCTAGGTTCTTCCTTTCTAGGATTTTGATAAAACCCTAACTATGTAATTAGGTTTTCTCTTTACTTTTTGATTATGTAAAGGTTTGAACAAATTGTTTGGTGTTTAAGAAGTTTCAAATATATATTTTCATTATCTCTTCAAGTATTCTGCTTTTTGTAATTGTTGAATGTTTTTCATACAATGGTTTTCTATTCTTTTATATTCAAGGTATGAGACAAACCATATTACGAAGGACGAATAGTGTCGCTACCCTAGTTTAGAGTGAACAATTCGTACTACTTGAGATGGTTCGTGCCCGTACATTGAACGTGATGATTTTCTTGATAAATGTTTCGAACTTGTAGCTGCGAAGTATTATTCCGTTCGAACCGTAACATAATTGAGTTTCAAATTGAAGCCTTATTTATGTGACTAGTGGTGGACTCATTACCCTAGGTTTTTTTCAAAAATCAATAATTCCAATTTTACTTATAATTGCTAGTTTAATCACTTTGCTTAATTTAATTATTATTAGTTTATGAATCCCTCAATCTTTTTATCAAAATTAATTTAGGAATTCAACAATTAAATTAGTTTAATTTCTCGTTTGTTCCTGTGGATCGATACCTAGACTTAGCATTATTCTAAGGAATTTAGTACAGTTTAGTGTTTTATTTTGGAGTATGAAACGACCCATCAAATTTTGGCCCCATTGCTGAGGACTTCTGGCAAAATTAAATAATTTAAAGTTACATTCCTATTTTAATTTTTAGTTTAAGATTTTATATTTTTGTGTTGCTAAGTGTGTAGAGTGTTTGCAATTTGAGCCATCACTGAAGTGCAAGCGAAGCGCAGCCAAGTTTTAAACAAAAAAACTGCAGCACCAAAGTGCTAAAAAAAGACATAAGCAAATACTCGCAAATAGAGCACCAAAATGCTAAAAAGAAAGAAAGACCTTAAGTGGATTGGAGACAACGGTCTACACGTCAAGTATCCGCAAGACGAGTAAAGCGTTTTCGTTTAACTGCTGTGAGTATTTTCTCTTTTGGTATTCTGTTTTCATAACTTAGTGTACAGAGTCGGAACTTAGTGTGTGTGTGTGTGTGTGTGAGTAGTGTATGCACGGGGCGTCGTTCTTGTCGCCCTAAATTGTGGAATTTGGACCTTGAATTAGAAATGACTCTTAGGAAACTTAGAGCCTCTTCCCAGGTTCCTAAGCTTGAATATCCATATCCATACCTCGAACCAATTGACATGGCCAATCCGAATGGCCTAAATGGGCCCAACCGGACTCTTAAGGATTACTTCACACCTACTACACATATATCACCATCATGCATCCAGTTACCCAACACCACTGTTGCTCATTATGAGATTAAGTCCAGCACCATCCAAATGCTCCCCTCACTCCATAGACTAGCTCATGATGACCCTTACAAACATCTGCATGAATTTCTAGAAAGGACTCTTAGGAAACTTAGAGTCTCTTCCTAGGTTCCTAAGCTTGAATATCCATATCCATACCTCGAACCAATTGACATGGCCAATCCGAATGGCCTAAATGGGCCCAACCGGACTCTTAAGGATTACTTCACACCTACTGCATATACGTCACCATCATGCATCTAGTTACCCAATACCACTGCTGTTCATTATGAGATTAAGTCCAGCACCATCCAAATGCTCCCATCATTCCATGGACTAGCTCATGATGACCCTTACAAACATCTGCATGAATTTCTAGAAATTTGCTCTATAGTGAGGATCCAAAACTTCACCAATAAAGCCCTAATGTTGCGTTTGTTTCCATTTTCATTAAAGGACAAAGCCAAACACTGGCTGAACTCCTTACCTGCTAATTCTATTACAACTTGGGACCAATTACAATAGAAGTTTTTGGAGAAGTACTTTCCTATTGGTAAGACCAACCAACTCAGGTGAGCCATCACCAATTTTGCTCAAATTGATGGTGAGCAATTTCATGAAACATGGGAAAGACTTTGTGACCTTCTCCAATAGTGTCCCCACCAGCAAATGCCTGATTGGCAACTTGTTCAAATCTTTTACTATGGCTTAACTGAGCCTCATCACCAAATGGTAGATTCTTCTTGTGGCGGGACATTTATGTCCAAAAATGACGCCGAGGCATGGCAGCTATTTGAGAACTTAAGTGATAATTCCCTTCACCATGCCTCCCCAACCCGGCAAGTTCGGCAACCAGTAGTTGGAGCCCCGAAAAGAGTGGGCATTTATGAGGTAGGGCAAAACCTAGAGTTAGCCCAACACTACAAGAAGTTAGGTCTTGAATGACGATTTTTTTTTTTTGTCTCCAAAGAGCTAATTTCGTCACTATAGATATTTGTGAGGAAATATTTTCCTCACCGGTTTTGTCATTGAATGTTTGTCACTAAAAACCACCATGACGAAAAATAATTTCGTCACCAATGATATTACTTTAGTGACGAAAATTTTTGTCACCAATAAAACAAAATTTTGTCGCAAAAAATCTCATTTTCATCACCAAATAGTTACATATTTATAACTTTAGTTGACGAATAAATTTGTCACACTTGTTGATAATTGATGAGGAAATAATTTCGTCACAGTAAGATGTAAAGATAACGACATTTTTCTTCTCCAAAAGTCATACATGGGTAACGAAATATATTTCGTGGCAAAAATATATATATGAGACAATTTTTAGTCACCAAACAACAAAATCAACCAAATATTTCATATATAAGCTAAAATAAATTTTGTCACAAAAAATATTTATTAGCGACAAATAATCATTTTGTCATAATAATAAGTACAAATGATGAAAAAAATTCGTCACTGAACTAGTTCCATATTTTATATTTCAGTTTAAATTATTATTTCACAAATATCCCTACTCATATCTCAATAGCCTTTTAAATGTACTAAGAAATCCACTAACTGTTATACACTATTCCACAAAAAAATTCACTAAACAATTTATATTATAAATGAAAATATATCCATCAAATAAATTTAAAAATAATCCATTAAGTATAATAATATAAAAAAAAACCATCATAGCAAATTCCAAAATGAACTAACGTTGAGTCCAAAATAAATAAATAAATAACACTCGATCTTGATTTGCAACTAGAACTAAGTATCAGTTCAGGGAAAAAAAATTCAACATTTGATCTTCATTTGCAAGTATGCTTCCAAACATCATCAAAAACCAATCTGCAAAGAAAATAAATAAGGAAAATATTAATATATTATCAATTACATCTAAACTCATATATAAATAATTTTATTTTATAAACCAATTTAGTAGAAATGCATATAACAATTCAAAACTTCAAAGAGTTGAGGTGATCCTTGATGATAAAGCAACACGGATAACATAAGATGCCAAAAGATTGCAAAGAATACCATCTATCACTATCACTAATGGCAGAATATATATAATAGCTCCAAAATATAATGTAGCATCGAGGTACTTTTGATTCACAACAATGGGCCGATGACTTCTTCAATGAAGTAAATTTGATCAGTGGAATTCAACACAAGAACCTTGTAAGACTTTTCGATTGTACCATTGAAGCCCTCTCAATGCCTTCTTATTTATGAATTTGTACCCAACAAAAGCCTTGATCAAATCCTCTTTGGTAAGGAATCATTGTGATTTTTTAGTTTTTATTTATAAACATGCTCATGATTTGTTTGGCTCTTTGGTTTTTAATTTTGGCTCCTTTTGGCTAAAAATAAAATATTGAATTGTTTAAATTCTTGGCTTATTTTCATCTTTTTGCAATAAAATACACATTTTTACATTTCTTCAGATATTTAGAAGAGCCCATGTATCATTAGATTTGTGTAATCAAACTCAATTGTGTAACTTGCATTGCTACACAAATTAAAGGATTACTGAATTCACTCATAATTGCAGTTTCAGATGTATTCATATAATCATAGCACATAACAAACCACGCAAACATGCTTTCCTTTTTCCATTCATCTACTTATATGTTTTAAGAGTTTCCAAAAAACTCTTAACTATTACTGCTTTTACTATCACCTTGTCTATATCAGATTAATCCTACTCCCTTATGGAGTTTCACATGACTATGACCTGAAACTTGTAACTTTTTTTTTGGCCATGCTCGAGCGAGATTTCTGACGCTCGAGCGGAGAGCCTTGCAAAACAGGGTTCGCTCGAGCGTAGATTTTGCCGCTTGAGCCACTGTGCAAATCTCTGCAAAACTTTTGGGAGCTCGACTTTCACGCTTGAGCGACACTTTCCTCGCTTAAGCGGACAAGTCGAATTCTGGGTTTTCTAGAACTCTGCTTGAAGCTCAAAACTCAATTCCAAAGGCCAATTTCATGCATAACTTACCCAAAACTTCAAAGAGATATATTTGAACATTAATACTTGAAGAATTACATTTCTTATACATGAATTTCATGAATTGGCAAATCATCATTTTAAATTTCCATGCAAGCATGAACTCAACTTAACTCTCATCTATCATCATTAAAATATGGGTTTGAGTTCTATAGCTTCAAAATTATGCAATCAAGTTCCATAGTCCTATAATTCATGGATGCATGTCTAACTTATCCACTAATTCTACATGTTTAACATGCTACAAGCTCAAATGTACATATTCATGGTAAAAGCTTACATGCATGTCTATACAAACTTCAATTTCATCAATTTCAACTCAATTCTTGCTCTTGGTCACACATCATGCTAGAATTCATGTAATTATGGACTTATACCCAAGAATTTGAGTTTATTTACTTACCTAGGAGCTCTAATCTTCCAATTCCTAGCTAGTTCTTGAGTTATCTTTCTCAATCTTCAAGCTCTTTGCCCAACTCTCAAATTTTGCCTTCATTCTCTCTCTAGAGTGTAACTTCAGCCAAGTATGAAAATGAGCTCAAAAGGATAAGCTTAATATAGACTAGACTAATCAAACTTGATTAAGGCTAATTAACTATGCTTACTTCAATTGATTTAATCCAATTAGTTCAGTTCGAATCAATTTTTAATTAAATTTCACCACATGCTCTAAAAATCATGCTAATCGTAAAAATACAGTCAATTTCAGTTTCTGTCGCCTCTACGGCCTTCAATTGAATTTTTATAGCAGAAAATCAAATAGATTTTCCTACGGTGAATAAATACAAACTGACAAACACAAATAATCATATAATTGATACTCAAAATCATATCAAGCTCATAATTATAATCATAATTAAGATCAATTAGCATAACACAAAGTTGGATTGTCACAGTGTAGCTTTCTGAGGGTTGAGTGTTGCTTTCTGAGGGTTGAGTGTTGATGAGTTACCAATTAAGGGTTGAGTGACGAGAGGCTCTACAGGGAGGTGTACTAATCTTTATATCTATATCTCTTACAGCTGCAGGTACAGAAGGATGCTTACCAAGAGTGAGGGATGTGAGTTCAGATATAGTGGGTTGAGTGTTGTGAGCCTGAAAATGTGTGTTATAGTAATGCTATTAACTCTCTATAATATTCTTGCAGGAATTTGGTACAGGTACAGTGGCAAGAATCTGTTGTGTGGGTTGAGTGATGTTAGCCTTAAATTTTTGGATTTTGTTTGTTTTGGTACTGAGTATATTTCCATGGAGGACTATTTGTTTATTTCTGAGATGTATACACCTTGTGTGTTGAGTGATGTAGCTCCTGTGAGATTCCCACTTACAGTCCAACATGTCACTTTTAACATGGTGTTCATGCATGCTTTCCAATTGATCCTAGGTTGTCCTGATCTATTATGGACTGATAGGCAAGTGAAGGGTAATAAAGGATCCTTCGGGCTGGAGATGACTAGTATAGGGTACATGAAGACTAGGCTGCAGGAGTGCGCCAGTCCAACTGTTACACCTCATAGAGAATGTTCTTTGTCTTTTTATTTTATAATCTCTTTTGTTATATATCTTTTGGACATGAAGATGTTAAGACTTGTATATCTTGATCCTCACCTTGTGCCAGACATATTGATTGTGTTCCTTGAATCCACATATTCCTACGGGTTGCGTAGGGATTTTGAGATAGTTAGTTGTAGTGCTGTGTTACTACGGTTTGCTACAGTCTTACTGCTGCTGCACCCTATAATTGGATTTGGTGGAGCTGAATTTTGCATGGTATTACAGGTGCTGAATATTACGGTGGGTTATAGGTGCTAGAGATGTTGGTTATGGCCGTTTGTTGAGTGCCACTGTTTTTGTTGGTTTTGTACAGGGGTGGCTGTTAAGTTTTGTTAGGTCCTGTTCACAACGCCCAACTTCCATGGATGGCGCTTATGAATAGAACTTTGTCCCTTCTGCCGCTCCCTTGATCTATATATGTAGGTGTTTTGTTGGTTGCTTTGTATAGTCTCTGGTATGGCCTGGGGTATTCCTTTTGTAATCTTGTATTTTTTTGTGTTTTTATTTATGAGTAATTTACCCAAAAAAAGAAGAAGACTCAAATTATAAGCTGCAAGCAGCGGTTCGACATCATATTGGGAATAACAGAGGGGCTTACATATCTCCATGAAGGTTCTCAAGTGAAAATTATCCACAGAAATATCAAAAGCTGGGTTATAGAGACATCAAAAGCTAGCAAATAATTGCTCCAAATAATAGCTCTATCCATGTCAATACAAATTGTGTACACAATGACTCTAGCTTAAAAACTAGAAGTTCCTTTCTACATGGCAAGGTCCTATTAATCACATCACTAATTTAGAGCAACTCCAACATTGCCTAGCAAAAATACACAAAAAAGTAAATACATAGTTTTGTCTCTACTTTGGTTAGTGTGTATTTTAACTAGGGTCATGCTAAGTAAGAATTTTGATAATGAATCTATTTTCATTAAATACATCTTGAAACTTGTTAAATCTTAGTTAATAAATAGTCAAATTGCTGTGTTTTAACTAGTATATACTAACCAACATGAGAAAAATAAAAAGAAAAAACAAGCAAGACTTACCAAAAAGGCGATGTACGAGTTCATGGGATACGTCCTTCTCTAAATTGTCTTTTAAAACCTTGCTTCTTAAGAAACTCCATGATGCTTGATGTCATCTCAAAATGCTCGTTAATCGACTCATTCATCTTTCCTATCTCTTTATTTTGTGCTTGAATTTCCTCTTTTTGTGACTGAATTTTCTCATTTTGCTCTTGTATTTCCATCTCTAGACGCCTCACATAGTCACTGTCAGTTGAAACACTGGCTGCCCTGACAGAGAAAGAACGCCTCAACCCAAGTCATTTAACATATCCCAACCTTGGCTTGAGCACCTTCACAGATAGCTCCTCCGGAGTAATTGGAACCACACCAAGTTGGGAACAATGTTTAGCTTGGATCTTTATCATATTATCCTGTCATTTAAAAATATATATATATATATATAGAAAAATGAATAAAGATACAATAAAAATTGCAATCATCCTAATACAAAAGGTAAATGTACATACATAATTCTTTTCGCACTTTGGAGAAATCCACTGCTTTGTGACATCATTAAAGTGTGTAGATTTGTAAACACATGGCAACTCTGGCAGTTGGCCCCCATTTGCGATTGTTTGATTTTTTTTGTTCTTCAACTAGTAAGTTAAATAAGAATGATGGCAGTATAATCATCTTTAAAAAAAAATGAAAGAAGACGCACCGCCTCGTGTACCCTAACTAGAAGAGATTTTGACCCACATCTATACTTCGTCTTCAATTGATTTCTATTGTCAATGTTAGCTTTTGATTGCTTCTACAAGGAGTAAGTTCCAATAGAAAAATATATATATTAGGAAGACAAGGTAATTGTCAACAATAAATAAACATAAGAAAAGTTTACCAGCCAATTGGTATCATGCCACTTCTTGTCAATCAAGTTTTTCCATTTCTCGAGGTCACATTCAAGAGGTGGGTGGCTTCTAGCATACTCCTCTCCCTTAGCACTTTTAAGGTTCAGATATTTTATTCGTAGTCTGTAAGTGTGGGTGCTCAAGCTCTATCCACACTTTGTTGCCACCGCTTTGCTAACATTCGTGGATTCACCTTCCATGTCAAATTGATCCTAGCAACAGCCACAAATATTGTAAGTCATAATTAATCATATTACATGAATTCAATCAATTATGTAAAACTTTTACCTTCAGACGCTGAAACATAGGTGCCGTAACTTCTTCATTGACATGTTTCCACTTGTGAATGCTAAAGTCTGGCAAGTGTGTTCGGACCTCAACACCAATTTTGGATACTAATTGAGAGGCATGATCCCTTACTGGCGCACAATACTCTTGTGGTATGGGAACTTTGAGCTTTCCATCTTTCTCAACCATTGCTTAAACCTTGAACCCGCGTGTTAAGCCACGAAGGTGTCTACTAGGCACTGTTTTAAAGACATAACATTGACTGATAATAATTAATTAAAGCAAAATAATAAACGCAATATAAGTAACTTTTTTTTTTTTTTTAATAAGTCATAAAATAAAATGATAACATATAGAGATATACAAGGGACATTCCCCAGGCCTTACAACACCAAACAAAAAAAACTAGAGCTATAAAATAGAAACAAAACCAAACAGATTAACTAAACTAAATAAACAATAAAGAGAATCATCCTAAAATAAACCACACAAAAGAATGTTCATTTGCCATATGAGGAAAAAAGGGCTGTGAACATTCAATAGACTAGCCAAAAACAATACAAAATACACTTGCACAACCCTCAAGAGAGAAAAGGCAAGCAAAACTAGAGAATAAACCCAAGAAAAGCCCTGCACAAACAACACTAGCACCAACCACACAGGTACAGTTGCAACTTTTTTCCCTACTCTCAAGTTAATGCTTTTCCTTTCTCAAGTTTTTTTTTCTCTTTTTTACAGTTATATTTTCTATTCCATTTTCTTGTTTCTTCCCTCTTTCCTATCTCTACAGCTTCTTCGTTCTTCTCTGTTACTACCAATTTCTTCCCTACTCTTTGTTTCTGTTCAGTCTCTTCTATACAGCTGCTGCTTTGTTCTACAGTTGCTGCAGCTGCTGATTTTTTTCCCTACTGCTATTGCTTTCTATTCACTAGTCTCCTTATCTGTTTCTCCTATACAGCACTAGTCTCATTCTCTGTTTTTGTAAGTAGTTCAGCTACTCTCACCACAATTTCAATACCTTGGGTGCTTCCATCAGTGGTGATAAACTGTTCTTTATCCACAAATTGCATAATTTTTTGGGCTCAAGGTTGGCTGTAATTACCCCAGTGAGGACCTTCATTTACATTTTCCCTTACCTACCTTTCCAATACTTCAATAACCTTGTGTCCTGCACCTAAATATGTACTTTTCCCTTTCTATTTACAGTGTCTAGCAGGAATATTATGTAGTAATGGATCACCTTTTTTGATCCTCAACAAAGAAAATTGTGTTTGGGTTTTCTTCTTTTCTTTTCTTTTTTCACTTTTCCCTCCACAAATCTAAAATCCAAACACAACCTAAGGGTAAAGTAGAAACAAAGGAGACTAGTGAAGAGAAAGCAACAATAGTAGGGAAAACAAACAGTAGCTGCAATTCATGCGTGAGGCTAAAAATATTATTTTACTAGCAAATGTGAGTTTGTTCTTCTCATATACTGTAACAAATTAAAGGATCCAAGTGTCTAAATTGCGTACGAGTGTCGGACACATATCCCACACCCTTACCCATGTCATATTCGGTGGACACGGATACTGTAGGGGAAATAGAAGAGTCCATAGATCTTAACTAGATACAACATTCATGGGTTGCTTGACCTTCATTTTTCCTTTTCATTTGACTTGACAAATCCATAATCCAAACATAAACAAAATGTGTGATCTTTTATGAAAACTCAGACTTCAGTTTTAGTTGACAAGAGCTTTTATGTGGGGAAAGAATATCATACATATAGTCCCACAGCAGGAATGGGTGACCAACTGTAAAATTTTCTTTCAGCGTGACCAAAATAGCCTTTGCCCACTGAAAAGCTGTACAAAAAGGGCCTAGATGGCCCCAATAAAGTGGGGGAACCACAAGTGTACCTTCAAGACAAATGTGAACCATAACTTGACTCTAGCCCCAACAAGATCCTAGCAAGCGGGAACCAGAAAAAAAGTGGATGGAAACCATTGCCCCTACAGAGACTTGAACCCAAAGTCACTTGTTCACCAAACATAGTGAAAGTGAATTCCCACCTGCTAGGCTACCACTCTTGGTACCTAAAACAGAAAAAGGAATCCTATTGACAAGGCAATAGGAATTTTAGTTTTGAATTGCCCTGTTAACATCCAACAATTCCTGGACAATAAGCCTTATCTAAACTCAACAAGCATTGATCTCATTCACCAAACAATTGTCAAATCAGCCAATCTTGAAAAAATGTTCACAGTTCAAATTTAAAAGGCTGTCAAAACAAATGTGAGAAGCCATCCAAAATAAAGTCAAAACATCTTTAAAAGCAACTATGTAAGATCCTAGACATGATATTTTTGTTTAAAATTGAACAATCTTGACAGTTTAAAAAATTAAATAATTGTTAGTCATGAACTGTAACACAAGTAAATAAGTAAACATTTTGACAGAAGGTAATATGCATGTGTGTATGAACAAAACAAAACTTACAAGAGTTAAACTAGGGTATACCCCAGCACATTTTACAGCAAAAAAAGAAAAAGAAAAAGGAAATCAAATCCTATGAAACAAACTGCTTGAAAATTTTTGCACCATAGAATTATATTAAAACAGAGAATTTCTTTAGCTTAGTAAAATTTAGCATCTTACCGACACTAGATTGGGGGTCTGTCTCCCTCGGTGCCTCTATATCGACATCAAGTGGCTGTAAGTGTTGGGTCTCCACATTGTCGTGTAAATCCTTATTCGGAGCAACAATTGCCTCGTGCGAAGGTTGAAAAGATGACTGCACTAATCGTTTTGGTGGCATTGGTAAGCCCTAAAAAACATAATACAAAAGCATAAACAATAAATACATAAAAATAGATAAGTAAAGATATGTATATGGAAACATAAAGATAGTATTAACAAAGCATCATTAACAAATATATAGCTACGAGACACAATAACAAAATTCAATATCATACATATAATACCTTATCGTCAACACTTTCAAAGGACTCAGCATCAATATCATCCTCATGATTTGACGGTATGTAGTCATCATCATCTACCTCAACCCTAATGTTCTTTCCCTTCTGATTAACACGATTGAGCTGAGTAGAACCCATCAAAGAAGCTGCTATACGCTTTAATTGTAGAGCATCCATTTTCTTATTATTCTTCTTGATTGTCTTATATCTTTCCATTTTGTACGCTGTTCGCTTCTGTTTCGCTAGAAAACCTAGTTTGATCCTATGTTCCTCCCCCTTAGCCATTTTGGTAACTAAAAAGCATAAATTAATATAAAACATAAAAAATAAAAAAGAATATTTACCTGAAGAGGCACGACAAAATATAGCATAACCATGTAATGCATTAAAAACATATGTCCATATAGAAACCTAAACAAAACAAAAACTACATATCATAATCCATATCAGGATCTATATCATCATCAAGTATGCCAATTTCTTCATCTTCTTCGTCATCTCTACCTTCTCTTTTTGTTTTATTCGGAATAACCTCAGTTTCAATATCATCCCTATGAAATTGAATAATATCTTCAATGTTGATCGGGACAACTAAGTTAATGTTTTCTTGTTGGAATGCATCATTAAATTTTGGTTGATCCGGTGGTTCTCTATTACCAACCTCTGGTACATCAAACACACCGCTATGTTGGACCTATTGCACAACTTGCCAAGGTTGCCCCCATTTGGTGTCATTCAGGTAGAACATTTCTTTAGCTTGACTAGGCAAAATAAAAGGGTCAGATTAATACCATTGACTTGTGACATTGATGCTTGTGCAATATGTGTCAGCTCTTACTGTTCTACTTCTACCAGTGTTACCGGTGTTGTACCATTCACATTGAAACAAAACAACTTTATTTTGACGCATGTACTCAAATTCCCAAATATTCCACAAGTGACCATAGAATTCGTGCATCTCTCCTTTGTAGTCCCCTTCAGTAAGCACACCACTATTTTGACTCTTACGACGATTGTCTACTTCCTTGGTATGGAATCTTACACCATTGATTATACAACCTGAGTACTCTTTCACTAGCAAATTAGGACCATTCGCTAATGGCCACAATTCTTCGGTTGTTTCTGGTGCCTCATCAACTCTCAATCTATTTATCTACATCCGCATACAATGTGCAACACTTGAATTACGTTAGTAATGTTTGTATTTTATACAAGACTAATAGTGTTTGGGCAATTGTGAATATTAAAAATGACTTACATATTCTTTGAACCACTTTGGAAATTCCTTCTGTTGTATCTGAGTTTTATCTTGTCCAGTGGAAATTTGTAACAAATTCTTGTGTTCCCTACTCAAATAGTTTTGGTTAATGAGTGCAATACTACTATTATTAATGACTAATAACATGAAAAATGTTAAAATATAACTGAAGATACTTCTCTATCTCAGCGCTATTGTATAATAAGAACCAATGAGCAAATATCACTAACTTTTTGTGACATCTCAACATGCTTTCTAATTTTGGCCAATAGGACGAGCAGTTTCGGTGAATATTGTCAAACCTTGACGACGGACTCCATAATCTTCATTTCGTGCATCTCGATTATGCACGGTTTCAATCCCTTCAAGATACATTGAGCAAAAAATAATACACTCCTTGACAATGTGAGCCTCTGCAATAGAACCTTCTGGTCGAGCTCGGTTGGTGACAAAATTTTTTAAAGCTCCGAGAAACCTTGAAGAGATAACCAACTAGGAGTAAGGTTAGGCACACAACATAATCTATACCTTTCATTTGAAAGTACAATTTTAGAAATTACCTTTCAATCGGGTACATCCACCGATATTGCACAGGTCCACCGAGAATAGCCTTACGTAGCAAGTGAATGGCCAGAACCATTACATTGAAGAAAGCTGGAGGAAAGATCTTTTCAAACTTACATAGTATGAGTACTATGTGTTCCTCTAATTTCTCCATTTCACTTCGTTTCAGTGCCTTTGAGCATAGATCTTGGAAGAAGCTACCTAACTCAAAAAGTGTTGTACTAATCTCTTTATTCACATAACCACGCATCCCAATAGGAAGAATCCGTTGTATAAGTACATAGCAGTCGTGGCTTTTCAATCCTGTTAATCTACCATTTTTTGCATTCACTGATCTCGAAATGTTTGTCGCGTACCCATCTGGATACTTGACTGATTTCAAGAATTCAAAGAAACCTTTTGTCTTTTTAGGGGTCAGTGAGAAACTGGCTCAAGGCTTGACATATGATCCATCGGGATTTTTTGTTAGCCACAATTTTTTTCTTATATTCATATCTTCCAAATCCATTCGTGCCTTATCTGTATCATTGTTCTTTCCATCAATTCCCAACATAGTTCCAAAAACATTTTCACTAAAGTTTTTCTCCACATGCATGACATTAATGTTGTGTTGAAGCCTTCTTTTCTTCCAATAAGGTAGTTCATACAAGATGCTTACTTTTGTCCAATTTGGGTTTTGACGAGGTCTTTTCCTGTTGCTTGGATGCTTTCCATATGTGACCCCTGTCACGCTGTCTAATTGTTCTTCAATCTTTTCTATCGGTATCACCAAAAATCTCTTCTGTTTTTCATGCTTGCCATTATATGCTCTACTCTTTTGCCTTTCTGGGTGGTCATCAGGCAAGTAGCATCGATGGTTACTATACGCAGTCTTACTTCTTAAAGATTCAAAATATGATTCATCATTGCAAGTGTAACAAGAGTAATGACCTTTTGTTCTCCATCCAGACATGTCACCAAATGCAGGCCAATCATGAATCGTCCACAACAAAGTTGTACGCATGCAAAAAGTCTCACCAGTCGAGGCATCATAGGTTAATGTACCATTTTTTCACAATTCATTCAATTCATCCACTAAAGGTCTCATGTAGACATCAATATCAATTCTTGGCTGTGATTCACCAGGAATAAGTAATGACAACATGAAAAATGGGTCCTTCATAACCAACCACAGTGGCAAGTTGTACGGAATGAGTATGACAAGTCACTAACTATATGAGTTATTCATATTTTCGAAAGGGTTGAACCCCTCAGTAGCCAACCCTAGCCTCACATTTCGAGTCTCCAAGGCGAATTCAGGATGTTGTGAATCGAGTTCCTACCACTCATCACTATGTGCAGGGTGCCTCAATACACCGTCATCTAGACATTTTTCCTTGAACCACTTCATATCCTCAGCTCTCTTCCTTGACATGTATAACCTTTTCAATCTCAGTGTTAACGGGAAGTATCGAAGGACCTTACAAGAGATCTTCTTACCTCTACCATGATTTGTCTTGTATCTGGAAGCCTTACAATTTGGATATTTATCCAGTGTTGCATTCCCCTTCCAAAAGAGCACACAATCGTTTACACAAGCATCAATGAGCTCGTATGACAAACCCAATTCGCATAGTATTTTTTTAGCTTCATAAGTTGATTTTGGAACCAAATTATCCTTCGATAAAAGTTTTGTTAAAAACTCTAGCATCATGTCAACTGACTTATTACTCAAATGGTTTGTTACCTTCATATTAAGTATCTCGATGACAAACTTTAACAAAGTGTAATTTGTGCAACCTGGGTACACCTCACGTTTGGCATCATTCAATAATTTATCAAAAGTGCGAACCTCCTCCTCTTGGGTTGTATTAGTTGATTCCCCTCTTATTCGATCTTCCACCAACGCATCAATACCTCCCAAAACCTCATTGCCCTCAACAGGTATATCATGATGATGAGCCTCATTTGATTCACGGGGTTCCCCGTACACGTACCAGATAGTGTAAGTTGGAATAATCCCATGTTGCAGCAAATGAATTGAACAATTTGAAAATTTTGACGAACAACATTCACACACTTGCGACAAGGGCACAAAATTTTACCATCTCGATCGATAATTGCCATTGCAAAACGAAGAAAAGATATTACCTCATCATAATATGTCTTACTTATTCTTCCATCAACTGTGCTACCTAGTGCAATCCAACTCTTGTCCATGTCTGACTATGCCGAGTTAATTAAAGTTAGGTGAATAGGACAAATTTTATATATAAAAAAATAAAAAATAAATATTTTAATTAAAAAAAAAGTTGAAGTTCAATGATTATACCGAGTTATATAAATGACTAAATCACACGAGGAAATAAACAAAGCAATTTAGCATAAATAGGAGAAGTATTCAAAACCAAAACAGAACCCAGATTAAAAAATATGGAAAACTCTTCTCAAATGAAAACCATGAATGCAACCAATTACAAATAAATCCACTATTAATCACGTTAACAGGAAAAAAAAACAAAAAAAAAAAACAAAGACGATAAATGCAATGTAATTTCTAAAACATAAAACAGTTCATCCATATTAAATCCAAACCATAGGAGGAGTCACAACAATTTATCCTTATTACTACATTAGTTGAGAGAAAACTTCCAATGAACAATGACAAAACTACTTTTCAAAGATGACACCAACCAACTAAGGTTGTACTAAAAACTACTACTACTGTTCCCTCAAACTTCAACAAATAAATGGTTACATATGATAGCATTGTATTGCACATGTATATATATATATATCTGTTTTAGATTTTTTAAAAAAACATTGAACAATTAGATTTATAGGGTAATAAACTATTGTGGCCATAAAATCTCTTCTTCATCTTCTTTTCCATATTCCTTCTTTTTTAGCTTTTTTCATACTTCATTGCAACTTGCAAATATATTATCATAAAGAATCTACAATACTAGAGTTTGTTCTAAACTTCAGCAGACTCAAGTTTAAGCCTAGACTTACCAATTTAGTAATTTGAAAACCAACATGTCGCAAAAAGTTAAATTACATAATCAAATTTTTTTGTTCCTTCTTATTTAAGAATAAGCATATGGATGGAATAATGTTAGAATAGGAAAGATTTGGATGCTTACCTCCGTCTGGATATATTGAGTTATAGTGCACCTCAGCCCAAAAACTCAAGAAAATAACTGCAGAGAAAATATACACATTTACATATATATAAAGTGTCCCTTGTTTAATTAATGCAAAATGAGAAAAAATTAAACAAAAAAGAAACAAGCCATTTTTTAAGGGAGAATTTCAAAAAAGTGGTGTAAACAAAATAATTTCAAAATAATGAAAGTACAAATGATTCATGCATAAATTTATGCAATAAAAACATGTATTGTCATCATCTTGAAATTATTTTTTCTACCCTCCACTTTTTTGAAATTCCCCCCCCCCCCCTCCCCTTTTTAAATACATCTGTGATTCATTGAAGCAACTAAATCTTGAAAAACATATTAACTAAAAGCATAATAAGATAATATCCCTGAAACTAAATTAACTTGTCATAAACAGTAAACAACTTGAAATATAAGCAACCTCAAATAGGTAAACTAAAAAGCCCCACCCCCCTCCAAAAAAAAAAAAAAAGTAGATAAGAGTATAATATGAAAATAGAAGAGTAAAACAATCATTTTCCTAACTAGACCATGCAAGCATATTGGAGGGAACCATAGATCATTAGCTTCTGCCAGTTATAGTGAAGGAGTAATTGGAGATCCTTTTTTTTGTTTTAAGTAGGAGTAATTGGATATCTATAAAGCATAGCTACTCCGAAAAACAATGGTGTTCATTATGATTAGAATGTTATTTATTACTCATTCGGATGTTTATTACTTAGTTATAACATTACACCAAACAGATTTTTTATTATGGTTCGTTTGGTAATTGGTGTTTAGTTATGATCATTGTGGCTATTTGATTATGACTAAAACTAGTATGATACAAAATAATATTTACAGGATACATTTTGACAGTATAGATGAAATCTTTTTTAGTGCAACTTTGACACAAAGAAGACTTGCACCAAATACAAGAATGAATTTGCATCACACACATAAAAAACTTGCACCACATGAAAATAAAATTATTTCTCCATTATTCCACTTAAAAGCAAATTCCCAAAAAAATTATTAGATGTCTCAGGTGTAAGTGGTGCCCTGACCCCAACCAATCACAAACTGCTATATCTCTCTTTTGTTTCATCAATAGACTCATCCTCTCCACCAATCACATTCAATTTGGCACACCACATGCCGTGCCACAGGAACATCAAATAACTTCTCCATTGTGAGGTAACTGGCTGCAGAATATTCCTTTACAGCTATAACTAGGACAAAGGAGAAGGGCTCCAAAGGACTTGTGTTAGATCTCTAAAGCTTCATTACAGCAAAGGGACCAAACCAAACCAACAATACACAGAAACATTACAGCACCAAACAAATATAGAGGATCTGTTGGCAAGGGACAAACAGATACATAGAAACATTACAGCAGAGCTAGCAAATAGATATAGAGTCAGCAGAGCTACCAAAAGACATTATAGCACCAAACAGATACAGAGTCAGCAGATTTGCACCACAGGTTCATAAGAATCTTTTGCAACTAAAACCGATCCATTAGTGTAACAAAGCCACAACTAAAGCAGGTGTTGCCCAAGACAACAAAATAGCAAAACAACAACCACAACAGACTTCTAAAAAGCCACCCAAAACACCAAAACAACAACCACAACAGATAACACCAGACTCCAAAATGAGACAGCAAAAGACAGACCAAATCACAGTAGATAACAGAGCAGATAACAGCAGACCATACTCACCAAATGGTGGCAGGCCAAGGTACGAAACCAACTAGCAACTTGGTGGTCTTAAATATGTGAGAGGTTTTGGTTCCCATATTAGCTTAGCAATGAACTAGGACCCTTGTGTAAGTCCTTACTTTTATTGGACTATCCAGTTATATTCATTTTTTCAATTGAAAAAACCTCTCAAACTTAGTATGGGTTGAAGAGCTTGGCTATTGGCTCCGTTGTGTTTAACATGGTTTGTATGGGGTGAAATAATAAGGATATTTCAAGGAATTGAGGAGCCTTCTATAGATTGAAGACCTCTTTCTTGGCTATCCTGTATAATTAGAATTCAAGGAGGGTGCTCCCAAGCATTATAGCTAGAAAGAAGTGTATAGCCTTATTTTGATTGATTTTATAGGTTGCTCGCTCTTTTGAGTATATGGTGGTTCTAGACAAGGCTTACATTTTTCCTTTTTTTTTTATTTTTTTATTTATATGGGTAACATCCCCTCTTAATGTTTTTCTCAATAAAATTTTACTTATTAGAGAGTAAAAGAAAGAAG
Source organism: Camellia japonica (assembly GCA_030407325.1). Taxonomy (NCBI): domain Eukaryota; kingdom Viridiplantae; phylum Streptophyta; class Magnoliopsida; order Ericales; family Theaceae; genus Camellia; species Camellia japonica. The sequence goes on along the minus strand of JAPPVO010000032.1, from coordinate 9,955,347 downwards.
AAAGAAGAAGAAATCATTACCAGATCAACCCAACTAGGTTGGCACCAAAAAACCTATCCTATCATATGCTAAGTACCCCCAAAGAAAGAAACAACCAAGAAAGAAAACAAAGACAACAGATCAGCAATACCTCACTCCCTTATATAGTCCAGTTATACACAGACACAGATAACAAATCATTCAACAAATAGACAGAGCAGCAAAGAGACAAAGCAGCATAGAACAAATCAGCAATGCAGCACAGAACAGATCAGCAAACTCCGGCTATTAGCAGCAACTGGCAGTAGTAGGCAAGAATATTATCAGTAGCAACAAACTAGCAGCAGCTGCAGTAGTAGACAAGAATAGAATGCAATCCTGCTTCAGCATCTAGCAGTAGCTCTGTAGCAGCAGTTGCCAAACAATACACTCCATATCTGCAGCAGCAACTAGGTTGACTCCCAACTAATTGTCAAAGTCAAAATGACTTTGTCAAAATTGTTTTTTGATTTTGTTACTTGCAAGAAAAAGAAAAAGAAAAAGAAAAAAAATCATATTTTGACTATATCACTTGATGACTTGCTACTTTGCATAGCCAATTTCTACATCACTATTTTCCAACTAAAGATCAACCGAACCATTCCTCTCTTATTGATATGGTTATAAATATTTTTATTTTTTATTGTTTTGAAGATGGATAAATTGTGATTATTAGGATAATTTAACTTTTGTAATTATAATTTTTAGTACTTTTGATTTTATAAAATTTGTAGAATTTCTTAGAATTTTAAAATTTCTAGCTGTAAGTTTTGATTAATGGAAGCAGTGAACACCAGTAGAGAAAAACAATTGGTTTTTAGAAAAAATAATTGTTATGGAAAAGAATAATTTTGTTGTTTTCTCTGAGGACTTGATACTACATACATAAGAAATGTTAGTTTCAAGAAGTCATCCTTCCCCTTGTAGGCACTTCTTTAAAATCACCCCCAATTCTAGTCAAAATTTGAAATTAGTTTTGGACACTTACAATCTCTTTGTTATTAATCTTCACAAGTACAATCTCTTTGTTACTCCCTCTACGCCTTCGAGCATGCAAGAGTTCCTTTCTCAACATCTTGGTATACCACTAGCTCTAATAACTTTGGGATGTATTTAGAGATGAATTTTGATATATAAGCAAAATGAAGGATCTCATTGAAAGGGTGAGATCCAAATGCCATGGTTGGATGTCTTTCTTCTTAATAAAGCAAGAAGAATCACTCTCATCAAGTTAGTTTTGGTCCCTTTAATTGATTTACTATCTGTCCATTTATCCTTTTTCCAAATATGTTTGTAGCAAAATCTCTTCCGTTCTATTTAACTTCTTGTGGGCAGGCAATCTGGACAAAAGATCAATTCATTGGCTTAGTTAGGAAGTACGTTGCAAACCCACCACAAAATGGGGACTTGGATTAAGAGACCTATCTCTCTTTATCTAACCCTCTTGGCCAAACAAAATTTTTCGTCTACAAAAAGATGGGAAATAAGTGGGGCAAACCTAGAAACTTTAGGCCTTAAACCAGGGTAAAGATTTAACTCGGTAAAACCTTATGTCCAAACCCAGAATAGATTCTACTACTCATAACTCGTATTCTTATTAAGAAGATGCAAACAGACCATTTGAGAATAATCATTGGCATTAGCCCAGTGGTTAGAGCTCGTACGCCTTACTAGATCATGGGTTTCGACTCCGTTCCAAAAACAAACAAAAAAAGAAAAGAAATAAGAAAAAAGAAAAAAAGAAAAAACATTTGAGGCAATAGATCATCAGGTCATGTTGAGCACTTAATGGTAAATAAGCTTTCTAACAAAGTAATCATCATCTATACAACTAAACCTACTGTCAGGAGAAGAGTAAAACATCAACCTCTAAATCCAATATCTGCTTTCAAGGAAAGAAATATTTACAATGCAAGAACCCCACAAAGATATTACTCAAAGTCACTACTACAACCCCATTCAAGATGTCACAAATGATATTACTCATGTTGATGATGATTATCCATAAAAAATCAAACATGAGTCCACAAGTTTGTGCTCCATCAATGCCATTTAATACAGCTTAAATTATTCACTACAGGAATTTATATAAACACATCATGCTAAATTAATAATCAGCATAATATAAGTTGAATGAAGCAAACCAGCCTAATTTCATACAAAGCACCATTACTCTTCTACATATACACACAAGCACATACACATACACAAGTAAAATCACTTTCTATTAAGAAATTGTACAACTGTAAACTTTGTTAGCACTGATCGCTCAATAAAGAAAACAATTCCAAATTTATTTACCAAATCAACAATAAAGCCAGATTATAAGCGACAAAAATTGTGAAGATTGAAAACCCATAAATTTTTTGAAACAACTCAATTAAATTGATGCAATACAAGAAAAAAATAGAGAAAAAAGAACCTGAGTTTGATGCAAAGAGTAGAGCCTTGTTTATACAAGAAGGCCGACGGTAGTGTAAGCGTTGAAGGTGGAGTAGCGAGGGCAAAGAGCGATGACAAAGAGGTATGGCGTGCGTCTATTTTGAGAGAGAGAGAGAGAGAGAAGAAGGCAAAACATAAATAAAGGTTGTTTGGGATGATCTAAATAAGTGTACTTTTTGTCATTTTATGAAAAGATGTATAAAAAATAGAGAGGTGATGTGATGGAAAAAAGATAAAAAGATGAATTATATTAGGGATGCCAAACTTGACCTTAGTTTTTTTTTTTTTTTTTTGGATTCAAAAATTACCCTATTGAGTTGATAAACAAAAAGAGGGAAAACAAAAATTAATATCCTATTTTGAGAGGGAGAGATGATAAACAAAAACAGGGGTAAAAAAATATTAATACCTTCTTCTTCTTTTTTTGTCATTGCTGCTCAATATATTAAAATTTTCCCACCAAAATTGGTGCCAACATTATTTCCTCACCAAAAGATCTCAAAAATATTAAAAATTATTGGTGATGAAAATATATTCCTCACAAATAATTTTATGATTAGTGACAAATTGTATTCCCACTAAAAGTTCCAAAAATTTGGCGCCATTCAAAAAAATTAGCGAGAAAATTTTTAGTGACGAAACTTAAATTTTCCTCACCTAAAAAGAAGTATTTATTGACAAAAATAAATTTCGTCACCTATTATTTTTATTTTTTTATTATGTGTGACAAAATTTATAAATTCCTCATGAATTATTCTTATTTAGTGATGAAATTTATTTTCTTCACTAGTTTTCGTCACCATAGGTTACTTTTGTTGTAGTGACAGGTAGAGACATTGTCCCACAAGATGGAGCAATTATTAGCTTCGGGACATGGCCCTACACAGCAAAATCAACCTCAATTTTACGAGGCATGTGCTATTTGTGCGAGCCCTACTCATGACTTGAGTGAATGCCCTTTGGCATCACAATTTCCGAAATTAGTCCAAGAGCATGTAAATGCGGCTCAAGGATTCTCCAACCCAAGTAATGACCCATATTCCAATACATATAATCCAAGATGGAGAAATCACCCTAATTTTTCATGAAAACTTCCTTCACAAGGCACTTCTTACAATCCTCCACCACCAAGGTAGAGTTTTAATAATTTTGCCAACCAATCTTCTTGCTGACCACCACAACCTTGCTGGCAACCACAACCCTTGCATGTTTCGCAAGGCAACTCGGTCTTTGAGACTCAGGTGTTAGAAGTTCTTTCAGAACTTAAGGGGTTAGCACCAGTAGTTCACTCCCATACTCACTCCATTGCAAGCTAGAGGCCTAATTGGGTCAAATGGCTAATAACATGAATAGGAGAGATGAGGGAAAATTACCGAGTCAAACTGTGGCCAACCTTAAGGGTCAATATGGGGCAGAAGGGTCAGGTGAGAATGGAAAGCACCATGAGCAGGTGTAAGTGGTGATTACCTTGAGAAGTGGGAGGGAGTTAGAGCCTCGGCCAGTTGCGTCTGATGCAACTAAGGCTAAGAAGGGTGATTGCAGTGGTCAACCTAAAGAGAGCAAGGAAGAAGGAAAGACACCTAAGGGGGATGACTTAGTCCCTAATACTTCACATGAGCCTAAGGCACCCTTTCCCCAATGCCTTAATATACCATCCCCTTTTAATAAGAAGGCAGTGTCCATGGAAGTAATGATGGAGGTCTTTAAACAGGTAAAAATCAACCTCCCCCTGCTGGAGGAGATTAAGCAAGTACCCTGCTATGTTAAATTTCTGAAGGACCTTTGTACGTAAAAGTGTAAATATAGGACACACGTGTCCCAAAAGGTCATACTCACGGAGCAAGTAAGCTCCATCTTATTGAGTGACACACCCTCTAAGCTTAAAGACCCGGGTGCCCCAATCATTGCATGCATTATAGGGGACCATTTCATTGATAGGGCCTTATTAAATTTGGGGGCTAGTGTCAATTTGTTGTCGTACTTTGTGTACGAGGAATTCAGGCTTGGCGAGTTGAAGCCCACTACTGTTACTCTCCAGTTGGCTGACCGGTCCCTCAAGGTGCCACGTGGCATGATTGAGGATGTACTAGTAAAGGTCGATAGGTTTTATCTTCCTGTTGACTTTTTGATTTTAGATATGAAACCGGTAGCCAGCTCTAAGAAACTAATCCCAGTGATCTTAGGTCGACCTTTCTTGGCAACGGCTAATGCATGCATAAATTGTCATACCGGGGTTATGGATGTTTCATTTGGAAATATGAAAATGAAACTCAATGTTTTCCAAACATCCCAACAACCCTATGAAAGAGATGAGTGTTTATTTGTGGATGTTGTGGATGAGATATGGAGGAGGCTTTACCCTCTATTTTTGTAGAGGACCCTTTAGAGACTTGTTTAGCTCATTTTGAGTTTGAAAATTTTGATATTGATGGGTCAGTGGAGGAGGTGAATGCCTAAGGCCTCGTTTGGGAACCCTCATTTTTAGTCAAAAAGTCAAAAAGTTACTAAATTAGCCAAAAAGCCAACAACCCATACCAAAAAGTCAAAGATTCTCTTTTCTCTCTACTTTTTGCACATCTTTTCGTAAAAATCCAAAAAGTCATCCCAAACATACTAGTTTTTTTTAGCTCATATTTTAGCCAAATAGCCAAAAAGTTACTAAATTAGCCTGTTCCCAAACGGGGCCTTAATTCTTCTTCTACACTGGATTTTCCTCCGTGGAAAGCCCGATTTGAGCCCCTTCATCCTCTATCTAGGGAACCTGTCACACCATCTCTAGTCACACCACCTACACTTGAGTTGAAGCCACTTCCGACCACACTCAAGTATGCATTTTTAGGGCCAAAGGATACTTTACCTGTCATCATTGCATCTGACTTAACTGCAGAGCAGGAAAGTCAATTAATGAGTGTTCTTGTGGCACATCAGAGTGCTATAAGGTGGTCGGTGGCTGATTTGAAAGGGATTGATCTCTCCGTGTGCATGCATCATATACATCTAAATAAGGACACTAAACTTTCTCAGGAAATGCAACGGAGACTCAATCCCAACATGAAAGAGGTTGTGAAAAAAGAAATTTTGAAATTGTTAGATGCAAGTATTATATATCACATCTCAGATAGCAAGTGGGTAAGTCCCACACAAGTGCTGCCCAAGAAATCGGGCATCACTGTTGTAGAGAGTGAGAAAAGAGAGTTGGTCCCTACACAAACCACTACTGGGTGGCGAGTGTGTATTGAATATAGGAGATTAAATTCCATGACTAAAAAGGACCATTTTCCTTTGCCATTTATTGATCAATTTCTTGAGAGGTTAGCGGGGTAGGGTTTTTATTGTTCTCTTGATGGTTACTCGGGTATAATCAAGTCCCAGTGTACCCCGTTGACCAAGAAAAGACAACGTTCACTTGCCCTTTTGACACTTTTGTTTACAAGCGCATGTCCTTTGGGCTTTGTAATTGTAACGCCCCAAATTTTTGGAACATCAAGGGAAATTAAATAAACAAAATAACTTAATAAATTAAAAAGTTGACATCTTAATAGGACATTCTAACTCTCATACATAACCAAAGGTTCAAATAATATTAAATAAAAACTTAAAATTATCCAAATACAACATCAAATGAAATTATAAAGTCCTTAATATCTAATACATAAGATAATAAAAGTTATTTGACTCTAGTCATGGTTTCAAGTTAGCCAAGGCTCTACGTTAGCGTCAACTCCATTTCAGCTTCAATTATTTTCTCGCCAAAACCTGGCATAAAACGCCAGGGCAACAAAAATATATGCCATGAGTTTTGCAACACAGTAAGAAAACATAACCAACCGATCATTAGTTTTAAGAAAAAAAATAAAGAGATTATAAACATGAGATAATAATATAATTATAAACATAAATTACAACCATTAAAATAATTTCAATAATTTTAATAAATTAGGTAACACTCGAAATCTCACCGAAGAGATTTAACTTACCAACCACCAAGCATGGCAACAGTTAATTTGAAACTCTCCCTTGGTCAAATATTCAAGTATTACTAACTGTAACTACCAAGGATGCCCACATCCGGAGTTATATACCCAAGTAGTGGCATCCATGGTCTGCCCTAAGGAAACAGTCTGCCAGGAGTACATAACCTCCCTGTGTGTCACCTGCACATCCACCCTTATTTCAAAACCGAATACCGAAAAGAGTTCAAATAAGTCTCGTGCCATCATAGGGTTTCGCAACACAATTTATGTGAGAATTCTCAAAACCAGGGCTCACTCTGAACAACCGGTATTAACTGTCAACCTTTAATTTTGTACACTCTTTAAAACCAAGACTCACCCTGAACAGCTGGTATTAACCGTCAATTGTTAACTTTATATATGTCGTTAATCATTTCAGTCAGTTTTGATATTAATCACAAGTAATTCTAATTTTTAATTACAAATAATGTTATATCAACTCATTAAAATTTCTAACATAAAAATATTACATATATCACAAAATAATAAATAATTGTACAAAATTTAAATAAACAATTTATTTAAATCATGGTATGAAATAATAATTTAGATACCAATAAATCATAATTACACACATGCATGGATTTTTAATCTACAAGATTAGACTAGCACAATATTAAATTTTTAGTCCAAATAAACAATTGAAGAGATAATTTTTTATTCCTCCTTAATCTGCCAGAATTTTCAGAATGCATATCTCGCAATTAAAATTATAAATAAATTACTTATACAACTCTAAAATTCATATAAATCTACAGAATACTCAATAAACATGTTATGGTCATTTTTCAGAAAGCATTTTCGAATATAAATAATTCTGAAAAATTCCAAGAAAGTTTATGACGCAGATTTATCACATTTTCTTAAATTAATTCCGCACTTAAATTTATAAATTAATTCCATAATCTAAAAATTTATTATGAAACTAGACTTCTCAAATTTAATTTTTTGTTTAGAAATTACCAGATTTGGTTTAATATAAAATTTTTAATGATTTTTCTAACACAAAGTAAAATCTACCTATAGCTCTGGATTTGGTTAAAAATCTGTATAAATTCGTACAAAACTCCGTAATTGTTGTAAAAATGCATGGATGAAGTAGACATCATTCTAAACAACTTTATAGAAGAAATTATCTTCAAATTTTGAGTATAAAATTGTCTAAAAATTCGTACAAATTTTCTGGCAAATTCAAGGACCAAATAAATTCTTCAATCCTCTCTTTAATGGTATAAACTACACATGCAAGCCTATTTTCACAATAATACCATGACTTTAAGACTATCAATATCTTCAAATATTTGATATACACATCACAAAATTTACATACATATATATAAAAATTTCTATTTATAAATTAGTCATTTTATCATATAAATATAATCTAAAAATTTCAATAATTAAAAAAAATGAGAGGGTTGAGAGGATTTTCATACTTAGTTGTAGGATTGAAATAGAATAGTGAAATGGTAGGAAAATATGCAACCTTAATCTCCCACTCTCTTCTTCTCCTACTGCTTTGTTGCTCACAGAACTTTTTTTTGTTTTTTTTCACTGACCCGGAGGAGTAAACATACATATGTATATATAGATAATCAACCTGAGCTCCCTTTTTTCTTTTCTTTTTTTTCTTTCTTTCTTTCTTTCTCTCTCTCTCTCTCTCTCTCTCTCTCTCTCTCATCATTCTCTCAGGTGGTCTCTTCCACTCTTCCAATTTCAAGAAGCATAATAAGGTGAGGGTTCCTATACTTACATGCAAACAAATATGTGGCAAAGTTGCCACCGAAAATCTGCTCTTTTTTTTTTTTTTTTTTTTTTTTGTGTGTATTTGTGTGAGTTGCTTAAAATTGATACACTAAGATTTTTAACTAAACTATTTAGTAAGAATAATTATCACGTTGGATCCTTATTTAAATAATTTATAAATAACAAATATTGAACACCCACAAAATTATTATTCTTAATAATGTCTTTGTTAGTGATTGAATTGGGTTAATTTAAAACTAAGGCCAAGTTTGGGGTATGTAAAAAAAGTCAAAAAATTACTCAAAAAGTTAAAAAGTTAACACTATTCACCAAAAGTCAACAATTACGGCTGCACAACTCCCAATCCTAATTTTCCTCTACAAACTAATTTTTACAATTTTTTATTACACATTTTTTCATGAAAAGTCAAAAAGTTAACCCAAACATCCATATTTTTTCTCTCAACTTTTTAGTCCAAAAAGACAAAAGTGCACTTATTTAGGACACTCCAAACAACCCCTAAATTTTACACTAATATATATTTCAAATAAACTCTGGATAAAATTAATTAATTAATTAAGTTATTTATTTATTTATTATTATTTTTAGAATAATTAAATGCGGGTTTTCACAATCTACCATCCTAAAAAAAATTTTGTCCTCGAAATTAATTCGTACCTTTAGACTCGAAAAGCTGAGGATAATTAACACGTATCATATCTTCTCGTTTCCACGTTGACTCTTCCGTCCCACGATGTCTCTAGAAAACTCGAACCAATGGTATAGTTTTACCTCGTAATTTTTTCTCATGACGATCCAAAATTTTGACAGGCTTTTCTTCAAATGTCACATCTTCATCAAAATTAATTTCCTCCCAATTGATGATGTGAGAAGAGTGTGGCTCGCATTTCTGTAGCATAGAGACGTGGAAAACATTATGTACTCCAGCCAGTTGAGATGGTAGAACCAAATGATACGCCACTTCTCCTATTTTGTCCAAAATTTCGAAAGGCCCAATGAAGCGAGGTGATAACTTTCCCTTCTTTCGGAAACGAACAACTCCTCGATGAGGTTGTATTTTCAGAAAGACATGATCTCTAACTTGAAATGCTAAATGTCTTCTCATTTGATCTGCATAGCTTTCCTGCCTACTCTGAGCGGTCTCAAGTCTTTGTCTAATTAATTTCACCTTCTCGGTAATTTCTTGAACCAACTTTGATCCTATAAGAGGTTACAAAGTCGTCCATAAAGTTCTTCATACGGTGCCATTCCAAAACTAGCCTGGAAATTATTGTTGTAAGCGAACTCAATGAAAGGTAGGTGTTTCTCCCAACTTCCCTTAAAATCCATAATGCAAGCTCGAAGCATATCCTCCAAGGTTTATATCGTCCTTTTAGACTGCCCATCGGTTTGTGGGTAAAATGTCGTGCTAAAGCATAGGTTCGTTCCCATTTCCTTCTACAAGCTCTGCCAAAATTGAGAAGTGAATCGATGATCACGATCAGACACGATGCTAACTGGTACTCCATGTAACCTGATCACTTCTTTGATGAACAATCTACTGAGTGAATCCAATGTATCTGATGACCCGAAAGGTAAAAATCGGGCTGTCTTAGTTAGTCGATCCACTACTACCTACATGCCGTCATGTCCCTATGGTGACTGAGGCAAAACCCGTCACGAAATCCATGGTTATGTGTTCCCATTTTCACTCTGGGATTAGTAAGGGTTGAAATGTTCCTGCCAGTCTTTGATGTTTAGCCTTTACTTGTTGACATGTCAGGCACTGAGACAAAAACTTCGTCACATCCTTTTTTATTCCGCCCCCACCAATATTGGCGTTTTAAGTCTTGGTACATCTTAGTACCTCTCGGATGTACTGCGAATGCTGAATGGTGGAATTTCTTGAGTACCTTTTCCCTTAATGAGTTGTCGCTTGGCACGAACATTCGATCTTGATATTTCAAACTCCCATCGGTGTGAATTTCCCAACCAAGCATGGTTTCACTAGATTCCATTTGTGCCTTGATGAATGCTACCTCCTGATCGTATTTTTGTGATTCCAATATCTCGCCCAAAATTCTAGGCGTAGCAATTTGAGCACCAATGTAAGCCTTTTCATCTTGAACCTCCATTTGTATCCCAAATTCATTAAGTGTTTCAACCATATTCCATTCTCTAAGTGCTAAACTAGCATCAATCTCTCTATTCCTGTGACTTAGCGCATCTGCCACCACGTTAGCCTTGCCGGGATGATAGGAAAGGGTAAATTGGTAATCCTCGAGATACTCTATCCAACGTCTCTGACGCATGTTCAGATCCCTTTGGGTGAACAGATACTTCAAGCTTTTGTGATTAGTGAATATCTCAAACTTTTTATCATACAAGTAGTGTCTCCAAATTTTGAGTGCGTGAACTATAGCTGCTAACTCCAAGTCATAGGTGAGATAATTCTTCTCATGGTTATTTAATTGCTTTGATCTATATGCCACCACCTTGCCATTTTGCATCAATACTGTGACAACCCTCACCACTGATTAGTGCTAATCTATGATTAAGCATGTTAACCGACTGATTGACTGAAATCCTAAACTGATTGATTGAACGTATTAGTTTAAATGCATTTCTATCTGTTTGTCACTGAATTATCTGTTCGTGTTTTATGTTTAAACTGCTAATTGAAGGCCTTATCGACGGCCGATTTCGGAATTGCTTAATGTTTTATGCTCGTTAGAATTTATGTAATTTTATGGTATATTTAATTGAAATGTGATTTGGTATGATTAAATTAGGTTAAATATTGATTAATTTCAAGAGTTGGTCTTATTTACAACTTTGCCACTTAGTGGCCCACTTCATATCATATTTTGAGGCTTGAATTATGCATTAGATACATCATTTCCTCAGCCATTCCGTGAGACCAAAACCGACTAGAGAGAGAGAGAGTTAGGAGAGCTTGGTTTCAACAAAGATTTGCTTGGAGACTTGAAGAAATTGTAGAGAATTTGTACATTTGAGCTTATATCCTTAAGTTTAAAGACCTAAGGTAGAACATTTACCTTCTTGTTTGTGAATTCAAGTTAATTGTTGCATGGTTCATGGTAAATAGGAGCTTAAGATCATAAATTGGTTGTAGATTGTTGAATAAAGGCTTAATCCATGCATGCATGTGCATATCTTGAAGTTTGAAGTTGTCTTCATGGAAATTCTTGCATGCATGTCCATATCTTGAGTATAGTCCATGAATTCATCTTGTTATAGAAAGAATTGGTTTATTTGTTCATGTTTTGAAAGCTTGAAGTTGATTAAATTCATGCATGTTATGTTTTACATCATGTTCACGGAATTTGTTTGAATTTGTGTTCAATTGAACTACCTTTGGGTTTCGATTTGTCAAATTGATCTTTGAAACATTTAATATTATGGGTTTTGAAGTGTTTTCCAGAAAATTAGCCCAAGATGATTGAATTTGATGCATTAAAACTTGGTTTTTTGAGGTTCAAATCTGGAATTTCCAGAATTTGGACTCACGCTCGAGCGGGGAAATTGGTGCTCGAGCGTGGAATACGTGCTCCCAGCACTTTGCATTGTTTTACAGTCCGCTCGAGCGGGGAAATTAACGCTCGAGTGGGGACCTGAGTCACAAGCTCGAGCGGGTGTCGAGGGCCCATCGAGCGTGATTTTCACACATCCAGTACTTTTGCCATGTTTTGCAGTCCGCTTGAGCGTGGGAAGTGACGCTCGAGCGGGGAACCTTTGTCTGCATGTCCGCTCGAGCGTGGAAAGCCACGCTCGAGCGTAACCCCTGTTTTCTGAAAATTTTGTAAGTGTTTAAAAGTGCATCTTTGCATCTTTTTTCCATTCTAGGCATTCCTAGGGCATGTTTAAGGCATCTTAAGGAGGATATTGATATAGAACCACACCGAGGCAAATTAGGGATTAAGTTATTATTTTTCCCGACTGTGTAGCTTAGTGTGTGTTCACTCTATAACTGTGTAGGGTTGGCATCCGAAGACGCTCTAGCTTATCTGTAGCCCAGAACTCTGTGAGTAACGATGTTGTAAAAATATGTTCAATAATGATTAACTTCTGAACAATTGAATTGTACTGTTTTCTGAAATGATATTGTTACTGACTGAATGATGTCCTATTTGTGAACTGTATTTGTGGCATCTATAGCAACCTACTGTTACTGTACTGTACTGCTATTGACACAGAGATCTCTGTCGGTTCCCATGTTTGGAACCACTACTGTTTATTGATATGATGGCCATCAACTGACTGTTCGGTCTGTTAAGACCTACTGTACTGTTTGCTATTGGATGTACCACTTATGACTGCTATGATCAAATAACTGTTATACTGATAAATGATTGTTTTCAATACTGAAAGGACATTCATTCTTAACCTCTTTACGCATATGTTATTCACTGGGCTTTAGCTCACTGCTCATTTATATATGTAGGTGTACAGGCACCGAACCGCTGCTAGGGGCATCAGGATAAGCTCCTATTTTGTCAAAGCCAACCATTGTGCCTCACTGCGAGGTTCCAAGTCCTTCAAGCTAGGGCTTTTTGGGTCTTTTAGTTTTTCCCTTTTTGGTATTGACTGTATATATGTATGAAAAGTCTTTTGCATACAAACTGTCACAGCTCATTGGACATCTTTTAATTACTGTTTTGGCTTCCGCCAGCCTCTGTACTCTGTATTACTGTTTTACTGTTAAGCAGGCCTTCGGTAATCTTGGATTACTGGCCGGTTACGGTGCTAAACCCATAGGGGCAGGTTTGGGTCGTGACAGAGTGGTATCAGAGCGATATTCAACCACGAGTTATACCGCACACACGTGTCCAAATGAGCTATAGGATGTCCTAGAAAAGTAATAGGGCATCGCATGAGAATGAAAAGTGTGTGTGGACATGACATGATTATATGTGCTAATGTGTTAATGTGTTTAAAGTATGCAACTTCCTATGTTTATTATTATTATGTTGCATATAGTGAGATGGATAATGCAAGAACTACTGATGAAACTGAATCATCCGAAGCCAGAATGACAAGATTGGAAAGAACAGTTGAACTGCTAACTGAGGCCTTAAGGCAACAGCAACAACAGAACCAACAGCCCCCACCTCCTCCGGTACAGCCGGAACAAAATGTGAATGATGATATAATAGCCCTGACACAAAAATTTAGCAAGATGAAACCGCCATCCTTTCAGGGAAGCCTTGAACCCTTGAAGGCTGAAGCATGGGTTCTTGAAACAGAAAAGTTATTTGAAGTGTTTCCGTGCTCTGAAGCACATAAAGTATTACTGGCTACCTTCACCTTATAGGAAGAAGCTAGAAGGTGGTGGATGCTGGTCCGTGACACCAACACAGTTGTGACTTGGGCTCAGTTTAAGGAGTCCTTCTTTGAGAAATACTTTCCTCAGTGTGTCCGGGATCGCAAGGTGACTGAATTTGAACAGTTGAGGCAAGGTACCATGTCTGTTGTTGAATATGAATCGAAATTTACTGAACTTGCCAGATATGCACCACATATGGTGGACACTGACTATAAGAAGGCTAGGAAATTCGAAGGCGGCCTTAATGTCGAAGTACTTGACAGAATTAATGTGTTGAAATTGCACAAGTGTGTGGATGTTCTTGACCGGGCCATTATAGCTGAATCAAATATTGAAGCACTGAAACAAACTGAAACACCAGCGTCTGAATGGTGTGTGGTAAGAGACGAGGCCTTAAATTCAAGAAAGAAAGGAGGAACAATCCGTTGAACAAAAAGCAGAATACAGGGTCAACGACTAGTTCTAGTCAAGGGAACTGTTCCATACCGCCCTGTTCCGAATGTGGTAAGAACCATAAGGGAGTTTGTTATAAAATTTCTGGTGCTTGTTACAGGTGTGGCAAGGTGGGCCACATGGTTAAAGATTGCCCTTCCACTTCCCAAGGCAATAGCAGAGCTGCACCAGCCGCCTAGCAGGGCAGCATCAACTGTCGCACCGAAACCCAATCCCAAAGCTACCGGAAAAGAGCCTATGAGGCAAGGCCGGGTATTTGCACCCGTACCAGGACATGTACAAAATACTGAGACCGTTGTGTCAGGTATACTCTCAATTTGTGCTCAAAATGCTTATGTTTTGATTGATTCGGGGTCTACACATTCATATGTATCGCATGCTTTTTCACGGAAATTGAATAGACCACTAGAACCTATGAACTATTTGTTAGCTGTATCTTCGCCTGTTGGAGGATCTATGACTTGTGCTTATATGTACCCTGCATGTGAGATTATTGTTGCGGATGTTCATCTGTATATTGATTTACTGCCATTGAATATTGATCATTTTGATGTGATATTAGGAATGGATTGGTTAACAAAATATCATGCCACCATAGACTGTGTAACAAAACAAGTTGTTTTCCGTCCACCTGGATTGCCTGAATTTGTGTTTAATGGAGTTGGAGTAGTACCTCCCCCATATCTGATTTCATCTATGAAAGCTTTTAAACTGATTAGAAAGGGGTGTAAGGGGTATCTATGTTCTGTATTGACTGTACCTACTGATGCTAACACTGATGTGAACAGTATTCCTATAGTCAGAGAATTTCCAGATGTTTTTCCAGATGATCTGCCAGGGGATTTGATTGATAGGGACATTGAGTTCACCATTGATGTGATTCCGGGTACACAGCCCGTATCTAAAGCTCCGTATAGAATGGCACCTACCGAATTGAAAGAGTTGAAAGTTCAGCTGCAAGAACTGTTAGATAAGAAGTTCATCAGGCCCAGTACTTCACCGTGGGGCGCGCCAGTCTTATTTGTGAAAAAGAAAGATGGCTCATTGAGACTCTGCATTGACTACCGTGAACTGAACAAGGTAACAATGAAAAATAAATATCCATTGCCTCGCATTGATGATTTATTTGACCAGTTACAGGGTGCCCAAGTGTTCTCCAAAATTGACCTTAGATCTGGATACCACCAGTTGAAAGTCAAGACAGGGGACATTGAAAAGACTGCTTTTCGAACGATGTACGGACATTATGAATTCTTAGTTATGCCTTTCGGAGTCACCAATGCACCTGCTGCATTTATGGACCTTATGAACCGAATTTTTAAACCATTCCTCGATGACTTTATCATTGTATTCATAAATGACATTTTAATTTATTCCAAAAGCACTGAGGAACATGAACATCATTTGAGAATTGCTTTGCAGACCCTAAGTGAACAGAAACTGTATGCTAAACTAACTAAATGTGAATTTTGGCTAGACAGTGTGATGTTTTTGGGACATGTGATCAGTAAGGATGGTATTACAGTTGACCCGCAGAAAATTGAAGTAGTGAACTGGCCTAGACTGACAAATGTTACCGAAGTCCGAAGTTTTCTAGGCTTAGCCGGGTATTACAGAAGGTTTGTCAAAGATTTCTCCAAAATTGCCCTACCACTGACATAGCTGACTCAGAAGGGGATATCATTTGATTGGATCGACCAGAGGGAATCAGCTTTTCAAGAGTTGAAAACTCGACTCGTGACTGCACCAATTCTCACCTTACCCTTAGGTACGGATGGTTATACTGTATATAGTGATGCTTCTTATAAGGGTTTGGGATGTGTTTTAATGCAAAATGGTAAAGTGATTGCGTATGCTTCTCGACAATTGAGACCACATGAAAAGAACTACCCGACCCATGACTTGGACTTGCTGCAGTAGTGTTTGCGCTAAAGATTTGGCGTCACAACCTTTATGGGGCGACATGTGAGGTGTATACAGACCACAAGTTTGAAATACTTCTTCACACAGAAAGAACTGAACATGAGGCAGCGGAGATGGTTAGAACTGATAAAAGATTATGACCTGCAAATCCTGTACCATCCAGGGAAAGCTAACACCGTTGCTGATGCACTAAGTCGGAAATCGATTGGAAATTTAGCTTGCTTACTCACTAGGCAGAAAGAATTGCTATGTGACCTTGAAAGACTTGAAATTGAGATCGTTTTGCGTGAACAATGTGGGATAATAGCTGCTATTTCTGCTCAACCAGCACTGATTGAAGAGATTAAAGAGAAACAGCAACAGGATGACTTCTTTAAGAAGATCATCGAAGAACGGGAATCCAAACCGAGGCCGGATTTCAAATTTGAGAATAATGTATTGAAATTTTAGGGAAGATTGTGTGTACCGTGATTCTGAACTGAAAAGAAGAATTCTGCAAGAATGCCACAATTCGAAATTGTCTATCCATCCAGGAAATACAAAAATGTACCAAGACTTGAAACTGAATTTCCGGTGGCCGGGAATGAAAAAAGAAATTGCTGATTTTGTGTCAAATGTCTTCATTGCCAACAAGTTAAAGCCGAACATCAACGACCCGCAGGTTTACTGCAACCCTTACCGATACTAGTGGAAATGGAACATATCACTATGGATTTCATTGTTGGTTTACCTCGCTCCAGTAAAGGTATGGATTCAATTTGGGTTATTGTTGATAGACTGACTAAATCTGCTCATTTCTTACCTGTCAAAACAATTTATAATGCCGACAAATTGGCTGTAATCTATATTGATGAGATTGTTAGACTGCATGGAGTGCCTGTGTCCATTGTTTCTGATAGGGATTCGAAGTTTACATCGAGATTCTGGCAAAGCTTACAGACAGCATTGGGTACTGAATGAGACTGAGTAGTGCCTTCCATCCTTAGACAGATGACCAGTCAGAAAGAACCATCCAGACTCTGGAGGATTTACTGAGAATGTGTGTTCTTGATTTCCAAGGAAATTGGGAGAGCCACTTACCTTTAGCTGAGTTTGCTCAACAACAGCTTTCACTCGAGCATTGGTATGCGCCTTTCGAGGCTTTGTATGCAGAAAATGTCGATCTCCGATTTGCTGGGCAGAAGTTGGAGATGGGCCTTTGCTTGGGCCCGAAATTGTACTGAAACTACCGAAAAAGTGAAACTAATTCAACAGAGACTGAAAACCACACAGAGCTGACAGAAAAGTTATGCGGATGTCAGAAGGCGAGACAGAGAGTACGAAGTAGGTGATCATGTTTTTGTTAAAGTGACATCGATGAAATGCCAGACTCGTTTTGGAGTCAAGGGTAAGCTAGCGCCGAGGTATGTCGGACCGTTTGAGATTATTGAGAAAATCAATCCGTTGGCGTATCAAGTAGCGCTTCCTCCTGAAATGGAGCATATGCATAATGTCTTCCATATTTCAATGTTGAGGGGTTATCTTCGGGATCCCTTCCATGTGATTGAGCCTACCCGTGTAGTGCTAAGTGATGACTACACTTACGAAGAACGGCCTATTCAGATAGTGAACAGACGGATCAAGAAGTTGAGGAACAAAGAAATTTCGTTAGTGAAAGTTGACTGGCAAAACCATGGTGGCTTGTATGCCACTTGGGAAAGGGAAGATGATATGAGCAAGAGATATCCTGAACTGTTCCCACTGAATCCTGTTTTCTTCCAAAATGAAGGTAATTCGAGTTTGGAGGACCAAACTCTTTATAAGGAGGGGAGACTGTGACAACCCTCACCACTGATTAGTGCTAATCTATGATTAAGCATGTTAACCGACTGATTGACTGAAATCCTAAACTGATTGATTGAACGTATTAGTTTAAATGCATTTCTATCTGTTTGTCACTGAATTATCTGTTCGTGTTTTATGTTTAAACTGCTAATTGAAGGCCTTATCGGCGGCCGATTCCGGAATTGCTTAATGTTTTATGCTCGTTAGAATTTATGTAATTTTATAGTATATTTAATTGAAATGTGATTTGGTATGATTAAATTAGGTTAAATATTGATTAATTTCAAGAGTTGGCCTTATTTACAACTTTGCCACTTAGTGGCCCACTTCATATCATATTTTGAGGCTTGAATTATGCATTAGATACATCATTTCCTCAGCCATTCCATGAGACCAAAACCGACTAGAGAGAGAGAGAGTTAGGAGAGCTTGGTTTCAACAAAGATTTGCTTGGAGACTTGAAGAAATTGTAGAGAATTTGTACATTTGAGCTTATATCCTTAGTTTAAGACCTAAGGTAGAACATTTACCTTCTTGTTTGTGAATTCAAGTTAATTGTTGCATGGTTCATGGTAAATAGGAGCTTAAGATCATAAATTGGTTGTAGATTGTTGAATAGAGGCTTAATCCATGCATGCATGTGCATATCTTGAAGTTTGAAGTTGTCTTCATGGAAATTCTTGCATGCATGTCCATATCTTGAGTATAGTCCATGAATTCATCTTGTTATAGAAAGAATTGGCTCATTTGTTCATGTTTTGAAAGCTTGAAGTTGATTAAATTCATGCATGTTATGTTTTACATCATGTTCACGGAATTTGTTTGAATTTGTGTTCAATTGAACTACCTTTGGGTTTCGATTTCTCAAATTGATCTTTGAAACTTTAATATTATGGGTTTGAAGTGTTTTCCAGAAAATTAGCCCAAGAGGATCGAATTTGATGCATTAAAACTTGGTTTTGAGCTTGAGGTTCAAATCTGAATTTCCAGAATTTGGACTCACACTCGAGCGGGGAAATTGGCGCTCGAGCGTGGAATACGTGCTCCCAGCACTTTACATTGTTTTACAGTCCACTCGAGCAGAGCGAGGACCTGAGTCACAAGCTCGAGCGGGTGTCGAGGGCCTATCGAGCGTGATTTTCACACATCCAGTACTTTTGTCATGTTTTGCAGTCCGCTCGAGCGTGGGAAGTGACGCTCGAGCAGGGAACCTTTGTCTGCATGTCCGCTCGAGCGTGGAAAGCCACGCTCGAGCGTAACCCCTGTTTTCTGAAAATTTTGTAAAGTGTTTAAAAGTGCATCTTTGCATCCTCTTTCCATCCTAGGCATTCTAGGGCATGTTTAAGGCATCTTAAGGAGGATATTGATGTAGAACCACACCGAGGCAAATTATGGATTAAGTTATTATTTTTCCCGACTGTGTAGCTTAGTGTGTGTTCACTCTGTAACTGTGTAGGGTTGGCATCCGAAGACGCTCTAGCTTATCTGTAGCCCAAAACTCTGTGAGTAACGATGTTGTAAAGATATGTTCAATAATGATTAACTTCTGAACAATTGAACTGTATTGTTTTCTGAAATGATACTGTTACTGACTGAATGATGTCCTATTTGTGAACTGTATTCGTGGCATCCATAGCAACCTACTGTTACTGTACTGTACTGCTACTGACACAGAGATCTCTGTCGGTTCCCATGTTTGGAACCACTACTGTTTATTGATATGATGGCCATCAACTGACTGTTCGGTCTGTTAAGACCTACTGTACTGTTTGCTATTGGATGTACCACTTATGACTGCTATGATCAAATAACTGTTATACTGATAAATGACTGTTTTCAATATTGAAAGGGCATTCATTCTTAACCTCTTTACGCATATGTTATTCACTGGGCTTTAGCTCACTGCTCATATATATATATATATATATATATGTAGGTGTACAGGCACCGAACCGCTGCTAAGGGCGTCAGGATAAGCTCCTGTTTTGTCAAAGCCAACCATTGTGCCTCACTGCGAGGTTCCAAGTCCTTCAAGCTAGGGCTTTTTGGGTCTTTTAGTTTTTCCCTTTTTGGTACTGACTGTATATATGTATGAAAAGTCTTTTGCATACAGACTGTCACAGCTCATTGGACATCTTTTTAATTACTGTTTTGGCTTCCGCCAGCCCCTGTACTTTGTATTACTGTTTTACTGTTAAGCAGGCCTTCGGTAATCTCGGATTACTGGCCGGTTATGGTGCTAAACCCATAGTGGCGGGTTTGGGTCGTGACAAATACGCACCCCAGACCTTCTTTGGAAGCATCACAATACATTGTACCCAACATCACGTTCTGGTACTATGAAATGGGGGCACTCGTCAATCTTTTCTTGAGTTTGGAATGAATTTTCACAATACTCGTTCCATTCAAACTTTACCCCATTTTGAGTCAAATGTGTCATTGGTTTGGCCAATTTTGAGAAGTCTTGAATGAATCTTCGATAGTAACCGGTCAATCCTAAGAAACTACGAATCTCAAATGTGTTCTTAAGTTGCTTCCATTCTGTCACTGCTTCTACTTTAGTTGGGTCTACTGATATTTCCTTTTTAGATACCACGTGACCCTTACTTCCTCTATCTAGAACTCGCATTTACTAGCCTTAGCATACAGTTGGTTCTCTCTCAAAGTTTGAAGTACTATTCTTAAATGTTGTTCATAGTCTCCTTCAGACTTGGAATACACTAGCATACTCGCACACCACACGAGGTAGCCCTAGTTCCATACGATCCTTGTCTTCCAGAACTAAGCTGGCTAGCCACCCAGCTAGGTGATTAGGCCACTTTGACTTTCCAAGTGTCAGTGATAGGGAATCTCGTCTGTCCCCCTTAAATTGGAATCGTGTTCCGTCATGAAAGTAAGCAGTCATCGTCTTTCGATAGTAATTAATGGTGGCTCTATGGGTTGATAACCAGTCCATCCCTAAGATAACGTCAAAGTCTGATATTTCCATGACTCGTAGGTCGCAAGTTAAACGCAAACTGGAGACTCCAAGTTTACATGATTTGCATACGAGATCTACTCAAGTTTGACCTTCTAGCAGTGAAGCTACACTCATAGGTGTTTCTAATAGTTCAAGCTCTAATCCCAAGATTCACACAGTTATAATAGAGAAGAAAGAGTATGACGTGACTATGACAATAGCATAATTAGCATAAAAATTCAAATGGAATTTGAACAGACGGTACAGTCGGATGACAAGATGGTTTTGAACTTTTAATAGGGTTAAGATTATGGAGCTATATTTGAATTGAAATTGTGTTTGGCCATACACATTTCAAACCAAATACCTAAGATTCTTCACTCTCTAAGGATTGAAAGAGTGCAACTGGTTTTCAAGAGAACAACATACAAGATACAATAATCATGGCTCAAAAATTGCCAATTGATCATCTTAAAGCAATACTTTGTTAGATTGGAAAGGTTCAATGAAGATAGAGAAGTGATGATTTTACATCCGACAAATTTGGCGTCAAGCTAGAGGTACAGTTAGGATCAAACAAGGACAGTTAATATGATTAGCATAAAGCTTGCATAAATTATGAGTCACATAATTTTATTCCTTCTAACACATGACACTACTCCTCAATTGAGGTTAAACCTCCTCCAACCGTCCCTAGGTATTCTAACCTAGAGCTCTGATACCAAGTTGTGACGCCCCAAATTTTTGGAACATCAAGGAAAATTAAATAAACAAAATAACTTAATAAATCAAAAAGTTGACATCTTAATAGGACATTCTAACTCTCGTACAAAACCAAAGGTTCAAATAATATTAAATAAAAACTTAAAATTATCCAAATACAACATCAAATGAAATTATAAAGTCCTTAATATCTAATACATAAGATAATAAAAGTTTTTTGACTCTAGTCATGGTTTCAAGTCAACTAAGACACTACCTTAGCGTCAACTGTAACGCCCTCAAAATACAGTATAAGACAACCATTCATATAATCCATAAACATACAAGAAAATGTTATATTTTCATTCATCAGAGTCTTCGTAACAAAAGATATTACATTTTAGCAACGAAGTAAATGCCCTACGGGCTTACAGCTTTCCAAGTCATTACTTGGTTACAACAAAAGAAGAGTCCTAGCTCTATACATAGAAAGCCCTTGGCTTGGATTTAATTTCACACAAAATACAAATAACAAAACGGAGTCTTCCAACTCCTAAACCTCCCAAACTAAGATCTTGGAGGCAGCATATCACCTGTACCTGAAAAATGATGTCCTAATAGGGTGAGCCAATGCCCAGTAGAGATATGCTAAACGGTATATGAGAATTAACTAAAACATTAGCATCCGATAAATGTTTAACACTTGAAAACCAACTTACACTCGTTCCATAAACCAATCAACATTGACATCCATATTTCAATCCACTTTCATTTATTTATCCAAATCAATTCATTAACATGATTCATTTTTATCCAGACAATTCAAATAAGTCCTACAACTCATATTATCACACTTCAATCATCAACATCCTTCAAATGTATATAAGATTTCGGGACTTTCACCCTGGACCTCCGGCCAACTTAATTATCAATGGAGTCCATCCCCTATCTCCTCCAAATAATGGAGTACAATCCCTATCTCCTCCCACAATGGAGTACATCTCATATCTCCTCCCAAACAAAGATACATATGCAATGTATTTAACACGTTGTCATATACAATGACCAATTCAATCACATATACAATGTTTACATCCAACCGTCATATTCAATAACATATTTCAATTGATTAGTTTCAATTCACCTAATCGTCATGCAATTTCTACAACAATCATGGCTATCCTCCACCGATAGCCCAAAACAGATATTTCTAAACAGATAAATAAATCTATCAAACAGATAATTTATCAACTTTTCCATAGGTGAGTGATTTATCAATCCAACTACACATTTAATCACATTTTCCCCCAGTTTTATAATTCCCAGACCAATTTCATATTTCCACAATTGATTTCATTATTTACACAAATAATGTATATAATTCAAATTAGGGCATTCTCCCACTTTTCTCAAATATTGCCCCTAAGGCCAAATTTCACCCATTGCACACAAACAACCCCATTTTCAAGACCCCACATACATATGGAACCCAACATTAGGAAACCCCTCTTTTATAATTTCAAACTCAACCCTAACTTTACCCAAAATTTCCAAATCCCACAATTTATACAAAATGACCAATATTTTATGTCAAAACTCATATTAAGGAGTAGATTATCCCTACCTCAAATGGAAAAGCTCAAAGAAGAAGAGCCAAGCACGAGATAAACTTCGAAAGTGATGAAACCAACTTTTACTCGGTTGAAAATGGAGATCTTGAATAGCTCAATCTTTTTATCAAAGGAAGGAGGGTGAAGAGATCACTAAATCTAGGTCAAAATGTAGAGAGAGAGAGAGAGAGTATTTTAGAGAGAGAGCCTCTCAAGTTAGGGTCTTAGAAAGTTTTAGAGAGAGAAATGACAGAAAAAGTGATTTAAAAAGTCACTTTCGTGATTTGATATACGCACAGTCTGCTCGAGCAGAGAGTTTGACGCTCGAGCGTCAAACACATAAATTCGACCTGCTCGAGCGTGATAAAGGCCGCTCAAGCGCCAAGACACAACAGCAAGGCACTACCCGCTCGAGCGCAATGAGACCCGCTCGAGCGTAGAATACACTTGTCCAGTATTTTATAGACTTCAGATAGTCGCTCGAGCGCCAGAGGGGCCGCTCGAGCGTAAGAAACTCCGCTCGAGCGTGAAAAACACTTCTGCAGTATTTTTGCAGATGCACAAAGTACTGAATGATTGCAAACCCCGCTCGAGCGCAAGAAGGCTCGCTCGAGCGGAAGACCAAAATTCTAGGCAACAAGGTTTTAAACGAAGTAGCAACCAACCTGTTCTAAACACGCCTGAGACATTCAAAAACCCAAATTCAAAGGGTAAGAAGAGGAAAAGACATAAACAACAACATTAAACCACAAGACCTGAGTCCAAAACGCCATAAAAGCCGGGTCAAAAACCGAGATCGCTATAACTTCCCTCTTTAAAGAATTTCGTCCCCGAAATTACAAATTAAGTTCAAAATCAACGTTTGGTCATTCCCAACCATGTTATTCTTACAAATCCAATACCATGACCCATCCTCCGATCATTCATTCCCACCGACTCGATACACGAGCCCCACATTGAAACGAAATTCACAATTCACAAAACATTAACAATGTTTGATCAAAATTCAAATTTTCAAGAAGTGTACATGGCATATTCAATGTTCCCAAGGTAATACAATATACGTGATATACCATATTCTCAAACATATGCAATGTGTACAATAAACTCATGTTTCCAAGATGTCCATAACATATACAATGTTCTCATACTTTTCTTTAACAACAATTATAATCTCAATAGAAAGTTATACATTAGCAAACAAGTCTGGATACTTCTCTCAGACTTCCATTTCACGCTCCCAAGTCGCTTCCTCAACTCCGTGATGTTTCCACAATACCTTGACCAAGGGAATCATCTTGCCTCGCAACACTTGGTCCCGTCTATCCAAGACCCTCACCGGTCTCTCCTCATACGAAGCATCCTCATCTACTTCTAAGTTGGTCCAATCCAACACATGTGATGGATCCGGCTCATATTTCTGAAGCATACTAACATGAAACACATCATGTACTCCGGACAGTTGTGGCGGCAACGCCAAACGGTAGGCAACCTCCCCAACCCGCTCAAGGATCTCAAAAGGGCCGATAAATCGAGGAGACAACTTCCCACTCTTCCCAAATCTTATCAAATCCTGTCTAGGTGATATTTTCAAAAAAACGTGATCTCCCACCTCAAATGACAACGGCCTCCTCCTACGGTCAGCATAACTCTTTTGGCGACTCTGGGCTGTAATCAACCTCTTACGGATAAGTGCCACTTTCTCCGTCGTTTCCCGAACAAACTCTGGACCTAACAAAGGTGTATCACCCACCTCGGCCCAACATACTAGAGATCTACACAGTCGGCCATACAAGGCCTCAAATGGTGCCATGCCAATACTCGATTGGAAATTGTTGTTGTAGGCAAACTCCACTAATGGTAGGGTCTCTCCCACGACTCCTTAAAGTCAAGGACACAGCCTCGAAGCATATCTTCAAGGATCTGAATAGTGCGCTCGGACTGCCTGTCAGTCTGAGGATGGTAAGCCGTGCTAAAGGTCAATCTAGTGCCCAAGGCACTCTGCAAGCTCTGCCACAACCGAGCAGTTAAACTCGGATTTCTATCTGAGACAATCGACACTGAGATCCCGTGCAACCTCACTATGTCCCGAATATACAAGTCAATAAGGTAATCTACCGAATCTCTTACGCGTATAGGAATAAAATGCGTTGACTTGGTCAACCGGTCAACTACCACCCAAATGGCATCACTGCCCCGTTGAGTCTTCGGAAGACCCACCACAAAATCCATCGTGACATGCTCCCATTTCAACTCGGCTATAAGCAAGGGTTGCAACAAACCTACTGGCCTCTGATGTTCGGCCTTCACTTGCTAACAAATAAGACACCTTGATACAAACACCGCCATATCCTTCTTCATACCCCTCCACCAACACTGGCGACTCAGATCATGATATATCTTTGTGCCTCCCGGATGCACCGCAAGGCATGAATGGTGGAACTCTCGGAGTACTTCCTCTCGGCACGACTCCGGCACAAACAAGCGGTCTCGGTATCTCACACTTAGGTCGGGATACACAGTCAAACCTTTCTCTACCTTTCCACTAAGGATCTTCTCCCGGAGGGATTCTAACTCAAAGTCACCCTTCTGTGCTTCTAACACTCGATTCACAAGCGTAGGTTATGCAACCACAGAAAACAAGACTGTAGATTCAACAAACTCGCCCAGATGCAAGTCAAACTCACCAAGGGCACCCAACATCTCCCATTCTCGGATAGCAATACAAGCTACATCACTAATGGACTTCCTACTTAGGGCATCGGCCACAACATTGGCCTTTCCCGGATGATAATGCAACTCGAAGTCATAATCTTCTACGAACTCTATCCACCTTCTCTGCCTCAAATTCAAGTCTTTCTGTGTAAACAGATACTTCAGACTCTTATGATCTGAGAACACCTCGAATCTCTCACCATAAAGATAGTGCCTCAAAATCTTCAAGGCAAATATCACAGCCGCTAACTTTAGGTCGTGAGTAGGGTAGTTTCTCTTGTGTGTTTTCAACTGACATGAGCCATATGCTACTACTTTCCCCTCTTGCATCAATACACAACCCAAACCCTCTCGTGAGGCATTACAATACACTGCATAGCCCAAACCCCTCTCTGGAATAATCATGACTGGAGCGGTGGTAAGTCTAACCTTAAGCTTTTGGAACAACTTTTCACAAGTCTCACTCCACACAAATTTGACCCATTTCCGCGTCAATCTAGTCAAAGGCGAAGCTAGCCTGGAGTAATCTTTCACAAACTAACGGTAATACCCGACCAACCCCAAGAAACTATGGATCTCGAAGACATTTTTAGGTTGTGCCCAATCTTGCATTGTCTCTATCCTGGATGAATCTACGGTCACCCCTTCCTCGGATACCACACGGCCTAAGAACTTAACCTCTCTTAACTGGAACTCACACTTCCCAAACTTAACATACAGCTTATGGGCTCTAAGCAACTCAAGCACCACTCGCAAGTGTTCCTTGTGCTCCCCCTCAGAAGGTGAATAAATCAGAATGTCGTCCACAAAGATAACCACGAAACGATCTAAGAATTCTCGAAAAATCCGGTTCACCAAGTCCATGAACACAGTCGGTGCATTGGTAAGCCCAAAAGGCATCACCAGAAACTCATAATGGCCATACCGCGTACGGAATGCCATCTTCGGGATATCCTCCTCACTGACCCTCAACTAATGGTAACCCGATCTTAAGTCTATCTTGGAGAAACAATGAGATCCCTTCAACTGATCAAACAGATCATCTATACGAGGCATAGGGTACTTGTTCTTAACTATGACCCGGTTCAATTTTCGGTAATCAATGCAAAGTCTCAAAGCCCCATCTTTCTTTTTAGCAAAGAGGGCCGGTGCTCCCCAAGGCAAAGTACTAGGGCGAATAAAACCCTTGTCTAGTAACTCTTGGAGTTGAATCTTCAACTCACTCAACTCAGCTGGGGCAAAACGATACGGTGCCATGGAAATCGATGCCATGCTAGGCACTAAGTCAATAGAGAACTCGATCTCTCGATGGGGTGGTAAACTAATAAGGTCCTCGGGAAAGACGTCCGAGTACTCACAAACCACTCTTGGCAACTCAGTCCGAGTCTCATTACACTCACTAACCATAAAGCTAGCGAGCAGACAACAAAGCTCACTCCGCCCTCACGGATCATACACCGGCGGTAAAACCCTACCAACCCGATCTCCCAAGAAATGGAAACACTTGCTGCACAAGGTACATACAGTAACCCTTTGACGGTAACAATCTATAACAGCCCGGTATGACGATAACCAGTCCATACCCAAAATTACATCAAACCCAGACATATCCATCAACACAAAAAAAAAAGGAAGCCGCCGATCGGCGACCTTTATATCACAGTCCCGACACCCCTGTTTCAAAACCATCTCACCCCCAATAGGTGATACCACACAAATAGGAGATGCTAACTGCGTTAACTCCAATCCCAAAACAGATGCAAATGCAGAAGATATAAAAGAGTGGGATGCACCCATATCAATTAACCATTAGCAACCGAGTTACAAAACAAAAAGGTACCTCTCACAACAGATAGAGCCGGTACAAGATCCGACGCTGTAACAGCATACACGTGCCCTGAAAGTCTCTAATATACCTGCTCACCTCTCGGAGCATAAGACTGCTGCACAGACTGAGCCGAACAGGCTCTTTGATTGGCCCTCGAGGCCTAAACTGACTGCGCCGGCTGGTAACTCTATGTTTGCCTCGAACTAGACGCACTAGACGTGCCACTCAACTGCGGGCAAAACCTCTTCAAGTGCCCCGCCTGCCTATACTGATAACAAGTGAGCGGTTGGCCTCTGCTCTGACTCTGGCCCTGAGAACGAGCCGAAGATGATGCTGCACGCTGCCCTCCTCCCCTCTGTGGGCAAACTGGAGACTTGTGGCCCATCTGACCACATTTGTAATAGGTGATGTCTCCCTGACCGCCTCTTCCAGAACCCAGACTCAGTACTAGAAAGGTAGACCTCGAATGCGCTCCCTGGGACTGCTGAGGATTAGAACCCCTTTGCCTCTTACCGTCCCCTTGGCCATCCTAACTCCTCTTGGAGCCCCTCATCCTCCCATCCTCCGCATGCATAATGGTCTCAAGATGGGCTGCAGCCTCCACAAGGCGCCCATAATCCCTAATCATGGACCCGACAACTCTAAACATGAGTCCGGTCCTCAGTTTCTTCTCGAACTCCAAACAATGGCGTTCCTCAGTCGCCACTAATTCCTGTGCAAACCTAGACAAGCTAGTAAAGGTGGCCTCAAACTCAGCCACTGGTGTGTTCAACTGTTTAAGCTGCGAAAACTGATCCCTCAGCTTCTCCCTCACTGTAGCTAGCAAGAACTTGTCCTGGAAAGCTTCAACAAAGGCCTCCCAAGTCCCTCCGATGCGCTCCCGCGCATACTTCCACTACTGACCCGCGTCTCCCTTCAACTGGAAGGACACCAAGGTCACTCGCAAGCCCCCGTCTTCGATGCCAAGCATCTCAAACGTCTTCGTCATTTGTTCTAGCCACTCATCAGCCTTCAGTGGCTCTTTAGGATCACCCAAAAATTCATCCGGATTCGACTGGAAGAACTCCCTCTTTAGAAAAGATGGCCCTGCTTTAGCTGCCTGGGCCTGGACTTGATTCTCAGCCCTGAGAATGTCCATAGATTCCCTTAATGCTCCAGGCATTTCACGGGCTAAGGCGCCCATGGCCTGCTGACAAACCGGTTCGGCCACATTGGCCTGACCAACTCCTTCCTTCTACACCGGAATCTCATCTGGTATAGGCATCTCCTCCCTCCTAGGCCTACCACGCCTACCACCACGACCTCGTCCTGACATCCTAATAAAGGTGACAAAGACATTAGCACATTCACAAATGTGCCGAAGCTATTCCACTCGCGTCCTAATACGATGGACAACAGTAATTCACTCCACATAAGCACATAAACACATACAAATTTCATTTCCGGATAATGACCATCCCATGGCGTTGCTAGAGTTCCAGTTAGAAACGACAGTAATCAAGTGTCTTTCCAATAGGACTCCCAGAAACCCATGTACCCGAACAACATCCTAGAAACTAAATCCCATACCCATATAGTCACATAAATATGTTATCATATAAGCACATAACATTACACTTAAGTCTCTAACAAGCGAGACAAACCCATTGTGGTACTAACCACTTCCCACGTACCCAAAGTATTCAAACCCGGTACGCTCTGATTCCAAGTTGTAATGCCGTCAAAATACAGTATAAGACAACCATTTGTATAATCCATAAACATACAAGAAAATGTTATATTTTCATTCATCAGAGTCTTCGTAACAAAAGATATTACATGTTAGCAACGAAGTAAATGCCCTACGAGCTTACAGCTTTCCAAGTCATCACTTGATTACAACAAAAGAAGAGTCCTAGCTCTATACATAGAAAGCCCTCAGATTGGATTTACATTTCACACAAAATACAAATAACAAAACGGAGTCTTCCAACTCCTAAACCTCCCAAACTAAGATCTTGGAGGCGGCATATCACTTGTACCTGAAAAATTATGTCCTAAGTAGGGTGAGCCAATACCCAGTAGAGATATGCTAAACAGTATATGAGAATTAACTAAAACATTAGCATCCGATAAATGTTTAACACTTGAAAACCAACTTACACTCTTTCCATAACCAATCAACATTGACATCCATATTTCAATCCACTTTCATTTATTTATCCAAATCAATTCATTAACATGATTCATTTTTATCCAGACAATTCAAAATGAGACTACAACTCATATTATCAACACTTCAATCATCAACATCCTTCAAATGTATATAAGATTTCGAGACTTTCACCTTGGACATTCCGGCCAACTTAATTATCAATGGAGTCCATCCCCTATCTCCTCCCAAACAATGGAGTACATCCCCTATCTCCTCCCAAACAATGGAGTACATCTCCTATCTCCTCCCAAACAAAGATACATATGCAATGTATTTAAACACGTTGTCATATACAATGACCAATTCAATCACATATACAATGTTTACATCCAACCGTCATATTCAATGACATATTCCAATTGATTAGTTTCAATTCACCTAATCGTCATGCAATTTCTACAACAATCATGGCTATCCTCCACCGATAGCCCAAAACAGATATTTCTAAACAGATAAATAAATCTATCAAACAGATAATTTATCAACTTTTCCATAGGTGAGTGATTTATCAATCCAACTACACCATTTAATCACATTTTCCCCCAGTTTCATAATTCCAGACCAATTTCATATTTCCACAATTGATTTCATTATTTATACAAATAATGTATATAATTCAAATTAGGGCATTCTCCCCATTTTCTCAAATATTGTCCCCAAGGCCAAATTTCACCCATTACACACAAACAACCCCATTTTTAAGACCCCACATACATATGGAACCCAACATTAGGAAACCCCTTTTTTATAATTTCAAACTCAACCCTAACTTTACCCAAAATTCCCAAATCCCACCATTTATACAAAATGACCAATATTTATGTCAAAACTCATATTAAGGAGTAGATTATCCCTACCTCAAATGGAGAAGCTCAAAGGAGAAGAGCCAAGCACGAGATAAACTTCGAAAGTGATGAAACCAACTTTTACTCGGTTGAAAATGGAGATCTTGAAGAGTTCAATCTTTTTATCAAAGGAAGAAGGGTGAAGAGATCACTAGATCTAGGTCAAAATGTAGAGAGAGAGAGAGTATTTTAGAGAGAGAGGCTCTCAACTTAGGGTTTTGGAAAGTTTTAGAGAGAGAAAGGACAGAAAAAGTGATTTAAAAAGTCACTTTCGAGATCTGATATACACACAGTCCGTTCAAGCGGAGAGTTTGACGCTCGAGCGTCAGACACAAAAATTCGACTCGCTCAAGCGCGATAAAGGCCGCTCAAGCGCCAAGACACAACAGTAAGGCACTATCCGCTCGAGCGCAATGAGACCCGCTCGAGCGTAGAATACACTCGTCCAGTATTTTACAAACTTCAGACAGTCGCTCGAGCACCAGAGGGGCCGCTCGAGCTCAGACCGCTCGAGTGTAAAAAACTCCGCTCGAGCGTTAAAAAACACTTTTGCAGTATTTTTGCAGACGCACAAAGTACTGAATGATTGCAAACCCCGCTCGAGCGGAAAACCAAAATTCTGGGCAACAAGGTTCTAAACGAAGTAGCAACCAACTTGTTCTAAACACGCCCAAGACATTCAAAAACCCAAATTCAAAGGGGAAAAATAGGAAAAGACATAAACAACAACATTAAACCACAAGACCCGAGTCCAGAACGCCATTAAAAGCCGGGTCAAAAACCGTGATCGCTATAACTCCATTTGAGCTTCAATTATTTCCTCGCCAAAACCGGGCATAAAACGCCAGGGCAACAAAAATATATGCCATGAGTTTTGCAACACAGTAAGAAAACATAACCAACCTACCATTCTTTTTAAGAGAAAAAAAATGAGATTATAAACATGAGATAACAATATAATTATAAACATAAATTACAACCATTAAAATAATTTCAATAATTTTAATAAATTAGGTAACATTCGAAATCTCATCGAAGAGATTTAACTTACCAACTACTAAGCATTGCAACGGTTAATTTGAAACCCTCCCTTGGTCAAATATTCAAGGTTACCAACCGTAACTACCAAGGATGCCCACGTTCGGAGTTATGTACACCCAAGTAGTGGCATCCATGGTCTGCCTCAAGGAAACGGTTTGTCAGGGGTACGTAACCTCCCTATGTGCCACCTGCACATCCACCCTTTTTCCAAAACCGAATACCGAAAAGAGCTCAAATAAGTCCCATGCCATCTTAGGGTTTCGTGACACAATTTACGTGAGAATTCTCAAAACCAGGGCTCACCCTGAACAACCGGTATTAACCGTCAACCCTTAATTTCGTACACTCTTTAAAACCAAGACTCACCATGAACAGCTGGTATTAACCGTCAATTGTTAACTTTGTATATGCCATTAATTATTTTAGTCAGTTTTGATATTAATCACAAATAATTCTAATTTTTAATTACAAATAATGTTATACCAACTCATTAAAATTCCCAACATAAAATATTACATATGTCACACAATAATAAATAATTGTACAAAATTTAAATAAACAATTTATTTAAACCATGTATGAAATTAATTTTAGATACCAATAAATCATAATTACAACATGCATAGATTTTAAATCTACAAGATTAGACTAGCACAATATTAAATTTTTAGTCCAAATAAACAATTAAAGAGATAATTTTTTATTCCTCCTTAATCTGCCAGAATTTTCAGAATGCATATCTCGCAATTAAAATTATAAATAAATTACTTATACAACTCTAAAATTCATATAAATCTACGGAATACTCAATAAATATGTTATGGTCATTTTTCAGAAAGAATTTTCCAAAAATAAATTATAAATAATTTTGAAAAATTCCAAGAAAGTTTATGACACAGATTTATCACATTTTCTTATATTAATTACATACTTAAATTTATAAATCAATTCCATAATCTAAAAATTTATTATGAAACTAGACTTCTCAAATTTAATTTTTTGTTTAGAAATTACCAGATTTGGTTTAATATAAATTTTTAATGATTTTTCTAACACAAAGTAAAATCCGCCTATAGCTCCAGATTTGGTTAAAAATCTGTATAAATTCGTACAAAACTCCATAATTGTTGCGAAAATGCATGGATGAACCGTAGACATCATTCTAAACAACTTTATAGAAGAAATCATCTTCAAATTTTGAGTATAAAATTTTCTAAAAATTCGTACAAATTTTCTGACAGATTCAAGGACCAAATACATTCTTCAATCCTCTCTTTAATGGTATAAACTACATATGCAAGCTTATTTCCACAATAATACCATGACTTTAAGACTATCAATATCTTCAAATATTTGATATACACATCACAGAATTTACATACATATATATAAAAATTTCTATATATAAATTAGTCATTTTATCATATAAATATAATCTGAAAATTTCAACAATTAAAAAAAATGAGAGGGTTGAGAAGGTTTTCATACTTGGTTGTAGGATTAAAATAGAATAGTGAAATGGTAGGAAAATATGCAACCTTAATCTCCCACTCTTCTTCTTCTCCTACTACTTTGTTGCTCACAGAACTTTTTTTTTTTTTTTTTTCACTGACCCGGAGGAGTAAACATACATATGTATATATAGATAATCAAGCTGAGCCCCCCTTTTTTTTTTTTTTCTTTCTTTCTTTCTTTCTTCTTCTCTCTCTCTCTTTCTCATCATTCTCTAAGGTGGTTTCTTCCACTCTTCCAATTTCAAGAAGCATAATGAGGTGAGAGTTCCTACACTTACATGCAAACAAACATATGGCAAAGTTGCGACCGAAAATCTGCTCTTTTTTATTTTATTTTATTTTTTTATTTGTGTGAGTTGCTTAAAATTGATACACTAAGATTTTTAACTAAGCTATTTAGTAAGAATAATTATCATGTTGGATCCTTATTAAAGTAATTTATAAATAACAAATATTGAACACTCACAAAATTATTAGTCTTAATAATGTCTTTGTTAGTGATTGAATTGGGTTAATTTAAAACTAACTTTTGTACTAATATATATTTCAAATAAACTCTGGATAAAATTAATTAATTAATTAAGTTATTTATTTATTTATTATTTTTTTTAGAATAATTAAATGCGGGTTTTCATAGTAATGCACCGGCGACTTTTCAACGGTGTATGATGGCCATTTTCTCCGATATGGTGGAGAAATTTCTAGAGGTTTTCATGGATGATTTTTCGGTGTTTGGACTGTCTTTTGAGGAATGTCGTAGGAATTTGACTAGAGTGTTGAAACGATGCACTAAGGCAAACTGATTTTGAGTTGGGAGAGGAGCCGTTTCTTAGGGCATGCAGGTTTTTACCATGGATTCATCAAAGATTTTAGTAAAATATCTCGTCCTTTGTGTAGTTTACTTGTTAAGGACGCACCTTTTATCTTTGATGAGGCATGTTTGAAAGCCTTTGAAACACTGAGAGTGGCCCTTACTACCGCCCCAATAATGAAATCACCAGATTGGTCGCTCTCCTTTGAAATCATGTGTGATGCCTCAGATTATGTTGTCGGGCTGTGTTGGGCCAAAGAGTCAATAGGGCACCCTATGCTATATACTATGCTAGTTGCACTCTCTTGGATGCACAATTGAATTGCACTATCACAAAGAAAGAGTTGCTAGCTATGGTCTTTGCCTTAGATAAATTCTAGTCCTATCTCCTAGCTTCCAAGGTCACAGTCTTCATTGATCATACCGCTTTGTGGTATTTACTATCAAACAAATAGACCAAACCTAGGTTGATTAGATGGATAATGTTGTTTCAGGAATTTGACTTAGAGATCGAGATAAGAAAGGATCTGAGAATGTGGTTGCAGATCACCTCTCCTGAGTCTTTGTCGAGTATACTAGTGACCCTTTAACTTTCCATGATTCGTTTCCAGACGAACAATTTCTTGTGGTGTCACGAACGAGCCCCCCGTGGTTTGTACATATTGTGAATTACTTGGCCATTGGGCAAATTCCTCAAAATTGGTCAAAATAAGACAAAGACTGATTCTTTTCGCAGGTCAGGTATTATTTTTGGAAGGATCCGGAGTTGTTTAGATATTGCTCCAACTAAGTGATCGATGGTGTGTGCCAGAGAGTGAGGTACATAGCATTCTTACAATTTGTCATTCTTCTGCATGTGGTGGTCATTTTAATGGGCATAAAACGGCCGCCAAGGTTTTACAAAGCGGGTTTTACTGGCCATCATTTTTAAAGATGCCCATCAATTTTGTAGAACTTGTTTGCATTGTCAGTAAATGGGTTCGATATCTCGTCGTGATATGATGCCAATGTCCCCTATTCTTGTGATAGAGATCTTTGATGTTTGGGGAATTGATTTTATGGGCCCTTTCCCGTCGTCGTTCGGGTTTGAGTATATTCTCTTAGTAGTGAATTATGTGTCTAAGTGGGTCGAGGCGATTGCTACCCGAACAAACGATCATAAAGTAGTAATCAAATTCTTGCATGAAAAACATCTTTAGTCATTTCGGGTTTCCTAGAGCCATAATAAGTGATCAGGGTACATATTTTTGTAACCGATTCTTTGAGTCGGTAGTTAAGAAATACTCTATCACTCATAAAGTTAGCACTCCATACCACCATCAAACTAGTGGCCAAGTGAAAGTCTCTAATAGGGAGGTGAAACACATAATAGAGAAAACGGTGAGACCAGATAGGAAAGATTGGTCAAAACACTTGATTGATGCACTACGGGCCTACCACACTGCTTACAAGACACCTAGTGGAACCATATAGGGCGGTGTTTGGCAAAGCTTGCCACCTCTTGGTTGAACTTGAGCACCGACCGTTGTGGGCCATAAAGAAGTTTAACTTCGATATGGCCGCGACTGGGCTCAACCGGAAATTGCAACTCAATGAGTTGGAGGAAATTTGAAATGATGCATATGAAAGTTCGAAATTCCATGATAAGCATATTAATAGAAAATCCTTTGAATTTGGTCAAAAAGTATGGTTTTTTAACTCAAAATTGAGACTCTTTCCGGGTAAGCTTAGATCAAGATTGGATGGTCCCTTTGCAGTTGTAGAGGCATTTATTCATGGCTACGTTGAGATGCAAGATCCAAAGAATGGCCACACTTTTAAAGTGAATGGCCAAAGACT
Organism: Camellia japonica; assembly: GCA_030407325.1. Lineage (NCBI taxonomy): Eukaryota > Viridiplantae > Streptophyta > Magnoliopsida > Ericales > Theaceae > Camellia > Camellia japonica. The sequence continues at coordinate 9,919,523 of JAPPVO010000032.1, read as the reverse complement.
GAAGCCGTATCTAAAGCCGTATATAGAGGGGATTGGGAATGGAGATATGATTGAGTTCTCTTTTCTTTCCTTTCTATTCTATTATATTTTTCTTTATTCTTCCTATGCTTTATTTGACGTCTAGGAGACTTTAAATCCTCCAAAGATGTAATTCCTTTGGTGTTAGTTGTACCCGAACGGCATCTGACGGTATGGTATAGCCACCTAACGGTGTTTGTAGTGAGTTCCTAGGAGACCAACTGAGACGGTGGAAACTAGAGTTCAAATGACAAAGCCTAGAACGTAAAGGTTTAGAATTTCCGAGACTAAAGTCTAGTGTAAATACCCATGGGTATAGAGATTACTTCAAAACCATCCCGGCTTGAACTCTATATGGCAGCCCCATAGGTCGAGTTAGCATTATGCGCCTCGATTCTGGATACTAAATCAACCTAGTCTGTCACCCTATTGGAGAATAAGGAAAGTTACAAACATTGTTACGGAGAAAATTAGTACCCATGGTTTTCGCGTGAAGATTATACCTTTGTTGAGCTTTTAGTGTTTTTTTGAAATGCTATATTTATTTCGGATGTAAAACGAAGGTAGAAGTGGTTTGAAAATTTTTTGGGTTGTGATTTGGGTTTATTTTTCTTCAAAAAAAAAAATCCCGCACGTGAGGACAATTTTTCAGTCCACAAGTTGGACACTGCTTTAATGGCAGGTGCACAGGGGTAGTGCGGTTCAGTCGCCGCACGTGCAGCATGGGACCCACATGTGCGGGAAAAATCCTGGGAAAATTTTTGAGCCTGCTTTATATGCAGGTGCAGCAACTTAGTGCGGGTGCACTTCCGCACGTGCGGCGTACACTCCCACACATGCGGGACATCGGAAAAAAAAAATACATATTTCATTATTACATTTTATTTATTTATTATTATTTTTTTGTATCTATTTTATGAATTTAAAAAAAAATTGAATATCTAACCTAGAGACCCACTTTTGCCTCACTCTTACGGACTCTCTCTCTCTCTCTCTCTCTCTCTCTCTCTCCCTCTACCTTATCATCTTCTTCTTCTTCATTCCTTTCTCTTTCACTCAAACCCACCACCACCACCAACTTTCTTCATTCTTCTTCCCACCATCACCAACCTTCACCTAACCTCTTCTCACTGTCACTCTACCACCAGAGCCTCACCGCCGACGCCTTACCTTCTCTCCGTCTGGCAATCTTCGATGACCACCATTTTTTTCCAGCGAACCTCCATTCTTTCTCCCTCTTTTTCCACTCTTTCAAGGTAAACTTCCCTTTTTGTTTAGATTTGTGGGTGTAGAAGTAGATCAGTAGAGTTTCGTTTTTGTTTTTGTTTTTCTCCAGTCATTGTCTGTTGTTCATCCTAAAAAAAATATATATATATCTAGGCAGCCAAGAAGATGACCACCGCATATGCGGCCATCTCCGGCGCACGTGCAGCCCAAAAATAATAATAATAATAATAATGCTTAGCTTTTCTAATTCGTTTTATTTCGTAGGTTATCTATTTATTTATTTAGTTGTTTATTTTTTTTACTATCTCATTATTATTTGTTAGTTTAATTCATTACTTGTTAGTATAGTTCGTTTTTATTTGTTTAATCATTCGTTATTTAAATAAAATGTTAATGTATCTAATTTATTTAATTTTATTTTAGGTTTCATTTATTACACACACACACACACAAAAAATGAAAAAAACAAAACTTATTTATTTAATCGTCTATTTTTTTATGTTATGTTATTTTATTATTATTATTATTTATTTTATTGTCTCATTATAACTTGTCAGTTTAATTCATTACTTATTAGTGTAGTTCGTTTTTATTTGTTTAATCATTAGTTTTTATATAAAATGCTAATGTGTCTAGTTTATTTTATCTAATTTTAATTTAGGTTTCATTTATTAAAATAAAAATAATAAAAAAAAAAAGAGAACATGAACAAGAAAAAATTATGAGAATTGCATGTGGTACATTAATGGGTAGACTTGTGTTATAATATCTTACTTTATTCTCATGTTGCTTCCACGGGTATATGTATCTGTTGTTGGTATGTACAAGACATGAGTCGACGAATATCCACCCGGGCCTCCAAAATGACTAGAGGTTTGTCCTCCTCGGTACCACCGTCGCCACCGTCATTACCATCCTCGCCACCACCGCTGGTTAAGTTGCCACGACCGGAGTGGGCTTCACACCCGCTTCACAAGCTCACACAGTTTAGCATCAACTATTTTCAGCATGACCTAGTCACTTCTTGGGGCCGTTGAGCAGCTCTAACTCCAGCAACAATTGGGCCTTTGCACTGTTACGACGCCCACTTATCCTCGTCTGGTATAGCCTTTCTACCATAACACGTACGAGTCGCTCACTAAGGTAGGACTTCTGTCCATTACTGATGGCCACCTCGTTAGCATCACAATATCCATGATTGCCCAAGTGTTAGGGTTCATTTCCAAGCCGAACCACCAACCCTTCTCGGAAGTTCAGGATCGACAACCCATACACCGCTTTATCCAAGAGTACTTCCTGGAGGCCCACGAAGACGCAAGTTACACATGCTTGCGTCGAAGCAAGCTGCATGGCCGCTTGTTATTCATTGACTCAGTGATACATAAGAATGCCCTTCTACTTGGGCATAAAGCTGAGCGCCGCATGGAGTTTGTTCGGGTCCTACATGGTTATCAACATGGCTATCAGGTCCCGTTTGCACACGTGATCTGGATGCATAGGCGAAAATTTTTATAGGAGGCCGTTCAGCCTCAACCTATGCAGAACCTGACTTGGCCCCTGCCATCTGCCAACTTGCTCACACTGATCTTCAAGCTGAATGGCCTCCCAATTGATCCGACTGAGGAGATTGACATTGGTGCCCCGATTGATGAGACCCATGACCCCATGCCCGACCAACCACCTCCTCTTGTCTCCCCTGTGCCACCCCAAGGGGACCTATTATACATGACTCGTGAGGAATACTTATAGCTTCAGCACTATGTGGATCAGGTCCACAGTACTCTTCACGATCACCACTAGATCCTCATGGGGTTGCGCACAAATTTTCAGGCACATCGAGACTATGCTCAAGCGACTTTCAACCAGCTCAATGCCCGCTAGCTCGACATTCAGCAGTCAATTGCATCACTACAAATTGACTTTTATACATATCAGAGAGTCCAGCCAGCAGCGTTTTGACCAGCTTGGCGCTCAGGTTCAGAACGAAGCATTTGAGACGTGGTCATTGATAAATGCCTTGTTTGCCCAGCATTTCCCCCCACCACCACTACCGGATTCTCAATAGTACCGGACTATCTTTTTCTTTGTCTCTTTTATTTCTGTATTTTCCTTTTAGTTGTTTCTCTTTCTAAAAAAAAAAAATAGTGTATGTGTGTGTATGTTACTATTTGCCTACCTGGATGTGCACCTACAATCTCTAGTAATATTCTCTCTTGCCTATTTACTTAGCATTTGCTTCCATTGAGGACAATGTCATATTCAAGTTGAGGGATACGGGTATTTTCTTTTGTGCATTTCTATTTGGCTCATAATTCATGCTTATACTTACTTCACTTAATTACACTACTTCACTTGATGTTGACTTGTTACTAATAGGGTGATGATATTTGCATATGTTTATTGAGGAGCATAGTAGACTTGTATGAAAAGAATTTATTGGGTAAACATTCGCATGTGATGTTTGCACTAGGATAGTTGTTTGTGGTTGTGGTATTAGTACACATATCATAAGTATGCCTTGATTCACATGAACACACTATCATAGCGGTGACCTCTCTATTATAATCCCCGGTGTATATCATTGATAATTGCTAGTGTTGCAGAAAAGGATAAATGATTAGCTTTGATTCTCAAAATAATTATGAAAAAAAACACTTGACTTGTTTGGGTTCGTAGACTCTTTAACTCGAGTAATTAAGCCCAGAGGGGTGTCTTCACACCTAGAGTCCTAAAACCGTCTGGTTTGGGAGTCATTGGCCCAATACTTGCTACATGGGTTAATTAGAAAGCTTAAGGGACCTAGACGTTGCACAGTTAAGGAAAACTAAGAAAAATGACTTGTTTGGATTCATAACCTTTTTAGCTCGAGTTATTAAGCCTGTAGAGGTGTCTTCACACCTAGTGCCCTAAAACTGTCTGATTTAGGAGTCATTGGCCCAATACTTGTTATATGCGTTAATTAGAAAGTTTAATGGATTAGGATATTGCATAGTCTTTAAAAAAAATAAATAAATAAATAAAAAATATTTTGAGAACCCTTATTACAAAAGTTTAATCTTGTTTGTATATGTTGGGGTTATTATAAGTTACATTGGGCTATTATAGTAGTCAGTTAACTAATATGGAGATTGCACGTTACATCGAGGTTACTGATGATGTGTTCTACTAGCATTCATAAGTACATAGAATTTGATTTGTGTAATACTGAATTGCGGTATCTACTTAATAGATTCCTTCATGCTTGTCTACTGTGCCTTCAATGACTCATCGTGTCTTAATACTGCATTGTAGTGGCACGTAAGTTAATTCTTGAGTGGTGTAGTGTGATTGATTGTTGCTAGATAGATGTGAATATGTTAATGTTTGTGGGTGTCATTTCTGGAAACTCTCACGAGACTTTACTCATCCACTTGGGTAACTTTGTGGTTTAAAGGCTTGTTGCATATGATAAATACAACCGTTCTTCCCACGAAAGAGGAAATAGTTAGATTTTGTTTAAATTTATTTCTCTTTCTTTTTTTTTTTCCTTGCTTGAGGACTAACAAGTTATAAGTTGGGGGATGCAATTAAGGTCGAATTGTGCAACATTGAGGCCGTTAATTAGGATTTATTAACTTTACTTGCTTGACAAACTATACATTTCATGCCTGTTTAATGTCAATCAGGTTTGTACACAGTGGGAGCATAAAATTGCTTCCTACACGTGCACCCTTAACCTCGCAGCCAAACAGAGCCTCAGCTTCTCGCACGTGTGGAGGGTTTTTCCCGCACGTGCAGTGACCACTTCCGCACATGCGGCCGTACCTCGGAAATTGTGCTGCTGTTTTAAACCTGTTTGGAAGACAACAGAGGTATAAAAAGACAGAAAATAGGCTGAAATAGGGTTCTGAAAATTCTAAGAAGGATAAGAGGCTAGGGTTTGGAAGAAAAGGTTTCTCAAGCTTGCTATTTCATGGATGGTTCTTCTTCCTCCACCTCTTCCCACTCTTCCATGAGTGGCTAGGTTCTTCCTTTCTAGGTTTTGATGAAATCCTAGCTATGTAATTAGATTTTCTCTTTACTTTTTGATTATGTAAAGTTTGAACAAATTGTATGGTGTTTAAGAAGTTTCAAATATAAATTTTTCATTATCTCTTTAAGTATTTTGCTTTCTGTGATTGTTGAATGCTTTCCATACAATGGTTTTTTATTCTTTCATATTCAAGGTATGAGACGAATCATGCTACGAGGGACGAGTTATGTCGCTATCCTAGTTTAGAGCGAACAATTCATACTACTTGAGATGATTTGTGCCCGTACATTGAATGTGATGATTTTCTTGATAAATGCTTCGAATTTGTTATTGCGAAGTATTATTCCGTTTGAACCGTAACATAATTGAGTCTTCAAATTGAAGCTTTATTTATGTAAGTAGTGGTGGACTCATTACCCTATTTTTTTTTCCAATAATCAATAATTCCGCTTTTACTGATAATTGCTAGTTTAATCACTTTGTTTAATTTAATTATTATTAGTTTATGAATCCCTCAATCTTTTTATCAAAATTAATTTAGAAATTTAACAATTAAATTAGTTTAATTTTCCGTTTGTTTCTGTGGATCGATACCTAAACTTACCATTATTCTAAAAAATTTAATACAATTTAGTGTTTAATTTTGATATGTGAAATGACCCATCAACAGTGCATTCCATACCTTGGCAGATTCCCTAGAATTGGTGTGAACTATCACGCTATTTTTGTTATCGATTTTGCCCTCGCAAAGTAACAGATATTGGTTTTACAAAATTTAAAAGTAAAATAAAAATTAAAAATTCGCATTAACTGCACAATCCAAAACTGTTGTAATTTTAAAATTTCGAATTCAATTCTGCCATCCACAATCTTATTTCACAAACAATTTTATACACACTCTACCACTTCTAGCATGAATATATAACAATATTTGATAGTCCGAATTTTATAATTCGAATAGTTCAAATATCTTAAAACAATGTTGTTTTAGGGATAAAACGACGTATTTTGATACATTCGAGCTACTCGAATCACACAACTTCGAACTATCGAGCATTTTATATATATATAGGAACAATGAATTTTTTTTTGCTAGGTGTCACATGCGTTAGAGGTGAAGCCAAAGCTGATGATTAATCTGCACCGAATCAGTTTGGCACACGCAACGTCCCTATACCAAAACCATTGACTATCAAACGTTTTTTTTAAGTAATTTTCGAATTTAATAACGTTATGATGATTATTATTTTTTTATTATATGATTTGTTAATATTATATTAATTTGAGAAAAAATCTATATACTTTTTAAATATGATTCCTAAATTTTATCTCTTATGATGTGGTAGAGGTTGGATGCTAAGTGATCAATAACATGGAAGAATCTATATTGTTGTGAGTAAATTTATGGATCTCAATTTTTTTTTTTCTTAGTTTAATAGGTTTGATTATTCATGTCAATTTATAATACAAACACAATAATAACATATTAAAAGATAAAGCAATATAGAAAATATATTATCATGGCTTCTTTTCTTTTTTTTTACCAATAGAAATTTCCATTAAAGTAAAGATTGTCAAACGGCATTTACAAAGAAATCATCAACAAGCTTTCATACCAAACTAAGGAAAAACCTTGTGTAAAACAAAGGAAAATTCTCAAATAAAGTACCAAAGATAGGCTATGAATAGATCTAGTCATAACATTCATACTGCAAAGCAGGCTCAATTATAAAAGCTCAACACTAGAATAAGTCTAAGATAAATACATAAAGTATATCTAAACTGTGTGGGTAAGTTAATAACACACCAAAACAAAAAAACAAAATACAAACCCTCAAAACCTATAACTCGAGGCAATGGCAGTGACGGATCCGGCTGGAGCAGAATGATAGCGGCAGATTTGAGGGAGGGGTAGTAGATCCAGCAGAAAGAGGAGGCAAGTAGGTGGTGATGGTGGCCAAAACATGAGGCGCAGAACATGGAGGCGACGTCGGAGTGGATTGGAGGAGAAGAGAGACAGTAGATCCGTAAAGGCCACGATCGGAGTTGAAGCAAAGGGAGATAAACACTTCACAAAGAGGGAGATGGTGGAAGGCCCAAAGCTTCCAAGTTATTGTGTAGAAAGCATGGAAGAGAGAGAGAGAGAGAGAGAGAGAGAGAGAGAGAGATATGGGTAAAAAGAGGGGAGAAGAAGCAGGAGGCCAGCGGAAAATCCTTTGCCCCACTCCAGCACCGTCGCTCACGCCTAAACCCTAAGGAGAGAAACGTGTAGAGAAAGAAGCTCTGAAAGTTAGAGATAGAATTTTTTAAGTTTTTTAATTTTTTTAGTTTTAATTTTTCATGTCTGTTTTTGTCTTTAATGAATTTTTTTCATATTTAATTTTTTAATTTTTTTTTGATTCACTTAATCTAAACACACTTCTTCTACTTTAAAAAATAAAATATAAATATACTTAAAAATTAAAATATTTGTGAAAAAATTATAAAATAAAAAATAAGTATATTTTGGTATTTTTGTATTTAATACAAAAAATTCTTAAATTTTTTTAAAAATATTTTACTTTTTAAATATATTTAGATTATATGTATTTAAAAAGTAATTTTTTCATTATAATATAAATAAATTTTATTAAATACAAAAAACAAAAAAAATTTTAAAAAAAAAAACTACACCAAAAGGAGTGGTTGTAAATTAAAAAACTATTTTTTAATGGTAACTAGTTACCTAACTTGAGTCTAATCCAGGCAATAATGATGCAATGGACAAGCCTCTCTCTCTCCCTCACTTGTTTTAGGGAGCTTCTATATACACACACTCTTTCCCCTCAATACACATCTCCCTCTCACACACTTTCCACACACCCCTTCATTAAGTGTGTGTGGAGAGGGTGTTTGGTGTGTGTATATAGAAGCTCCCCTTGTTTTATCTTTAAATAAGAGAATAGGCGATTATCGGACCACTGGCATCCCATGTGGCAGGAGGCATCTTGACAATTTCCGTAAATGACGCTCTCATTGTACACGTTGCATGCTGGGATGGTCCCACCACTAACCTGTGCATGATTGAATTTTTTTTTTTAATAAAAAAAATGACATTTCATTTGAGACATCGTAAGGAAAAATTATGATAAATTCTATTTAGAAGTGTTTTAATTTAAGAAGTCTATGAAGAAATTTTTTAACGCATTTTGTCCCATGTGTATATAGTTTTATTCCATGAAATCTTTTTTCTTAATTTACACTATTTTCTTGAACACTTATGCCCTTATATTTAATTTTGATACCCTTACAAATATTTTTTGAACGGTTAGCAATTTTATGATTTGAACATTCATATTTTAAAATTCACATTGGTAGGAATGTAAAATTGACCCGTGGGCGGCCCGAAACCCGCCCGCGAGCCGGGGTGGGCCCGGCCCGTTGACAATGTGAATATTCACATTGACATGTTAACATTCATATTAATAGGAGTGTAAAATTGGCCCGCGTCCCGTGGCGGTGCGAAACCCGCCCGCGGTCCATGGGCGGCCCGAGACGGGCCCGGTCCGGTCCGTTAACAATATGAATATTCACATTGACATGTTAACATTCACATTAATAAGAGTATAAAATTGGCCCGCGGCCAAAAGCTCGCCCGTGGCCCGGGGCAGGCCAGGCCCGGCCTGTTGACAATGTGAATATTCACATTGACATGTTAACATTCGCATTGATAGGAGTGTAAAATTAGTCCGCGCCTCGTGGCTGCCCAAAACCCGCCCACGGCCCGGAGCTGGCCCGGCCCGACCTGTTGACAATGTGAATATTCACATTGACATGTTAACATTTACATTGATAAGAGTATAAAATTGGTCAGCGGCCCAGGGCGGACCCGACCCGGCCCGTTGACAATATGAATATTCACATTGATATGTTAACATTCACATTGATAAGAGTGTAAAATTGGCCCGCAACCCGTGGACGGCCTGAAGCCCGACCGCAGCCCGAGGCGGGCTTGGCCCGACCCGTGACAATGTGAATATTCACATTGACATGTTAACATTAACATTGATAGGAGTATAAAATTTGTTCGCTGTCCGAAGCTTGCTCGCGGTCCGAGGTAGGCCCGGCCCGGCCCGTTGACAATGTGAATATTCACATTGACATGTTAAAATGCACATTGATAGGAATGTAGAATTGGCCCGCGACCCGTGGGCTACCCGAAACCCGCCCACGGCCCGGGGCAAGCTCGTTTGGGTCCGGGCCCGAGCATGTCCGAGACCCTAGGTTAAGGCCTAGGTCATCCCTTTGAAGCCCGACCGGCCCATCGGCCCGCTTAAGGCCCATTCAAGGCTCGATCCGAAGCCCCAGCTCGCCCGAGGCGCAATGTATTTTTTTGTGGAAAATAATAAAATTTTGGTAGAAAAAATTAAAAAAAAATGGCCAGGCCCGCCCAAGCCCGACCTAAGCTCGAGGCTAGGCCCAGGCCCACCGGCCCGACCCAAGGCTCGATCCATTGGCCCATCCAAAGCCCGAATACCCTTGTGCTAGGGCTAGGGCCTAGGCCTAATTTTTTGGCCAGTGGGCCGGGCCGACCCGGCCCGAGAAAGGCTCGTTTAGGCCCAGGCTCGAGCCTAGTCTGAGGCCCTAGGCTAGGGCTTGGGCCATCACTTTGAAGCCCGGCCCGGCCCATCGGCCCGGTTAAGGTCCATTCAAGGCTCGGTCTGAGGCTCGGCCCGCGCCAAGACCTAGTGTCTTTTTCTGTGGAAAATAATAAAATTTTGGTAGAAAAAATTAAAAAGAATTAAAAAAAAATAGCCAGGCTCGCCCTGGGCCCCCCACGGGCCGTAGGCGGGTTTCGGGCAGCCACGAGACACGGGCTAATTTTACACTCCTATCAATGTGAATATTAACATGTCAATGTCAATATTCACATTGTCAACAGACAGGGCCGGGCCAGCCCTAGGCCGCTAGCCAATTTTATACTCTTATCAATGTGAATGTTAACATATCAATGTGAATATTCACATTGTCAACAGGCCGGGCCGGACCTACCCTGGGCCGCCCACAAACCGTGGGCGGGTTTCGGGCAGCCACGAGGCGCGAGCTAATTTTACACTCCTATCAATGTGAATGTTAACATGTCAATGTGAATATTCACATTGTCAACGGGCCGAGCCCGCCCCAGGCCGCGGGCCAATTTTATATTCTTATCAATGTGAATGTTAACATGTCAATGTGAATATTCACATTGTCAACGGGCCGGACCAGGCCCGCACCCGGGCCGCCCATGGGCCGCGGGCGGGTTTCGCGCCGCCACGGGACGCGGGCCAATTTTACACTCCTATTAATGTGAATGTTAACATGTCAATGTGAATATTCACATTGTCAATAGGCCGGACTCGCCCCGACCCGACTCGAATTTTTCCGGGCACCCACGAGGATCGGCATGGGCCGGGCCTCTACACATTGACGATATGAACATTTACATTGACGGTGTGAACATTCACATTAGGGGTATTTTGGTAATTATGTCACCCATAGGACTTATTGAAATATAAGAAAATAATGTGAACTAAATGGAACATAAGTAGATGAAAAGGGTATTTTTGTCTTCTTATCTCAAATAGGACCTAATGGAATAGTCAAAAAGAATATGAGTTGGATGGAATAAAACTTTTAAAAAGTGAATTTATCAAAAAAGCTCCCTATTTGTAAACTCTAATTTTAAGATAATCCATTATTAATTAGATTTAGCTTAATTTATAAGAAGAGAGTCACCACGAGACACTTAATAAACTTCATCACATGCCACCGAAAAAGCCAAATTTGATTTGAAATAACTTATTACCAGCCAAATTTAACACAATTTATAAAAATGATTTAAGTCTTGTTTGGTAACATCATTTAAAAGTCAAAAAATTATTATAAAAAATTAAAAAGTCAACAATCTATATTAAAAAGTCAAATATTTTATCTTCTCTCTATTTTTTGTATATCTTTTCTTAAAAATCAAAAAATTATCCTAAATAATAATTTTTTACTTCATATTTTAACTTAAAAATCAAAAAATTATTTAAGAAAAACTTATTTCCAAATGAGGTCTTGTTACCGAAACATCCTACAAACCTTATCATGTGCCACACAAAAAATATATTATTTTAATGCACCGCAAACAAGCTCTTAGTTTATATGAAGTCCAACAGGAAGCATCATGTGGGAGTCATCTTTTAAGATGCTTGGAGATCAAACTAGTGATTGACTCGTCCCGGATCCGGATCCGGATCCAAACTCAGACTCAGACCTATCCCCACTTGTTGTAGAATGCGATGAGTATTGTTAAGGGTCTGTTTGGTAACTATTTCGTTTTTAATTTTTAGTTTATATTTGTAAAAATTTAAAAATTATCATAAAAACTTGTTTGATAATTTTTTTAATTTATGAATAATTGTCTCAATTTATAAATTTGAAGAAAAAATGTAAATTCAAAAAATGAGTTTACGTTTTCAGTTTTTAAATAATTTTTTGGAAAAATTATTTATAAGTCCTATTAGGGAGATTTATACTACATATGATCCTACTAAAAAACTTATGTTCCCATAAGTCCTGTGGGAAGTTTGTTGACACATTTACTCTCAATATTAGTTGTTAATATCATAAATAATAGTAAAATCATATATAAGAAATTGAATGTTACTATAGATTATATCTATATAAACGTAATGTAACGTGACACCTACATAAACGTAATGTGACACTTATGATTTATGGTAACATGCAATTTCCTATAGGAAATTGCATGTTACCATAGATCATATCTACATAAACGTAACGTAACGTGACACCCACATAAACATAACGTGACACCTATAATCTATGGCAACATTCAATTTCCTACGTGACACCAACATAAACCAACAACATTTTCACATTCAATTTAAAAAAATAAAAACTCATTAAGTTTGTGAAACGTAACGTGACACGTTACGTTACGTTTATATAAGCGTCACGTTACGTTACGTTTATATAAGTGTCACGTCACGTTCCGTTTTTGTACGATCTTGTGGAATACATTCCTATCTAAATAGGACTTGAGACTCTATAAGAAATTACACAGGAGTTAGCCTATTACAAGTGTCTAAAAAATGACTTATAAATAAGTATCCCTAATTTTTTTTTCAAATATTTTTTTTTCAATTAATTTTTTTTTCAAATAATTTTTTTTCAATTATTTTTTTTTCAATTAATTATTTTTTCAAATATTTTTTTTTCAATTAATTATTTTTTCAAATATTTTTTTTTCCAATTAATTTTTTTTCCCAATTATAATGTGTGTGATCTCATTGTCATAAATAATAAAAATAAAAATAAATATTTTAGGCCCGAACAAACATATTTTTTAGTTTATGTTTTTAAATTTTTTAAAATATTTTATTCAAACTAAGCGCGTTTGTAATTTATGTTTTTCTAAAAATAAACAAAAACCAGTTTATAAAATTTTGGATGAATTACACCAACGGTTCCTATAGTTTGGAGTTTGTGTCACTTTGGTCCCTGACTTTTCAATTGTGACGCATTTGACCTTGAGTTTTGAATCTTATTCCAAATAAGGACAATTGAAGATACTATTGGATTTTTTAAGGACAAATTTGTCAATTTGATAAAATATAAATTAATTTGAAAAAAATAAATGTCAAAAAATTATTTTTGAATTTTTTAAAATTATTTCTACATACTAAAGATAAAATTATGTAAAATTGATAAATCTTTTAGACATTTATTTTTTTTTACCAAATTAATTTTTATTATGTATTTGGATGATAATCATGTAAAATTAATTTTTAAAAATTAATCATGTAATTTTTATTAATTTTTATCAATGTTACATAATTTTATCTTTGGTGGGTAGAAATAATTTTTAAAAATTTTAAAATATTTTTTCGACATTTATTTTTGTCAAATTAGTTTATATTTTATCAAATTGATAATTTTGCCCTTGAAATTAAGTAATAGTATGTTCAATTGTCCTTATTTGAAACAAGATTCAAAATTCAGGGTCAAATACGTCATAATTGAAAAGTCAGGGACTAAAGTGACACGAGTTTCAAACTATAGAGACTATTAGTGTAATTTGCCCTAAAATTTTTGTAAACATAAACAAAAAATGTAAACATTACCAAATGCTACCTAAGCATTTTTTTTTTTTTTTTGGTTTTAAAAAAACTACTATAGATACCGCTGGTAAGGAATATCATATACACTTCTAATTATATTATATATTTTCTAGGGTAAATTATACTTACACCTTCTGAAGTTTGGATTTAATACATATCACCCTATGATGTTTGAGAAATTACACTAATCCCCTGTCATTGTAATTATTTAGATGGAATGAAGACATTGAACTCATGCACTCTCTCTTTTTTTGCTTTGCTTTGCTTTACTTTACTCTTTTTTTTCCCTTTTCCTTTACTTTGTTTTTTAATGTAATTTCTTTCATTTTTTTTTTATTAGGAGTTGTTACCTTTTATATAAGTAGGGGGTTTGTGAAATGAGACTGTTAACCACAGGGGTGAAAATATAATTTTTAAAACGTCAGGGGGTGGATAGTAATTGGACCAAACCTCAAGGGGTGTCAGTGTAAATGATTAACTTTTTATTTTAATTATGACTTATAAAATATTTGATTATGCCTTATATGATTTTGATTATGACATTTTTTTTTAAATTATAACTCAGAAAGTATAGAATTATGTCATTTTTTTTCTTGAATTATAAGAAGCATATAGTGTTTCTCACCCTTTCTCTTTCTTTTTTTTTTTTTTCTTTCTTTGAAGTGTTTTATAGTGAGAAATTATTTTTTGCTATTGCGACAAATTCATATGGTATCCCAAATGCATATTTACTGGTTGAAATATGGGATCAAGTACTTTTTATTGAGTTTTTGAAAAATAACTTGACAAATATTAAATAATGAATAGCATGAAGTAACACTACAAAACTACCAAAGAATTACTGTTTACCGTGTTTCATATTCACCACTAGTTCCAAACTGTCATCTAGTGTTATTTTGGATTAATAACATTTTTTTTCATTGTAATTTGATTCAAGTTTTAGTTTGGTTTTATTGTTTTAAATTGAATATTTTAGTTTTTATATTTTAAAATAAAATGATATAAAAGTCTATTTTTAAATTCATTTTTAAGATATTGCAATGTATAAAAGTAGGGTTGGGCACGGGTCGATTGTGGCTACAGAACCTTCAATCTGTCATCCGTCCTTCAAATTGACGGATTGGAGAAAATCAATCCGCATCCAAAATTTGGCGGATGTGGATCGAGCGGATTGGCGAATGAATGCAAATCGGTTTGGTGGTTTAAAATTTTATAAATTTTCAACATAATTCAATTTGTGTAAAAAAAAAAAAAAGTATTACAGTCAATGACTTAAAAAAATATTACAATCACTGCATGCCTCATCAAAAAAAAGAAAGTTTGAAATTTTACAGTATTACAATTATTACATACGTTATCTACATATTACAATCAAAACATACCTCATTCACATAAAGTATTACAATCTGCGGCTCTTAAAATATAAAAACAATTCAAATAACTAAAACCATGAACAGAGCAGTAGTAGAGATTGTATGCCTATGTATTTTTATATCTATATCTGTTTTTAAAAACAAAAACCAACCAGCAAATACCATCTTTTTTATTTATTATTTATAGAATTAGATTTAAAAACCAAAAAAAATAGATAAATAATATATTTATTTTTTTCAATTCAAAAAATATATTCAAGTTAAAAACTCTTTTCAACAGAATATCTAAACAAATTGAAAACACAAAGTCTTACAAATTACTAGGAGTGCTCACGGTTTGACGGTTCGGTTGTGGCCAAAGGAACCTCAAATCCGCCATCCGTCCAAAACTAGGAGGATTGTAAAAAAATCAATCCGCAACCGTCCGCTCATCATCACGCATTCGTCCAAAATGGGACAGATCGGTTCAGTTGGTTTGAATGGATCGATATATCCGCTGCTCGCCCCTATATAAAAGTGATAATTAACTGATGATTAGAAAAAATATGAGAGAGAGAGAGAGAGAGAGAGAGAGAGAGAGTTATTTTAAATATTGTAATAAATTTTCACATCACTAGATTTGAAAAGTAGATATAACTGTTGGGTTAGAATAATACCACTATTTTAAATCTAATTTTAGTTTGGTCTTTTAAGTTGGATATTAAAATTAAAAATTTTGAGATACTTGTCAGTCTCTTCAGTTATTATTGTTAGTCTCCTAAGATGTACATGTGCATGTAGAAAAATTAACGAAAATTTGGACAAAGAGATAAAATTAAAAAATTAGACTTTATGTGTAGAAATTAAATTATTTAAATTAAAACTATATGGACTAAATTAAAATTTGAATCAAATTATAAGGATAAAAATTGTAATCAACTCATAACTTCAATTCAATCACCTAAGAACAAGTTTTATAGACGAAATATGTTAAATTACATTTATTAAATAATTAAGAGATGAATGATATTTCTCATTAGTGAGTATAAATTTCATAATGACTCATGATATTATGGAAGTATTTAGAATTTTTTCATATGGTATTAGTACTTAGTCTTGGAATTGCTAGATAATGATATAAATAATTGAGTAAATTACACTAATCTATCTTGGAATCTTAAAAAATACATTAAGTTCACAAATTTGAGAATATTAGAGACTTACAACAATTAAAAGAGACATTTAAGGAATTTCAATAATTTTCTATCAAATAGTGTTAAAAATTTGTGTACTAATATTTTGAAATATAAAAGAAATATATTAATATTACAAATTACAAATATTTTAAAATTTTCCATTGTTTATTGAGAATCCTTTCGCCATATTTGTTTTTGAACGAAAGATGAGGGGATTGGATTGGCAATGAGTTGGGTTTACAAAAATTATGTTTATTTTGAAAAATTGATACGTAATTAAAAGTCTCATGGGATTAGGAAATGCTTTCAATGAAGAGACTAGCAATCTTAGTGGGAGATAGTATTAAAATACAAATCTCATGAGATTACAGATGAAAAATTTGCCCCTTACTACAAGAATAACGAAACCACTTTCTATATAATAAAGTGTGTGTATCAATTTCCGACTACACTGCCAAACTAGTACTTAGCTGGAGAGCATCGGCAGAATAGATTAAAACCGAACGACTTGCAACAGAAAGAAGAGATTCCGGTGGTGGTTCGTCCACCAGAGGGCACTCCGATGGTCAAGTCAGTTATCTCTCAAAGATAGCAAAAGTGCTTAATTCACTTGTTCAGAATACAAAAAGCGTACCTTAGACCCATGAGGGTGCCTCTCTTTTATAGCCAACACAATCTTAGTCCCAATAGAAGCCTAGCTCTAGTGGACTTAGGATTACTGCTAATCTTGGACTCCCAGTAGGATTGGGATAAACTCTCTAAGAGTCTTATCTTTATCCAAACTGAAGTCTTCTCTCATTTTAGGACTCTTGTCCCTTATCCGCTTATTCCGGATTCCGGTATTCTCGCAGATAACCTTGGCCTAGCCGAGATCACCTCGGCGTCATGTCCAGGACACGTGGCACCTCGGCTGACACTTCGGTGCCACCTCGGCCACGTGTTGTCACTCAAAAATTATGTCCCCACAACTGCCCCCTAAGTTCTATTACCTCGGCATACTGAGGTGATGGAACCTATATTATTTTTTCCATCTTGTACGTCAGTTAAGCTCGTTTCAACATTTATTGCCGAAGTCATAACTTGTCAGCTCAATATGTCCAAGACCTATAGCCTACTGCAGTTCTTCCACAACCACCAAAGGGCTTTCGCAAGTCCTTCTTCCCCAACAAGGACTCGAAGAAGCCACTGGATCTGCCAGTTCACAAGCGGAGAGCCCCTTTGCTACTCAACTTCATTCCCACTTACAAGTCGGTTCTTCCCGACCTCCCAAAGAAGAAGAAGAGTCAGTCTCCTCCGTCTGCCACTACTCCTCCCACAACTTCATAATCTCGGCCAGATCAGAGGTCAACCTCTAATCCAGCAGAGCAGCCATCTACCTCGGCTCCACAACTGATCCCACCATCTCAACGCCGTCGACGACGCCGAACTGTTTTCGCTGCTGAGATGGCCGCAAGAAAGCAGTCGCTGAAGATCTCTTGGCCGACATCCCATCCACCGTCGACGCCCAACCATATGCCCCTTGGGCTCCCCCAATCACAATCAAGGACAAGCCGGTGAGAGCGGGCGATAGCGCGACTGACCTCAAAGTCAGCGTCGCCCTCTCTACGGCTTTGTTCCTCCCAAATGATCTTAACCGAAACGCCAAGATGAGCGAGTATGAAAACTTCGCTCTGATGCTCCAGCATTCTGTTCAAGTAAGTCTTTCATACTAAGTATTTTTCTTTCTCTATTCTTTCATACTCAGAGAATTTTACTAACTTTTGTTCTGTTGATTTTCTTTCAGGCGATCCAGCACGCCCACTCCTTCTCTATGCAAGCTTTTGAAATGAGGAAGGAGTTGGCCGACAAAATAAGGGAGGTTGCTGGATTGCAGAAGACCCTTAAAAAGGTCGAGGCAAAAATGAAGACTTTGGCTGACCAGGCCGAGGCAGCCATTAAAGCCAAAGACAAGGCCAAGGAAAAAGCTAACGCTGCCGAGGCTATTGCCAAGGTCCTCACGGCTGAAAAGAAAGAGGCCGAGACAAAGATGACCGAGGCCCAGAAGGAACTACAAGATGCCTTGGCTACAAAAGATGCCGAGATCAAGGTCGCAGATGAAAAGACATACAATGAGGGGGTGGCCGATGTTACGGCGGACTACAAAAGTCAGGTGAAGCAAGCATGCAACAAGGGTTTCACCCTTAGTTGGACGGCTGCTCTAAAAAAGCTTGACGTCCCTGAGGACTCCCCCCTCAAGAATGCCGACATCCTCGCCCTGCCATTCCCCCCTCCTCCATGCCAATCCGAAGACGATTCTGGGTCTGAGGAGGAAGCTTTGGTGAGGAAATCGAAGGAAGCTGCTGGGGCCAAGTCCCCTACTCCAAATGAGCAAGTCCTAGACTTGACTCAAGACGATGAGGGTGAGGTCCCCAAAAATGAGACTCCTAAGAAGACAACATCGGATGTGCCCATTGCCGACAAGAGCATCGACCAGACTCTCAAAGAGATCGATGCCGAGCTCGCTGTTGAGAAGGACGCCGAGAATAATTCTCAAATGTCTTCGGAGCCCCATCCTATTGCTAATGCCCAATAGTCTTGGTTTTTTGTTTTGTACTTAGTACTTTGTCTTACTTTTTGAATCAATGTAAGCTTGGATCTGGCCGAAGTGCCACTTTTGTAATTTCTAAACAACTACTCTTTTGGTAGGCCGAAGTGCCCTCTTCTTTTTGAACTGATTCTTTTGAATGCAAGTACAATTTCCTTTGTATGACTCTTGTATGATTCTGTACTTAGAATAATTTGGCATGTTTTCAAGCATACACCTTATCTGTGCAATTTCCTTGGGGTGATATACCTCGGTTATACAAACCAATGGTTTACCTCGACAAGTACACAAGTACTTCTTTTAATACAACCTTGGTCTTAACTTGTAAATTTTTCTAAAAAATTTCAACAAGTGTTTAGACCAATTTTCTTTTAGTCATAATCTCGATTTAACTTCAACTTGTAACTTCAACCTTAGTTTAACTTCAACTTGTAAACTCAAGTTTCAACAAGTGTAAAACATGACCTCGATTTAACTTCAACTTGTAAACTTAAATTTCAACAAGTGTTAAACATGACCTTAGTTTAACTTCAACTTGTAAACTCAAGTTTCAACAAGTGTTAAACATGACATTAGTTTAACTTCAACTTGTAAACTCAAGTTTCAACAAATGTTAAACATGACCTCGGTTTAACTTCAATTTGTAAACTTAAATTTCAACAAGTGTTAAACCAATCTTCCAAGCATCAATTTCTGGCCCTAGCCCTCTGCCCCCTAATGTGAACCTAAGTTCCACTTGGGTTCTCATTTAAGATTGGGGCTTTGACCTTGTTGCAGAGGTCAGATTCAGATAACGACTGGCCGAGGTAACTAACCTCGGCCTTTTTGTTAATCTGACTAATACGTACTTAGTTCTAATCTGAGTTTGATTATGCCAATATGACCAGCCCAGGTTATCCCAACTTAGTTCAACTCTATTATATGCAAGTAAAAGTTCTACTCTACCATATAATAAATCTAATTTATTCGTTATGTTTCGCTTAGAAGCATCGCCAACTTAGTTCAACTCTATTATATGCAAGTAAAAGTTTTACTCTGCCATATAATAAGTCTAAGTTATTCGTCATGTTTCGCTTAGAAACATCGTCAACTTAGTTCAACTCTATTATATGCAAGTAAAAGTTCTACTCGGACACATAATAAGTCTAAGTTATTCGTCATGTTTCACTTAGAAACATCGTCAAGTATCTAGTCAATCACATTACACAAGTTTAAAGATCAAGCTAAAACTTTATTACTTCTGCTAATAACAAGATAAAAAGAAATCTTGGAAAACGAGAAAATCTAATGGTAGAAAAATTTTAGATTGCAAGTATTCCAGGGTCCTGGCAATTCTTTGCCTTCACAGTTCTCAAGTTGATATGTCTTATTACCCAAGACCGAGATGATTCTATAGGGTCCCTCCCAATTCGGGCCAAGCTAGCCCTCTTTGGGATCCTTCTTGTTGCCAACGACCTTTCTCAGGACGAGGTCACCAACTTGGAACTCTTGCGGGTTCACCTTCTTATTATAAGCCCTGGCAAGCTACTGCTAGTATGCCCCCAGCTGAATTGTTGTTTTCTCCCTTCTCTCTTCTAGCAGATCCAGATCTCAGGCTATAAATACATTATTGGTTCCATTCTCTACTCCCTGGGTTCTGATCCCTGGGATGCCGACCTCCAGAGGAATGACTACTTCTGTGCCATAAGCCATGGCAAATGGGGATTCCCCAATTGATCTTCTCGGCGTAGTCCGATATGCCCAGAGTACACTTGGCAGTTCATCCACCTACTTTCTCTTTGCTGCTTGCAGCCTCTTCTTAATCCCATCCAAGATGACTTTGTTGGATGCTTCTGATTGTCCATTGCTTTGAGGAAAACTTAGGGTGGAAAAATAATTCTTGATTTTGAACTTTGCATAGAAGCTCTTGATTAGCTTACTGTCAAACTGTGTGCCATTGTCAGCTATTATTGCTCTTGGGATTCCAAACCTGGTGATGATGTTCTTCCATATGAAGTTCTTCACATCAACGTCCCGACTCTTGGCAAGGGGTTCAGCCTCCACCCACTTGGTGAAGTAATCTGTTGCTACCAGCAGGTACTTCCTTTGTCCAGTTGCTTGGGGCAGTTTTCCAACAAGATCCATGCCCCATTGGGCAAATGGCCAAAGGCTGGACACTGGGTTCAAGTCTGCTGCTGGTTGGTGTATCAAGGGTGTAAATCTTTGGCACTTCTCACACTTCTTGACATAGGTTTCAACATCTTTCTGCATGTAGGGCCACCAATACCCCTATGTAATGGCCCTATGAGCAAGTGACCTGCCCCCGGCGTGGCTTCCACATACTCCTTCATGTATTTCGTACAGAAAGTCTTCAACCTATGCAGAATGCACACACCTCAGAAGGGGTCCAGTAAAGGATCTTCTGTAGAAATGGCCTTCTACTGTCAAACTGAATCTTGCCGACTTCAGTCTAATCTTGTGCGCTTCTTTACGGTCGTCTGACAATTTTCCTTCTTTAAGGAATGCTACTATTGTATCCATCCAACTTGGTCCCATCTCCACATACATTGCTTCATACTTTGTGCTCAGTGGTTCTATGCTTGGACCTGACAAGTAGTCAACCATTATTGTTCTTGCCTCACCAGGCTTCATTGCACTAGCCAGGTTGGCCAGAGCATCGGCATGGCTGTTGTCATCTCGGCTTACCTGCTGTAGTTGGCAATTTTGAAATAAGGTTACCAGTCTGCCTACTTCCTTTGCGTAGGCCGACATCCATTCATCTTGGGTTGCAAATTCCCCTGTTGCCTGATTGACTATAAGCTGGGAGTCACAAAAGACTATTACCTCGTCGGCTTCCATGGCTGCTGCCAGCTTTAGTTCTGCGATCAGCGTTTCATACTTTGCTTCATTGTTTGAGGCCTTATGTCACGACCCAAACCCGGCCCTATGGGTTTAGCACCGTAACCGGCCAGTAATCCGTGATTACCGAAGGCCTGTTGAACAGTAATACAATAAAACAGAGTACAGGGCCTGGCGGAAGCCAATACAGTAAATAACTAGTGTCCATTGAGCTGTGGAAATCTGTATGCCAAAAACATTTTTATGCATTCACACGGTTCGAAACGGTACAGTCTACACAATCATTACAAACATTCAGTACGGGGACTTAATCCCTCGATAACGGTACAGTTATAACAGTAAACAGTCTATACAGTGATACAACACAGTGAGGAGACCGACGGAAAAACTAAACAAAATCCCAAGGCCATAACACGGCAATGCGGAACCTCACAGTGAGGCACATAGGCTGGCTGACAAAACTGGAATAACCCCGACGCTTCTAGCTCTGGTCCGGTGCCTGTACACTACATATATATATGAGCAGTGAGCTAAAGCCCAGTGAATAACATAATGTATAAAGGTTAAGAACGTAATGTCCTTAAGTAATGAAAACAGTTCATTATTTCAATCAGTATTACAGTCGTTCAGTACAATAAACAGTCATATGTGGTACATCCATTAGCATAACAGTAACAGTAGGTCAAAAGACCGAACAGTAATGATGGCCAGTCATTCAGTAAACAGTATGGTTCCACAAGGGAACCGACAGAGATCTCTGTACCAGTAACAGTCGGTAACAGTAGTGTTAAGGATGCCACAGTACAGTTCAGAAATAAAGGACATACATTCATTCAGTAAATAATTCCAGTTCAGTAAACAGTTCAGTTCAGTATTCAAAAGATGACCATTTTGAACATATCTTTATACAATCGTTACTCACAGTGATTGGGCTACAGTGTGCTAGAGCGCGTCTCTCAGTCGCCAACCCTAAACAGTTAACAAATAGAACGCACACTAAGTTTAACAGTCGGGAAGGATGATAATTAAATCCCTAAATTTCCTCGGTGTGGTTCCATGTCTAAATCCTCATTAAGATGTCTTAAACTAGGCCTAAGAATGCCTAGGATGCGATGAGGATGCAAAAATACAGTCGGAAGGCATTTTTCAAAAGTTGCTGAAAATAGGCGCTTCGCTCGAGCGAGCCTCCCTTCGCTCGAGCGAGCTGATGAACAGTGAAAATACTGGATGCTCGATTTTTACGCGCGATACCACGCTCGATGCTCGCTCGAGCGAGCTTGCAAAACCAAAGGGCTCGCTCGAGCGAGGAATCCTTCGCTCGAGCGAGGAAGCCAAATCTGGAATTTCCAGATTTGTCTCCCAAGTTCGAACTAAGCATTCAAACATCCAAAACTCAACCTCTTGGCCCCAAATTCTGGAAAATACATCCCAATACAATGAATAACAAGTTTCAAAAGCCAATTTACACATGCAAGGGCCAAGAGTGGACCAATTAAAGCCATTTTTCAAACCCATTTCAAGAACAATTTCAAGACATGCAATGCATGAACTTTAAACAAATTTTGAACTTCAAATCTTGCTCTAATGAGCTCAAATCTGTGAAAACAAGATAAAATCATAGTCTTAAACATTAACATGTACATGCATGCATCATTTGCCATGAAATCAACTCAAAACTCTTCAATATACACATGCATGCATGGAATGAGCTCTAAATCAACATTATAGAACTAATTTATGGTGTAATCCTACAATGGGGCATGAACCATACAAGAACAAGTTTAAGGACAACAATAAGAGGTTCAATGGCCTACCTCAAGTCTTGAAACCAAGGTGTGGGAGCTAAATGAGCAATCTACTCTTCAATTCTTAAGCAATTCTTCAAGCAAATTCAACAAATGAGCTAAAATCCCTCTCTTAACTCTCACTCTCTCTTCTTGGTCGGCTAAGAGCTCAAATGAGCTGATGAAATGCTTTGATTGAGTTGTATAAGGCTCAAAGGTGAATAATAAACAATGGCTCCACTCAATGGCATTTTCGTAAATACGTCAAACTCTTCAATTGACTCTAATTAATCTAATTTAATCATTCCTAATCAATTTTCAGATAAATATACCATTAAATCAGAAATATTCTACTGATCATGGAACACTAAACGGTTTCTAATTCGGCCGCCGATAAGGCCTTCAATTAACAGTTTAAACACATAGACACAAACAGATAACCGATAATTCAGACAGATGCAATATGCAATACAACAAATAAACTTATTCGATTTCAGTTTTGATTTCAATCAGTCTATTCAGTACTTCAGTTAATTCAATTATCAGTCATTATCAATTCAGTTTGGCAGTAATCAGTATATAATTCAGTGGTTATTCGGTAATCAGTACGAGGGTTGTTACAGTCTCCCCTCCTTATAAGGAGTTTAGTCCTCTAAACTCGAGTTACCTTCAGTTTGGAAGAAAATAGGGTTCAGTGGGAACAAATCAGGATATCTTTTCGCCATGTCATCTTCCCTTTCCCAAGTGGCATACACACCACCATGATTCTGCCAGTCTACTTTCACTAGCGGAATTTCCTTGTTTCTCAGTTTCTTGATCCGTCGGTTTACAATCTGTATAGGCCGTTCCTCATAAGTGTAGTCATCACTCAACACTACTCGGGTAGGCTCAATCACATGGAACGGATCTCGAAGGTAGTCTCTCAACATCGAAATGTGGAAGACGTTATGCATATGCTCCATCTCAGGAGGAAGTGCAACTTGATACGCCACCGGATTGATTTTCTCAATAATCTCATACGGTCCGACGTACCTCGGCGCTAATTTGCCTTTGACTCCAAAACGAGTCTGGCCTTTCATTGGTGTCACTTTCACAAACACGTGATCACCCACTTCATACTCTCTATCCCGTCTTCTAACATCCGCATAACTTTTCTGTCTACTCTGTGCAGTTTTCAATCTTTGCTGTATCAGTTTGATCTTTTCAGTCGTCTCATACACAATCTCGGGCCCAAGCAACGGCCCATCCCCAACTTCTGCCCAGCAAATTGGAGATCTACACTTTCTGCCATACAATGCCTCGAAAGGCGCCATACCAATGCTCGAATGGTAGCTGTTGTTGTAGGCGAATTCAGCCAATGGCAAATGGCTTTCCCAGTTTCCTTGGAAATCAAGCACACACATTCTCAATAGATCCTCTAAAGTCTGGATGGTCCTTTCTGACTGTCCGTCTGTCTGAGGATGATAGGCGCTACTCAGCCTCAATTCGGTACCCAATGCAGCCTGTAGGCTTTGCCAGAATCTCGATGTAAACTTCGCATCCCTGTCAGAAACAATAGACACAGGCACTCCGTGCAATCTAACAATTTCATCAATATAGATAACAGCCAATTTATCCGCATTATAGATTGTCTTGACAGGTAGGAAGTGTGCAGACTTAGTCAATCTATCAACAATAACCCAAATAGAATCCATACCTTTCCTGGAGCGAGGTAATCCAACGATAAAGTCCATCGTGATATGCTCCCATTTCCACTCTGGTATGGGTAAGGGTTGCAGTAATCCGGCGGGTCGCTGATGTTCAGCTTTGACTTGTTGGCAATGAAGACACTTAGACACAAAGTCGGCAATTTCTTTCTTCATTCCCGGCCACCAGAAATTCTGTTTCAAATCCTGATACATTTTCGTATTCCCCGGGTGAATAGAAAACTTCGAACTGTGGCCTTCTTGGAGAACCCTTCTTTTCAATTCAGTGTCATTTGGTACACACAGTCTTTCTTGAAACTTCAATACATTATTCTCAAATTTGAACCCCGGTCTCGGTTTAGAATCTTTTTCTTCAATAACCTTTTTCAAGAAATCATCCAGTTGTTGTTTTTCCTTAATCTCTTCAATCAATGCTGGTTGAGCAGTAATGGCAGCTAAGGTTCCACCTTGTTCCTTCAAAACAATTTCAATTTCGGACTTTTCCAGATCATGAAGCAATTCTTTCTGTCCAGTCAGCAAACAGGCTAGGTTGGCAATTGACTTTCGGCTCAAAGCATCGGCAACGGTATTGGCTTTTCCTGGATGGTATAGAATCTGTAGGTCATAATCTTTGATCAGTTCAAGCCATCTCCGCTGTCTCATGTTCAGTTCTTTCTGTGTGAAGAAATATTTCAAACTCTTGTGATCGGTATAAACTTCACATGTTGCCCCATACAAATAGTGGCGCCAAATTTTCAATGCAAAGACCACTGCAGCAAGCTCAAGATCATGGGTTGGGTAATTCTTTTCATGCGGTCTCAACTGTCGGGAAGCATAAGCAATAACTCTCCCATTCTGCATTAAAACACATCCCAAACCCTTATGAGAAGCATCACTAAACACAGTATAACCATCCGTACCTGAAGGTAGAGTCAAAACCGGTGCGGTCACAAGTCGAGTTTTTAACTCTTGGAATGCTGATTCCCTCCGGTCAGTCCAGTCAAATGATATCCCCTTCTGTGTCAACTGAGTCAGTGGTAAGGCAATCTTGGAGAAATCTTTGACAAATCTTCTGTAATATCCAGCCAATCCCAAAAAGCTTCGGACTTCGGTTACATTTGTTGGTCTAGGCCAGTTCACCACAGCTTCAATTTTCTGCGGATCAACAGAAATCCCATCTTTGCTAACAACATGCCCCAAAAACATAACATGATCAATCCAGAATTCACACTTAGACAGTTTAGCATACAGTTTCTGTTCTCTTAAGGTTTGTAGGGCAAGTCTCAGATGGTGTTCATGTTCTTCAACAGTCTTAGAATAAATCAAGATGTCATCAATAAATACTACAATGAAATCATCAAGGTACGGTTTAAAAATTCTGTTCATAAGGTCCATAAATGCAGCTGGGGCATTCGTGACTCCGAACGGCATAACTAAAAATTCATAATGTCCATACCTTGTTCTAAAAGCAGTTTTATCAATGTCTTCCGGTCTAACTTTCAGTTGGTGATACCCCGATCTGAGATCAATCTTGGAAAACACTTGTGCACCCTGTAACTGATCAAATAAATCGTCAATACGTGGCAATGGGTATTTATTTTTCACAGTTACCTTGTTCAATTCACGGTAATCAATGCACAGTCTCAGTGAGCCATCTTTCTTCTTTACAAACAGAACAGGTGCACCCCATGGTGAAGTACTGGGTCTGATAAATTTCTTGTCTAACAGTTCCTGTAATTGCACTTTCAATTCCTTCAGTTCAGTTGGAGCCATTCGGTAAGGAGCTTTAGATATCGGTTGTGTACCCGGAATCACATCCACAGTAAATTCAATTTCCCTGTCGATCAAATCCCCTGGCAAATCATCTGGAAATACATCTGGGAATTCTCTAACAATAGGAATGCAATTCACATCAGTTTTAACATCATTACTAGCAGATACAGTCAGTACAGAACACAGATATCCTTTACACCCCTTCCTAATCAGTTTGACGGCTTTCACAGAAGAAATCAGATATGGAGGAGGCACCACGCCAACCCCATCAAACACAAACTCAGGCAAACCCGGTGGACGGAAAACAACTTGCTTTGTTACACAGTCTATAGTAGCATGATATTTTTGTAACCAATCCATCCCCAATATTACATCAAAATGATCGATATTCAATGGCAGTAAATCAATAAATAGATGCATATCCCCAACAATGATCTCACAAGCAGGATTACATATATGCACATGTCATGGATCCCCCAACAGGTGATGATACAGCTAGCAGATAGTTCATGGGTTCTAAGGGTCTATTCAATTTACGCGAAAAAGCATGCGATACATACGAATGTGTAGACCCCGAATCAATCAATACATATGCATTTTGAGCACAGATAGAGAGGATACCTGACACAACAGTCTCAGTATTTTGCACATCTCCCGGTACTAGGGCAAACACTCGGCCCTGCCTCATAGGCTCTTTCCCGGTAGCTTTGGGGTTAGGCTTCGGTGCTACATTTGATGCTGCTGTGCTCGGTGTAGCTTTACCACTAACTGGTGGAGCAGAAGGGCAGTCTTTAATTCTGTGGCCCACCTTGCCACATGAAACAAGCTCCAGAAATCTGATAGCAAACCCCTTTGTGCTTGTTGCCACATATGGAGCAGGGTGGAGTAAATCCACTCCCTTGGCTGGGGCTAGTCGTCGACCCCGTATTCTGTTTCTTGTTTGCTGGGTTATGCTTGCCTTTCTTAAATTTGAAACCCTGCCTTTTACCTTGCCACTCAGTGTTGGTGTTTCAGATTGTTTCACTGCTGCATATTCGTCTCGGCCATCAATGCCCGGTCGAGAACACCTACATAAGTTGGCATTTTCAAAACATTATTCGGTCCTGTATAGCAACACTAAGGCCGCCTTCAAACCTCCTGGCCTTCTTATAATCGGTATCCACCATATGTGGTGCATACCTAGCAAGTTCGGTAAACTTCTTTCATACTCGCAACTGACTCTTTACCTGTCTTCAACTGTTCAAATCAGTCACTTTTCTGTCCCTGATGCACTGAGGAAAATACTTTTCAAAGAAGGACTCCTTGAACTGAGCCCAAGTCATAATAGTATTTGCATCACGGGTCAACATCCACCACCTTCTTGCTTCTTCCTGAAGGGTGAAGGTTGCTAACAGTACTTTATTGGCTTCGGAGCACGGAACATTTCAAACAATTTTTCTGTTTCAAGCACCCAAGCTTCAGCCTTCAATGGTTCAAGGCCTCCCTGAAAGGATGGCGGTTTTAGCTTGCTGAACTTTGGGTAAGAGCAATAATATCCCCCTCATTTACATTTTGCACATTCTGTTCCGGTTGTACCGGAGGAGGAGGAGGTGGCTGTGGATTCTGTTGTTGATCTAGCCTTTCAATTATCAGTCCCATCATTTGTTCAAGTCTGGCCATTCTGGCCTCAGAGGATGATGATCAGTTTCATTTGCAGTGTTGCGTTATCCATTTCACTATAAGCAGTTATACAGTTTCATTATAAGCAGTTGTATGATTAAACAGTTTAACATTTTACACATAATCAGTCAGTCATAAGCACACACTTTTCAAGTTCATGAGATGCCCTAATTGCTTTTCTAGGACACCCTATAGCTCATTTGGACACGTGTGTGCGGTATAACTCGTGGTTAAGTATCGCTCTGATACCACTCTGTCACGACCCAAACCCGGCCCTATGGGTTTAGCACCGTAACCGGCCAGTAATCCGTGATTACCGAAGGCCTGCTTAACAGTAATACAATAACAGAGTTCAGGGCCTGGCGGAAGCCAATACAGTAAATAACTAGTGTCCATTGAGCTGTGAAATCTGTATGCCAAAAACATTTTTATGCATTCACACGGTTCAAACGTACAGTCTACACAATCATACAAACATTCAGTACGGGGACTTAATCCCTCGATAACGTACAGTAAACAGTAAACAGTCTATACAGTGATACAAACAGTGAGGAGACCGATGGAAAAACTAAAACAAAATCCCAAGCCATAACATGGCAACGGAACCTCACAGTGAGGCACATAGGCTGGCTGACAAAACTGGAATAACCCCGACGCTTCTAGCTCTGGTCCGGTGCCTGTACACCTACATATATATATGAGCAGTGAGCTAAAGCCCAGTGAATAACATAATGTATAAAGAGGTTAAGAATGTAATGTCCTTACAGTAATGAAAACAGTTCATTTTTCAATCAGTATTACAGTCGTTCAGTACAATAAACAGTCATATGTGGTACATCCATTAGCATAACAGTAACAGTAGGTCAAAAGACCGAACAGTAATGATGGCCAGTCATTCAGTAAACAGTATGGTTCCACAAGGGAACCGACAGAGATCTCTGTAACAGTAACAGTCAGTAACAGTAGTGCTAAGGATGCCACAGTACAGTTCAGAAATAAAGGACATACATTCATTCAGTAAATAATTCCAGTTCAGTAAACAGTTCAGTTCAGTATTCAAAAGATGACCATTTTGAACATATCTTTATACAATCGTTACTCACAGTGATTGGGCTACAGTGTGCTAGAGCGCGTCTCTCCAGTCGCCAACCCTAAACAGTTAACAAATAGAACGCACACTAAGTTTAACAGTCGGGAAGGATGATAATTAAATCCCTAAATTTCCTCGGTGTGGTTCTATGTCTAAATCCTCATTAAGATGTCTTAAACTAGGCCTAAGAATGCCTAGAATGAGATGAGGATGCAAAAATACAGTTAGAAGGCATTTTTCAAAAGTTGCTGAAAATAGGCGCTTCGCTCGAGCGAGCCTCCCTTCGCTCGAGCGAGAT
Organism: Camellia japonica; assembly: GCA_030407325.1. Lineage (NCBI taxonomy): Eukaryota > Viridiplantae > Streptophyta > Magnoliopsida > Ericales > Theaceae > Camellia > Camellia japonica. Next base: position 9,889,857 of record JAPPVO010000032.1, on the reverse strand, counting down.
GATGAACAGTGAAAATACTGGATGCTCGATTTTTACGCGCGATACCACGCTCGATGCTCGCTCGAGCGAGCTTGCAAAACCAAAGGGCTCGCTCGAGCGAGGAATCCTTCGCTCGAGCGAAGAAGCCAAATCTGGAATTTCCAGATTTGTCTCCCAAGTTCGAACTAAGCATTCAAACACCCAAAACTCAACCTCTTGGCCCCAAATTCTGGAAAATACATCCCAATACAATGAATAACAAGTTTCAAAAGCCAATTTACACATGCAAGGGCCAAGAGTGGTCAATTAAAGCCATTTTCAAACCCATTTCAAGAACAATTTCAAACATGCAATGCATGAACTTTAAACAAATTTTAACTTCAAATCTTGCTCTAATGAGCTCAAATCTGTGAAAACAAGATAAAATCATAGTCTTAAACATTAACATGTACATGCATGCATCATTTGCCATGAAATCAACTCAAAACTCTTCAATATACACATGCATGCATGGAATGAGCTCTAAATCAACATTATAGAACTAATTTATGGTGTAATCCTACAATGGGGCATGAACCATACAAGAACAAGTTTAAGGACAACAATAAGAGGTTCAATGGCCTACCTCAAGTCTTGAAACCAAGGTGTGGGAGCTAAATGAGCAATCTACTCTTCAATTCTTAAGCAATTCTTCAAGCAAATTCAACAAATGAGCTAAAATCCCTCTCTTAACTCTCACTCTCTCTTCTTGGTCGGCTAAGAGCTCAAATGAGCTGATGAAATGCTTTGATTGAGTTGTATAAGGCTCAAAGGTGAATAATAAACAATGGCTCCACTCAATGGCATTTTCGTAAATACGTCAAACTCTTCAATTGACTCTAATTAATCTAATTTAATCATTCCTAATCAATTTTCAGATAAATATACCATTAAATCAGAAATATTCTACTGATCATGGAACACTAAACGGTTTCTAATTCGGCCGCCGATAAGGCCTTCAATTAACAGTTTAAACACATAGACACAAACAGATAACCGATAATTCAGACAGATGCAATATGCAATACAACAAATAAACTTATTCGATTTCAGTTTTGATTTCAATCAGTCTATTCAGTACTTCAGTTAATTCAATTATCAGTCATTATCAATTCAGTTTGGCAGTAATCAGTATATAATTCAGTGGTTATTCGGTAATCAGTACGAGGGTTGTTACACCTTAAACCCCAAACGAATGGATTGTTCCAGTATCTGCCCATCTAGCGATACTAGTACTACTCCTGCCCCCGCTCCTTGTCGGTTTGAACTCTCATCCACAAACAACCAGAAGGAGTCGCCGATATAAATACTGCAGGGCCTGAGTTTCTCTTTATTCCTTTGCTCTGTTGTCCCTTGCTAGGTTTTTTCTTGCTCACCTGGACATCGCACACCTTAGCTCAACAGAGCCCAATGTGTGATGGAATCTGGTGTGAACTTGGCCACGAAGTCCGCCAAAACTTGGCCTTTGATTGCTGTTCTGGGTCTGAATTCTAAGTCATATTGGCCCAAGGCCACTGCCCATCTGGCTATTCTGCCTATTAGATCTCCTTGCTGCAATAGGGACTTCAAGGAGTGTTCAGTTAACACTACAATTTTGTGGGCTTGAAAGTAATGATTCAGTTTCTTGGAAGCCATTACTAAAGCCAGTGTTAACTTCTCTAAGGGTAGATATTTGGTCTCTGCATTTGCAAGGGTTTTACTTATGTAGTAAACAGTCATTTGTTCTCCCTTTTCTTCTCGGATTACCACTGCACTTACTGCATGTTCTGAAACTGCCAAGTATAAGAACAGCTCCTCTCTAGGTATTGGATTTGAGAGAACTGGAGCTGTGGTCAAATACTTCCTTAAGTCGGTCAAGGCGGCTTCGCATTCGTCGATCTATAAGAAGTCTGTGGCTTTCTTTACTAAACTGAAGAAAGGCTTACATTTATCAGAACTTCTGCTTATGAATCTGTTCAGGGCTACAGCCCTTCCAGTCAACATCTGCACTTGTTTTGCCGATGTTGGGCTCTTCAGTTCTAAGATAGCCTTGATCTGATCTGGGCTTGCCTCAATGCCTCTTCTGGTTACCAAATATCCTAAGAACTTACCAAACCCAACTCCAAATGCACATTTCGATGCATTGAGTCGGAGCCAATATGTTTTAAGGATGTCAAAAACTGCCTTTAGGTCGGCCAGATGACCTTCAGGTTCCTTGGTCTTCACGACCATGTTATCGATGTAAACTTCCACTGTTCTGCCAATTAGATGTCTAAACATCTTGGTTACCAATCTCTAGTAAGTTGCTTCTGCATTTTTCAATCCAAAAGGCATCACTCTGTAACAATATAGCCCTTTTGGGGTGATGAATGCAGTCTTTTCCTCATCTGGCGGGTACATAGCTATCTGATGGTACCCCCTGAAAACATCTAGGAAGCTCATCTTTCCATGCCCTGAAGTGGCATCCACTAGTTGGTCAATCTTGGGTAATGGGAAGCTGTCTTTGGGACAAGCCTTGTTCAGGCTAGTGAAGTCCACACAGACCCTCCATTTCCCATTCTTTTTCTTCACAACAACCGTATTTGATAGCCATGTCCGGTAACTTACCTCTCAAATGGCTCTGGCCTCCACAAGTCTGTCCACTTCTTCTTCTACTGCCTCAACGTGCGTCAACGTCGGCCTTCTGGCTCGTTGGATTACAGGTTTGGCTGTCCTGTCCACATTCAGTCTGTGGCAAGGGACCTCGGGGTCAATGCCATGCATCTCGTAAGGCGTCCAGGCAAACACCTCAATGTTTGTTCTCAATAACGCCTCCAGTTCTTTTTCTTCTTCCTCGGCCAATCCCGAGCTGAGAAGAAAGAAGCGTTCTTCGTCCCCTTGCTGGACAAGGACTTTCTTCAGGGCTTCCTCACTCTTCTCGGCTGGCTCTTTGCCGACGTCCTCCAAGACTTCCATGTCTTCATCTTCAACCTCTGCTGGTTTTGCTTCCCGAATGTTGCAGGTAGATTTCATTGCTGCCATGGAGCAATTCTTTGCCTGCACTTGATCCCCTCTAACCTCCTCTATCCCATGCTCTATTGGGAATCGCAGCAGCTGGTGTAATGTTAAGGGAACAACCCCCATTGCATGCAGCCATGGTCTTTCCAGAATTGCATTGTAAGAGGAGGGGGTGTCAATTATGGTGAACTCTGTCTTCACCCTCTTGGTGCCAGCCTGCACCTCTAAGCTTGCTGCTCCCAGAGGCCATGTCGGCGTTCCATTGAACCCAACCATTGGGCCGTTGGACTGTTCCAAGTCATCTTGGTGGAGGCCAAGCTCCTTGTAACACCTGACATACATGATATCATAAGAGCTGCCCTGGTCGACTAAGATGCGCTTCACTTGGCACTTTCAAATCTTGAGGGATATTACCAAGGCATCATTGTGTGGATGCTACAACATCTCCAGGTTTTTCTCAATAAAGGACACCACTGGTCCTTGGCTCTCGCCTGCCCTAGGTCTCTTTTTCCCGACCTGATATACATGTTGCAAGTGTTTTACCTTTTGGGTTTCCCTCCTTATCTCATTCTCATTTACCTTTGAGTGGATTACATTGATCACTCAAGGTCCGTCTGTCTGTGGTTGTGGTGCTAGTGGGGGTGGTGCTGTTGGTGCCTATGGCAGTCTTGCCTGCCTTTCTCTTGTTCTGGCTTCATCTACCATGTCCCTTAAATGGCCCTGTCTTACCAGGTCTTCCAGATATGTCTTCAAGGCTCTGCACCCCTGAGTCAGATGTCCAGCTTCATTATGGTAAGCACAGTGCTTGTCAAGGCTTCTTCCCATAAACTCGCCTAGTACCATTGTTGGTGCTCTGTAGTAGGGCTGATTGCGGATTTTCTCCAAGACTTTGTAAACCGGAATTCGGAATACGGTTGTGACTGCCTGAGCAGCCCTTAATCCGATTTCTGGTTTATTGTAGCCACCATCACCTCGGCCTCGCTTCGGCGAGCCGTTTTTCTTCTCTAGTTTCGGTGCCTTTGTTCCCGACGTATCCTCCTCGGCCCTAACGTACTTCTTTATTCTGGCCATTAATTCCTCCATACTTTTTGGCAGTGTTTTTGCCAATGATTTTCGGAACAGACAATTGTTTAGGCCGTTCTTAAATGATACGACCGCCATCTCTTGGTTGCATTCTGGTATCCGGTTGAATACCTCATAGTACCTTTTGGCATAGGCCCTCAGGCTTTCGACCTCGCCAATTTTCAGAGCCATCAGGGCATCCACCCTTAATGGCTGTAGTTTGTTCGTTACAAACCTGGCCACAAACATCTCGGTCAGGCCTTCCCAGGTTTTCACAGTTCTTTTCGGCAACTTGTGAAACCAGTTTGATACAATTTCTCCGAAGGATGAGGGGAACACCTTGCAAAGCAACGGCTCGTTCCTGGTATATAATGCCATCGAGTTCAGGTACAAACCAACGTGAAAGTTGGGGTCTGACTTTCCGTCATAGATCTGGAATCTCGGCATGCTAAACCTCTTCGGGGTTTCGAATTTTTCCAATTCTACCGAGAATGGCGTTCTCGGCTTGACCAGGGAGGTTACCTCGGCATCTTGTTGCCTCCTCTGTAGGTAATCCCTTAGGTCCTCCTTGGTCCGACCAGGAGCTCGGCCATCTCCTGACTTCAGCCTTTTAGGTGCACTACTCTTAGCTTCATTGTGAGCCCTCTTCAACCTTTCTCCATTAGTTGCGTCGAAGCACAACTCCTGCCTTTGAACATGCCGATGTTCTTTAGGGTCTGCTTCTTTGGTGCGATGTGTCCTTCGAGATTCTTCCCTTCTCGACTCTCCTCGCTCGACCTCCCTTGAAGGCCGATGAGAGTGTTTTTCGCTCCTGGTGTGCTGGGGGACTGTAGGGACTGTTTTCTGCCCATCTTGTCGGGCATCTTTCTTGGCCGCTGGAATCGGTGTATCTTGTAACGGGAACGGTGGCTACATAACGTTGTTCTGCATCATGAAATTGACGACCGTTTGCAGGTCCGCCAATTTGTTCGCCATTCCCTTTACCTCATCGTCCCTCCGTAGGCATCTATCCTTCCATACCTGAAGGTCGTCCTCGTTGTAATACCCGCTTTGGTCCGTTTTCTTTGGTACGTCGCCTTCCTGGCCGATGTCCTTTCCTCCGTGATTCTGATCACGAGTCTCTTCGTTGCAGTTGTCTTCTTTGACGTCAAGGTCAACAGGTTTCCCACTCTCAATAGGAGTGTCATCCCCAATCTTCTCTTTCTGTCCGTCGTTGGCCATCTATTCTTTTTTCTTTCCCACAGACGATGCCAAATTGTATGTGTCAATTTCCGACCACACTGCCAAACTAGTACTTAGCTGGAGAGCACCAGCAGAATAGATTAAGCCCGAACAACCTGCAACAGAAAGAAAAGATTCCGGCGGTGGTTCGTCCACCCGGGGGCACTCCGATGGTTAAGTCAGTTATCTCTCAAAGATAGCAAAAGTGCTTAATTCACTTATTCAGAATACAAAAAGCGTACCTTAGACCCATGGAGGTACCTCTCTTTTATAGTTAACACAATTCTAGTCTCAATAGAAGCCTAGCCCTAGTGGACTTAGGATTACTACTAATCTTGGACTCCCAGTAGGATTGGGATAAACTCTCTAAGAGTCTTATCTTTACCCAAACTGAAATCTTTTCTTATTTTAGGACTCTTGTCCCTTATCCGCATATCCCGGATTCCGATATTCTCGCAGATAACCTCGGCCTAGCAGAGATCACCTCGGCGTCATGTCCAGGACATGTGGCACCTCGGCTGACACTTCAGTGCCACCTCGGCCACGTGTTGTCACTCAAAAATTATGTACCCACATAAAGATTTTTACATAATTTCATAAATTTAATTTCAATTAATTAATATATAGTACATAAATAAACATAATTTATCTTAAATATTCAACTTAATATTATTACACTAGTAATTCCATCACCCAATTCACTTAGATCTCGTTTGAAAACATTACTTTTAGCTTAAAAGTTAAAAAATCATTAAAAAATTTTTAAAAAAAACTAACAAACTATACAAAAAAAATTTCTTCTGCTTTTTGTATATTTTTTCATAAAAATTTATCCTAATATACTAACTTCTTTTATCTTACATTTTAACTAAAAAATTATTAAAATAATATATTTCCAAACTTAGCCTAAATCTCACCTTATTTATAATAATTTCCTTACTCAAACAAACGGGCTTTAAATTGTCATTAACAAGAATCTCGATTACAAGACAAAATTAGAGAGTAGTAATTGGTTATACAATTGGAAGGGTCCAGAAGCAGAAGCAAACCTTTCATATGCACTTTTCCAAAGTTTTTCTCTCTCTCTCTAAGTTTTTCTCTCTTAGGGTTTTTTCAAAGTGTGTGCCGCTTGAGAGGGAGAGGGGGGTTCCGACCTTCCTCCGGCCACCTCCCTCATCTTTCCCCTCTTTTTTCTTCTACTTTCTGCAAAATAATCTTTGGGAGTTCTTTCTTTCCAATCTCTTCCTCTTTTTAAGGTGTTTCTTCCCCTTAGGGTGGATTTTTTGAGTTTTCTCCTCCTCCCCCTCCAAGCCGGAGCAAGATCTACCGTTTCCCGATGCCGATTCTACAACCCTTCGCCATTTCTCGCCGCAGAAGCCACCATCACCACGCCACAACCATCCTCTACCAAATCTGCTAACTCCCTCTATCCTTCCAGATTTATACCACCCTTCGCCTTCTCTCGTCGCAGCAGCCACCATCACCACACCGCGACCATCCTCCACTAGATCTGATAACTCTCACCCTCCAGATCTATGGCTTCGGTTTGTTGTTTACGTTTTATTTTATTTTATTTTATTTTATTTCAGTTTGTTTGTTTGGACTCCATGGGTGTGTTATTGGTAGCTTACCTTCTCTGGGAGAGAGTTTTTGTGGTATCTCTGACTAGCTCTAGTGTTGATCTCTTATGATCGCTTCTGCCTTGCAGTACGGGGTAGGATCTTATTTTGATCATATCTTTGATACTATTTTAGCCTTACCTGTGTGCCTCTTTGCTCATTTTTCCTTTGCTTAGTGTAAGCTCTATCTGCTTTGGCATGGAATCCATTGTAAGTGCCGTTTGGCTTCTCCTTTATGAATTTTACCACGTTCAAAAAAAAAAAAAAAAAGTAATGAAATATTCATCAACTATTTGTCACGTCCCGATGATATTACATGTATACTGAGTACTATATCAACATGTTACTATATTATTATTAATTTAATTTATTATATAAATTATAAATATTTTAAAATTATATTATATCATTCATTAGTATTTTAATTTAGAGTAATATTAGCGATCATAAAAAAAATATCATGAAAATTATTATGAAAAATTTTGAATTTTTAGATTATCCATACAATAAAACATCACACACTAATTAAGAGATGAAAAATTTACATAATGTATTTCATGATATATTTTCTATCATTCCTAACATTATATATTAATTTATATATCAATTGGTACAATACGTCTACCTTACTTTATTCTAACCCGAAAACCAACCCAGTACTGCCACTTAGCATCCCCTCATATGCCTGTCTAATACACGCTCCCCCATTTCCCACCGTCGAGTGAACAAACCATTTTCTTCCATAGAATGGAAGACACCTCATATATATATATATACATATATTTGATCAAAGAAGAGAAGACACCTCATACCATCACAGCCATTCCCATCTTCTCTCTCTCTCTCTCTATAAATACGATACATCTACACTTACAAAGGGGCTGACCCCTCTCTCTCTGTAAATTCGTCAATTTGCAATGGCGGACGAAGGAGAGGCATTGTTGAACAGGAAGAACAAATACTCGCGAAGCGTTTCGCACGCACAAGACGAATTGCAAAGCTTCAGATCGTGGCTCAGATGGATGTGCGTGGACCAGTCGAATGCGTGGACGACGTGTCTCTCGTGGTCGGTGTTCGTTGTAATGGCGATCGTCGTCCCTTGTCTCTCTCACTTCGTCCTCGCCTGTTCCGACTGCGACACCAAACACGCCAGGCCTTACGACGGCGTTGTTCAATTGTCTCTCAGCACCATCGCTACCTTGTCCTTCCTTTGCCTCTCCAGGTTCGTCAGCAAGTATGGCCTCCGGAGGTTTCTCTTCTTCGATAAGTTGTGGGATGAGAGCGAGACGGTTCGCAACTGCTATACGCAACAGCTAAATGTATGTTCTCTCTCTCTCTCTCTCTCTCTCAGTTTTTTAGAATTTGATATATACATATATATATTGATTTTTAGATTTTGAATGAAGTTTAGTTTTGCTTAAATTGTGTGTTTTTGTGTGGGAAACTTTGAATTTTCAGGATCATGAGAAAATTTTGGTAATTTGATGAATTAGGTCCTCTCTTCATCATTGTGAAGTTTATTTTTCAATGAATGGTTTAGTTTTCAAAATCTGTTTTTTGAAAATATACTTTAAAAAAAAAAAAAATAGTTTTGGTAGAAGAAACACTAAACTACAATTGAAAATAATATGATTTTTTTTTTCTTCCACAAAATAGATTTAAAAACAAAGCCAAACAGAGAAATACTGGGAACTTTAAATATAAGTTTAGAATTTTTGTCTTGCTATTAAAAGAGTTTGTGCAAATGCAACAGTGATTACACAAGGGTTCTTTAAATTTATGTTGTTTTTAGTTTTCTTGATTGTGGAAACTTGCATGCTGAACTTTTCCATCACAATAAGAATATTGAACACCGCCAATCATTATCATCCTCTCTGTTTCTCCGAGCAATCAGTTGTCTTTGGGCTCATAAATTTTACCACTTTAATTTGAAGAAGGTGAGGAGTTGGATTAGATCACACAAAATTTGTGTCATTTTTGAAGTCGAGGAAAGAAAGAAAAAGTCCAAGCAAGCTGTCCGTGATTCTCTCAATCACTGAAGAGAAAAAATGAGAGGAAATGTGACAGGCAAGATTAGGACACTTGTAGAAGTATGACTATATAGGGGGTGGGTGCGGGTTAGTTTGGGTCACGGAACTTCTAATTTGTTATCCGTCCGTTAAATTAACAGATTGAAAAAAATTAATTTGCATCCGGTCACTAATCCGATGGATGTGGATTGAGCGGATTAGCGGATGGATACGAATCAGTTTGACGGAACATAATTCAACTTGTGCACTTCTTAATATATAAAAAGTATTACTTAAAAGAAAGAATTAAAAGAATCAGTTTGACTTAAAAAAATATTACTTGCATATCTCATTCAAAGAAAGAAAGTTTGAAATTTTAGAATATTACAATTACTACATACTTCATCCACATATTATAATCACAGCATATCTCATCTACATAAAGTATTACAATTTGTGATTCTTAAAATATAAAAATAATTCAAATCACCAAAACCATGAATAAAGAAATAGTAGAGATTGTATGCCTCTATATTGTTACATCTATATCTGTTTTTGAAAATAAAAACCAACCAGCATATATCATCTTTTTTATTTATTATTTTTAGAGTTAGATTTAAAAATCAAAAAATATAGAAAAATTATACATTTATTTTTTTCAATTCAAAAAATATATTTAAGTTGAAAATTCTTTTTCAACATAATATATTCAACAAAATATTTAAACTTTTTTTAATTAAAAATACAAAGTCTTGCAAATTACTAAGGATGCTCGCGATTTAGCGATTCGGTTGCGGTCAAAAGAACCTCAAATCTGTCATCCGTCCAAAACTAAGCGTATTGAAAAAAATTAATCTACAACCGTCTGTTCGTCATCACGCATCCATCCAAAATGTGACGAATCTGTTCGGTTCGATCGATTCTGACGGATCAGTATATCCACTGCTCACTATAGAGCAGTGGCCATAAGTTTTTTTTTTTAATTAAAATTTTGTACTTTTTGCATTTCTTTAATTGCACATTAAAATTAAATTGTCACATCAATTATATATATATATATATATATATATATTTTAAAAATTAAAAAATTACTAAAATAATATATTCTCAAAATCTAAAATTACTTTGATTAAAGAGAGTTGTATTATCAACACAGTATGCAAAGAAAACTCTCTTTCTTATGTAAAGGGAAAACATTGTTGATAAGCGATTTAATCAGAGAGGCAAGTAATATTTCCTTTTAGAATTTCTTGATGAAATTGAAAGAATCAATGTCGAAATTGCAAATTTCGAATGTTCTTTACCATTTGAAAAAAAAATTCTATTTCCATCAACTCAAAAGGACAACAGAGAGAATTTGTTTTGCGAGAAGTCCTCAGATTTTGTGAGAGTTGACTTTCTCTCAAGAAAAATGCTCATAACCGTGTAGTGGTATCATTAGATTTGATGGATGACCCAAAAAAAAAAAATGTAAAAACATATATAGGAAATGTAAAAGGGAAATTACCATTGAGGTGGGGTTTTAAAAAATTATTACACATTAATGAAAAAATTTATAATTATAATTATTAATATTTTTAATATTTATTATTTTTTTATAAATATTTTTTCTGATATGTAATTTTTCCAATGTAAGACTATATATGAATATGCCAAAAATGCATTGAAATTTTAATTATTTTGGTATTATTCAAACCTCAACAACAGTCCACTGAACCACTCTTGAACCCCTTTTCCCTGACCTTTCTTGCCTACATCACTCGAGGTTGTTGGAAAGGAAGCTAAGCATGATAAAATAGCAAAAACATGAGGTAACAAGGGCTTGGTATGATTTGCAACATAATTTGAATAATTCTCAGTAATTATATAAGATTGCTCCGGAATTCGGATCAATATGAGATTGATTAATCTCAAAATAGAATAGATCAAACTTATCTTAATCAGTTGAATGGAGTTGAAATCAAACTCCATCCATTCTTATTTGTGTGATTTCATTGATAGAAAACCTGTATTCACACCTCAATTTTCTGTTAATTATGTAGAGATCACTGCAAATTCTCTTCATCTTCGTCCTGCCTTGTTTTGCTGCGGAGATTGCGTACAAGATCTGGTGGTATGCCTCGGGGGCCAGTGGTATACCCTTTTTAGGCAATGCTTGGGTGAGTGACACAGTAGCATGCATCCTGGAGTTATGCTCGTGGCTCTATCGGACGGTGGTGTTTTTCTTGGTGTGCGTCCTCTTTCGTCTGATCTGTTATTTGCAGATTCTCCGATTACAAGACTTCGCTCAGGTGTTCCAGGTGGAATCTGATGTGGAGTCAGTGTTGAGGGAGCACCTCAGGATCAGGAGGCATCTGCAAATCATAAGCCATCGATACCGTGTGTTCATATTGTGGGCCCTGATCTTCATCACAGCGAGTCAATTTGCATCACTCCTATTGACTACTAAAGCTGACGCCGAAGTCAATATTTACAAAGCAGGCGAACTTGCGGTGAGACTCTATACCATACCATACTACACCAAAACTGCTATATCAATTATAAAATAATAATAATAATAAATAACAAATTGAACAGTAGTATTCAAATAAATTATTAAATATTTTATCTAATTTATAACCATATGGTTATGAGGCTCCTCTCATGAGACCCATATAATTTGATAATTCATTTAAAATTGTAGCATTTTTGTTATAGTAATCAAACTCTGATCATATTAGCGGGACCACTTGGACCTTTTTTAGTTGGGTATAATGAAAATGTATTATTTACAGGTCCAATTGTGAAAAACATCCTTGCTAAAATATAGGCCCAAATGTTCTAATATTTGCATATTAGGAAATTCTATGAGACATACGTGTTTTGTAATGTGTTCTCTATATTTTAGTTACGATATTTGTGATATTTGATTATGACATATTTAGATATTAGTATACATATTATGATGTTAGTTATGAATTTTTTTAATATTTGTTATAATATTATTTTAATTATATCTTATTTGATATTTTATTATAATTTTTTATAAAAAAATATGACTGAAAATATTCAGTTATGTGTGGTAATCAACCCTATAAATATACGTAAGCCCGTCAATCTTTAGTAACTTTTGAGGCTGCATCTTTTGTAAATTTGGCGTTGGAAAACAACTTTTATAGCTCTCTCTCTCTCTCTCTCTCTCTCTCTGAACAATGGTTTTGTTTGTGGACTGCAGCTATGCTCCATGAGCCTTCTGGCTGGGATCTTAATTATACTGCGGAGTGCAACGAGGATCACGCACAAGGCCCAGTCTGTAACGAGCCTTGCTGCAAAGTGGCATGTGTGTGCAACCATAGATTCCTTCGACACAGTTGAATCTGAGACTCCAATGGCTCCTCAAGTTGACCGTAATCTAGTTTTCCCACTCAGCACCGATGGTTCATCGGACTGTGAGGATGGTGGTGACGAAGAAGATGACCTTGACAACACCAAACTTATCCCGGCCTACACGTACAGTACTATCTCATTCCAGAAAAGACAAGCATTAGGTGAGTCTTCTACAAACAATCAAATTTGCAAATTACAAAATTAACCGATTTCAAAGTATGCATTTTGTTTCATTTTGATTTTATTTTTTTAAAATTTTGAACTTTTTGAAGTTGCGTATAAATTCTCCCAGTGCCGTTTTGGTACTATAATTGACATCTAACTTTTTTTTAGTTTTTTATTTTAATTTTTTTTTGGGGTGGACAGTGACATATTTTGAGAACAACAGAACAGGGATAACGATATATGGATTTATGCTAGATAGGGGTTCACTTCACACCATATTTGGGATAGAGTTTTCCCTAGTCCTCTGGTTGCTTGGGAAGACCATTGCTAGTGTTTGAAAGCTCCTGGCTTTACATATATAGCCATTCGGGATTTGACAAATCTCTTTCAATCAGATGCAAGAGAGAGATATGATGATTTGCTGCAGATAGGGATATGATGGTTTGTTCATGTAAAGGGTGTGTATTATTTAGGCCGTGTTGGTTCAAGAATTTAGGAAGAAATTTAGAAAAAGAAAGGGAAAAAGTGTATGAAATTATGTGAAATATAGTTATATTTTATTCACATTTCACATATTTTTTCTTTTTAAATTTCTTATCAAATCCTTCAACCAAACACAGCATTAAAGTCTACATTCTTTCTTTTTCTTTTCACTGTATTGTTTATCCATTTTCCTTCCTTTTTTGTAGTTGTATCATGTCATAGTTTTTTTGTATAATAATAATATTATTCCAATTTTGTTTCAATTTTTTGAATTTAATTTTTTAAAATTTTAAGCAAAATTTTATCATGTCATAGTAGTCTCCGTTTGCAAAATTTTCACCAAACAACAGCTGATACACAGGCTGATGCTCTGCAGAGCTCGTGAAAATTAATTTCAAACGCATAACCAAACATCATACTGAAAAACATGCGTAGAAAATTGATTACAAATCACAACCAAACAGAGCCTTAGTTTCTTTTTTTAGTAAATTTTTTTAATATTTTAAACAATTTTTTTACTTTTTAAATACACTTAATATAAATACAATTAAAAAGTATAATATGTATAAAAAAATCTTTAAAAATTCACTAAATACCGAAAATATGAAAATTTAGTACATTTTCATATTATTGTATATTTATTGATTTTTTTAAATATTTTTTTAAAAAAAATTAATTTTTTAGGTACATTTAGGTTAGGTGCATCTAAAAAGTAAAATATTTGTTTAAAATATTAAAAAAATTAATTAAAAAAACACAAAAAAAATAAAATAAACAAAACTCAATTTTTAAAAATTTGAATTCAAAAAATTAAAATTAAATAAGATTAATGTGTATACAATTTTAAACCAATGAACCAGTCAGGAATGTGTCTAATAATTTTGGAATTTTTTAAAAAGTTTAACACAGTGCAAATATGTGAGTACAATTATCAAATTAATATACTATTTTTTTTTGATAAATGGTCTATACATCAATGATGAGCCCATGGGCTTGAACTAAACCAATTAGTCTATTATTGGATTGGAGACAAACCATCTCCAAATGATTTATGAATATCCGTTCTGTAAAAAAATGCCCCTCAATATTTTCGACTTGCATACTTTATTCTTACAAAAAGGGGAAGGTTTTATACAAGAGCTTAAAGTTCTTTCGTAGGGACTGACTGAACCTTTAGCATGGATTCACAAATGTACACCTTTAATCAATTTAATTTAATTCAATTGAGAAATAGATGTTTCTAGTTATTTTGGAAAGTGACTTATAAATTAATTTTTCGATTTATTATAAAAAAAAAATGTGTAAAAAATATAGGGATAATATGATTAAAATAAATTAATAAATTAATAAACTAGCTTATAAACTAATTTTCAAGAAAAGCCTTATGATAATTGCATTAATTAGACTTAATTGTGAAAAAAATTGTCTTAAAATCTAATTTTCCACACTAAATCAACAAAAGTTTTCCTTAGAATCCTTTGTTATCAACTTAAGATCGATCTTTTTTTTTCTTTTTATTTATTTATTTTTATTGTACACACGACTCCTTTTTCACATATACAATATTTCTAGAAACACTAAAGTCAACGTACCAACAAAAACATATGTACATTTGACAATTTAATAGTATATTCGGTTACTTTTACACGATGAGTCCCATTTCAATATAATCTTTCTTGACATTATTTATTTATTTTTTTTCATTCTTTCCATTTTTGTAGGTGTTGATTTTTAATTTTACAATCAAATTAGATATTTTAATCAAAATTTAAGAAATTTAGCCTTAGAGCACATGAGACAACAAATCACGGTGGCTAGTCCACTCGAAAGAAAACAACAAATCATGGTGGCTAGCCCAGTCAGAAGTACTCCGACGATCAAGTTAGTTAATTTTTTTATCAAAAATATCAAAACAAGTAAATAATGCACAAGCAAAAACATACCTTATGCCAGTGTTTTACTTTTATAATCGGCAATGCCCTCATCTTTTAAAAATCTTACTTTATAAGACTATCATTTATGGATAATATCTATCTTACACTCCTCTAATCCAAATTTGAATGAACTCTTTTAAGAGTTTCATCTCTATTCAAATATAGAATCTCATATCATTTAAGACTTTTATCTTCTATTCAAATATCTTAAGACATCTCGGTCCATTCACGTAGCACCTCGGCTAATAATCTTGACCAAGTAGACGAGCTTAAAAATATGTCCCCACAATTATATTATTTTATTTTAGACAATGTGAAAAGTATTTAATTTTCTACAAGTACGTTAATTATTAAATAAAAAAATTAAGTACAAGAATTATTTATTTATTTTTGTGACTATATAATTATTTTTGGCGTTGTCTATATGTAGAGCTCCTTCTAATGTTTACTATCCTGCAAAGACACGCCGTCGTTTTCAATCTAGTTTTCCGTTCCGTTTTTTGTGGGTACATCGGAAAGAAAACTACTGTCTTGTTAAAAACATTCCCGTCTGCAGGACTCTCTGTCCCTCTCTCTCTCTCTCTCTCTCTCACGAAAGGGCGAAACAAAACGAAAAACAAAAAACGCGAGGGAGAGAGAGAAAACAATCTCCAATATATTCGAAAATTTTATAAATAAAAAAAACCTGAAACGAATCAGGAATGGAGATTCATTCCTCTCCGAAGTGCTCCAAAGACCAACAGAACATCTATCAACAATGGTTCAATTACGTGGACAAAGGTTTGTCTCCATACATATATATGTGTGTGTATGAATCTGTGTATGTTTGGGTGAATTCTTATCTTTTTTTTCACAAATTGAACATTTAATTCAGACGGCGATGGGCGCATTACGGGAAACGACGCCACCAAGTTCTTCGCTATGTCGAATTTGCCTCGACAAGATCTCAAGCAGGTCTCTCTCTCTCTCTCTCTCTCTCTCTCTCTCTCTCTCTCTCTGTATACTTGATTTTCCATTGATTGTTGTTCCCTGTTTGTTTGCTGAGAAAATGGAGGGAAAAATAGCGAATTAAGAAGTTCTACTTTTATCATTTAATTCTGTTATGTTTTTTCAAAATAAAACAAGGAAAAGTGTTATTATGTATGGCTCTGTTTGATTGTGTTTTGCTTTTCTGATTTCATTTTTGGAAAACAATGGCGTTTTATTGCTTATTTGTGTAGATAATTGTTTAAATTTACTTCCATGGACCTATGCACCCCTGTCTCCCTTACCGTTTTCCTAAAAGGTCGTGTTGATCCTCTCAATCAAAGATGTTGAAAGGTGGTCAGACAGACTTAATCTAAAGGGTCACGTTGGTTCATTACTTTTGTTCTCATCGTTGGCAGCTCGAGCTTTTACCATTGCGCTAAGCAACCTACTTTATTCCCCTTTTCACGGCTACAGATTTTGTGTCCGCTCAATTGAGAGTATAAATTTGTTCAAACACTAAATAAGTGTGAACAATACACTTGATGCTCATTGGTTGGTGTTGGTGTTGGTGTTGGTGTTGGTGTTGGTGTTGGTGTTGGTGTTGGAGGTGGGACCACCTCATTGAGAAACCAATAGGAAAGTGTGTATTGTTAGTGTGATCAAATTTGCTCTCCTCAATTGATGTTGAATTTGCTAAACTTTGGTCCTGCTAGAGCTAGAGCTAGAGCTTTTCAATGCTATGAACCAAATGTGGCTAGTTTTTTTATTATTTTAAATTATATAGTTTAACTGGGACAACTCATTCCAAATAAAGCCACAGGGGTATGACCTTTTTTGTTCTTACCCACCTCTTTTTTTTCTTCCTATGAGGGGAGTGGGGTGAGTTGTCAAAATGGGAGTGTCCTGTGCCATCTACATCTTTATTTTCCTGAAAGGAATAAATCACTAGGTAAGGAACAGGACACAAGTCAATATTCATGTATGCATATATGTTTCCAGACATGCACACACATACACGTGTATGGATTTTTATGCTGGGCATAGTCTTCAATGCCATGTTAGTTTTTTAATCAACTTTCATAATGGTCTTTGTGTTTCAGTTGCATTTGTAATTAGCGTTTGGTGCCTGCTGTTTTTAAGTGTTTCCCAATTTTGTTTTCGTTTATCTTTTATTTGATGTCTACTTCATAATGACAAACCTTCTCTTTTTCTTTTTTCTTTTTTGTAAAAATTTTTCACAAGGTGTGGGCAATTGCAGATTCCAAACGACAAGGTTTTCTCGGTTTTGCAGAGTTCATTGCTGCAATGCAGGTTCAAATTCATTTTTGTCCTTTATTTATTTATTTTTTTTGTCCAAATCTTTAATGGATGTAAAGTCAACTTATCTTTTGGAAATTGACCTCTTTTTACTTGTAAATTGCAGCTAGTTTCTTTGGCACAAGGTGGACATGCACCAACTAATGATGTCTTAAATGGCGAAGGTGAGTAGTGTTCATTGTGTAGTTATTGTCATTGCCTGTTGGATGCTTGGGGTGGTTTGACTGCAAGTTCATGTTGACAACCTGAACTGTGGATAAATGATGGTCATAGTTTGGGTAAAATATTGTAACCTCTTGCAGTTGACTTGGAAAATCTAAAGCCTCCTGTCATGGAAGGTTTGGATGCAATACTAGCTGTAAGTATACCAATGTTTTTTTTTTAAAAAAAATTCTAAATTATTTTATGGAAGTCCTAACTTGCTAATTGATAATATTCAGAAGAAGAAAAAGCGTGCATTTAAAACAAGTGATCCTGAACTGAATGGTAAAAAGTTTTTTTCCTCTTTAACTATAGAAATGCCATTTTTCTTTTAAGTGCACTAATCACAATGATGCAGGTAGTTTGCCGCAATCTTCATCAGCTAATTGGTTTACTTCTACAAAATCCGCAAAGAAGGTACATGTTGCAAATTTAGTTAATAAGTGACTGGATTTAGTTATACATCTGAGAAATTTTGTCACCTTTTCATTCTTACCTAGGTTATTATGGGATCCTAAATGTTATATATAATTGTTTAATTTGACTTCCTCTCTTAATTTGCTAAGTTTCATTTCTTATACCTTAGTTCTGAGAATGGTGCTTTCTTCCTCTCATTCATTATCTTATCAGGTGCCTATATCCTCTGTTACATCAATTGTTGACGGCTTGAAGAAGTTGTACATACAGAAATTGAAGCCATTGGAAGTTACATATCGGTTCAATGATTTTGAGTCCCCTTTATTGGTGAGTGATAAACGCATATGGCCATAATTACCTTCACCTGAACGAAATGCTAGAATGCTCATGATTCAGTTTCTTTTTCTTTGTATTTTCACAAACTTATAAACAGTTTTATGGCTGTTTCCATATAAATGAGTATGTATACATTGTTTAGTACTTGCTTTTGGTGTGTTGTTTTTGGCAGACAAACAGTGATTTTGATGCCAAACCTATGGTTATGCTGCTGGGTCAATACTCCACCGGGAAAACAACATTCATTAAACATTTACTGAAAAGTAGTTATCCAGGCATGATATTCTGTGTCTCTCTGTCTGTGTCTCTCTCTCTCTCTCTGTAGCAAGTGGAAAAATTAATTTTGTTTGTCTGTCTTCATTTTCAACAGGAGCTCACATTGGACCTGAGCCAACAACCGATAGATTTGTTGTTGTTATGGTATTTATAAAAACATTTTCTTTTGGCTTTTTTTTTTTTCAAAATATATATATGTATATATCTCTTGACATCTCAACTAAAATAAATCCTATGATATAGTGTCATTTTAATTGCTGAAAGAGAAACAGAGATCTTGCAGTGAAAGTTTAACAATAGATAACGATAATTTGCTTCAAATACTTTGTAAGAGGCTAGATCAAAGCCTGTGGTGTAAGCATATCTGCAACGCTTTGAGTTATGTTACATGGACACTTCTAAATTTGTTAAGTAGTTGTGTTGACACTTGAGTAAGGTAGTGTTATCAAAATCGTGCTGACGCATGTGCCTAGGTGTCCCTAAGGGTTCAACATCCCTAAGACAAATGAACTTTAATGAAGCGTAGCTGAAGCACAAGGTGCAGAAAGGAGTGCGCTGTTTCAATTGTGCCAGATTTGTTAAAGATTTGATATCAACCCTTTGATCTAATGAAGCCTTTATAATTTTTTGTGTTTGTACATCCTATCAAAGCCCCAAAATAAATAAAGAGCATCAACCTTAATCAACAAGTTGAAGATAAATACCTAATCTTTTAGATGAATCCACACAGATACGTATCTACTGCCAACACCCCACCTGAGTCCATGTAACATAATTGTTAAGTACGCTTTTAATCAGCTCTTTCTCCTGGACTTATCATACATATTGATTTGGTAAGAGCCATATAATTTTTTTCCCTCCTTTCATGATTGTATTTTTTTGTTCAATAGTTTTACTAGTTAATTATGCTTCTGTACAGAATGGACCTGATGAAAGAAGTATTCCAGGGAACACTATTGCTGTTCAAGCAGATATGCCATTTAGTGGTCTGACAACATTTGGAACTTCGTTTCTGTCAAAATTTGAGTGTTCCCAAATGCCACATCCGGTTAGTTGTTGTATATACTGTAACTTCAATTAAAATTCTTTGAATTATCTCTGTATAATTGTATGATCTGAAACACTTTTTGATTTTGAATATCTGAAGCTGCTGGAGCACATAACATTTGTCGATACTCCTGGAGTTTTAGCAGGTGAAAAGCAACGAACACAGAGAAGCTATGATTTTACTGGTGTGACATCTTGGTTTGCTGCAAAGTGCGACCTCATTCTGCTACTGTTTGATCCACATAAACTTGACATCAGCGATGAATTCAAACGTGTGATTTCATCTCTACGAGGTCATGATGACAAGATACGAGTGGTTTTGAACAAGTCAGATCAAGTTGATACCCAACAAGTAAGAATAGTGTACTGTGATATTATTTGACACACCAAATTGATCTCTGAGTATCAGTGTCTGCTGTCTGGTAATAGCAATCTAATCTGCATACTGATGGCTTTATGATGTAGCTGATGAGGGTATATGGAGCATTGATGTGGTCGCTTGGTAAAGTTCTAAATACTCCTGAGGTTAACCGTGTTTACATTGGGTAGGGTCTCAATCTTATGGTCATTGCATCATTTTTTACTTCTACTGTTTTTTTTTTTATTATTTATTTTAAAAAAAGGAGAATAAATGGGATTTTTTTTCTCGGTTCATATTTCTTTGTGCTTTTTTCTAAAAAAATTGGATTATCAAATGCTCCTAAGCTGAATAGTTAAATTCTTATTCCTGATTTTGTCAGCTCATTCAATGAGAAACCTGTAAATGAAGCTGTTGCGGGTCCAACTGGCAAAGAACTTTTCGAGAAAGAACAGGGTGATCTTCTTTCTGATTTAAAAGGCATACCCAAGAAGGCCTGTGATCGTCGAGTGAGTCCAATGCAGTTAACTCTTTTGAGTTTTTTTAATGTTTGTATTACTGTTTTTTGCATGTGTAAACAAGCAAAAATTTATGCAAAAAATTATGTGAGAGACCCTGATGACATATGTCCTGCACAGATCAATGAATTCGTGAAACGTGCCAGAGCTGCCAAGATTCATGCTTACATTATTGGGCATCTTAAGAAGGAGATGCCTGCTATGATGGGCAAAGCTAAAGCTCAACAGAAGCTGATTGATAATCTGGAAGATGAGTTTGCAAAGGTCTCTCTCTCATGCCATCACAATTTTTATGTACAAATTATTGATGCTCATAAATGTACCCATTTTACAAGCAGTTTTATTTTTTTCCTTTTATTTCGTTTTTTTTTCCCCCCTTCTTTTTTCTGCAACAGGTCCAAAGGGAGCACCATTTACCGGCTGGAGATTTCCCAAATGTCGAACACTTTAGGGAGGCTTTGAGTGGTTACAACATCGACAAATTTGAGAAGTTGAAATCCAAAATGATGCAAACTGTTGATGACATGCTGGGTCATGACATTCCGAAACTCTTGCAGAGTTTCAGAAATCCCTACGAATAAAAGTTTTTTTGTGGAGCTTGAGAGAGAGAACCGTATGGTGGTTAAAGAGAAGTGGAAATGGGTGGCATTTGAAACTCATGCATCAATCAACGTATGTAATAGTTGGGTATTTCATTTTCAATCAATGTTGGTGACTTTCTGATGCGTAGGAAAGTGTTTATTATTGTGATATATATCAGAGGCTATCTCATTTGTATAGAAGCTCTCATTCTTTTCAATTGTTTCGTAGTGTATTATTATGGCTTTGTTTTATAGTTTGTCATGACAAGGGATTGGATACATATACGTTTATATTTGATTAGTTCATGAACAAAATTAAGTAGAATAAGTGATATTACAATTTACAAATAACTTATTTCACTTTTTATTTTATTTTGTTTGGCAAATTGGTTGTTCTAGAATAAGTTGTCCTACCCTTAAAGAAGGATAAAATAATTCATATATGATGTATAAAACGCGTTCTTGAAATTTTAGTTTTTTCGAATAAGAAATTTTGAACTAAATATTATCTTGACAATAAAAGTTGTATAAAAAAAAAGAGTGCTGCAATTAGCCCCTGTCAAAATTCTTTGAACCCCCCATTTTATAATTTTTTTTTTATTACAATTATACCTAAAGTAAAATTACATTAAAAGACATTATTAAATGGAATACTCACCTATCAATAAGAACTAATACTCTATAATATTGGATACCACCCCCACCTCCAACTCTAACTATACATATTCCATGTTTGTAAACCCTAAACCTATTACTTTTCATAACCAACTAATATAAACCCTAAATCTATTATTTTTCATAATCATCTTAAATCCTGAATGTGTCATCTTCATCACTATCATCAACGTTATTGAACTTGAAAGTTTTGCTTCAAGTATAACGTATACTTCATCACTTATTTTCACTGTGTAGAGCAATGGAGGACGATGACAACAATTCTAGTGAGACTGGCGTTCCATTAATAAGTTATCTGTCGTGTATTAACATTCTCGGTCGTTTTCGATCGTTCTTATTTCGTTCGAGCTGTTCGGTACTGGTTTGCTGACTGTTAGAATTATGTTCGGTAATACAGTACTGAACATAATCCTTTCGTTCAATTGAAATGGATTTAAGTTATGTATTTTGAATGGATTTAATTTATGTTATTTTAAGTTGTGAATTGGAATGGATTCAAGTTACACAGTGATAAACAAATTTTGTTCGGACATACAGTGCTGATAGGATCATTATTGTTCGACAAAACAGTTATGAACAAAATATATTTTTTCAGTTACACAGTGGTGAACAAATTGTTTTGGGCTACATTCAGAATTCTGATGGCGATTCAGACGATGATTCTGTTTTTCCTCGTCTTTCAAACGGTTATGCAAATCTCGTAGAAATTAGAGTATCTTCGATCAATCTCAGCGATGACAAAGATACAAAAAGTAACGAAGAAGATGATGATGAGAGGATGAGAAAGGTTACTGATTCGGCGATACGGAGAGCGTTTAGAGAAGATGAGAGTCGTCGGAATGCTCCGTTGACGGTCGAGACGACGACGAGAGTGATGGAGGGTTGGGGTCCAAGAATTCTATACTGGACCAAAGCTCCAAACTCTGAAGATTGAGTGAGTCAGGGAATGAGAAGGATGAAAAATTAGGTGAGTGTGCATTTCATTGTGAAAATATTATAAATATGGGTAGATTTGGTAATAAGTGGGTTGTCCAAAAAAATATTATTAAAATTTAAGATTTAGGGTTGGGGTCTAAAGAAATGAGGACTCCAAAGAATTTTGGTAGGTGCTAATAGCAGCACTCAAAAAAAAATGTTTAATAGTTGTAGAGCTAAGACTTTAAATGAATTAAATTACTCATACTTAATTTGTTTTCAACTTATTAAAAATTCAATTCATCGATTTATTATGTACATAAGTAAATTTTGAATCAGTTTTTAAGTGTCTTTTCTAAGTGTTTGATTTGTGAAAAAGTATAAAAAAAATAAAATAAAATAAACATTGGATGATTGGACCAAGACCATTAATCTTCAGGCCCAAATCCAATACGCGGAGCCCAATCCAAAAACCTAAGAGAAGACTATCGACCACCCGGTCGGTGGCTCAGACTGGACAAGGATGACCAAGATTCGACCGAGCAGCCCGGACCACCGCGACGATAAACATTGCTCGAATTCCCATAGTTGAAGTCCTTTACTAGCTCTGGAAGTGTCTCTGTCACTACCCTGGTCTCTTCTCTCTCTCTCTCTCTTTCTCTCTCAGCCTAAGCAGTATTTAGTTCCGCACATGCTTCATAAGCATCAAAAGCTGATTGATTGTTAGGTGTTTGATTAAATTCCCCTCAGAAATCTTGTCTTTTTAATTTTTTTTTTTTTTTTTATTATTGGAGCGATAGATTGCGTTTTGAACATTATGAACTATTCTGAGAAATTGGTGACCAAAGTCGTGGTATCGTTTTCTCTTTGTTGGCAATTTAGGCTAATTTTCCAATTCTTCATTGGAAATTTGTTTTTCTGTAACTCTTTGAAATTTTGTGCAATAATTATTTCATCCTGAAATCCTGAAGATTACTGTGACGCATTTGATCTTGCCATCAAATAACATGACTCTTTTTTTTTTTTTTGGTTTGTTTTGGGTATTATTCTTTCTGTATGCACTATATAGCTTACTTTTTTAATGGTTATGTACATCTGGAATGAACAGCTGTTTCAACATGGATTCACTCTCATTTGTAGGCTTGTTTTTAGAGTTGTTGGACTCTTTTTGGAGTAATTACTGAACCATAAATCTGGTTTTCATTAATAAAATAAAATAAAGTCGATGCTAATGCTTGCGAAATTCATTATATTTTAAAAAAGTGATTCTGGTGATGAGTTTCTTCAAGGTTGTGGTTCTTACTAGCCTAAAAGTGGAGAATAGGCCCGCACATTGATACATTATATTCTGTAAATGTACACTAATTTAGAAGAATAAAAGTGCCGAGTTGTTCTTGCACGGTTGCCCACTGGTTATGAAATAGTTAAGTCCACCACTGCTCCTTCTAACTTATGTTTGAGCATGGATCTTAAAGTTACTAACACAATACACCGGAAAAAGTGACTTATAATATTTTCTCATATTTGAACCATTTGTTTTGTTTTTTTTTAAAATTGCTTTATTGGGAGAAAATGGAAGTGGGATCTGTTGAGAAAAGTTTCCTGTTTAATTATCACATGCCACACTACAAGACTCTGTTTGGTCTGTGCATGTCTGATGTGAATCACCAATGATACCAATGAGACAATGATTGCTCATATTGGCATATGTAAATTTTCTTTCTATTATTCTCCTAAAGTGAGGGTTTAGTTTAGTAGAAGCGGTTTGATCACTCCACTAATGATTTTATTGGCTTTCAAGTTGTAGAAAGCAGAAAATAATTAACAAAAATGCTGTCACAGCGGATGAAGAAAGCCATCACCGACAACCCAAAGAAACTTGCCAACTTGATTGACCTTGTAAATCTTCCTTCAACGCTTCGAGAATTTGTGGGTCAATCTCAGATCTCTCGTTTGGGCTGTTTCATGCGTGTCTGGTCATACATCAAGGCCAACAATCTCCAGGTCCTCCCTCTCTGCCTTATGTTAATATATTCAAATATGTAGTTGAAAATTTTAAAAAGTATATATATTTTTTCTTAAATAACTGTAACTTGTATGATTGATTAACGATCCATGATGCACATACTACTGCTTGTTTCTCGATCTTCCGCGGAACCTTAATGCATTAGGTTTTGTGGTTTCATTTGGGAAATGTGAGAATAGTTTTTTAATGATTTAACAAATGTATTGATCTCTCATTTCCATATATTCCATCATTTTACACATTACTACATTAGTTACTCACTTCAAAAAATGTTGTCACTTTACTTTTGTGTGGTAAAAGAAAATTTCCTTTTGAATTATCAAAAATAAAAAATAAATTTCCCTAGACGTGTACTTTGCATTTTCAGGAATTTGATAGTGGAAAATTTTTAGGCTATGACAGGTTCATTTTCTCATACTTTAAACATTTGTCTCATTTTCTGCATTATTTTGGAAGGTCCATGTTGTGTTTATTGGTACAATAAATTTACAATGCTTATTGGTAAAAGAATTACAGATAACAATAAATTCACAATGCTTATTGATGGTTTTTTTCTTCTTCTTCTAGGTTGTTAAAAACTTCTTCATCCCTAATTTTAGTTGTGACAATCATTACCAAGTCCTTTTTTTTAGGTACCCCACAATTGAAATCTTGCAGCCTCTGTTGCCCTGTGATTTCTAGAAGTAACTGTGAAATTATGTATTAGCATTGCCTTTACATTTTGATCCTGAAGTGATAATATATGGGGTTTTTTTTCGCACATTTGGACGAGTCTGGATGGATGTATTACTCTCTCTCTCTCTTTTTTAAAACCCTGACTGAGTTTTTTTCTTTCTTGCTCAGGATCCAAATAACAAGAACGTGGTCAATTGTGATGAAAAGTTGAGGAGTATTTTGTTGGGTAAACCTCAAGTTGAGCTCGTTGAACTTCCTACACTGATCAAGCTGCATTTCCCAAAAGAGGCAAAATGATTTTAACTATTTGAATTAAGGTGCTTATCTTCTTTAAATTCTCCTTATATACATTACCAAACACTCTTGCTGCTTCACGTTGTGATAAATTAATTGGTGAGATATTTTTATGTTCCATTTTGTTACTGGCTAAATGGATTCAGCTTTTGATTTCCATTATATCATTTTTTAGCCAGTTTCTTATTTGAGTTTTTTATTTGGACTTACTGCTTTTCCTTATAATATCTCAACTCTGCACCCATATACATGGCTGATAAGTACTTAAACATCTCAATCGTTGACCTTATTCTTGGCTGATTTTTGTGAATTACCTTCATTAGCATCTAACTGCCAATTGTTACAAATGCACACATATCTCTCTACAACAGTAGGAACTGAACCCAGGTACACCTGTTGTGCTCTCATATTATTCTTGTTTCAGGCCTGCTTAAGCACAATGCTGGGATGGCATTGCACATCTGAAGTAAGTTTGAAGATACAGAAGTTGGTTTTGTTAACTGCAACTGTATTGCATAATTGTGAGAACTATACAATTTTGGGAACAAAATCTTAATTTATGAATCTAGACTAATTAATTCATATAAATACTGAAAACAGCACTGATGATTACATATGTTACAATATACATAAGGAAATTATAGGAATACACCTAGGGAATTCTTGATGGTGTAATCAGCGACAATACCATTTGTTTTCTCTGTAGGATGGAAGGAATCCCAGAATACATATTTATTGGCATCTGTACAGGTGAAAGGGTTGAATTTGTCACACATGTAACCCATCTCAAACAAGCCAGTTGCACAACATGCTATTGCTGCTTTGTCAAATCCTGTCACGAGGAATACTAACATATTAATTTCAGCACAGAAAAGCCGGATATGAGTAATAATTTTGAATTTGTATGGAACACAAACGAATAATGACAATTGAGGATTAATTCCTTCCTAATAAGCCAAGGTATTTGAATTATGTATCCTGAAAATAATATATGCTCGAAAGAATTGATTGGTTGGACCATAATTTTGAGGGACATCATTAATAAAGTATTTCTCACCTACCATCGAGGCATAAATGTGTGTAGTTTGTAGTAGAGACCGGTATACAACAGAGATTTGAGTCCTATAAACTGATGAAAAAGGTGGCTATAGTCCCCCCACCCAAAAATGAATAAATATATTTAAATAAAATAAAATTTTAAAAAAGAAAGAGAAAAAGAACGGGCAAATAAAATAGTCAAAAAGACATTTTGAAGGAGAGAGTGACAAAAATATAAAATTGAATGGTGGGATAAGGATTATGCTATTGACTGAAATGTTGGGTGACCCTGTTCTGAGTTGTTCATGGATAAAAATACACATTAATTTGCCTTTTGAGCCAGTAACATTTGAACTAGGTAGAAATTCACTGCTAACAAAACGTTGCTTGTTTGAGATTTTAAGTAACATACACATCATTCAGCATGATTGACGCTCAATACCATTATGAGACTTACTTCTAGAATATGTAAGCAACTAATGGCTTAGAGCCAATATTGCACGACCCATACAATGTATATCACACTGTGCCACATTTCTTGTGATTGAGGTGAAAATATAATAGAAAACTTACCAAAAAAGTGAGGATTCTGAATGATTTGTAAGAGGATATCATATGGATTTGAAAAAACCAAGTGGATTTGAGCAAGCTCTTTGTTCAGCTTCTCAACCAATCCTTTCAACTTCTCATTGAAATCTTGGGCCACGTTATTGTACTCCTCTATACAATCGCTTCCAAATATTAAGTTTGTGGTCCTCTCCAGTGGCAAACACCCCATTGGAGGAAGGCCAGTTAGAGATATTTTCCGAGCTCCAAGTTGGTAAAGCCCTGTAACGAAATCTCTTGCAATTCCTGCTAGAAAATTCTGGTACTCTTCAACGGTATAGTCAGATGATCTGCCTGGGACTATATAGTAGTTCTCTAGGAAATCATTGGTTCCTATGCTTATCAGATATAGTGCTTCACTCAGAACATTGCTAGCCTCCTCATCACCTAGAAAATCTTGTAGCTGCTTCTGGTATTCCTTGTAGTACTCTAATTCTTTCCACAGAGGTATTACAGACTGCAGGTATAGTTGAGTAATCAAAGTCAAGTCTCTACTAGTCAACCTACCTTAAAAATTGGTCCAATTTATTTGATTCAGCAACTTTAGGTATTGTATTTTGAAAAGTTATGGTATGAGATTGAAGATTAAAGGTTGATTTGGTTATGCCAATGATAGCCCATTGGGCTGTTTTAGCATTACCCTTTAACTTATACAAAATTTACTTGGAACTTGAATGAGTGTTGCTTGTACCAATTTTACTGAAAATGATCAATATGGGTTGAGTAACTACCCATTGCTTCTGTAACATTAGATTTGAAATATGTGAATGAGGTTATCGATCTGAACTTGATTGAGTTGTTTATTGTTGACTTGAATTTGTTGCTGTATGATAATAGTATGCAGTTGGAATATTTTTCATCAAGTTACATATAACTAGTTTATTCAAAGAAAATATTTGAGGGACTTACTAGCACATCTGAGGTAGCATTGTCATAACCAGTTCCGGCTGAAGCAAAGCAAACTCCAGACGTGAAATCTGAAATATTGTATACTGGATCCAAGTAAGCAGGTATTATCGGCTGGAGACCGAAAGCCTCGGAGATGAAGTCTGTTGGGATTCGACCATTGGAAAACCGTCCAGTTGGCTTACTGCCAAAGAAATCACGACCATAAGGCTCGAAGTTGCTCTTCAGGATTGTGGAGATATGGTTATTGTTCCCTGAATCTACAGAGGAATCTCCGAATACTATGATGGATGAAACTTTAGCTTGGATTCCAAGTATTTGGAGGAGATGTAGTAATAGAAGCAGAGGAATGGCCTTATATGCCATGATTTTACTTGGTTAACTTAGAACAGGTTCTGAAGATCTTGATAGCTAGGAGGAAGAAATTTTTAGGCAAAGCAACAGAAGGCAAAAGCTGAAATAAATAGTAAGAATGCTTTGTCTTGAGTTTGGATTATGAGTTTTAGTTGTTACCTTTAGGAGAGTCCGTATATTGGGTAAGGAAACGAAGGAAAAATTGTGATGCTTTATGGATAATAGCTCAATGGTCTTAGAAGGAACACGATTGTGTGAGTTTCTTGCATTTAGGGTTGTATTTTCTAATTTCAATGCATTCTCAACTGTAAGAAATGATGACTATTTTGAAATACGTGAATTTTGATGTATAATCTTATGTATCAAGATAGAAGACACAGAATTGTGTGCCACATACGATAGTC
This sequence comes from Camellia japonica, assembly GCA_030407325.1. Lineage (NCBI taxonomy): Eukaryota > Viridiplantae > Streptophyta > Magnoliopsida > Ericales > Theaceae > Camellia > Camellia japonica. Next base: position 9,861,091 of record JAPPVO010000032.1, on the reverse strand, counting down.
TTGGTAGGCAGTAATATATTTCTTGTCTTGCACCGGCATACATAGCTTTCTAGCACTGTTTTCATCCCAACTGAAATGTGAATGGCATTTTGCTTTGAGAAAGAGAAAGAGAGTAGGGGAGAGTGGGTGACCTGTTTTATCTGCCTGGGCAGAAGGTGCGTTTGGCGTGAGGGAAAATGAGGGAAAATCTGTGGGTTGCAACGGCCAGAAAGACTAGGGCTGTAACCTTTTTTTTCTTCTTGTTGAGTGGTTACTGATTGATTCTACACGTGGGCAAAATGTATTAGGCTATGTTTGGCATAAATGGTTTGGGCTAAAATAGTTACAAAAAAACAAAATAGGTTAAAAAGTTAATAAGACAAAATTTACATTCAAATCATAATCATTTCATTTTTTTTCTCAAAAAAGTCAAAAAAATTCATTTCAAATAAGACGTTTTAGCCTATGTTAAAATAGCTAAAAAGTCAAAAAGTTAAAAAGTCAACCCACATTCGAAAGGAAGGCTTACTTGAGCAGGTAAGGTCCAACATTAGCATGGTTCTTTTTTACTAGCAAAGCTCATTTACCCATACATTATTCGACCATTAGGCCATTTAGGTTGTAGTCCAAGGTCTACAAGAAAAATTTTTTGAAAAAATTATTGTCAAAAGTATCGGCTTTTTAAATACTTGAGTTAAAAAATTCTTGATAATAAGGCCAAGTTTGGTATATTACAAAAAAGTCAAAAAGTTAAAAAGTTACTCAAAAAGTTAAAAAGTTAACACTATTCACCAAAAGTCAACAATTACGGCTGCACAACTCTCAATCCTAATTTTTTTTCTATAAATCAATTTTTACAATTTTTTATTACACATTTTTTTATAAAAAGTCAAAAAGTTAACCCAAATATCTATATTTTCTTTCTCAATTTTTTAGTCCAAAAAGACAAAAAGTACACTTATTTAGGATACCCCAAACAACCCCTAAGTCTGATACCTCAAAAAATCTTGAACCGTTATTGCCATTGTTGGCGACAATTGAGTACATAAAAAAATTTGCTGCAGTTTCTCTGATGATTCAGCTAATGCCCTTAGGTCCTGTTTGTTTACAGGTTGTATGGGATTAACTAGATTGTATATAATTCAGTTTCAGTGGACCTCCTATGTGTTTTTTTTTTGGGGTTGTCCATGTGCCCGTATGGTTGCATAATTAACTTAAGACACAAGGGTACATTTGAATGGCAAAAATCTTGAGGGGAAATAGAAACATAATTTTGAATTTTTATGATTCTAGCGTTTGGAATAGATTGTAATAAAAAAGCGATTCCTGATTATCTATGTCACCAAGAATCACATTACCAAGTTAAGTAAAAATCCGATTCTCACTTTTCTATAAAATCTCATATTTTTTTAAGAATGTTACCTATTTAAGAGTAAAATATAATAATTGAAAAAATTAATAAATTTTAAGATTGTATTTAACTTAGCTTGCTCATCTTTTCACCCAATCTTAAACATGATAATCAAGTTAATTACAGTCAAGCTCAAGTAATTTTAAAATGTACATTAATATCGTATCAAACTTAACAAAAATTATGAACTTCAAAAGATATTTAAATTTAACTTGTATTGGTCATGAGCTAATATTGAATAAATTTTTATCAAACTAAAACACAAATTAAACTCAATAAATTTATTTTTTTTATGGAATCTTATTTTGAAAAAAAAAAAAAAAATGCTTCAAGATAAGATCACGCACTCTTCAAACGCTTGATATTATTTGAAAAGTTTTGTTTTTTAGGGAGAAAAATGGAAATATATATATATATATATATAAAGCATAAAAATTAAATAATCTTGATGAAGACAGCTTTCGTCTCGAGGTGTGTGACGCATGGACCACTTGTCTACTAACTTTACATATTTTAATCCAAAAATAAAAATTAAAAAAACTGTCTGATGTGATAGTCTCAGCCCCGTAGATTAGAATTATATTTTTAATAAAAAGTCAATTGTAATATGATACGATTAATATAAAAAATAAATAAGTCACAAACTTGTATAAGAAGAATTAGACACATGGATAAACAATTTAACGGAACATTAATCATATATTAAAATATTATTTTGACTAAGTAGTATCATGTTTAAATTTCTTATATAATTCTATTTAAATAAATAAAAATATGCGTAAATTATGTCAAATGACCTGACTTTTTCATTTTTCTTTCCATTAAGCTTCTAAACTATATTTTTGTTCAATTAAATTAAGTTTATATAATATAATCCTTTTGTAAAATTCTATTTAATTATAACAATTAAATATATTAACCAACTAGGCCTAGCTTAATTGGCCATCATGTCTTCCTTAGGGCTTAGTCCTAAGGAGGTCATGGGTTCAATTCTCCTTAGACGGGTTGAAGGATGTGCAAGCACTTAGGGTGCGTTTGTTTGGACGGACTGGATAAGGGGGATTATAATCCATTGGACTATTAGTTCTGGGATACATTGTCCCCAGATTATTTGGTTGGACTGCATTTGTATATGTTTGTTTAGTCATGGGATTAAAGGTCTGGATTGGACTATTTTTAGTTATCCAATGTTTGTTTGGGATATTATAGAGAATGATAAATACTCAAATGACTATTTTATCCTTTTCAATTATTTACTAAGTAATAGCAATATTAAACATAGCTTTAATATTTTAATTATTTTTAGCTAGATTAAATAAAAATTTATTTTATTTTATTTTTTGCACAATTAAATAAATTAAATAAAAATAAAAATATATGTTATTTTTTAATTAAAATTTTAAATAAGTTTATTTTAAATAATAATAATAATTAAATAATGAAATAAAATAAAACATCTATTAAAATTTAAGTAATATTTTAAAATAAAACATCAATAAATATCTATAAAAAAAAATTAAATAAATTAAATAAATAAAACAAAAATAAAAATTAAATAAAATTATTTTATTTTTAAATTGAGACATTTAATTTTTTTTGAATTTTACTAAATATAATACATAATTAAATACTATAGGGCAAAAATATAATTTCATTGTCTAATCCCCATGGGATGAGTTATCCCATGGTTTCTATCCCACCCCCTTATGGGATAGGAGAGTCCCATATTTGTGGGACTAATAGTCCGGGGAGACTATTAGTTTGGAGCAAAATTTTTCAAACAAACAATGGACTATTAGTCCAGTAGGACTAATAGTCCAATCCCACACCCTAATCCTTCAAAACAAACACACCCTTAGGCCCTGTTTGTTTGGGTTTATAGGAGGAGAATTGGGATTGATAATGAGGTGGGGACTACTATACGAGGGTTTTTTGAGAGATGGGAGGGGACTACTAATACCTTGGTATTAGTAAAGGGCCTTGGAAGAGGGATCATAGTGAGGAGGCAGAGATGGTATTAGAAAAATAGTGAGGGGATTAAAAAAAACTTTATTTTTTATATATTGGGAATTTTTTTAAAATATTAAGTGTTTAATTTTTTAAATTTTTTTTATTTCTTTTATTATTTTATATAAAAATAATTTAACAATTCCTCACTATTAATCCCCTCACTATCAATCCCCTCACTATTAATCACCTCACTAACAATCCCCTTCATTCTATCTCTGAAAACGAACAGGACCTTAGTGCTTTGCCAAGGATAGGGAGATTTTTTCTCATAGGTGTTAATCTAACAATTAACAACTAACATTTGTCGATCAAAAAAATAAATAAATAACAATCAAATATATTATGCCCGTTTGGTATATATAAAAAAATTTATAAACAGTTCAAATCAATTGTACAAATCAATTTGCAGATTGATCTATTAACAATCGTTTGTTTGGACGAAAATATTTTTTAATAGAATTATTTTTTTAAGAAAAGATTATTTTAAAAAATATTTTTCAAAATTCTTTCTACTTGTGGTGGTGGTGAGGGTGGAACGAAAGTGGTGGCGTGATGGTGGAGGTGAGAGTGACTGTGGTAATACAGTGATATTGATAAAATTTTAGTCAAAAAATATTTTTACCTTTTAAAAGTGAAAAACATTTTTTTAGCCAAATAAGCTTGTTTTGGGTTGATAATAGAAAATGTGTTCCATTAATTTTTGTTTTTTTATTGTACCTAATGTCAGAAAATTAAAAAAAAAAAATATTGCATAAATGTATTTATTTATGATCAAACTATCATTAGTCAATGGCAGATCCAAGAATTAAATCAGATGAGGCGCTTATTAATTATAACATTAAAAATTTTTACAAAAAATTTTTACATAAATTTTTACGATTGACTTCAAGAAAGATATATATATATATTATTTGTAATAAAATAAATTATGTAATGATAAAGTAATTTTTTTACAAATTTCAATAAAAATTTAATATAATAGCAATACCACGTCATCACTGACATATGATATCACTAATCAATAGTAAAGAAACAAATAGAGGATGAACCCTACATGTCAAATATAACTAATAATTCAATAAATTCTAAATTTTCATTGAGATTAATTATAATTGTATGTCAATAATGACAGACATCACCATTGTATTAAAATTTTCATAGATAATAATATGACTTATCGTAATATTTTTATTTTGAATAAAAAAACAACCATTATTATTCTCATAATTTTAAAAATATCATTGATATTTCACTCTAAATAATATTTTATAATTTTTTTATTTAAAATAGTTTCTTTATGTTTGCAATATATATATATATATATATTCTTGAGAGGGTAATTTATATATAATTAGGCCGAGCTAGGACTTTGGGCCGTTCTGTGGGCCATATTAAAGAAGCTTAGAAGAAGGGCCTCGGACAAGTGGCACTCTGGTCCAAAGTAAGAGGTTCGCCGCCGGATCAAGCGAGTGGATTTAGTTCAGTCGCCATGGCCAGGGATAGCTCGGTCGTGCTGTTCGGAACCGAGGTATGTTGGGCCTGCTCTAGGACCTGAGTAAAGGTTACCTCGCTTAATTCTCCTACGTATAGCTCAGCCTTTGCATATAAGGTCGAGGTAGAGTAAGGAAGGAAGAGCCGAGATAGCCGCTAGATCGGTCACGCTAGTTAGTCCAACATGGCAATGTTATTTCGGTCCTGTGGTAGTTCGGCCGTGATAAAACCATCTCACTTGGTTTAAGCAGTGAGGGGGGGTGTTGAAGGATAAGCATTATCCTTCAGGAGTATGAATCCTAGGAGGACTCTACATGGAGAAGTAAGAGTCCTACTAGGATTGTGCCACACGGAACCTATAAAAGCTCACAGACATCACCTTTAGAGAGGTACACAACCTTGTTTTTTGGAATACACAGAGCTTTTGTCTATTTGTCAAGCTTACTGACTTAGGCATTGGAGAGGTTTCCGGCACACACCCGCCGGCTAGCTCACGTTTGTGTTTTCAGGTGATAAAGCGACGTCGTACGGAGGAGCGCAGACTTGATCGACAGGATTATACGAGAATGTGTATTTCTTTCCCGTACAATTGGCGCCGTCTGTGGGAATTACAGACAAGAACAAACCTCTTGATCAAGCTTTTCTTCTTAATAATCAATGGCGCATAACGAAGAATTACCACAGTCCGCCATTGACGGACTAACCCCAGAAGGGGGTGCGAGGCATGAAGGTCTACATCCTATCCCTCCAATGGGGGATTTGGAGCCGCAGAGACAGAATCCCAGGAGAGATACAAGAGGGAGAGGACTAACAACCTCGTCACTCTCGTTCGCAGAGCCCAGAAAGACAGAGGCGCAGGATTGATCCCCAAGCTTTGGAGGATCGCGTCAGGGAACAAGATGAATTGATACGTCGGATGGCGGCGGACATGGAATCTCTTAAGCGCCAGGTGAAAGGAAAAGAAGTGGCGACAGGAGAGGGGCGCACAAACAAGACGCCCCCTCGCCACTCGGGAAGTCGTAGTAGGAATACTACACCCTTTCAAGCGGAGAGCGGAAGCCTCAGGACAGGCGATGCGCAATCCAGATCTTCCAGAACTCGTCACTCCAGGTCGTACACCGAGGGAAGCACATATTGGCCCTCGCATACGCACCAAACGAGATCCAGACAGACAGAGTTGCCCAGATCATCCGACCTACGAACCGTGCTGGAAGAGAAAGCACGGTGGAAGGAGGACACCAGAGCACGTGATCCACACAGAGTTTCTGCCTTACAGCGGTTGGCTCCTCGGACGCATGGAAGCGTCGAGGTTGGAATGCCAATACCGCGCCCCGCCTACGAACCAACGGACAAGGCGTTGGCGAGGCTGCAGACCTCACCATTGGTCCCAGCAATCGAGAACGCGCCCCTACCTTCAGGCTTCCTACAGCCCAAATTCACAACGGACGAGGGGAAGACGGACCCTTACTCACACTTAAGCCACTTCAGCCAGGTTATGGCGGTATATCGGCGCAATGAGGCCTTGATGTGCATCCTATTCCCTCAAGCCTTGGTGACCTAGGCTTGACTTGGTTTGAGAAACTTCCAGAAGGCAGCATAGCCTCCTGGGCACAGTTGGCGGAAGCGTTTGTAACAAGGTTCCAAACAAAACAAAACCACCAGTGGAGATCGACCAATTACTCTCCATTGACATGGGCGACAAGGAGACCCTAAGATCCTACAACAGTCGCTACTGGGAGACCTTTAATCAGATTGGGGACTGTCCCACCAATCTCGCCATTGCACAGTACAAAAGAGGCCTTCCAGTCGGAAACAGATTAAGGGACTCTATCACCATGACACCGCCCCCCACCATGGAAGCCCTGATGGAGAGAGTGCATCAGCACATCAGGGTGGAAGAGGATGGCGCACGTGCCAAAGCAAAATCTAGCGCTACCGCAGTACCAGAAAAGAAGGCCTCAGCAAAGGTCAACACGGTAGACCGTCCGAACAGAAACGGACGTGGCAGAAGAGACAACGGAGAAGACCAGGACAAAAGATGGTTGAGAGTCCGCACTGTCATAACCACGGTCTTCAAGAAACCGATCTACCGAATACTTAGCGAGATTCGAGACGAGCCTTTCGTCAAGTGGCCAGCTAAGTTAGGTGAAGCTCAGAAGGACTACGACGACAGATCACGGTGCACATTCTATAAAGAAAAGGGGCAGCACTGAGAATTGCACGCCCTTGAGACAGCACTTGGAGGAGTTGGTGGCAGCGGGCCACCTGGATAAATACATAGAGGGAGGGCACAGCCAGCCCCCAGGACCATAATAACCCCAACGGATGCCGATCGACGCCCCACCTCAAGGCATTATCAACGTGATACATGGAGTCTTTGAACCTGAGCGTGTATGCGAGCTCAGAGGATCAATCAAAAGGCTGAGCACTTAAGAGAGGTGCTAAGTGCCCAACCAGCCATCAAGAAGGGGAAGACAGAGGCCACAAATGTCATGTCTTTTTCGGATAAAGACTTGGCAAGGATATATTGCCCTCACAATGATGCCCTGGTCGTCATTCTCCGAGTCAAAGATTTTGACGTCAAGCGGATTTGATTGATCAGGGTAGTTCATGTGAAATCATGTACTATGAAACCTTCAAACAACTAAAGTTGCAAGATAAAGACTTGGCGCCTGCCGTATCTCCCCTAATTGGATTCAACTCCATGCCAGAATGGCCCGTCGCAAAATAATCCTCCCAGTCAGAGCAGGGAGTGTGACGAAACAAGTGGAGTTATGGGTGTTGAAGGTCCCCTCCACTTACCATTATCTTGGGCAGGACATGGCTGCATGCCATGCGCTCGGTGGCGTCCTCACCACCAAGTGATGCGGTTCCCAACGACGCCGAGTAATTGAGGAGGTCTATGGCGACCAGATCATGTCAAAACAATGCTTTGTCACAGTGAATGGCAGCCGCGCTGCCAAAGGATACGTTCATTCGGTGGAGGAACCTGAGAGTAATGAACTGTTGCAGATGTTGGCAAAGCGGCCAGTCAGAAAGCGGTGGAAGACTTGGTGGAGGTCAGAATAGATGAAAAGAACCCGGATAAGTTCTTTTTACTTGGTTCGTCGTTATCCAGCACTGAGAGATTAGAGGTCTTGGAATTCTTGACCTCTAACATCGAAGTGTTCGCCTGGACTCCATACGACATGCCAGGCATTGATCCAAGTTTATCTGCCATCAACTCAATGTCCACCCATCCGCCAGACCAATCATTCAGCACGCAGATCGGCACTCCACCACGCCGAGATAGTGGCGGAAGAAGTGGGAAACCTGTTGGAGACTGGGGCAATCAGAGAGGTGCACTACCCAAGATGGATCTCCAACGGTCGTAGTGCCAAAGAAGAATGGCAAGTGGCGTCTGCGTCGACTACAAAACTGTCAACAAAGCGTGCCCAAAAGACAGCTTTCCTCTACCACGGATAGATCAACTGGTAGATCTACGGCGGGACACAACCGACTTAGCTTTCTGGATGCATACAGAGGCTACCACCAAATCGCCATGCATGAACCAGACCAGGAGTCGTCCTTCACAACTCCGAGAGGACTCTACTGTTACAAGGTCATGCCCTTTGGCCTAAAGAATGCAGGGCGACATTCCAGAGAATGGTCACCAAGATGTTTGAGCCATTGTTAGGCAGAACAATGGAGGCTTACATCGACGATATGGTGGTCAAAAGCAAGGACGAGAATGACCATCTCAAGGACCTAGGTGAGATGTTCCAGATCCTAAAGAAGCACAAGTTACGCCTCAATGCGTCGAAGTGTGCATTCGGAGTAGGATCTGGCAAATTCTGGGCTTCTTGGTGACCAACCGGGTATTGAGGCGGACCCATCTCAAATCAAGGCCATTCAGGACTGGAGAGACCAAACTCAGTCAAAGAAGTGCAACATCTCACCGGCATGGCCGCTGCGCTCAATCGGTTCATAAGCCGGTCGTCCACAGATTACGACCATTCTTCCATGCTCTAAAGGTAAGTTCGAGTGGACGACGAATGCGACCGAGCTTTGGAAAGCTTGAAGGAATACATGTCTTCTCCACCATTACTTGTAACCCCAATTCTGGAGAAGAACTCTTCTTGTACCTGGCAGTCTCACAGCACAATTAGCGCAGTGTTGGTCCGTGCAGAAGGAATCCAACATCTGCCCATCTATTATGTCAGTAAGACATTGCTGGGCGCCGAAACAAGGTACTTGCCACTGGAGAAACTGGCATTGGCCTTGATGATGGCCTCAAGGAAGTTGTCGCACTACTTTCACGCCCACACCATAGTTGTTCTCACAGCCTTCCATTAAAAGCTTTGTTTGAAAGGGCGAACTTTTCTGGGCGAATTCTGAAGTGGGCAGTAGAGTTGGGCAATACGACATCAAATTCCAACCCAGAACCGAGATAAAAGCTCAAGCATTGGCGATTTCGTCGCAGAATTCACACCAGGAAGTCATCACATCTGCCCGGTTGACCTGACTGAAACAACCGAACTAGGGATGAAGTTGACGCCGGAATAGCGCAACCCTGGTACAAATACTCAGCCAGACGCCAAAGCAGCCCAAAACGAAGCAGGGAAGGAAGAGGCAAACCATGCTACACCAAGTCAGGACTCACCAACAAACAAGACTTGGTACAGAAGGCAAGGGGCAGACAGCAAGCATGGACCTTAAAAGAAGCACCACTACATGGAAGATCCCAAGGCATCATCTGATCCCTCCACTTGTTGGAAGTTGTTTGTTGGAGAGATGTGGAAGCTCTTTCGTGGATGGAGCATCCAACCGGCATGGAGCAGGACTTGGCATAGTCCTCATCTCTCCAGACGGCCTAGTGGTGGAGCAAGCAGTCAACCTTGGCTTCCCAGCATCAAACAATGAAGCGGAGTATGAAGCGCTTCTTGCAGGTCTTAAATCAGCGTTCTACATGAAGGCCACCGAGCTAATGGTTTATAGCGACTCACGCTGGTGGTAAACCAAATATCTGGCGACTACGAAGCAAAGGATGACAGGATGGCCAAGTACCAAGAGTTAGTCAGAACAGAGATCAAAAAATTTGAAGTAGTCAGGATAGAGCAGATCGCAGAGAGGAAAACAGCAGAGCAGACGAACTGGCAGGCTTCGCCTCAATGGCAGATACCTCCATCCCTCATCCACTACTGATCGACTATCTGCCTAGGCCAAGCATTGAAGACGCAGAAGCAGAGAGGTATGTTGCGCCGATCTAGGCCCTTCTTGGATGGATCCCATCATATTATTCCTGAAAGACAGCACCTACCAGAAAGAGAGAAAGAAGCCAACAGAATAAGAGCAAAGTCGCAGCGATTTTGGCTCTCCCCATCTTTGGCATTGTACAAAAAGTCGTTCTCAGGACCTTACCTAAAATGTGTTCACCCCAGCAAAGTGGAAGCGTTTCTGTTCGAAATACATGAGGGTGTCTGTGGCAGCCATCAAGGAGGAAGATCATTGGCATACCGAGCAATTTCACAAGGATACTGGTGGCCATACATGCAAGCAGATTCAGAGAAGTATGTCAAAAAGTGCGAAAAATGCCAAAAGTTCGCACATCAAATACACCAACCTGCCAGAGAACTTCTACCTCTAACTAGTCCATGGCCCTTCGCAATGTGGGGATTGGACATAGTAGGGCCACTTCCAACAGCACCCGGCAACAGGAAGTTCTTCCTTGCGGCAACCGACTACTTCACAAAATGGGTGGAAGCAGAAGCCTTGGCGTCAATCAAGGAAAAAGATGTGAAAAAGTTTGTCTGGCAGAATATCATCACTCGATTTGGCATACCAAAGGCACTGATATCAGACAACGGCACTCAGTTCGACGGCAGAATCTTCAGAGGCTTTTGTGAAGAATACAAGATGAGTTCTACAATTCTACACGGCATATCCCAAGCAAATGGTCAGGCAGAAGCATCGAATATAGTGGTCTGGATGGGTTGAAGAAAAGGTTAGAGAGAGCGAAGGGCAAAGTGGGCAGAAGAACTCCCTCATGTTTTATGGCTTACCGCATATATTCGCCGATCAACAGGGGAAACACCATTCTCCTTAGCTATGGCATGGAAGCAGTCATCCCATTAGAAGTTGGCCTCCCCACAATTCGAAGCGAAACTTTGACCCAGATTAAATGGCGAAGCCATAGCATTGGAGCTTGACCTTGCGGAAGAAAAAGAGAGAGAGCATTAGTTCACATCGTCCTACCAACAAGAGTTGTCCAGAAAGTATAACAAAAAGTGCATCCAAGGCAATTCAAGATCGGAGATTGGGTACTGCGCAAAGTGGGAAACACTTGGTACCAGGAGAGGCAAGCTAGGACCTAACTGGGAAGGACCTTACAAAGTGGTCGGATTAGCAGGCAAAGGGGCATACCACTTAGAAGATGAGGACAGCAAAGCAATTCCCAGGCCATGGAACATGCAATCTCAAGTTGTTTTATTTTTAGTTTTTTCTTTTAAGTATGTGTAATTTTTTACTTTCTTAATAAAACAAGTCGATTCTTTTTCAGTATAATTGTTTTCAGTAGAAAGGTAAACTTTAGTATGTTAGGAGCATTGTAAACATAGTTGGCCGGACTAACAACTATGACCCTTCCTAAGCCCAGGATAAGGATCCAGGCTGCAAGACGTTTTGGTTGGAATAACCAAACACTGTATTCTAAGTTGGCTGGAAAACCAACTTAGAGGTTGGCTGGATTAAACCAACACCCCTCCTACCAGGATAAGGATCCAGGCTGCAGGACGTTTGGTCGGATAACCAAACACTGTATTCTAAGTTGGCTGGAAAACCAACTTAGAGGTTGGCTGGATTAAACCAACACTTATTACTTTCAGCCGAAGTAAGTTGATGGTTGAAGAGTGGTTGGCTGGATTAAACAACTCTTGTTACTCTTCAGCCGAAGTACGTTTATGGCTAAAGAGTGGTTGGCCGGATTAAAACCAAATTAGTACTCTTCAGCCGAAGTAAGTTTATGGCTGAAGAGTGGTTTTGGCTGGATTAAACCAACTCTTTGTACTCTTCAGCCAAAGTAAGTTTATGGCTGAAGAGTGGTTGGCTGATTAAACAACTCTTTGTACTCTTCAGCCGAAGTAAGTTATGGCTGAAGAGTGGTTGGCTGGATTAAACCAACTCTTTGTACTCTTCAGCCGAAGTAAAGTTTATGGCCGAAGAGTGGTTGGCTGGATTAAATCAACTCTTTGTGCTCTTCAGCCAAAGTAGGATGGCTGAAGAATGGTTGGTTGGATTAAACCAACTTTGGGTACTCTTTAGCCGAAGTAAGGACACCGGCTAAAGAGTGGTTGGCTAGTAAACTAGATAGCTAAAACCGGAATACGGTATATTGGCCCAGAAATATTTCAAATAGCAGTTAAAAAGCAAGCATTCAAACCGAGATCACAGTTGAAGACATTGAAAATTCATTACGAGTACAAACATATAGAACTAAACCGGAGTAAGAGTTTAGCACAAAAGATTTTTTCATTGAAAATGCAAATAAGTCAGACGGCAGGGGCAGCCCGGTTTCAAGTTCAAAAACAAAAGAAAAGAAAAATGAACATCAGTTGAAAGAGATATCAATTTCTGCTTCTAGTTAACATCAGCATTTGCCCGAAGTCCGGTTTCGGACGGGAGCACGGTTTGAGGTAGGAGCTCGGTTTCAGCATGAACCTCAGTATCAATCGCTGAATGTTGTCAGTCAGCAGCTCATCAGTTAGGTTTCAACTACGGCTCCAACCGAAACTGTTTGATCGTTGGGTTGCTCATTAACGGCCGGAGTATCAGTTGGCTCAACTTCATCATCATCTTCATCATCATCATCAGACCCTTCAAGAAATTACCTCTGAAGATCAGCAGCGTACTGCGCCAGTGAAGCCGGAATGGAATACTGTGGAGCATTGTAGAACTCGGTGTCAGGTGAACAACCGAGCTGCTCCACAGCACTCCTCCAGCCGCATTTGAAGAACAGATCCTTGGCGGCATCACATTGGAGGGTGTAGGCGTCCTCAGCCTTCTTGAAGCCTCGCTTTTCGGCTTTTTTCATGCCCTCTTTCAATTGGTCTATCTCGGCATCCTTCTTCTTTTCAATCTTCGCCAGCAGGCGCAGGTACTTGTCCTTTGCCTCAATGGCAACCTTCTGCTTTTCGGCTTCGGCCGAACTAACCAGTTCGGTTAGTCGGCCGTTCTCAGATCGCAGTTCGGCAATTTGTTTTCTTGCTTCCTCCAGTTCGGCTGTCTTTGCTTCGGCGTCTGCCATGGCCTCCCTTGTATTTCTCCTTAGCTCCATCACTCTCCTGTGTGTGACGTTGTTTTTCTGAATGGCCTGCAAAGGAGTAGTAACTTTTCCTTTAGCCAGACTGAAAGTTAGAAAAATTACAAAGAAAAAGAAATGCTATTTACCAGGATCATAGACTTTGTCGAAGACCGGATGGACTTCAGCTCGGTGTTTAATTGCTTGTAGTGGTGCTCCATGTCTTTTGGAAGGCACACACTCTTGGCTAGATTGAAAGCCATTAAGTGGTCCTTCTTGGTGACCACCGAATCTGATTGCAGTATATCTCGGTTGTTGAAAGTCAGTTCAGGGACCCATTTAGAGCTGGCAGCTCGGTCAGAGTGCTCCGGTTGGTGGCTTTGTTGAGGGCTTGGAGGAAGGCTTGGTGGCAAAACGATCTCATCCTCATCAGCAAGGCGACGCTTGGTTTGGCTTGTCCGGGCGCGCTTGCCTGGACGAGATGAGGATGGCTGTTGAGAGGGGAGAGCTACCACGGTCTCAGTGGTCTGACCGGTTTGTGGTACCTCGGCTCTGGTTGTCGCGGTCAGCATTGCCTTCAGCCTGCTCCTTTTGGCCATTTCTTGTTCGGCTGTGAGAGGGATTAGGTTTATCTGGGGCAAGGATGGGTCCGGTTCTAGTGCGTTTTCAAGGAGGAAATCGGTCACTCTCGCCTTTCGGCGACCGCTGTATCTGTAAGTCGGTTCAAAATCTAACAGCTTGATCCAACTTCTCTCTTTGTGTCGTAGTGCGGCGCGGAGCGTACCCAAGTTCGGATAACCGTATACTGATCGAAGATGGGCTTTATCTGCAAAAGAAGACAACTGTTAGTTCGGTTCAGAAGGAGAAAACCGAAGTAAACAGAAGCATGAAATAGAACCGAAATATTTATACCGGGTATGCCTTTGTTCCAGTTTATACTTCGGCCTGGGATCTGGGCTTGGTGGTCTTCAAAGTTCCCAGATACCCAGAAAAAATCGTCGTCGTTCAAGTCTTTGTCCGGTGTATCTTTGATTATTTTCTCTCGGCCACGACGTATTCTTAAATAATATACCCACCCATTCTCTTTGGATCCTAAGGAATATTGGTGGAATATTTCGGCTAGACCGAGGTTCAGACCGGCTTTGCGGTTTAGTTCGGCGATGCCCATTATTATACGGTATGAGTTGGTTGATAGTTGGGTTGGGCATAGTCTGGTTTGCCTAAGGAATTCACAAATTAAGGTTGGACTGGAAATCTCAGTCCGGTTTCTATTATGGAGAGAAGGGTGAAGGGCACAAAGCCTTCATTCCCCCAGGGAATGGTATCCTGTTTGGCTAGGGTAAGGTGCACGTCGGCTGGAATGTTGTAATCCTTACGGAATTCGGCTAGACCTCCAGGGGTTTTACCAAGAACCTATACTTCCCCATTTATTTTATAAATTTGAATAAATTACTTCCGGTTGAAAAACTGTGCTCAGTAGCTCGGTTGAGCACGCAGTGGAGTGCCTGGCAACCTAAGTCTGCAAAGTGGAAAACAAGGTGTTAAGCACAAATCGTTGACCGTGCTACAAAAAGAAAACAAAGATAATGAAGTCCTACTTCGGCTAGGGGATGCTACAAGTTTTATCTCGGTTCTAACAATATGCTTGGTAGCACGGCCTAGCGGAGGGTTTGATAGCTCGGTTTGAGCTATGAGGTTTGTTACTTCGGTTAAGCCTCTAGGGGCAGCTTTCTGAGTTTGGTTTAAACACTAAGAAAGCTGGCTTAGCCCCAAGGACTTAGCTCGGTTGGAGGTCAAAGTTTCTAAAATGCTAAATTCAAAACTTAGTTCGGTGCGATTATCTCGGCTAAAGGTCAATCGGAAGATAATGACTTAAATTACTAGTATTTTCACAAGTTCTAGTTCGGTTATGACTTAATAAGGTCTACATACAGCATAAACAGTACCCTAGTGCGGTTACATTTTGATTTTGGATCAAAACTACGTTCTACTAATTATTCATGATATTTATAGTGTTCTTATGAAGATTATTTCCAGAAAATACAAGACTAGTGGAAAGTAGAGACAGAAATGTGTTTTGCAAAAACACACGAAACAAATTGCAGTGGTTGAAGCAACTACAAAACACAAAAGAGATCTACATGACTTACCAGAGCACGAGAGGATGGAAATGGCAGTAAAGGCAGCAGCAAGAACACGAAGCACACTTCACAGTTGCAAAAGTTGGAGAGCAATGGAGCTTGAGAGAGAGAGTAAGAGAAATGGAAAACGTAGTGATGAATCCAAAGATGAAGCGATTGTTTTGTAAAAAGGACAAAAATAAGAGGGCGGGAACTGTTCAAAAAGTGCGAAATACGAAGACGGCGTTGACAGCTGCCTTCAGCCAATGGGAGCGTGCCACGTGTATACGGAATAGGAAGCGATTTAGTTTTGGTGATTGAAAGGACGTTGTGACCGGATAAGAACGGTTCGACTTAAGTTTAGCTCGGCTGGATAAGCTAAATGGTTGTAGCTCGGCTGGAAAGGCTTAGGGGTTGTAGCTCGGCTGGAAAGGCTTAGGGACTGTAGCTCGGCTGGAAAGGCTTAAGGACTCTAGCTCGGCTGATGAACAGATAATCCTTATCATGCTATGCAGATGGGATTAAGGGGCAATTGAGAGGGTAATTTATATATAAATTAGGCCGAGCTAGGACTTTGGGCCGTTCTATGGGCCATATTAAAGAAGCTTAGAAGAAGGGCCTCGGACAAGTGGCAGTCCGGTCCAAAGTAAGAGGTTCGCCGCCGGATCAAGCGAGTGGACTTAGTTCGGTCGCCATGGCCAGGGATAGCTCGGTCGTGCTGTTCGGAACCGAGGTATGTTGGGCCTGCTCTAGGACCTGAGTAAAGGTTACCTCGGCTTAATTCTCCTACGTATAGCTCGGCCTTTGCATATAAGGTCGAGGTAGGAGTAAGGAAAGGAAGAGCCGAGGTAGCCGCTAGATCGGTCACGTTAGTTAGTCCAACATGGCAATGTTATTTCGGTCTTGTGGTAGTTCGGCCGTGATAAAACCATCTGACTTGGTTTAAGCAGTGAGGGGGGTGTTGAAGGATAAGCATTATCCTTCAGGAGTATGAATCCTAGGAGGACTCTACATGGAGAAGTAAGAGTCCTACTAGGATTGTGCCACACGGAACCTATAAAAGCTCACAGACATCACCTTTGGAGAGGTAACACAACCTTGTTTTCTGAATACACAGAGCTTTTGTCTATTTGTCAAGCTTACTGACTTAGGCATCGGAGAGGTTTCCGGCACACACCCACCGGCTAGCTCACGTTTGTGTTTTCAGGTGATAAAGCGACGTCGTACGGAGGAGCGCAGACTTGATCGACAGGATTATACGAGAAGGTGTATTTCTTTCCCGTACAATTCCAAAACTCAGGGGGTACGTGACCCCCTGAACCAGCTGTGGCTCTGCCACTGTGCACAGCTAAATGTATATGATTATAATATATATTAATATTTTATAAATTTTTAGATTATGAATTTATTTTTGTTTTTGAATTTTCAGATATATGATAAGATATTTGTTAACATTGTATGAACTTTTAGATTATAAAATTTAGAGCCCCGTCTATTTTACCCCGTGACCTAGCCGAGCCGAGGTGCAACTTGGGTTGGCCCAACTTAAGTAATTTAATTTCGTAAAATTTTAGAGCCTTAAGTAATTTAAGTTTGCAATTTTTTATGGTCTTTAGACTATTTTAAATTTGGTCTGAACTAAGGAAAAAATACGAACTTGAATTAAATTCACGTCAGAGCTTGAGTAAGAATTGTCACAATCCAAACATTATACAATGAAACTTTTTTTAAAAAATTGGTTTAGAAAAATTGATTTACGTTCATTTTAGATTTTTTTAAAATTGCAATATAAGAGAAAATTGTACTAAAATATTTTTGTATATCTACCCATTTAAATAAAAAAAAAATTGTGATTGGAGAAAATAATAGGTTTGGTATGAAAATCAAAAACTCATTCAAATCTAATCCAAATAAAATCGGTTGAGTTGAGTGTTTTGTCTTGTTTTTTTTTTTTTTTTGGTGGTCATATCTATGAATCCGGATCCTCGGTCGCCCTTGTCTGCAGCCCTTCCCTGTAGCGCCCCAAAACGACATCGTTTTGGGGCAACTTTTCAAGAGAGAGAACAAAAAAAAAAAAAAAAGAAAAGAAAAGAACAGAACTCAGAAAAGGGGTAGAAGAAAAGAAAACAGCGGTGGGTAACCCACACCACCATGAAACCATAAACACAGAATCAAGAGGAAACAGAGAGATAAAAACCAAAAAAAAAAAGAAAGAAAAAAACGAAAGAGAGGGAGAGAAAGAAAGCTAAGAACGGAGTCAATTTGTCAAAGCATCAAACATCTTGATGAAATTGATCAAATTTCAAACCCACCCAAAATTTCATCATGTGTTCTCTTTTTGCTTCAAACATCCTGTGTTCATCCTGTGTTCTTGGGTTTCTTTTTTTTTTTTTTTTGCTTCATCTTTTTTTTTACCCACCCAAAATTTCAAACCCAAGAACTAAAATCAAACCCAAGAACACAGAATAATTTCATCATCATCAACAACATTAACTAAAAAAAAAAAAGAGCAGAGAAAGAAAGAGAGAGAGACGATCAAACAAACTCAACAAATCATCAAACACCTTCGGTTGCTGAAGATTCTTGATTCCAATGAGAAAGTAGTCATCGAACCCATTGAAGGAACAAACCCGTTGCTCTAAAGTTGAGATCTGTGAACGATTGGTTTTGAATTCGAGAAGTGATCGGACTCCGTCGGAGGAAGAAGAAGGAATAGGAATGGGAGAAGAAGAAGGGAAGGTGGGTAGCAGCGGCGATGGCGGGGAGGTGGTGGTGCCGTCTCAAACCCACCCCACCTCCTTTCTGAGTTCTGTTCTGTTCTTCCCCCTTTTTGCGTTCTGTTATGTTTTTTTTTTTTTTTTCTTGAAAATTGCCCCAAAACAACGTCATTTTGGGGGCGCTATAGGGAACGGCTGCAGACAAGGGCAACCAAGGATCCGGACTCCACATCTATTAGTGGCCCTATTTGGTAGAGTTTTTTTAAAGCTAAAATATGATAATAAAAAAAACATAAATTAAAAGCATTCCTCTCCTATCTTTTAAATAATCAATTTTTTCTAACTTAAGATATTTCTACCCAATAAGTTATAAGCAAAAATTACACCAAATAGCTTGGTCTTGTTAGCTCTCGCAAAAAAACAAGTCAGCCTATTCGTGAAAAATCTCAATGCAAGCCCAAGCCTAGGCCCAGGCCTTAGAAAAATTCAAACCTTGGTCTGGGCCTCGAGCTTGGCTGGGCCTGGCACTTTATTTATTTGTTTATTATTATTATTTTTACTAAAATAGCTTAAAAATAAAGTTGGCAGTTGAGCAGGTTGAGCAATTAGGCCAGACTAGAAAAAGCATGGCCCAGGCCCTAGTTAGGGGGGTCGGACTAGGTTGGGCCTCAAACCCAGTTGGGCCTTGGGTGGGTTTCAGGCCGGCGGATCATTTTACACCCCTAGAACCAAACATCCTGATCAATATTCTTAATTATTACTTTTTCTTCTAAAATTAAAAAAAATTAAGTTTTCATAAAATTTATTTTACCATTGAAGAAATGATTGTCTCATTGACATAATTTTATTTTTTTAATAATATTTTAAGATGCAAATTTTAATAAAAAATTAAAATAAACTTTTGGGAATTGATCTTTTTAGTAATTTTTTAAAATTTTTATGAAAAATATGTAAAAAAAAAAATATTAGAGAGAAAATGACTTCTTTTTTTTTTTTAAAATATCAATTTCTCAAAACATGCCTTAGTCTTTGTTTGATATCCAATTAAAAAAGTCACATTCTTTTTAACTCTTTTGTCTTTAGTGATTTTATTAATAATTTTTTATTTTTTTGGTTCATCTAGTGTAGAATAATTTAAAAGTAAAAAAATAAAAAAAGCCAACTATTTTTTACTTTTTTTTTTGTCTTCAACATAATTTTTTTTCATTGTTTTTTCATTTTTGGTTTGTCTAGTCTAGTCGAGAATAACTTAAATGTCATTTTAAAATTAAAAAAAAATTCATTAAAGGCGAAAAAAAGGGCCTAATTATTAGATAAAAATATGGGCCACAATTAATAAAAAGCTAATTCCAAACGCCTAATTAGTAGATAAAAATATGGGCCACAATTAATAAGATTTTCAATATCAAAATTATGAAAAAAAAAAGATTGAATGTTTTAATATTAAACACCCAACAAAATTTTACTTGCTAAAATAGTTAAATTATAAATACTAGATGGTCTATATAAAATAATTAGTTCTATTTTTTTTTTCATTCTCCAAAAATAAAAACAATAATAATAGCAGCTGTTTTTTTGTTAGATAGATTATAATATTAAGTTAATATAATTGTGCAAACTATCCACATGATTGCATATCTCAACTTACTATATTATTATATTTGAAGAAACAATAAATATTTTAAAGCAAAAATGTCAAAAAAATTATAAAAAATGTAAAACCCTGAGTATAATATTGATATTTGAAAAAAAAAATATTACATTATTTTCTAGACATATTTTATAAAATTCTAAGTAGTAAAGCAATTTAGGTGAAAAAAAGTGTCATAATTAATAAAAACTAAATTAAAGTAAGTTTTAAAATGAAAGAATATGCCATTATTGTTTATTAATTAATAAGGAAATGTTTTCAAATTTCCTTACAAAAATAGAAAAATATTAAATTGAGTTTTAATTATATACCATTTTTATAAGAAAAATAGAAAGAAAAAAAATTATATTTCTTATAAACATTTTTAGAAGGGTTTAGAAATTAAAAACTAAATATATTTTTTGTGTAAGCATTTTTAAAAAGATTATATTTTAAGGAAATTTGAAAACATTTTCATATTAATTAATAAACAATAATGGCAAATTCTCTCATTTTAATTTTTTTAAAAATTTAGTTTCTATTAATTAAATGTATATTACTATATTATGAAACCCAATATTTTCAAGACATATGTATTTTTATAATTTACAAATTTAATAATTTTAAAAAAATTATAATGAGACTTTAGGCTTTCAAGAACTAACAACGCATTTATATAGGCCTATTTTGACATTTGGATTAAAAATTAAATTTTTAATTTTTTGAATCATATTATCTCTTTATTTTTTTACATAATTTTTTTTTAAAAATTAAAAAATTAACTGTTAACTTATTTTCCCGTAATTACACCGTTGGTGGTTATCTTTTTAGTAGACCCATCTTCCGTGTCATTGGGAGTTGGTATGTTAGTTACAAAAACACGCAAAACACACACACACACACACACACACACACAAAAGCCAAGACAGAGAGAGGACTTTTTTCCTTCAATGGTGGCTTCGAAGCTCCAAGCGTTCTGGAACCATCCTGCTGGCCCTAAAACCAGTTCGTTCTCTCTCCCTCTCTCAATCGTTCTTGTTTTGCGTATTTTGCTCACTCTTTGCTTCAATTAAATTAGACTCTATCTTCTCGCATGGAACGCCGAAACTGGTTTGAATTTCAGGTTGTGATGTTGTAGGTTGTGTTAAAAATCCTCTTATCTACTCTGTTAGTGTGGATTACTGTTGTGTTCATTGATGCTGAGTCGTGTTTATGTGGTCTTCGAAGCGAGTGAAAGATCAGAAAGTAATAACTCTGTTTTTGATAGTGTATCCAGATCTTATGTGAATCACTAATTTCCAAACTCATCATCTTATGCGACTCACTAAATTGTCTCGTTTTGGTAGTTTTTTTTGCAATTTTTGCAGTGATTGCCGACAGTTTGATCAGCTGATTTTTTTTTTTGCAATTTAAAATTACTGACTCGATTAATCAAGATTGATGATCGTAGCAACATATATATATATATATATATATGTACTTTGTTGCTTTGTATTTTTGATTTTTGGTAAATTATATGAGTAGCTTTGCTCCCTGGAATATACAGAAAAAGGCACTACCTCCAAATAAAAAATTAAAAAAACGCCAATAATTGACACGGAGCTCTTTATAGTAGAGAAGTGACACACGCTATTCATGTTATTAGTCTTATCTTGTAGTGGATTTTTTTTTTCTTCATTTTTTTTAAAATTTCAAATTTAGTAATTATTGCCCTTGTTTGGCATGAGAGTTTTTTGAGGTTGGGGGCTTAATTTAAGTCATAAAAAAAGTAAACTTTTCAGACAAAATCTTGCATCTAAACCATAATCATTTCACTTTTTTTCTCACAAAAGTCAAAAAAACCCAACCTAAATAAACTTTTCAGATTAAAATATTCAAAAAGCCAATCCACTTTCCAAACGAAGCCATTTGACTAGAATATGCGCGTCGCATCACCCCTTTTTTTTTCTTTTTTTTTTTTCTTTCTTATGATGTACCTGGTGACTAAAAAAGGGTAAAAACAGGTGATATATAGCATTGTTCTTCACCAAAGATGTTGTAAATTGATTGGTGACTGTCATTGAAGTTGTTGAAAGTTGTTCAGTATAGAATTTTTACAGAGGAAGTTAAAAATCTTGCTCCGTAGCTCTCTATAGTGCTCCATCAATCTACAGAAGAATTAAAATAACTGTAGAGATTTAATGAATTCAAGTTACATGTTAGGGGCACATTAGGAGGCTTCAGGGTCTTCAATTTTCCCATTATGTTTGCTCATAAAAACGCCAATAATTGTAATAAGATAGCATTTTCTCGTAACCATTTAAGAATATCTTGTCATAATTGCAGTTCACTTTTGGGCTCCAACATTCAAATGGGTAATCAGTATAGCAAATGTCGCCGACTTCTCAAAACCACCTGAACAGCTCTCATATCCTCATCAATCAGGTACTCACTTCATCATATGTAACTTGAGATTCAAGCTCGCATTTTTTTTTTTTTTGGATTCTACAGAATTGATTCTCTGAGTTTTGTTGGAAGAACGTAGAAGACTTTGATTTTAGTCACAACTTTCTTTTCAAACTACTGAATTGTATTACAAATTTGCAGTTGTTGCGATCAGTGGACTCATTTGGACTCGCTACAGCACAGTTATTATCCCTGTAAGGCTGATTTCTCATTTCTATATTACTTCATTTACAATTTGTACTGTAAACGGTTTCCTTAAGTTTTATATTTGACACTCATTACTCAATGTATCCATGCTTTTTAAGTGTTGTGAAATTGTTGACTGTTTCATTATATTTGCTTCCATGTTAAGATCTGGATTGAATTTACTAGAATTGTTGAACTTAAATATCTTCCGTATAACTCAAATGTCTAATTCTGGTTCCCAGCCTCTAGGCTCAAAGGTTCCTTAACTTCATTTTGCAATGAAATTGTATAATCCCTAAAAGAAAACCTCGTCAAGAGTTCTGTTGGATTTTACTTGTTATGTCTGTTGACTGCTTAGCATAAGATTTTAGCAACCAATTTGGATTACAGAGGGAAAGTCCCGGTATGAATCTTTGCTGTTTCATTTTGTTTTGCATGTTTATAACTTGAAAATCATTCTGCAAGCACATGAATGCTGGTTAGTTGTATAAACAGGAAAATAAAAATGAGGGAAGATGATGCTTCATGCATATAATAAGATTCGTACGGGTGTGGATTGTGTCCAATTCTAAACCTTTGGTTATTTTATATTGTGATTGCAGAAAAACTGGAATCTTGTTGGTGTCAACCTCACAATGTCTGGGACAGGCTTTTATCAATTGTCACGCAAAATTCAGTAAGTCAGTTCAGATTCAATTCATATACTAGTTTATTAGCAATAGTTCATGTATAGTTATTGTGATCTTAACATTTGCATTCCAAAATCTTGAGCATATGTTCTGTGACTGTGCTACAAGTATGGCTGCAAATGAGCATAGTTTATATTTTCCTTCAAACTTGAAGAATGGCTTAGCCAGCCCGAGACTCACCCTTCCTGCAACTAAATGTCGACATTAAAAATCTCTAACCTTTTTTATTTTTTAAATTTATTTTCCAGGCATGATTACTTTTCTGAGACAAAAAAGGAAGATGTGGCAAAAGAATGATGATGACAAGTTCGCAAAAAAATGTTCGTATTGCCTAGTTACAATTGCAGAAAAAAACTGTCCTTCTATGTGATTTCCCCATTTGTAAAATGTGTAAAATTTACATTGTTTGTTGTAATATTAGCCGTTGATTACACTGAATAAATGTGTTTATGATGGACTAGAATGGAAGAGCATGATATGTGGGGTGTGATTTTGCCGTTAGGTGCCTATTTTGAAAAGTAAGTTAAAAACTAATTTTTTGAATTTTTGTTAAAAGAAATGAAAAAAAAAAATAAAGAGATGATATGACATAAAAAAGTTAAAAAGTAAAAAAACTAACTTTTAGCTGTGTTGCTAAAATTTAGAATTGTCCATGGAAGTACTTCTTATGGTATAATTTCGTTTTTATTAAATTAGTTATTTTATTTGTACAAAAACTAACCCACCAAATTTTTTTTTTACCCATCCAAAAAAACAAGAGACCTACAATGTCACTTAAAAGAGGGGTGTTTGATCGGTTTCGTATTCCTAAATTTGGTACACTATATATTCATTTTGGGGTTGCCTATGTTTAGGACAGTCCTAACATTTGTTAGATTAATCTTTCTATGAATTAACAAAAATGTCCAAATACAATACAACAAAAACAAGGGATTAATGTTGTCAAGGTTGCCCCACCCTCCTTATCCTATCCCAACTGTTTTTAAGTCCATGTAATTAATGTCTTCGCCCAAGCCCAATAATTAAATGAGAGCCACCATGAAAAGGTAAATTGAAGCATATACCTGAAGTACAGTTGATAACTTTTTGAATAATGCTTGATCGTATGTTTAAATTTATTTATACGGATATAATAAAATTTGATTTAAAAGTTATTTTTTCTCATTTCACTTGTTAGCAACACCTTTTAATTAATGGGCACAAATAAAAGACAAAAAAAATTAAAAAATACAATACATTTTTTGTTAAATTCAATGTATTTTTATTAAACATCAACACATTTTTTAATATTTTTATATATTTTTAAAATACTTTTTATACGTTTTTCAACATTAAATAATGCCTAAAGGCACTAATTAGTATTTGCCTTTGATTAATTTCTAAACTCATTAACATTAAACAGTGCGTAGGGGCCTATTTTGATAACAAGATTAAAAACTAATTTTTAATTTTTTAAAATTATATTACCTCTTTACTTTTTTTATACATTTAAAAAAAAAAAAAAACTTTTAACTTATTTCGAAAATAGGTCATTGATTTCCGATTTTTATTTTTCTTGAAAGTTTTTTTTCTTTCCTGCGTTTGTTTTCTTTCTCTCCAAGCACGTATTTTCCTTTTCTTTCTACTTTTACCACCGTTTCTCTCTCATCTAAAACCCTTCTCTATTGCAGTCTCCAAACCCTTCTCTCTATCGCCAAATCGATTTCTTCATTTCCAGTCAATAAACCCATACTTTGCCGATGTCGCTATTTAGAATTTCGTCTCGTTTTCCGAGGACAGTCTTGGCTCAATGCCGGAAATCCTTGCTAGTTTATGCTTGTCAACATCACCACCACCCCCTTCCAATCCCCTCCAATCAATTTCACTCTCTTTCTGATTCTCAAAGCAAGGTATCTATCTATCACAACTCTGCAATTTCACTTTCTAACTTTCTATAAGAGATAGGATTTTGTTAGGGTTTAAGCCCACATGTCTTTGAGGAGTTAAATGTTGAATTTCGATCTGAAAACACTTTTTTATTGCTCGTTAAATCTAGTTTATGATATGGGCACCCATAAAGTTGAAAACTTGTGTATTGAGTTTTTGAGTTGTGCAATACTTCTTTTTATCAATGTTGAAGCTGTAATTTATGTTTGTTGGATTCCTATCATTTTGCAATTGTTCCATTCGTAATCAATCCATTCGATGAATTGATGAAATTTAATAACTGCATTGGTCGTCAAAATAATTGAGAACTTTCAGAATCAAGGAGGAGGTGGGAACACCTATAATGTGATAATGAAGGGTTAAGTTTGGCCCCAAAAGACATATCCTTATGGTTCAAAAATGTACATTTAAACCCCTAAAGTGTAAAACCTGATGAACTTAGTAGCAATTTAACATAAAGAGCACATCATTAGTAGCAATTTGTACAATTTTAACTTCACAGAAGATTCTCGTTGGAGGAAGTGACAGAGAGTTGTTGGAGAATGATCCAAGTGAACTAGCACAGATGGGGGCGGAGCAGAGTCACAAACAAGCACAACACACACAGAGAGGTGGGTTTTTTAGTTTGCAAGCATATGGTATTTGGGCCCTATAGAGGTTTTTGGGGATGGGACTGAGCTGGCCACAGGCTTAAATCTATCAAATCCAAGTAAACTAGCTCTGGTGAGAGCAGAGTGCACACACACATACAAAGAGATGAATGGTTTGGGGAGCTTGACTTCTAGTTTGTGAGCACATAGTATTTGGTTTCTGTTTGGGGTGTGTGTGTGCACTTCTGCTCTCACCATTTGAAGCCATCACCTCCTTAATGGGACTATCAAGTCTGAAAGGCCTGTATCATTAGCAGGCCTTGGTTGGATAGTCATGTGTGCTGAGTCGCATGTGTCTTGTTGAAAAGGTGGGATGTTTCTCCCTCTCTAGTTGGATCCAACAAAGACACATACTGCTTGAGCAGTTCAAGGGGTGAAAATCCACCTGGGTTAGCCCCAATCACGAGAGGTCAAACCAAAATTAGGCTGCAATTTCACTGGATGTTGTTACATACTGCCTTTTTTCCATCACAACAGAATCTGTATTGACAAGGCAGGCATTGCGAGTGCTTTGCTAATTTGTTTCACATTATGGGTGGTACAGTTAATTTTTCAGTACTATTTCTAGTGTTATATATTGCTGAATGTTCATTTAGAAAAAGAAGAAAGGTGGGAGTGAGGAGCATTTTTAGACATTCTATTCCTTTTTTATCCTAGTGAACATTTCATCTAGCAAAAGAATTCAATGCATATGCTTATTATATTCTAGGTGGTTACCGGCCAGGTGTCCCTGTTACATCATTCATCCCTCAACAACACATCTGCATTTCAACGATTTGGATTCTCATCATCCGCGTCTCCTGAAACTATTGAGAGGGAGAATGCCCAGTCTGGAACCAAGAAGAGGAGGGGTATTAAACGAACTGCGTTTTCTGATTCAGATTCGGAGGAGGACGAGTTATCCATGAAGGATTTGATGAAACTAGTGGCAGAGAAGGAAGAACTTCTAAAGGAGAAGCACAAAGAAATTGAGGAAATGCAAGAGAAGGTTCTCCGGACTTATGCAGAAATGGAGAATGTCATGGACAGGACAAGACGTGAAGCAGAGAACTCGAAAAAATTTGCCATACAGGTTTGTCTGTCTATCCTTTTCAATAATGCTTATGCATTTTCAAGTTGGACCCACATGTTGCGGTGCTTTTTGTATTCGGTAGTCTGACTTGCTCTTTGTTTGAAAATCTGCTACAGAGTTTTGCAAAGAGTTTATTGGATGTTGCAGATAACCTGGGTAGGGCTTCTTCTGTTGTAAACGACAGTTTTTCCAAGATCAATACATCTAAAGACACTGCTGGAGCGGTGCCCCTTCTCAAAACACTTATGGAAGGTGTTGAAATGACTGAAAAACAGCTTGCAGAGGTATATTACACTCTCTTGCTCATAATCAGCATTCATCTGAAATCCGCTTGATTATATTTGTGTGATGTTGCTTCAAAGCAATTATAGTTAGACATCACATGTTTTTTTTTTTTTTTTTTTATGTTTCTTCAAAGCAATTGAAGTTCTATTATATAAGTCAACATGTATGATATTGAAGATATGGTTTTCTTATTACATTTGTTGAATCTCCTGGGTCAGGTATTGAAAAAGTTTGGAGTGGAAAAATATAACCCAACAAATGAGCAATTTGATCCAAATAGGCATAATGCTGTATTCCAAGTACCACATGCTTCTAAGCCCTCAGGCACTATTGCTGTTGTTTTGAAGGTAAATAATATTTCCTTTTCTGATCAAGATTGTATGAATTTGAAGAACAACTTTCTCTAAGATATCAAACATCTTTCCTAAATCTTTTCAAATACAGAATGTGTGGTTGCTTTATTTATTTATTGTTAAGAAGCACAGACACTTCTAAGGGACACTCAGCAATACATGTCTATTGCTCAAACACAAATGGAAGTAACAGGCAAAATGATTTTGATTTGCTTTCGTGGTTGCAGGCGGGATACATGCTGCATGACCGAGTTCTTCGGCCGGCTGAAGTTGGCGTGACAGAAGCTGTGGATAATTAGGCGACAGTGACAGACCAATGCTCTCAGTAGCTTGAGGCTGGTTTACATGACATATTTAGAAAATTTTGCATATCTGCGCGTGACAGCAGAAAGTGTTTTCAGTGTTATATAAAACCTTAGATGCTGTTGGGTAGTCTTGGTTCAAAAGAATAAACAATTTTTTACCCAGTTTTCTGTTTATTTGTTGTCGTTAATTTATATTTACTGCCACAGGAGGGCTTTGGAAACATTTTAAAGTCCCTTTTGAGTTTCAGAGTTTTGAATATAATAGTGGTGATTATGTTGGTTGTTTTATTGTCAGAGTTTTGGGCCAGGCTATAGAATTTCTATATCTATATTGAAATAAAGTTCTGCATCATGGTTAGAGTCTAGGCAAAATTCTCACAATTCAAATTCTATTGTTAGTATATATATATGTATATATAATCAATTTTACTGTTTAGTACATATTTTGTAATCAAATTTATTATTATATTTCATGTTCTTAAATTTTAAAATTTAAACAGTCAATTGTATATAAATTGTGTTAATCAATTTTTTTTTTTCTTGTTAAATTTGTGGTGCTTGCTGCCTTTATCATCAAGCCTTCTTGTGCCTTTAGCCCGTTCTGGCATATCAGATCGATTAAAAATTAATAAATAAATTACATTTATTTTTAAAATATTAAAAAATTGATTTTCAAAATCACGTCGGATTAATTTTTTATTTTATTATTTTTTTTTTAATATTCTGCCAAAATAGTATATATATGAATAATAAATCTGTTCCATATGTATTTGACAAAATGAATTATTCGATGGTCTGGAGAAAATGGGCCCAAATTTGGCAAAAATATAAATGGGCCCGATATGAGTTTGGCAAAAAAATAAAAAGATGACTGTCCGATTAGGAGAGACCCATCAGGCGTTATTGGGCCAAGGAAGCACCAGCCCGTAATCCTTCCACCGTAGAGCGGGAGGTAGTCGCTGCTCTGTGAAACCAGCCTCACGCTGTACCCTCCTCTTTAGGAACATCGAAGCCCAAGCTTTCGCCAGGCCCCGAAGTCCAACTCTCCACTTGGAACGGGCGGGCCGGCAAGAAGCAGCCTAAGGCCCTACCTTCTGGGCCGAACCCAAGTCCGGTCACCTTGATGCCCCCACTTGGGTTACAAGCTCTCGCAACTGAGCTCGGCGATTATTTCTTTCCAAACCCAACATTATAAACAATTCACTATCCCCATTCTCTATCGATGTGGGATAGAAAAAAGCTAACACATTTGACAAATGAAACACTTCTTCAAATAGCACGATGAAATTGTTTGTCCGATTATAGCCCAACGCATTGCTTCAATGGCTCCATATCTGTTAATGATGTTGCGACTTCTTCCAAAATTCTAACCGATTCATCAAAATGTATTAAAATCTCATGGAAATTGACTTGTTTGTTCTCTCCTTCATCAATGTCAGATAAGAATAGCCATTGATAATCTTCTTCCTGAACTGGGTAGCGGCTGTTCTTGAAGCACCCATATGCAATCTTTTCCAGCTTCGGCTGCAAATTGCGCCCCCCCACTTTCACATGTTTCTTTTCAAAACAGTACAATTAATGTTTCAATGCAAAACATAGAAATTACTGCTATATATATGTTCATTATTTGGGAAACCACTGATGGTCGAAAAATAAATTCAAAATAATTATATCATCAGAGAAACAGAAGACCCCAAACAGTGGGGTTCTGTTAAATTTCCAGCCAGCCCCATCAGTCATTCCACAACAGCCAGTAATTTTCCAAAAAAACAAAACAAAACAAAAACTCCAACAGGCACAATGGAGAGCCCCTTCCTTGTTTATCCCCAAGACATCTGATAGCAAAAGTAATTCCAAAGTCGAACAGTTTTGAAAGCATTTCCATTATCCACTACATGAAAGGTCATTTCATTATATATTACATATCTTGATCAAAAACTAAATTTACATATCAAGCTAATCCACGAGCCAATACCAAAGTTCACCACAAAAGTCAACAAACGATGACTTCATCTTTGCACACAACAAGCCATTTCTTTCATCATTCTGTTTTTGTGTCCGGGATAACGTTGAAGCATATCATGCTACGTCCGAAACCAACCTGATCTCGGTCTACCCAACTCGACCTCCTTGCTTCCACCATCTGATTCATGGTTTTCATTATGGCTCTTGAAGCCCAGATCCAAATTTAAATGGCTTGTGTTTGAATGTTGTCGCGCCAATAGGTTCTTGTTTGCTGACTGCAACACAAACAGTTAAGCATATCAAGAACTAGTAATCATGAATCCAACATACAG
Source organism: Camellia japonica (assembly GCA_030407325.1). Classification (NCBI taxonomy): domain Eukaryota; kingdom Viridiplantae; phylum Streptophyta; class Magnoliopsida; order Ericales; family Theaceae; genus Camellia; species Camellia japonica. Next base: position 9,831,250 of record JAPPVO010000032.1, on the reverse strand, counting down.
AAATCTTCAATTCAATAGCCAAATCCTCTCAAATTTTCTTATTTGCTGGATAGCAAGTGACAAATGAAAAAGAAACCAAAAGGAGGCGAAAAAAATTATTTGAACCAAACATCAAACATGGTAATTCAACTAAACATCTTCCAACACAAGGAGTCGAGCGGGAAAAACATATAATTATTATAAACAATAAAAAAAAATCAGTCATTCCTCTCTATCTAGGCTCAAATTTCAGTCAATAAGCATACTTGCAACCAGCATATACTTTAGGGCGATTCACTTACAAAAGAAATATGTGCATTAAATCTTCATTAGCTTTATATTCTTCTTTCTTATTACCAATATGGCATTTTGAAGTTGCCTCAAAACACCTCACATGTATATCTACAAACTAAATTGCAAAGGAAACTATTGTCTAAAACCTGGGATACATTCTACTTTCTATTTTATGGTTTTCTATCATATAGTTCTGTGTTATGTAGCAACAATGGTAATAATCAACTGCCTAAAGAAATCTGAGTATCAAACCACAGCCCCCCACCCCTGAACCCACTTTCTTTGGCTAGATTATATATGTATATAACGCAATTCACAAAATATAATACTACTTTTCTAAGCATTCTACAAAGGTAACTGCATCTATCACAAACATGTAACAAACAAACAATTCTCTATTCTGCTTACACCAAAAAAATATATATATATATATATATGCCAAAATTTTTGGCATAGCTGCAATCTGAAACCAAGGATTTATTAACAAGCCAAAAATATGGGGATACATTGAATGCAAGGCTCATCAAAACTAGAATGCCACCAAAAACTGGAACTGAGATTTTTCATGAGGACAAATAAACAAAAGGTTCAACTATTCACCTGAATCTCTTCCAGGAAAGCACCCTCGTTGTTAGGTTTTTCATAGGCATCATTACTCTTGGTGGTTGTTCCGATTGTGAGTGAGTGGGCCATGCTTGTTTCAGCTTTGTCATCAACCTTTTCAGCAGCTTCCTTTTTTTGTTCTAGAGCAACAATCTGCCATATGTGAAAATTAGAGAACTTAAATAACCACCTTGTCCAACCCTTGTTTTACATTTCCAAACAAGAAGAGACTAAAAAGAGAGAAGAAGACAGATTGTAAGAATTTCTCCAAGAAATGGGTAGTAATCTTCCACTATACGCCGTATGATGGAAGCACGGTCACCCAGTTCTATTATTTAAATCCTCAAAAAATGGGTAGTAATCAAAATTAAAAATATCTGTTCTTGAAATACATTAAGCACCCCCGCTACCTTCCACCGTGACTTTGGCCTTCAATCTGGTGGTAGCGATGACCTAAACGTGCTCTAAAATCAAAGGCTAGTTTAAAATACCATCATCCATCCCTTCCAAAGCCAATCCTTTTCTGATCCTATAACCCATGGGTGTTCAAAAGGAACCAAACCCTGTAAAGTGTTCTTTCTATTAAGGAACCTACTGACCAAAGCAACTTAAAAAGGCTTAATACAAAGCAAATTAACAGATATAGAGCCAAACCAAACTCCAAGTTCTTAGTACTGTATGGCTTTCTCTTCCATCAATCTCAAAATCACGTGTAACAAAAAGGGCATAGTAATGAAGACACGAGATTCACAAATTTAACAACACAAGAGTATCCAGCGATTTTGGAAATTGAATGATTTTGTGGGTTGCTAAGAACCAAAATACACGTCCTCTAAGGAAAACCCCAATTTATACCCATAAGCCCTTGAATTCAAAGATCAAGGAAACAACAACAACAAAAACAGAAACCCAGACTGCCGCATCTACATGAGTGCGCGTGTGTGCCACTGCTATACATTACTACATATGATTATGTAGAAAGACCCAAAACCCACATCTCCCAAACGAAAACCCTACCTAAACCCCACAAAACAAAACCCTTTTTAAAAATAAAAAGAAAAAGAAGAAGCATAAGTAAGAAAGAGAGGAGGAGGATCTGTGGGTATGAGAGTAAAGGTTTTAGGTTTATACCGGAGTGTAGCGGAACTTGCGTCTCGGCGGCTCATCCGGAATGACGGAGTTGTTGTCGGAGTCGGAAGGAGAAATTGGGGTCCACCGGCACAGAAGGAGAGCTGAGGCTTTGCTGCCACTGCCACTGCCACTGCCATTGCCATTTCCATTGCCTCCATTTCCATTCTTGGTGTTGGGTCGAGTAGAGCTTTTATTGTTGCTGCTGTTGTTGTTGCGGTAGGAGGATGAAGAGGACACGTGGACCCAGCGCTTCTTCCATTTCCGAACAGGGCCTGTGAAGACGGTGGTGGCGGCGGCGGCGGCGGCGGTGGTGGTGGTGGTGGTGGGTAGACCGTAGCGAGATGAGGCACGGCCGAGTCTGGACCCAACTCCCTCCATATCCTCTCTCCTCTCTTTCCCGCTATGGAACTGGAAGGAAGCAGAGAGTGAGAGACTAGACTCGCAAACTGTCACTTTGAGTTATTATGATGAGAATCCCAATTCGATTTCTAGGATTCGATTTTTGGGATGGAATGGAGATAATCCCCACAATTACCAACTGATTATCGCGGGATTAACCGTTGCTCAACTGATTTTAAGCCCCAGAGTCTGCTGTTTGCCTCTCTCTCTCTCTCTCTCTCTCTCGCTGTGCTTATTTCATTATTGGATTATATTTTATTTTAGGATTAGATTGGTCTACGAATGGATTGGATCGACTTGAAAAATGAAAAGATTTATACAAACTTATGCGTTTCATTTTGCGTTTCGTTTGACACGTCAGATTTTTTTGATTTTTTAATTATTTTAATTAAAAAATAATAAAATAATTTTTTTAATTTAATAAAATAAAATATCACATTCAAATTATATTTTTTTTCTCATAAAAATTAAAAAAAGTCAAAAAAATCTATCCCAAATTAAAAGATTTTTAGCCCCAAGTAAAATAGCTAAAAAACCAACTCATATCCCAAACAAACCCTTTGTCACTACCCATTTTCAATGGTTTGATCCGTTTTAAAAATAAATATAACAAATTTATATAATTATTTATATCTTATTAACTCAATTTTTTATATATAAATGATTTTTTTATTAAATTTTATAAAACAAACTGCTCAGATTAATAGATTATGCTTGAGATTAACGCATCAGATTTGCTTTTCAACGTTGTTACATATCATTGTTGTGTTTTATGCTTCGTAACTAATATCTGTACGAAAAAGAAGAAGCAACAACACAAAATAAAAATTTGTTTATGTGCGTACACACATGAATTGCATTTTGTTAGGATATTTTTGTAAATGTCAGTTTGATCAGGGTAAAAAACTCAAAAAAGTGTAAAAATTAGAAGTGATAAAAGTGAAGCGAAAGAAAAAGTGGGGAAAAAAATATTTTATTATATTTATTTACGTGGACTACTTTCACATATATATATATATATATATTTGCAAGAAATTAAAACCAAGTTACTATGCTGAAATGAAGTGTAATACAAATTCAATTTTACTGCATTTTCATGACTCAAGCTAAAAACAAACACATAAAGAGGGAGAGTTCTTTTTTTTTTTTTTTTTTTTTTTGATCGGGAAAAAAAGGCTCTATGGTGTTATCACAGTCCCGTTGGGCCCTAGCCCCGGGATAACCGGTTGCCAGCTAGGAATTAACCCCCACCAAGTGAGAGACCTACCACCAGGGCACCAATGGAGGGTAACCCTACGCCGCAGCAGAGGCCAGGGACCGAGGGGAGTAAAGGCATTGCTCACAGGAGTGATCTCAAATGCCCCTCCCAAGAATCGACCCTGGTTCCTCTGCTAGGGAATGGGCTACCCTGGTGGTGAGGGAGAGTTCTTTATTTCTCGCACTTTTCACCTCTTTCCAGTTATTTTCAAGTTAAACATGGAATTTAGGTCATTAAAGTAAATAAATAAATAAATTTAAAAAAAAATAATCATTCACTAATGACATGCTAAGCCCCATTGCAGCTGGCAATCATGGGAACAGTTACATGATCTGTGCGATCCCAAAAATATATATACAAGCCAAGCCGAAGAAAGAGAGGATCACAAGCTTGGCAAAAATGCCGCAACACAATAACTGAATAGTGAAAGAGTAACAAGAACTATACATAAAATTCCTCTAACAAATACTTCAAATGAGTTTGCTTGTAATTTTTTACTAAAAATAAATAAATAAAATGAAATGAAAAGAAAAGAAAACACGACACCAAGCTTCACAAGATGACACCATACTTCAAGATCTCACAAGATGCCTCTCCCGAAATATCTCCCCAAGCTTCATGTATAGTGCTTTCTGCTCCTCGAAAGTAAGGTTTCTTAATATCTAAAATCACAAAAACCATAACATATTAATTGATATTACACAAGGATTAAAAAGTACCCTTGCATTATATAGCCATTTTAGAAAAAATAGATTAAAAAAATAGGGCAAACTTCACTTTACCCCTGTGATTTGAGTCGCGTGCAATTTACCCTTGACGTTTGGAAATCACCACATAGCCCCCCGTGGTTACTAGATTGAAGTGTACAATTAACACCATTAACAGCAAAAGTAAAAAGACTATTTTACCCTTATATATATAATCCTTATTTACCATTTCTCATTCAACAATCATGCATCTGAGAAGAGCAAGGGTTGTGTGGAGAGAACTTTGGGTTTTGACATATAAAATTAGGATTTTGATTTAACAAATTAATTTAAACAACATAATTTCCATAAAAAGATAATTTAATTAAATCACAAATTACCATTAACTTCCTAATTATTTATTCAATTCCTAACTGTTCAACCTAATTTAAATTTACTTACATTTTTAGGACAAAATATATATGTATGTATATATATTATTATATATTTATTTTTCTAGAATCATATACATCATCATATACATTCATATAAATATACATCATTATATATATATAATATATATTTCTGCATCATGTTTCTAGAATCATAAAATTATTTTGCATTCATCAATATCATCCGAAACACTGAAATCATATTCCTATGTAACAAACTAAAGTCATATTTTTGGGTAACAAAGAGGACTGTGACGATTATTTTATGTTTAGAAAGTTTTCTGGGAAAGGAAGCAATAGAACACAAGCCCAAGTGGGTTTTGGGGTTTTTATTTTTGATTTGCATTCGTTGGTCTTGAATGACAATGATGGCGAAATCTTCACACTATAGGTGAATCAAAGGGAGTGGTGAGAGCACTACATTGAAGCTCTAATGGCCAACAATGCATTCCTTCACCCCTGTCTAATCTTAAATTTCTCTCTTTTTTTTTTCTTTTTCTTTTTTTTTTTAAAAGAAAACTATTAACTTTCTTAGCCCAGAAAACTTTTCTTTTCATGAGAAAATTTTATGGATTTCCTGGATTGGGACAGCAAAGTGAACCAGCGAACTGCAAAACAAAGAGAGAAAATAGAGCCCAACAAAGGAGAGGTAAGAGCTCCGGCCATCGTCCAGTGTTTGTTCTTCCATCGTTCTCTACAGTGGTTTTTGATTTGGGTATTGATGATGAAGATGAGGGTAGACTTTGAAAATTGATGTTGAAGATGAGGGCATTTCAGTCATTTAATTCGGAGGAAAAATCATTTTTCTATGCTCATTTGCACATTAGACGCGTGTTATGCACAACCTGTTATGTTTGATGGAAATTCTAACTATGTACTTCAATCCAATAACCACGTGGGGGTTATGTGGTGATTTCCAAACGTTAGAAGGGTAAACCACACATGGCTCAAACCACAAGAGGGTAAAGTGAAGTTTGCCCAAAAAAGTATCATTATGATTATTGATATCATCTAAGAAAAGTAATGTTTTTCCTAAGCATTTGAGATTATTTCATTTTCATTGTTCTTTACTAACTACAAGCTATTTTAATAGTTTTCCCATTTCCACGAGGTTGCAGAACTTACCTGATCCAAAAGCACCTCAACCGGATAGCTTTGAGGAATAACGAACGATTGATGATAAATGTAGGCGAAGACGGCCATAACCATCTGCAGATGTATGCAAAACCTCAGTTACATTTGTAAATGTGAAAAACACTTCAACGTTGTCTTCAAGGCATAAAAATAAAACAATGAGGCTGCCTTGCAAGATTAGTAGATTCAGCTCAATTTGAAGGCCTTTTAAAGCTAAAGACAAGGCCAAAATGATAAATAGAACAAGATTTTTAAAACTCAACACACACTAATTACAATCGGCAGAAGAAGACATCTAACATTAGCTTTCTATGCAGCACCAAAAAGAGAATGTGAAGTTTGCACACACCAAATACATGAGAGAGAGAGAGAGAGAGAACAATAATAGGCAGAAACAGTAAAATATTTCAAGAATAATAGCAATTCAGATGCAAAAAATGAATTGGAATGAATAAATGTCTGCAAGAACTAAAAATTTCAGCAGCTAACCTGGCAGTCCATTCTGTCAGTGAACCCACCATGTCCAGGAATACTATCACCAAAATCCTGCGATAGTCAAGGAAAAAGGCACAGGGTCACTTGCTACGAATCTCATTTGCATATTGACATAACTTTGAGTAAGCAAACAATGAAAACAATGCACCTTAATTTTAAAAGCTCTCTTGAAGCCACTTGCAAAAAAGCCCCCAAAAGGTGCTATAATTGATGCAAATAAACCCAGGCACAAAGCGTGCCACTGAACAGGCAAAATTGATATCTCTTTCCAAGGAAACTGCAAGAGTCAATGAAACAATAACAGTACAATTAATTAAAACATGTATGACAAATCAAAGATAAAATAATTCAACAGTTATTTATTGCTCTCTTCTGCAAGCTTAGCAATTATGTCATGGAAGCACAGCAGCACGCATTGATTACACAATGCTATAAAGGATTACGAGCACTCATGCAAGAATACAATTGCAGTGACTCTTGAAGCTGAAACTGAAATGAATTTTCTGCTGAAATGAAAAATATCCAGAATCCATAGAGAAATCAATCTGTAAACAGCACACCACCAGGTATATAAATAATTCAGACTCCATACTCTGCTTCTGAAACTTGCACACAAAATTCTAGTTCAATTTAATGAGCAAGTACAGGAAATTGAAGTTCTTAAATAGCATATATGTTTTATAAATGTCAGCTTGAACCAAAGACAAGACCTCTGAAAGCATCTTTCTATCTTCTTTTGGGAATGGTTAAAACTTCTAAAGGTCATGCTAACACCTACAAACAGCCAAAATTGCCACTTATGAAATGGAAACAAAGTAGAAGTTCACAGTCTGAGTAAGGAGGATACACGAGACCTTAATACAATGATTTCAATATATCTGACTCACCCATTGTGGAACCCATCCAGCTAGAGAATAATATTCCGGCTTAAATAGTGGACCAGGATCACATTGAAGCCAACCAGTTGATAAATCCTGCACACACCCTCTGAATGACCATTTTTCACAATAGCTTTGCATGTTTGTTCATACATGGAATGATTGTATCTTTAAGAAAACTTACATTCCTTGGACATGTCAACCATTGGAAACGGCCCAAGATGTTTGCAAGCTGCATAAAAGATGATGGAAGCACCGTTAAAGAACATGTTTAAAACAGAGGTGTATCACGCATGTGGCATGCTAGTGTTGGCTGCAATATTTTTGCGCAGGAGTGGGGCTTTTGCAAACATGATTAAAACATAAATTCAGTTATCCAAACTGTTTGGATTTGTGCCTGTTGTTTTAAAAAAGGATTCAATATTAACAAAACAATTACGGTAATACCAAAAACAAAAAGAAATCCTTCCTGGGAAAAGGAGAAACCAAATTGCATATCCAATGCTATTACGAACCCTAGGATCATCTACGAAGCCATGACACAACGAGTAGTGAATTACACAAAATATTCTACAAAATTGACGGGCAGCAATGATGTAGAAGAGGTAATAATTGTGCCATATGAAGGCCAAATAAGCAATTTTGAATATGTATGTGTGACATTCAATTCAACAAATTGTTGCAGAGGTAATGATGGTGCAAATTCCCTATCATCAACATAGCCTAGGTCATGTAGATAAGAGCCCAGAGTGACAAGAACAAAAGCCCTACCCAGGTGTGCCACAAGCCATTTACCATCAACTCAGTCTAGTATATATGGTCATTGACATGAATGTGTAACAAGCCATTCAAAGTAGTTACATAAGAAATTTTAGAAGGTGCACTTTACATCAGTTACATGTATTTGAAGGCCTAAAAAAGATGATGAAATTATGCTTCCTCGAACACAACACACACACCACCACCACCACCACCAAAAGAAAAAAAAATTCAAAAATAGTTGTCATTATTGGATCAATTAATCCAAAGAAAATGAGGTCAAGAAAAAAGAGTAGTTCCACGTACAGTGACTTCAAATAAAAAGCTAATGATGCTCACCACAAACGCGGAGATCATGGTTGCAACTGATGCTCCAATGAAACCCTCCCATGTTTTCTTCGGAGATAGCTTGATCAAAGGTGTTTTCCCGAAAAAGAAGCCAAAGATATAAGCAGCTACATCATTGATAGCAATAAGCAATGCTGGGAGAAGAAACCTGCATAAATATCTTACTTCGTCTAAAATGGCAATGCAGTGGATTCTAGAAAGTTTACAGTAAAAACAAACAAACAAAAAATTCAAGCATTGGTATTTAGTTTTTGAAGAATGTGTATTTCTTTTTTGAATTTTTATAATTTCAATGAACTCATTGATTTATAATAAAATATATATCCTAAACTCATGAAATTATTATAAAATTGAGCAATTGAAACTATCCTTCACTAAACTGGACGGTGTGATATTATGATGTTGGCGAATCAAGGCAAAAAATGCAAGTAGAGGGGTTTAATTGGATTGAATTTTACAATACAAACAATTTAAAAGGAACCAAGGAGAACAACTACCTAGAGAAAAATAAAAACAAAAGCAGTACCAATCAACCAGAAGTCTCCTGCAAAAAGCAACAGCATGCAGTAGAAGAGAATTTCATACGACTAAGAAAAATAAAATAGGACCAGGATCCTCAACATAGTCTTCCCTGATGTCTGGTCACAAGAGGAGGGGGAAAGGTGGAAGATATAACTGTACCATTTGGCAACCAGAAAATAACTATAAAATTTTACATTGTTGCACTTGCAACGTACTATATTACTGTGAGAGCCGTTTTTAGCGATGCAAGAAACGCCGAATATAATGGCATAGTGACGGTCAAGGGGCCCACTTTCGTAGAGCCGATTGTAGGCTCTATATTAATGGGAGGCGCGACAGGGGATAAAGCCCCAACGATGGTACGCTATAAAAGGAGGGGAATGCCTCAGTTATCAGGGAGGTGAGAAAAACCATAACTTGTTAACTAAAGATCTTTAGAGTGAAAAGACTAATTAGACTGTCGAAGTGCTAACTCCGGCATCCCTGACCGGCGTTGTTGTTCTATTTCAGGTGATTAACAAAGAACTGTTCCAGGATCTGTTTGGATAAAGGGGTATTCTAAATCCATTTCTCCACAATTACTGGATTAATAAAAATAGAGAAGTGGGATGACAAAATGTATGTATGACGGTGTAACAAGGAATCACAAAACAATTCAAAGATAGCAAACAAATAGAGCTGTTGATCAAAAAATTATGATAAGGAAAATTTATCTTGGGAATCACATTACCAGAAAATCCCTTCAAAAATATTGGCGACAGTAAATGAGGACTGGGTAAAGACTACAATAAGAATCATGTGTGTCCATGCGTATTGGCCAAACTGATACTTGTACATCTTCTTCTTTAATGTAAGAATGAACCACATGAATCCTGTACCAAATACAGATAAATTATCATACTTTCAGAGACAACACATTTCAGAGTCAACAAACTTACCAGCTGAACAGTAATAAACCAAGTATATAACAAAGTAAATGAAACGAAGAAAGAAAAAGAAGAAGAAAAAAATAAATAAATAAGTAATTTGATTCCTGAAGACAAAGAAACATAAAATCAATGCTAAACGTATGTCAACTGTACATTTGAAGCATGCTTAACAAGAAGAGATGGGGAAAATGGTATGCCATCTAGATCTTTTCTGTATAACTATTCTTTTAAAAAATTAACCAACCTGCAATATATAAGAAATAACAAATAACCATCTGATACTTGATAAGGCCGCTCACAAGCTTTGAGAAGATTTTTTCTGAAGTTACAATATTCACAAGTTGTTGATTGAGAATGCGGCCATATACGAACAACATCGCCGTGAAGAAAAAATGCCTAGGACATCACATAAAACTAATGTCATTAAGCATTATACGATGATTACATAAAAAGTATTAGTTTTTTTATCTTTCAATAATGTGGAGCCAACAAGTGGCTTTCTATCAAACACGTAAAAACTCAATACACAAATTAATCATGGCTAACTTTCTTACCAGTTATCAATCTAAAAAAATAAAAACCTTCATACCAGTTGAGCAGCCTAAATCCTGGAAGGCGTGTATCTTCGTGAGCTCGTCTGAGTAAATTAAATAGCTCTCGTGCCATAAATATCTGGATGACAACCACCATGGCCCACATATAAAGGTGACCCAAATAGAGAATAAATGCAAAGCCGGCAAGCATCCACAGAGTAGAGTATGCACGGATCCACATTGATCTGTATTTGTTGTGGTCATTGACAAGTAAATGACCTCCATTTAATTTGTTTAACTCAGAAGGAATCTGACACCAAAGAATTAGCATTAGATTCTGCAAAAATGGTTAACATTGCAATCATACACATATAATTAATCTGAAAAAACAACACCATATTACAAGATCCTCATGAACGGAAGAAATTCACTCCATTACATATGAACAGAGCACTGTTGATCACCTAGGAAGGATCAAGCAGTGTTGGTCAATAAACTAAAATCAACAAGCCTTAATGATGTAGAGCAAGGAAAGAAGAAAAAAGTCAAATCTAGAATTTCACATAGAGCATGCATTGGAAATAGTCAACTGATGGTCAAGGTTAATTTGAGTCTTATTTTATATTCTATAGGTCAGTTGACGGCTAGTATAAAATTATTTTATTTTTTGGTAGGTTCTATAAATTAGGAATATATCATTAATTTCACAATTTGTTGGACATGGGATGTAGGGGTCACAATGGGTTTTCTTACGGGTCTAGTTATGTGTTTGGATCTTATATCTGGTTTATAATATGTGTATAATATTATATCTAGTCAAAGTTTCTTAGCTTCTTAATTGTGCCTCATAGGTGCAATAAAACTAGGCTAAATCTAGTCACCTATAAATATGCAAGTAATTATCTTTTCAATGGAGTTGGATTTTGAAAATTTCTGAGAATCTTTGAAATTTTTGTGTAATGTTTATAGTCTTAACTTGGGGCTAATTCTTAACAAATTCTAGATGGGATTCCTAGAGTTTTCTTCCACTCCTCTTCCTATCATTCACAAAACCGTTGTTCTAGGATTATTGATCAAAGCCTAAGAACAATCCCTTTTCAGACCCAAAAACATTATCAGACATAAAACATTACCAGATCAACTTAATTAATCCTAACACCTTACCCCACCCTTTGGCCTTTAATTTCACAACAAAAGTCTTAAAAATGGCCACTGTCCACAGATTTCACTCCAACAACCTGTTCATTTTGAAAATCAAACCAAATATCACCCTATTCCATGTAGAAATCCTAGCAGCCTTCTTCCACCTAATAGAACCCTAACCCTAAACATCACGCTTTCCATAACAAAAATCCACCACAAAACATATTGTTGGCAGATTTAGCCCAAGTTTTCAAAAGCTATCTTACATCACCTAATCAATTAATCCCAATTACTTAGGGGCAGCGACATGGTTTTCTAGTTGGCTCTATTCAAAACCACATCCTTCATTAAATCCAATGCAAGCATGTCCTTTTGACCCACGCGAACTAATGAATGCAAGTATTCTCCCATTTAAAGGGCTATGGAGATCCAATCTACGGGATCAAGTATTCTCCCATTTTGGTTACGGATTATGTCTTAGTATTATACCCTATATCGTTACTAGTTTCCAATTCTCATCCCAAATAAATCTAAAAGACATTCATGCACAGTTCCGAAAATGTGAGTGCACAAACAAGTGCTATATCCAATTTGATTTGCTCATATCTTTATTTTTTCATCCCATCTTAAGTGAAAATAAATAAAATAAAACACACCAACTTCCTTGTAAGTTTAGCTATACATATATATATATATAGAGAGAGAGAGAGAGAGAGAGAGAGAGAGAATGCATAGCATTTCATACTAACCTCATTTGAACGTCTCCGGTGTCGAATTCGTGGTGTTGATGGAGCACTACCACTGTGATCCTTGTGCATTTTTCTTATATTTCCTTTTCAATCTTAATAATATTCACAAAGAACACACCTGAGAACAGCAGCTGCGATGGAAAATCAACAAAACATCGTCAAATTAGGGAGAATATGGTACATTTTACATATGTAATTTATAAGATTTTTTTTTTTTTTTTTTTCGATCTGATGTAATTTATAAGGTTAAACAAAAAGAAAAAACTCAAAATGCTTAAACTGGAATATAAAACTACTCTGACCAGGATTAGGGATGGTAATGGATAACCTACTTGTAGTATTTATGGAGATCCAATTCAAATATATGGGGTTTTTTTTTTTTTTTTTATCTGTTGGGTAGAGTAAGTGATATTCTTTAAATATTTACACGAGATGGGTCGGGGATGGATACCCATTCACAACCAAAGCTAAATATACATTCAATCTTTCTTTTTCTTCTTTTTTTTTAAGGTTCACAACCATTTTTTTTTTTAAGATTTACAACCAAAGCTAAATATACATTTAATCTTATTTTATTTTATTTGGCTCAACAACAAAATCAAATATACATTAATTAACATTGTTACATTATTCTTGTCAAATTTTATGTATATCTAGAATTTTTTAAATTTATTTAGAAAAATTCTATTCTTACAAAAAAATTCCATCTTCTTTTTTAATTTTTTTTTAATTTTATCTATCTCCTTCTCCTCTCTATTAATTGATCTTCGATAATCTGAAGGCGAATTATTGCTCCTGTTTCCATCTTCTTCTTCTTCTTTTTTCTTTTTTAAATTTTTATTTGTATTTATAGAATGAATTTTCTTGTTTCAATGTCTCCTGCAATTGTTTTATTGGATTTCTCTCTGATTTGACGTAACCTTAGATTGAATTTTCCATTTTCATCTTAACTAGCGATCGCCTTAATTAAAATTTTGTACATTTTTGTCTTCAATTTCGATGTTTTGATTATGATTAATTGCACGTTTTTTATCGATAGTCACAATCTTGCCACCGTTAGATTGTCATCATCACAAATCGCCATTGCTGTAGTGAAAGGATGAGAGAGAGTGAGAATTAGAACTCTAATTGTCAACAGAGTAATGAAAACATATGGAGAAATTATTTTCCGATATACCTAAAAATTTTAAAAAGAAAAAAGAAGAAGAAGAAGAAGATAGAAACGAGAGCAATAACTCACCTTCAAATTATTGAAGATCAATTAATAGAGAAGAGAATGAGATACATAAAATTAAAAAAAAAAAAAAATTTAAAAAGAAGAAGGAATTTTTTGTAGGAATAGAATTTTTCTAAATAAATTAAAAAAATTCTAGATATACATAAAATTTAACAAGAATAATGTGACAATGTTAATTAATGTGTATTTGATTTTGTTGTTGAGCCAAATAAAATAAAATAAGATTGAATGTATATTAGTTTTGGTTGTGAATCTTTAAAAAAAAAAAAAAAATGGTTGTGAACTTTAAAAAAAACAAAATTTAAAAAAAAAAAGAAAAAAAAAAGATTGAATGTATATTTAGCTTTGGTTGTGAATCTTTTAAAAAAAAAAAAATGGTTGTGAACCTTTAAAAAATACAAAATTTAAAAAAAAAAGAAAAAAAAAAGATTGAATGTATATTTAGTTTTGGTTGTGAATCTTTTTTTTCTTTTTCTTTTTTTAAAAAAAGGTTGTGAACCTTAAAAAAAACAAAACTTTTTTTAAAAAAAAAGAAAAAAAAAATTGAATGTATATTTAGCTTTGGTTGTGAATCTTTAAAAAAAAAAAAAAAAGGTTGTGAACCTTAAAAAAAAAACAAAATTTTAAAAAAAAAAAGATTGAATGTATATTTTGCTGTGGTTGTGAATCTTAAAAAAAAAAAAAACGTTGTGAACCTTAAAAAAAACAAAATTTAAAAAAAAAGAAAAAAAAAAGATTAAATATATATTTAGCTTCGGTTGTGAATCTTAAAAAAAAAAAAAATGGTTGTGAACCTTAAAAAAAAAAAACAAAATTTAAAAAAAAAAAGATTGAATGTATATTTAGCTTTGGTTGTGAATCTTAAAAAAAATAAAAAAAAAATTGTGAACCTTTAAACAAAACAAAATTTAAAAAAAAAAGAAAAAAAAATTTTGAATGTATATTTAGCTTTGGTTGTGAAAAAAAAAAAAGAAAAAAAAAAGAAGAAGATTGAATCAAGGCCGGCCCTAACTTATTAGGGGCCTAAGGCGAATTTCTTTTAAATTGGGCCCTTCATATATCATTATTTTAAAAAAATAAAATTATTTGGATAAAAAGGATAAAAATTTATTCCTATTGCATTACAATTTAACAAAATTTAGATAATAAATATATATATATATATAATAGTTGAACTTCAATTAGTTGAATTGAATCTTTATTTTTTAACTTACCAATGCTATAAGAACTAAAATTAATTGGGGGTAAGGATAAGAATTTTTTACACAATTTAAGCAATATATAAAATTAGCAAGTTAAGGTTGATTATTTTTCAACATGAATCTAAGTATGACATCACTCAATAATATGAATTATTAGTTATATATTTTAACAATTCCGATTAGTGCCCCGAATTTGGGGGGCACTAATGCCCCGAAATTCCCTAAAATGGAAAAACAAAAAAACAGTTAAGGCAAAAAAAAAAGAAAAAAAAAAAACAATTACCCAAAATAGAAATTAGGGGCATTAGTGCCAAGATTTTTAGTGCTACAAATCATTTTTGATATTTTAATGTTCACTAAGGGAAGCCATGACGTTTTTTTAATCTTTTATTTAACTACATCTAACTGAATAAAAAAAGTATGTAAAATAATAATAAGTCTAATATCTTTTTTTCATTTAAGATATATAATTTTTATTATCTATTTTAGAGTCAATCTAGTAAAAAATATATTAATAAGGTACAATTTTTTTAATTAGAAAAATGCAATTGAATTAAAATCAAACATTTTATGAATAATTTCATTTAGTAGAAATAAATTTTATAAAATTCAACTTATGGAGAAAATTTTAATCTTTCCATACACTTGCTAAGTTAATTTTAACTAAAAGTGAAAGTTTTCACATTAAATATCAATCAGACACGAATCAAAATAACACCTACGAAATGATAATAATGATGAGCTAGTATTGAAGTAATTATGAAATAACACAATATGATACACTCCCCTAATTGGGGGCCCTAAATTTTATTCAAAATTGGGAACCCGAGGCGACCGCCTTAGTCGCCTCATCCCAGGGCCGGCCCTAGATTGAATGTATTTAGCTTTAGTTGTGAATCTTAAAAAAAAAAAAAAAAAAAGGTGAAGTTGGGTTGGGAAATATCCAAACACATTAGGAGATGGAGAAGGTAGTACCCATGGGAAATGGGAAAAAATAATTATAGGGGAATGGAGATGGAGAATTAATATCCACCCCATTAACCCCCATTGCCATCCCTATGACAATGTATTTATGAAAAAATAAGCTAAAACTCATATTTTCATCTATAAACTCTAAAAACCTTCTACTGTTTATAACATTAACCTTAAAGACAATCCATACCTTTTTCTATAAACAATCCCACACGGTCTGCCTTAGGCTAGCTTCTAAAATCTATCCTATATCATAATTTTCGAGGTTAGCCCACCAAAAAACTAAGACAGTGGATGTTAAGAGGTCTCGATAACGAAAAGATTATTAAAACTAACATCCATATTTGCAATGACTAATGTGTAAACTCAAAATTTCAATTTTAGTGAACATTTGATTTGCATCCAATAATAGATACAAATATAAGAAAATATATATATATATATAAAGTGACTTAAGCATTGTGTCCGAATCAATTGGGGCGGGGTTCATCAATTTTTTTGTCATTTTTCTACCACACTTTTCCTCAATATTATAATACATACATGACATAAAATCAAACTTGAGCCACAAGGAATCAATAAAAAACACAATAGGGCCATTGCAATTATGGCTAGTGACACGGCAGTGCACAATACTAGAAGACACGAAAGGTTGTATATGCCCTAGCAACATTAATAATTGCCCTGGCAATAGCATGACCACGAAAGCATAGTAGGAATTCTTATGTTTGAATCTGAAATCAACCAGCCCTCGTGAAATCACAGACATAAACAAACAAAAAGAATCATAAAGAGCAAAAAGTCCGAGAAGATCATACACACATCATGCATGTATATATATATACAGAGAGAGAATGGAGGGGAAGAGAGAGAGAGTACGGCGAGTGATTGGAGAGAGTGAAATGCTGCGTTGTTGTTGTTGTGAGAGCTCGGCAAATTGGGAAGACGAGATAACAAATTGTGAGAATGTGCATTGGGTTTTATTTCTGGATCAAGAAAGATGACGAGGAAAGCGAAGTTCACTTCTCTGATGAACTTCGAGACGTTCAAGGATCCCCTGAACCGACGCAGATTTTCGCACGACCTAGAAATTTAAAAAATAATAATAGTTGTGTGAAAATTTTGATTGCTACATATAAAAAATAAAAAATAAATCTTAGAGAAAATTACATTTCTCAATTGTTTATTTTGTAAGGTTATTAATTTAAATTTTTTTTTAATTTTTTTTTTTTTGTGGACACGAAAAATTTCACGAAATGAATGGTTCAATTTATCGAGATGATATTCGTGATGGGCCTACAAGCACCCCAATCTCCTAAAATTTATATTTAAATTTACGAGAAATACACCACATTTATTTTATTTGTTGATTTATAGTTATTTGAAGCACCTCGCTTATTTGGTATTATTATATATATTAGCAGTTAATCCGTGTAATGCACGTGTTATTTTTTTTAAAAAAAATTATTTATAAGTCATATTAGGAAGACTTATGCTACATATGGTCCTACTAAAAAACTTATGTTCTCATAAGTCCTGTGGAAAGTTTGTTGACACATTTACCCTCAATATTAGTTGTTAATATCATAAATAATAGTAAAACTATATATAGGGAATTGAATGTTACCATAGATCATATATATATAAACGTAACGTAACGTGACACCTACATAAACGTAACGTGACACTTATGATTTATGGTAACATGTAATTTCCTATATAGGAAATTGCATGTTACCATAGATCATATCTACATAAACGTAACGTAACGTGACACCTACATAAACGTAACGTGACACCTATGATCTATGGTAACATTCAATTTATATTGAATGTTGCCATAGATCATATCTACATAAACGTAACGTAACGTGACACCTACATAAACGAAACGTGACACTTATGATCTATGGCAACATTCAATTTCCTATATAGGAAATTGAATGTTGCCATAAATCATATTTATATGAAACGTAACGTGACACCAACATAAACCAGCAACATTTTCACATTCAATTTAAAAAAATAAAAACTCATTAAGTTTACGAAACGTAATATGACACGTTACGTTACGTTTATGTAGGTGTCACGTTACGTTTATGTAGGTGTCACGTTACGTTACGTTTATATAGATGTCACGTTACGTTACGTTACGTTTATGTAAGTGTCACGTCACGTTACGTTTATATAGAATCTTGTGGAATACATTCTTATCTAAATAGGACTTGAGACTTTATAAGAAATTACACAGGACTTAGCCTACCATAAGTGTCTAAAAAAAGACTTATAAATAGGTCTCCTTTTTTTTTTCAAATAAATATTTGATGGTATAATATGTGTTATAAAAAAATAATTTTTATTTTAATTTAACATTAAAATTAAAATATAATTTTAATTATTTATTTTCGTAATATTGGCGCTATCGTTCTATAAAATTATTTATACATATATATATGTATATATTAATTTTAGTTAAATTATTTGTATATTTTGATAATTTTAGTTCTATCGTATTATAAATATAATAATTTTGTATGATATATATTAAATTATAAAATAATAAAATAAATATTATTTTGATAAAATAATAGTTAAATTAGAAGAAGAATTAGTAACATACAATTAAAAGTAATTCTAACTATTTTATTTTATTTTATATCCATTTGAAAAATAAAAATATGTAGAAATATAAATTATATAAATTTATTTAAAAATTTAAATATAAATATGTTGCAGTTAGATTATCATATAATGATTTTAAATGATATATATTAAATTATAAGAGATTTTTTTTAAGGACCCTGATATTAACATTTTATAGCATAAAGGACACCCAATATTTTTATAATGTCTAAGGTCTCTCAACATCAATTTAGAGAAAATTCGACCTAGAGAATTTCTCTAGACTTCCCAGAGAAATTCTGGAAATTTCTCTGAACTTTCCTGAGATTTTCTCTTCACACTTCCTAGAGAATTTCTCTGGACTTCCTAGAGATTTTCTCTATACTTCCCAGAGAATTTCTCTAGACCTCCTAGAGATTTTCTCTCTAGAGAAATTTGTGTTTTGACTCAACCAGAGAAAATTGATCAAAAGAGAATCTCAAGATCAATATATACCTAATCATTATCAAACCAGAGAAAATCCATTCAAAATCACATTTTTTATTTTTTTTTTCTCCTTCCAATATCTGAACAAGTAAACAAATTAATAGAGAAACTAAAACAACCAAATATCAAAAAGAAACCAACGCATCCCGAGTTTTCCAGAGAAAATTCACACAATAGCCAAATCCATAAAAAATTCACACAGTGGCTAAATCCATAGAAAATTCACATATAATCTGCATAAACCCCCAGAATCTTTGAGTAAACAATCACCACTCTCATTATCTCCAAACTTGAACAAAATTGTTAATTTTTGAAACTCCAACTTGAACAAAATTCGTAGAGAAAATCTCATCAGAGAAAATCACATCAACCCAAAGAAATTCTTCAAAACCAGAGAAAATCTCATATCGACCCCAGAAAAAATCACTCAAACAAGAGAAAATCTCCCTCTCCAACCCAAAGAAATTCCCCCTCACAATCTTTTCTGGTTGAAAATCATAAACCTCGGGCAAAATGTGTTCCATGGTTCGCATATTGGCTCCAGAGAGAAAATTTTCAATTTTGTTGAAAAAATTGCTAATGCAAAAAAAATTCAAAATCAAAACCATAAATGCAATAAGAACAATCAATTTGGAGTTGAAAAGTAGATTTCAAACCCAGAGAAATTCTCTGTTTCTCTCTAGAGAAATTTCAATTTTGTTGAAAAAATCACTAATGCAGAGAAAATCCAATACCAGAGAAATTTGAATAAGAAAGACCTACCAGAGAAATATGAACAAAGAATTTCTCTAGGTTCAAACAAGAGAAAATTGAAATTTCTCTGAGTTCAAACCAGAGAAATTCTCTCCAGCCAGAGAAAATTCACAAACAATTATCACAATCAGAGAAAATGCATAGAAATTTGACATTTTTGCCATATAAAATGCATTACAAGTTTTGACATCTTTACACCTTTATTTTCCTCATATTCAATATAGTAACAACAAGAGAGATTTTCCATTGGCAACAATGGCTTGAATTTCATATCCACCATCCATCAATGTGAACTACTGGGAGAGTGAAGAGTTGAGTGGCACCTCAAACAACAATCAACAATCAACAAAGTTGCAATTTCTTCCCTATTCCCAATGATTACACAACCCAGCTTCCCCTCAAAACCTCATCAGCAAAATCACATTGTATTCGAATTTGATGAGGAAATCTTGCGTGATCTGAACAATATTTAGACCAGATCTTGACTTTCCAGCCAGATCTCGACTGGTGTTGATAGAATGCCACACCTGCGACAACGACGGTGACAGTGAGTGTGAGTTCTGCTTTGTCGAGTTCCATTTGAGGGCCAAACAGATGTCTCTCTATCATCTTATTCTCTTTTTCTCACAATTGATGTTGCTGCCAATGTCGACCACGATGTCGCCGGTGACCTGATTAGTCAAATTCATTCGTAGAAGAAACCCTAATCTCTCTCTCTCTCTCTATACATACATACAAATGGGCAGTAGAAGCAAAATGAATCAACATTCGGAATACACAAATTTCTCTGTGATATATGGGTTTGGGATTAAGGGACCTTAGACATCACAAAATAATATTGTGGATCTCTTTCATTACTAAAAATGTGAGAGGGACCTAAGACTAATTTTCCCTAAATTATAAGATTGTAAAATAAACACTCTTAATTATATTAAAATATCAACTATATAAAAGAAATTTAACAACGTTTAACCAATAAATAATTACATGACAACATCTAATTCCAAAAAGAAAAAAATAATGAAAACATCCAAATGATATATATATCTCAATGTGTGAAGTGATTAATCATCTATAATATGATATCAAAATATAAAAGAACTTACTATTTAATAATTAAAAAAGTAACTCAAGCAAAATTCAAACTTTTGAGGTTCCTCAAGAGTATCATTATGGTGCAGGTTTTCTCTCATGCGGGTTGTGAGTATATAAAACAATGTAGGCTATGAAGCATAGACACCTTTCTGAGGGGTCCGTATTAGTGTCGAACACACGGTGGACACGTGTCTGACACATACCAGAGAGTGTCCCAAATTTTTTTTTTTTTTTTTAAGCCGGACACGTTTCGATACTTGCGAGACACATTTGGAGGTCAATTTCAGAATTTATAAAACATCTTTGGGATCGATTTGTAAAAAAACAAAATTAGAACCATATTTGCCCTAAATCAAGTCAAGAACAAAAGAGAAAGAGAGAAAGAAGAGAACAAAAGAGAAAGAGAGAAGACGAAGAGAACAGAAGATAAAGAGAGACCTGGTCAATTTTCGGTGGTCGCTCCTCATCGCTCGTAGGTCGTCGCTCTTCGTCCGTCGCTCGTAGCTTGTTATCTAAGGTACACCTTCGCTAATTTTCTTCGTCTTTCTTCTACTTCATTCTTCTTCTGGTTCGATTTTCGATCTTCTTCTTCTCAATCGATGTCTCTCTCTCTCTCTCTGTCTCACCCTCTCTCTATCTCATTTTATTTTTTTCTTTTCTTTTATTTTTTTGTTTATATGCTGATAGTCTGTCTGTCTCTCTCCGTCTTCTATTTTTTTTTTCCCTAATTTTATTTTATATTTTCTTTTTTCTCTCTTTGCCTCTCATTTCAGTATATACTTTCTTTTTTTTTTTTTTTTGATTAGTTTTGTTAATTTTAATAATGTGTGTTTATTAATTTTATTATAGGAACAAATTTTTAATTATGAAACAATGGCTACTATAGGTGGTAGTTCTAATGACATACCTGATGATGATTTTGATAAGAACAAACTATTGGGGAAGTATATAACTAAATTAGCAAAACCTTGGGAAGGAGGAGGAAATTGCCAATTACAATGCAATTTTGTAATAATACTTTCAAAGGTTCATATACAAGAGTAAAGCCACACATATTAAAACTCCCAGGAAAGGGAATTGGTGCTTGTAAGAAAGTTACAAGTCAAAAACTTTCACAACTGCAAAATGAGAATGATGCTGCTGAATTGAAAATTAAAAATGCTTATCCCAAAAATGTACCATTGCCTTCTTCTAGTGTATCAATGGGTAGTAGTTATGCTTATGAATCAAAGAAGAGGAGAACATATGCAAATGAGAGTGACAGTGGGAGTGGGAGTGGGCATGGGAGTGAGAGTGCTATTGAGAAAGCATTCAACATGAAAGATAGAGAGCAATTACATTTTGAAATTGCTAGGATGTTCTACTTGGGAGGGGGGTACCATTTAATCTTGCTAGAAATCCTTACTATGTTAGCTCTTACACGTTTGCTAAAAATCATAATATTCCTGGATATTTGCCTTCCGGTTATAATTTTTTATGAACCACATTACTTCAAAAGGAGAGGGTAAATATTGATAGATTGTTGCAACCAATTAGGGGCACATGGAAGCAAAAAGGGGTGAGCATTGTTAGTGATGGTTGGAATAATTCTCAAATGAGGTCTTTGATTAATTTTATGGCAGTGAGTGAAAGTGTGTCTATGTTCATTAAGGCAGTTAATTGTTCTGGAGAAACTAAAGACAAGTATTTTATTGCAAATTTGATGAAAGAAGTGATCAATGAGGTTGGGGCAAGTAATGTTGCTCAAGTCATCACGGATAATGCTCCTAATTGTAAGGCACCCAGACAACTCATTGAAGCTCAATTCCCCTCATATTCTATGGACTCCTTGTGTGGTGCACACATTAAATCTAGCTTTGAAAAATATTTGTGCTGCAAAGAATATTGAGAGGAATGAAGTCACATATGAAGAGTGTAGTTGGATTAGTGATATTGCTGGAGATGGTTTGACGATTAAGAATTTTATCTCTAATCACTCAGTGCGATTGGCTATGTACAATGAATTTGTGTCATTGAAGTTGCTATCGGTTGCCGAAACATGATTTGTCTCCATAATTGTTATGCTCAAGAGGTTGAAGCTTATAAAACGTAGTCTTCAAGCAATGGTAATTAGTGACAAGTGGAATTGTTATAGAGAGGATGATGTTGGGAAGGCAAAATTTGTAAAAGAAAAGATTTTGGATGATCTGTGGTGGGACTACATTGATTTTATTCTTTCCTTCACGGGTCTTATATATGACATGCTTAGGACTTGTGATACGGACAAACCTTGCTTTCACTTAGTGTATGATATGTGGGACACAATGATAGAGAAAGTAAAGATGACAATATATAGGCATGAAGGAAAAAGAATAGATGAGGAATCTACATTTTACAATGTGGTGCATCAAATTCTCGTGGATCGTTGGAATTAAAACAATACTCCTCTCCATTGTATGGCACACTCTTTGAATCCAAAGTAAGTATTACATTTATATTTGTTTTAGATATTTCATTTTAATGGACTTATCTAGTTTTTCTTGAAATAATTATTTTTTCCTATTTTGTATTGTAGGTATTATAGTGATGAGTGGCTCCATGAGAATCAAAATAGAGTTCCTCCACATAGGGATGAAGAGGTGACACGTAAGAGGAACAAATGTTTTGAGAGGTATTTTGAAGATATCATAGAGCGAACCAAGGTGATAACTGTTAGAAATGGTTGGAAAATTCTGGGTAAAAACAGAATTTTTCCTAACTTTGGTCTATTATTTAGATGGGACCCGTACGCCAAAATTGGCAGGTCTAAGTGGTAACGCGTTCTATGCCGCGTTGTGATTCACGTGGTATATTTGGTTGCTCAAAACCATTATCGAGTGAATGGGAAATTGAAGCCAAAGTGTGCTCCATGGAAATGAAGTTTTGGTGGAAAATCCTTAAATGTTTGAAAAATGGCTTGTCCCACATTGATTTGGTGGGAAGTTTTGAGTAGGTTTATAAGACATGGGATTGGAACTTGGGGTGTGCCCCAAAGGGTACCCAAGTTTCGTAGAGAGGAAGGTTATGGCCAAAATGGGCTAAACCCATTGGACCCAAAAATACCACGCGCACGCCGCCGTCGTCGGTCGGGTTGGGCTTGGGTGCGGGTGCGTCGTGTGAGGTTGGGTTGGGCTTGTCCGGCCCAATACCTATCTTTTTTGGCCAAAAACATTTGAATTTTATTTTTTGAAAATTAAATTCAAAATTTTCCAATTTGCTTTTCAGAAATTAAAATTCAAAATTGGGTCCATTTTTCTCCGACCCAAACAGATTTGAATCTGTTTAAATTTCAGAAAACTCGGATAGATTTAAATCTGTGCAATTCGATTTTATCTATTTGAATTTGAACCCAAACAGTACCAATTCAAACCAACAGGTTCAGTACTTGCTCAATTCAAATTAAAAGGGTGCCACTACATCTATAAATAGACTAGCCCTCATTTGATATATATTCAATTATTTTGGTCCTAAATATTGTCTGCCTTCTCTGCATTTTTGCTGCATTATTGTCCTTCTAAGAAAGAGTGTCAACACTTAGTGTGTTCGTTGTTTGAATAAATTGTAGTGCTGCATTTATTCGTTGTTGATCATTTCATCCTAGGAGATAGACGTCCACATTCTGAAAGCACCGTGGAGAGGACGAATTTGTCTTAAAGACACAGTGTCGAACACTGGACTTGATCAGAATATTATTCAAGAAATTAATCAAGTAAGTTAGTTATTTATTTATTTAAATCAGATTTTGATTTTGATTTTGTTTTTGTAACAAAATAAAAATATGCTTTTATTTATTTTATTTTATTATTCTAGTTTGATTTTTCTAATCAAACATTCTCTCTCATTTCCTATTTTTCTTTTGTATTCTGTTTGTAGTTTAGTACACAAACATAATTTATTTATTTAAATACAGTGAAGATTGTTGAATAATCTTAAGACAGAATAATTTTTTGTATCTTTATTGTATTTAATTTTCTGTGTTTTCACAAAGTGATATTCTGGTTGGAAAATACAAATAGTATTTATAAACTATTTGACAGATAGTAGTAATATACTGTCTATTTTCTTTGACAACTAGTAGTAATATACTGGTATCATTAACAATTGTAGAATATTATTTGGTGTTACAGAAAATTATTGTGCTATTTTATTTTTTTGGTTTTAGTAACAAGGAAAATAAAATTATTTTGTGTTATAATTTATTTTCTGGTTTTAGTAACTAGAAAATTAATTTGTGATTTGTTTTTCTGATTTTTGTAATCAGATATTATGGTTACTGCAACTGAAACTGCAATTGGAAGTGGTACTCCAATTGTTACACCAATACCGGTCCCTATCCAGAACCATGTTCAAGTACCAATAAATCATGGAGAAAAACGGGAAAAATTTAACGGTACTGAGTTTAAAAGATGGCAACAGAAGATGCTGTTCTATCTTACAACTCTAAATTTGGCCCGGTTTCTCCATGAACAGGCTCTAACACTTAAAGAGGGTGAATTGATCGTCAAGTTGTTGCCGCTGTAGATGTTTGGAAACATTCAGATTTCCTGTGCAGAAACTACATCCTCAATGGCCTTGACAACATGCTATATAATGTTTACAGCCCTCTGAAGTCAGCAAAAGAATTATGAGATTATTCGGAGAAGAAATACAAGACAGAAGATGCCGACACGAAGAAATTTGTTGTCGATAAATTTCTGGATTTTGTTATGGTAGACTCCCAAGTGGTAATTTCTCAAGTTCAAAATTTTCAAATAATTTTGCATGATATTCATTCAAAAGGTATGTCTCTTAGCGAGTCTTTCCAAGTCACTGCTTTAGTGGAAAAGTTACCACCGGCTTGGAAAGATTTCAAAAATTATTTAAAACATAAACACAAGGAGAAATGACTATAAATGAGTTGATTATAAGATTGAGAATTGAGGAAAGACAACCGAAAGGTTGAAAAGAAGAATGGGAAAAATCCTATTGAGTCCAAGGCTAATGTGATTGAACAAAGTTCACAAACCACATAACAAAAAGAGGAAGTTTACCAGAGATTGGTCCTAAACAAGGCGACAACAATGGCAACAAGAAGTTCAAAGGAAAATGCTTATAACTGTGGCAAGACTGGACATCGAGCTCTGACTGTCGTCGCCCTAAGAAGGAATTACGGAAGTACAAGTAAAAAGACTACCAATCAGGCCAATGTAAACTAAACTAGATTACATTTCTGACGGGCGTGAATGACATCAACCTCTCTGCCGTGGTGTCTGAGGCTAATTTGGTTGGAAATCCTAAGGAATAGTGGGGTTGACACTGGGGCAACTCGTCATATTTGTGCAGACAAGAAAATGTTCACTACCTACAATGAGGCTGCAAATGGTGAACAACTTTTCATGGGAAATTCTTCTACTTCTACTGTGGCTGGACAAGGAAAGGTGATCTTGAAGATGACATCAAGTAAGGAACTTACCTCAACAACGTACTGTATGTACCTAACATCCGGAAGAATTTGGTTTCTGGCTCTTTATTAAGTAAAAATAGTTTTAGGCTTGTATTTGAGTCTGATAAATTTGTATTATCAAAGAGTGGTATGTATGTTGGTAAGGGATACATGAGTGATGGTCTCTTCAAATTAAATGTAATGACAGTTATACCAAAAATTGTTATGAATAAGAATAACACATCTTTTGCTTATATTCTTTAGTCGAATTTATGGTATGGTAGATTAGGACATGTGAATTTTGATGCTTTGCGTAGATTAATTGGTTTGGATTATATACTAAAGTTTAAAATTGATCCTAATCATAAATGTGAAATTTGTGTAGAAGCAAAACTAACTAAGGCTCCATTTAGATCGGTTGAAAGAGAAACCGAACCTCTAGAATTAATTCATACAGATGTATGTGATCTTAAATTTGTTCAAACTAGAGAAAGCGAAAAGTATTTCATAATATTTATCGATGATTGCACAAGATATTGTTATGTTTATTTACTTAGAAGTAAAGATGAAGCCTTAGAAATGTTTAAACTTTACAAAATAGAAGTTGAAAATCAACTTGGTAAAACCATTAAAATGGTTAGAAGTGATACGGGTGGTGAATATGATGCACCATTAAATGAATTTTGTGCACAACATGACATTATTCACCAAACTACAGCACCCTATTCTTCTCAGCAAAATGGAATTGCTGAAAGGAAGAATAGAACCCTAAAAGATGTAACGCCCTCAAAATAATTGTGCAAATCAATCATTCATAATATCCATAGACATAGGAGGATACAATATGCTCATTCATCAGAGTGTTCATTACCGAAAGTATTACATGTTGACAACAAAAGTAAATGTCCTACGGGCTTACAACTTTCCAAGTCAATACTTGGTTACAACAAAAGAGGGTCAAAAGCCCTTTACAAGTTAAGCCCTTGGCTTTGAAATGAAAACATATGGCATATACAAAACAACCAAAACAGAGACTTTAGCCTCGAGACCTTCCAAGCTATGATCTTGGAGGCAACATGTCACATGTACCTGAAAATAGCGTCCCAAATAGGGTGAGCCAAAACCCAGTAGAGATATGTTAAACCAGATATGAGAAATAACTAACATTAGCATTCAATAAATGGTTAACACTTATAAGCCGATTTACACCCATCCACATTTCAAATACATCTCTATTCACTTACCCAAGTTAATTTATAAACGTGGTCATTATTCACTCAAATAATTCCAAATGAGACTACAACTCTCATACCATCAACGTTTCAATTATTAACAATTCGAAATGAGACTGCAACTCATACAGACAACACTTCAATTCATCAACAATTCAAAATGAGACTACAACTCATATTATCAACACTTCAATCATCAACATCATTCAGATGTATAAAACGCTTCGGGACTTTCACCTAGATACTCCGGCCCAACCTTAATTATCAATGAAGTCCATCCCCTATCTTCTCCCAAAAACAGTGGAGTACATCCCCTATCTCCTTCCACACAATAGAGTACATTCCATTTCTTCTCTCAAACAAAGATACATATGCAATGTATTTAAAACACGTTATCATATATAATGATCATTCATATCACATATTCAATGTGTTAATTCCCATCATATTCAATGACATAACCCAATTGATTAGTTTCAATTTACCTAATCATCATGCAGTTCTACAACAACAATCATGACTATCCTCCCCGATAGCCCAAAACAGTTATATCTAGACAGATAATAAATCTATCAGACAGATAAATTATTACATTTTCCATAGATGAGTGATATATCAACCAAACTACACTATTTCATCACAATCTCCTCTAATTTCATGATTCTCAATTGAATTCCATATTTCCATAATAATTTTCGTCATTTAATACATTGGTTTAGTAAATCCCAATTAGGGCATTTTTCCATTTTTCTCAAATATTGCCCCCAAGGCCAAATTTTATCAATCATACACAATAACCTCATTTTAGGGACCATACATACACTTGGAACCCCAAAAATAGAAAACCCCTCTTTTATAATTTCAATTTCAAACCCTAACTTCACCCAAAAACCCTAAATCCCACCATTTATACAAAATGACCAATACTTATGTTAAAACTCATAAAGGAGAGTAGAATATCCCTACCTCAATAAGAAAAGAAGAGCTAAGCAAGAGATGAACTCCAAAGACACCGAAATCAACTTCTACTCGGATGAAAATGGAGATCTTGTGAAGCTCCAACTTTTTAATGAAGGAATGAGGGTGAAGAGACCACTAAATCTAGGTCAAAATGTAGAGAGATAGGGTATTTTAGAGTGAGAAGCTCTCAACTTAGGGTTTTGGAAAGTTTTAGAGAGAGAAAGGACAGAAAAAGTGATTTAAAATGTCACTTACGCGATCTGATATACGTGCAGTCCGCTCGAACGGAAAGTTTTATGCTCGAACGTCAGACACAAAAATTAAGCCCACTCGAACGTTATAAAGACCGCTCGAGCGCCAAGACACAACAACAAGACACTACCCGCTCGAGCATAGAATACACACGTCTAGTATTTTACAGACTTCAGACAGTTGCTCGAGCGCCAGAAGGGCCGCTCGATCTTAGACCCGCTCGAGCGTAATAAACGCCGCTCGAGTGTGAAAAACACTTCAACAATATTTTTTTTTTTGCAGACACACAAAATACGCAAACCCCGCTCGAGCGGAAGACCAAAATTCTGGGCAACAACCACTTGCACCCACTCACCACCAACCTGTCCTAAACACGCCCAAGACATTCCAAAACTCAAATTCAAAGAGTAAGAGGAGGAAAAGACATAAACAACAACATCAAACCACAAGACCTGAGTCCGAGACACCATAAAGGTTGGGTTAGAAACCGGGATCGCTATAAAAGAAATGATGAATGCCATGTTACTAAGTTCAGGCTTACCACAGAACTTGTGGGGGGAAGCAATATTGTCTGCTAATTATGTTCTTAACAGAATACCCCACAAGAAAACCAACAGCACTCCTTATGAATTGTGGAAAGGTCGACCGCCTTCCTACAAATACTTAAAAATGTATGGGTGTTTGGCAAAAGTTGAAATTCCTGTTCCTAAAAAGACTAAGATTTGACCAAAAACTGTAGACTGTGTATTTATTGGTTATGCTCAGAATAGTAGTGCATATCGGTTTCTGACTTATAAATCAGAAATACCTGATATAAATGTGAACACTATTATAGAGTCAAGAAATGCTGTGTTTCTTGAACATGTCTTTCCTTACAAGAAATGACAGGAATTAAGTTCACAGAAAAGAACTTATGATTGTACACAAAGTCAAGAAACTAATGACAATCAAACACGAGAGACTAGTAATGGTCTCGACCAACATGATTTAACTGATGATGAACCAAGACGAAGTAAGAGAGCGAGAACATCAAAATCCTTTGGTCCAGATTTTCTTACATACCTGTTAGAAAATGAACCTCAAAGCTTTAAGGAAACAATGACAGGTCCTGAAGCACCTTTGTGGAAAGAGGCTGTTAATAATGAAATTGAATCCATTATGCAAAATCATACTTGGGAATAGGTGGATCTTCCACCTAGTTCTAAACCTCTTGGATATAAGTGGATATTCAAGAGAAAAATGAAAGCAGATGGTTCAATAAACAAGTATAAAGCAAGACTTGTAGTAAAAGGTTACAGACAAAATGAAGGTCTGAACTATTTTGACACATATTCCCCTGTGACAAGAATAACATCCATTCGCATGCTTATTGCTATAGCAGCATTGTTTAATTTATAAATACATCAAATAGATGTTAAGATAGTTTTCTCAAACGGTGATCTAAATAAAGAGATCTATATGGAGCAACCCGAAGGGTTTATAGTACCGGGGCAAGAAAAGAAAGTTTGTCGGCTTGTAAAATCACTTTATGGATTAAAACAACCACCTAAGCAATGGCATGAAAAATTTGATCATGCTATGCTTACTAATGGAGATAAACGAATGTGACAAGTGCGTCTATGTTAAAAATACTGACCAAGGATATCTCATAGTTTGTCTTTATGTGGATGACATGCTTATCATTGGAAGCAGTCAAAACATGATCAAATCAACTAAGCAAATGCTTAACAAAAGATTTAATATGAAAGATATGGAGGTCGCAGATGTTATATTAGGAATGAAAATTACTAAAACATCTGACGAATATGCATTATCTCAATCTCATTATATTGAGAAAATTTTTGATAAATTTATCAAGGATGATTTGAATGTAGCTAGAACACCTGTAGACATCAGTCTTTATTTATCGAAAAATAAAGGTGATGCAGTGTCTCAGTTAAAATATTCCTAAATCATTGGAAGCCTAATGTACCTAATGAATTGTACTCGTCCTGACATAGCTTATGCAGTCAGTAAATTGAGTAGGTACACTAGTAACCCCGGAAAAGACCATTGGAAAATGATCATTCGGGTTCTTAGATATCAAAGATTTACTTGTGATCATGGTTTGAACTTTACTCGATATCCAGCAGCACTCGAAGGTTATTGTGATGCCAATTGGATATCGGATACTAAAGATTCAAAATCTACTAGTGGATATGTCTTTATTCTGGGAGGCGCTGCTGTTTCTTGGAAATCCACGAAACAAACATGCATTGCACGATCCACAATGGAATCCGAGTTCATTGCTTTAGACAAAGTAGGAGAAGAAGCAAATGGCTTCGTCACTTCTTAGAAGACATTCTAATGTGGCCAAAACCTATGCCAGCTATTTGCATTCATTGTGATAGTCAATCTGCAATAGGCAAGGCACAAAATCATATGTATAATAGTAAGTCACGACACATTCGTCGTCGACATAATACCGTAAGGCAATTGCTCTCAAATGAAATAATCTCAATAGATTATATAAAATCTAAAGAGAATATTACGGATCCGTTAACAAAAGGTTTGACTAAAGAGCAAGTGTATAGTTCATTGAAGGGGATGGGATTAAAGCCTATTACATAAGAGTCATCATAATGGTAACCCTACTTATATGACTGGAGATCCCAAGAACTAAGTTCAAATGGACAACTAAGTTATGTGTGGCTCGCTAGAAATTACCAAGGGATTAAAATTTCCCTACCCATTCCTATGGTGAGAGTGATATTTGCAATATATGTTGTATGCAGGGGTCTAAGGATAAGCTTAGTTTTTAATGATCACTTATATCTTGATATAGGCATAAAAATCAAGACGAGTATAAGGAGATACTCACAATAAGAATCACCTATATGAGTGTCGAACTGGGGCCAGTTCTATGAGAATGAAGAGGCTACATTCTCTAGAAGCACTCATGAAAACCAAGAGCGTTCAAGGCCAAAATGAACACAACAGTGAGAACCACGATGTGTTAGAAGATATTTTGTGTGAAATCTATTGTCTTAGCTTACACAAACGGCTGACCAATTCAAGGCATCGCGTCCATTGGTTAGTTAGTAAGTCCGATAGGTTAGCACTACGGAAGGTTCAAGGGCGAAAACTACCTATCCTGATGCAAGATATTTTCAATTTATATTTTTTCAACAAATTCTGTATATTGTTGCATTTCCGTTGTCATCAAATTCCATTCATGTGGGGGATTGTTAGAAATGGTTGGAAAATTCTGGGTAAAAACATAAATTTTCCTAACTTTGGACTATTATTTAGGTGGGACCCGTACGCCAAAATTGGCAGATCTAAGTGGTAACGCGTTCTATGCCGCGTTGTGATTCACGTGTATATTTGGTTGCTCAAAACCATTATCGAGTGAATGGGAAATTGAAGTCAAAGTGTGCTCCATGGAAATGGAGTTTTGGTGAAAAATCCTTAAAGGTTTGAAAAATGGCTTGTGCCACATTGATTTAGTGGGAAGTTTTGAGTGGGTTTATAAGGCATAGGATTGGAACTTGGGGTGTGCCCCAGGGGTACCCAAGTTTTATAGAGAAAGAGGTTATGGCCAAAATGGGCTAGACCCATTGGACCCAAAAATCACCACATGCGCGCGCCGCCGCCGCCGCTGTCCGTCTGGTCGGTCGGGCGGGCTGGGCTTGGGTGCGGGTGCGTGGTGTGAGGTTGGGTTAGGCTTGTCCGGTCAATACCTATGTTTTTGGGCCAAAAACATTTGAATTTTATTTTTCTAAAATTAAATCCAAATTTTTCTAATTTGTTTTTCGGAAATTAAAATTCAAAATTGGGTCCGTTTTTCTCCACTCAAACAGATTTGAATCTGTTTAAATTTCAGAAATCTCGGACAGATTTAAATCTGTGCAATTCGGTTTTATCTGTTTGAATTTGAACCCAAACAGTACCAATTCAAACCAACAGGTTCAGTACCTGTCCAAACAGGTATGCTACCTGTTCAATTCAAATTAAAAGGGTGCCACTACATCTATAAATAGACTAGCCCTCGTTTGATATATATTCAATAATTTCGTCCTAAATATTGTCTATTTTCTCTACATTTTTGCTGCATTATTTTCCTTCTAAGAAAGAGTGTAAACACTTAGTGTGTTCGTCGTTCGAATAAATTGTAGTGCTGGATTTATTCGTTGTTGATCATTTCATCTGGGAGATAGACGTCCACATTCTGAAAGTACCGTGGAGAGGACGAATTTGTCTTAAGGACACAGTGTCGAACATTGGACTTGATCAAAATATTATTCAAGAAATTAATCAAGTAAGTTGGTTATTTATTTATTTATTTTTATTTATTTAAATCAGATTTTGATTTTGTTTTTGTAACAAAATAAAAATCTGTTTTTATTTATTTTATTTTATTATTCTAGTTTGATTTTTGTAATAAACATTCTCTCTAATTTCCTATTTTTCTTTGGTATTCTGTTTGTAGTTTAGTACACAAACATAATTTATTTATTTAAATACAGTGAAGATTGTCAAACAATAACTGAGTTTGGAAAATTTTCGGGTTATGTTGAAGCATTCTCAGAGTATGATTCCATTCATAATAGGTGGCACATGAATCCTTATACTTTGTGGTGTGTATATGGTGCATATGCACCATCTCTTCAAAAACTAGCTTTGAGATTACTTGTGCAACCTGCCTCTTCATGTTGTTGTGAGAGAAATTGGAGTACTTACTCCTTTATTCACTTAGCGAGAAGGAACAAAATGGTCCCTCAACGAGCGGAGGACTTGGTGTTCATTCATAGCAATCTTCGCCTTTTATCAAGGAGAAGCTCCCAATACTTGCAAGGAGAGACAAAAATGTGGGACACTGCTGAAGATAACTTTAACTCACTTGATGATGTTGGAATGCTTGGGATAGCTAACCTCTCACTTGATGAACCGGCTATGGAGGCGATCCTATTTACAGGTAAATGAGAAGATGGAGGCGGTGGTGAAGATGTTGTAATAGTTTCCTCTACTTAGGTTTACATTTTCTGATATTTTTGGATTTTGTAATAGATGATAGTTGTTAGTACATTGGACAATTTTATATTTTGTGGTTTGATTTTCATTCATTTTGTAACAAATGATGGTTGGTAGTTTCGAATGACATGTTATGTATTGACGGAATGCAATTTTATGTTATTTGTGAATGATATATATATGATGTTAAATCAATTAAATGTTTATTTTTTTTATAATTTTAATAGCGTTATTTTGTATTTGTTATTAACTTTTAATGATTTTTTTAATAATTTTGTGTGAGTGATTTTCCGACCACACTGCCAACTCAGTATTCAGCTGGAGAGTACTGGCAGAATAGATGACACCTGGCTGACCTGCAACAGAAAGAGAAGATTCCGGCGGTGGTTCGTCCACCTGGGGGCACTCCGACCAAGTCAGTATATCTCTCAAAGATAATCAATTGTTGAACTCACTGTTCTGAATATAAATTGCGTACCTTAGACCCATCGGGGGTGCCTTTCTTTTATAGTTAACTCTGTCCTAGTCCCCATAGAAGCCTAGCTCTAATGGACTCAGGATTACTGCTAATCTTGGACTCCCAGTGGGATTGGGATAAACTCCCTAAGAGTCTTATCCTTACCCAACTGAAGTCTTCCCCAATTCTTGGACTCTTGTGCCTTATCCGCTTATCTCGGATTCTGATATCTACGAAGATAACCTCGGCCTTACCGAGATAACCTTGGCGTCATGACCAAGACACGTGGCACTCGGCTGACACGTCGGCATCACCTTGGCCACGTGTTGGTACTCAGAAAATATATCCCCACAACTGCCCCCTAGGTTCTATTACCTCGGCATTTTGAGGTGATGAAACCTATACTAGAACTTCCTGCCAATACATCGGTTTTAAAGTCTCTCAGCTGAGATCATCTTATAGGCCGACATGTCTCTTTAAAGATTAAAGATCCCAAGATCTCCTTCACGCGTATGAGCTGTCATGCAAAATAACTCAACCGTTTCAGCCACACGTCTTCCTTTACCGGATCGTACTCTGTACGCGCTTGTAAGTCGTCTCGCGCCTGTATGCCGTCTGACAAATCCGTTTTTCTAGGCTCATCAATTTCTTTTTGCCGCCCTTTCATGTTTTTGGACAAAACCAATATCCCTTCTCTTCGTCTCTTCACTTTTCATCGTTTCTGAAGCTTTCTCTCTCTCTAGTTTTCTCAAACCCTCCATTGTTTCAAGCTTTCAAGCTTTGCTATCACTACCGTTTAACTTTCTCCGGCGAGGTTCTTTTTTCTGCTACCGCCGTTTGTCTGACTTCGACGATCTCAACTCCGGCTTCCCCTCCTCGGTGAGTTACTGTTTCCTCCCGATTTAACATCTTGTTTCAGTTTTTGAAGATATCTTGAATTCCTGTCATTTTTGCGAACTTGCTTGTGACTTTGATTAGTTTAATCTGTTCATGTATCTGAGTATGATTGCCTCGTGATTCTGTTTTTGCCTAATTTCTTCTTGAGTATTCACAACCTGCACACAAATTTGCCCACTTTTGCCATTGTTCTTGGCCTTGTACCTTTTTACACACTCGGTCACAGTGTTCTTGGTAGTTCACCCTTGTTCTTGATTCTGAAACACGTTCTTGTTTTCTGTTTTCTGTGCCTTTTCCAGATTCCTGCCTTCGATCTTTGTTCCCACAAACTTAGGTTTTGGGATTTGTTTGTAGAACCCACAAATTTTTAGAAAAAACTGAAACGAATTCCTTCTAGATCCATACAAACCCTTACCATAGTCTATTTTTAGGTTTTTAGCCGAGGTCATTTAAATCCTCCAAAAATACTTCTTCCTGAAATCCAATACCTCCATTTAAGCCGATGCCATGGGTATGTGGAAGCATAGGGTAGACACCCCGACAAAATTAGAATACTTTAGGCGAGAGTTTTCCACCCCTGCCGACGTCCATCTGAGGTTGGCTGAGGAGGATGACTCATTATGCCTACAACTGATTCTATGTCATTCCCTGTGGTAGCCTTCATTGAGTGCGGACTTCGGCCCACTCAACATCCTTTTTCGTGAAATACTTCACTATTATACTAAACCCAATGCAGCTTGCCATTAACTCCTACCGAGTCATTAATGGCATCATAGCCTTAGCCAAACAAGGAAAACTAGGGTTACCTTACGATATCCAGTATTGCTACACCATGTGTGGCCTCACAAAAGACATGGCTATGTTTACTACCTCAAGCCGAGATCCACAGAATACAAAATCGTAGCCTACTCCTAGACTCCAACAAGGGTGCTGGAGATGATACTATTACCTCGGGGAACTGGGAGTTTGCTCCAGATGAGGACCCCATCTTTATCCTCTTCCTCGAACAGTTTTTGTAGAGGGCATTGGTAAGAGCCCTATGTTCATACTTACTTGTTTGCAAAGTCTTCAATACTTTGTTTGTTTTCTAACGTCCGTCTTGCAGCTTTCCTCAGCCACCAAAGGGCTTTCGTCAGTTTTTCTTTCCCAGCAAAGACTTGAGAAAACTATTGGATTTGCCAGTCCTCAAAAGGAGAGCCCATCTGGTACTCAATTTTATTCCCTCTTACAAGTCGGTTCTTCCCGACGTTCCGAAGAAGAAGAAGAAGAGTCTGTCTCCACCTTCTGCCACAACTCCTCAAGCTGCCTCCACATCTCGGCAAGATCAAAGATCAACTTCTGATCCTGCAGAGCAGCCGTCAACCTCGGCTCCGTATCTGATCCCGATATCCCAGCGCCAGCACCGGCGACGAACCGTTTTCTCTGCCGAGATGGGCCGTCAAAAAGCAGTTGCCAAGGATCTTTTGGCCAACATTCCAGATTCAGTTAATGCTCAACCAGCACCATCCCAGTCAAAACCGAAGACAAAAAGGATCAAGAAGGCTCAGCCAAAGGCAAAGGTGACTCAGGTTGACATTGAGGACACCTTGCCGATCTCCAAACTGGCTGAGAGCGATAAGTCCCACTCTGCTGCGGAGAAGAGGCCTGCCGAGGCTCAACCATCCGAGTCTACCCGATCAAAGAGGCCGAGGTCGTCCGCTGCAATCGCCTCGGGGTCTTCAAAGCATGATGCCCCCTGGGCCCCCCAAATCACACTGGAAGATAAGCCAGTTATGGCCAGCGATAGTGCCGATGACATTAATGTCGGCGTTGCCCTTAGTACCGCCCTGCTTCTTCCCGGCGATCTCGACCGAAACGCCGAGTTAAGTGAATATGAGAACTATGCTCTGATGCTTCAACGCTCCGTTCAAGTAAGTGTCTTTATTTGGTCGTCTTTCTTTCTTTTTTCTTTCTCTATACTTTAGAAGATTTTGTAATAACTTCTGTTCTGATTTATTTTTTCTCAGGCCATCCAGCATGCCCATTCTTTCTCAGTACAATCTTTCGAGAACCGGGAGAAGCTGGCCGAGAGGAAGAGGGAGGTCTCCACTCTTCAGAAGACTAATAAAAACTTGCAATCAAAGATGAAGATTTTAGAGGATCAAGTCGAGGATGCTATCAAGGCTCAACATGACGCCGAAGAGAAAGCAGGTGCTGCTGAGGCCATTAACAAAGTTCTTGAGGCCCAGAGGAAAGAGTCTGAGGAAAATATGGCCCAAGCCCAAAAAGAACTCCAAGATGCCTTGGCCACCAAAGACGCTGAGCTGAAGGAGGCCGACCAAAAGGGATACAACGAGGGGGTGGCCGATGTCACGGCAGACAGACTATGAAAAACAGTGAAGCAGGCATGCAACAAGGGTTTCACCCTTGGTTGGATGTCTCTTCTAAAAAAGCTTGATGTCCCCGAGGACTCGCCCCTCAGGAACACCGACGTCATTCTTCTTCCATTCCCTCCAACTCCAAGTCAATCCGACGACGAATCTGAGTCTGAGGAGGAGACCTTGGTGAGGAAGCAAAAAGATGCTGCTGGGGCCAAGTCCTCTTCTCAAAATGAACAAGTCCTGGACTTGACTCAAGATGAGGAGGGTGAGGAGGTCCCTAAGGATGCCACTTCTGAGAAGCCATCATCGGACGTGCCTCTTGCCAATAAGAGCCTCGATCTAACCCATCAAGAAATTGACGCCGAGCTTGCGGCTGAGAAAGCGCCGAGATGTCTTCTCAACAGTCCTCCGAGGTCCAAACCCAACTTGCAAATGCTGCTGAAGACTCTTAATTTTCATGTTTTTCTCTTCCTTCTGTGCTTTGTACTTTTGTTTTTCTCTTGAAACAATGTGAACTTTTCATATTGCCGAAGTGCCTTCTTATAAATACAACTTCTTTGTTTTGAACGTTTGTATGTTTGCCTTCTCTTTACTACTCTTGTATGATTCTATACTTAGAATTTTTTGCATATCTTTAATATACACTTCAATCTTTGTGCAACCTTTTCGGGGTGACACACCTCGGTCATACAAACTTGGTTTAACTTTAACCTGTAAACTTTTCTCAAGTTTCAACAAGTGTTAAACATGATCTTGGTTTAACTTGAACTTGTAAACTTTTCTCAAGTTTCAACAAGTGTTAAACATTATATCGGTTTAACTTGAACTTGTAAACTTTTCTCAAGTTTCAACAAGTGTTATACATTATCTCGATTTAACTTGAACTTGTAAACTTTTCTCAAGTTTCAACCAGTGTTAAACATTATCTCGGTTTAACTTGAACTTGTAACTTTTCTCAAGTTTCAACAAGTGTTAAACCCATTTTTCTTCTCTCTGCCCCCTGATGTGAACCTAAGTTCCACTTGGGTTCTCATTATACATGTATTCCAAAACAACGTTATGTATCTTTATCAGTCGCAAGTGTATAAACATATATAAACAAGCTAAAACTTTATTTATTTACTTCGGCAAAATGACAAAAAATTCTAATGATAGAAAATTTTCAAATTGCAAGTGTTCCAAGGCCTCAGCAACTCTTTGCCCTCATTATCTTCAAGCCGATATGCCCCATTGCCCAGTACTGAGATGATTCTGTAGGGTCCTTCCCAATTTGGGCCAAACTTTCCCTCTCTGGGATCCTTCTTGTTGCCGACGACTTTCCTCAAGACGAGGTCACCGATTTGAAACTCCCTTGGGTTGACCCTTTTATTATAAGCTCTGGCAAGCTACTGCTGGTATGCTGCCAGCTGAATTGCAGCTCTCTCCCTTCTTTCTTCTAGTAGGTCCAGATCTCAGGCTAAGAGTACATCATTAGTCTCATTCTCTACTCCCTGGGTTCTGATCCCAGGGATGCTAACCTCCAGCGGAATGACAACTTCTGTGCCATATGTCATGGCATAGGGGGATTCCCCCATTGATCTTCTCGGCGTAGTCCGATATGCCCAGAGCATACTTGGTAGTTCGTCCACCCACTTTCCTTTTGCTACCTAGCCTCTTCTTTATTCTATCCAAGATAACTTTGTTAGATGCTTTTACTTGTCCATTGCTTTGAGGAAAGCTTGGGGTTGAAAAGTGGTTATTGATCTTGAACTTTGCGTAGAAGCTCTTGATTAGCTTACTGTCAAATTGTGTTCCGTTGTCTGCGACTATTGCTCTTGGGATCCCAAATCTTGTAATTATGTTCTTCCATATGAAGCTTTTTACGTCCACATCTCGGATCTTGACTAAGGGCTCAGCTTTTATCCACTTGGTGAAGTAATCTGTTGCTACCAGCAGGTACTTCCTTTGCCCAGTTGCTTGGGCAGTTGTCCAACAAGATCCATTCCCCATTAGGCAAATGGCCAAGGACTGGATACTGGGTTCAGGTCTGCTGCTGGTTGGTGTATCAAAGGTGCAAACCTTTGGCACTTTTCACACTTCTTGACATAGGCCTCTGTATCTTTCTGCATGTAGGGCCACTAATACCCCTGGGTAATGGCCCTATGAGCTAGTGATCTGCCTCCAGCGTGGCTTCCGCAAATTCCTTCATGTATTTCATAAGAAAATCTTCAACTTGTGAAGGATGTACGCACCTCAAAAGGGGTCCAGTGAAGAATCTTCTGTAGAGATGTCCTTCTGCTGTCAAACTGAATCTTGCTGACTTCAATCTGATCTTATGTGCCTTCTTATGGTCATCTGGTAGCTTTCCTTCTTTCAGGAATGCAATAATTGCATCCATCCAGCTTGGTCCATGTCCACACACATTGCTTCACGCTCTGTGGTCAGTGGTTCGATGCTCGGGCCGACAAGTAGTCAACCATTATTGTCCTTACTTTTCCAGGTTGTACTGCTAGCTAGGTTGGCTAATGCATCGGCGTGACTGTTATCATCTCGGCTAACCTGGAGTAGTCGGCAGTTCTGAAACAAGGCTGCCAACCTGATGACCTCCTTTGCGTAGGCCGACATCCTTTCATCACGAGCTACAAACTCGCCCGTTGTCTGGTTGACTATAAGTTGTGAGTCACAAAAGACTATTACCTTATCTGCTTGTACTTGCTGCCAGTTTCAGTCCTGCAATGAGTGTTTCATACTCTGCTTTGTTATTTGAGGCCTTGAACCCAAACGAATTGATTGTTCTAGTACCTGCCCATCTGGGGATATCAATACTACTCCTACCCCCGCTCCCTGTCGGTTTGAACTCCCATCAACGAACAGTCGAAAGGAGTCGCCGATGTAAATGCTGCAGGGTCTGAGTTTTTCCTCTTTCCTTTGTTCTTTCTTCTTTGGCTGGGCTCCTCCTTGCTTGTTTGGACCTCGTTCACCCTGGCTCAACGGAGCCCGATGTTTGATGGATTCTGGAGTGAACTCGGCCACGAAGTCGGCCAAAACCTGGCCTTTGATTGCTGTTCTGGGTCTGTACTCCAGGTCATACTGGCCCAGGGCGACTGCCCATCTGGCTATTTTCCTGTCAGGTCTCCTTGTTGCAGTTAAGGACTTCAAGGGGTGTTCAGTTAGCACCACAATTTTATGGGCCTGGAAGTAATGGTTTAGCTTCTTTGAAGCCATTACTAAGGCCAATGCCAATTTCTCTAAGGGTAGATACCTCGTTTCTGCGGCCAGGGTTTTGCTTACATAGTAAACAGCCCTTTGTTCCCCTTTTTCTTCTCGGACTACTACTGCGTTTATCGCATGTTCTGAAACTGCTAAGTATAAAAACAGCTCCTCTCCAGGTTCTGGATTTGAAAGAACTGGGGCTGTGGTCAGATACTTCTTTAGGTCGGCCAAGGTGGCTTCGCATTCTTCGGTCCACAGGAAGTCTGTGGCTTTCTTTACTAAGTTGAAGAAAGGTCTGCACTTGTTTGAGCTTCTGCTGATGAACCTATTCAGGGCTGCGGCCCTTCCGGTTAGCATTGTACCTGTTTTGCCGACGTCGGGCTCTTCAACTCCAGGATGGCCTTGATCTGATCTGGGCTGGCCTCAATGCCCCTTCTGGTCACCAGGTATCCCAGAACTTACCAGATCCAACTCCAAATGCGCACTTTGATGCATTGAGTCGGAGCCGATATGCTTTAGGATTTCAAAGACTGCTTTGAGGTCGGCCAGATGACCTTCTGGTTCCTTGGTCTTCACGACTATGTCGTCGATGTAAACTTCCACGTTCGGCCAATCAGGTGTCTGAACATCTTGGTTACCAACCTTTGGTAAGTTGCTCCTGCGTTTTTCAACCAAAGGCAGTACAGCATTTTGGGGTGATAAACGTAGTCTTCTCTTCATCGGGGTACAGCTATCTGGTGATACCCCCTGTAGGCATCCAGAAGCTCATCCTTCCATGCCCTGAAGTGGCGTCCACTAGCTGGTCAATCTTGGGTAGAGGGAAGCTGTCTTTGGGACAGGCCTTGTTTAGGCTGGTAAAGTCCACGCAGACCTCCATTTACCATTTTCTTCTTCACACTACTGTTTCGATAGCCATGTCGGGTAATTTACCTCTCGATGGCCCTAGCCTCCAGAAGTCTGTCTACTTCTTCCTCCACTGCTTCGACGTGCAACAATGTCGGTCTTCTTGCTCGTTGGATTACAGGTTTGGCCGACCTGTCAACGTTCAGTTTATGGCAGTGACCTGGGGTCAATGCCAGGCATTTCATAAGGTGTCCAAGCAAACACCTCAATATTTGCTCTTGGAAAGCTTCCAACTCTTTTTCCTCTTCTTCGCTAAGCCCGAGCCGAGAAGAAAGAAGCGTTCTTCATCCCCTTTCTGGACTAGGATTTTCTTCAGTGCTTCTTCACTCTTCTCGGCTGGCTCTTTGCCGACATCCTCTAGGACCTCCGTCCTCGTCTTCGATCTCTGCCTTCTCTGGTTCTCGAATGGCAGGTGGATTTCATTGCTGCCATGGAGCAATTCTTTGCCTGCAGCTGATCTCCTCTGACCTCCTCAATCCCATGCTCTGTTGGGAACCACAATAGTTGATGCATGTTGAGGGAACAGCCCCCATTACATGCAACCATGGCCTTCCCAAGATGATGTTGTAAGGGGAGGGTGTGTCGATTACGGTGAACTATGTTGTTATCTTCTTCGTGCCAGCCTGCACATCTATGCTTACTGCGCCCAGTGGCCATATCGGCGTTCCATTAAACCCGACCATTGGGCTGTTAGATTGTTCCATATCGTCTGGGTGAAGACCCAGCTCCTTGTAACATCTGACATACATGATGTCACAAGAGCTGCCTTGGTAATCAAGATGCGCTTCACTTGGCATTCCCAACCTGGAGGGATACTACCAAGGCATCATTATGTGGATGTTGCACCATCTCAAGGTCGGCTTCTGTAAAGGACACTACTGGTCCCTGGCACTCCTCTGCCCGATGTCTCTTCTCCTCGACTTGGTAGACATGCTGCAGGTGCTTTACCCTCTAAGTCTCCCCTTATTTCGTTCTCTTTGACCTTCGAGTGAATTACATTAATTACCCGAGGTTCTCCTGCTGAGGTTGTTGTGCTGGGGGAGGCAGAGCCGCTGGTGCCTAAGGAATCTTGCCTGCTCTTCTCTTGTCCTGGCTTCATCGACAAGGTCTCTCAGATGGCCTTGCCTGACAGGTCTTCTAAGTGTGCTTTCAGGGCTCTGCAGCCCTGAGTCATATGCCCATCTTCATTGTGGTAGGCACAATGCCTGCCAAGGTTTCTTCCCATAAATTCTCCTGGTGCCCTCGCTGGTGTTCTGAAATAGGGTTGATTCCGAATTTGATCCAGGACTTTGTGAATTGGGATTCGGAACACAGTTGTCACTGCCTGTGTAGCCCTCAGTTCTGTCTCTTGCTTGCTCGATCCATTGTTACCTCGACCTCGCTTCGGCGAGCCGTTTCTTTTCTCTTGCTTTGTCTCCTTAGTCCCCGACGTGTCTTCTCGGCTCTGGCATACTTCTCGATTCTCGCCATGAGCTCTTCCATGCTTTTTGGCAATGTCTTTGCCAAAGACTTTCGTAGTGGACAGTCGTCTTTTAGGCCGTTTTTGAAAGATACGACCGCCACCTCTTGATTACATTCTGGTATTCGGTTGAACACCTCATAGTATCTTTTTGCATAGGCCCTAAGGCCTTCATCCTTACTGATCTTCAGAGCCATCAATGCGTCCACCCTCAATGGCTGCAGCTTGTTTGTCACGAACCTGGCCACAAACATCTCGGCTAGGCCTTCCCAAGTCTTCACGCTTCCCTTTGGTAGTTTGTGGAACCAATCTGATGCAATCTCCCCGAAGGATGAGGAACACTTTGCAGAGCAACGGCTCGTTCCCAGTGTACAACGCCATCGCGTTCAGGTATAATCCGACGTGAAAGTTGGGGTCCGACTTCCCATCGTATATCTGGAACCTCGGTATACTGAATCTCTTCGGGACCTCAACCTTGTCTAGCTCTACCAAGAATGGTGTTCTCGGTTTAATAGTTAAGGTTACCTCGGCATGATCTTGCTTCCTCTTGAGGTAATCTCTCAAGTCCTCTTTGTGCGCTCAGGAGCTGGCTATCTCCCGATTTCAGTCTCTTAGGTGCATTGCTTTCAGCTTCGTTGTGAGCCCTTTTTGATCTTTCTCCGTTGGTCGCGTCGAAGCACAACTCCTGCCTCTGAACATGCCGATGTTCTCTGGGGTCTGCCTCCTTGGTGATGTGTCCTTCGAGACTCTTCCCTTCTGGCTCTTACGCCCGACCTCCCTTGAAGGTCGGTGAGAATGTCTTTCGCTTCTAGGGTCCGGGGGCTACGGGGATTGTTTTCTGCCCTCCCTTCTGGGCATTGGCCGCTGGAATCGGCGTGTCTTGCAGCGGGAATGGTGGCTGCATAACGTTGTTTTGCATCATGAAATGGACGACCGATTGCAGGTCCGCCAATTTGTTTGCCATCTCTTTTACCTCTTCGTCCCTCCGCAAGCATCATTTTTCCATACCTGGAGGTCATCCTCTTGTAGTACCCACTTCGATCTGGATTCTTTGGTACGTCGTCATCCTGGCCGACGTCTTTGTTGCTGTGATTCTAGTCACGAGTTTCTGTGTTGCGGTTGTCTCCTTCGACGTCAAGGTCGATAGGTCTGCCACTCCCAGCAGGAGTGTCGTCCCCAATCTTTTCCTTCTGTCTGTTGCTGGCCATCTATTCTCCTTTCTTTCCCACAGACGGCGCCAAATTGTGTGAGTGATTTTCCGACCACACTGCCAACTCAGTATTCAGTTGGAGAGTACTGGCAGAATAGATGACACCTGACTTGCAATAGAAAGAGAAGATTCCGGTGGTGGTTCGTCCCCTGGGGGCACTCCGACGATCAAGTCAGTATATCTCTCAAAGATAATCAATTGTTGAACTCACTGTTCTGAATATAAATTGCGTACCTTAGACCCATCGGGGGTGCCTTTCTTTTATAGTTAACTCTGTCCTAGTCCCCATAGAAGCCTAGCTCTAATGGACTCAGGATTACTACTAATCTTGGACTCCTAGTGGGATTGGGATAAACTCCCTAAGAGTCTTATCCTTACCTAACTGAAGTCTTCTCCCATTCTTGGACTCTTATGCTTTATCCGCTTATCTCGGATTCCGATATCTACAGAGATAACCTCGGCTTGCCGAGATAACCTCGGCGTCATGACCAAGACACGTGGCACCTCGGTTGACACGTCAGCGTCACCTTGGCCACGTGTTGGTACTCAGAAAATATATCCCCACAAATTTTATGACATATAATAAATAAAATTAATTATATATATTAAACGTGTCCCCAACATGTCGTGTCTCCCATTTTTTGAAAATTTGCGTATCCGCATGTCCGTGTCCGTGCTTTATAGAATGTAGGAAATGAAATATAATTTCATATATAGAATCACTATAAAATTTAAACAACAAATCCGT
This sequence comes from Camellia japonica, assembly GCA_030407325.1. Classification (NCBI taxonomy): domain Eukaryota; kingdom Viridiplantae; phylum Streptophyta; class Magnoliopsida; order Ericales; family Theaceae; genus Camellia; species Camellia japonica. Next base: position 9,786,468 of record JAPPVO010000032.1, on the reverse strand, counting down.
ACTATAGAATAAATATATTTGATATTGGGTATAGAATAATACACGAGAAAGTTTTTAAAAAAGAAGAAGACAGTTTAGCATTAAAAAAAAAACGTAATACCCTTTAAAGAATTAAGAAGAAAAATGTGAAATGCAAAATTGGTATTAGGTTTGTGAATTATCTCAATTTATCATATGAAAAATACATATTTGTCAAATAAAATCCATATAAAATAGGTAAAGTTACGGTTTGTGTAAAATCTATATATAATTAAAAAATACATGCTGGCATGGCTCTCTTAGAAAAAAGTAAGTCTTTTTAATGTGCCACTTAAATATGAAAAAAACACTACTTTTAATGATATATATACGATTAGGGTAGAGTTTGGAAATTAAATTTTTAACATTTTTTTAAAATCATATTTAGAAAAAATTTAAAATATATAAGATTTTATTGGGTTGATAACCCAACAAAAGAAATGATTTTTATTTGTTTATTTATATTTTTGTTTAGAAAAATGTGAAATATTTAAAAATTGACACATTATTAAAAATAAAATCTAAAAAAAATTATGTACAAAGCCTGTCAACAAGCTCCAATAATTTTTTGGAAAGAATTCGGAAAGAATTAGGTGTTCTCATTAATTTAACTAAAATGAAGGGAGTGTTTGGAAAGAGAATATATTAGGGTTTTTTTTTAAATTTTTTTTTCTTTTAAAGATTTGATTGAGAAGATTTTAATTAAAAAGTGAAAAAAGTAATATATATATATATATATATATTTTAATTTTGTACACATCCTTTACATAAAAGATTTAAAATTTATTAAAATAAGGGAATTTTATTTTTAAATGCCTAGTAATATTTTTTAGAAGGATAACACAATATTTTATATTAGTAAAGATTTTTTAAAAGAGACGGTGACAAAAATGTCTCCACCACACTATCCACTCCATGTAACACTTATTACTTTTTATAAAATTTACTTATAAATCTAATCTTAAAAAATGTTGATCCAGTTAGTTTCAAAAAAATTTATATGGATCAATAAGTTTCATTGATTTTTAAAATGTAGATTTAACATGTTATTTAAAAATTAGATTTACGATTATACTTTTATTTCTATTATGTTCCTTCTCTGTTTTTTTTATTTTTATTTTATTTTTTGTTAGAAATATAAGATACACAATCTATGGAAATCAAATCTGTGATGAATTTTTATATGAGAATTTTTTTTATTTGAAAAACATCTGAAAAGAAAAAGGAGTACAAAAATGATTTCAAATATGAGATTTTTAAATATTATAAAATAATGTGGAATTCTTCAAACATTTCAAAATGAGTATAAAACTCCTTCGTAAGATTTGGAAAAATGTATAATTCCAATGTAACAGATAAAAAAAAATTTAGTGTACTTTTTTTCAAACGTAACACTCCAATATAACACTCAAAAAGAAGATATGAGATTCTTCAAATCATTCCAATAGGATGTAGAATTCTTTAAACTATTTCAAAAGGAGTACAAAATTTCCTAGTAAGTTTTGAACAAATGTATAATTTCAAAGTGTAAGTGTTACATTTAGAAAGAGTACATTAATGTTTTGTGTGTTATATTTGAGTTGTTACATTTGGGATTACATTGATTTGAGTATTACGTTTGTGAAAATCACACTAAGATTTTTTTGTGCGTTATATTGGAGTGTCACACATTTGAGAAAATTACATCAAGGAGTTTTCTTTGAGTGTTACATTGTTACGTTTAAGAAAAGTATACCAATGAGTTTTTTTAATGTGTTACATTGGAGTATTACATTTTTGTTCGTAATGTGGAATTTATCACAAAAGGAGCAAAAATTCAAAACCTCTATAATGCGGATTGTCCAAATGTGTAATTTTATATTTGGAGAAATCTACTTTTATCTCTAAAAAATTAAACTCAAATATGTAAGTGACTATCATTTTGTGTAATTTATACTTTAACAAGACCTTTGGGTTCATAAGAAAAAATAAAAAATTAAATAGTTCGTAATATCACATTTTGATATTTATTAGTGCTTTATCCTTACTTTTTTAACTCACTTGAAAATTTTGAAATTTTATTACTTTTGATCTAGATCTCTGTTGTTTATGAAATTTATATATTTTTAATTGTTTCACTAGGATTTATAAAACAAAATTCATGATGAATATTAAATTTTTAAAAAATACAAAATTTTATTGACTTAGACTAACTTGATCATCAAAATTTAATTAATCTAAGTTAGTGAAATTTCAGTGACATTGCTAACGTTGCGCTAAAGAATCAATCATTCAATTCTTATTGCTGCGACGTCGCCGACTAACAAGCAAATCTCATTGCTGCGACGTTGCCGACTAACAAGCAAATCTCAAGAACTTATTTTAAATCTCGGGAACTTTAAATAACAAATGAATTATTGATGTCTTTAAAATCTTACACAATCTTATGGAGGATCTCTTTCTAATTTTATCTTAAAACAATCAATTTATAAACAAATTCAAAAGCATTAACACTGTATTTAATTGTGGGATTTAGAGAGAAATTTTAAAAAGAGAAAAGAGAAATATATGTAAAATTAAGTCAAATACAGATATATTTTATTTATTTATTTGTTTATTTATTTTTGTTACCGGAAATCTTCCTTACCCTCCCTGCAGGTCCAAGGCAACGCCCTTTGCAGAGATTACCAGAGTGTCCTGTCAGCCGTTCCGAGCGAAAAGATTATAACTTGGGAACTTGCCCCGACCTCCCAAGACAACAGATCCAAGGCAGCGCCCCTTGTAGAGATCACCAGGGTGTCCTATTAGCCGTTCCGAGCGAGGAGATTATAACCTAGGAACTTGCCCCGACCTCCCAAGACAAGCTCCGATTAAGTCAGGACTCGCACAGCGGGAGAGTATTGAACCCACACCAAGTGTTGATTAGACAACTTGAGATCCAACCTCCTAACCAACTGTGCTTCGCCTAGGAGATTGGCCCAGAGGAGAGGGAATTGAACCTGTAACCTTAGGGCTTAAACCCAAAGCCTTAACCACAATGCCACCCACCCCTGTTTTTGTTTTTGTTTTTGTTTTTTGTTTTTGTTTTTTTCAAATTCATCTTCAAATATTTCAATCAAACGCAACATAAAAGAACTAAACTTTGTACAGAAGAGTACAAAACACATGTGATTGTTTGTTGGCTCAATGCACCCGAATAAAGTTCCTCTCATATTCCTTCTCTACGAAGTTGGGAATTTTTTAAGTGTCACTGGAGTGGGTATATTGTTGTGCTTTAATATAATTATTGTGGGGATATATTTTCTGAGTATCAACACGTGGCGAGGTGACGCCGACGTGTCAGCTAAGGTGCCACGTGTCTTGGTCATAACGCCGAGGTTATCTCGGCAAGGTCGAGGTTATCTCCGAAGATATCGGAATCCGAGATAAGCGAATAAGGCACAGGAGTCCTAGAATGGGGGAAGACTTTAGTTGGGTAAGGATAAGACTCTTAGGGAGTTTATCCCAATCCGACTGGGAGTCCCAGATTAGCAGTAATCCTGAGCCCATTAGAGCTAGGCTTCTATGAGGACTAGGACTGAGTTAACTATAAAAGAAAGACACCCCCGATGGGTCTAAGGTACGCAATTTGTATTTTGAACAGTGAGATTAGCACTATTGATTATCTTTGAGAGATATACTGACTTGATCGTCGGAATGCCCCCGGGTGGACGAACCACCGTCGAAATCTTCTCTTTCTGTTACAGGTTAGCCAGGTGTCATCTATTCTGCCAGTTCTCTCCAGCTGATTACTGAGTTGACAGTGTGGTCGGAAAATCACTCACACAATTTGGCGCCGTCTGTGGGAACGAAAGGAGAATAGATGGCCAACGAGAGACAGAAAGAGAAGGTTGGGGACGACACCCCTACTGAGAGTGGGAAACACATTGACCCTGACGTCGAAGAAGACAACTACAACGAAGAGACTCGTGATAAGAATCACGGAGGAAAAGACGTCGGCCAGGAGGGCGGCATACCGAAGAAATCGGACCGGAGCGGGTATTATAACGAGAACGACCTCCAGGTATGGAAAGATAGATGCTTGTGGATGGACGACGAGATAAAGGGAATGGCGGACAAATTGGCAGACCTGCAAACGGTCGTCAATTTCATGATACAGAACAATGTCATGCAGCCACCGTTCTCGCTACAAGATACACCGATTCTAGTGGCCAAGAAAGGTGCCCAGAAAGGGGGACAGAAAATGGTTCTTGCAGTCCCTCAGCATGGCGGGACCAAGGGACATTCTCACCGGCCTTCGCGGGAGGTCGGGCATGGAGAATCCCAGAAGACACGTCGAAAAAAGAAACCTGCACCAAAGAACATCGGGATGTTCAGGAGAAGGAACTCTGTTTCGACACGACCAATGAAGGGAGGTCCAAAAGGACTCACGATGACACTGGAAAGTAGTGCACCAAAGAAGCTGAAATCCGGAGATAGTCGAGCTCTTGGACGAACCAAAGAGGATCTGGGAGATCACCTACAGAGGAAGCAACAAGATGCCGATGTAACCTCCCCGGTCAAGCCGAGAACGCCGTTCTCGGAAGAATTAGACAAAGTTGAGGTCCCGAAGAGATTCAGTATGCCGAGGTTCCAAATATACGATGGGAAGTCAGACCCCAACTTTCACGTCGGATTATACCTGAACGCGATGGCGTTATACTCTGGGAACGAGCCGTTGCTCTGCAAAGTGTTCCCCTCATCATTCAAGGAAACTGCATCGGACTGGTTTCACAAGTTGCCGAAAGGAACTGTGAAAACCTGGGAAGGCCTGGCCGAGATGTTTGTGGCCAGGTTCGTGACAAACAAGCTACAGCCATTGAGGGTGGACGCCCTAGTGGCTCTGAAGATCGGCGAGGATGAAAGTCGTAGGGCCTATGCCAAAAGGTATTATGAGGTATTCAACCGAATACCAGGATGCAACCAAGAGGTGGCGGTCATGTCATTTAAAAACGGCTTCAAGGATGACTGTCTTCTTCGAAAATCACTGGCAAAGACATTGCCGAAAAGCATAGAGGAGCAGATGGCCAGGATAGAAAAGTATGCCAGAGCCGAGGAGGACACGCCGGGGACAAAGATGTCCAAACAAGAGAAGAAAAATGGTTTTAACACTTGTTGAAACTTGTGAAATGTTTACAAGTTGAAGTTAAACCGAGATAATGTTTAACACTAGTTTCAAGTTGAAGTTAAACCGAGATAATGTTTAACACTTGTTGAAACTTGAGAAAAGTTTACAAGTTGAAGTTAAATCGAGATAATGTTTAACACTTGTTGAAACTTGTGAAAAGTTTACAAGTTGAAGTTAAACCGAGATGATGTTTAACACTTGTTGAAACTTGTGAAAAGTTTACAAGTTGAAGTTAAACCGAGATGATGTTTAACTACTTGTCGAAATTTTAAGAAAAATTTACAAGCTGAAGTTAAACCGGGGTCATGATTAAAGGAAGGGATGATATAGGTTCCATCACCTCAGGATGCCGAGGTAATAGAACCTAGGGGGCAGTTGTGAGAACATAATTTTTTAGTGACAGCACGCGGCCGAGGTGGCACCGAAGTGTCAGCCGAGGTGCCACGTGTCCTGGTCATAATGCCGAGGTAATCTTGGCTAGGCCGAGGTAATCTTGGCTAGGCCGAGGTTATCTGCGAATATACCAGAATCCGTGTCACGACCCAAACCCGCCCCTATGGGTTTAGCACCGTAACCGGCCAGTAATCCGAGATTACCGAAGGCCTGCTTAACAGTAAAACAGTAATACAGAGTACAGGGGCTGGCGGAAGCCAAAACAGTAATTAAAAGATGTCTAATGAGCTGTGACAGTCTGTATGAAAAAAGACTCTTCTTAACATATTCACATTCAGAACAAAACAGTATATACATGCATCATTTACAGGCATTCAGGTTAGGGACCAAGTCCCCATCATAATAGTACAGTACAGGTACAGTCTATATAGTATTACAAAACAGAGACAAAAAGGGGGAATCTAAAACACCCCAAACAGCCTTGGCTCGGTCAGGCTTGGAACCTCGCAGTAAGGCACAATGGTTGGCTTGACAAAAAGGGAGATTAAAGAGGGTGACAAAAAGGGAGATTAAAGAGGGTGAATAGGATCAAGAAGATGCTGTTCTATCTTACAACTCTAAATTTGGCCCGGTTTCTCCATGAACAGGCTCCAACACTTAAAGAGGGTGAATTGATCGTCAAGTTGTTGCCGCTGTAGATGTTTGGAAACATTCAGATTTCCTGTGCAGAAACTACATCCTCAATGGCCTTGACAACATGCTATATAATGTTTACAGCCCTCTGAAGTCAGCAAAAGAATTATGGGATTATTCGGAGAAGAAATACAAGACAGAAGATGCCGACACGAAGAAATTTGTTGTCGATAAATTTCTGGATTTTGTTATGGTAGACTCCCAAGTGGTAATTTCTCAAGTTCAAAATTTTCAAATAATTTTGCATGATATTCATTCAAAAGGTATGTCTCTTAGCGAGTCTTTCCAAGTCACTGCTTTAGTGGAAAAGTTACCACCGGCTTGGAAAGATTTCAAAAATTATTTAAAACATAAACACAAGGAGATGACTATAAATGAGTTGATTATAAGATTGAGAATTGAGGAAGACAACCGAAAGGTTGAAAAGAAGAATGGGAAAAATCCTATTGAGTCCAAGGCTAATGTGATTGAACAAGTTCACAAACCACATAACAAAAAGAGGAAGTTTACTAGAGATGGTCCTAAACAAGGCGACAACAATGGCAACAAGAAGTTCAAAGGAAAATGCTATAACTGTGGCAAGACTGGACATCGAGCTTCTGACTGTCGTCGCCCTAAGAAGGATTACGGAAGTACAAGTAAAAAGACTACCAATCAGGCCAATGTAACTAAACTAGATTACATTTCCGACGGGGTGAATGACATCAACCTCTCTGCCGTGGTGTCTGAGGCTAATTTGGTTGGAAATCCTAAGGAATAGTGGGTTGACACTGGGGCAACTCGTCATATTTGTGCAGACAAGAAAATGTTCACTACCTACAATGAGGCTGCAAATGGTGAACAACTTTTCATGGGAAATTCTTCTACTTCTACTGTGGCTGGACAAGGAAAGGTGATCTTGAAGATGACATCAAGTAAGGAACTTACCCTCAACAACGTACTGTATGTACCTAACATCCGGAAGAATTTGGTTTCTGGCTCTTTATTAAGTAAAAATGGTTTTAGGCTTGTATTTGAGTCTGATAAATTTGTATTATCAAAGAGTGGTATGTATGTTGATAAGGGATACATGAGTGATGGTCTCTTCAAATTAAATGTAATGACAGTTATACCAAAAATTGTTATGAATAAGAATAACACATCTTTTGCTTATATTCTTTAGTCGAATTTATGGTATGGTAGATTAGGACATGTGAATTTTGATGCTTTGCGTAGATTAATTGGTTTGGATTATATACTAAAGTTTAAAATTGATCCTAATCATAAATGTGAAATTTGTGTAGAAGCAAAACTAACTAAGGCTCCATTTAGATCGGTTGAAAGAGAAACCGAACCTCTAGAATTAATTCATACAGATGTATGTGATCTTAAATTTGTTCAAACTAGAGAAAGCAAAAAGTATTTCATAATATTTATCGATGATTGCACAAGATATTGTTATGTTTATTTACTTAGAAGTAAAGATGAAGCCTTAGAAATGTTTAAACTTTACAAAATAGAAGTTGAAAATCAACTTGGTAAAACCATTAAAATGGTTAGAAGTGATACGGGTGGTGAATATGATGCACCATTAAATGAATTTTGTGCGCAACATGACATTATTCACCAAACTACAGCACCCTATTCTTCTCAGCAAAATGGAATTGCTGAAAGGAAGAATAGAACCCTAAAAGATGTAACGCCCTCAAAAGAATTGCGTAAATCAATCATTCATAATATCCATAGACATAGGAGGATACAATATGCTCATTCATCAGAGTGTTCGTTACCGAAAGTATTACATGTTGACAACAAAAGTAAATGCCCTACGGGTTACAACTTTCCAAGTCAATACTTGGTTACAACAAAAGAGGGTCAAAAGCCCTTTACAAGTTAAGCCCTTGGCTTTGAAATGAAAACATATGGCATATACAAAACAACCAAAACAGAGACTTTAGCCTCGAGACCTTCCAAGCTATGATCTTGGAGGCAACATGTCACATGTACCTGAAAATAGCGTCCCAAATAGGGTGAGCCAAAACCCAGTAGAGATATGTTAAACCAGATATGAGAAATAACTAAAACATTAGCATTCAATAAATGGTTAACACTTATAAGCCGATTTACACCCATCCACATTTCAAATACATCTCTATTCACTTACCCAAGTTAATTTATAAACGTGGGTCATTATTCACTCAAATAATTCCAAATGAGACTACAACTCATACCATCAACGTTTCAATTATTAACAATTCGAAATGAGACTGCAACTCATACAGACAACACTTCAATTCATCAACAATTCAAAATGAGACTACAACTCATATTATCAACACTTCAATCATCAACTCATTCAGATGTATAAAACGCTTCGGGACTTTCACCCTAGACACTCCGGCCAACTTAATTATCAATGAAGTCCATCCCCTATCTTCTCCCAAACAGTGGAGTACATCCCCTATCTCCTTCCACACAATAGAGTACATTCCATTTCTTCTCTCAAACAAAGATACATATGCAATGTATTTAAACACGTTATCATATATAATGATCATTCATATCACATATTCAATGTGTTAATTCAACCATCATATTCAATGACATAACCCAATTGATTAGTTTCAATTTACCTAATCATCATGCAGTTCTACAACAATCATGACTATCCTCCACCGATAGCCCAAAACAGTTATATCTAGACAGATAAATAAATCTATCAGACAGATAAATTATTACATTTTCCATAGGTGAGTGATATATCAACCAAACTACACTATTTCATCACAATCTCCTCTAATTTCATGATTCTCAATTGAATTCCATATTTCCATAATAATTTCGTCATTTATACAATTGGTTTAGTAAATCCCAATTAGGGCATTTTTCCATTTTTCTCAAATATTGCCCCCAAGGCCAAATTTTATCAATCATACACAATAACCTCATTTTAGGGACCATACATACACTTGGAACCCCAAAAATAGAAAACCCCTCTTTTATAATTTCAATTTCAAACCCTAACTTCACCCAAAAACCCTAAATCCCACTATTTATACAAAATGACCAATACTTATGTTAAAACTCATAAAGGAGAGTAGAATATCCCTACCTCAAGAAGAAAAGAAGAGCTAAGCAAGAGATGAACTTCAAAGACACCGAAATCAACTTCTACTCGGATGAAAATGGAGATCTTGTGAAGCTCCAACTTTTTAATGAAAGAATGAGGGTGAAGAGACCACTAAATCTAGGTCAAAATGTAGAAAGATAGGGTATTTTAGAGTGAGAAGCTCTCAACTTAGGGTTTTGGAAAGTTTTAGAGAGAGAAAGGACAGAAAAAGTGATTTAAAAGGTCACTTACGCGATCTGATATACGTACAATCCGCTCGAACGGAAAGTTTTATGCTCGAGCGTCAACACAAAAATTAAGCCCACTCGAACGATATAAAGACCGCTCGAGCGCCAAGACACAACAACAAGACACTACCCGCTCGAGCATAGAATACACACGTCTAGTATTTTACAGACTTCAGACAGTTGCTCGAGCGCCAGAAGGGCCGCTCGATCTTAGACCCGCTCGAGCGTAATAAACGCCGCTCGAGTGTGAAAAACACTTCAACAATATTTTTTTTTTGCAGACACACAAAATACTGAGCGATTGCAAACCCCGCTCGAGCGGAAGACCAAAATTCTGGGCAACAACCACTTGCACCCACTCACCACCAACCTGTCCTAAACACGCCCAAGACATTCCAAAACTCAAATTCAAAGAGTAAGAGGAGGAAAAGACATAAACAACAACATCAAACCACAAGACCTGAGTCCGAGACACCATAAAGGTTGGGTTAGAAACCGGGATCGCTATAAAAGAAATGATGAATGCCATGTTACTAAGTTCAGGCTTACCACAGAACTTGGGGGGAAGCAATATTGTCTTAATTATGTTCTTAACAGAATACCCCACAAGAAAACCAACAGCACTCCTTATGAATTGTGGAAAGGTCGACCGCCTTCCTACAAATACTTAAAAATGTATGGGTGTTTGGCAAAAGTTGAAATTCCTGTTCCTAAAAAGACTAAGATTTGAAAAAACTGTAGACTGTGTATTTATTGGTTATGCTCAGAATAGTAGTGCATATCGGTTTCTGACTTATAAATCAGAAATACCTGATATAAATGTGAACACTATTATAGAGTCAAGAAATGCTGTGTTTCTTGAACATGTCTTTCCTTACAAGAAATGACAGGAATTAAGTTCACAGAAAAGAACTTATGATTGTACACAAAGTCAAGAAACTAATGACAATCAAACACGAGAGACTAGTAATGGTCTCGACCAACATGATTTAACTGATGATGAACCAAGACGAAGTAAGAGAGCGAGAACATCAAAATCCTTTGGTCCAGATTTTCTTACATACCTGTTAGAAAATGAACCTCAAAGCTTTAAGGAAACAATGACAGGTCCTGAAGCACCTTTGTGGAAAGAGGTATAATAATGAAATTGAATCCATTATGCAAAATCATACTTGGGAATAGGTGGATCTTCCACCTAGTTCTAAACCTCTTGGATATAAGTGGATATTCAAGAGAAAAATGAAAGCAGATGGTTCAATAAACAAGTATAAAGCAAGACTTGTAGTAAAAGGTTACAGACAAAATGAAGGTCTGAACTATTTTGACACATATTCCCCTGTGACAAGAATAACATCCATTCGCATGCTTATTGCTATAGCAGCATTGTTTAATTTATAAATACATCAAATAGATGTTAAGATAGTTTTCTCAAACGGTGATCTAAATAAAGAGATCTATATGGAGCAACCCGAAGGGTTTATAGTACCGGGGCAAGAAAATAAAGTTTGTCGGCTTGTAAAATCACTTTATGGATTAAAACAACCACCTAAGCAATGGCATGAAAAATTTGATCATGCTATGCTTACTAATGGAGATAAACGAATGTGACAAGTGCGTCTATGTTAAAAATACTGACCAAGGATATCTCATAGTTTGTCTTTATGTGGATGACATGCTTATCATTGGAAGCAGTCAAAACATGATCAAATCAACTAAGCAAATGCTTAACAAAAGATTTAATATGAAAGATATGGAGGTCGCAGATGTTATATTAGGAATGAAAATTACTAAAACATCTGACGAATATGCATTATCTCAATCTCATTATATTGAGAAAATTTTTGATAAATTTATCAAGGATGATTTGAATGTAGCTAGAACACCTGTAGACATCAGTCTTTATTTATCGAAAAATAAAGGTGATGCAGTGTCTCAGTTAAAATATTCCTAAATCATTGGAAGCCTAATGTACCTAATGAATTGTACTCGTCTGACATAGCTTATGCAGTCAGTAAATTGAGTAGGTACACTAGTAAACCCGGAAAAGACCATTGGAAAATGATCATTCGGGTTCTTAGATATCAAAGATTTACTTGTGATCATGGTTTGAACTTTACTCGATATCCAACAGCACTCGAAGGTTATTGTGATGCCAATTGGATATCGGATACTAAAGATTCAAAATCTACTAGTGGATATGTCTTTATTCTGGGAGGCGCTGCTGTTTCTTGGAAATCCACGAAACAAACATGCATTGCACGATCCACAATGGAATCCGAGTTCATTGCTTTAGACAAAGTAGGAGAAGAAGCAAAATGGCTTCGTCACTTCTTAGAAGACATTCTAATGTGGCCAAAACCTATGCCAGCTATTTGCATTCATTGTGATAGTCAATCTGCAATAGGCAAGGCACAAAATCATATGTATAATAGTAAGTCACGACACATTCGTCGTCGACATAATACCGTAAGGCAATTGCTCTCAAATGAAATAATCTCAATAGATTATATAAAATCTAAAGAGAATATTACGGATCCGTTAACAAAAGGTTTGACTAAAGAGCAAGTGTATAGTTCATTGAAGGGATGGTATTAAAGCCTATTACATAAGAGTCATCATAATGGTAACCCTACTTATATGACTGGAGATCCAAGAACTAAGTTCAAATGGACAACTAAGTTATGTGTGGCTCGCTAGAAATTACCAAGGGATTAAAATTTCCCTACCCATTCCTATGGTGAGAGTGATATTTGCAATATATGTTGTATGCAGGGGTCTAAGGATAAGCTTAGTTTTTAATGATCACTTATATCTTGATATAGGCATAAAAATCAAGACGAGTATAAGGAGATACTCACAATAAGAATCACCTATATGAGTGTCGAACTGGGGCCAGTTCTATGAGAATGAAGAGGCTACATTCTCTAGAAGCACTCATGAAAACCAAGAGCGTTCAAGGCCAAAATGAACACAACAGTGAGAACCACGATGTGTTAGAAGATATTTTGTGTGAAATCTATTGTCTTAGCTTACACAAACGGCTGACCAATTCAAGGCATCGCGTCCATTGGTTAGTTAGTAAGTCCGATAGGTTAGCACTACGGAAGGTTCAAGGGCGAAAACTACCTATCCTGATGCAAGATATTTTCAATTTATATTTTTTCAACAAATTCTGTATATTGTTGCATTTCGTTGTCATCAAATTCCATTCATGTGGGGGATTGTTAGAAATGGTTGGAAAATTCTGGGTAAAAACATAAATTTTCCTAACTTTGGACTATTATTTAGGTGGGACCCGTACGCCAAAATTGGCAGATCTAAGTGGTAACGCGTTCTATGCCGCGTTGTGATTCACGTATATTTGGTTGCTCAAAACCATTATCGAGTGAATGGGAAATTGAAGTCAAAGTGTGCTCCATGGAAATGGAGTTTTGGTGAAAAATCCTTAAAGGTTTGAAAAATGGCTTGTGCCACATTGATTTAGTGGGAAGTTTTGAGTGGGTTTATAAGGCATAGGATTGGAACTTGGGGTGTGCCCCAAGGGGTACCCAAGTTTTATAGAGAAAGAGGTTATGGCCAAAATGGGCTAGACCCATTGGACCCAAAAATCACCACATGCGCGCGCCGCCGCCGCCGCTGTCCGTCTGGTCGGTCGGGCGGGCTGGGCTTGGGTGCGGGTGCGTGGTGTGAGGTTGGGTTAGGCTTGTCCGGCCCAATACCTATGTTTTTGGGCCAAAAACATTTGAATTTTATTTTTCTAAAATTAAATCCAAATTTTTCTAATTTGTTTTTCGGAAATTAAAATTCAAAATTGGGTCCGTTTTTCTCCTACTCAAACAGATTTGAATCTGTTTAAATTTCAGAAATCTCGGACAGATTTAAATCTGTGCAATTCGGTTTTATCTGTTTGAATTTGAACCCAAACAGTACCAATTCAAACCAACAGGTTCAGTACCTGTCCAAACAAGTATGCTACCTGTTTAATTCAAATTAAAAGGGTGCCACTACATCTATAAATAGACTAGCCCTCGTTTGATATATATTCAATAATTTCGTCCTAAATATTGTCTATTTTCTCTACATTTTTGCTGCATTATTTTCCTTCTAAGAAAGAGTGTAAACACTTAGTGTGTTCGTCGTTCGAATAAATTGTAGTGCTGGATTTATTCGTTGTTGATCATTTCATCTGGGAGATAGACGTCCACATTCTGAAAGTACCGTGGAGAGGACGAATTTGTCTTAAGGACACAGTGTCGAACATTGGACTTGATCAAAATATTATTCAAGAAATTAATCAAGTAAGTTGGTTATTTATTTATTTATTTTTATTTATTTAAATCAGATTTTGATTTTGTTTTTGTAACAAAATAAAAATTTTTTATTTATTTTATTTTATTATTCTAGTTTGATTTTTGTAATAAACATTCTCTCTAATTTCCTATTTTTCTTTGGTATTCTGTTTGTAGTTTAGTACACAAACATAATTTATTTATTTAAATACAGTGAAGATTGTCAAACAATAACTGAGTTTGGAAAATTTTCGGGTTATGTTGAAGCATTCTCAGAGTATGATTCCATTCATAATAGGTGGCACATGAATCCTTATACTTTGTGGTGTGTATATGGTGCATATGCACCATCTCTTCAAAAACTAGCTTTGAGATTACTTGTGCAACCTGCCTCTTCATGTTGTTGTGAGAGAAATTGGAGTACTTACTCCTTTATTCACTTAGCGAGAAGGAACAAAATGGTCCCTCAACGAGCGGAGGACTTGGTGTTCATTCATAGCAATCTTCGCCTTTTATCAAGGAGAAGCTCCCAATACTTGCAAGGAGAGACAAAAATGTGGGACACTGCTGAAGATAACTTTAACTCACTTGATGATGTTGGAATGCTTGGGATAGCTAACCTCTCACTTGATGAACCGGCTATGGAGGCGATCCTATTTACAGGTAAAGGAGAAGATGGAGGCGGTGGTGAAGATGTTGTAATAGTTTCCTCTACTTGGGTTTACATTTTCTGATATTTTTGGATTTTGTAATAGATGATAGTTGTTAGTACATTGGACAATTTTATATTTTGTGGTTTGATTTTCATTCATTTTGTAACAAATGATGGTTGGTAGTTTCGAATGACATGTTATGTATTGACGGAATGCAATTTTATGTTATTTGTGAATGATATATATATATGATGTTAAATCAATTAAATGTTTATTTTTTTTATAATTTTAATAGCGTTATTTTGTATTTTTTATTAACTTTTAATGATTTTTTTAATAATTTTGTGTGAGTGATTTTCCGACCACACTGCCAACTCAGTATTCAGCTGGAGAGTACTGGCAGAATAGATGACACCTGGCTGACCTGCAACAGAAAGAGAAGATTCCGGCGGTGGTTCGTCCACCTGGGGCACTCCGACGACCAAGTCAGTATATCTCTCAAAGATAATCAATTGTTGAACTCACTGTTCTGAATATAAATTGCGTACCTTAGACCCATCGGGGTGCCTTTCTTTTATAGTTAACTCTGTCCTAGTCCCCATAGAAGCCTAGCTCTAATGGACTCAGGATTACTGCTAATCTTGGACTCCCAGTGGGATTGGGATAAACTCCCTAAGAGTCTTATCCTTACCCAACTGAAGTCTTCCCCAATTCTTGGACTCTTGTGCCTTATCCGCTTATCTCGGATTCTGATATCTACGAAGATAACCTCGGCCTTACCGAGATAACCTTGGCGTCATGACCAAGACACGTGGCACTCGGCTGACACGTCGGCATCACCTTGGCCACGTGTTGGTACTCAGAAAATATATCCCCACAACTGCCCCCTAGGTTCTATTACCTCGGCATTTTGAGTGATGAACCTATACTAGAACTTCCTGCCAATACATCGGTTTTAAAGTCTCTCAGCTGAGATCATCTTATAGGCCGACATGTCTCTTTAAAGATTAAAGATCCCAAAATCTCACTTCGTAGCGCCTTCTCCAGCACGAGCTGTCATGCAAAATAACTCAACCGTTTTCAGCCACACGTCTTCCCTTTAACCGGATCGTACTCTGTACGCGCTTGTAAGTCGTCTCGCGCCTGTATGCGCTGTCTGACAAATCCGTTTTTCTAGGCTCATCATTTCTTTTTGCCGCCCTTTCATGTTTTTGCGACAAAACCAATATCCCTTCTCTTCGTCTCTTCACTTTCATCGTTTCTGAAGCTTTCTCTCTCTCTAGTTTTCTCAAACCCTCCATTGTTTCAAGCTTTCAAGCTTTGCTATCACTACCGTTTTAACTTTTCTCCGGCGAGATTCTTTTTCTCGCTACCCGCCGTTTGTCTGACTTCGACGATCTCAACTCCGGCTTCCCCTCCTCGGTGAGTTACTGTTTCCTCCCGATTTAAATCTTGTTTCTTTAGTTTTTGAAGATATCTTGAATTCCTGTCATTTTTGCGAACTTGCTTGTGACTTTGATTAGTTTAATCTGTTCATGTATCTGAGTATGATTGCCTCGTGATTCTGTTTTTGCCTAATTTCTTCTTGAGTATTCACAACCTGCACACAAATTTGCCCACTTTTGCCATTGTTCTTGGCCTTGTACCTTTTTACACACTCGGTCACAGTGTTCTTGGTAGTTCACCCTTGTTCTTGATTCTGAAACACGTTCTTGTTTTCTGTTTTCTGTGCCTTTTCCAGATTCCTGCCTTCGATCTTTGTTCCCACAAACTTAGGTTTTGGGATTGTTTGTAGAACCCACAAATTTTAGAAAAAACTGAAACGAATTCCTTCTAGATCCATACAAACCCTTACCATAGTCTATTTTTAGGTTTTTAGCCGAGGTCATTTAAATCCTCCAAAAATACTTCTTCCTGAAATCCGATACCTCCATTTAAGCCGACGCCATGGGTATGTGGAAGCATAGGGTAGACACCCCGACAAAATTAGAATACTTTAGGCGAGAGTTTTCCCACTGCCGACGTCCATCTGAGGTTGGCTGAGGAGGATGACTCCATTATGCCTACAACTGATTCTATGTCATTCCCTGTGGTAGCCTTCATTGAGTGCGGACTTCGGCTCCCACTCAACATCCTTTTCGTGAAATACTTCACTATTATAAACTGAACCCAATGCAGCTTGCCATTAACTCCTACCGAGTCATTAATGGCATCATAGCCTTAGCCAAACAAGAAAACGTTAGGGTTACCTTAGCCGATATCCAGTATTGCTACACCATGTGTGGCCTCACAAAAGACATGGGCTATGTTTACTACCTCAAGCCGAGATCCACAGAATACAAAATCGTAGCCTACCTCCTAGACTCCAACAAGGGAGCTGGAGATGATTACTATTACCTGGGGGAAGGGAGTTTGTCCAGATGAGGACCTCCATCTTTATCCTCTTCCTCGAACATTTTTGTAGAGGGCATTGGTAAGAGCCCTATGTTCATACTTACTTGTTTCAAAGTCTTCAATACTTTGTTTGTTTTCTAACGTCCGTCTTTCTTGCAGCTTTCCTCAGCCACCAAAGGGCTTTCGTCAGTTTTTCTTTCCCAGCAAAGACTTGAGAAAACTATTGGATTTGCCAGTCCTCAAAAGGAGAGCCCCTCTGGTCTCAATTTATTCCCTCTTACAAGTCGGTTCTTCCCGACGTTCCGAAGAAGAAGAAGAAGAGTCTGTCTCCGCCTTCTGCCACAACTCCTCAAGCTGCCTCCACATCTCGGCAAGATCAAAGATCAACTTCTGATCTGCAGAGCAGCCGTCAACCTCGGCTCCGTATCTGATCCCGATATCCCAGCGCCAGCACCGGCGACGAACCGTTTTCTCTGCCGAGATGGGCCGTCAAAAAGCAGTTGCCAAGGATCTTTTTGGCCAACATTCCAGATTCAGTTAATGCTCAACCAGCACCATCCCAGTCAAAACCGAAGACAAAAAGGATCAAGAAGGCTCAGCCAAAGGCAAAGGTGACTCAGGTTGACATTGAGGACACCTTGCCGATCTCCAAACTGGCTGAGAGCGATAAGTCCCACTCTGCTGCGGAGAAGAGGCCTGCCGAGGCTCAACCATCGAGTCTACCGATCAAAGAGGCCGAGGTCGTCCGCTGCAATCGCCTCGGGGTCTTCAAAGCATGATGCCCCCTGGGCCCCCAAATCACACTGGAAGATAAGCCAGTTATGGCCAGCGATAGTGCCGATGACATTAATGTCGGCGTTGCCCTTAGTACCGCCCTGCTTCTTCCCGGCGATCTCGACCGAAACGCCGAGTTAAGTGAATATGAGAAACTATGCTCTGATGCTTCAACGCTCCGTTCAAGTAAGTGTCTTTATTTGGTCGTCTTTCTTTCTTTCTTTTCTTTCTATACTTTAGAAGATTTTGTAATAACTTCTGTTCTGATTTATTTTTTCTCAGGCCATCCAGCATGCCCATTCTTTCTCAGTACAATCTTCGAGAACCGGGAGAAGCTGGCCGAGAGGAAGAGGGAGGTCTCCACTCTTCAGAAGACTAATAAAAATTGCAATCAAAGATGAAGATTTAGAGGATCAAGTCGAGGATGCTATCAAGGCTCAACATGACGCCGAAGAGAAAGCAGGTGCTGCTGAGGCCATTAACAAAGTTCTTGAGGCCCAGAGGAAAGAGTCTGAGGAAAATATGGCCCAAGCCCAAAAAGAACTCCAAGATGCCTTGGCCACCAAAGACGCTGAGCTGAAGGAGGCCGACCAGAAGGGATACAACGAGGGGGTGGCCGATGTCACGGCAGACTATGAAAAACAAGTAAAGCAGGCATGCAACAAGGGTTTCACCCTTGGTTGGATGTCTCTTCTAAAAAAGCTTGATGTCCCCGAGGACTCGCCCCTCAGGAACACCGACGTCATTCTTCTTCCATTCCCTCCAACTCCAAGTCAATCCGACGACGAATCTGAGTCTGAGGAGGAGACCTTGGTGAGGAAGCAAAAAGATGCTGCTGGGGCCAAGTCCTCTTCTCAAAATGAACAAGTCCTGGACTTGACTCAAGATGAGGAGGGTGAGGAGGTCCCTAAGGATGCCACTTCTGAGAAGCCATCATCGGACGTGCCTCTTGCCAATAAGAGCCTCGATCTAACCCATCAAGAAATTGACGCCGAGCTTGCGGCTGAGAAAGCCGCCGAGATGTCTTCTCAACAGTCCTCCGAGGTCCAAACCCAACTTGCAAATGCTGCTGAAGACTCTTAATTTTCATGTTTTTCTCTTCCTTCTGTGCTTTGTACTTTTGTTTTTCTCTTGAAACAATGTGAACTTTTCATATTGCCGAAGTGCCTTCTTATAAATACAACTTCTTTGTTTTGAACGTTTGTATGTTTGCCTTCTCTTTACTACTCTTGTATGATTCTATACTTAGAATTTTTTGCATATCTTTAATATACACTTCAATCTTTGTGCAACCTTTTCGGGGTGACACACCTCGGTCATACAAACTTGGTTTAACTTTAACCTGTAAACTTTTCTCAAGTTTCAACAAGTGTTAAACATGATCTTGGTTTAACTTGAACTTGTAAACTTTTCTCAAGTTTCAACAAGTGTTAAACATTATATCGGTTTAAC
This sequence comes from Camellia japonica, assembly GCA_030407325.1. Taxonomy (NCBI): domain Eukaryota; kingdom Viridiplantae; phylum Streptophyta; class Magnoliopsida; order Ericales; family Theaceae; genus Camellia; species Camellia japonica. Next base: position 9,767,320 of record JAPPVO010000032.1, on the reverse strand, counting down.
TTGAACTTGTAAACTTTTCTCAAGTTTCAACAAGTGTTATACATTATCTCGATTTAACTTGAACTTGTAAACTTTTCTCAAGTTTCAACCAGTGTTAAACATTATCTCGGTTTAACTTGAACTTGTATACTTTTCTCAAGTTTCAACAAGTGTTAAACCCATTTTTCTTCTCTCTGCCCCCTGATGTGAACCTAAGTTCCACTTGGGTTCTCATTATACATGTATTCCAGAAACAACGTTATGTATCTTTATCAGTCGCAAGTGTATAAACATATATAAACAAGCTAAAACTTTATTTATTTACTTCGGCAAAATGACAAAAAATTCTAATGATAGAAAATTTTCAAATTGCAAGTGTTCCAAGGCCTCAGCAACTCTTTGCCCTCATTATCTTCAAGCCGATATGCCCCATTGCCCAGTACTGAGATGATTCTGTAGGGTCCTTCCCAATTTGGGCCAAACTTTCCCTCTCTGGGATCCTTCTTGTTGCCGACGACTTTCCTCAAGACGAGGTCACCGATTTGAAACTCCCTTGGGTTGACCCTTTTATTATAAGCTCTGGCAAGCTACTACTGGTATGCTGCCAGCTGAATTGCAGCTCTCTCCCTTCTTTCTTCTAGTAGGTCCAGATCTCAGGCTAAGAGTACATCATTAGTCTCATTCTCTACTCCCTGGGTTCTGATCCCAGGGATGCTAACCTCCAGCGGAATGACAACTTCTGTGCCATATGTCATGGCATAGGGGGATTCCCCCATTGATCTTCTCGGCGTAGTCCGATATGCCCAGAGCATACTTGGTAGTTCGTCCACCCACTTTCCTTTTGCTACCTGCAGCCTCTTCTTTATTCTATCCAAGATAACTTTGTTAGATGCTTTTACTTGTCCATTGCTTTGAGGAAAGCTTGGGGTTGAAAAGTGGTTATTGATCTTGAACTTTGCGTAGAAGCTCTTGATTAGCTTACTGTCAAATTGTGTTCCGTTGTCTGCGACTATTGCTCTTGGGATCCCAAATCTTGTAATTATGTTCTTCCATATGAAGCTTTTTACGTCCACATCTCGGATCTTGACTAAGGGCTCAGCTTTTATCCACTTGGTGAAGTAATCTGTTGCTACCAGCAGGTACTTCCTTTGCCCAGTTGCTTGGGGCAGTTGTCCAACAAGATCCATTCCCCATTAGGCAAATGGCCAAGGACTGGATACTGGGTTCAGGTCTGCTGCTGGTTGGTGTATCAAAGGTGCAAACCTTTGGCACTTTTCACACTTCTTGACATAGGCCTCTGTATCTTTCTGCATGTAGGGCCACTAATACCCCTGGGTAATGGCCCTATGAGCTAGTGATCTGCCTCCAGCGTGGCTTCCGCAAATTCCTTCATGTATTTCATATAGAAAATCTTCAACTTGTGAAGGATGTACGCACCTCAAAAGGGGTCCAGTGAAGAATCTTCTGTAGAGATGTCCTTCTGCTGTCAAACTGAATCTTGCTGACTTCAATCTGATCTTATGTGCCTTCTTATGGTCATCTGGTAGCTTTCCTTCTTTCAGGAATGCAATAATTGCATCCATCCAGCTTGGTCCTATGTCCACACACATTGCTTCACGCTCTGTGGTCAGTGGTTCGATGCTCGGGCCGGACAAGTAGTCAACCATTATTGTCCTTACTTTTCCAGGTTGTACTGCGCTAGCTAGGTTGGCTAATGCATCGGCGTGACTGTTATCATCTCGGCTAACCTGGAGTAGTCGGCAGTTCTGAAACAAGGCTGCCAACCTGATGACCTCCTTTGCGTAGGCCGACATCCTTTCATCACGAGCTACAAACTCGCCCGTTGTCTGGTTGACTATAAGTTGTGAGTCACAAAAGACTATTACCTTATCTGCTTGTACTGCTGCTGCCAGTTTCAGTCCTGCAATGAGTGTTTCATACTCTGCTTTGTTATTTGAGGCCTTGAACCCCAAACGAATTGATTGTTCTAGTACCTGCCCATCTGGGGATATCAATACTACTCCTACCCCCGCTCCCTGTCGGTTTGAACTCCCATCAACGAACAGTCGAAAGGAGTCGCCGATGTAAATGCTGCAGGGTCTGAGTTTTTCCTCTTTCCTTTGTTCTTTCTTCTTTGGCTGGGCTCCTCCTTGCTTGTTTGGACCTCGTTCACCCTGGCTCAACGGAGCCCGATGTTTGATGGATTCTGGAGTGAACTCGGCCACGAAGTCGGCCAAAACCTGGCCTTTGATTGCTGTTCTGGGTCTGTACTCCAGGTCATACTGGCCCAGGGCGACTGCCCATCTGGCTATTCTTCCTGTCAGGTCTCCTTGTTGCAGTTAAGGACTTCAAGGGGTGTTCAGTTAGCACCACAATTTTATGGGCCTGGAAGTAATGGTTTAGCTTCTTTGAAGCCATTACTAAGGCCAATGCCAATTTCTCTAAGGGTAGATACCTCGTTTCTGCATCGGCCAGGGTTTTGCTTACATAGTAAACAGCCCTTTGTTCCCCTTTTTCTTCTCGGACTACTACTGCGTTTATCGCATGTTCTGAAACTGCTAAGTATAAAAACAGCTCCTCTCCAGGTTCTGGATTTGAAAGAACTGGGGCTGTGGTCAGATACTTCTTTAGGTCGGCCAAGGTGGCTTCGCATTCTTCGGTCCACAGGAAGTCTGTGGCTTTCTTTACTAAGTTGAAGAAAGGTCTGCACTTGTTTGAGCTTCTGCTGATGAACCTATTCAGGGCTGCGGCCCTTCCGGTTAGCATTTGTACCTGTTTTGCCGACGTCGGGCTCTTCAACTCCAGGATGGCCTTGATCTGATCTGGGCTGGCCTCAATGCCCCTTCTGGTCACCAGGTATCCCAGGAACTTACCAGATCCAACTCCAAATGCGCACTTTGATGCATTGAGTCGGAGCCGATATGCTTTTAGGATTTCAAAGACTGCTTTGAGGTCGGCCAGATGACCTTCTGGTTCCTTGGTCTTCACGACTATGTCGTCGATGTAAACTTCCACTGTTCGGCCAATCAGGTGTCTGAACATCTTTGTTACCAACCTTTGGTAAGTTGCTCCTGCGTTTTTCAACCTAAAAGGCATCACCTTGTAGCAGTACAGCCATTTTGGGGTGATAAACGTAGTCTTCTCTTCATCCGCGGGGTACATAGCTATCTGGTGATACCCCCTGTAGGCATCCAAGAAGCTCATCCTTCCATGCCCTGAAGTGGCGTCCACTAGCTGGTCAATCTTGGGTAGAGGGAAGCTGTCTTTGGGACAGGCCTTGTTTAGGCTGGTAAAGTCCACGCAGACCTTCCATTTACCATTATTCTTCTTCACTACTACTGTATTCGATAGCCATGTCGGGTAATTTACCTCTCGGATGGCCCTAGCCTCCAGAAGTCTGTCTACTTCTTCCTCCACTGCTTCGACGTGCAACAATGTCGGTCTTCTTGCTCGTTGGATTACAGGTTTGGCCGACCTGTCAACGTTCAGTTTATGGCATGTGACCTTGGGGTCAATGCCAGGCATTTCATAAGGTGTCCAAGCAAACACCTCAATATTTGCTCTTGGGAAAGCTTCCAACTCTTTTTCCTCTTCTTCGTCTAAGCCCGAGCCGAGAAGAAAGAAGCGTTCTTCATCCCCTTTCTGGACTAGGATTTTCTTCAGTGCTTCTTCACTCTTCTCGGCTGGCTCTTTGCCGACATCCTCTAGGACCTCCGCATCCTCGTCTTCGATCTCTGCCTTCTCTGGTTCTCGAATGATGCAGGTGGATTTCATTGCTGCCATGGAGCAATTCTTTGCCTGCAGCTGATCTCCTCTGACCTCCTCAATCCCATGCTCTGTTGGGAACCACAATAGTTGATGCAGTGTTGAGGGAACAGCCCCCATTACATGCAACCATGGCCTTCCCAAGATGATGTTGTAAGGGGAGGGTGTGTCGATTACGGTGAACTATGTTGTTATCTTCTTCGTGCCAGCCTGCACATCTATGCTTACTGCGCCCAGTGGCCATATCGGCGTTCCATTAAACCCGACCATTGGGCTGTTAGATTGTTCCATATCGTCTGGGTGAAGACCCAGCTCCTTGTAACATCTGACATACATGATGTCACAAGAGCTGCCTTGGTTAATCAAGATGCGCTTCACTTGGCATTTCCCAACCTGGAGGGATACTACCAAGGCATCATTATGTGGATGTTGCACCATCTCAAGGTCGGCTTCTGTAAAGGACACTACTGGTCCCTGGCACTCCTCTGCCCGATGTCTCTTCTCCTCGACTTGGTAGACATGCTGCAGGTGCTTTACCCTCTAAGTCTCTCCCCTTATTTCGTTCTCTTTGACCTTCGAGTGAATTACATTAATTACCCGAGGTTCTCCTGCTGGAGGTTGTTGTGCTGGGGGAGGCAGAGCCGCTGGTGCCTAAGGTAATCTTGCCTGCTCTTCTCTTGTCCTGGCTTCATCGACAAGGTCTCTCAGATGGCCTTGCCTGACTAGGTCTTCTAAGTGTGCTTTCAGGGCTCTGCAGCCCTGAGTCATATGCCCATCTTCATTGTGGTAGGCACAATGCCTGCCAAGGTTTCTTCCCATAAATTCTCCTGGTGCCCTCGCTGGTGTTCTGAAATAGGGTTGATTCCGAATTTGATCCAGGACTTTGTGAATTGGGATTCGGAACACAGTTGTCACTGCCTGTGTAGCCCTCAGTTCTGTCTCTTGCTTGCTCGATCCATTGTTACCTCGACCTCGCTTCGGCGAGCCGTTTCTTTTCTCTTGCTTTGTCTCCTTAGTCCCCGACGTGTCTTTCTCGGCTCTGGCATACTTCTCGATTCTCGCCATGAGCTCTTCCATGCTTTTTGGCAATGTCTTTGCCAAAGACTTTCGAAGTGGACAGTCGTCTTTTAGGCCGTTTTTTAAAGATACGACCGCCACCTCTTGATTATATTCTGGTATTCGGTTGAACACCTCATAGTATCTTTTTGCATAGGCCCTAAGGCCTTCATCCTTATTGATCTTCAGAGCCATCAATGCGTCCACCCTCAATGGCTGCAGCTTGTTTGTCACGAACCTGGCCACAAACATCTCGGCTAGGCCTTCCCAAGTCTTCACGCTTCCCTTTGGTAGTTTGTGGAACCAATCTGATGCAATCTCCCCGAAGGATGAGAGGAACACTTTACAGAGCAACGGCTCGTTCCCAGTGTACAACGCCATCGCGTTCAGGTATAATCCGACGTGAAAGTTGGGTCCGACTTCCCATCGTATATCTGGAACCTCGGTATACTGAATCTCTTCGGGACCTCAACCTTGTCTAGCTCTACCGAGAATGGTGTTCTCGGTTTAATAGTTGAGGTTACCTCGGCATGATCTTGCTTCCTCTTGAGGTAATCTCTCAAGTCCTCTTTGGTGCGCTCAGGAGCTTGGCTATCTCCCGATTTCAGTCTCCTAGGTGCATTGCTTTCAGCTTCGTTGTGAGCCCTTTTTGATCTTTCTCCGTTGGTCGCGTCGAAGTACAACTCCTGCCTCTGAACATACCGATGTTCTCTAGGGTCTGCCTCCTTGGTGCAATGTGTCCTTCGAGACTCTTCCCTTTCTGGCTCTCTACGCCCGACCTCCCTTGAAGGTCGGTGAGAATGTCTTTCGCTTCTAGGGTCCGGGGGGCTACGGGGATTGTTTTCTGCCCTCCCTTCTGGGCATTGGCCGCTGGAATCGGCGTGTCTTGCAGCGGGAATGGTGGCTGCATAACGTTGTTTTGCATCATGAAATGGACGACCGATTGCAGGTCCGCCAATTTGTTTGCCATCTCTTTTACCTCTTCGTCCCTCCGCAAGCATCTATTTTTCCATACCTGGAGGTCCTCCTCCTTGTAGTACCCACTTCGATCTGGATTCTTTGGTACGTCGTCATCCTGGCCGACGTCTTTGTTGCTGTGATTCTAGTCACGAGTTTCTGTGTTGCGGTTGTCTCCTTCGACGTCAAGGTCGATAGGTCTGCCACTCCCAGCAGGAGTGTCGTCCCCAATCTTTTCCTTCTGTCCGTTGCTGGCCATCTATTCTCCTTTCTTTCCCACAGACGGCGCCAAATTGTGTGAGTGATTTTCCGACCACACTGCCAACTCAGTATTCAGTTGGAGAGTACTGGCAGAATAGATGACACCAAGCTGACTTGCAATAGAAAGAGAAGATTCCGGTGGTGGTTCGTCCACCTGGGGGCACTCCGACGATCAAGTCAGTATATCTCTCAAAGATAATCAATTGTTGAACTCACTGTTCTGAATATAAATTGCGTACCTTAGACCCATCGGGGGTGCCTTTCTTTTATAGTTAACTCTGTCCTAGTCCCCATAGAAGCCTAGCTCTAATGGACTCAGGATTACTACTAATCTTGGACTCCTAGTGGGATTGGGATAAACTCCCTAAGAGTCTTATCCTTACCTAACTGAAGTCTTCTCCCATTCTTGGACTCTTATGCTTTATCCGCTTATCTCGGATTCCGATATCTACAGAGATAACCTCGGCGTTGCCGAGATAACCTCGGCGTCATGACCAAGCCACGTGGCACCTCGGTTGACACGTCAGCGTCACCTTGGCCACGTGTTGGTACTCAGAAAATATATCCCCACAAATTTTATGACATATAATAAATAAAATTAATTATATATATTAAACGTGTCCCCAACATGTCGTGTCTCCCATTTTTTGAAAATTTGCGTATCCGCATGTCCGTGTCCGTGCTTTATAGAATGTAGGAAATGAAATATAATTTCATATATAGAATCACTATAAAATTTAAACAACAAATCAGTACTATAGAATAATATATATTTGATATTGGGTATAGAATAATACACGAGAAAGTTTTTAAAAAAGAAGAAGACAGTTTAGCATTAAAAAAAAAACGTAATACCCTTTAAAGAATTAAGAAGAAAAATGTGAAATGCAAAATTGGTATTAGGTTTGTGAATTATCTCAATTTATCATATGAAAAATACATATTTGTCAAATAAAATCCATATAAAATAGGTAAAGTTACGGTTTGTGTAAAACTCTATATATAATTAAAAAAATACATGCTGGCATGGCTCTCTTAGAAAAAAGTAAGTCTTTTTAATGTGCCACTTAAATATGAAAAAAAACACTACTTTTAATAATATATATACGATTAGGGTAGAGTTTGGAAATTAAATTTTTAACATTTTTTTAAAATCATATTTAGAAAAAATTTAAAATATATAAGATTTTATTGGGTTGATAACCCAACAAAAGAAATGATTTTTATTTGTTTATTTATATTTTTGTTTAGAAAAATGTGAAATATTTAAAAATTGACACATTATTAAAAATAAAATCTAAAAAAAATTATGTACAAAGCCTGTCAACAAGCTCCAATAATTTTTTGGAAAGAATTCGGAAAGAATTAGGTGTTCTCATTAATTTAACTAAAATGAAGGGAGTGTTTGGAAAGAGAATATATTAGGGTTTTTTTTTAAATTTTTTTTTCTTTTAAAGATTTGATTGAGAAGATTTTAATTAAAAAGTGAAAAAAGTAATATATATATATATATATATATATATTTTAATTTTGTACACATCCTTTGCATAAAAGATTTAAAATTTATTAAAATAAGGGAATTTTATTTTTAAATGCCTAGTAATATTTTTTAGAAGGATAACACAATATTTTATATTAGTAAAGATTTTTTAAAAGAGACGGTGACAAAAATGTCTCCACCACACTATTCACTCCATGTAACACTTATTACTTTTTATAAAATTTACTTATAAATCTAATCTTAAAAAATGTTGATCCAGTTAGTTTCAAAAAAATTTATATGGATCAATAAGTTTCATTGATTTTTAAAATGTAGATTTAACATGTTATTTAAAAATTAGATTTACGATTATACTTTTATTTCTATTATGTTTCCTTCTCTGTTTTTTTTATTTTTATTTTATTTTTTGTTAGAAATATAAGATACACAATCTATGGAAATCAAATCTGTGATGAATTTTTATATGAGAATTTTTTTTATTTGAAAAACATCTGAAAAGAAAAAGGAGTACAAAAATGATTTCAAATATGAGATTTCTTAAATATTATAAAATAATGTGGAATTCTTCAAACATTTCAAAATGAGTATAAAACTCCTTCGTAAGATTTGGAAAAATGTATAATTCCAATGTAACAGATAAAAAAAAATTTAGTGTACTTTTTTTCAAACGTAACACTCCAATATAACACTCAAAAAGAAGATATGAGATTCTTCAAATCATTCCAATAGGATGTAGAATTCTTTAAACTATTTCAAAAGGAGTACAAAAATTTCCTAGTAAGTTTTGAACAAATGTATAATTTCAAAGTGTAAGTGTTACATTTAGAAAGAGTACATTAATGTTTTTGTGTGTTATATTTGAGTTGTTACATTTGGGATTACATTGATTTGAGTATTACGTTTGTGAAAATCACACTAAGATTTTTTTGTGCGTTATATTGGAGTGTCACACATTTGAGAAAATTACATCAAGGAGTTTTCTTTGAGTGTTACATTGTTACGTTTAAGAAAAGTATACCAATGAGTTTTTTTAATGTGTTACATTGGAGTATTACATTTTTGTTCGTAATGTGGAATTTATCACAAAAGGAGCAAAAATTCAAAACCTCTATAATGCGGATTGTCCAAATGTGTAATTTTATATTTGGAGAAATCTACTTTTATCTCTAAAAAATTAAACTCAAATATGTAAGTGACTATCATTTTGTGTAATTTATACTTTAACAAGACCTTTGGGTTCATAAGAAAAAATAAAAAATTAAATAGTTCGTAATATCACATTTTGATATTTATTAGTGCTTTATCCTTACTTTTTTAACTCACTTGAAAATTTTGAAATTTTATTACTTTTGATCTAGATCTCTGTTGTTTATGAAATTTATATATTTTTAATTGTTTCACTAGGATTTATAAAACAAAATTCATGATGAATATTAAATTTTTAAAAAATACAAAATTTTATTGACTTAGACTAACTTGATCATCAAAATTTAATTAATCTAAGTTAGTGAAATTTCAGTGACATTGCTAACGTTGCGCTAAAGAATCAATCATTCAATTCTTATTGCTGCGACGTCGCCGACTAACAAGCAAATCTCATTGCTGCGACGTTGCCGACTAACAAGCAAATCTCAAGAACTTATTTTAAATCTCGGGAACTTTAAATAACAAATGAATTATTGATGTCTTTAAAATCTTACACAATCTTATGGAGGATCTCTTTCTAATTTTATCTTAAAACAATCAATTTATAAACAAATTCAAAAGCATTAACACTGTATTTAATTGTGGGATTTAGAGAGAAATTTAAAAAGAGAAAAGAGAAATATATGTAAAATTAAGTCAAATACAGATATATTTTATTTATTTATTTGTTTATTTATTTTTGTTACCGGAAATCTTCCTTACCCTCCTGCAGGTCCAAGGCAACGCCCTTTGCAGAGATTACCAGAGTGTCCTGTCAGCCGTTCCGAGCGAAAAGATTATAACTTGGGAACTTGCCCCGACCTCCCAAGACAACAGATCCAAGGCAGCGCCCCTTGTAGAGATCACCAGGGTGTCCTATTAGCCGTTCCGAGCGAGGAGATTATAACCTAGGAACTTGCCCCGACCTCCCAAGACAAGCTCCGATTAAGTCAGGACTCGCACAGCGGGAGAGTATTGAACCCACACCAAGTGTTGATTAGACAACTTGAGATCCAACCTCCTAACCAACTGTGCTTCGCCTAGGAGATTGGCCCAGAGGAGAGGGAATTGAACCTATAACCTTAGGGCTTAAACCCAAAGCCTTAACCACAATGCCACCCACCCCTGTTTTTGTTTTTGTTTTTGTTTTTGTTTTTTGTTTTTGTTTTTTTCAAATTCATCTTCAAATATTTCAATCAAACGCAACATAAAAGAACTAAACTTTGTACAGAAGAGTACAAAACACATGTGATTGTTTGTTGGCTCAATGCACCCGAATAAAGTTCCTCTCATATTCCTTCTCTACGAAGTTGGGAATTTTTTAAGTGTCACTGGAGTGGGTATATTGTTGTGCTTTAATATAATTATTGTGGGGATATATTTTCTGAGTATCAACACGTGGCGAGGTGACGCCGACGTGTCAGCTAAGGTGCCACGTGTCTTGGTCATAACGCCGAGGTTATCTCGGCAAGGTCGAGGTTATCTCCGAAGATATCGGAATCCGAGATAAGCGAATAAGGCACAGGAGTCCTAGAATGGGGGAAGACTTTAGTTGGGTAAGGATAAGACTCTTAGGGAGTTTATCCCAATCCGACTGGGAGTCCCAGATTAGCAGTAATCCTGAGCCCATTAGAGCTAGGCTTCTATGAGGACTAGGACTGAGTTAACTATAAAAGAAAGACACCCCCGATGGGTCTAAGGTACGCAATTTGTATTTTGAACAGTGAGATTAGCACTATTGATTATCTTTGAGAGATATACTGACTTGATCGTCGGAATGCCCCGGGTGGACGAACCACCGTCGAAATCTTCTCTTTCTGTTACAGGTTAGCCAGGTGTCATCTATTCTGCCAGTTCTCTCCAGCTGATTACTGAGTTGACAGTGTGGTCGGAAAATCACTCACACAATTTGGCGCCGTCTGTGGGAACGAAAGGAGAATAGATGGCCAACGACGGACAGAAAGAGAAGGTTGGGGACGACACCCCTACTGAGAGTGGGAAACACATTGACCCTGACGTCGAAGAAGACAACTACAACGAAGAGACTCGTGATAAGAATCACGGAGGAAAAGACGTCGGCCAGGAGGGCGGCATACCGAAGAAATCGGACCGGAGCGGGTATTATAACGAGGACGACCTCCAGGTATGGAAAGATAGATGCTTGTGGAGGGACGACGAGATAAAGGGAATGGCGGACAAATTGGCAGACCTGCAAACGGTCGTCAATTTCATGATACAGAACAATGTCATGCAGCCACCGTTCTCGCTACAAGATACACCGATTCTAGCCAAGAAAGGTGCCCAGAAAGGGGGACAGAAAATGGTTCTGCAGTCCCTCAGCATGGCGGGACCAAGGGACATTCTCACCGGCCTTCGCGGGAGGTCGGGCATGGAGAATCCCAGAAGACACGTCGAACAAAAGAAACCTGCACCAAAGAACATCGGGATGTTCAGGAGAAGGAACTCTGTTTCGACACGACCAATGAAGGGAGGTCCAAAAGGACTCACGATGACACTGGAAGTAGTGCACCAAAGAAGCTGAAATCCGGAGATAGTCGAGCTCTTGGACGAACCAAAGAGGATCTGGGAGATCACCTACAGAGGAAGCAACAAGATGCCGATGTAACCTCCCCGGTCAAGCCGAGAACGCCGTTCTCGGAAGAATTAGACAAAGTTGAGGTCCCGAAGAGATTCAGTATGCCGAGGTTCCAATATACGATGGGAAGTCAGACCCCAACTTTCACGTCGGATTATACCTGAACGCGATGGCGTTATACTCTGGGAACGAGCCGTTGCTCTGCAAAGTGTTCCCCTCATCATTCAAGGAAACTGCATCGGACTGGTTTCACAAGTTGCCGAAAGGAACTGTGAAAACCTGGGAAGGCCTGGCCGAGATGTTTGTGGCCAGGTTCGTGACAAACAAGCTACAGCCATTGAGGGTGGACGCCCTAGTGGCTCTGAAGATCGGCGAGGATGAAAGTCGTAGGGCCTATGCCAAAAGGTATTATGAGGTATTCAACCGAATACCAGGATGCAACCAAGAGGTGGCGGTCATGTCATTTAAAAACGGCTTCAAGGATGACTGTCTTCTTCGAAAATCACTGGCAAAGACATTGCCGAAAAGCATAGAGGAGCAGATGGCCAGGATAGAAAAGTATGCCAGAGCCGAGGAGGACACGCCGGGGACAAAGATGTCCAAACAAGAGAAGAAAAATGGTTTTAACACTTGTTGAAACTTGTGAAATGTTTACAAGTTGAAGTTAAACCGAGATAATGTTTAACACTAGTTTCAAGTTGAAGTTAAACCGAGATAATGTTTAACACTTGTTGAAACTTGAGAAAAGTTTACAAGTTGAAGTTAAATCGAGATAATGTTTAACACTTGTTGAAACTTGTGAAAAGTTTACAAGTTGAAGTTAAACCGAGATGATGTTTAACACTTGTTGAAACTTGTGAAAAGTTTACAAGTTGAAGTTAAACCGAGATGATGTTTAATACTTGTCGAAATTTTAAGAAAAATTTACAAGCTGAAGTTAAACCGGGGTCATGATTAAAGGAAGGGATGATATAGGTTCCATCACCTCAGGATGCCGAGGTAATAGAACCTAGGGGGCAGTTGTGAGAACATATTTTTTAGTGACAGCACGCGGCCGAGGTGGCACCGAAGTGTCAGCCGAGGTGCCACGTGTCCTGGTCATAATGCCGAGGTAATCTTGGCTAGGCGAGGTAATCTTGGCTAGGCCGAGTTATCTGCGAATATACCAGAATCCGTGTCACGACCCAAACCCGCCCCTATGGGTTTAGCACCGTAACCGGCCAGTAATCCGAGATTACCGAAGGCCTGCTTAACAGTAAAACAGTAATACAGAGTACAGGGGCTGGCGGAAGCCAAAACAGTAATTAAAAGATGTCTAATGAGCTGTGACAGTCTGTATGAAAAAAGACTCTTCTTAACATATTCACATTCAGAACAAAACAGTATATACATGCATCATTTACAGGCATTCAGGTTAGGGACCAAGTCCCCATCATAATAGTACAGTACAGGTACAGTCTATATAGTATTACAAAACAGAGACAAAAAGGGGGAATCTAAAACACCCCAAACAGCCTTGGCTCGGTCAGGCTTGGAACCTCGCAGTAAGGCACAATGGTTGGCTTGACAAAAAGGGAGATTAAAGAGGGTGACAAAAGGGAGATTAAAGGGGTGAATAGGATCAAGAAGATGCTGTTCTATCTTACAACTCTAAATTTGGCCCGGTTTCTCCATGAACAGGCTCCAACACTTAAAGAGGGTGAATTGATCGTCAAGTTGTTGCCGCTGTAGATGTTTGGAAACATTCAGATTTCCTGTGCAGAAACTACATCCTCAATGGCCTTGACAACATGCTATATAATGTTTACAGCCCTCTGAAGTCAGCAAAAGAATTATGGGATTATTCGGAGAAGAAATACAAGACAGAAGATGCCGACACGAAGAAATTTGTTGTCGATAAATTTCTGGATTTTGTTATGGTAGACTCCCAAGTGGTAATTTCTCAAGTTCAAAATTTTCAAATAATTTTGCATGATATTCATTCAAAAGGTATGTCTCTTAGCGAGTCTTTCCAAGTCACTGCTTTAGTGGAAAAGTTACCACCGGCTTGGAAAGATTTCAAAAATTATTTAAAACATAAACACAAGGAGATGACTATAAATGAGTTGATTATAAGATTGAGAATTGAGGAAGACAACCGAAAGGTTGAAAAGAAGAATGGGAAAAATCCTATTGAGTCCAAGGCTAATGTGATTGAACAAGTTCACAAACCACATAACAAAAAGAGGAAGTTTACTAGAGATGGTCCTAAACAAGGCGACAACAATGGCAACAAGAAGTTCAAAGGAAAATGCTATAACTGTGGCAAGACTGGACATCGAGCTTCTGACTGTCGTCGCCCTAAGAAGGATTACGGAAGTACAAGTAAAAAGACTACCAATCAGGCCAATGTAACTAAACTAGATTACATTTCCGACGGGGTGAATGACATCAACCTCTCTGCCGTGGTGTCTGAGGCTAATTTGGTTGGAAATCCTAAGGAATAGTGGGTTGACACTAGGGCAACTCGTCATATTTGTGCAGACAAGAAAATGTTCACTACCTACAATGAGGCTGCAAATGGTGAACAACTTTTCATGGGAAATTCTTCTACTTCTACTGTGGCTGGACAAGGAAAGGTGATCTTGAAGATGACATCAAGTAAGGAACTTACCCTCAACAACGTACTGTATGTACCTAACATCCGGAAGAATTTGGTTTCTGGCTCTTTATTAAGTAAAAATGGTTTTAGGCTTGTATTTGAGTCTGATAAATTTGTATTATCAAAGAGTGGTATGTATGTTGATAAGGGATACATGAGTGATGGTCTCTTCAAATTAAATGTAATGACAGTTATACCAAAAATTGTTATGAATAAGAATAACACATCTTTTGCTTATATTCTTTAGTCGAATTTATGGTATGGTAGATTAGGACATGTGAATTTTGATGCTTTGCGTAGATTAATTGGTTTGGATTATATACTAAAGTTTAAAATTGATCCTAATCATAAATGTGAAATTTGTGTAGAAGCAAAACTAACTAAGGCTCCATTTAGATCGGTTGAAAGAGAAACCGAACCTCTAGAATTAATTCATACAGATGTATGTGATCTTAAATTTGTTCAAACTAGAGAAAGCAAAAAGTATTTCATAATATTTATCGATGATTGCACAAGATATTGTTATGTTTATTTACTTAGAAGTAAAGATGAAGCCTTAGAAATGTTTAAACTTTACAAAAAAGAAGTTGAAAATCAACTTGGTAAAACCATTAAAATGGGTTAGAATGATACGGGTGGAATATGATGCACCATTAAATGAATTTTGTGCGCAACATGACATTATTCACCAAACTACAGCACCCTATTCTTCTCAGCAAAATGGAATTGCTGAAAGGAAGAATAGAACCCTAAAAGATGTAACGCCCTCAAAATAATTGCGTGAATCAATCATTCATAATATCCATAGACATAGGAGGATACAATATGCTCATTCATCAGAGTGTTCGTTACCGAAAGTATTACATGTTGACAACAAAAGTAAATGCCCTACGGGGTTACAACTTTCCAAGTCAATACTTGGTTACAACAAAAGAGGGTCAAAAGCCCTTTACAAGTTAAGCCCTTGGCTTTGAAATGAAAACATATGGCATATACAAAACAACCAAAACAGAGACTTTAGCCTCGAGACCTTCCAAGCTATGATCTTGGAGGCAACATGTCACATGTACCTGAAAATAGCGTCCCAGGGTGAGCCAAAACCCAGTAGAGATATGTTAAACCAGATATGAGAAATAACTAAAACATTAGCATTCAATAAATGGTTAACACTTATAAGCCGATTTACACCCATCCACATTTCAAATACATCTCTATTCACTTACCCAAGTTAATTTATAAACGTGGGTCATTATTCACTCAAATAATTCCAAATGAGACTACAACTCATACCATCAACGTTTCAATTATTAACAATTCGAAATGAGACTGCAACTCATACAGACAACACTTCAATTCATCAACAATTCAAAATGAGACTACAACTCATATTATCAACACTTCAATCATCAACATCATTCAGATGTATAAAACGCTTCGGGACTTTCACCCTAGACACTCCGGCCAACTTAATTATCAATGAAGTCCATCCCCTATCTTCTCCCAAACAGTGGAGTACATCCCCTATCTCCTTCCACACAATAGAGTACATTCCATTTCTTCTCTCAAACAAAGATACATATGCAATGTATTTAAACACGTTATCATATATAATGATCATTCATATCACATATTCAATGTGTTAATTCAACCATCATATTCAATGACATAACCCAATTGATTAGTTTCAATTTACCTAATCATCATGCAGTTCTACAACAATCATGACTATCCTCCACCGATAGCCCAAAACAGTTATATCTAGACAGATAAATAAATCTATCAGACAGATAAATTATTACATTTTCCATAGGTGAGTGATATATCAACCAAACTACACTATTTCATCACAATCTCCTCTAATTTCATGATTCTCAATTGAATTCCATATTTCCATAATAATTTCGTCATTTATACAATTGGTTTAGTAAATCCCAATTAGGGCATTTTTCCATTTTTCTCAAATATTGCCCCCAAGGCCAAATTTTATCAATCATACACAATAACCTCATTTTAGGGACCATACATACACTTGGAACCCCAAAAATAAAAACCCCTCTTTTATAATTTCAATTTCAAACCCTAACTTCACCCAAAAACCCTAAATCCCATTTATACAAAATGACCAATACTTATGTTAAAACTCATAAAGGAGAGTAGAATATCCCTACCTCAAGAAAAGAAGAGCTAAGCAAGAGATGAACTCCAAAGACACCGAAATCAACTTCTACTCGGATGAAAATGGAGATCTTGTGAAGCTCCAACTTTTTAATGAAGGAATGAGGGTGAAGAGACCACTAAATCTAGGTCAAAATGTAGAGAGATAGGGTATTTTAGAGTGAGAAGCTCTCAACTTAGGGTTTTGGAAAGTTTTAGAGAGAGAAAGGACAGAAAAAGTGATTTAAAATGTCACTTACGCGATCTGATATACGTGCAGTCCGCTCGAACGGAAAGTTTTATGCTCGAACGTCAGACACAAAAATTAAGCCCACTCGAACGTTAAAGACCGCTCGAGCGCCAAGACACAACAACAAGACACTACCCGCTCGAGCATAGAATACACACGTCTAGTATTTTACAGACTTCAGACAGTTGCTCGAGCGCCAGAAGGGCCGCTCGATCTTAGACCCGCTCGAGCGTAATAAACGCCGCTCGAGTGTGAAAAACACTTCAACAATATTTTTTTTTTTGCAGACACACAAAATACGACGACAACCCCGCTCGAGCGGAAGACCAAAATTCTGGGCAACAACCACTTGCACCCACTCACCACCAACCTGTCCTAAACACGCCCAAGACATTCCAAAACTCAAATTCAAAGAGTAAGAGGAGGAAAAGACATAAACAACAACATCAAACCACAAGACCTGAGTCCGAGACACCATAAAGGTTGGGTTAGAAACCGGGATCGCTATAAAAGAAATGATGAATGCCATGTTACTAAGTTCAGGCTTACCACAGAACTTGTGGGGGGAAGCAATATTGTCTGCTAATTATGTTCTTAACAGAATACCCCACAAGAAAACCAACAGCACTCCTTATGAATTGTGGAAAGGTCGACCGCCTTCCTACAAATACTTAAAAATGTATGGGTGTTTGGCAAAAGTTGAAATTCCTGTTCCTAAAAAGACTAAGATTTGACCAAAAACTGTAGACTGTGTATTTATTGGTTATGCTCAGAATAGTAGTGCATATCGGTTTCTGACTTATAAATCAGAAATACCTGATATAAATGTGAACACTATTATAGAGTCAAGAAATGCTGTGTTTCTTGAACATGTCTTTCCTTACAAGAAATGACAGGAATTAAGTTCACAGAAAAGAACTTATGATTGTACACAAAGTCAAGAAACTAATGACAATCAAACACGAGAGACTAGTAATGGTCTCGACCAACATGATTTAACTGATGATGAACCAAGACGAAGTAAGAGAGCGAGAACATCAAAATCCTTTGGTCCAGATTTTCTTACATACCTGTTAGAAAATGAACCTCAAAGCTTTAAGGAAACAATGACAGGTCCTGAAGCACCTTTGTGGAAAGAGGCTGTTAATAATGAAATTGAATCCATTATGCAAAATCATACTTGGGAATAGGTGGATCTTCCACCTAGTTCTAAACCTCTTGGATATAAGTGGATATTCAAGAGAAAAATGAAAGCAGATGGTTCAATAAACAAGTATAAAGCAAGACTTGTAGTAAAAGGTTACAGACAAAATGAAGGTCTGAACTATTTTGACACATATTCCCCTGTGACAAGAATAACATCCATTCGCATGCTTATTGCTATAGCAGCATTGTTTAATTTATAAATACATCAAATAGATGTTAAGATAGTTTTCTCAAACGGTGATCTAAATAAAGAGATCTATATGGAGCAACCCGAAGGGTTTATAGTACCGGGGCAAGAAAAAAGTTTGTCGGCTTGTAAAATCACTTTATGGATTAAAACAACCACCTAAGCAATGGCATGAAAAATTTGATCATGCTATGCTTACTAATGGAGATAAACGAATGTGACAAGTGCGTCTATGTTAAAAATACTGACCAAGGATATCTCATAGTTTGTCTTTATGTGGATGACATGCTTATCATTGGAAGCAGTCAAAACATGATCAAATCAACTAAGCAAATGCTTAACAAAAGATTTAATATGAAAGATATGGAGGTCGCAGATGTTATATTAGGAATGAAAATTACTAAAACATCTGACGAATATGCATTATCTCAATCTCATTATATTGAGAAAATTTTTGATAAATTTATCAAGGATGATTTGAATGTAGCTAGAACACCTGTAGACATCAGTCTTTATTTATCGAAAAATAAAGGTGATGCAGTGTCTCAGTTAAAATATTCCTAAATCATTGGAAGCCTAATGTACCTAATGAATTGTACTCGTCTGACATAGCTTATGCAGTCAGTAAATTGAGTAGGTACACTAGTAACCCGGAAAAGACCATTGGAAAATGATCATTCGGGTTCTTAGATATCAAAGATTTACTTGTGATCATGGTTTGAACTTTACTCGATATCCAACAGCACTCGAAGGTTATTGTGATGCCAATTGGATATCGGATACTAAAGATTCAAAATCTACTAGTGGATATGTCTTTATTCTGGGAGGCGCTGCTGTTTCTTGGAAATCCACGAAACAAACATGCATTGCACGATCCACAATGGAATCCGAGTTCATTGCTTTAGACAAAGTAGGAGAAGAAGCAAATGGCTTCGTCACTTCTTAGAAGACATTCTAATGTGGCCAAAACCTATGCCAGCTATTTGCATTCATTGTGATAGTCAATCTGCAATAGGCAAGGCACAAAATCATATGTATAATAGTAAGTCACGACACATTCGTCGTCGACATAATACCGTAAGGCAATTGCTCTCAAATGAAATAATCTCAATAGATTATATAAAATCTAAAGAGAATATTACGGATCCGTTAACAAAAGGTTTGACTAAAGAGCAAGTGTATAGTTCATTGAAGGGGATGGGATTAAAGCCTATTACATAAGAGTCATCATAATGGTAACCCTACTTATATGACTGGAGATCCCAAGAACTAAGTTCAAATGGACAACTAAGTTATGTGTGGCTCGCTAGAAATTACCAAGGGATTAAAATTTCCCTACCCATTCCTATGGTGAGAGTGATATTTGCAATATATGTTGTATGCAGGGGTCTAAGGATAAGCTTAGTTTTTAATGATCACTTATATCTTGATATAGGCATAAAAATCAAGACGAGTATAAGGAGATACTCACAATAAGAATCACCTATATGAGTGTCGAACTGGGGCCAGTTCTATGAGAATGAAGAGGCTACATTCTCTAGAAGCACTCATGAAAACCAAGAGCGTTCAAGGCCAAAATGAACACAACAGTGAGAACCACGATGTGTTAGAAGATATTTTGTGTGAAATCTATTGTCTTAGCTTACACAAACGGCTGACCAATTCAAGGCATCGCGTCCATTGGTTAGTTAGTAAGTCCGATAGGTTAGCACTACGGAAGGTTCAAGGGCGAAAACTACCTATCCTGATGCAAGATATTTTCAATTTATATTTTTTCAACAAATTCTGTATATTGTTGCATTTCCGTTGTCATCAAATTCCATTCATGTGGGGGATTGTTAGAAATGGTTGGAAAATTCTGGGTAAAAACATAAATTTTCCTAACTTTGGACTATTATTTAGGTGGGACCCGTACGCCAAAATTGGCAGATCTAAGTGGTAACGCGTTCTATGCCGCGTTGTGATTCACGTGGTATATTTGGTTGCTCAAAACCATTATCGAGTGAATGGGAAATTGAAGTCAAAGTGTGCTCCATGGAAATGGAGTTTTGGTGAAAAATCCTTAAAGGTTTGAAAAATGGCTTGTGCCACATTGATTTAGTGGGAAGTTTTGAGTGGGTTTATAAGGCATAGGATTGGAACTTGGGGTGTGCCCCAAGGGGTACCCAAGTTTTATAGAGAAAGAGGTTATGGCCAAAATGGGCTAGACCCATTGGACCCAAAAATCACCACATGCGCGCGCCGCCGCCGCCGCTGTCCGTCTGGTCGGTCGGGCGGGCTGGGCTTGGGTGCGGGTGCGTGGTGTGAGGTTGGGTTAGGCTTGTCCGGTCAATACCTATGTTTTTGGGCCAAAAACATTTGAATTTTATTTTTCTAAAATTAAATCCAAATTTTTCTAATTTGTTTTTCGGAAATTAAAATTCAAAATTGGGTCCGTTTTTCTCCCACTCAAACAGATTTGAATCTGTTTAAATTTCAGAAATCTCGGACAGATTTAAATCTGTGCAATTCGGTTTTATCTGTTTGAATTTGAACCCAAACAGTACCAATTCAAACCAACAGGTTCAGTACCTGTCCAAACAGGTATGCTACCTGTTCAATTCAAATTAAAAGGGTGCCACTACATCTATAAATAGACTAGCCCTCGTTTGATATATATTCAATAATTTCGTCCTAAATATTGTCTATTTTCTCTACATTTTTGCTGCATTATTTTCCTTCTAAGAAAGAGTGTAAACACTTAGTGTGTTCGTCGTTCGAATAAATTGTAGTGCTGGATTTATTCGTTGTTGATCATTTCATCTGGGAGATAGACGTCCACATTCTGAAAGTACCGTGGAGAGGACGAATTTGTCTTAAGGACACAGTGTCGAACATTGGACTTGATCAAAATATTATTCAAGAAATTAATCAAGTAAGTTGGTTATTTATTTATTTATTTTTATTTATTTAAATCAGATTTTGATTTTGTTTTTGTAACAAAATAAAAATCTGTTTTTATTTATTTTATTTTATTATTCTAGTTTGATTTTTGTAATCAAACATTCTCTCTAATTTCCTATTTTTCTTTGGTATTCTGTTTGTAGTTTAGTACACAAACATAATTTATTTATTTAAATACAGTGAAGATTGTCAAACAATAACTGAGTTTGGAAAATTTTCGGGTTATGTTGAAGCATTCTCAGAGTATGATTCCATTCATAATAGGTGGCACATGAATCCTTATACTTTGTGGTGTGTATATGGTGCATATGCACCATCTCTTCAAAAACTAGCTTTGAGATTACTTGTGCAACCTGCCTCTTCATGTTGTTGTGAGAGAAATTGGAGTACTTACTCCTTTATTCACTTAGCGAGAAGGAACAAAATGGTCCCTCAACGAGCGGAGGACTTGGTGTTCATTCATAGCAATCTTCGCCTTTTATCAAGGAGAAGCTCCCAATACTTGCAAGGAGAGACAAAAATGTGGGACACTGCTGAAGATAACTTTAACTCACTTGATGATGTTGGAATGCTTGGGATAGCTAACCTCTCACTTGATGAACCGGCTATGGAGGCGATCCTATTTACAGGTAAAGAGAAGATGGAGGCGGTGGTGAAGATGTTGTAATAGTTTCCTCTACTTAGGTTTACATTTTCTGATATTTTTGGATTTTGTAATAGATGATAGTTGTTAGTACATTGGACAATTTTATATTTTGTGGTTTGATTTTCATTCATTTTGTAACAAATGATGGTTGGTAGTTTCGAATGACATGTTATGTATTGACGGAATGCAATTTTATGTTATTTGTGAATGATATATATGATGTTAAATCAATTAAATGTTTATTTTTTTTATAATTTTAATAGCGTTATTTTGTATTTTTATTAACTTTTAATGATTTTTTTAATAATTTTGTGTGAGTGATTTTCCGACCACACTGCCAACTCAGTATTCAGCTGGAGAGTACTGGCAGAATAGATGACACCTGGCTGACCTGCAACAGAAAGAGAAGATTCCGGCGGTGGTTCGTCCACCTGGGGGCACTCCGACGACAAGTCAGTATATCTCTCAAAGATAATCAATTGTTGAACTCACTGTTCTGAATATAAATTGCGTACCTTAGACCCATCGGGGGTGCCTTTCTTTTATAGTTAACTCTGTCCTAGTCCCCATAGAAGCCTAGCTCTAATGGACTCAGGATTACTGCTAATCTTGGACTCCCAGTGGGATTGGGATAAACTCCCTAAGAGTCTTATCCTTACCCAACTGAAGTCTTCCCCAATTCTTGGACTCTTGTGCCTTATCCGCTTATCTCGGATTCTGATATCTACGAAGATAACCTCGGCCTTACCGAGATAACCTTGGCGTCATGACCAAGACACGTGGCACCTCGGCTGACACGTCGGCATCACCTTGGCCACGTGTTGGTACTCAGAAAATATATCCCCACAACTGCCCCCTAGGTTCTATTACCTCGGCATTTTGAGGTGATGAAACCTATACTAGAACTTCCTGCCAATACATCGGTTTTAAAGTCTCTCAGCTGAGATCATCTTATAGGCCGACATGTCTCTTTAAAGATTAAAGATCCCAAATCTCCTTCACGCGTATGAGCTGTCATGCAAAATAACTCAACCGTTTCAGCCACACGTCTTCCCTTTACCGGATCGTACTCTGTACGCGCTTGTAAGTCGTCTCGCGCCTGTATGCGCGTGACAAATCCGTTTTTCTAGGCTCATCAATTTCTTTTTGCCGCCCTTTCATGTTTTTGGACAAAACCAATATCCCTTCTCTTCGTCTCTTCACTTTTCATCGTTTCTGAAGCTTTCTCTCTCTCTAGTTTTCTCAAACCCTCCATTGTTTCAAGCTTTCAAGCTTTGCTATCACTACCGTTTATCTTCCTCCGGCGAGGTTCTTTTTCTGCTACCGCCGTTTGTCTGACTTCGACGATCTCAACTCCGGCTTCCCCTCCTCGGTGAGTTACTGTTTCCTCCCGATTTAACATCTTGTTTCAGTTTTTGAAGATATCTTGAATTCCTGTCATTTTTGCGAACTTGCTTGTGACTTTGATTAGTTTAATCTGTTCATGTATCTGAGTATGATTGCCTCGTGATTCTGTTTTTGCCTAATTTCTTCTTGAGTATTCACAACCTGCACACAAATTTGCCCACTTTTGCCATTGTTCTTGGCCTTGTACCTTTTTACACACTCGGTCACAGTGTTCTTGGTAGTTCACCCTTGTTCTTGATTCTGAAACACGTTCTTGTTTTCTGTTTTCTGTGCCTTTTCCAGATTCCTGCCTTCGATCTTTGTTCCCACAAACTTAGGTTTTGGGATTTGTTTGTAGAACCCACAAATTTTTAGAAAAAACTGAAACGAATTCCTTCTAGATCCATACAAACCCTTACCATAGTCTATTTTTAGGTTTTTAGCCGAGGTCATTTAAATCCTCCAAAAATACTTCTTCCTGAAATCCGATACCTCCATTTAAGCCGACGCCATGGGTATGTGGAAGCATAGGGTAGACACCCCGACAAAATTAGAATACTTTAGGCGAGAGTTTTCCATCCCTGCCGACGTCCATCTGAGGTTGGCTGAGGAGGATGACTCCATTATGCCTACAACTGATTCTATGTCATTCCCTGTGGTAGCCTTCATTGAGTGCGGACTTCGGCTCCCACTCAACATCCTTTTTCGTGAAATACTTCACTATTATAAACTGAACCCAATGCAGCTTGCCATTAACTCCTACCGAGTCATTAATGGCATCATAGCCTTAGCCAAACAAGAAAACGTTAGGGTTACCTTAGCCGATATCCAGTATTGCTACACCATGTGTGGCCTCACAAAAGACATGGGCTATGTTTACTACCTCAAGCCGAGATCCACAGAATACAAAATCGTAGCCTACCTCCTAGACTCCAACAAGGGAGCTGGAGATGATTACTATTACCTCGGGGAACTGGGAGTTTGCTCCAGATGAGGACCTCCATCTTTATCTTCTTCCTCGAACAGTTTTTGTAGAGGGCATTGGTAAGAGCCCTATGTTCATACTTACTTGTTTTCAAAGTCTTCAATACTTTGTTTGTTTTCTAACGTCCGTCTTTCTTGCAGCTCTTCCTCAGCCACCAAAGGGCTTTCGTCAGTTTTTCTTTCCCAGCAAAGACTTGAGAAAACTATTGGATTTGCCAGTCCTCAAAAGGAGAGCCCCTCTGGTACTCAATTTTATTCCCTCTTACAAGTCGGTTCTTCCCGACGTTCCGAAGAAGAAGAAGAAGAGTCTGTCTCCGCCTTCTGCCACAACTCCTCAAGCTGCCTCCACATCTCGGCAAGATCAAAGATCAACTTCTGATCCTGCAGAGCAGCCGTCAACCTCGGCTCCGTATCTGATCCCGATATCCCAGCGCCAGCACCAGCGACAAACCGTTTTCTCTGCCGAGATGGGCCGTCAAAAAGCAGTTGCCAAGGATCTTTTGGCCAACATTCCAGATTCAGTTAATGCTCAACCAGCACCATCCCAGTCAAAACCGAAGACAAAAAGGATCAAGAAGGCTCAGCCAAAGGCAAAGGTGACTCAGGTTGACATTGAGGACACCTTGCCGATCTCCAAACTGGCTGAGAGCGATAAGTCCAACTCTGCTGCGGAGAAGAGGCCTGCCGAGGCTCAACCATCCGAGTCTACCCGATCAAAGAGGCCGAGGTCGTCCGCTGCAATCGCCTCGGGGTCTTCAAAGCATGATGCCCCCTGGGCCCCCCAAATCACACTGGAAGATAAGCCAGTTATGGCCAGCGATAGTGCCGATGACATTAATGTCGGCGTTGCCCTTAGTACCGCCCTGCTTCTTCCCGGCGATCTCGACCGAAACGCCGAGTTAAGTGAATATGAGAACTATGCTCTGATGCTTCAACGCTCCGTTCAAGTAAGTGTCTTTATTTGGTCGTCTTTCTTTCTTTCTTTCTTTCTATACTTTAGAAGATTTTGTAATAACTTCTGTTCTGATTTATTTTTTCTCAGGCCATCCAGCATGCCCATTCTTTCTCAGTACAATCTTTCGAGAACCGGGAGAAGCTGGCCGAGAGGAAGAGGGAGGTCTCCACTCTTCAGAAGACTAATAAAAACTTGCAATCAAAGATGAAGATTTTAGAGGATCAAGTCGAGGATGCTATCAAGGCTCAACATGACGCCAAGAGAAAGCAGGTGCTGCTGAGGCCATTAACAAAGTTCTTGAGGCCCAGAGGAAAGAGTCTGAGGAAAATATGGCCCAAGCCCAAAAAGAACTCCAAGATGCCTTGGCCACCAAAGACGCTGAGCTGAAGGAGGCCGACCAAAAGGGATACAACGAGGGGGTGGCCGATGTCACGGCAGACTATGAAAAACAAGTGAAGCAGGCATGCAACAAGGGTTTCACCCTTGGTTGGATGTCTCTTCTAAAAAAGCTTGATGTCCCCGAGGACTCGCCCCTCAGGAACACCGACGTCATTCTTCTTCCATTCCTTCCAACTCCAAGTCAATCCGACGACGAATCTGAGTCTGAGGAGGAGACCTTGGTGAGGAAGCAAAAAGATGCTGCTGGGGCCAAGTCCTCTTCTCAAAATGAACAAGTCCTGGACTTGACTCAAGATGAGGAGGGTGAGGAGGTCCCTAAGGATGCCACTTCTGAGAAGCCATCATCGGACGTGCCTCTTGCCAATAAGAGCCTCGATCTAACCCATCAAGAAATTGACGCCGAGCTTGCGGCTGAGAAAGCCGCCGAGATGTCTTCTCAACAGTCCTCCGAGGTCCAAACCCAACTTGCAAATGCTGCTGAAGACTCTTAATTTTCATGTTTTTCTCTTCCTTCTGTGCTTTGTACTTTTGTTTTTCTCTTGAAACAATGTGAACTTTTCATATTGCCGAAGTGCCTTCTTATAAATACAACTTCTTTGTTTTGAACGTTTGTATGTTTGCCTTCTCTTTACTACTCTTGTATGATTCTATACTTAGAATTTTTTGCATATCTTTAATATACACTTCAATCTTTGTGCAACCTTTTCGGGGTGACACACCTCGGTCATACAAACTTGGTTTAACTTTAACCTGTAAACTTTTCTCAAGTTTCAACAAGTGTTAAACATGATCTCAGTTTAACTTGAACTTGTAAACTTTTCTCAAGTTTCAACAAGTGTTAAACATTATATCAGTTTAACTTGAACTTGTAAACTTTTCTCAAGTTTCAACAAGTGTTATACATTTTCGATTTAACTTGAACTTGTAAACTTTTCTCAAGTTTCAACAGTGTTAAACATTCTCGGTTTAACTTGAACTTGTAACTTTTCTCAAGTTTCAACAAGTGTTAAACCCATTTTTCTTCTCTCTGCCCCCTGATGTGAACCTAAGTTCCACTTGGGTTCTCATTATACATGTATTCCAGAAACAACGTTATGTATCTTTATCAGTCAAGTGTATAAACATATATAAACAAGCTAAAACTTTATTTTTTACTTCGGCAAAATGACAAAAAATTCTAATGATAGAAAATTTCAAATTGCAAGTGTTCCAAGGCCTCAGCAACTCTTTGCCCTCATTATCTTCAAGCCGATATGCCCCATTGCCCAGTACTGAGATGATTCTGTAGGGTCCTTCCCAATTTGGGCCAAACTTTCCCTCTCTGGGATCCTTCTTGTTGCCGACGACTTTCCTCAAGACGAGGTCACCGATTTGAAACTCCCTTGGGTTGACCCTTTTTTAAGCTCTGGCAAGCTGCTGCTGGTATGCTGCCAGCTGAATTGCAGCTCTCTCCCTTCTTTCTTCTAGTAGGTCCAGATCTCAGGCTAAGAGTACATCATTAGTCTTTCTCTACTCCCTGGGTTCTGATCCCAGGGATGCTACCTCCAGCGGAATGACAGCTTCTGTGCCATATGCATGGCAAGGGGGATTCCCCCGTTGATCTTCTCGGCGTAGTCCGATATGCCCAGAGCATACTTGGTAGTTCGTCCACCCACTTTCCTTTTGCTACCTGCAGCCTCTTCTTTATTCCCATCCAAGATAACTTTGTTGATGCTTTTACTTGTCCATTGCTTTGAGGAAAGCTTGGGGTTGAAAAGTAGTTATTGATCTTGAACTTTGCGTAGAAGCTCTTGATTAGCTTACTGTCAAATTGTGTTCCGTTGTCTGCGACTATTGCTCTTGGGATCCCAAATCTTGTATTATGTTCTTCCATATGAAGCTTTTACGTCCACATCTCGGATCTTGACTAAGGGCTCAGCTTTATCCACTTGGTGAAGTAATCTGTTGCTACCAGCAGGTACTTCCTTTGCCCAGTTGCTTGGGGCAGTTGTCCACAAGATCCATACCCCATTAGGCAAATGGCCAAGGACTGGATACTGGGTTCAGGTCTGCTGCTGGTTGGTGTATCAAAGGTGCAAACCTTTGGCACTTTTCACACTTCTTGACATAGGCCTCTGCATCTTTCTGCATGTAGGGCCACTAATACCCCTGGGTAATGGCCCTATGAGCTAGTGATCTGCCTCCAGCGTGGCTTCCGCAAATTCCTTCATGTATTTCATATAGAAAATCTTCAACTTGTGAAGGATGTACGCACCTCAAAAGGGGTCCAGTGAAGAATCTTCTGTAGAGATGTCCTTCTGCTGTCAAACTGAATCTTGCTGACTTCAATCTGATCTTATGTGCCTTCTTATGGTCATCTGGTAGCTTTCCTTCTTTCAGGAATGCAATAATTGCATCCATCCAGCTTGGTCCCATGTCCACACACATTGCTTCACGCTCTGTGGTCAGTGGTTCGATGCTCGGGCCCGACAAGTAGTCAACCATTATTGTCCTTACTTTTCCAGGTTGTACTGCGCTAGCTAGGTTGGCTAATGCATCGGCGTGACTGTTATCATCTCGGCTAACCTGGAGTAGTCGGCAGTTCTGAAACAAGGCTGCCAACCTGATGACCTCCTTTGCGTAGGCCGACATCCTTTCATCACGAGCTACAAACTCGCCGTTGTCTGGTTGACTATAAGTTGTGAGTCACAAAAGACTATTACCTTATCTGCTTGTACTGCTGCTGCCAGTTTCAGTCCTGCAATGAGTGTTTATACTCTGCTTGTTATTGTTTGAGGCCTTGAACCCCAAACGAATTGATTGTTCTAGTACTGCCCATCTGGGATATCAATACTACTCCTACCCCGCTCCCTGTCGGTTTGAACTCCCATCAACGAACAGTCGAAAGGAGTCGCCGATGTAAATGCTGCAGGGTCTGAGTTTTTCCTCTTTCCTTTGTTCTTTCTTTGGCTGGGCTCCTCCTTGCTTGTTTGGACCTCGTTCACCTGGCTCAACGGAGCCCGATGTTTGATGGATTCTGGAGTGAACTCGGCCACGAAGTCGGCCAAAACCTGGCCTTTGATTGCTGTTCTGGGTCTGTACTCCAGGTCATACTGGCCCAGGGACTGCCCATCTGGCTATTCTTCCTGTCAGGTCTCCTTGTTGCAGTAAGGACTTCAAGGGGTGTTCAGTTAGCACCACAATTTTATGGGCCTGGAAGTAATGGTTTAGCTTCTTTGAAGCCATTACTAAGCCAATGCCAATTTCTCTAAGGGTAGATACCTCGTTTCTGCATCGGCCAGGGTTTTGCTTACATAGTAAACAGCCCTTTGTTCCCCTTTTTCTTCTCGGACTACTACTGCGCTTATCGCATGTTCTGAAACTGCTAAGTATAAAAACAGCTCCTCTCCAGGTTCTGGATTTGAAAGAACTGGGGCTGTGGTCAGATACTTCTTTAGGTCGGCCAAGGTGGCTTCGCATTCTTCGGTCCACAGGAAGTCTGTGGCTTTCTTTACTAAGTTGAAGAAAGGTCTGCACTTGTTGAGCTTCTGCTGATGAACCTATTCAGGGCTGCGGCCCTTCCGGTTAGCATTTGTACCTGTTTTGCCGACGTCGGGCTCTTCAACTCCAGGATGGCCTTGATCTGATCTGGGCTGGCCTCAATGCCCCTTCTGGTCACCAGGTATCCCAGAACTTACCAGATCCAACTCCAAATGCGCACTTTGATGCATTGAGTCGGAGCCGATATGCTTTAAGGATTTCAAAGACTGCTTTGAGGTCGGCCAGATGACCTTCTGGTTCCTTGGTCTTCACGACTATGTCGTCGATGTAAACTTCCACTGTTCGGCCAATCAGGTGTCTGAACATCTTGGTTACCAACCTTTGGTAAGTTGCTCCTGCGTTTTTCAACCCAAAAGGCATCACCTTGTAGCAGTACAGCCTTTTGGGGTGATAAACGTAGTCTTCTCTTCATCCGCGGGGTACATGCTATCTGGTGATACCCCCTGTAGGCATCCAGAAGCTCATCCTTCCATGCCCTGAAGTGGCGTCCACTAGCTGGTCAATCTTGGGTAGAGGGAAGCTGTCTTTGGGACAGGCCTTGTTTAGGCTGGTAAAGTCCACGCAGACCTTCCATTTACCATTCTTCTTCTTCACTACTACTGTTCGATAGCCATGTCGGGTAATTTACCTCTCGATGGCCTAGCCTCCAGAAGTCTGTCTACTTCTTCCTCCACTGCTTCGACGTGCAACAATGTCGGTCTTCTTGCTCGTTGGATTACAGGTTTGGCCGACCTGTCAACGTTCAGTTTATGGCATGTGACCTTGGGGTCAATGCCAGGCATTTCGTAAGGTGTCCAAGCAAACACCTCAATATTTGCTCTTGGAAAGCTTCCAACTCTTTTTCCTCTTCTTCGGCTAAGCCCGAGCCGAGAAGAAAGAAGCGTTCTTCATCCCCTTTCTGGACTAGGATTTTCTTCAGTGCTTCTTCACTCTTCTCGGCTGGCTCTTTGCCGACATCCTCTAGGACCTCCATCCTCGTCTTCGATCTCTGCCTTCTCTGGTTCTCGAATGCTGCAGGTGGATTTCATTGCTGCCATGGAGCAATTCTTTGCCTGCAGCTGATCTTCTCTGACCTTCTCAATCCCATGCTCTGTTGGGAACTACAATAGTTGATGCAGTGTTGAGGGAACAGCCCCCATTGCATGCAACCATGGCCTTCCCAAGATGATGTTGTAAGGGGAGGGTGTGTCGATTACGGTGAACTCTGTTGTTATCTTCTTCGTGCCAGCCTGCACATCTATGCTTACTGCGCCTAGTGGCCATGTCGGCATTCCATTGAACCCGACCATTGGGCTGTTAGATTGTTCCATATCGTCTGGGTGAAGGCCCAGCTCCTTGTAACATCTGACATACATGATGTCACAAGAGCTGCCTTGGTCAATCAAGATGCGCTTCACTTGGCATTCCCAACCTGGAGGGATACTACCAAGGCATCATTATGTGGATGTGCACCATCTCAAGGTCGGCTTCTGTAAAGGACACTACTGGTCCCTGGCACTCCTCTGCCCGATGTCTCTTCTCCCGACTTGGTAGACATGCTGCAGGTGCTTTACCCTCTAGTCTCTCCCCTTATTTCGTTCTCTTTGACCTTCGAGTGAATTACATTAATTACCCGAGGTTCTCCTGCTGGAGGTTGTTGTGCTGGGGGAGGCAGCCGCTGGTGCCTAGGTAATCTTGCCTGCTCTTCTCTTGTCCTGGCTTCATCGACAAGGTCTCTCAGATGGCCTTGCCTCAGGTCTTCTAAGTGTGCTTTCAGGGCTCTGCAGCCCTGAGTCATATGCCCATCTTCATTGTGGTAGGCACAATGCCTGCCAAGGTTTCTTCCCATAAATTCTCCTGGTGCCCTCGCTGGTGTTCTGAAATAGGGTTGATTCCGAATTTGATCCAGGACTTTGTGAATTGGGATTCGGAACACAGTTGTCACTGCCTGTGTAGCCCTCAGTTCTGTCTCTTGCTTGCTCGATCCATTGTTACCTCGACCTCGCTTCGGCGAGCCGTTTCCTTTCTCTTGCTTTGTCTCCTTAGTCCCCGACGTGTCTTTCGGCTCTGGCATACTTCTCGATTCTCGCCATGAGCTCTTCCATGCTTTTTGGCAATGTCTTTGCCAAAGACTTTCGAGTGGACAGTCGTCTTTTAGGCCGTTTTTGAAAGATACGACCGCCACCTCTTGATTATATTCTGGTATTCGGTTGAACACCTCATAGTATCTTTTTGCATAGGCCCTAAGGCCTTCATCCTTATTGATCTTCAGAGCCATCAATGCGTCCACCCTCAATGGCTGCAGCTTGTTTGTCACGAACCTGGCCACAAACATCTCGGCTAGGCCTTCCCAAGTCTTCACGCTTCCCTTTGGTAGTTTGTGGAACCAATCTGATGCAATCTCCCCGAAGGATGAGGAACACTTTGCAGAGCAACGGCTCGTTCCCAGTGTACAACGCCATCGCGTTCAGGTATAATCCGACGTGAAAGTTGGGGTCCGACTTCCCATCGTATATCTGAAACCTCGGCATACTGAATCTCTTCGGGACCTCAACCTTGTCTAGCTCTACCGAGAATGGTGTTCTCGGTTTGATAGTTGAGGTTACCTCGGCATGATCTTGCTTCCTCTTGAGGTAATCTCTCAAGTCCTCTTTGGTGCGCCCAGGAGCTCGGCTATCTCCCGATTTCAGTCTCTTAGGTGCACTGCTTTCAGCTTCGTTGTGAGCCCTTTTTGATCTTTCTTCGTTGGTCGCGTCGAAGCACAACTCCTACCTCTGAACATGCCGATGTTCTCTGGGTCTGCCTCCTTGGTGCATGTGTCCTTCGAGACTCTTCCCTTCCTGGCTCTCTACGCCCGACCTCCCTTGAAGGTCGGTGAGAATGTCTTTCGCTTCTGGGTCTGGGGGGCTACGGGGATTGTTTTCTGCCTCCCTTCTGGGCATTGGCCGCTGGAATCGGCGTGTCTGCAGCGGGAATGGTGGCTGCATGAACGTTGTTTTGCATCATGAAATGACGACCGATTGCAGGTCCGCCAATTTGTTTGCCATCTCTTTACCTCTTCGTCCCTCCGCAAGCATCTATTTCCATACCTGGAGGTCATCCTCTTGTAGTACCCACTTCGATCTGGATTCTTTGGTACGTCGCATCCTGGCCGACGTCTTTGTTGCTGTGATTCTGGTCACGAGTTTCTGTGTTGCGGTTGTCTCCTTCGACGTCAAGGTCGATAGGTCTGCCACTCCCAGCAGGAGTGTCGTCCCCAATCTTTTCCTTCTGTCCGTTGCTGGCCATCTATTCTCCTTTCTTTCCCACAGACGGCGCCAAATTGTGTGAGTGATTTTCCGACCACACTGCCAACTCAGTATTCAGTTGGAGAGTACTGGCAGAATAGATGACACCAAGCTGACTGCAATAGAAAGAGAAGATTCCGGTGGTGGTTCGTCCACCTGGGGGCACTCCGACGATCAAGTCAGTATATCTCTCAAAGATAATCAATTGTTGAACTCACTGTTCTGAATATAAATTGCGTACCTTAGACCCATCGGGGGTGCCTTTCTTTTATAGTTAACTCTGTCCTAGTCCCCATAGAAGCCTAGCTCTAATGGACTCAGGATTACTACTAATCTTGGACTCCTAGTGGGATTGGGATAAACTCCCTAAGAGTCTTATCCTTACCTAACTGAAGTCTTCTCCCATTCTTGGACTCTTATGCTTTATCCGCTTATCTCGGATTCCGATATCTACAGAGATAACCTCGGCGTCATGACCAAGACACGTGGCACCTCGGTTGACACGTCAGCGTCACCTTGGCCACGTGTTGGTACTCAGAAAATATATCCCCACAAATTTTATTACATATAATAAATAAAATTAATTATATATATTAAATGTGTCCCGAACATGTCGTGTCTCCCATTTTTTAAAAATTTGCGTATCCGCATGTCTGTGTCCGTGCTTTATAGAATGTAGGAAATGAAATATAATTTCATATATAGAATCATTATAAAATTTAAACAACAAATCCGTACTATAGAATAATATATATTTGATATTGGGTATAGAATAATACACGAGAAAGTTTTTAAAAAAGAAGAAGACAGTTTAGCATTAAAAAAAAAACGTAATACCCTTTAAAGAATTAAGAAGAAAAACGTGAAATGCAAAATTGGTATTAGGTTTGTGAATTATCTCAATTTATCATATGAAAAATACATATTTGTCAAATAAAATCCATATAAAATAGGTAAAGTTACGGTTTGTGTAAAAATCTCTATATAATTAAGAAAATACATGCTGGCATGGCTCTCTTAGAAAAAAGTAAGTCTTTTTAATGTGCCACTTAAATATGAAAAAAACACTACTTTTAATGATATATATACGATTAGGGTAGAGTTTGGAAATTAAATTTTTAACATTTTTTTAAAATCATATTTAGAAAAAATTTAAAATATATAAGATTTTATTGGGTTGATAACCCAACAAAAGAAATGATTTTTATTTGTTTATTTATATTTTTGTTTAGAAAAATGTGAAATATTTTAAAAATTGACACATTATTAAAAATAAAATCTAAAAAAAATTATGTACAAAGCCTGTCAACAAGCTCACAATAATTTTTTGGAAAGAATTCGGAAAGAATTAGGTGTTCTCATTAATTTAACTAAAATGAAGGGAGTGTTTGGAAAGAGAATATATTAGGGTTTTTTTTTTTAAATTTTTTTTTCTTTTAAAGATTTGATTGAGAAGATTTTAATTAAAAAGTGAAAAAAGTAATATATATATATATATATATATATTTTAATTTTGTACACATCCTTTACATAAAAGATTTAAAATTTATTAAAATAAGGGAATTTTATTTTTAAATGCCTAGTAATATTTTTAGAAGGATAACACAATATTTTATATTAGTAAAGATTTTTTAAAAGAGACGGTGACAAAAATGTCTCCACCACACTATCCACTCCATGTAACACTTATTGCTTTTTATAAAATTTACTTATAAATCTAATCTTAAAAAATGTTGATCCAGTTAGTTTCAAAAAAATTTATATAGATCAATAAGTTTCATTGATTTTTAAAATGTAGATTTAACATGTTATTTAAAAATTAGATTTACGATTATACTTTTATTTCTATTATGTTTCCTTCTCTGTTTTTTTTATTTTTATTTTATTTTTTGTTAGAAATATAAGATACACAATCTATAGGAAATCAAATCTGTGATGAATTTTTATATGAGAATTTTTTTTATTTGAAAAACATCTGAAAAGAAAAAGGAGTACAAAAATGATTTCAAATATGAGATTTTTAAATATTATAAAATAATGTGGAATTCTTCAAACATTTCAAAATGAGTATAAAACTCCTTCGTAAGATTTGGAAAAATGTATAATTCCAATGTAACAGATAAAAAAAAATTTAGTGTACTTTTTTTCAAACGTAACACTCCAATATAACACTCAAAAAGAAGATATGAGATTCTTCAAATCATTCCAATAGGATGTAGAATTCTTTAAACTATTTCAAAAGGAGTACAAAAATTTCCTAGTAAGTTTTGAACAAATGTATAATTTCAAAGTGTAAGTGTTACATTTAGAAAGAGTACATTAATGTTTTTGTGTGTTATATTTGAGTTGTTACATTTGGGATTACATTGATTTGAGTATTACGTTTGTGAAAATCACACTAAGATTTTTTTGTGCGTTATATTGGAGTGTCACACATTTGAGAAAATTACATTAAGGAGTTTTCTTTCAGTGTTACATTGTTACGTTTAAGAAAAGTATACCAATGAGTTTTTTTAATGTGTTACATTGGAATATTACATTTTTGTTCGTAATGTGGAATTTATCACAAAAGGAGCAAAAATTCAAAACCTCTATAATGCGGATTGTCCAAATGTGTAATTTTATATTTGGAGAAATCTACTTTTATCTCTAAAAAATTAAACTCAAATATGTAAGTGACTATCATTTTGTGTAATTTATACTTTAACAAGACCTTTGGGTTCATAAGAAAAAATAAAAAATTAAATAGTTCATAATATCACATTTTGATATTTATTAGTGCTTTATCCTTACTTTTTTAACTCACTTGAAAATTTTGAAATTTTATTACTTTTGATCTAGATCTCTGTTGTTTATGAAAATTTTGAAATTTTATTACTTTTGATCTAGATCTCTGTTGTTTATGAAATTTATATATTTTTAATTGTTTCACTAGGATTTATAAAACAAAATTCATGATGAATATTAAATTTTTAAAAAATACAAAATTTTATTGACTTACACTAACTTGATCATCAAAATTTAATTAATCTAAGTTAGTGAAATTTCAGTGACATTGCTAACGTTGCGCTAAAGAATCAATCATTCAATTCTTATTGCTGCGACGTCGCCGACTAACAAGCAAATCTCATTGCTGCGATGTTGCCGACTAACAAGCAAATCTCAAGAACTTATTTTAAATCTCGAGAACTTTAAATAACAAATGAATTATTGATGTCTTTAAAATCTTACACAATCTTATGGAGGATCTCTTTCTAATTTTATCTTAAAACAATCAATTTATAAACAAATTCAAAAGCATTAACGTTGTATTTAATTGTGGGATTTAGAGAGAAATTTAAAAAAGAGAAAAGAGAAATATATGTAAAATTAAGTCAAATACGGATATATTTTATTTATTTATTTATTTATTTATTTTTGTTACAGGAAATCTTCCCTACCCTCCCGCAGGTCCAAGGCAACGCCCTTTGCAGAGATTACCAGAGTGTCCTGTCAGCCGTTCCGAGCGAAAAGATTATAACTTGGGAACTTGCCCCGACCTCCCAAGACAACAGGTCCAAGGCATCGCCCCTTGTAGAGATCACCAGGGTGTCCTGTTAGCCGTTCCGAGCGAGGAGATTATAACCTAGGAACTTGCCCCGACCTCCCAAGACAAGCTCCGATTAAGTCAGGACTCGCACAGCGGGAGAGTATTGAACCCACACCAAGTGTTGATTAGACAACTTGAGATCCAACCTCCTAACCAACTGTGCTTCGCCTAGGAGATTGGCCCAGAGGAGAGGGAATTGAACCTGTAACCTTAGGGCTTAAACCCAAAGCCTTAACCACAATGCCACCCACCCCTGTTTTTGTTTTTGTTTTTGTTTTTTGTTTTTTTTTTTCAAATTCATCTTCAAATATTTCAATCAACGCAACATAAAAAACTAAACTTTGTACAGAAGAGTACAAAACACATGTGATTGTTTGTTGGCTCAATGCACCCGAATAAAGTTCCTCTCATATTCCTTCTCTACGAAGTTGGGAATTTTTTAAGTGTCACTGGAGTGGGTATATTGTTGTGCTTTAATATAATTATTGTGGGGATATATTTTCTGAGTATCAACACGTGGCGAGGTGACGCCGACGTGTCAGCTAAGGTGCCACGTGTCTTGGTCATAACGCCGAGGTTATCTCGGCAAGGTCGAGGTTATCTCCGAAGATATCGGAATCCGAGATAAGCGGATAAGGCACAGGAGTCCTAGAATGGGGGAAGACTTTAGTTGGGTAAGGATAAGACTCTTAGGGAGTTTATCCCAATCCGACTGGGAGTCCCAGATTAGCAGTAATCCTGAGTCCATTAGAGCTAGGCTTCTATGAGGACTAGGACTGAGTTAACTATAAAAGAAAGGCACCCCCGATGGGTCTAAGGTACGCAATTTGTATTTTGAACAGTGAGATTAGCACTATTGATTATCTTTGAGAGATATACTGACTTGATCGTCGGAATGCCCCCGGGTGGACGAACCACCGCCGGAATCTTCTCTTTCTGTTACAGGTTAGCCAGGTGTCATCTATTCTGCCAGTTCTCTCCAGCTGATTACTGAGTTGACAGTGTGGTCGGAAAATCACTCACACAATTTGGCGCCGTCTGTGGGAACGAAAGGAGAATAGATGGCCAACGACGGACAGAAAGAGAAGGTTGGGGACGACACCCCTACTGAGAGTGGGAAAACACATACCCTGACGTCGAAGGACAACACGACAACGAAGAGACTCGTGATAAGAATCACGGAGGAAAAGACGTCGGCCAGGAGGGCGACATACCGAAGAAATCGGACCGGAGCGGGTATTATAACGAGGACGACCTCCAGATATGGAAAGATAGATGCTTATGGAGGGACGACGAGATAAAGGGAATGGCGGACAAATTGGCAGACCTGCAAACGATCGTCAATTTCATGATACAGAACAATGTCATGCAGTCACCGTTCTCGCTACAAGATACACCGATTCTAGCGGCCAAGAAAGGTGCCCAGAAAGGGGGACAGAAAATGGTTCCTGCAGTCCCTCAGCATGGCGGGACCAAGGGACATTCTCACCGGCCTTCGCGGGAGGTCGGGCATGGAGAATCCCAGAAGACACGTCGAACAAAAGAAACCTGCACCAAAGAACATCGGATGTTCAGGAGAAGGAACTCTATTTCGACACGACCAATGAAGGGAGGTCAAAAGGACTCACGATGACACTGGAAGTAGTGCACCAAAGAAGCTGAAATCCGAGATAGTCGAGCTCTTGGACGAACCAAAGAGGATCTGGGAGATCACCTACAGAGAAGCAACATGATGCCGATGTACCTCCCGGTCAAGCCGGAACGCCGTTCTCGGAAGAATTAGACAAAGTTGAGGTCCCGAAGAGATTCAGTATGCGAGGTTCCAGATATACGATGGGAAGTCGGACCCCAACTTTCACGTCGGATATACCTGAACGCGATGGCGTTATACTCTGGGAGAGCCGTTGCTCTGCAAAGTGTTCCCCTCATCATTCAGGGAAACTGCATCGGACTGGTTGCCGAAAGGAACTGTGAAAACCTGGGAAGGCCTGGCCGAGATGTTTGTGGCCAGGTTCGTGACAAACAAGCTACAGCCATTGAGGGTGGATGCCCTAGTGGCCCTGAAGATCGGCGAGGATGAAAGTCGTAGGGCCTATGCCAAAAGGTATTATGAGGTATTCAACCGAATACCAGGATGCAACCAAGAGGTGGCGGTCATGTCATTTAAAAACGGCTTCAAGGATGACTGCCTTCTTCAAAAATCACTGGCAAAGACATTGCCGAAAAGCATAGAGGAGCAGATGGCCAGGATAGAAAAGTATGCCAGAGCCGAGGAGGACACGCCGGGGACAAAGATGTCCAAATAAGAGAAGAAAAATGGTTTTAACACTTGTTGAAACTTGTGAAACGTTTACAAGTTGAAGTTAAACCGAGATAATGTTTAACACTTGTTGAAACTTGAGAAAAGTTTACAAGTTGAAGTTAAATCGAGATAATGTTTAACACTTGTTGAAACTTGTGAAAAGTTTACAAGTTGAAGTTAAACCGAGATGATGTTTAACACTTGTTGAAACTTGTGAAAAGTTTACAAGTTGAAGTTAAACCGAGATGATGTTTAACACTTGTCGAAATTTTAAGAAAAATTTACAAGCTGAAGTTAAACCGAGGTCATGATTAAAGGAAGGGATGATATAGGTTCCATCACCTCAGGATGCCGAGGTAATAGAACCTAGGGGGCAGTTGTGGGAACATAATTTTTTAGTGACAGCACGCGGCCGAGGTGGCACCGAAGTGTCAGCCGAGGTGCCACGTGTCCTGGTCATAATGCCGAGGTAATCTTGGCTAGACCGAGGTTATCTGCGAATATACCAGAATCCGTGTCACGACCCAAACCCGCCCCTATGGGTTTAGCACCGTAACCGGCCAGTAATCCGAGATTACCGAAGGCCTGCTTAACAGTAAAACAGTAATACAGAGTACAGGGGCTGGCGGAAGCCAAAACAGTAATTAAAAGATGTCTAATGAGCTGTGACAGTCTGTATGAAAAAAGACTCTTCTTAACATATTCACATTCAGAACAAAACAGTATATACATGCATCATTTACAGGCATTCAGGTTAGGGACCAAGTCCCCATCATAATAGTACAGTACAGGTACAGTCTATATAGTATTACAAAACAGAGACAAAAAGGGGGAATCTAAAACACCCCAAACAGCCTTGGCTCGGTCAGGCTTGGAACCTCGCAGTGAGGCACAATGGTTGGCTTGACAAAAAGGGAGATTAAAGAGGGTGACAAAAAGGGAGATTAAAGAGGGTGAATAGGATCAAGAAGATGCTGTTCTATCTTACAACTCTAAATTTGGCCCGGTTTCTCCATGAACAGGCTCCAACACTTAAAGAGGGTGAATTGATCGTCAAGTTGTTGCCGCTGTAGATGTTTGGAAACATTCAGATTTCCTGTGCAGAAACTACATCCTCAATGGCCTTGACAACATGCTATATAATGTTTACAGCCCTCTGAAGTCAGCAAAAGAATTATGGGATTATTCGGAGAAGAAATACAAGACAGAAGATGCCGACACGAAGAAATTTGTTGTCGATAAATTTCTGGATTTTGTTATGGTAGACTCCCAAGTGGTAATTTCTCAAGTTCAAAATTTTCAAATAATTTTGCATGATATTCATTCAAAAGGTATGTCTCTTAGCGAGTCTTTCCAAGTCACTGCTTTAGTGGAAAAGTTACCACCGGCTTGGAAAGATTTCAAAAATTATTTAAAACATAAACACAAGGAGATGACTATAAATGAGTTGATTATAAGATTGAGAATTGAGGAAGACAACCGAAAGGTTGAAAAGAAGAATGGAAAAATCCTATTGAGTCCAAGGCTAATGTGATTGAACAAGTTCACAAACCACATAACAAAAAGAGGAAGTTTACCAGAGATGGTCCTAAACAAGGCGACAACAATGGCAACAAGAAGTTCAAAGGAAAATGCTATAACTGTGGCAAGACTGGACATCGAGCTTCTGACTGTCGTCGCCCTAAGAAGGATTACGGAAGTACAAGTAAAAAGACTACCAATCAGGCCAATGTAACTAAACTAGATTACATTTCTGACGGGGTGAATGACATCAACCTCTCTGCCGTGGTGTCTGAGGCTAATTTGGTTGGAAATCCTAAGGAATAGTGGGTTGACACTGGGGCAACTCGTCATATTTGTGCAGACAAGAAAATGTTCACTACCTACAATGAGGCTGCACATGGTGAACAACTTTTCATGGGAAATTCTTCTACTTCTACTGTGGCTGGACAAGGAAAGGTGATCTTGAAGATGACATCAAGTAAGGAACTTACCCTCAACAACGTACTGTATGTACCTAACATCCAGAAGAATTTGGTTTCTGGCTCTTTATTAAGTAAAAATGGTTTTAGGCTTGTATTTGAGTCTGATAAATTTGTATTATCAAAGAGTGGTATGTATGTTGATAAGGGATACATGAGTGATGGTCTCTTCAAATTAAATGTAATGACAGTTATACCAAAAATTGTTATGAATAAGAATAACACATCTTTTGCTTATATTCTTTAGTCGAATTTATGGTATGGTAGATTAGGACATGTGAATTTTGATGCTTTGCGTAGATTAATTGGTTTGGATTATATACTAAAGTTTAAAATTGATCCTAATCATAAATGTGAAATTTGTGTAGAAGCAAAACTAACTAAGGCTCCATTTAGATCGGTTGAAAGAGAAACCGAACCTCTAGAATTAATTCATACAGATGTATGTGATCTTAAATTTGTTCAAACTAGAGAAAGCAAAAAGTATTTCATAATATTTATCGATGATTGCACAAGATATTGTTATGTTTATTTACTTAGAAGTAAAGATGAAGCCTTAGAAATGTTTAAACTTTACAAAATAGAAGTTGAAAATCAACTTGGTAAAACCATTAAAATGGTTAGAAGTGATACGGGTGGTGAATATGATGCACCATTAAATGAATTTTGTGCGCAACATGACATTATTCACCAAACTACAGCACCCTATTCTTCTCAGCAAAATGGAATTGCTGAAAGGAAGAATAGAACCCTAAAAGATGTAACGCCCTCAAAAGAATTGCGTAAATCAATCATTCATAATATCCATAGACATAGGAGGATACAATATGCTCATTCATCAGAGTGTTCGTTACCGAAAGTATTACATGTTGACAACAAAAGTAAATGCCCTACGGGCTTACAACTTTCCAAGTCAATACTTGGTTACAACAAAAGAGGGTCAAAAGCCCTTTACAAGTTAAGCCCTTGGCTTTGAAATGAAAACATATGGCATATACAAAACAACCAAAACAGAGACTTTAGCCTCGAGACCTTCCAAGCTATGATCTTGGAGGCAACATGTCACATGTACCTGAAAATAGCGTCCCAAATAGGGTGAGCCAAAACCCAGTAGAGATATGTTAAACCAGATATGAGAAATAACTAAAACATTAGCATTCAATAAATGGTTAACACTTATAAGCCGATTTACACCCATCCACATTTCAAATACATCTCTATTCACTTACCCAAGTTAATTTATAAACGTGGGTCATTATTCACTCAAATAATTCCAAATGAGACTACAACTCATACCATCAACGTTTCAATTATTAACAATTCGAAATGAGACTGCAACTCATACAGACAACACTTCAATTCATCAACAATTCAAAATGAGACTACAACTCATATTATCAACACTTCAATCATCAACATCATTCAGATGTATAAAACGCTTCGGGACTTTCACCCTAGACACTCCGGCCAACTTAATTATCAATGAAGTCCATCCCCTATCTTCTCCCAAACAGTGGAGTACATCCCCTATCTCCTTCCACACAATAGAGTACATTCCTTTCTTCTCTCAAACAAAGATACATATGCAATGTATTTAAACACGTTATCATATATAATGATCATTCATATCACATATTCAATGTGTTAATTCAACCATCATATTCAATGACATAACCCAATTGATTAGTTTCAATTTACCTAATCATCATGCAGTTCTACAACAATCATGACTATCCTCCACCGATAGCCCAAAACAGTTATATCTAG
Organism: Camellia japonica; assembly: GCA_030407325.1. Classification (NCBI taxonomy): domain Eukaryota; kingdom Viridiplantae; phylum Streptophyta; class Magnoliopsida; order Ericales; family Theaceae; genus Camellia; species Camellia japonica. Next base: position 9,725,823 of record JAPPVO010000032.1, on the reverse strand, counting down.
ACAGATAAATAAATCTATCAGACAGATAAATTATTACATTTTCCATAGGTGAGTGATATATCAACCAAACTACACTATTTCATCACAATCTCCTCTAATTTCATGATTCTCAATTGAATTCCATATTTCCATAATAATTTCGTCATTTATACAATTGGTTTAGTAAATCCCAATTAGGGCATTTTTCCATTTTTCTCAAATATTGCCCCCAAGGCCAAATTTTATCAATCATACACAATAACCTCATTTTAGGGACCATACATACACTTGGAACCCCAAAAATAGAAAACCCCTCTTTTATAATTTCAATTTCAAACCCTAACTTCACCCAAAAACCCTAAATCCCACCATTTATACAAAATGACCAATACTTATGTTAAAACTCATAAAGGAGAGTAGAATATCCCTACCTCAAGAAGAAAAGAAGAGCTAAGCAAGAGATGAACTCCAAAGACACCGAAATCAACTTCTACTCGGATGAAAATGGAGATCTTGTGAAGCTCCAACTTTTTAATGAAGGAATGAGGGTGAAGAGACCACTAAATCTAGGTCAAAATGTAGAGAGATAGGGTATTTTAGAGTGAGAAGCTCTCAACTTAGGGTTTTGGAAAGTTTTAGAGAGAGAAAGGACAGAAAAAGTGATTTAAAATGTCACTTACGCGATCTGATATACGTAATCCGCTCGAACGGAAAGTTTTATGCTCGACGTCAGACACAAAAATTAAGCCCACTCGAACGTTATAAAGACCGCTCGAGCGCCAAGACACAACAACAAGACACTACCCGCTCGAGCATAGAATACACACGTCTAGTATTTTACAGACTTCAGACAGTTGCTCGAGCGCCAGAAGGGCCGCTCGATCTTAGACCCGCTCGAGCGTAATAAACGCCGCTCGAGTGTGAAAAACACTTCAACAATATTTTTTTTTTGCAGACACACAAAATACGAGCAAACCCCGCTCGAGCGGAAGACCAAAATTCTGGGCAACAACCACTTGCACCCACTCACCACCAACCTGTCCTAAACACGCCCAAGACATTCCAAAACTCAAATTCAAAGAGTAAGAGGAGGAAAAGACATAAACAACAACATCAAACCACAAGACCTGAGTCCGAGACACCATAAAGGTTGGGTTAGAAACCGGGATCGCTATAAAAGAAATGATGAATGCCATGTTACTAAGTTCAGGCTTACCACAGAACTTGGGGGGAAGCAATATTGTCTGCTAATTATGTTCTTAACAGAATACCCCACAAGAAAACCAACAGCACTCCTTATGAATTGTGGAAAGGTCGACCGCCTTCCTACAAATACTTAAAAATGTATGGGTGTTTGGCAAAAGTTGAAATTCCTGTTCCTAAAAAGACTAAGATTTGACCAAAAACTGTAGACTGTGTATTTATTGGTTATGCTCAGAATAGTAGTGCATATCGGTTTCTGACTTATAAATCAGAAATACCTGATATAAATGTGAACACTATTATAGAGTCAAGAAATGCTGTGTTTCTTGAACATGTCTTTCCTTACAAGAAATGACAGGAATTAAGTTCACAGAAAAGAACTTATGATTGTACACAAAGTCAAGAAACTAATGACAATCAAACACGAGAGACTAGTAATGGTCTCGACCAACATGATTTAACTGATGATGAACCAAGACGAAGTAAGAGAGCGAGAACATCAAAATCCTTTGGTCCAGATTTTCTTACATACCTGTTAGAAAATGAACCTCAAAGCTTTAAGGAAACAATGACAGGTCCTGAAGCACCTTTGTGGAAAGAGGCTGTTAATAATGAAATTGAATCCATTATGCAAAATCATACTTGGGAATAGGTGGATCTTCCACCTAGTTCTAAACCTCTTGGATATAAGTGGATATTCAAGAGAAAAATGAAAGCAGATGGTTCAATAAACAAGTATAAAGCAAGACTTGTAGTAAAAGGTTACAGACAAAATGAAGGTCTGAACTATTTTGACACATATTCCCCTGTGACAAGAATAACATCCATTCGCATGCTTATTGCTATAGCAGCATTGTTTAATTTATAAATACATCAAATAGATGTTAAGATAGTTTTCTCAAACGGTGATCTAAATAAAGAGATCTATATGGAGCAACCCGAAGGGTTTATAGTACCGGGGCAAGAAAAGAAAGTTTGTCGGCTTGTAAAATCACTTTATGGATTAAAACAACCACCTAAGCAATGGCATGAAAAATTTGATCATGCTATGCTTACTAATGGAGATAAACGAATGTGACAAGTGCGTCTATGTTAAAAATACTGACCAAGGATATCTCATAGTTTGTCTTTATGTGGATGACATGCTTATCATTGGAAGCAGTCAAAACATGATCAAATCAACTAAGCAAATGCTTAACAAAAGATTTAATATGAAAGATATGGAGGTCGCAGATGTTATATTAGGAATGAAAATTACTAAAACATCTGACGAATATGCATTATCTCAATCTCATTATATTGAGAAAATTTTTGATAAATTTATCAAGGATGATTTGAATGTAGCTAGAACACCTGTAGACATCAGTCTTTATTTATCGAAAAATAAAGGTGATGCAGTGTCTCAGTTAAAATATTCCTAAATCATTGGAAGCCTAATGTACCTAATGAATTGTACTCGTCTCTGACATAGCTTATGCAGTCAGTAAATTGAGTAGGTACACTAGTAACCCGGAAAAGACCATTGGAAAATGATCATTCGGGTTCTTAGATATCAAAGATTTACTTGTGATCATGGTTTGAACTTTACTCGATATCCAACAGCACTCGAAGGTTATTGTGATGCCAATTGGATATCGGATACTAAAGATTCAAAATCTACTAGTGGATATGTCTTTATTCTGGGAGGCGCTGCTGTTTCTTGGAAATCCACGAAACAAACATGCATTGCACGATCCACAATGGAATCCGAGTTCATTGCTTTAGACAAAGTAGAGAGAAGAAGCAAAATGGCTTCGTCACTTCTTAGAAGACATTCTAATGTGGCCAAAACCTATGCCAGCTATTTGCATTCATTGTGATAGTCAATCTGCAATAGGCAAGGCACAAAATCATATGTATAATAGTAAGTCACGACACATTCGTCGTCGACATAATACCGTAAGGCAATTGCTCTCAAATGAAATAATCTCAATAGATTATATAAAATCTAAAGAGAATATTACGGATCCGTTAACAAAAGGTTTGACTAAAGAGCAAGTGTATAGTTCATTGAAGGGGATGGGATTAAAGCCTATTACATAAGAGTCATCATAATGGTAACCCTACTTATATGACTGGAGATCCCAAGAACTAAGTTCAAATGGACAACTAAGTTATGTGTGGCTCGCTAGAAATTACCAAGGGATTAAAATTTCCCTACCCATTCCTATGGTGAGAGTGATATTTGCAATATATGTTGTATGCAGGGGTCTAAGGATAAGCTTAGTTTTTAATGATCACTTATATCTTGATATAGGCATAAAAATCAAGACGAGTATAAGGAGATACTCACAATAAGAATCACCTATATGAGTGTCGAACTGGGGCCAGTTCTATGAGAATGAAGAGGCTACATTCTCTAGAAGCACTCATGAAAACCAAGAGCGTTCAAGGCCAAAATGAACACAACAGTGAGAACCACGATGTGTTAGAAGATTTTGTGTGAAATCTATTGTCTTAGCTTACACAAACGGCTGACCAATTCAAGGCATCGCGTCCATTGGTTAGTTAGTAAGTCCGATAGGTTAGCACTACGGAAGGTTCAAGGGCGAAAACTACCTATCCTGATGCAAGATATTTTCAATTTATATTTTTTCAACAAATTCTGTATATTGTTGCATTTCGTTGTCATCAAATTCCATTCATGTGGGGGATTGTTAGAAATGGTTGGAAAATTCTGGGTAAAAACATAAATTTTCCTAACTTTGGACTATTATTTAGGTGGGACCCGTACGCCAAAATTGGCAGATCTAAGTGGTAACGCGTTCTATGCCGCGTTGTGATTCACGTGTATATTTGGTTGCTCAAAACCATTATCGAGTGAATGGGAAATTGAAGTCAAAGTGTGCTCCATGGAAATGGAGTTTTGGTGAAAAATCCTTAAAGGTTTGAAAAATGGCTTGTGCCACATTGATTTAGTGGGAAGTTTTGAGTGGGTTTATAAGGCATAGGATTGGAACTTGGGGTGTGCCCCATGGGGTACCCAAGTTTTATAGAGAAAGAGGTTATGGCCAAAATGGGCTAGAATGGGACCCAAAAACCACATGCGCGCCGCCGGCCGCTGTGTCTGGTCGGTCGGGCGGGCTGGGCTTGGGTGCGGGTGGTGTGAGGTTGGGTTAGGCTTGTCCGGTCCAATACCTATGTTTTGGGCCAAAAACATTTGAATTTTATTTTTCTAAAATTAAATCCAAATTTTTCTAATTTGTTTTTCGGAAAATTAAAATTCAAAATTGGGTCCGTTTTTCTACTCAAACAGATTTGAATCTGTTTAAATTTCAGAAATCTCGGACAGATTTAAATCTGTGCAATTCGGTTTTATCTGTTTGAATTTGAACCCAAACAGTACCAATTCAAACCAACAGGTTCAGTACCTGTCCAAACAGGTATGCTACCTGTTCAATTCAAATTAAAAGGGTGCCACTACATCTATAAATAGACTAGCCCTCGTTTGATATATATTCAATAATTTCGTCCTAAATATTGTCTATTTTCTCTACATTTTTGCTGCATTATTTTCCTTCTAAGAAAGAGTGTAAACACTTAGTGTGTTCGTCGTTCGAATAAATTGTAGTGCTGGATTTATTCGTTGTTGATCATTTCATCCTGGGAGATAGACGTCCACATTCTGAAAGTACCGTGGAGAGGACGAATTTGTCTTAAGGACACAGTGTCGAACATTGGACTTGATCAAAATATTATTCAAGAAATTAATCAAGTAAGTTGGTTATTTATTTATTTATTTTTATTTATTTAAATCAGATTTTGATTTTGTTTTTGTAACAAAATAAAAATCTGTTTTTATTTATTTTATTTTATTATTCTAGTTTGATTTTTGTAATTAAACATTCTCTCTAATTTCCTATTTTTCTTTGGTATTCTGTTTGTAGTTTAGTACACAAACATAATTTATTTATTTAAATACAGTGAAGATTGTCAAACAATAACTGAGTTTGGAAAATTTTCGGGTTATGTTGAAGCATTCTCAGAGTATGATTCCATTCATAATAGGTGGCACATGAATCCTTATACTTTGTGGTGTGTATATGGTGCATATGCACCATCTCTTCAAAAACTAGCTTTGAGATTACTTGTGCAACCTGCCTCTTCATGTTGTTGTGAGAGAAATTGGAGTACTTACTCCTTTATTCACTTAGCGAGAAGGAACAAAATGGTCCCTCAACGAGCGGAGGACTTGGTGTTCATTCATAGCAATCTTCGCCTTTTATCAAGGAGAAGCTCCCAATACTTGCAAGGAGAGACAAAAATGTGGGACACTGCTGAAGATAACTTTAACTCACTTGATGATGTTGGAATGCTTGGGATAGCTAACCTCTCACTTGATGAACCGGCTATGGAGGCGATCCTATTTACAGGTAAAGGAGAAGATGGAGGCGGTGGTGAAGATGTTGTAATAGTTTCCTCTACTTAGGTTTACATTTTCTGATATTTTTGGATTTTGTAATAGATGATAGTTGTTAGTACATTGGACAATTTTATATTTTGTGGTTTGATTTTCATTCATTTTGTAACAAATGATGGTTGGTAGTTTCGAATGACATGTTATGTATTGACGGAATGCAATTTTATGTTATTTGTGAATGATATATATATGATGTTAAATCAATTAAATGTTTATTTTTTTTATAATTTTAATAGCGTTATTTTGTATTTTTTATTAACTTTTAATGATTTTTTTAATAATTTTGTGTGAGTGATTTTCCGACCACACTGCCAACTCAGTATTCAGCTGGAGAGTACTGGCAGAATAGATGACACCTGGCTGACCTGCAACAGAAAGAGAAGATTCCGGCGGTGGTTCGTCCACCTGGGGGCACTCCGACGATCAAGTCAGTATATCTCTCAAAGATAATCAATTGTTGAACTCACTGTTCTGAATATAAATTGCGTACCTTAGACCCATCGGGGGTGCCTTTCTTTTATAGTTAACTCTGTCCTAGTCCCCATAGAAGCCTAGCTCTAATGGACTCAGGATTACTGCTAATCTTGGACTCCCAGTGGGATTGGGATAAACTCCCTAAGAGTCTTATCCTTACCCAACTGAAGTCTTCCCCAATTCTTGGACTCTTGTGCCTTATCCGCTTATCTCGGATTCTGATATCTACGAAGATAACCTCGGCCTTACCGAGATAACCTTGGCGTTATGACCAAGACACGTGGCACCTCGGCTGACACGTCGGCATCACCTTGGCCACGTGTTGGTACTCAGGAAATATATCCCCACAACTGCCCCCTAGGTTCTATTACCTCGGCATTTTGAGGTGATGAAACCTATACTAGAACTTCCTGCCAATACATCGGTTTTAAAGTCTCTCAGCTGAGATCATCTTATAGGCCGACATGTCTCTTTAAAGATTAAAGATCCCAAGATCTCCTTCACGCGTATGAGCTGTCATGCAAAATAACTCAACCGTTTCAGCCACACGTCTTCCCTTTACCGGATCGTACTCTGTACGCGCTTGTAAGTCGTCTCGCGCCTGTATGCGCCGTCTGACAAATCCGTTTTTCTAGGCTCATCAATTTCTTTTTGCCGCCCTTTCATGTTTTTGGACAAAACCAATATCCCTTCTCTTCGTCTCTTCACTTTTCATCGTTTCTGAAGCTTTCTCTCTCTCTAGTTTTCTCAAACCCTCTATTGTTTCAAGCTTTCAAGCTTTGCTATCACTACCTATTCAGGGTTGCGGCCCTTCCGGTTAGCATTTGTACCCGTTTTGCCGACGTCGGGCTCTTCAACTCCAGGATGGCCTTGATCTGATCTAGGCTGGCCTCAATGCCCCTTCTGGTCACCAGGTATCCCAGGAACTTACCAGATCCAACTCCAAATGCACACTTTGATGCATTGAGTCGGAGCCGATATGCTTTTAGGATTTCAAAGACTGCTTTGAGGTCAGCCAGATGACCTTCTGGTTCCTTGGTCTTCACGACTATGTCGTCGATGTAAACTTCCACTGTTCAGCCAATCAGGTGTCTGAACATCTTTGTTACCAACCTTTGGTAAGTTGCTCCTGCGTTTTTCAACCTAAAAGGCATCACCTTGTAGCAGTACAGCCATTTTGGGGTGATAAACGTAGTCTTCTCTTCATCCGCGGGGTACATAGCTATCTGGTGATACCCCCTGTAGGCATCCAAGAAGCTCATCCTTCCATGCCCTGAAGTGGCGTCCACTAGCTGGTCAATCTTGGATAGAGGGAAGCTGTCTTTGGGACAGGCCTTGTTTAGGCTGGTAAAGTCCACGCAGACCTTCCATTTACCATTATTCTTCTTCACTACTACTATATTCGATAGCCATGTCAGGTAATTTACCTCTCGGATGGCCCTAGCCTCCAGAAGTCTGTCTACTTCTTCCTCCACTGCTTCGACGTGCAACAATGTCGGTCTTCTTGCTCGTTGGATTACAGGTTTGGCCGACCTGTCAACGTTCAGTTTATGGCATGTGACTTTGGGATCAATACCAGGCATTTCATAAGGTGTCCAAGCAAACACCTCAATATTTGCTCTTAGGAAAGCTTCCAACTCTTTTTCCTCTTCTTCGGCTAAGCCCGAGCCGAGAAGAAAGAAGCATTCTTCATCCCCTTTCTGGACTAGGATTTTCTTCAGTGCTTCTTCACTCTTCTCGGCTGGCTCTTTGCCGACATCCTCTAGGACCTCCGCATCCTCGTCTTCGATCTCTGCCTTCTCTGGTTCTCGAATGCTGCAGGTGGATTTCATTGCTGCCATGGAGCAATTCTTTGCCTGCAGCTGATCTCCTCTGACCTCCTCAATCCCATGCTCTGTTGGGAACCACAATAGTTGATGCAGTGTTGAGGGAACAGCCCCTATTACATGCAACCATGGCCTTCCCAAGATGATGTTGTAAGGGGAGGGTGTGTCGATTACGGTGAACTATGTTGTTATCTTCTTCGTGTCAGCCTGCACATCTATGCTTACTGCGCCCAGTGGCCATATCGGCGTTCCATTAAACCCGACCATTGGGCTGTTAGATTGTTCCATATCGTCTGGGTGAAGACCCAGCTCCTTGTAACATCTGACATACAGGATGTCACAAGAGCTGCCTTGGTTAATCAAGATGCGCTTCACTTGGCATTTCCCAACCTGGAGGGATACTACCAAGGCATCATTATGTGGATGCTACACCATCTCAAGGTCGGCTTCTGTAAAGGACACTACTGGTCCCTGGCACTCCTCTGCCCGATGTCTCTTCTCCTCGACTTGGTAGACATGTTGTAGGTGCTTTACCCTCTAAGTCTCTCCCCTTATTTCGTTCTCTTTGACCTTCGAGTGAATTACATTAATTACCCGAGGTTCTCCTGCTGGAGGTTGTTGTGCTGGGGGAGGCAGAGCCGCTGGTGCCTAAGGTAATCTTGCCTGCTCTTCTCTTGTCCTGGCTTCATCGACAAGGTCTCTCAGATGGCCTTGCCTGACTAGGTCTTCTAAGTGTGCTTTCAGGGCTCTGCAGCCCTGAGTCATATGCCCATCTTCATTGTGGTAGGCACAATGCCTGCCAAGGTTTCTTCCCATAAATTCTCCTGGTGCCCTCGCTGGTGTTCTGAAATAGGGTTGATTCCGAATTTGATCTAGGACTTTGTGAATTGGGATTCGGAACACAGTTGTCACTGCCTGTGTAGCCCTCAGTTCTGTCTCTTGCTTGCTCGATCCATTGTTACCTCGACCTCGCTTCGGCGAGCCATTTCTTTTCTCTTGCTTTGTCTCCTTAGTCCCCGACGTGTCTTTCTCGGCTCTGGCATACTTCTCGATTCTCGCCATGAGCTCTTCCATGCTTTTTGGCAATGTCTTTGCCAAAGACTTTCGAAGTGGACAATCGTCTTTTAGGCCGTTTTTGAAAGATACGACCGCCACCTCTTGATTATATTCTGGTATTCGGTTGAACACCTCATAGTATCTTTTTGCATAGGCCTTCATCCTTATTGATCTTCAGAGCCATCAATGCGTCCACCCTCAATGGCTGCAGCTTGTTTGTCATGAACCTGGCCACAAACATCTCAGCTAGGCCTTCCCAAGTCTTCACGCTTCCCTTTGGTAGTTTGTGGAACCAATCTGATGCAATCTCCCCAAAGGATGAGAGGAACACTTTGCAAAGCAACGGTTCGTTCCCAGTGTACAATGCCATCGCGTTCAGGTATAATTCGACGTGAAAGTTGGGGTCCCACTTCCCATCGTATATCTGGAACCTCGGTATACTGAATCTCTTCGGGACCTCAACCTTGTCTAGCTCTACCGAGAATGGTGTTCTCGGTTTAATAGTTGAGGTTACCTCGGCATGATCTTCCTTCCTCTTGAGGTAATCTCTCAAGTCCTCTTTGGTGCGCTCAGGAGCTTGGCTATCTCCCGATTTCAGTCTCTTAGGTGCACTGCTTTCAGCTTCGTTGTGAGCCCTTTTTGATCTTTCTCCGTTGGTCGCGTCGAAGCACAACTCTTGCCTCTGAACATGCCGATGTTCTCTAGGGTCTGCCTCCTTGGTGCAATGTGTCCTTCGAGACTCTTCCCTTCCTGGCTCTCTACGCCCGACCTCCCTTGAAGGTCGGTGAGAATGTCTTTCGCTTCTAGGGTCCTGGGGGGCTACGGGGATTGTTTTCTGCCCTCCCTTCTGGGCATTGGCCGCTGGAATCGGCGTGTCTTGCAGCGGGAATGGTGGCTGCATAACGTTGTTTTGCATCATGAAATTGACGACCGATTGCAGGTCCGCCAATTTGTTTGCCATCTCTTTTACCTCTTCGTCCCTCCGCAAGCATCTATTTTTCCATACCTGGAGGTCATCCTCCTTGTAGTACCCACTTCGATCTGGATTCTTTGGTACGTCGTCATCCTGGCCGACGTCTTTGTTGCTGTGATTCTAGTCATGAGTTTCTGTGTTGCGGTTGTCTCCTTCGATGTCAAGGTTGATAGGTCTGCCACTCCCAGCAGGAGTGTCGTCCCCAATCTTTTCCTTCTGTCCGTTGCTGGCCATCTATTCTCCTTTCTTTCCCACAGACGGCGCCAAATTGTGTGAGTGATTTTCCGACCACACTGCCAACTCAGTATTCAGTTGGAGAGTACTGGCAGAATAGATGACACCAAGCTGACTTGCAATAGAAAGAGAAGATTCCGGTGGTGGTTCGTCCACCTAGGGGCACTCCGACGATCAAGTCAGTATATCTCTCAAAGATAATCAATTGTTGAACTCACTGTTCTGAATATAAATTGCGTACCTTAGACCCATCGGGGGTGCCTTTCTTTTATAGTTAACTCTGTCCTAGTCCCCATAGAAGCCTAGCTCTAATGGACTCAGGATTACTACTAATCTTGGACTCCTAGTGGGATTGGGATAAACTCCCTAAGAGTCTTATCCTTACCTAACTGAAGTCTTCTCCCATTCTTGGACTCTTATGCTTTATCCGCTTATCTCGGATTCCGATATCTACAGAGATAACCTCGGCGTTGCCGAGATAACCTCGGCGTCATGACCAAGACACGTGGCACCTCGGTTGACACGTCAGCGTCACCTTGGCCACGTGTTGGTACTCAGAAAATATATCCCCACAAATTTTATGACATATAATAAATAAAATTAATTATATATATTAAACGTGTCCCCAACATGTCGTGTCTCCCATTTTTTGAAAATTTGCGTATCCGCATGTCCGTGTCCGTGCTTTATAGAATGTAGGAAATGAAATATAATTTCATATATAGAATCACTATAAAATTTAAACAACAAATCCGTACTATAGAATAATATATATTTGATATTGGGTATAGAATAATACACGAGAAAGTTTTTAAAAAAGAAGAAGACAGTTTAGCATTAAAAAAAAAAACGTAATACCCTTTAAAGAATTAAGAAGAAAAACGTGAAATGCAAAATTGGTATTAGGTTTGTGAATTATCTCAATTTATCATATGAAAAATACATATTTGTCAAATAAAATCCATATAAAATAGGTAAAGTTACGGTTTGTGTAAAACTCTATATATAATTAAGAAAATACATGCTGGCATGGCTCTCTTAGAAAAAAGTAAGTCTTTTTAATGGGCCACTTAAATATGAAAAAAACACTACTTTTAATAATATATATACGATTAGGGTAGAGTTTGGAAATTAAATTTTTAACATTTTTTTAAAATCATATTTAGAAAAAATTTAAAATATATAAGATTTTATTGGGTTGATAACCCAACAAAAGAAATGATTTTTATTTGTTTATTTATATTTTTGTTTAGAAAAATGTGAAATATTTTAAAAATTGACACATTATTAAAAATAAAATCTAAAAAAAATTATGTACAAAGCCTGTTAACAAGCTCACAATAATTTTTTGGAAAGAATTCGGAAAGAATTAGGTGTTCTCATTAATTTAACTAAAATGAAGGGAGTGTTTGGAAAGAGAATATATTAGGGTTTTTTTTTTAATTTTTTTTCTTTTAAAGATTTGATTGAGAAGATTTTAATTAAAAAGTGAAAAAAGTAATATATATATATATATTTTAATTTTGTACACATCCTTTACATAAAAGATTTAAAATTTATTAAAATAAGGGAATTTTATTTTTAAATGCCTAGTAATATTTTTAGAAGGATAACACAATATTTTATATTAGTAAAGATTTTTTAAAAGAGACGGTGACAAAATGTCTCCACCACACTATCCACTCCATGTAACACTTATTACTTTTTATAAAATTTACTTATAAATCTAATCTTAAAAAATGTTGATCCAGTTAGTTTCAAAAAAATTTATATAGATCAATAAGTTTCATTGATTTTTAAAATGTAGATTTAACATGTTATTTAAAAATTAGATTTACGATTATACTTTTATTTCTATTATGTTTCCTTCTCTTTTTTTATTTTTATTTTATTTTTTGTTAGAAATATAAGATACACAATCTATGGAAATCAAATCTGTGATGAATTTTTATATGAGAATTTTTTTTATTTGAAAAACATCTGAAAAGAAAAAGGAGTACAAAAATGATTTCAAATATGAGATTTTTAAATATATAATAAATTGTGGAATTCTTCAAACATTTCAAAATGAGTATAAAACTCCTTCGTAAGATTGGAAAAATGTATAATTCCAATGTAACAGAGAAAAAAAAATTTAGTGTAATTTTTTCAAACGTAACACTCCAATATAACACTCAAAAAGAAGATATGAGATTCTTCAAATCATTCCAATAGGATGTAGAATTCTTTAAACTATTTCAAAAGGAGTACAAAAATTTCCTAGTAAGTTTTGAACAAATGTATAATTTCAAAGTGTAAGTGTTACATTTAGAAAGAGTCCCAGATTAGTAGTAATCCTGAGTCCATTAGAGCTAGGCTTCTATGAGGACTAGGACTGAGTTAACTATAAAAGAAAGGCACCCCCGATGGGTCTAAGGTACGCAATTTGTATTTTGAATAGTGAGATTAGCACTATTGATTATCTTTGAGAGATATACTAACTTGATCGTCGGAATGCCCCCGGGTGGACGAACCACCGCCAGAATCTTCTCTTTCTGTTGCAGGTTAGCCAGGTGTCATCTATTCTGCCAGTTCTCTCCAGCTGATTACTGAGTTGACAGTGTGGTCGGAAAATCACTCACACAATTTGGCGCCGTCTGTGGGAACGAAAGGAGAATAGATGGCCAACGACGATAGAAAGAGAAGGTTATGGACGACACCCCTACTGAGAATTGGGGAAACATTGACCCTGACGTCGAAGAAGACAACTACAACGAGAGACTCGTGATAAGAAGCACGGAGGAAAAGACGTCGGCCAGGAGGGCGGCATACCGAAGAAATCGGACCGGAGCGGGTTATTTAACGAGGACGACCTCCAGGTATGGAAAAATAGATGCTTGTGGAGGGACGACGAGATAAAGGGAATGGCAGACAAATTGGCAGACCTGCAAACGGTCGTCAATTTCATGATACAGAACAATGTCATGCAGCCACCGTTCTCGCTACAAGATACACCGATTCTAGCGGCCAAGAAAGGTGCCCAGAAAGGGGGACAGAAAATGGTTCCTGCAGTCCCTCAGCATGGCGGGACCAAGGGACATTCTCACCGGCCTTCGCGGGAGGTCGGGCATGGAGAATCCCAGAAGACACGTCGAACAAAAGAAACCTGCACCAAAGAACATCGGGATGTTCAGGAGAAGGAACTCTGTTTCGACACGACCAATGAAGGGAGGTCCAAAAGGACTCACGATGACACTGGAAGTAGTGCACCAAAGAAGCTGAAATCCGGAGATAGTCGAGCTCTTGGACGAACCAAAGAGGATCTGGGAGATCACCTACAGAGGAAGCAACAAGATGCCGATGTAACCTCCCCGGTCAAGCCGAGAACGCCGTTCTCGGAAGAATTAGACAAAGTTGAGGTCCCGAAGAGATTCAGTATGCCGAGGTTCCAGATATACGATGGGAAGTCGGACCCCAACTTTCACGTCGGATTATACCTGAACGCGATGGCGTTATACTCTGGGAACGAGCCGTTGCTCTGCAAAGTGTTCCCCTCATCATTCAGGGAAACTGCATCGGACTGGTTTCACAAGTTGCCGAAAGGAACTGTGAAAACCTGGGAAGGCCTGGCCGAGATGTTTGTGGCCAGGTTCGTGACAAACAAGCTACAGCCATTGAGGGTGGACGCCCTAGTGGCCCTGAAGATCGGCGAGGATGAAAGTCGTAGGGCCTATGCCAAAAGGTATTATGAGGTATTCAACCGAATACCAGGATGCAACCAAGAGGTGGCGGTCATGTCATTTAAAAACGGCTTCAAGGATGACTGCCTTCTTCAAAAATCACTGGCAAAGACATTGCCGAAAAGCATAGAGGAGCAGATGGCCAGGATAGAAAAGTATACCAGAGCCGAGGAGGACACGCCGGGGACAAAGATGTCCAAACAAGAGAAGAAAAATGGTTCTAACACTTGTTGAAACTTGTGAAACGTTTACAAGTTGAAGTTAAACCGAGATAATGTTTAACACTTGTTGAAACTTGAGAAAAGTTTACAGTTGAAGTTAAACATTTTAACACTTGTTTTTGAGAAAAGTTTACAAGTGTCGAGATGATGTTTAACACTTGTTGAAACTTGAGAAAAGTTACAAGTTGAAGTTAACGAGATAATGTTTAACACTTGTTGAAACTTGTGAAAAGTTTACAAGTTGAAGTTAAACCGAGATGATGTTTAACACTTGTTGAAATTTTGAAAATTTACAAGTTGAAGTTAAAACCGGGGTCATGATTAAAGGAAGGGATGATATAGGTTCCATCACCTCAGGATGCCGAGGTAATAGAACCTAGGGGGCAGTTGTGAAAACATAATTTTTTAGTGACAGCACGCGGCCGAGGTGGCACCGAAGTGTCAGCCGAGGTGCCACGTGTCCTGGTCATAATGCCGAGGTAATCTTGGCTAGGCCGAGGTTATCTGCAAATATACCAGAATCCGTGTCACGACCCAAACCCGCCCCTATGGGTTTAGCACCGTAACCGGCCAGTAATCCAAGATTACCAAAGGCCTGCTTAACAGTAAAACAGTAATACAGAGTACAGGGGCTGGCGGAAGCCAAAACAGTAATTAAAAGATGTCTAATGAGCTGTGACAGTCTGTATGAAAAAAGACTCTTCTTAACATATTCACATTCAGAACAAAACAGTATATACATGCATCATTTACAAGCATTCAGGTTAGGGACCAAGTCCCCATCATAATAGTACAGTACAGGTACAGTCTATATAGTATTACAAAACAGAGACAAAAATGGGGAATCTAAAACACCCCAAACAGCCTTGGCTCGGTCAGGCTTGGAACCTCGCAGTGAGGCACAGTGGTTGGCTTGACAAAAAGGGAGATTAGCCCGACGCTCCTAACAACGGTCCGGTGCCTGTACACCTACATATATATATGAGTAGTGAGCTAAAGCCCAGTGAATAACATATGCGTAAAGAGGTTAAAAATGAATGTCCTTTCAGTGTTGAAAACAGTCATTTATCAGTATAACAGTTATTCGATCATAGCAGTCATAAGTGGTACATCCAATAGTAAACAGTACAGTAGGTCTTAACAGACCAAACAGTCAGTTGATGGTCATCATGTTAGTAAACAGTAGTGGTTCCAAACATGGGAACCAACAGAGATCTCTGTGACAGTAGCAGTACAGTACAGTAACAGTAAATTGCTATGGATGCCACGAATACAGTTCGCAAATAGGACAAGCATTCATTCAGTAAGAACTACCATTTCAGAAAGACAATACAGTTGATCATTTAGCAAATATTCATGTTTGAATATATCTTTACAACAATGTTACTCACAGAGTTCTGGGCTACAGATAAGCTAGTGCGCGTCTTTGGATGCCAACCCTACACAGTTACAGGATGAACACACACTAAGTTACACATTTGGGAACCAATAACTTAGTCCCTATCTTGACTCGGTGTGGTTCTATAGCATTATCCTCATTAAGATGCCTTAGACTAGGCCTAAGAATGCCTAGGATGGAATGAGGATGGAAAGATGCACTTTAAAACACTTTTCAAAATTTTCAGAAAACAGGGGTCTCGCTCGAGCGTGGCTTTCTATGCTCGAGCGGACATGCTGACAAAGGGGCTCCGCTTGAGCGTGACTTCCGTCGCTCGAGCGGACTGTAAACTACAGTGAAAATACTGGATGCTCAAAATTCACGCTCGACGGGCGCTCGACCCCCGCTCGAGCGTGAGATACAAGTCCTCGCTCGAGCGTGAACTCACTTGCTCGAGCAGACTGTAAACTCATGCAAAGTACTGGATACACGCATTTCACGCTCGAGCGTCACTTTCCTCGCTCGAGCGGACGGCATGATCTCAGATTGTATGCTCGAGCGTGGAGTTCCTCGCTTGAGCGTGGGTCCAAAATCTGGAAATTCCAGATTTGAACCTCAAGCTCAAAATCAACTTTTAATGCATCAAATTCGATCCTTTTAGGTCAATTTTCTGGAAAACACTTTTAAACCCATAATATAACATGTTTCAAAGATCAATTTGAGAAATCGAAGCCCAAAGGTAGTTCAATTAAACACAATTTCAAAGAAGTTTTCATGAACATGAAGAACAATGCAAATTCAACACATGCATGGGTTCCTTGGAACTCCAATGTGCTAAAACAAGATCAAATACAAGATTTAACTTCAAAACATGGCGAGTTCATGGATCAAGACCCAAAATATGAACATGCATGCAACAATTTTCAAAACTTCAATATATGCACATGCATGCATGGATTAACTCATAATTCAACACAATAAGCCAATTCTAGACTTAACTCACTAGACTTCCATGAACCATGCAAGAAAGAACTTGGATTCACAAATTAAATGATGAATATCCTACCTTAGGTCCTCAATTTCAAGTGTAGAAGCTCAATATGCAAAGAATTCTTCAATTTTCCTAAGCCTCCAAGCCAATTTTGTTGAAATTACTTCCTTCTCTCTAATTCTCTCTTCCTAGTCGGTTTTGTTAAGGAAATGGGCAGAAGAAATGTTGTATCAACATGTATGAAGTAGAGAGGGGTTGCCTAGATAAGTCCACTAGGTGGCAAATGTGAAAAAAGTCCAACTCTTATAATTTATCAATATTTAATCTAGTTTAATCATGCCAAATCACATTTCAACTAAATATACCATAAAATCACATGAATTCCAATTAGCATGAAACATTAATTAATTTCAGATTCGGCCGCCGATAAGGCCTTCAATTTGCAGTTTCAAACACAAAACATGAACATATAATTTAGCAGTCAAACAAATAGACACAAAATTAAACTAATACACTCAATCAATCCGTTCAGAATTTCAGTCAATCAGTCAGTTAACATGCTTAATCATAGATTAGCACTAATCAGTGGTATTATCAGTAAACAGTGGTGAGGGTTGTCACAATTTGGGATAAGCGGATAAGGTACAAGAGTCCTAGAATGAGGAAGGACTTCAGTTTGGGTAAAGATAAGACTCTTAGAGAGTTTATCTCAATTCTACTGGGAGTCCAAGATTAGTAGTAATCCTAAAGAGAGGTAAACTACCCGACATGGCTATCAAACACAATAGTGGTGAAGAAAAAGAACGGTAAATGGAGGGTCTGTGTAGACTTTACCAGTTTAAACAAAGCCTGTCCCAAAGACAGCTTCCCTCTATCCAAGATTGACCAGCTAGTGGATGCCACTTCGGGGCATGGAAGGATGAGCTTTTTGGATGCCTACATGGGGTCTCACCAGATAGCTATGGACCCTGCGGATGAAAAGAAAACTGCGTTTATCACTCCCAAAGTGCTGTACTGCTACAGAGTGATGCCCTTCGGGTTGAAAAACGCAGGAGCCACCTACCAAAGATTGGTAACCAAGATGTTCAAACACTTGATTGGCCGAACGGTGGAAGTTTACATTGATGACATGGTCGTAAAGACCAAGGAACCTGAAGGTCATCTGGCCGACCTGAAAGCAGTCTTTGACATCCTAAAAACATATCGGCTGCGACTCAATGCAGCCAAATGTGCATTTGGAGTGGGATCTGGTAAGTTTTTGGGATACCTGGTGACCAGAAGGGGCATCGAGGCCAGCCTAGATCAGATTAAGGCCATCTTGGAGTTGAAGAGCCCGACGTCGGCAAAACAGGTACAAATGCTAACTGGAAGGGCCGCAGCCCTGAACAGGTTCATCAGCAGAAGCTCAGACAAGTGCAAACCTTTCTTCAACTTAGTGAAGAAAGCCACAGACTTCCTATGGACTGAGGAATGCGAAGCCGCTTTGGCCGACTTGAAGAAGTATTTGACCACAGCTCCAGTCCTCTCAAACCCAGAACTTGGAGAGGAGTTGTTCCTGTACTTAGCAGTTTCAGAACACGCAGTAAGCGCAGTGGTAATCCGAGAAGAAAAATGGGAACAAAGGGCTGTTTACTATGTAAGCAAAACCCTGGCCGATGCAAAAACAAGATACCTACCCTTAGAGAAATTGGCACTGGCCCTAGTAATGACTTCAAAGAAGCTGAACCATTACTTCCAGGCCCATAAAATTGTGGTATTAACTGAATACCCCTTGAAGTCCTTGCTGCAACAAGGAGACCTGACAGGAAGAATAGCCAGATGGGCAGTCGCCTTGGGCCAGTACGACCTGGAGTACAGACCCAGAACAGCAATCAAGGGCCAAGTTTTGGTCGACTTCGTGGCAGAGTTCACGCCGGAATCCATCGAACATCGGGCTCCGTTGAGCCGAGGTGAACGATGTCCAAACAAGCAAGGAGGAGCCTAGGCAAAGGCGAAAGAACAAAGCAAAGAGGAAAAACTCAGACCCTGCAGCATTTACATTGGCGACTCCTTTCGACTGTTTGTTGATGGGAGTTCCAACCGACAGGGAGCGGGGGTAGGAGTAGTACTGGTATCCCCAGATGGGCAGATACTAGAACAATCGATTCGTTTGGGGTTGAAGGCCTCAAACAATGAAGCAGAATATGAAGCACTCATTGTAGGACTGAAGCTGGCAGCAGCAGTGCAAGCAGATGAGGTAATAGTTTTTTGTGACTCACAACTGATAGTTAACTAGACAACAGGCGAGTTTGCAGCCCGAGATGAAAGAATGTCAGCCTACGCAAAGGAGGTCATCAGATTGGCAGCCTTGTTTCAGAACTGCCGACTACTTCTAGTTAGCCGAGATGATAACAGCCACGCCGACGCATTGGCCAACCTAGCTAGTGCAATATAACCAGGAAAAGCAAGGACAATAATGGTTGACTACTTGTCGGGCCCGAGCATCGAACCACTAACCACAGAGCGTGAAGCAATGTGTATGGACATGGGACCAAGTTGGATGGATGCAATTGTTGCATTCCTGAAAGAAGGAAAGCTGCCAGACGACCACAAGAAGGCACACAAGATCAGATTGAAGTCGGCAAGATTTAGTTTGACAGCAGAAGGACACCTCTATAGAAGATCCTTCACTGGACCCCTTTTGAGGTGCGTACATCCTTCACAAGTCTAAAGATTTTTTATATGAAATTCATGAAGGAATTTGTGGAAGCCACGTTGGGGGCAGATCACTTGCCCATAGGGCCATTACCCAGGGGTATTGGTGGCCCTACATGCAGAAAGATGCAGAAGCCTATGTGAAGAAGTGTGAAAAATGTCAAAGATTTGCACCTCTGATACACCAGCCAGCAGCCGACTTGAACCCAGTATCCAGTTCTTGGCCGTTTGCCCAATGGGGCATGGATCTCGTTGGGCAACTGCCCCAAGCAACTGGACAAAGAAAATACCTACTAGTGGCAACAGACTACTTCACCAAGTGGATTGAAGCTGAACCCCTTGCCAAAATCCGAGATGTTGATGTAAAGAGCTTCATATGGAAGAACATCATCACCAGGTTTGGAATCCCAAGAGCAATAGTTGCCGACAACGGAACACAATTTGACAGTAAGCTGATCACGAGCTTCTGCGCAAAATTCAAGATCAAGAACTACTTTTCAACCCCAAGCTTTCCTCAAAGCAATGGACAAGCAGAAGCATCCAACAAAGTTATCTTGGACGGGATAAAGAAGAGACTGCAGGCAGCAAAGGGAAAGTGGGTGGATGAACTACCAAGTGTGCTCTGGGCATATCGGACTACGCCGAGAAGATCAACAGGGGAATCCCCCTTTGCCATGGCCTATGGCACAGAAGCTGTCATTCCGCTAGAAGTCGGCATCCTTGGGATCAGAACCCAAGGAGTAGAGAACGGGACTAATGATGTACTCTTAGCTCGAGATCTGGACCTACTTGAAGAAAGAAGAGAGAGAGCTGCAATTTAGCTGGCAGCATACCAGTAGCAGCTTGCCAGAGCTTACAATAAAAAAGTTAACCCAAGGGAATTCCAAGTTGGCGACCTAGTCTTGAGAAAAGTCGTCGGCAACAAGAAAGATCTTAGAGAGGGCAAGCTTGGCCCAAACTGGGAGGGGCCCTACAGAATCATCTCGGTATTGGACAATGGGGCTTATCGGCTTGAAGATAGTGAAGGCAAAGAATTGCGAAGGCCTTGGAACACTTGCAATTTGAAATTTTTCTACCATTAGAATTGTTTATTCTTTGACATTTGCCGATATCAATGAATAAAGTTTTAGCTTGATTTGTTCATCTGTACACTTGTGATTGACAAAGATACTTGATGTTGTTCCTAGAATGCATGTATAATGAGAACCCAAGTGGAACTCAGGCTCACATTAGGAGGCAGAGAGACAGATGATGTTTAACACTTGTTGAAACTTGAGAAAAGTTTACAAGTTTAAGTTAAACCGAGATGATGTTTAACACTTGTTGAAATTTGAAAAAAGTTTATAAGTTGAAGTTAAACATGACCGAGGTGTGTCACCCCGAAAAGGTTGCACAAAGATTGAAGTGCATATTAAAGATATACAAAAAAAATTCTAAGTATGAAATCATATGAGAGCAGTAAAGAGCAGGCAGACATATAAACATTCAAGAAAGAAGGAAGTTATATTCATTAAAAGGCACTTCGGCCATATGAAGAGCTTACATTGTCTCAAAAACAAAGAAGTACGAAGTGCAAAGAAGCAAAGGAAAAAGACATCAAAATTAAGATTCTTCAGCATCATTAGCAGGCTGGGTTTGGACCTCGGAGGACTGCTGGGAGGACATCTCGGCCACCTTCTCGGCCGCAAGCTCAGCATCAATCTCCTGAAGGGTCTGGTCAAGGCTCTTGTCGGCAAGAAGCACGTCGGCTGATGCCTCCTCTAGAGCAGCATCCTTAAGAACCTCCTCACCTTCCTCATCTTGAGTCAAGTCCAGGACTTGCTCATTCTGAGTATGGGACTTGGCCCCAGCAGCTTCCTTGGACTTCCTTACCAGAACCTCCTCCTCAGATTCAGAGTCATCATCAGATTGAGCTGGAGTTGGGGGGAATGGAAGAGGAATAGCGTTGGTGTTCCTGAGGGGCGAGTCAAGGCTCTTGTCGGCAAGAAGCACGTCGGCTGATGCCTCCTCTGGAGCAGCATCCTTAAGAACCTCCTCACCCTCCTCATCTTGAGTCAAGTCCAGGACTTGCTCATTCTGAGTATGGGACTTGGCCCCAGCAGCTTCCTTGGACTTCCTTACCAGAACCTCCTCCTCAGATTCAGAGTCATCATCAGATTGAGCTGGAGTTGGGGGGAATGGAAGAGGAATAGCGTTGGTGTTCCTGAGGGGCGAGTCCTCGGGGACTGCAAGCTTTTTTAGAAGAGACATCCAACCAAGGGTGAAATCCTTGTTGCATGCCTGCTTCACTTGCTTTTCATAGTCCGCCGTGACATCGGTCACCCCTTTGTTGTAGCCCTTTTCGTCAGCGGCTTTGACTTCGGCCTCTTTGGTGGCCAGGGCGTCTTAAAGCTCCTTTTGGGCCTCGGCCATCTTGTCCTCGGCCTCTTTTAGCTGGGCTTGAAGGACTTTGTTTATTGCCTCATCAGCACCAACATTTTCTTCAGCCGCGTCCTTTTCTTTGATGGCAACCTCGGCCTGATCCTCCAACTTCTTCATTTTTGATTGTAGACTTTTGTTGGTATTTTGCAGACTGGCAACTTCCCTCTTCTTCTCGGCCAGCTTCTCCCGGTTCTCGAAAGATTGAACTGAGAAAGAATGGGCATGTTGGATTGCCTGAGAAAGAACACAACAAAGCAGAAGTTATTACAAAATGTTTTTAAGTACAAGAAAGAAAGAAAAATGACCAAATAAAGACACTCACTTGAACAGAGCGCTGAAGCATCAGGGCATAATTCTCATATTCGCTCAACTCGGCATTTCGGTCGAGATCGCCGAGGAACAGTAGAGCGGTACTGAGGGCAACCCCGACATTTATGTCATCGGCACTATCACTGGCCATAACCGGCTTATCTTCCAGAGTGATTTTGGGGGCCTAGGGGGCATCGTGTTTTTTGGACCCCGAGGTGGTTGTAGAGGATGACCTCGGCCTTTTTGCTCTGGGGGAGTCAGATGGTTGTGTTTCAGCAGACCTCTTCTCAGGGATGGAGGTGGTTTTATCGCTCTCAGCTAGTTTGGAGATCGGCAAGGTGTCCTCAGTATCAACTTGAGTCACCTTTGCCTTTGGCTGAGCCCTTTTGATTCTTTTTTGCTTTGGTGAAGGCTGGGTTTGTGTTGGCTGAGCGTCAACATCAGAAGGAATGTTGGCCAAAAGATCCTTGGCAACTGCTTTTTGATGGCCCATCTCGGCAGGGAAAACGGTTTGTCGCCGGCGCTAGCGTTGGGATATCGGGATCAGATACGAAGCCGAGGTTGACGGCTGCACAGCTGGATTAGAGGTTGATCCTTGGTCTATCCGAGATGTGGACGCGACTTGTGGAGTTGTGGCAGAAGATGGAGAAAGGCTTTTCTTCTTATTTTTTGGGACGTCGGGAAGAGCCGACTTATAAGTGGGGATAAAGTTGAGAAGCAGAGGGGCCTTCCGCTTGTGAATTGGCAAATTCAGTAGTTTCTTCAAGTCTTTGCTGGGGAAGAAAGACTGACGGAAGCCCTTTGGTGGCTGAGGAAGAACTGCAAAGAAGGAAAAAGCATAGACATTAGAGCAGAATGTTGAAAACTTTATGCAAGAAAGCAAGAAAATTTGTGAAGGATGGCCCTTACCAGCTCCTTCGCCGAAAACTGTTCGACTAAGGGGATAAAGATGGAGGTCATCGTTTGGCTGAAACTCCTAGTTACCCGAAACAATGAAGTAATCATCCCCCGCTCCCTTGTTGGAGTCAGGGAGATCGGCAACGATTTTGTATTCAGTGGACCTCGACTTGAGGTAATAGATGTGGCCTTTTTCTGATTTCAGGCGACACATGGTATTACAATCTTGGAAATCGGCAAGAGTAATCCTAGCATTCTCTTGTTTGGCTAAGGCTATGGTACCATTAATAACTCGGTAAGAATTGATGGCAAGCTGCATTGGGTTCAACCTATAGAAATGAAGGATTTCACGGAAAAAATGGTCAAGTGGAAACCTAAGTCCACATTCAATAAACGCTACTACTGGGAAAGACATGAGGTTTTCATCGGGCATGATAGAGCCATCCTCCTTAGCCAACCTCAGATGAACGTCGGCCGAGATTTCGAACTCTTGCCTAAAGTACTCTAATTTGGCCGGGGTGTCTACTCTGTGTTTCCACATACCTATAACGTCGACTTAAATAAAGATACCGGATTTCGAGAAGAAGTATTTTTGGAGGGTTTAAAGGACCTCAGCTAAAAACCTAAAAATGTACTATGGAAAGGGTTTATACGGATCTAGAAGGAATTCGTTTTAGTTTTTTCTAAAAATCGTGGGTTCTACAAACAAATCCGAAAACCTATGTCTATGAAAACCAAGACTGAAGGCACGAAATCTGGAAAAAAACAAAAAAGGAAGAATACGCTTCAGGATCAAGAACAGAGATGGACTATCAAGAACAGTGGCAAAAGTGCAGAAGAGTTGTGAGCAGTGCGTATATTCAGGACATGGGTAAAAAGCAAAATCGTGAAGTAAACACATTCAGATGCATGATTCATAGATCAAAAGCTTGAGTAAAACAGTAATGACGATTAATGATAAAGCAGAATTTCTTAGAGAGCAAGAAGGAATGAAACCAGAAGGAATGGAAGCTTACTAGAAAGAGAAAAGCTGAAATAGGATTTGCCGAAGTCTGACGACGGTTGCAGAGGCGGAAGATCGGTGGAAATCACGCGCGGAGGTGGTAAACGGAGCGAATTGCAGAGCTGTGAAAGCTTGAAAAATGGAAGACTTGAAAGAGCTAGAAGGAGAGAGAAAGCTTCAAGAATGATGTAAAGTGAAAAGACGGAAGGGGGAAACAAGTTTTGTTAAAACTTGAAAACGGCGGCAAAAAAACAATCAATTCGCCTAGAACGACGGATTCGTCAGACGGCGCACGCAGGCGCGAGACGGCTTCCAAACGCGTAGCAGGTACGATCCAGTAAAGAAATAGCACGTGGCTAAACGGTTGAGTTGTTATGTATAACAACTCATACGCGTGAGGAAGCCCTTGGAATTCTTGATCTTTTAGAAGACACGTCGGCCTATGATGATAATTTCGGCTTAAGCCGATGTGCTGGCACTAAGTACCGATATAGGTTTCATCACCTCAGAATGCCGAGGTAATAGAACCTAGAGGGCAGTTGTGGGGATATATTTTCTGAGTACCAACACGTGGCGAGGTGACGCCGACGTGTCAGCCGAGGTGCCACGTGTCTTGATCATAACGCCGAGATTATCTCGGCAAGGCCGAGATTATTTTCGAAGATATCAGAATCCGAGATAAGCGGATAAGGCACAGGAGTCCTAGAATGGGGGAAGACTTCAGTTGGGTAAGGATAAGACTCTTAGGGAGTTTATCCCAATCCGACTGGGAGTCCCAGATTATCAGTAATCCTGAGTCCATTAGAGCTAGACTTCTATGAGGACTAGGACTGAGTTAATTATAAAAGAAAGGCACCTCCGATGGGTCTAAGGTACACAATTTGTATTCTAAACAGTGAGATTAGCACTATTGATTATCTTTGAGAGATATACTGATTTAATCGTCGGAGTGCCCCCGGGTGGACGAACCACCGTCGGAATCTTCTCTTTCTGTTGCAGGTTAGTCAGGTGTCATCTATTCTGCCAGTTCTCTCTAACTGATTACTGAGTTGACAGTGCGATCAGAAAATTACTCACACAGTTATATAGGTATCATTAGTCAGTCAACAACACTATTGACGATGGATATGGCAGGTTGAATAAAAAAAAGGAAGATGGATATAACATAATTTCCTTAAATTTATGAATTTCTAATGATAATGAGGGTCCTAGTGAACCTGTGACCACATGCATCAAGGTGCATATACAGATAAAAAGACTTTTTGATTGATCCATGATGACACCTATCAATGATCTTGACCCTTCCCCCGAAAATCTTCAATTTTCACCCACCCAAATCACGGACTAAAAATGTTAAAACGTCATTACAAATTAGTCCTCTTCCACCATCACTGAAAAGTTGAATTTATTTTTGCTCCCAACCTCTAATATTTAATAATATTATTTCTCTAATATTTAATAATCGAAACAAGTAATTGAGACAAAAAAATAATAATAATAATTTTTTTCATTTTCTCCTTAAATCATTCAAATTCAAATCAGATGTTATAATCTCCGAAGTGGTGGCCTTATAAACAATATATTATGTTTTTACAAGGTGAGTCATGTTCGAATATTGAGGAGTATGTTCTCTTTGTAGAGATTCTGTGATGTACTCCGATCTAAATTTAACTTCTTTTGTGACGCGTACTGATATTATGGATTGTTTTGAGAAAATGGTTAAAAGTTGACTTTTTAACTTTTTAATATTTTTTTAAAAAAAATGTATAAAAAATGTGAGAGATGATATAACTTAAAATAGATTAAAAATTAGAAGATAACTTTTAACTATCTTTCTAAAATACTCATAGGCCCCGTTTGGTAGAGCTGTGGGAAAGTGATTATAACTTATAACCTAACAGTTTATAGTTTATTGCTGTGAACATAAGCTAATTTTTTACTTATAAATTAAGTTTCTCATTCTCTACTCAAAGAATAAATTAATTTTTTACTTATAAAAAGTTATAAACTGTATTATTAAACTGAACTAAACATATCAAAATAACTTAAATTAAATTAAAAATTAAAATAAGTTAAAAATAAATCCTACCAACCATGGCCATAATCCTACGGGACGTCTTTTTTTTCACGTTAAAAAGCAGGGACGTAACAATATAAATTGACAATTAGAAAGAGAGCGACACGACACGACACGACGTACATAATGGCCCGACTGCCACTTCATTTCCCAATCTGTATATGTTTTTATATTTTTTCCTACTATTTCAATGTCCTTTGCTTGCTCCAATCCAACACTCGAGTGTCATTTACACTTGTCATCATCACTTCACTACTACCCCTTCCTTCTATTCCTGTCCTCACCCAGACGAAAGCGCTTAGATCTGAATCCACAGACTTCCAAAACCCTAGCCCCAATTACGAACTCGGTAAGCATTTTACTCTACTCTGATTTTTCTTCATTGTTTTAGTATGCACTTCATCATTGGTGTTGAAATGGTTTTGATTTGAGATCTGAGAGTTTTTAAGTTAGTAGATCACTTGATTGTACTGAATGTGGGGTTTAAGGTTATGGATTGGTACACATTTGTGTGAAAACTAGGGTTTTGGGGTTTTGTTGATTATACACTTACTTGGTGAAGTGAATTGCTTGTAAATTTGACTGTGTTGTCATTAGTAGTGCTTGAATGGGTGTTCTTGTGCTTAATGTTTGGATTTTTTTTAATGGAAGCTTAATTTTGCACTTAATTGTATTGCTTAAATCAAGTGGGCTTGGATGCAAATGAGTGAGGTCTGATGTATTTTGTTAGAAGTTAAAAATGATGTTTATTTTATGTTTCAGAAATGTTATTGGAAAATGTTTTGTTCTGCAATAGTTGGTTCTTCTAGAACTTCAGCAATATCGCCGTTATACTTGTATTATGATTTTTTTTTCTCCCAGCTATTTAATCATATTTTCTAATAACATTTTTTGATCAGCTAAAAAAAAAATGAGCTTTATTGATACCCTTTTGAACACTACGTGGTGCAGAGTAGGTTCTA
The DNA here is from genome assembly GCA_030407325.1 of Camellia japonica. Lineage (NCBI taxonomy): Eukaryota > Viridiplantae > Streptophyta > Magnoliopsida > Ericales > Theaceae > Camellia > Camellia japonica. The sequence continues at coordinate 9,698,947 of JAPPVO010000032.1, read as the reverse complement.
GCAATAGCGTGAATGGCGGCAGTGGATGCTCAAAATCCTCTTCTTGGAGATACTACTTGTGGTTCTCTACTGCAGCAATTGCAGGCAATCTATTTGAAATTTTCTTTATTTTCTGCATTCTGCTCGTTTTTGGCTTATCAGATGTGTTGCTGCTTTGGCTAATGATTTTCAGTTGTTATGAGTGGAACTAGTAAGTTGTGAATAGTATGATTGGCTAATAAAGTACTCTGTTTTAATGCAGCGAATTTGGGATGAGGTTGGTGAAAGTGATGAAGAACGGGACAAGATGCTTCTTCAGTTAGAGCTGGAGTGTTTGGATGTGTACAAGAGGAAGGTGGATCAGGCTGCAAAGTCAAGGGCACAACTTCTTAAGGCCTTGGCAGATGCCAATGTTGAACTCTCGAGTCTTCTATCTGCTCTCGGAGAGAAAAGTTTCGTTGGAATTGTTAGTAGTCCACATTCTTATAACAGTTTATACAATTCTTATATTGGAATTGTTTCAAAGAAGTTTTTGGTGTTGTGTATATATAGATTTAGCTTTCTTAAGTCTGTTGTGGGAGTTAGGAAATTGGGTTCTCATAATTATCTTTGGTTTGATTTGCAGCCTGAGAAGAGTACAGGAACGATCAATGAACAACTTACTGCTATTGCACCAGTTCTAGAACAGCTGTGGAAACAGAAAGAGGAGAGGATTAAGGAGTTTTTCGATGTACAATCACAGATACAAAAGATATGTGGAGAAATTGCTGGGACTTATGAGCAGGTGGGGAGTCATGTAGTTGATGGGGCTGACCTATCCCTGAAGAAGTTGGATGAGTTTCAGTCTCGGCTCCAAGAACTGCAAAAGGAAAAGGTAATTTATTTCATATTGTTCAGTTAATATCAGTTTGACTAACTTTCCTACCCACTGAGTTAATGAATTTTGGTTGATTATTTGATCTGGTGGCAGAGTGAGAGGTTGCACAAGGTCCTTGAATTTGTAAGTACTGTGCATGATCTCTGTGCTGTCCTTGGGATGGACTTCTTCAGTACAGTTACTGAAGTTCATCCTAGCTTAAATGACTCTACTGGTGTGCAATCCAAAAGCATTAGCAATGATACCCTAGCTAGGCTGGCTAAGACTGTCTTAGCACTAAAAGAAGATAAGAAGCAGAGGTTGCATAAGGTAATTTCGCGATTGTTGCTTGTAAGAGTTCATGAGAAATTTGTTATTTTACCCTGCATTTTTACCTCTTCATATTTATTTATTTATATTTATTTGAAAGCTTTTACTACCGAAAAAGCAGAATGTACAATAAACCTCGGGCACAACCCCAAAGGGAAACACAATAAAACAGCTCTCCTACATTGCTACCACACATATTTTGCATGTATGCCATTGAGAATCAAAGGTATTAGACAGTGTGTATGTTGTCATCCTGTCACACATTCTACATGCTATTCAAAGTTGGCTCACTATCTATGGCATCTCATAAAAGAAATGGAACTTCTTTGCACTATCAAATCGGTATATATAGATGTATGGCCCATCTGAATACTATTCCACTATCCATTGTGAATGTATATTAAAACGAAGATTATCCTAGGAAGTCTCTTCTCTTCCATTCAACATGTGTTGTGCTAGCTTATTTTTTGCCCTTCACCAGTCAACAAGCTTTTGTTTCGATTGCAATGTATTCATGTAGTTATTGTTTTCAATTCGAGTACTATGCTTTTACTTTCTTTTTTTATATGATTTCCATGGACTATCTCATGTCCTCAAAATGTTAAAGCATAATGATGCATATAGTAAGGAGTACTTTCACAGTATGTTACTTTAAACATTGCCTCTGTCTGCTATATGTTCCAATGAACTGAATTGTCTTCTAACATGCGTCTTCCCCAACAGCTTCAAGAATTAGCTACTCAGTTAATTGATCTTTGGAACTTAATGGATACCCCCGAAGAAGAACGGAGCTTGTTTGATCATGTTACCTGTAACATATCAGCTTCAGTGGATGAAGTAACCACCCCTGGGGCTCTTGCTCTTGATTTGATAGAGCAGGTAATTGAAGTCCATTAGCTTGCAGAAGTTTAGTTGAATATCGAATACCTGCTGTTTAAATATTGACTTGTTTTTTGTTGTCAAGGCTGAGGTGGAAGTCGAAAGGCTTGATCAACTAAAAGCTAGCAGGATGAAGGAAATTGCTTTAAAAAGGCAAACTGAGCTTGAGGAGATTTTTGCTCATGCTCATATTGAGATTGATTCAGAGGCTGCTCAAGAAAAAATTATGGCTCTAATTGATTCTGGGAATGTCGATCCTTCTGAGTTACTTGCTGACATGGATAACCAGATAATAAAAGCAAAGGAAGAGGCTCTCAGCAGGAAAGAAATATTGGATAAGGTTGAGAAATGGATGTCTGCTTGTGAAGAAGAGAGTTGGCTTGAAGACTACAATAGGGTATTTCTGATTTCACTTTTTCTCCACGTGTGTGTTTGTGTTATGGGTTGATCCCCATGATTAGTGAAACTGTAGTAAATGTTGTCTGCAATATTAGCATCTTTCACCAATTTGACACAGTAACATTATTTGCCTGGCACCAGTTTAGTCATGGAACTCAAGCCTTGGACTTTTCTTACCTGTCACCATGTACCATGTTAAATATTTATTTGATATGGTGCAGCCCATATATACCAATGCTTTAGTTTAGGGGTTGGGGTTACTTCTGTTATTTCTGCCGCACAAGTTAGATACATCAACAATACACAATTTATTATTCGAAGTTAAATATGATGTATATAAACTAAACTATATAGACACACACACACACACATATATTAATCAAAACAGATTTAAAGATATAAAGCAGAAAGTAAAACAGAACATAATATGTATTGAACAGATATAAAACATATGTCCCAATATAATCAGAGATACAGAATAGCAAATAAAACATAAAAATATTTAGAGAATCTCCTTATTTTGTTGATGAGAATCCAGGAAAAGAAAGATATATAAACCTACATAATACAATCGATATTTCTTTACAACAAGAGTACTTTAAAAAAAATGAAGAAGTCTGCGCATCCTAAGTGTCTTGTATCTTTTATCCTCTATGATAATTAGAAACTGCTAATGACATTGTTCTTTTGTAACTTGATGTTCTTTGTAGACCTTATTGATCTCTCTTAACCCAACAAGTCTTTTCCAGAATTTCATCATGTCAAATGTGCACATAATTCTTCTCATTTGTTTGCTTCTTTTATCCTAACTTTGCCTATGCACAAATGCATACGTCTCACCATGATCCTATTGACCTGTGAAAATTTATACTCTTCGTTGGAATTTGGAAATTGTTGCTTGTTAAATAGAAATTTATGGCAGTGCCTTCTCTTTTCAATGCAAGTTCCCTTTTCTTTTTTTTTCCTGAAGCAACAATTAGATTACTATGTTCCTGATATTGCATATGTGAAACAGGATGAAAACAGGTATAATGCGAGTAGGGGTGCACACTTGAATCTCAAGCGAGCTGAAAAAGCCCGTATCTTAGTCAACAAAATTCCAGGTTTGTAGAGAATTTGAGGACAACAACAGTTATCACAATTCAGTGTCTTATACAATTTTATATTATAACCTACTGTCTTGTACAGTTACTTTTCTTGATTTATTATCATTATGGACAAACAGATTGCAATATCACATATAGGTAATCCATTACCAAAAAGAAAAGTAAGTCAGTAGGTAATGTATTTCACTGGTGGTTGTGTTTTCCATTTTAATTTATTTAGTTACTTTTTTGTAATGGCCTTTAAGGTTATCTCATGGAGTTTCAGCTTGTACATTCAATCTTCTGCATTTGTCTTTTGAGTGCATAAATTTAGGAACTCCCAACGATTTGGTGTTCATCATTTGTGGAAGTATTTTTGAACTAATGGATGCTACTATTGCTTTTTGTCTAGCTCTTGTGGACACATTGGTTGCCAAAACTCGGGCATGGGAAGATGACCGTGGCATATCATTTACTTATGATGGTGTTCCTCTACTTGCGATGCTGGATGAATATGCTATGCTCAGGCATGACAGAGAAGAAGAGAAACGAAGGATGAGGGTAAGTCCAAATCGATTGAAACTCAAAAACTGATATAGATGCTTCCAAGTGCATGTAAAAGTTGATCATATCTTGAAATGTTTCTTAGGCTAAATATGGTTCAAACTTTGGACTTGACAGGATCAGAAAAAGTTTCATGAACAGCTAAACACAGAACAAGAATCTATCTTTGGTTCGAAGCCAAGCCCAAGCCCTGGTCGACCAAGTCTTGGTTCGAAAAAGGTGGTGGGCCCGCGTGCAAACGGAGGTGCAAATGGAACTCCTAACAGACGGTTGTCTTTGAATGTTAATCAAAATGGTGCAAGGTCCATAAATAAAGACGGGAAGAAGGACAATTCCAGGCTGGTTGCTCCTGTGAACTACGTTGCCATATCGAAAGAGGATGCTGCCTCTCAAATTTCAGTCACCGAGCCTATTTTGGCTTCACCATAATATATATTTGCATAAAGATGTGTAGGTTAATACCCCTTGTGTTAACATATTACTGTTAAAACTGGATTATAGTTGCTGCCGTAGGGAGATACTTCTTTGGAGAGTGCGCAAGTTACGGAGAGTAGAGACACCATTGATTGTTTGTGTGATATTGGTATTCAGAAATAATTTTTCATTTTGCTTTTGTAGCATTTGCTTGAGATGAATTTAGTGTGTGGAGAGTGAGAAAGCCATATTCAAATCCCAAACTCAAACAGATTCAAAATCTATTGTGAAATAAAAAATAAAAGAGAGGAAAAAGAGCAAAATAAAAACAAGAAAGAGAAAAAAAAATACTAGAGAGGAGAAATTCAAACTTCAATTTGTTAGCCTTTTACAAGGTAGCATTGAATTAATAATTTGATGGTTCATTAAAATCACGTTTGTGATAAAATGGTAGGGATTAACATGACAATGAGGCTATAAATCTCCTCAAAGGGTGGGGTCCTTAATCTAATTCTATGAGATTGAAGGAGGAAAAATTATTCTCTAACTTATAAAAATAATAGTCACATTTTATTTAATTTTAAATTAATATCAAAAAATTAGTACATAAATAACGCATATTTTACTATTGTAATTTAGTTTAAAAACTAATAAACTGGGTATGAATGAATTTATTTATTAAATTACGGTGAATTACACTAACAGTCTCTATAGTTTGAGATTCGTGTTACTTTGGTCCTTAACTTTTCAATTGTGACACATTTGATCATAAATTTTGAATCTTGTTTTAAATAAGGACAATTAAAAATATTATTACTTAATTTTAAGGGCAAAATTGTCAATTTGATAAAATATAAACTAATTTGATAAAAATAAATGTCAAAAAAATATTTTTAAATTTTTAAAAATTATTTCTACTTACAAAAGATAAAATTATGTAAAATTAATAAATCTTTTAGACATTTATTTATTTATTTTTACCAATTATTAATTATTATGTGTTGATGATGATCATATAATGGGTGGTTGTAGGATTTTAATGTGTAAATCGATATATTTTAATAGATGAAATATTTTTAGTTTTGAATTTTTTGATTTAATAGATATGGTTTAATAATAATATCCAGTTGTCGTCATATTTGACTTTTAAAAAAATATAAATTAATTTAATGAAAATAAAAACAATTACCCATTACATGATCATCATCTAAACAAATAATAAAAATTAATATGGTAAAAAAAAAGGTCTAAAAGATTTATCAATTTTATATAATTTTATCTTTAGTAGGCAGAATTAATTTTTAAAAATTCAAAAAAAATTTTGACATTATTTTTGTCAAATTAATTTATATTTTATTAAATTGATGATTTTGTTCTTAAAATTATGCAATGATATTTTCAATTGTCCTTATTTAAAATAAAATTTAAAATCTATAGTCAAATGTGTCATAATTGAAAAGTTAAGGATCAAAGTGACATAAATCTCAAATTATAGGGACTGTTAGTGTAATTCATCGATTAAAATATAAACTAAATATATATATTTTTCATAATTTTTTATAAAAAAATAAAAAAATTCAAATATTAACCTTTTTTATTTGGGGGATTTGGTCATAGCCCCCTCACTATCTAATTTGTCTTTCAAAAGGACAAGAATTATATAAGTACTTTCAAAACCCGCTGATATTTTAAAACTTGTTTCTTTTACTATATTACCCTCATATCTATCAGCTCTCTTATTAAGCCATCTTCACTATGTATTTCAGAGTAAAATTTTACTCTGTATGAAAGTAAAATTTTACACTCTGAAACTAAAGTAAAATTTTATTCTGTATAAAAGTAAAATTTTACTCTGTATAAAAGTAAAATTTTACTCTGAATGAGAGTAAAATTTTACACTTTGAAACTAAAAGTAAAATTTTACTCTGTATAAAAGTAAAATTTTACTCTGAAAAATAAGTAAACTGTGAGACTCTGAAGCTAAAAGTAAAATTTTACTTTGTATAAAAGTAAAATTTTACTCTGGTTCTATCAAATGAAAAAAACAGAGCAATCGAACCAGAGCAATCGAACCAGAGTAATCAAATGAAATTTGATGTTTACTTTGAAAAATCGATGGAACTTTGAGCTTTGAGTTTTGAATCAGGCCTATAATCCTTGAATTAATCGATATTTACTCTGAAAAACATTGAATCATGCCTATAATCCTTGAATTAGGCCTATAATCTGAAAATTTCAGAGAAATCTCAATTTTTCATACCCCGGTTCTTCAAATTTTTCAGATTTTTCAGATTTTTCAGATTTTTGAAACTTTGAGCTTTCAAAAATCTTGAGATTTTTCATACACACAGATTTTTCAGATTTTACTTTAAATCTTTGAGTTTTTGAGTTCGAATCAAATGATCGCCGAGACCGATCTATGCAATCATTCAAATCTCCGATCTTAAAGACTCAAAACACACATATAAAATATATATATATATATATAGATTAGAGATCGGAATATGTAAATATATATATATATATATATATATATTCGAATTCAAATCTCAAAACACACAAACACACACATATATAGATTATATATATATATATATGTATGTATCAGTGCGATTTGCAAGTTCTCCACAGCTCCGGCCATGGAGGAAGCTAAGGTTAGAAGAGAGAGACGAGAGAGAAGATGAACAGTTGAATGTAAAAGAATCTAGTAGCTTCGGTGAGTATATGCATGTATAAAACACAATCATTATAAGTATTCCCACCACAGCTTGCTTGAAGAGCAGATTTGTCATTCCGACATTGTTGATGGCGCAGACGGTGAGGGAAAGGAAGAGAGTGAGGAAGAGAGTGGGTATAATAGTCATATAAAATATTTAAATAATAAATTTGTCCTTTATGCAAGACTTTATAATTATGAGGGCGTTTAGAAAGTATAATTTTTTTCTTAGTCCTTTTAACAATGAAAGGAAGGCAAATGAGATTTATAGCTAAATTTTCCTTTTTATTTATATTTAAATTTAATACAACTAAATAAAAAAATTCCCAAAATAGGAAATATTTAACCACATCGGCCTGAGATAGTGGGTTAAACTCTCTTATAAAAAAAAAAGTCAAAAAAAAATTTTAAAAATCAAAAAATAACTTTTAATCATTTTTTCAACCCACTCCGTCCATTGAAAATTGACACCAAGACGCTATGTAGGCCACGTGTCAAGACACCTTGGCAATATTGATTTATGCCCTCTCTTGGTAATATTGATTTATTCTCTCTCTCTCCCTGTAGCATAGCACTTCTGATCCCTCTCTCTCTCTCTCTTGTTTCTCTCTCTAAAACGATGGCGAACGATAATGAGCCCGCGAAGCTTCTTCTACCATACCTTCAACGAGCCGATGAGTTGCAGAAACACGAACCCCTAGTCGCCTACTACTGTAAGTTCCTCTTTTGAAACATTCGAAACCTTCACCATTAAGCAACTCTAAACCCTAATTTCAAAATTGATTCTTTAATGCTTCTACGGTTCTTCGTTGTATTCGAATTCGTTTTATTTGGATTGATCTTATCTTTATCAGGTCGATTGTATGCGATGGAACGAGGGTTGAAGATCCCACAGAGCGAACGTACTAAAACCACTAATTCGCTCCTTATTTCCCTCATGAATCAACTTGAAAAGGTACAAAATCATTCCTTGTGATGCTTTTTTCTTCTGTAATGTTATTTGTTGGTGACCTTCAAGTTGAAGAGTTAAATGATTTTGATGGCTCCTTTTGCTTTGTATGATGGGTATTTATTTATCTTTCTAATTTAAATATTGGAGTTACTAGGTCTGTTTGGTTGCTGAGAAAACTGAGGTAAACCAAACCAAACCAGGCCTTAGTAGGCTTTATGAATCCTTCTTCTCGACCTTCTCGACTCTATCAAGACCATATCGTTAGTCAAATTAAGACGCGTCATATCTCTATTTACTAAACTAATCCACATTAATTTAGATCTGTCCCTTCCCCTAATACTTTCATCCACCGTCACTTTATCGCATCGTTTCACTACTACCTCTCTTGGTATTCGTTGTATATGCTCAAACCATCTCAATCTATTATCTTATCTTTTTTCAGTACACACCTACCTATTCTTGACTATACTCATTCATAACTCTATCTTTTTTAATTTTGCCGCACATCCACCTTAGCATCATTATTTTAGTAACATTCATCTTATCTACATATTTCTTAGTTGCCTAACATTCCGACTCATACAATATCGCTGGCCTAATAACCATTGTATAGAACTTCCTTTTTAGTTGAGTACTCGTTTATAGCACAATACCCCAGACGCACTCCTCCACTTAAGCCACCCCGCCTTAATTCTATGAACCACATCCACACCAATCTCCCCCGTCGTTGTGATAATCGATCTTAAATAACAAAAATATTCACTCTTAAGTAGTTCTTGGTTCTCAATCTATACTTTTCCTCTACTTTCATTGTTACTGTTACTAAAATTACACTCCATATATTCTGTTTTAGTTCTGCTTATCCTAAATATTTTAGATTCAAGGGCTTCTCTCCAAGTCTCCAACTTAATGTTACCTCATTCTCAAGTTGATTTAAAGTGAGCCAACTAGTTGTAGTAAGAACATTCTAGTGTAGGTCTGTTTGGTTTCCATTGGGTCTCAATGATTGAAACAATCGGAATTTATATTTTTTATTTCTTGCATCTTCTTTTCTCAAGCAATAAATTGTGTGGGTTTTGAGTATAGTGGTATTAAATGCCAAAAGCACCCGTACAATAGGAAACACCAAAAAAAAAAAATTTGAGTGAGTTTTTTTTTGTTGCTAATGCTTTAAAATTATATAACTACGACCCGATATTACACCAATTTACGGATATTACATAATTTTAAAGCATTAGCAATTGTTTGGAATTCATTTTTTCATTTTGTCTATCTCCTCATTGGTATCTGCCCTACCCTGTTATTTTACAGGACAAGAAGACAGTAAAATTGGGTCCTGATGACCATTTGCACCTTGAGGGATTTGCTTTGAATGTCTTTGCAAAGGCAGACAAGCAAGATCGGGCTGGCCGAGCAGATTTGTATGATAATTTCTTTACTTATTTATAAAATAAGTATTTTGAAAAGTATTTTATGATAATTATCTGAAAGGTATTTTGGAACTCATGCCTTGAAGTATGCATCTAGGTTAACTAAATGAGTTTCTGATTACTCAAGGTCTATGTCTCAATCTGTGAGATGCATTTAAAATACATTCCTTGTGCCTTGAGATCCCTTTATGCTATGGACGCATGCACCATGCTTCATCTGAATTTTCTGTCACAAAGTCTAAAACTAGGAACTCTCTCGATGATGTGATATTAGTTATGGGCAGGTTTTATTTCTAATTGAAGGTGGACTATAGACGTGTTTAAACGCTTAGGATCATAAGAGAATTTGCTCAGCTGAAAATATTCTTATAACTAACCTGATAACAATTTTTTTTTGGTTATTTGCTTGTTGGGTTGTTAGCTATTTTTATTAAATGAATAAATCATTTTACCCCTTGCACATTAAGAGTTCTTCCAATGATCTGTGCTGCAAACTTAGTTGTCTTTCTTGATCTTTGAATGAACAAATGTTGACTAGGTCACTAGGAGCATAGTTAAGTATATTTTCTTCAAAGCGAAGTTAGGTTTCATGTTTAAGCATAGTTTCTTTGTTGAATGAGGATGTATTTAAAATCAAATGCATTTTTTCCCCCTTTTAGAAGAAGTTTGAGTTTTTCTGTTTTTTGTTCTTTTTAGACAATTGAAAAACCTATGAATATGTCAAGATTTATGTGTTTTTGTTGAATGCTCTAAAACTAGTGTGCAACATCAATGAAGTGCCCTAGTATAGCTTGATTGTTTTCTTTCTGGTAAATTGAAAAACCAATGAATACTTTACCCGTCAAGATTTATTTGTTAAGCATATCCACAAAAGATGTCATAATACTTCCAATATCTTTCATTCTTACATCAAAATTTATCTTCTATTTTATTGTTTTGTGAAAGATATTGTGTTAGTATGTAGCTTACCCAGCCTTGAAGTAGACCATTTCTCGAGTATAATCCTATCTTCTTATTATATATCATACTCTCTACGAGGAGAAAAAATTCACTGTTTTGCTTTGAAATCTAGTCTACTTTTTTTCTGTCTAAACTTGAGTAATGCAATGTAACTTGTGGAGGAATTTGTTGGTGGTCATGCCTGTACTTGTGGTGTACCCTTGTGCTTAATTGTGTCAAGCTGTATACTGACACATCTATGAGATTGAAGCTCTCCATCCCTCTCTCAAGTCGATTCTTGGTAATTGCCTGAGAGCAATAACTTGTTGCCTTCTTACAGGAATACCGCAAAGACATTTTATGCAGCAAGCATCTTTTTTGAGATTCTTACTCAGTTTGGTGAACTTCCGCCTGATGTGAGTCCTCTTATGACATTAATAATTTTCACATACATTAATAATTTTCACTTACAGTTTATTGTTATTATTATTTATAGGACTTCTGGCCATAGTTGATTAGTTTTATTTCTATATGATTTAATTGGCCATATTCGGCTAGTATTCATGTTTATGATTGGTTGCTTTTAACAGCTTGAGCAGAAACAAAAGTATGCAGTGTGGAAAGCTGCGGATATAAGGAAAGCTATGAAAGAAGGAAGGAAGCCTGTACCAGGGCCCCCTGGTGGTGATGACGATTTATCATTACCGTCTGGTACATCAAGTGGTGAATATGTAAGTAGAATGTAGTTTTTGTCTGGTGAGGAAGACAATAAAAGATGGTGTGCTTGTCAAACCGGTTGGAACTATTACCCACTGACCAAGCCTGAAAATATGGTAGAAATAGTATATTATTCCTTTATAAAATTTGTCGACTCCAATTCAAAAAAATAAATTAAAACCTCAGAAAATACAAACTTCACTCTCCATTGGCATTTTCTGCATGGTTTTTGCATTGCAGTTGGCGGTGAAAATTCTGATAGTAATACTAGTAAAAAAAGAAAAAAATTTGTGACGGCAACATAGAGGCTTCTTGAGGCTCTAAACTATGTTACATGAACTCTTCAAAATAAATCAAATACCCATATCGAACGCTTGACATTTGGATAAGGGTGTGGGATGTGTCCAATATTTTTTTTATATATAATTGTGTTTAACACTGCCTTCTGATGTATATTTTGTTGCATAATTGCTATAAAATGAGTAAAATGTCTTTTTGACACTCTATGCTAGTAAAACACCATTTTATCTCACAAAATAGATTAAAATCATAAAAATATTACCTATTTTTGCTGGGTCCACATACCTTTTGGATTAGAAATTTGATGAGTCTGACCTCTAGATACACGCCTGCATATGGCACCTGTACCCACAGCCATGTAACATAGGCTATAAAGTACTTCATCAAATAATGCATAGAATGTACTGTATTTTTGGGTTCCATAACAAATAATATGATTTGAAAGTATTTTAGGACTTTGATAAGGAAAGTTTATATAGGTTTTCATTTTTTGAAGAATTTGTGGCTTCTTCTCTTCTTTGCAGGATCTTGAGCCAAGCAGAACTGATCGAGGTATCAACCCTGCACCAGAACATGATCCATCACCTCAGTTTTATGATGAAGTTAAACCACAGCATACTGCAGACATTCCACCATCACCTCAGTTTTATGATGAAGTTAAACCCCAGCATACTACCGACATTCCACCATCAACTCAGTTTTATGATGACGTTAAACCCCAGCATACTACAGACATTCCACCATCGCCTTCAAATAATTCACAATCACCTCATCTTTACCGTACTTCAAGTTACCCTACCCATGATTTTCAACCACCACCACCTCCATCCAACAGAACAGAAAATTCTACTTATTCTCAGCAATATCACCATCAACCCTACCCACAAGAACCTCAACAGCATTTTCCACAAGAACCTCAACAGCCTTTTCCACAAAACTACCCGTCTCATGAAATTCCCCCGTACTCCTATCCCAATTTCCAATCTTACCCTAGTTTTACAGAAACTAGCCTCGCAACAGCACCAACTAATTATCCTTCATATTATCAGGGTTCTGATGCTACTTACTCTACTCCTTCACCTCCGACCACGACAAATTATCCACCACCTGCTGAATACAAATCAAGCAGCAGAAATGGTACTGTTTCAGAATCTGCACCAACTCCTGTACAAATGTACCAATATGACAGCAATTACATGCCACCACCTGAGAAAATCGCCGAGGCACACAAGGCTGCGAGGTTTGCAGTTGGAGCTTTGGCATTTGATGATGTCTCTGTTGCAGTGGACCACCTTAAGAAATCACTTGAACTACTGACGAATCCAACAGCAGGTCACTGAGAGTTTGTTGCTTGATCTCATGGATCTGTGTGCCAGCTGTCTGATTTTATATGGTTTGATTTGTAAAGTTGATTGGAATTTTTTTTTTTTTAAATTTTAAATGAGATTTTCTGTATCCCATATTGCCACATTAACTGAAATGAAAGGGGTGTGTAATTAATTGACTGCTTGTTGAAAAATGCTGTTTGGTTTTTTTTTTGTTTGGCCCCTCTCTTATGGCTGATCCTTTAGATTTGGAAAGAGTAGCTTATATTGTTGATATACTGTGCTAGCACTTCACTAAAATTAAATGAAGTATAGATTTAAATTTAGTATGATTTGAGTTACATTTATAGTACATTTGGTTCGTACATTTTATTTTTGGGATATGCTTGTGTTTATGGTGTGACTGACCCGTCCATGAAGTCCACATATGAGGATATGGTTGTGAAGCTAAATCTAAAATGGGCCTTATTTGATTCCTAAGTTAATATCCATTTTATTTCAATTTTGAAAGAGAAATGAACAGTTGTCATACAAACTGTAATATTTTAAAGAGTATTGCTATTAGGGGTGGGTGTGGGTCGGTTGCGGCCATGGAACTTCCAATCCGCCATCCGTCCGCCAAACTGGCGGATTGGAGAAAATCAATCCGCATCCATCCACCAATAAAGTGGATGTGGATTGAGCGGATTGGCGGTTTGGCAGATGGATGTGAATCGGTTTGGCGGTTTAAGATTTTATAAATTTTTAACATAATTCAACTTGTGCACTTCCTTAAAAAAAAAAAAAGAAAAGAAAGTATTACAGTCAATGACTTAAAAACCTATTACAATCACTGTATGTCTCATCCAAAAAAAGAAAGTTTGAAACTTTAAAATATCACAATCACTGCATGGCTCATCCATATATTATAATAATAACATGATTCATCCACATAAAGTATTACAATTTGTGGTTCTTAAAATATAATAACAATTCAAACCACTAAAACCATGAACAGGGCAATAGTAGAGATTGTATGTCTTTGTATTGTTACATCTATATATGTTTTTTAAAACAAAAACCAACCAGCATATATTATATTTTCTATTTATTATTTTTAGAATTAAATTTAAAAACAAAAAAATATAGATAAATAATACGTTTAGTTTTTTTCAATTCAAAAAATATATTTAAGTTGAAAACTTTTTTTCAACAGAATATTTAAACTCTTTTTCAATTAAAAACATAAACAAAATATTTAAACAAATTGAAAACATAAAGTCTTATAAATCATTAAGGGTGCTCGCGGTTTGGCGGTTCGGTTGCGGCCAAAAGAATCTCAAATCCGTTATCCGTCCGCCAAATTGGCGGATTGGAGAAAATCAATCCGTAACCGTCCGCTCGTCATCACACATCCGTCCAAAATGCGACGAATCGGTTCGGTTCGGTTGGTTTTGGCGGATTGGTATATCCGCTGCTCATCCCTAATTGCTATTCATACCTGTTGGTGATAATTACAAATAAAACACTAGAAAATAGAAATTACAATAATTATTGAAAGGGCTGAGGCGCGGGAAATTCGCTCTCTTTAAAGATATTCAAGCCCTCTGCGGTTAGGCAAAGCCTCACACCGGTGCAGTAGAAAAAACCTTGACTTGTCCCCCCCAGGATACAACAGCTCGACTAAGTCGTATGGTTAACCAATACTGCACAATTGGTTGAACCCAAAGCTTTATCACATACACCCTTTTTTATTTGCCTGATAATCTCACACAAGTCATAACAAAGCAACAAAAACTCCTTCACTCGTATCACCCAACATAGAGATTAGCTCAATATATATAGAAGATAAGGCTTGGAAGGTTTTTCCTTGGGGATTAAGGCCTCGTTTGGGAACAGGCTAATTTAGTAACTTTTTGGCTATTTGACTAAAATATGAGCTAAAAAAAACTAGTATGTTTGGGATGACTTTTTGACTTTTTACGAAAAGATGTGCAAAAAATAGAGAGAAAAGAGAATATTTGATTTTTTGGTATGAGTTGTTGGCTTTTTAGCTAATTTAGTAACTTTTTGACTTTTTGACTAAAAAGTTCTATTGCCAAACGAGGCCTAAGAAAAGGATAAAGACTTGGAGAAGACTTGATGTGGATAAGTCTTGGCGAAGACTTGGAAAAGACTTGACAAGAACTTGGATGGCTTATCTTGGAAGACTAGGAGTGGATAAGAATGGGGAGACTAGGGAAGACTAGGAAGACTTATCTTGGAAGTCTTGGAACTTGTATGGTAAGCAAACTAGGTAGAAAGAAAAGAAAAGAAAAAACTATAACAATATAATATTAAAATACCTGCTAACATTCCCCACCTATTTTAATATTATAGGTAACAAAAATGAGATTATTAGGCAAATAAGGATATTATGCATCATGGTAGGTGTGCTCTGCATTGAACCTCCATTAGTGAAACAATAATATCTACTCCAGAGCCAATAGTATGCTCAGCATTGAACTATGACTACTTAAGGGAAATAAATAATTATTGCACACACATAATATTCCAGGTGTTCACAAAAGCTTTAAAAGCTAGCACATTACGGCCTTGTGCGATCCCAGGATTCATGAGTGTGTTTGAGAATTAGCCCAAATCTCATAGGTAGCGGCCCCACTACCACACTCACATAGGTGAATTCTGTCAAGGGTGCTCCTGTAACTATGACACCCCACTCAATAAGAGCTACAGAAATTCATTAAGAGTTTTTTAATAACTCAACCTCTACAACGTTACAGGATAAATGCACTTACATCATAGGGATGGGTAAAAAGTAATTTAGTGCATTTCTCACGGCCATCATATGATCGTTTTTCTCATTGAACCCAGTTACAGGATCTCTGGTCCCTGGGTTGAGTATCCTCATACATGGCTCCTGCTATATTCAATGGGCTTCAACCCCATCCCCCTCGATGTATTCCAGACTCTATCTCTTGCTAAGGCCTTAGTTAATGGATCTGCAAGATTATCACCAGATTTAATATAATCCACATTTATGATGCCATTATTCATATAAGATCTCACAGTACTGTGTTTTCTTCTGATAGGTCTGGATTTACCGTTATAATAACGGTTATTAACTCGACCAATTGCTGCGGTGCTATCACAATGAATCAATATAGGTGGAATCGGTTTTTCCCAACAAGAGATTTCATTTAACAAATCTCTCAACCAATTTGCTTCTTCACTAGCTGTAGCTAAAGCAATAAGCTCAGCCTCCATTGTTGAATTAGCAATAATGGTTTGTTTTTTCGATTTCCAACTTATAGCACCACCTCCCAATGTAAATAAGTAACCAGTGGTTGATAATGAATCACCTGACAAGGTATTCCAATCGGCATCACTATAACCTTCAAGTACTGCAGGATACTTATTATAAAACAAGCCATATTTTATGGTACCAGATAAATATTTCATAATACGCTCAATGGCTAGTCAGTGATCACTGCCAGGCTTGCTAGTAAACCTGCTAAGTACTCCAACTACATAGGCAATGTCAGGTCTAGTACAGTCAGTCGCATAACGCAAGCTACCAATCATACTAGCATATTCATTTTGATTAATTACATCCTCATCATTTTCAACAGGAAATAAATGCACATGAGGATCAAAAGGAGTAAGAACATGCTTGCATTTATAAAAATTATATTTTCTCAAAATTTTCTCAACATAATGCGACTGATCAAGAAATATACCATCACAGGTTTTGGTAATTTTCATTCCCAAAATATAATTAGCCTCACCAAGATCTTTCATATCAAAATGGCTACTAAGCATATTTTTAGTTTCCACGATGATATGCAAATTAGAGCCAAATATAAGTAAATCATCCACATAGAGGCTAATAATGACATGTGAATTTCTTCAGATTTATAGTAAATGCATTTATCACATTCATTCGTTTTATAGCCATTCTCAATCATGCAGGAATCAAATTTCGCCACTGGGGCCTGTTTTAAGCCATAGGGATTTAACTAGCTTGCACACTTTGCTTTCTTGACCGGGTTCCACAAAACCCTCAGGTTGATCCATATAGATTTCTTCACCCAGGTCTCCATTTAAAAAGGCTGTTTTAACATCCATTTGATGAATTTTTAGATCATGAATTGCAGCCACTGCAATTAATAATCTAATGGATGTAACTCTAGTAACCGGAGAAAATGTATCAAAAAAGTCAAGTTCTGCTTGTTGTTTAAAACCTTTTGCAACAAGCCTTGCTTTATATTTATCAATAGTTCCATCCGGTTTAAGTTTTTTTCTCAAAACCCATTTACAGCCAATAGTTTTACAACCTGGTGGTAAATCTACTAATACCCAAGTTTTATTACATAATAATGATTCCATCTCATCATTTACAGCTTCGTTCCAAAAAACAAAGTCAGGAGATGCCAAAGCTTCTTGTAAAGTTAATGGAGTTTCCTTCACATTAAAAACATGATAATCAGGGCCAAAATCTTTTTCTAATCTGACTCTTTTACTCCTTCTAGGTTCAAAAACTATAGTATTTTGGTTTTGTAAAAGAGGAGTAGAGGAATCGGTTTCAGATAAAATATTTTCTTGATAATTTTGACCCCACTATTTTTAGAATTAAAAGGAAAATTTTCTTCATGAAAAATTGCATCACCTGATTCAAAAATTATTTTTTTTTCAATATCAAAAAATCTATAGGCTGTACTATTTGTTGCATATCCAAGAAAAGCACAAGTGGCAGCTTTCACACCTAATTTATTTTTAGGGTCCACAAGTCTAACAAAAGCTAGACAACCCCAAACCCTCAAATATCTCAAATTTGGCTTATGCCCTTTCCACAACTCAAAAGGTGTAACTTTTGTTTTTTTATGTGGCACTCTATTCATAACATAACATGCAGTTAAAATTGCTTCTCCCCACAAATTTGAAGGAGCACCTGCTTCAATTAGCATAGCATTTGTTAAATCAGTTAAAGTTCTATTTTTCCTTTCTGCTACACCATTGATGCAGGTGAATATGGTGGAGTAGTTTCATGGATTATTCCCAAAGACTGAGCAAACGAGTTGAATCCAAAAGATTCATACTCCCGGCCTCTATCACTTCTATATCTTTTAATCTTTTTCCGAATTGATTTTCAACTTCAAGAAGGAATTCTTTAAATTTTTCAAAATCACTTTTATTTTTCAACAAGTATACATAAGTGTATTTTGAAAAATCATCAATAAAAGTGATAAAATATCTATTTCCACCACGTGTTAAAATTCCTTCAAATTCACATAAATCAGTGTGAATTAATTCTAACAATTCAGTATTTCTCACTACACTTTTATGAGGCCTTTTAGTTATTTTTGCTTGACTGCAAACTTCACATTTCTTAAACTTATTTGTTAGTCTGGAAATTAATCCTAAACTACTCATGACTCCCACATATCGGCTGTTAATATGACATAGACAAGCATGCCAAAAATTCATAGAAGACAGCATGTAAACAGAAACATGTGCTTTCTTATTCTCAACATTTAATTTAAACATTCCATCACAGGCATACCTTTTCCCCACAAATATGCCTTTTTTAGTGATTACATATTGGTCAGATTCAATAGTCTGCTTGAAACCAGCTTTGTTGAGCAAATAACTTGACATCAAATTTTTCCTCATGGACGGTGTGTACAACACATCTTTTAAAAAAGCACACGTCCAGAGGTAAAATTCAGCTCAACATCCCCATACCCGAGCACCTTGGTTAAACTGGAGTCACCAAGCATAACAGTCCTCTCCTCATTAAAAGGAGTGAAATCTTTGAACCAATCTTTATCATAGCAGACATGCCTATTGGCACCAGAGTCTGCCCACCACCCTTCCACAGATTGAACCATAAAAATATCTGTGATCATAGCCACAAATGGTTCCTCGGTAACATTAGCCTGTGGTCGAGACTGTTGTTTCCGAAATTTGCAAGTTCGAGCAATATGCCCACTTTTGCCACACACAAAACATGTCACATTTGTCAGATCTTGTGAAGGGGGTTCTTGGTTCCATTTCTTTTGCCTCGGGTAATTTTTATTTTGTGGCCTTCCAGTATTTTTCCAAATTTTCTTAACTGGCTTCAAGTGACTATTTTTATGAAATCGACCTTTAGGTAAAGTATTTCCAGAAGTTAAATTTACCTTTGCAGTGGAATGCTCTTGTGTCATAAGCGCATCTTGTCCTCGTGCTTCCTCCTCCACCCGAATCCGTGTGATTAGAGTCTCCAAGGACGTCTCTTTTTGCTTGTGACGCATTGACTTCTGGAACTCCCTCCAAGATGATGGAAGTTTGTCAACAATACCTGCTACAACAAGATTGTCTCCAATTTTGATGCCTTCAGATCTAACTTCAGCCACTAGCATCTGAAAATCTTGAACTTGCTCCACCACTGATTTTCCATCTATCATCTGATAGCGGAAAAAACGGCTTGCAGCATATTTTTTAGCGCCTGCCTCTTCAGTGTCATATTTGTTCTGCAAGGCTTTCCAAATTTTCTTGGCAGTGGTGTAAGTAGTATCATAATAATCATAAAATTGATCTGAAAGACAATTCAAAAGATAGTATCGACATTTATACTCATCTGTGTTGTATTTCTCGATTTTTTCAAGATGAGGCATACTCCTCGTCGGTCATCTCTTCAGTGGGGACTTTGTTCGGATTTTTCTCGGTCAGGATATAGCCACCTTGAGGAGACTGAGGTAGAAAAGCACCTTGCCTTTCCATCTCTTGAAATGAGCTCCCTTGAACCGGAAGGGCTTGTTGAGATCGCCGGTATTCTCGTTGGGCTTCTCCAGTACTGGCTCCATGAACTTTTGCTAGTTGAATCTCCTTAAAATTGTTGGTGATAATTACAAATAAAACACTAGAAAATAGAAATTACAATAATTATTGAAAGGGCTGAGGCGCGGGAAATTCGCTCTCTTTAAGGAGATTCAAGCCCTCTGCGGTTAGGCAAAGCCTCACACCGATGCAGCAGAAAAACCTTGACTTGTCCCCCCCAGGATACAACAGCCCGACTAAGTCGTATGGTTACCAATACTGCACAATTGGTTGAACCCAAAGCTTTATCACATACACCCTTTTTTATTTGCCTGATAATCTCACACAACATAACAAAGCAACAAAAACTCCTTCACTCGTATCACCCAATAGAGATTAGCTCAATATATATAGAAAGATAAGGCTTGGAAGGTTTTTCCTTGGGGATTAAGAAAAGGATAAAGACTTTGAGAAGACTTGATGTGAATAAGTCTTGGCGAAGACTTGGAGAAGACTTGACAAGAACTTGGATGACTTATCTTGGAAGATTAGGAGTGGATAAGAATGGGGAGACTAGGAGAAGACTAGGAAGACTTATCTTGGAAGTCTTGGAGACTTGTATGGTAAGCAAACTAGGTAGAAAAGAAAAGAAAAACAACCTATAACACAATATAATATTAAAATACCTGCTAACAATACCTAAAAACTTTTTAAACTCAATATTAATGTCAAGAAGATATCTTTTTGACACATCACGTCTAGAAAGTGGGTTTAAAAAATGGACTTTTATATTATTTTTCATATTTAGATATTATATATTCAAATTCCATATCATACTTAAACTCCTATAGAAATTGTCACATGAATTGCAATTGTACTCCAATTTCATGGTTGTCATAAATAATCTAAAATGACCTTAGTATACAATTTTCTAGAAATAATCAATCTTTACTGACCAGATCAATAACTGTGGCCTGACCACACGAAAAGTCAACCTAGTGTAACAGCCCATCACGTATAATGATTAATACTTGATTAAGTAAGAGGATTTGAAATTTAATTATCGAGTATTATAATTTAATTTAGGATTTATAAGAATTGTGGGATCTGATTCGTACATGATTCTATTAAAGAGCTATTTCAAAATTAGAAATTAAGGGTCCAAATGGCTTAAGGGAGTAAAATTGAGAAGTTAATCAATTTAATTTTAATTACGGACCCATTTGGGAGTTTAATTAAATATTCGATTCAGTTTAGTAAAATTGAGATTTGATTAATTAGGTCCTAATTGGAGTTGATTAAGTCATGAGGATTGAGAATTGTGGTTATTATAAGTTAAATTTAATTATGATGTGCCCAATTTGAATATGTAATTTATTGACGAAATTTTGAGTCTGATCAGAAATTGAAGGATTAAATGATCTAAGCAACCAAAATTTAGGATGGAAATGAGTTTAAATTAATATTTGGAGCCTTTTGGAAGTTGATTAAAAATCTGATTCGGATCAATAAATTTAAATATATTTAATTAGGCTCTAATGGAAGTCAATTAGATTAATTAAATTATGAGAGATTTATGATTTGTAATTAATTAATTTAGTTATGTGTTGATCAATATTTATTTAGACTAAGTGTTGCTTAATTTAAAATTTATCCTAAGCATAAATTGCCTTAGGGAACAAATTAGTATTGTGGGTGTGGGTGCACCCAGAAATTTAGGTGGGTGTGCTGAGAAATCTGGTTGTGATTTGTGTGTGTGTGCGCACGTGTAATGTGGAGGCAGAACATGGTATATACATAAATATATTGGTATATGAGTTCTTGTGTTGAAAAGAGATTGTGAACAAAAGGGCATGGCTTCATTTTGTCCTGTGCAAGCCCGTGAGAGAGAGAGAGAGAGAGAGAGGAGAGAGAGCCAAGAGAGGGAATGAAGCATTTTCAGCTCAAGAAGAAGGAAAGATAAGGGAAGAAAAGCTAGGAGGAACAAGGGAATTAGAAGGGAATCAACTAAATTCTTTGAGATTAAAGTTTAAGGTATGGAATCAAACTTAATTTTTGTAAAATCTCTACATTACACTTGAAATTAAGGAGAGTTTAAGATCAATTCCATGGAATTTGTGAGGAAATGGGTTTGAACAAGGAAATAAAGCTAGAATACATAGTTATGGAAATAAACATGGAAATTGATTAGTTTGGTTTGATGTTGAATGTCTCACTTGAATTGGGCCTTATTTCTACATGCATGTTGGAATTTTGATGTTCTAGACTTTAATTCATGATTTAAAGGTTTATGAGCTTAAATTAAGTTGGATATGAGGAAAAGTAATAAAAACCTAAATTAGAATAAGTCAAGAAATAAAACTTTGATTTGGAAATATAAAATAGTTAGTTTGGGTCTTAATTTCATACATGCAAATGATTATCTATGAAGTTTCTAATTTTAATTTCATGATAGAAAAGAGTTTGAAGTCAATTTTATGTAAACAAAAAAAATAAATAAATTAGCAAAAAAAAAATGAGTTAGGTTCATGATTATGGAAATTAACTTAGAAATTAATTATTTTTATATGAATTTGAATCTTATGGTTACATGCATGTAATTTAGAGAAATTTAAGAATTAATTCATGAACATGGTTGGGGGTGATCCTTATGGAAATAATTACATGCACGATAAAGGTTTTAAGAATTAAGCCATGCAATTTCATATTTTGAAGAGAATGAAGAATTTTATAAAAATCAAGTTTATGAAAATTTGGGGTTAATTCTAATGTTAGACAAGGTTTTTGAATTTTATTAGGAAAGATAGAAATTAGTTTAATCTTAAATTTGAATCCATGCATGTAATGTAATTTAAGATTTTATTTAAATCAAACATATTTTGGAGTATCTATGGTTATGAATTAAGTTGTAATGTAATGTAATTTAAGATTTTATTTAAATCAAACATATTTTGGAGTATCTATGGTTATGAATTAAGTTGAGGTTACAGGTTAAATTAAGTTATGTTTAAGATTATGGAAATTAGTTAAGAAAATTTATAAGAATATAAGATTTGTAATTTTGATGTCAATTTCATACAAGTGAATAATTTTATAAGGAGTTCGTGACTTTAATTTCATGTTTTGAAGGAAAATAAAAAGAGATTGAGGTCAATTTTATGTAACTAAAGAAAATGAGAAATTGGAGCCATGTTTAATTTATGGAGTTTAATTTAGAGATTAATCACTTTGGGTTTGGAATTTGGCTGGATATGGAGAAAATGAATTAAAACTAAATTTGGCAATTGGGGCATGACTTTGAATAAATGATCTAGCAATTTATGACTTTAATAAATGGTTCTCCATGTTTGTATACCAAAGTACATGTTTTGAAGCTTTGAATACCAAATTTGAACTTTAATTGCAATTTTCAAATTTCAGAATTTTCGTTGTCCGCTCGAGCGAGGAAAGTCTCGCTCAAGCGTGAAAATCGACCTCCCAGTAGTTTTTCAAATTTTGCAGTCCGCTCGAGCGACCAAAGTGGCGCTCGAGCGGAGACCCATTTTCAGCATATTTTGGAAAATTGCATTTGGTTCACATTTTTATTCTCATCTCTTTCCAAGGCATTCTAGACATGATTTATGACTCAATAAAGATTAATAAGCTACTAATCAACATAGATTAGTTAGTTAAAGAATGAATCATTGATCTTGTGGTAATTGTTTAAGAAGTCAAGTAAAGGATCAATCTATTTGGAAAAGAAGGACTTAGTAATGAAAGAATATGTGAAATAAGAACCCGGCTTATTTAAATGAGAAAGAATAAACGTAGTAGAACTTCGAACTATAAAGACTAGAAAGAACAAATTTAATCAAGGGAGTAATATTGTATTTCAATGTGTATATGTTATGTGTTTGTGTAGATCACGCGCCATTGTCTGCCTGATTTATTTGATATGTCCAGTCTGTCTGATTTGCTTCTGCAGCTATCTGTGAGTAATTACTTAGTAAAGATATGTTCAATTGTACTTATTTTCTGAATGACAAAATGAGATCTGTTTTCTGCAATGATATGTTCTGTACAATGAATGATTATTCAATTTCTGACATGTATTCGTGACATCTTTAGTATTATGTGATATCTACGGTTGTTACCCGGTATCGGAGGTTCCTTTATGGAACTTATATCTGTCTGCACTCTGTTACCCGTACCGAAGGCCCGCCATGGGGGCTTAGCTGTTCTGTTCTGTCCCGGATCCGGAGGTTCCTTATTGGAACTAGGTTATTCATAACCTTACGCTTATGCGTTCTGTTCTGTTCTATTCTGTTATGCTAATGGATGTATCACGTAAACTTAATAATGACTTATGATTTCTGTCTGTATATGATCTGGACAAATTATGAATTTGTTACGAAACTGAATTATGATTTCTGAATCTGTATGGACTCATTCATTAAAACCCTTTACTCTGTTATTATTCACTGGGCTTTAGCTCACTGTATTATTTATGTATGTAGGTGATCAGGCGCGTGACCGGGCTTAGAGGCTTCTGTCTAGAATCTGTTTTGTCAGCCAACCTATGTGCCTCCCGTGGAAGCTCCGCATATGTTAAGTGTTATCGTTATGTGATTTAAAGTTTAAGTTCTGTTTTCTTGTTTGGTTCAACAAGTCAGGTGTATTTTGAAAAAGGGACTAAGTCCCTTTCTGCCTAATCTGTATATATATTATGACATGAGGATAATGTGTATATATGTACATAAAAAGTTTAAAATTTTTCTGTCTCATATAAGTCTGCACAGCTCAATGGGCGTTGTATATTATTATTTGCTTCCGCTAGCCCCTAATATTATATTAATCTGTCTCAGAGGCCTTCGGTAATCTCAGGATTACTGGCCGGTTACGATTAGGAATGGTAACGAGGCGGGACGGGGCCGGGGATCACACTCCCCGTCCCCGATCTCCGATGCTCGAATTTTCCCGGCCTCGATCCCCGACGGGGAATCTGTCACTATCCCCACCCCCGCCCCCAACGGGGATCGGGTTTCCCCGACCCCGAGCATTTCCTGGCTAAAAAAAATTTCAAAAAATTTCATCATCAACAACAAGAAGTTCATCATCTAAAAAAAGTTTCAGAAAATACAACTCATCATCAACAACAACAAGAAGTTCATCATCTAAAAACAGATCTGAAACAAAAAAAATTTCAGAAAAGTTTCAGAAATTTTCAGAAAATTTCATCATCAACAACAACAACAAGTTCATCATCTAAAATATATATATATATATATAGAGAGAGAGAGAGAGCTTCACGGTTCACTCCATGAATCATGATCTAAAGGCTGATTCACGATCTGTTGGCTGATTCACTATCTGATTCTGAGAGTGATTCACGATCTGTTGGCGATCGGCGATGTGGTGATTCAAGATCTGTTAGTGATTCACGGGGTGTGATCAAATCTGAGAGAGAAAGCGTGAGACCGAGAGGGACAGAGGAGAAGAGAGTGGTTTTTCCATTGACGATTGGTGGTGGTCGGTGATAAGGCAACGGAGGTGAGGAGAAGAGTGAGAGAGAGAGAGAGAAAGAGTAGTGTGGAGGAAAATAGATTTTGTGAAATCAGTGAATAAATGAAGGTAGATAGTGAATAGGAAAGTATATATATACGGGGATAAGTTCGGGGATAAACCGGGCCGGGGAACAGGGACGGGGACGAGGCCGGGCCGGGTACGGGGCTGAAACACTTATCCCCGTCCCCGGCCCGAATTTGTTCGGGGATTAATTTTTAAATACCATCCCCGTCCCCGTGGGGGTATTTTTCGGGAAAAACCTACTCAATTCGGGGTCGGGGGGTCGGGTCCCCATCTGGCCGGTTTCAAATTGCCATCCCTAGTGACGATGCCAAACCTATAGGGACGGGTTTGGATTGTGACACCTAGGTATTGGGTGTATGTATATATATACAATAGTGTTACATGTATTAATTAATGTACACACTAATGTACCAACTAGTATTATGCCATTATTACTGACCCCACCTATTATACAAATTACAAATATCCAAAATTTTTAAAATTATGTCACATCATCTATTAGTATACTAGTTAGTACATTAATTGGTACATATAATATTATTTATATATATATATATATATGTATGTGTTTTTTATATGTGATGTTCATGTGTGAATAGAACCACCACATCAGCTGCCCGCTGACAGCTACAAGACAATAATTTACGCTTTTATAATCCAAAATCTAAGCAGAACAACATAGATATATGATGAGAACAAGAACTTTTGTCTCAAACAGAGGAGTTTTGTTTCAACTTTGTTGGTTTTGTTTCATCAACTTTGTTGTGGTGATGTAAATATACAATATGGACCTTTGCTTTCATCTCCTATTTTGCCATGCATGCCCTGGCCTAGAAGTAAAAGATGGGTAACACAAAGCACCTGTCTTCACATGTAATATAATCCACAATATTATCTTGGACATAGTTTTTTTTTGGACATATTATCTTGGACATAGTTGAAATGCTATTTACATCATGTTTTTGTCTCATTACGCATCATTTTTATTAATAAAAAAATAATAATTACATTTTTACTCTTTAACAAAATTACTTTTTATGACAAAAATTATAAAATTCAAAACAAAATTTCACTTTACCCCCATCTCCTTTCAAACCACCAGCCACCACAATTGTTACCCACTGCCACCATGCCAACCACCAGTCGCCACCATTGCCATCCCCTAGCCCCTTCTCTTGTCATCTCGATGCATATTCTTACTAGATCTCCCCTCCTCCGCCACCCCTCCCCTAGAGCTCTCCGATTTTCTGATGCCCCCAACCCTCTTCCTGCCATTCCATAGTTCCTATCCTCCCTCCCAAAGCCCTTTTTTCCACTAAACCCTTCAACTGCCAAACATCGACATTTTGTCTAGAGACCCTACATTTGGTTGAGAGAGACGGGGAAGGAGAGAGAGAGGGGGTGGGTATAAGGAGAAGATTGGAGATCATGGAGGGGTATGGTTAGAATATTGAGGGGTGTATTGAGAAAAAAAGGAAGAAATTTTAAATTTTTTAATGAATGTAAAAGAAAGTCAGTGTAATGAGATTATTATGAGACGATGTTACAGTATAAAATCTCTAAAGACTGCATGGAAGAAGTCCAAAACACCCCAATTTTTAGCCAGATTGACAATGAAATTTTCATCACAAAGTAAAACCAGTAAGAGATATTTTAGTAAATTAAAGTAAAACCCAATTTTCTACTTTTTCTTTTCTTTTCTTTTCTTTTTTTTAGATTTGAACCCAATTATCTACTTTGATAATGGAAGTAATTTGTTCTTGGTAATGACAAAGTCATATGTTGTTGGTAAACCCAATTTGCTATTTTGCTCTTATCTACATTTTTTACAATGTTGATACCTGCTAAGCTATGATGCTATGAAAACCACTTCCTTTCTATAGGAAAGTCCGTCAAAGAATCCTTTATATTCTTTCCCACCAAACAAATTCAAACCATCTTCAACTTCAAGTTCTACCCATCCATGCTTGGTTAACTCATTTTTGAATCAGAAAAATGGGACCAGCACTATGTGGTGGCTGGCAAACAAGCCCTAAAAGATTTGCAAAACAAGACTCTGACGATCGGCACAGTGGCTTCACAGTGTCCATAGCAAAGTTCATAAGGCCCACATGCATGTGGAGATCAAAGAAGAATAAGATCACACAGTTGCACCAACAAGAGAAGCAACAACAGCTGTTGAAGAATGTGAATCAATTCACTCTAGAAGACTGGCTTTTGGCTTCACCAGGGTTAAACAATGGTGGTGACTTTCATGTTTTTAAACAGTTCTCTAATAGGGTTCATCCATCTTTGGGTGAAGAGGACTTGATGATCAAGTCTAGATCTATGGAGGGTTTGTTTATGGAGGAGAGAGAAGTCGAGGTTGGTGAGTTTTGTAGGAGAGAGGTGGCGGTGGGGAGTTCTTCATTGAGCAGAAGCCAAAGTGGGAAGAGAAAGAAGAAGGTGAGCTTTAGGTTACCAGAAGTGGCTGATATAATCATAATTGATTCAAGGTAAATTAGAGTTTGGAAGGTGAATTTGAGACCTGATTATCTATATCCAAATATGTTGTTTTGTTTTAAAATATTCATTGTTATTTGATTGTGTCTCGAGATTGTTAGTCTCTTTTTGTGGTTTTTACCTACACCTTTTCCCTTTGTACCCATTTACTATATACGATTCATATATTACAGTTTTGGCTTTTTAGTTTTTTTTTTTTTTTTTGACAAGTAATATTGTTGAATTCATCCACTGATTATGCATCTCAATGGATAATTTTTGTTTGTATGATTACTATATAGAGATGTGATTGAGACCCCCTCCAATCACCACTCCCACCACCCGACACACACATGGCGGGTGGTGATTGGAGGAGAAGGAAAAAAGAAAAAAGAAAAACTGGCTAATCAGAAAGAGAGGGGGTCAAAGGGGGTCCGAATCATTTTTCTACTATATATCTGCTATACTGAGGGTTCTCCAATTTTGCAATTCTACTAGGTTCTAAAATAAGTATAAAAATATTCCAAAACTCATCAAGAATGATATTACTGTGATATTTTTGCTTTTCCATTGCACCGGGTCATTTGCTCCAATAATAACTAATTAACAACCCACAAAAACACACAAAAGAGAAACAAAAGAGTGAGAAACAAGATTTCTCTCCTCTTTTTGAGGGTTTGTACCAATTTTTTCAAAGCAGGATAACAGAAAGAACCCTTCTCTTTTTGCCCTTCTTTCCTCGCTAAGCAAAAGAAAGAGATGCAACTATGTGAAAGAACTGTAGCTGCTCTAATAGTTCTTTTGCATGACCACTAGCTCGACTCTCAACTCTTGAAAATAGCTCCTCACTAAGCCAATCACCTATGTGTGCATCGACTAGGACCCCACTCACGGCTCTGCAACTATTAGCTAGGGCTCGACCAACCTCGATTGCATCATCTGGACAGTTAACCACAAGAGGGCTTCCACCTTTGAACACCTCCAGCTTGTTAATGGCGAATGAGCCATCGGCTTCGACTACCTCCTTGAAGTCTTGTATACTTGGTGCATACACTGGAATATTAAAGTTGTCACGTTTCTCGCTAGCAATAAGACCCTGCAATAATTTCATTTTATAATAAAAAATACGCATCAACAATACCAACTTAATGAATGCTATATTGACAAGATTGCACTTCCTATGATTTTCTACAAAAATTCTTATTTATACAAAGTCGTATCTCTCATTACACAAATATGAAAAATGCTAAGCGTATGGAATTAGAATACCAAAAGAAAAAATACATAGCAAGTATATTTTGCAGCTCAAATTCACGCTGAATGCAATATTAAATAACTCTCACTCACACATTATTTTTTTTGTGTTTTAAGTTTGCCTACCCAGCTTTTTTGCACAAATATAAATGTCAACCCTAGGCCAACATGGGCCTTATTTTTCTGAAATCATGTTTGGCACACTATTATGCCTGGCCCACTATACTAGAGGAGATGGGCTAGCCAGGCCTGAGCATAGGGGCCTATAATTTTTTGTGGGCTTACAATCATCATATTCGTTGTTTTGATGGATTGAAATATCTAATGCGTACTTGGTCCTTATAGACCCCTGAAGATACTATAATCATAGCCGTTCATCATGATTGATGATGCTGATTGAGGGACAGGATCAACGTACATGCACTGGCAATGTGGACTACTCATTTCTGATCAACAATCCAACGGATAAGAAATAATTAAAGTGTGCCCTAAGAACCATCCTCAATTGGGAGGCCCACTCACCTGCACCTGTTAGAGTAATGCCGACACAATGATCGACATATGGAAGGCCAGATCAACCGATCAATGCCTAGAACAAACAAGGCAATTGACCCATCGAACAGCCACAATTGCAGAAGTTTTTTAATCATGACCATTGGCATTTCAAGATTATTATTATGTGTCATATAAAACAAAACACTTCATCATATATCTCCTTTTGTCCCTTTGTGTTTGTTTGTTATTTTCTTGTCTGACGTAGCATTTGATTTACTTCAACAAAATAGAATAATGCTTCATCAAAATGTTAATTTTTATATTTAATTAATTAAAAAATAAATAAATAATAAGATGAAATTGTCATTTATCACTATAAATGAATGGTTATTTTATCGTATATTAGAGCCAAATAAATAAATTATTTTATTTTATTTTATCGATTTTTATCACTTAACTAACACACTTTAATATTCTCATTAGAAAAAAGTTGTGCGATATATTAAGGCGTTATTAAAGAGGGTCTCTATCTAACTTTTTTTTTTTTTTATTTAATGAATGATACATATGTATGAATAATTATGATGAATGGATCCAAATCAATATTCGAAAACCCATAAGAAAATTGAAAAGGACATGATATGATTACCTCTTGGACAAGATCATTCCAAGCATCCTGAAAGTGGGTCCCAAAGAGTAGGCCAGCCCCACCTTGGTCTGTTGGGTCCACAGAGGTTCTTCCTAAGCAGACCAGGAACATGGACCCACCTCTCTTCATCTCTTGCGATCTTGATCTTAGAAACTTGGCTAAATCTGCCTGGAACTGTTTCCTATAAGCATTTGCTGTGCTCTCATTTGCACCGTGGATGAAAACCCTGCCTTTGTTGTACGCCGTCGATCTCTTGTCTAACACCATCTCGGGCACCTGGGATACCAGAAAGACCATGATTCCGTGTGAGTGCTATACAGCAAAAAGTGTTCATGCAAAGCCAATGACTACACGTGTTCATGGTTTTCACCTATATTAAATATTGTATAAGTACATGTGTCCTATTTGTTTGGTGCAGTTCAGGAGAGGTTTTTATTATTTTAAAATGTGTTAAAATAATTTAATAAAAATTAAAGATGTTAATCATTGAGAAATCGAAAATGAGCAAACGACAAAACCTATATTGGATGTTATGAAACAAGCTCTAAGAGTTGTAACAACCAAAAGAAACAGTAAAGTAACAACAATTAAGTGGAAACTAATCTTTAATTTACATTGTTGGCTCTTAATAATAGAGACTATTAATTGGTGTAATGATTAAGGTTTGGTTTGGACTATCAAGCATGACAACAGTTTTTTTTAGGCTTTTTGTTAACAAAAATTATTAAATAATTGTATATTATTTAATTATCTTATTTACACGAAAGAATGTACAATAAGTTTAAGTATATTGAACGTGTTTAGCTTTAATCTTCTTTTTGTTTTTTTGGATGAGTGAATTTATTATATCCAAACATGGGTTTTAATTTTATTATACAATTGATACACAGAATTTGAACAATTTGAATGCATTTTTCATCTAACAGGGGCCATGGATCTAGACAAGATCAAACAGTTAAGATCGTTCTACAAATTCTCAGTCATACACAACTTTTCGGATCTATACCCATATAGAAAAATTAAGGTTATACACAAAAATAGACACATAAGAGTGATTTAACTCGAGACTTCAATTAAGATATACATAATCTTTATCCTATTTTGTACACATATTATCATCATCATCATCATGGTAATTAAATTGAAGCAAAATTACTTCATTCTAGAGTAAATAATTTTAATGTTATTTTATTTTATTTTTAATTTGAATCATGTGTTTAATTGTAATAAAAAATATAATAAGATTGCAAAAAAAATTATGATAGAGAAACTAGACTCACATATCTTAAGTAATGGACAAAAATGGAATAGTCTACAGTTTGATAAAAGAGATCAGAAAATTGCTCATAATTTTTTATTGAGTATTGCTATTTAATTCTAAAAATTAGACTCACTTTTCAAGTTTAATGATTTGACAATCAATTAGAATATCGAAAAATATTAGGGATACTAACAATCTTACTAACACTCACAAGTTGATGTGGGTCCCATACCAAGTAATGGTTAATCTTATCAAAACTTGTGAGTGTATTAGTAAGATTATTAATAAATGTGTAAGTATCCCCAACATTATTGTTAGAATATCTACGGCAATACTCTCTCTCTCATATTTTCTCTAATTAATAACTAATCATATTATTTGCAAATCATAGGGTTTAAAAAATAGATTTATATATCGTTTTTTATTTATTTATGGTGTGTATTTAATTTTTTTTTTCTTTTCTTGTGGACCACATTATAAATAAATCTTGGCCTTAAATTGAAAATTTTGTGCAAATTTCTGATTTTTAAGGACAAAAAATAACCTGAGAGAGCCAGTGCAAGGAAAATGCAGAGTAGAAAACATCAATGGATCTAGCCGGAAACAGACGCCGGTAAAAGGATCCCGGAACCCCGGCAGCGAAGTAGGGGCGGTGGCCGTTGGCGGCTAGGCACTCCTCCATGCTGCCACCACCATTACTGGCCAAGGGTGGCAGAAGCTGGAAGAGAGTGTTGAAGTCATTTGATGGGAGGTCGGAGAAGAAAGCCGAGAACTCCGGCGGATCAACGTATCCGGAGGCCTCGTACCGCTTGATCATGTGTTTGATGATCACTTCGACAATGTAGATAGTGTTTGTACCGCAGGAGCAACCCAAGTCTGCCACCACAAAGGGGATTTCCGGCGAGTCTAGTTGCACTCCATCTAGGGTTTCTTCAAGAAGATGAAGCATAGATCGAGCATGTTGAGCCTATATACATATAGCATCAAACATATGTTATAACTAAAGGTTTGTTTAAGCGAAAAATATTTTTTAAAAAATACTTTTATAATTTTTAAAATTTAATATGATAGAATATGAAAATGAACAAAATTATTCGGTACCACTACCATCACCACCACTCTACTACTCATCCACCACCGCCACTAAAATTACAACTAACCTATTAGTTTCAAGTTTGTGACCAAATATAAGAAAATATTTTATGCCAAAATAAAAGGGAAAAAAAGGCAAATAAAATGAGGGAAAATAAAGTATGAAGTAGGGGAGGAAAGGAACCTGAGCTTGAGAGTTATTGGCATAGCTAGCCTCTCCTTTACCACCTTTCATGCTAAGCATCCTCTCAAGCTTCATACTGGAAACAACAACATTGTCTGCTGTGGGAGCCATATATTGATATTGCTCTGTATTATAAAATGAAAATTGGGTTATTGGTTTGTGTGTGTTTGAGAAGAGCTATCAAGAGTTGTATATATAGAGCGGAGGAGAGGAGTCTTGTGTTTGTATTTATGCAGGGAAAAGATTATCGTACACACCCTTTAAGAGTGTATCATATATCATATACATTTTATAAATATAGGGAAAAAATGGTATCATTTTATATTTTATAAGTCATAATTAAAAAAATCATAACCAAATATAAAAATCATAACTAAAATATCAAAATAATATCATAATTAAAAAAAATATATAATTAAAAATGCATGATATATAGGTGTGTATAATAGAATTCTCCTTTATGGAGGGAGAAAGGAAGGTTGTGTTTGTATTTATTGAGAGAGAGAGAGCTTACGTTTGTATTCTATAAAGGATATGGAGTGGTATTGAGAAATTGGTAAAAAGTTGACTTTTTTATTTTTTTAATTTATTTTATCTTTTTGTAAAAAAAAAAAATGAGACGTTATGTGACCTAAAATAGATAAAAAGATAAAAGCTAACATTTTATTTACTTCCCAGAGCACCCCAAAAGGTAAGTAGTCCATGACCATGATTATGAAAATTAGGAAAGGAGAATTATGGAGCCCTTCCAAATTTATTTTCTTCCAATAATACCCATTTCTCTCAAAAATTCTTCTCATTCATTTAGCTAATTTTTTTTTGAAAAAAAAATTGGATAATTTACCAGTCTCATGCCATATAATTTTTGTTTCTTTCCTAATTATAGTTTTTTTGCAAGGCATTTTGTAATTTAAAATTTTCAAACTTTTGAAAAAGTGGGGCTTTGGCGTGTTATTTAAAATTGGGTAATTTAAACAAAATAAATAAATTCATGCTTTATTAAATTAACTAAAATAACATCAAATAAAACCATACTTGATAAATTAAATCATAGAGCATAAACATGAAACAAGACTAATATAAGAATATATTTAATTTGAATATGAAAACAAGAAATCAAATCAAATTCTGTGTGATACCACAGTGTCCTTAAAACAGATTAGTTGTCTCACCGTAAATGCTGGAAAAACGTCGACTTCTGTCTCCTAGGATAAGATGGTTTAAACCGGCTAACTCAGAAGTACTTTCTGTTAGCTTTGGCGAACCGACAATGGCAGCACTCTCTCACAATAAGAAATTTCTAACAAACTGACTAAAGAATGGAAGAAAACAATTTTTGTGTTTGAGATTTGACAGGAATGTCTCAATTTATACATGTATTGGGGAGAGAGGAGAATGCTCCAACCTTTATGGCTGGTTACTAATGCACCATTAATCTCTGCAATAAAGGCAGGAGTTACAAACCCCATTTATGCACTATTCAACTCTGCAATAAAGGCAGAAGTTATAAACCCCATTAACTCTTTCATGAAACTAACTTTATGGGACAATTTCTCATTCAATTTTTAATAATTTTTGGCCATTTTATTTATAGTGTAAAGATCTCATTACAAAGTATCTAGACTCACTTAAACCCAACACAATAAATAATTAGAACCTACTTTAATATTTAATTAAAGTCACAAAAAATCTATTTTTTCCAACAAGGCGTAGGTTGGGCCGGCCATGTAATGGCGTCCCATATATATCCCTTACCTACTAATTACATTACATTAAAATAATTCTCTAAAAAATATTAGTAGTTGACACATATAATACGTCTGTAAATTAAATAAATAAAGATAAAATAAAATATTTAACATAGTGTAGGCTCAAGTGGTATAAATCTCCTTTATTAAATTTGTGGTTTTAAGCTAAGGCCTTGTTTGGGGCGTATTAATAAGTATATACTTTTTATCTTTTTATCTTTTTTTCATCACATCACCTCTCTACTTTTCTGCATATCTTTTCGTAAAAAGTCAAAAAGTGTACTTATTTATATCATTCCAAATCACCCAAATCTTGTTCCATTCTTTTTTTCTAATTTTATTTTTAAATAAATAACTAAACACTTGACATAAAGAGAAATAAAATTTCAAGACACCAATTTAGGTACTCACATATATAATAGTATAGATTAATATAAAACAACTAAAAATTTACAAAATAGTATACTATTGTATATAATAATAATTGTGGGGTTATATTTTTGTGTATCAACACGTGGCAAGGTGACGCCGACGTGTCAGCCGAGGTGGTTCCACGTGCGGGGTAAGTTTTTGTGAAGTAATCTAAGGTTTGCCGAGGTTATTTCCGAAGATATCTTAATCCGGGGTTAAGGCCTCTTCTTTCCCATACCTCGGCCTCACTTCCAAAGGCCGAGCTACCCTCAGAAGAATTAAGCCGAGGTAACTGTGAGATCGACCATACCTGCTAATACAAAATATTATCTTGGTTAGGTGGATGTACAGCCATGAGGCCAGCACTTCACCAACTACCTGGCCTTGAGGCCATGTGAGTTGGCCATGAGGCCACTAGAGGCCATGTGAAGCCATGAAGAGCTTTTTACCTGGAAAGCTGCCAAAAGCGTAACAGTGGGCTGGCAGCCAGCTCAAAAGCTGGCGGCCTCTCCATTAACTTTTCTGGTATATATGGAGAGGTTGAGAAGAAGAAAGGACGGATTGATCATTCTGAACAGAGCATATACAACTACAAGCTAATTGTAACACTTACAATTACATGCTTAGAGAGTGAGAGAATTACAGAGAGTTAATTGTAATTTTTACCATTCATTCATATGAATTACCTCGGCCTCCCGTGGACGTAGGCAATTATTGCCGAACCACGTTAAATTCTCTGTGTCTTTGTGTTGTTATTTGTGCCATCTATTCTGCTTGTGTTTTACAGCTGAATCACTAAGACAGGCAGTGTGATCAGAAAATCACTCACACAATTTGGCGCCGTCTGTGGGAAAGTAAGACGAATAGATGGCCAGTAACGCACAAAACGAGAAGGTCGGGGGCAACATTCCAGCTGGGAGTGGCAGGCTTATTGACCTTGACGTCGAAGGAGACAACCACAACGACAAAGCCCGTGACCAGGGGCACGGGGGAAAAGACGTCGTCTAGGAGGGCAGATACTACAAGGAGGATAACCTCCAGGTATGGAGGGATAGGTGCATACGAAGGGATGAGGAAGTCAAGGACCTGGCAAACAAGTTGGCAGACTTGCAGTCGGTCGTCAACTTCATGATGCAAAACAATGTCATGCAGCCGCCATACCCACTGCAGGATACGCCAATCCCAGCAGTTAAAACTCAGAATGGAGGACGGAAGATAACTCCTGAAGCATCGCGACGCTCCACGAGCAAAAGGCACACTCACCCGCCCTCCAGGGAGGTCGGGCGAGAGGAATCCAGACAAGAGAAATCCCGGAGGACGTATCATACAAAGGATCAGGAACCCAGAGAACATCGGCATGTACAAAAGCAGGCTCTCTGCTTCGACACAACCTATGGAGAAAGGTCAAAACGGGCACACCACGAGGCCGAAAGTAGCGTGCCAAAGGGACTAAAATCAAAAGATAGCCGAGCTCCGGGGAGGAGTAAAGAAGACTTGAGAAACTACCTCAAGAGGAGGGAACAGAACGCTGAAGCCGAGGTAAACTCATTCGTCAAGCCGAGGACACCATTCTCGGTGGAACTGGACAAATTTGAAGTACCAAAAAGATTCAGCATGCCGAGGTTTCAAATTTATGATGGTAAGTCAGATCCTAACTTCCATGTTGGACTATTTTTAAACTCAATGGCGTTATACAGTGGAAATGAGCCTTTGCTCTGCAAAGTATTCCCTTCGTCCTTTGGGGAGATTGCATCAGATTGGTTCCATAGATTACCAAAGGGAAGCATAAGGACGTGGGAAGGCCTGGCCGAGATGTTTGTGGCCAGGTTCGTGACGAATAAGCTACAGCCATTAAAGGTGGACGCTCTAATGGCTTTGAAGATCAGCAAGGATGAAGGCCTTAGGGCCTATGCAAAAAGATACTACGAGGTGTTCAACCGAATACCTGAATGCAACCAGGGTAGCGGTCGTGTCTTTCAAGAACGGCCTGAAAGAAGATTGTTCACTACGGAAATCTTTGGCAAAGACATTGCCAAAGAACATGGAGGAACTCATGGCAAGATCGAAAAGTATGCCAGAGCCGAGGAGGATACATCGGCACCAAAGCAGGTCAAACAGGAGCCGGGAACGGCTCGCCGAAGCGAAGCCGAAGTAACAACGGATTCAGTAAAGCAGAGGTAGAGCTGAGGCTAAACAAGCGGTAACAACCGTGTTCCGAATTCCAATTCAAAAGGTCCTAGGAAAAATTCGGAGCCAGCCCTATTTCAGAACACCAGCAAGGCAACCTGGGGAGTTTATGGGAAGAAACGCGGACAGACATTATTCGTATCACAATGAAAACGGACATACAACGCAAGGTTGTAGAGCCCTCAAAGCACACTTGGAAGATCTGGTGAGGCAAGGCCACTTAAGGGACCTTGTTGATGAAACCAGAACAAGAGAAGAACAGGAAAGACTGCCTCAGGCTGAAGCAGCCCCACCACCGCCGCAACCCCGGGCAGAAAGACCTCGGGTAGTAAATGTGATTCATTCCAAGGTGAATGAAA
The DNA here is from genome assembly GCA_030407325.1 of Camellia japonica. Lineage (NCBI taxonomy): Eukaryota > Viridiplantae > Streptophyta > Magnoliopsida > Ericales > Theaceae > Camellia > Camellia japonica. The sequence continues at coordinate 9,661,593 of JAPPVO010000032.1, read as the reverse complement.
ACGACATTGGGGGAAACCCAAAGAGTAAAACACTTGCAGTACGTGAACCAGGTCGGACTGAAAAGACCTCGGCCAGAAGATTGCCAAGGTCCGATGATAACCTTCACCGAGGCCGACCTAGAGATGGTCCAGCACCCGCATAATGATGCCTTGGTAGTATCCCTCCAGGTTGGGGAGTGCCAAGTAAAACGCATCCTGATAGATCAAGGCAGCTTGTGACATCATGTACGTTAGATGTTACAAGGAGCTGGGCCTTCACCCGACGACCTGGAGCAATCGAATGGCCCGATGGTCGGCTTCAATGGAACGCCGACGTGGCCCTTGGTGCCAAACTTGGAAGTACAAGCAGGCACAAGAAGATCAGACCGATTCATTGTGATTGATACCTTCACCATACAACATCATCATGGGCAGGCCGTGGTTGCATGCAATGGGGGCAGTCCCTCAACATTGCACCAACTACTGCGCTTTCCCAACAGAGCATGGGATTGAAGAAATAGAGGAGATCAACTGCAGGCAAAGAATTGCTCCATGGCAGCAATGAAGACTACTGCAATGTTCGAGAACCAGCCAAGGCCGAAATTGAAGACGAGGACATGGAAGTCCTGGATGATGTCGGCAAGGAGCCGGCCGAGAAGAGTGAGGAATCACTAAAGAAAATTTCGTCCAGGAGGGCGATGAGGAGCGCTTTTTTCTTCTCGGCTCAGGCTTAGCCGAGGAAGAGGAAAGAGAACTGGAAGCCTTTTTAGAACGAACATAGAAGTGTTTGCCTGGACACCTTATGAAATGCCTGGCATTGACCCCGAGGTCACATGCCACAGACTGAACGTCGACAGGTCGGCTAAACCTGTGATACAGCGAGCTAGGAGACTGACGTTGATACACGTCGAAGCAGTGGAGGAAGAGGTTGACAAACTTCTGGAAGCCAGGGCCATCAGAGAAGTCAATTATCCAACATGGTTGTCAAATACTGTGGTGGTAAAGAAGAAAAACGGTAAATGGAGGGTTTGTAGATTTACAAGCCTAAATAAAGCCTGTCCCAAAGACAGCTTCCCTCTGCCAAAAATTGATCAGCTGGTGGATGCTACATCTGGACATGGTAGGATGAGCTTCCTGGATGCATACAGGGGGTACCACCAGATAGCCATGTACCCCCCAGACGAGGAGAAGACAGCGTTCATCACCCCAAAAGGCCTGTACTGTTACAGGGTGATGCCTTTTGGACTAAAAACGCAGGAGCAACCTACCAAAGGCTGGTAACCAAAATGTTCAAACACCAGATAGGCCAAACAGTGGAAGTCTACATCGACGACATGGTTGTAAAGACCAAGGAGCCAAAAATCATCTTGCCGACCTAGCCGAGGTATTTAACATACTCAAAACATATCGGCTCCGACTCAACGCATCAAAGTGCGCGTTTGGGGTTGGATCTGGTAAGTTTCTAGGGTACTGGTAACAAGAAGGGGAATAGAAGCCAGCCCAGATCAGATCAAGGCCATCCTGGATCTACAGAGCCCAACCTCGGCAAAACAGGTTCAAATGCTCACTGGCAGGGCCGCAGCCCTAAACAGGTTCATAAGCCGAAGTTCAGACAAGTGTAAACCCTTCTTCAACCTGGTAAAAAAGACTGCAGACTTCCTGTGGACCGAGGAATGTGAGGCCGCTTTGGCCGATCTAAAGAAGTATCTGACCACGGCTCCAATCCTCTCAACGCCGGATCCCGAGGAGGAGTTGTTTTTGTACTTAGCTGTGTCCGAGCACGCTGTGAGCGCAGTACTAATCCGAGAAGAGCAGGGGAACAGAAGGCTGTCTATTATGTAAGTAAAACCTTAGCCAGCGCTGAAACAAGGTACTTACCACTGGAGAAGTTAATGCTGGCCTTAGTTATGGCCTCAAAAAAGCTGAACCACTACTTCCAAGCACACAAGATTGTGATACTAACAGAGCACCCATTGAAATCCCTGTTACAACAAGGAGACTTAACAGGAAGAATTGCAAGGTGGGCAGTGGCCTTGGGCCAGTATGACCTGGAATTCAGGCCCAGAACAGCAATTAAGGGCCAAGTTTTGGCCGACTTTGTGGCAGAATTCACGCCGGAGTTCAACGAACGTCGGCCTCCGTTGAGCCGAGATCCTAGCAAGCAAGCAGAACCCCAGCCGACAGCAAAAGAGCAAAAGAAGGAAAAGCTCAGACCTTGCAGCATCTACATCGGCGACTCATTCAGACTCTTTGTCCATGGAAGTTCAAACCGACGAGGAGCGGGGGCAGGAGTACTGCTGATATCCCCAGATGGAGAAATAATAGAACATCCATCCGTTTGGGGTTCAAGGCCTCAAACAATGAAGCTGAATACGAAGCATTGATTGCAGGACTAAAACTGGCAGCAGCAGCAGCAGAAGCAGATGAGGTAATAGTTTTTTGTGATTCACAGTTAATTGTTAACCAATCAACAGAAGAATTTGCAGCCAGGGACGAGAGGATGTCGGCATATGCCAAAGAGGTTATCAGATTAGCCGAGTTATTTCAGAACTGCCGACTTCTTCAAGTTAGCCGAGATGATAACAGCCACGCCGACGCGTTGGCCAACCTGGCGAGTTCAATGCAGACTGGGAAGACGAGGACAATTATGATCGATTACATGTCGGGCCCGAGCATAGAACCACGGCACGCAAAGCAAGAGGCAATGTGTGTGGACATGGGGCCGAGCTGGATGGATGCAATTGTTGCATTCCTGAAAGAGGGAAAACTGCCAGAAGATCGCAAGGAGGCACACAAAGTCAGATTGAAGTCGGCAAGGTTCAGCCTGACTGCGGACGGACATCTCTACAGAAGGTCCTTCACTGGACCCCTTTTAAGGTGCGTACACCCTTTACAAGTTGAAGATTTTTTATATGAAATTCATGAAGGGATTTGTGGAAGCCACACTGGGGGCAGATCGTTAGCCCATAGGGCCATTACCCAGGGGTATTGGTGGCCATACATGCAAAAAGATGCAGAAGCATATGTGAAGAAGTGCGAACCATGCCAACGGTTTGCACCTTTGATTCATCAGCCAGCTGCCGACCTGAATCCAGTATCCAGCCCTTGGCCGTTTGCCCAATGGGGCATGGATCTGGTCGGACAACTTCCCCAAGCAACTGGGCAGAGGAAATACCTGTTGGTGGCAACAGATTACTTCACAAAGTGGATAGAGGCAGAACCTCTTGCTAAAATCCGAGATGTGGACGTCAAGAATTTTATATGGAAGAACATCATCACCAGATTTGGCATTCCCAGAGCCATTGTTGCCGACAACGGAACGCAGTTCGACAGCAAACTCATCAAGAACTTCTGTGCGAAATTCAAGATCAAGAATTACTTCTCAACACCGAGTTTCCCCCAAAGTAATGGACAAGCAGAAGCATCCAACAAAGTAATTTTGGATGGAATAAAGAAGAGGTTGCAGGCAGCAAAAGGGAAGTGGGTAGACGAATTACCCAACGTGCTTTGGGCATATCGGACTACGCCGAGAAGATCAACAGGGGAATCTCCCTTTGCCATGGCATATGGCACAGAAGCAGTCATTCCACTGGAAGTCGGCATCCCAGGGATCCGAACCCAGGGAGTTGAAAATGGGACTAATGACATACTCTTAGCCCGAGATCTGGATCTTTTGGAAGAACGAAGAGAGAAGGCTGCAATTCAGCTTGCAGTGTACCAGCAACAGCTTGCCAGAGCCTACAACAAGAAAGTCAACCCAAGAGATTTTCAAGTCGGCGACCTAGTCTTGAGAAAAGTGGTCGGGAACAAGAAAGATCCCAGGGAGGGCAAGCTTGGCCCAAACTGGGAAGGGCCTTACAGAATTACCTCGGTGTTAGGTAATGGAGCTTATCGGCTTGAAGACAATGAAGGCAAAGCATTGCCAAGACCCTGGAACACTTGTAACTTGAAATTTTTCTATCATTAAGATGATCATTATTCTTGGCCGATGTCATCAATAAACACATATGATTGATAAAGATGCTGGAAGACATGAAAAATGAGAACCCAAGTGGAACTCAGGTTCACATTGGGGGCAGAGAAGATGCAAAGGAGATGCAAAGGAACAGAGAAGATACAAAGCCTACCACTTGTTGAAATTTGTAGCAATTTACAAGTTGGTCTGGCCGAATACAAAGCCTACCACTTGTTGAAATTTGTAGCAATTTACAAGTTGGTCTGGCCGAATACAAAGCCTACCACTTGTTGAAATTTGTAGCAATTTACAAGTTGGTCTGGCCGAATACAAAGCCTACCACTTGTTGAAATTTGTAGCAATTTACAAGTTGGTCTGGCCGAATACAAAGCCTACCACTTGTTGAAATTTGTAGCAATTTACAAGTTGGTCTGGCCGAATACAAAGTCTACCACTTGTTGAAATTTGTAGCAATTTACAAGTTGGTTGACCGAATACAAAGCTTGGCTTCGCTTGTTGAAATTTGTAGCAATTTACAAGTTGAAGTTAAGCCGAGGTGACTACTCTCTCTCGCTTGTTGAAATTTGTAGCAATTTACAAGTTGGGTGATACTGATGCTATTGCTAACCGACATATAGCAATCTACAAGGTGGTCAAGCCAAGAAAGGTGTTCAAACACTTGTTGAAATTTGTAGCAATTTACAAGTTGAAGTTAAGCCGCATCAATTTACAGCAATTTACAGGTTGAAGTTAAGCTGACATGTTATATCTGTTGAAATTTGCAGCGTTTTACTGGTTGAAATAGAAGCTAAGTATATTACTTAAACCCTTGTTGAAATTTGCAGCAATTTACAAGTAGATCACTGTTTAACACTTGGTTATGACTTGAGAAAAGTTTACTGCATATGTTAATCCTTGTTGAAATTTGTAGCAATTTACAAGCAGGACAGACTGAGATTATTGTTTAAACACTTGTTGAAACTTGAGCAGGTATGCACTGTTAACATTGAATAGTATATGTTTTATACTTGTTGAAATTTACGAAAAGATTGCAGGTCAATATCTTGCGAAGTAAAATTTGCAGTTATCATACCCGAGGTATGTAACCCCGAGGATAGTATATGTTTATACTTGTTGAAAATTATGAAAAGATTGCAGGTTAGAATTTTGCCGAAGTAAAACTTGCAGTTATCATACCCGAGGTATGTAACCCCGAGGAGATTATGCAAAGGAAGAACTATATGAGTCATGCAAAATATTCTAAATATAGTCATACAGAAGCAATGAAGAATTAAAGACTGAGGCATCCAGAGAAAAGCAGTTGCATTTATAAATAAAGAAGGCACAATGGCCTAGCAAAAATCAATTGTTCACAAGTTTCAGAGAAAGACACATCGGCCATAAAGAAGAAGCTTACATTGTTCAGGGAGCAACAACAAAAACAAAGAAACAAAGTACAAAAAAAAAAAAAAAAAAAAAAAAGACGTTCAAGTTTCTTCAGCTTCAGGGAGCTGGTTGGGCTGGGACCTCGGGCGCCTCTTGGAGAACAACCTCGGCATCTTTTTGCTCCGCAGCCTCTGCATCTTTTTCTGCCGCGACCTCGGTGTTTGTCTCTATTACAACCTCGGCTTCCTTATCCGCCGCTATCTCGGCATCAATTTCGGCCAAAGTCTTCTCCACAGTATTGTAGCCAGAAGCAGGTCAGAAGATAGCACGCCCGTGTTGGCTTCCTTGGGCACCTTCTCAACCTCCTCATCCTCCTCTAGGGTCAAGTCCATGACTTGGTCACCCTGAGGAGGTGACTTGGTTTCAGTGGCATCCTTGGATTTCCTCACCAAGACTTCATCTTCACCGTCATCTCCAGCCTCGGCTTCAGAATCAGCTTCTTCTTCAACTTGGCTTGGAGTGGAGGAAGAGAAAAGGGAAGACGAATGGCTTTGGTTTTGCGCCAGGGCGAGTCGGCAGGAAGATCAAGCTGTTTGGCCAAAGCGTTCCAACCTAGGGAAAATCCCCTGTTGCATGCCTGCTTGACCTGAAGCTTATAATCTTCTGCGACGTCGGCCATACCCTGACTGTAGGCCTTTTCATCGGCAGCGTCAATTTCGGCTTTCTTGGTGGCCAGAGCCTCTCTCAGTTCTTTCTCGGCTTGAGCCCTTTTAACCTCGGCCTCTTTTTTCTCGGCTTCGGCGACCTTCCTGATGTCTTCAGCAGCCTCAGCTTTTTGTAGAGCTATCTGCTGGGCCTTTGTGGCCGCCTCGGCCTGATCCTCTAGCTTTTTCATCTTTAATTGATCCCTTTTATGGATCTTCTGAAGGGCAGAGAACTCCTTCTTCAAATCAGATAGTTCCTCCCTTGTTTCAAACGCCTTCATGGAAAAGGAGTGGGCGTGTTGAATGGCCTGAAAGTTCACAAGGCAAAGGTTATTACAGAATAAAACAAAGTGATAGTAAGACAAAAATATCAAAATTCTAAAGACTTACTTGGACGGAGCGCTGCAGCATAAGGGCATAGTTCTCATATTCACTGATCTTGGCATTTTGCTCAAGATCACCTTCAAGAAGAACTGCCGTACTGAGTGCCACGCCGATGTTAATGTCGGCGGCGCTTTCATTGGCATAAATTGGCCTGTTTTCAAGTGTAATTTTGGGTTCCCAGGAACTTTGGGAACCCTGGATCCCGAGGTCGAAGATTTCTGTTTCTTCGATGGAGCGGACCCTGATGGCTGGGCTTCAGCAGGTCTTTTGGCGGGTGCAGAAGTGGTCTTCATACTTGAAGTTAGTTTAGAGATGGGCACGGCATCCTCGGCCTCGGCATCAGCTTCAGTCACCTTGGCCTTTGGTTGGGCCTTCTTGGCTCTTTTTGGCTGTGGTGGTGGCAACGGTTGAGCTGGTTCAGCATCTACATCGGTGGGAAGGTCGGCCAGTAGGTCTTGCACAACTTTCCTCGGGCGCACCATCTCGGCTGTTTTGACAAGACGTCGGCGACGCTTTCTTTCTTGTGGTACCAAGTATGGTGCCGATGTGGAAGGCTGATCGGCTGGGTCAGGTGTGGACTCTTGATCGGTTCCTGATGTGGATGAGGTTTGAGTCGTAGCAGTTAGTGGAGAAGCGCTCTTCTTCTTCTTCTTTGGAACGTCGGCCAAAGTTGACTTGTAGGTGGGGATGAAATTCAGCACCAATGGAGCTCTGCGTTTCTGGAGCGGAAGGTCCAGAAGCTTCTTCAAGCCTTTCCCAGGGTAATAGGACTGGCGAAAGTTCTTGGGAGGCTTGCGAACGTCTGCAAAAAGAAACACAATATCAGAAACAGATAAAATTTTTTGAAAATTGAAGAAAGCAACAGTTAAGCAGTTAACACAGGGATCTTACCCTTGCCCTCCTTGACCGTTCGAGGAAGAGGGAAGAGATGAACTTCTTCATCTGGGCCAAATTCCCAGTTCCCAGAAGCGATGAGATAATCATCTCCAGCCCCTTTGTTGGAGTCTGGAAGGTCGGCTACGATCTTAAACTCGGTGGACCTCGGCTTGAGGTAATACACAAAACCTTTTTCCTTAAGGTTGAGGGCACACATGGTGTAACAGTATTGGATGTCGGCAAGAGTGATCCTAACACTCTCCTGCCGAGCTAAGGCTATTATACCATTGAGTGTTCTATAGGCGTTTATGGTGAGTTGCATGGGGTTTAGGGTATAGTAATGAAGGACTTCACGGAAGAGGGGATCTAGAGGGTACCGAAGTCCACATTAGACGAAGGCTACAACAGGAAAGGGCATGTTATCATCCTCAGGCATAATGGAGTCTTTCTCCCCAGCTAGTCTGAGATGGACATCCTCTGGGATTGAGAACTCTTGCCTAAAAAATTCTAATTTGGTTGGGGTGTTAACCTATTTCTCCACACACCCATGGTTTTGGAATACAAGTATTTGGCTACAAAGAAGGAGATCTACAGGTTCTTGGAACCTCGGCTTAAACCTAGGAGTATATTGGTGAAGATGGTTTCAGTTTTTCCTAAGGATTGATGGTTCTATAAGCAAATCCCAAACCTAAATCTACGAAAAACAAGTATGGAAGGCAGAAATCTGGAAAACAGAAAAGCAAAAACGAAGTCTCAGATTCAGAACAGAAAGGGTGGAAGACCAAGAACAAGAGGTGCAACAGTGCGAGTGTTCATAACATGTGCAAAAAACCAGAAAATAGTACACACAGTGAACGATTCACAAGTCAAATAGAGAGCAGAACAACAATGGCAAGAAATTTCAGGGATAAATCAAGAACTGGAGGAGAAAAGCCAGATGCTTACCAGAAAAGGTGAAGGCCGGAATGAGCTTCGCCGAGGTCAGATAATGGAGGCAACAGTGGCGAGAGCTTCGCAGAAATGGCAGATGGAGGCAGTTGCAGAGCTTAACGCAAGGAGCAATGGCAGATTCGAAAGGAGAGAAAGAACTTTTTAGAGAGAGAATAAAGCAGGAAAAACTCGAATGCAAAAGTGAAGAAAGAAGAGAGAGGCAATTGTTTTGTCAAAAATTTAAACGGCGGCAAAACACAGCAATTATTGCGCCTTGGTTAACGCACGCGTCAGACGGCGCAGACAGTGAAACGACAGCCTACAGGCGCGTCACCAGCACGGACCAACAAGAGAAAAACACGTCAGTAGGAACGGTTGAAAATGGTGCATGACAGCTCATGCGCGTAGAAGTGATGATCTGAATTCTTGTTCTTTTAAGAAGACATGTCGGCCTGAAATGGATGACCTCGGCTAGAAAGTTTTAAGCCGATGTACGAGAAAAAAGTTCAATGTAAGTTCCATCACCTCAGTATGCCGAGGTAATAGAACTTAGGGGCAGTTGTGGGGTTATATTTTTGTGTATCAACACGTGGCAAGGTGACGCCGACGTGTCAGCCGAGGTTCCACGTGTCGCGGTAAGTTTTTGCTGAAGTAATCTAAGGTTTGCCGAGGTTATTTCCGAAGATATCTTAATCCGGGGTAAAGGCCTCTTCTTTCCCATACCTCGGCCTCACTTCCAAAGGCCGAGCTACCCTCAGAAGAATTAAGCCGAGGTAACTGTGAGATCGACCATACCTGCTAATACAAAATATTATCTTGGTTAGGTGGATGTACAGCCATGAGGCCAGCACTTCACCAACTACCTGGCCTTGAGGCCATGTGAGTTGGCCATGAGGCCACTAGAGGCCATGTGAAGCCATGAAGAGCTTTTACCTGGAAAGCTGCCAAAAGCGTAACAGTGGGCTGGCAGCCAGCTCAAAAGCTGGCGGCCTCTCCATTAACTTTTCTGGTATATATGGAGAGGTTGAGAAGAAGAAAGAACGGATTGATCATTCTGAACAGAGCATATACAACTACAAGCTAATTGTAACACTTACAATTACATGCTTAGAGAGTGAGAGAATTACAGAGAGTTAATTGTAATTTTTACCATTCATTCAATAGTGAATTACCTCGGCCTCCCGTGGACGTAGGCAATTATTGCCGAACCACGTTAAATTCTCTGTGTCTTTGTGTTGTTATTTGTGCCATCTATTCTGCTTGTGTTTTACAACTGAATCACTAAGACAGGCAGTGTGATCAGAAAATCACTCACACAATAATAGTATATATTATAGTCTAGATTAACATCAATAAGAAAGGATAAAAATTTACAAAATTCATTGATTGGACATTAATTCAAAAAAATAGCTATAATTTTAAATTTAAAAAAATTCATTAATTCAGCACATCACATCAGACGATGTACACTCACTGAATAATTTCTTCTATTTGTGTGATAGATTTATACAGTCCAACCCCATATAAATCTACACAAAATGGGCAGGAATCACATGCAACGAGAAATCAGGCCCAAGATTGACGCCTTCCTTCCATTTGTTTGCATCTCTACGTAACTACTCTCTCTTGTCACCCTCCGGCCAATTGTGTCGCCGGATTTCCAACCATGGAATATTGCAAAAGCATAAGCCAAAAATTATACCCAAAAAAAAAGAGAAGAAGATTATATATGGAAGGGAAAATATAAGGGGGGGAGGGGGGTCCCTGCTGTTTTGAGGGCTCAGGTGGACCTATCCCGGGCATGTTGTATATTTGAGATGTTCATTTTGTAACACTTATGGAGCATATTTTTTTAAAGAGAAAAATAAAATTAATTTGACATTTATAATTACATGATCACGTCATATATATATATATATATATATTTAAAAAAATAAATGGCAAACTTGATTTTGATAATTTACGACAACTTTTCTCCCCTCCTATTCTCCTCTAATCAATTGGGAAAAAAAAAATGGAAAAATAAAAGGATGTTGTTCTTGTATGCATTGTACAAAAATAAATGGAACATTTAAAATGGCAGACAAGATTATTTATAAAGTGTTTGTTAAAGTAGGTGTAACATACGATTATGATTGGGAAAACGATCAAAGATTTGATTTTATTCCAATATTATGTAATTTTCTCTTTTTTTTGGGTACATTTGCAGTTACAAAAAGAATAAAATAGAGGTCTCGTGACATAAATGAATAAATCAAACCTGTGAGTCCAAATTGGCCTAAAATAATTTAATCTAGTGGATCCGAACCATGCAAAATGGCTATCCAACCCATTGCGTTATGTGTGAATGATCAATATATATAACATCTTCAGCAGAGTAATAAAATATGAAATCTTGATTAGATTATGCGTTGTTATCATATGATTTTCTTTGTTGCTTTGTGCAAGAGCAAATCATTGACCCCCAACTCTACTTTAATTGGAAAATAATTTTATTTATTCATCTTTATTACAGATAAACATTAGTCGTCTCATTAATTGATTCTTTTATTAGAATTGACAACTTTGAACTCTACTTCAAGTGGTGAATTTCAATAAAAGAATCAATTACGGATATAGAATTAACATAACCAGCCTTGGCCAATTGGGTGATAAATAAGTCCAGTCTCATTCATCTTTTTGTATGGTCTTATTAGTCAAGAGAGTACCACATACATATATTGTTGGCAATTTTCATTGTATTAAGAATAATAATGTTTGTGTATTTAATAATAAACAGAAGAAATAAAAAAGGAGAGAAACTATTTGATTACAAAAATCAAACCAGTAATGAAAATAAAATAAAACAATAGATTCTTATTTTGTTACAAAAACAAAATCAGAATCTGATAAAAATAAATAAATAAAACATAAAGTAAATTAATTACTAACCTTACGTATTTATTGAACAAAATTCTGATCAAGTCCAGTGTTTAACACTGTGTCCTTAAGACAGATTCGTCCTCTCCACGGTGCTTTCAGATTGTGGACGTCTATCTCCTAGGATAAAATGATTAACAACAGACAGCAGCAGTACTACAAACTGTTTGCACAACGAACACACTTTGTGTTTATGCACTTTTTCATAAAAAAAATAAATGCAGCAAAATGCAGAGACCAATGACAGCAACAAGAACAAAAATTAGAGTGCAAAAAACAAATGAGAGTCTGTCTATTTATAGGAGAATTTGTGGCTGTTCAGTTTGAATTAAACAAGTGCAAATCTATTTGAATAGGTATAATATCTATTTGGTTTAAATTCCAACAGATATAAACCTGTTTGGGTTTAAATTTCGAACAGATACGGAAATTGTTCTATTTAATTGGACAGATATGGACCCAGTTTGATGGAGGAATAATCTGGACATTATTTGGAATTAATTTCAAAATTCAAATTCCAAAAAAATGGTAAGAATTTAATTTTAGAAAAATAAAATTCAAAAGTTTTTTGTCTAAAAAGATAAGCATTGGGCCAGATAACCCCAACCTCACAATCACGCACCCGCGCCCAAGCCGAGTCCGCCTGGTGGTGGCGATACGCACGTGTATTTATTTTGGGTCCAATGAGTCTAGCCCACTTTACTTATAACCTCATCCTTCCACAAAATTTGGGTACCTCTTGGAGCCATCCCCAAGTTGCAAACCCAAACTTTATAAACCCACAAAAGTTTGTCCACCAAACCAATGTGGGACAAGTTTTAACTCAAACCTTAATGGAAATTTCACCAAAACACTATTTTCATAGAGCTTACTCTGGCTTCAATTTCTCATTCACCCGATAATGGTTTTGAGCAACCAAATATACTACGTGAATCATAACGCGACATAGAACGCGGCCACTTAAACCCGCCATCTTTGACACATGGGTCCCACCTAAAAATTAGACCAAAATTGAGAAAAAATTATGTTTTTTCCCAAAACCATTTCTTACATACATTACATGGATATTCCAAAAATATTAAATAAGATTGGTGAATAAAATCGGACTCTAATAATTGTGGTCCTATTTTATACCCTATAATATAGGTTTAGTCTTCAAAGAAGTGATTAGTAGGTGCTGTTGGAGCCTTTTGGACCATAATTAGCCAATTTTTTATGTACATTGATCTATATTTATATACTGTTAGTATATAATAACATATGGTCAGCAAGAGAGAACTTTTTGAGATAATGCAGATTTAAAGAGTTTCAATTCAATTAAAAGGCTAATGATGATTGATTATCCTCTAAACAGTCAATTCCCAAAAATCAAGGTGTAGTTAGCACCTAAATACTTTTAATAACTAGATTAATAGAGTTTGTTGGACTCATGTTTGGTATCAAGCAGACCCGCAAAGCAACCAACAACATGCCTCATCAGCTAGTGATGTTTAACCCTGATTAAACCAATTAGACTTTATCAAGTACACCAATTAAACCTCTAAACAAAGGAAAAAGCAACCAAAAAACAAAAAGTGCTACAAACAAACTCAATAAATTTATAAAAAAAAAAAAATTACGTAGTGCAATGTTGGCAGAACAAAATTCATTTTATAGGGTGCGAGTCCTATTCATAATGAATGCAATATACTTTATTTTGTATACTATTTTTTTTTTTAAATGATAATCTTATTTGGTTAACTGTTTTCAATTTTTTTTTTTTTTTTTTTTTTTGTGAGTAACCCATTTTTTAGGTAATGCTAAAAAGTTATTTTTGAAATTGATTGAGTGTTGGACTTTTTAAGATTCGGGAATTATTCTCTTATTAGTATTGTGGTGGTTGTGACTTCATCGGAATGATATCATTTTCAACAAGAAGATGCTGGCAGCATGGGATGAGATTTTTGATCTGAATAAGGTTATTAAAGTAGCTTTCGGGTCAAGATCAATATGAAAATAACAGAGTAGATTATTTATGATTTTATTTAGTGTATTGAATGTGTGAGGGAAATTGAAATTTAGCCTGTTCGGAGTTTTGCTTTATGCCTTGGGGATGGATTTTTGTTTGTTGTTTCTGTTGCTTTGGTGGTCGGGTTGGTCTTGGCCAACTTTTGTTTTCATTCTTGTCAAAACTAATTTGTCATGGGACATTAATTAATTAATTTATTTATTATAATAATAATCAGGCATTCGAGCCAACTTTACACACATTTTGACTAATTGGTCCTAAAGTTAACTACCAAACAAGCTTCCAATGATCCCTTAAGATGACTCGAATTCAAAATTTTAAATTTTATTCTCAATTTTTACTGTTCGACCAACCCGTTGAGTCTATCATGTTTATAGGTGAACATGGAACCTAAAATCTTGTTTATTGAAAAAAAAAAACTTGATTGTATGGTCTCTAATTCTAAAGACCCGAAATGTTGTTCTCTTCTTTATCCAACAACGACATTAACCACCTCCTCTTCTTCCTCAAAGTCCTCACGTACGCCTTGATAGTCGCCGGTTCACGTGATACCAGGCCGGACCATTTTTTAATGAATCTAAAAATTCACCTATCTTTACACACAATTACACATCCATGAAGATGGATTATTAGTATTTTTTTTCATAAAAATAATCATATAATCATGGTTATTAGAATCCAATTTAGATCATAGAATTTAACGACTCTAAAATCTTAAATTTTATAGAATCGTAAAGTAATTACAACTCTAATAATATATTATAATCTTGATTTTAACAATCTTAGATCACAAAATATTGAGAAAGGCTGGGAACACGTGCAAAACCCACCACTATCTCTCTTTTATGATTATTTTTATAATAAAAATATGTATATTTCACATCGCACTATGTAATAACTTTGGATAAATTTGTGGCATCGCTACGTCAGTGAATTATTTCTTCTAACAAAGTAACTGTTATATATTTGTCACTTAAAAGCCATGAATGATGCATGCAAAGATAGTAGCATATCATGGTCTAAATTGATTTTCTACTATAAAATAAATTAGTATGTTTCCTACTCTGATGCAATCGTTGCCATCCAATCTGTAGATAGTTGGTCAAAGTTTTCATGAATAGACTGAGCATTATTGATCAGAGCTTTAATTGTCGGTTTGACATTGAACTTAAAGGGTTAAAAACTTCAACAGATAAAAGTGAGACGATTATCAACATGCATATAAATATAGTTTTCTTTGCACAGAAATCAATTACAATATCAGATACAATCCTCTCAGTGAAAGAGAAAAGCATTATACCCAATTCTATAATTAATTTTTTCTGTCTATTAAACTTTTTCAAACAAATAGGAATTTTTTAGGAGAGGTGAGATTGCTGTCTACTTTAGTGTGCAAAAGTAAGAGATTTTGGTCTCAAAAGGAAGAAGTCATAACAGTGGTAACAAGGATTAACAGTTAAAAAGAGAGAGGTTTGATTAAAGAAGGGTTTTGATTAGAATCCCTTTTTATCTTGTTCTACCAAAGAGGGGTACTTGTATGCACTTACCATTCTAAATGTAGTTTAGTTATTATTATCCTTTATATACTATCATACATATAAATATATATACTATATAATAACAACATTCATAAACATAATGATAATTCTAGAGACACACTCCAAACCCACATCAATTGTGAAATTCTTATTGGATAATTTCACCATGTCTTTGTCTAAATATATGATGTAAAAATTGAATAAAAATTTCACACTTGAGCATGATGTGATTTGGAGTGTGTCGGTAGCAGTATTGCCAGAAACATGTGTTTCAGGAATAAGCTAAAGCAAGCTAATGCTGTGTTTGGTTGGGGGATTTGTGGAGGGATTTGGAAATGGAAAGGGAAAAGGTGTGTGAAACTATGTGAAATATAGATATGATATATTCACATTTCACCTACCTTTTCCATTTCCTTTTCCAAATCCCTCCCCAAATTCTCCAACCAAACACAGCATAAATGAACTTGGGTTTGAAACCGCACAAAAAGTGAAAGTGTTGTACATAAGTGGTGACATGTATTTTGAATTTGCATTTTTGGATAAATTTAAGTGTGCTACCTAGGATTGATTCTCGATTATGGATAACAATATTTTATTTAGATAGAACCCACATTTCACCGAATGAATAGAGTGTTGTTTGGAGAAAATTTCAGTTTTGAACGAGTTTGGGTTTATATGACCATAATGCTATAGAAAGTCATGTATTATAACATCAACCAATTTGACTTACAAATCCCACAGGGTTGGACAAAATGTAAAAACTTAAGGGCAAAATCTGAAATCTCAAGTTTAACGTTTTTAAGGGACACTAGAGATTTACTCAATCTTAATTTCAAGACCTCTAGGGATTAGTTCTCGACTATCTAAATACGAGAAAACTTAAGTTTAATTAACTTAGATTGAATAATAGATATCCTAAATAAATAAAATATATATATATATATAAGAGAGAGAGAGAGAGAGAGAGGGAGAAATCTAACTTATAACATTAATGCAACCAACCATGTTATTCAAAAATTACTACATCATTTTAATTAATGTTTTGAACTTATAGTTTTGGGAATATGTCGAAAGCATGGTATTGTAACACATACGGGGAAACAGAGTTCCACTAATTACTGAAGCATGTTAATAGTTTGGTTTTGGATTCGTCAGGCAAAATTGAAACATAGGCTAACTCATGTAGCTCTCAATTGCCGACAGTATAAGAAATCTTCACTTACTAGGTTATATAGGCCCAACTCTTCTTTTGCATACTTTGCAGATTTATTGTATGGAGTGTCTACTACTCTTGAAGCTATATTTCCTTTTGGACAAACTTCACTTTACTCTATGGATTGGTTCATGTATGGTTTATCCCATTAACATTTAGAAATGATCACATAACTCATTTGTGATTTGTGAACTGAAGTGTACTGTTAAGTTCGATAACAATTTAATAAAAAAGACCAAATTACTCCGATATTTTCATCATTTGTTTGGAAGACAAATTACACTTTAAATCCTGTGCTTTATTTCATGTGCGATTTACCCCCTTAAACTTTGAAAACGAGCATATAATCCCTTATGTCTGCCACGTGTTTCACACTTGTTGTGAAGTTAGATAAAATGTTTAATGGTGCATTTCAATTCACAAACCAAGAGAGTTACGTGATTATTTCTAAACAGTAGGGGGATAAACTACACATGGCTCAAACAACAGGAGATAAAATGAAGTTTGTCTTTTCCTTTTTTTATTATATTATGAAATAACAAGAAATATTTCACACCAAGACCTCAATTATTCACTCATTCATGATATTTAATAAAAAATATTTAACTATATATTAATCTGTTGATTTTCTTTTTTATAAATGAGTTGGCAGTGAGTTAAAAAATTCTCAATCCGCTAAGATAGAATATAATTTTTTTTCCCCAAAACCAACCCAAACTGACTCCCACACACCCCTACATTAGTAAACATTAATAAATAGAGAAATGACATCTCTCTCTCTCTCTCTCTCTTGCATGCAAGAGACAATGTAATTATATCATCTGGATTGATGTTATGTTAAACACAGGCAAGTCTTCAAGCTGGTGGGTTCTATCACAACAAGATCACAGAGCTCATATCATGGATCATTTGGCCTTGAAGTAATAGCAACTTATTAAGTTCAATATATGGTATTGGGAATGATAGAAAGAATGCATGCATGAAATTTAGGGTACTTTCTACATTATTCTAATGTTTAGTGATTGAATCGAGACATCATTCAAGGCATTTGATTGCTGTTTTTTAATCCACAAGTTACTTCAATTGTTTCTTTGATCTGTAGGGTTTTAGTTTTGTAGGCATCAGTAGACCTCAGTTGGAGTTTGGCAATGTTATACTTCACAAATCCTTATCTGTTTATATTTTTAGAACTAAATCTAAGTCGTATGCGTTTTACCTCCCTATACTTCAATCCAAAAATGCCCTAGACCTCCTGTACTTCCCCACCCCCACCCCCACCCCCACGTGGGGGTGGGTGATTGAGAAAAAAAAAACTGGCCAATGAAATACTAATGGGGTGCTGGGGTCCCTAACATAATTGACTTCAATAATAAATAGTCATTTGTGATTTTGATTATTTAGCACTTTACTCAAACTCTGTTGAAAAATCCATTTAAACTAATTGGAAGTGGTCAATACACTCTTTCCAACAACAGAGTTGAAATCAAATTTCAAAGCAAAAAAACAAAAATAGCATTTCTTCATCTTTTTCATCCAAAATCTTAATCCTAATATTTATTTAGTAATTAATATATTTTAGTTAATTACACACGTTATTATAATAAATAAATAACAAATTAGTTTAGTATTCAACTTAAAAATTTATGCTGAACTGAGCTAATATTTAATTAAATTCAAACTTATGCAAAAATTTAACAACTGTATTGAAATTGGAAAGAGAGTCAATGAGAGAGAAAGAAACAGAGATAATTTTTTTTTTTTAACGATAAAAAAAGGATGTTCTGCGGTGTCGGCACCACATCTATGGGCCCTAATCCCGGAATAACCAGTTGTCGGCCAGATTTAACTCAACTCATAGGAAGAGACCCACTATCGAGGCACCAATGAAGCTTAACCACAAGCCACAAAAGAGCCCAGAGTCGATCAAAATACAGTGCGAGGTCTCAAAAAGAACCAGCTGGAAAATCCAGCCATTTTTCACACACCCTCCAGGATTCAAGCATGGGTCACTCTTATGGAGAAAACTGCTTTCTCCCCTATGCCACCACCCCTGGTGGTAGAAACACAGATAATTTGATCATTTAATGTTTGTTATTAGCAATGTTAACGTTGCATTTTAGTCTAATATCACAATGGACTCTCCGCCTCAAATCCAAGACCCAAAACACAACAGCAGAGAACCAAATTGTGGAAAATTCAACCCCCTTCCCTGTAGTTTTAACAAGTTCACTAAGTTATAACAAGGAAGAAATTTAATAGGGTAGAGTCATAGCAATATGTTCACTCCATTTATTATTTACTGCTTTATCCTCTTGCATCCATGTTGAAGAGGCAGATGCCAGATATGACTTGCAATCACTTAAGGAATAGGAAAAAAATGAAAGAAAAGAAAAGAAACTGAGGCATGAGAAACATCTGCAAAAGAAATTACATCTTGTATTGAATAAATATTTCAATGTTGAGAGAGAAGAGAGCAGAGCAGAAAAACATGGCATTCCTGTCCCACTTGTTGGCAATGTAATATAAGCTGACCAAAAAATGATGAAAATGTTGCAATTTCTACCAGAATTAGAAAAAAGGGTTGCAATTTGAATTACTATCGGGAAGATGATACAGCCTACGGCTAAAGCTACATATTGTACAATAAACAAGTAATGGAAGCTTCACTAATCGTCTGTACGGCCCCCCTGAAACAGGTTACCTGTTTGGAAATAAATAACTCGGTTATAATCCTTAATGGATACATGACACGGACCAAAAACTAGTAACAAGCATGCTTAAATAATTTTATAGAACAGGCGTAAAGAAACATAACCAGATTGTGGGGAAACTATAAATGTTCACACCAATTCACCATTCATAACCCACATAAACAATTTTCTAGTTTCATCGTAACTTTTTGGTTTTCAAGTGGGATCAAACACAGCAAGAATGGCAGTTACAGAAACAAAATATGTTGAAAAGGCCACCCAAAAGCACCTATACAAAAAAATAAAATAAGAAAAGGAAAAAAAAGAGAGCATATTAATATGTAAATGCAGGTATGCTTACTGAAATTGATGCTAACATGTCTCAGTAGGTTTACAATAAGTTCACCTGTCTTTTTTTTTTTTTGTCAATTATTTAAGTAGTGGTGGTCAGTAACCAATTATCAGTTTTAGGAGTGTATGATTTCTAGTCATCATTTGCAGACTTTTAGCTGTTAGGGCAAAAACTAGGGTATTATATAACCTCATGAGAAAAGGGACTACTCTCAGCTATTAGCTATTGGCAGCATATCCTCTCTCAGTCCAAGCAATGCATTAAGGGCAAAACACCACCCTTCCAACAGACTAGGGTATGAATGCCCAAACAGGTCCAACAAGGACCAGTGTTAAACCAATTGCTAATTTCTACAATGACTCGTGCTAATTTTTTAACCCACGGTTATTTGTTATTCATGAATGAAACACCAAGCAATGAAGCATTTGCCTCCTAACATCATATATGATTATTCTTTATATTTTTGATAGGTATAAACAGATAAAATAAAATAAAATATAATCATCGTTTCGATCTGCAAAAGAAAGAACGAAAAAAAAAAAAAAAAAAAAAAAAACAAGACATAATGTTGGTGCCACTGAAATGGCATGTTCGGAGTAGACCGGGTACAAAACCTACCTCCAGCATTATGTGTGCCATGGAATTGGCTAAAGCTTTTAAATCATGTTCTTATGCCCAAAAATTAATTTCAAAAATTTTAAACACAAGACGATTTTTTTTTTTTTGATAAATAAACACAAAAGACTAATTGCAAATATTATATAACATGAACCTGAAGAAAACTATATACCCCTCTTGTTGTGCATACAGCAAAATATAGGATTGAGGTGAAGTGGATCAAAGGTAAAACCATGATAACAAAATATAAATTAATTAATTTGACTAAATATAATTACCATCAACCATTACTCATTCATAGAGCCCAAAAATATAAGTGTAATTAGTTGGACATAATTGACGATATTCTTATTAGAGGAAGAGAGCCTTGATAGAAAGGCTAACCTAGCATACAAAGTCTACCTGATCAAAGGGATATCTGTTGGCTTGCTGCAAGGAGAGCCCAAATAAGACTAGGAAAACTAAAATTATATTTCTGACTGCAACTAACATGAAACATCTCTGAATACACCTTTTGATTCATCATAAATCCATCTGCAAAACAATTAAAATCTCCAATAAATAAAAGCCATCATCAGATAATTCACCTCCACCAGACTGAAAATAAATAAAATAATAACGAACAAACTCATGAACCATACATAGACCACACACAAGTGCAGGAAACCATGTGTGTGCACTGCCTGGAAAGGGGACAAATGGTTAAACCCTAAGAAACACGGACATGAGACAAGACAATTTATTTTTTTTTTAATGCAAGACACTACATGGAGAACACACACACACACACAAATATACATACATATATATATATATATATATTATAGCTCATATATATATATATGAATGCTTCATTCTAACATAATAAAAATATAATACTAATTTTAAAGTTTAAAGGAGAAGTGATTAATACGTATAAATCTACATTATTTTTCTTTTATTATTGGATCCTAAGTTATTTTGTTCAAACTTGTAGCATATCTCATGTGTCCAAGTGATTGACAAGTGTGTGCCCCTAGAGTCCGAAACTACATTTTATTAAAAGAATAATAAGATACACTTGAACAAGAATGTGTTCAACTCATATCAGGAATGTCGGTGTCTAATAAGGACACAGCACCTTCTTATAATAAAAAAGGTTACTATAAACCATGCAACTTTAATAGAAAAGCAATAGAAATACAAGGAATATATGTGAGAAACAAGGGAACGCACTTGCACAGGAAAAGTGGCCATAATCCATCATTTGCCGCACTCCCCAAACGGGATCTCCTCTCACTTTCTTCAATAAACTTGCCTGGAGGAAGAACTTCACATGGCCCTCGAATCAAGCCGGCCATCATGGCGCTACCATGATTAGACTCATAAACCTACAATGAAGCAACAAGGAGTTCACGCATGCCCTGAACTGTTAAACAAGAATTTTCTGCTTTAACCCAAAACCACAAAGGGGTTGAGAGCACTTGTTCATGGCATCAACAGTGAGCAGAAATATGTAAGCTACCATTTTGTGTAAAGTTGCTACTTCAAAAAAATCTAAATGTATGCCGATGTGGCCTACACCCAGGTCTACTAACCAGTAACTGGAAAGCCAACCTAACACAACTTTTATAGAATGGTGCAATACACCTCTACTCCTTTAAACTATTGTCACTTTTTCCCATTATCACCAACACATTGACATTCACTGCACTGACCAGGACAGGGAAGTAACTACAAAGACATAGCGTAGTTATAATTGGGCCAACTTACTGAGTTTAAGCTTGTGGACCTGCACATAGATGAGAAAAGTTAAATTAAATAATGCACATAAACAATTACCTCATTGGTTTCAGGGGAACACGGGCGTCCAACTGTCTCTGGCAAGTCACAAGGGAAGTAGCATCGATTGACAATAACCCACTTTGACCTAGTTTTGTTATCCTCCCACATGGCCTGCAGTAGAAAGGCAGGGCTACTCATGAAGACACTATGATAGAATTAGCAATGAAAAACCTAGTTCTTGTTAAAGAGATAAAGTTCAGTAATTCCTATGAGCAGCAACAGGAATAAATCTACACTTTCCAGGCGTTAGCTGTGCAAACGAAACCAAATAAGGCTAGGATAGCCCACCAAAAGCCACTTAAAGCAGTCACCTAGGCTCATTGGATTACATCATTAGCCCATCAGGTCAGCAGGTGTGTCTGGTTTAGAAGGGTTTCAGCAGACTTGAAGGGCTACTATATCTCTTATAATGCAAACCAGTACCATCTAAAAACTGGATGGTTTACACCCCTGGTTGCAGGTAGTAAGTAGTGACTAATAAATCAGAAACAAAATAAATATTGAAGGCACCGGGAGCATGCTCATACAAGAGCAACTGCTACAATAACCTTAAAATGTGAAAGAATTTGATTACCTGAAGCTTCGAAGGCATCGGTTTGTCATTGTTAAATTGAAAAAGAGCATGATCCTGCACTTTATACAAGACTCCATTGATGCAACAAGATGGATAATATGTCTTTTCATCGACAACTTGAAGGACATCACCAATCCAATCAACATCATTTGAGCCATCTGATGAAGAACTAGCCTGCTCGCTAGCCAGAATGCCAGTCCCAGAAGTTTCAACAGACTCGGGTAGTGCAACTCCTTGCTCCTCTTGTATAATGTTGTCATTCGGATTGCCATCAAAAGTTTTGCAACTATCAGATCTCTCTGAATCTTTAACCGTAAGGTTGTTGTTGTTGCATTGCTTTGATGGAATTCCCGCATTGTTTGCAAACCCTTTTTGGTCATTTTTTTGGGGGTTGCTAGATGTTTGCATGTGATCCAACATCTTGGTAATTGTCTCAGATGGTGTTGCAGGAGACTGTGCTTTTGATTCAGAAACCAGTTTCTCTTCACATGATCTTTCAACTAATGAGACAGCAGTAGAAGAAACACAAGCATGCCCCGAGGTTCTGATTTCATCATTTGGACAAGTTTCAAAATGACGCTTGTTATCCAATTTTTCTCTACTTGATAAAATATCATTCCCTTGCATTTCTCTTGCATTTGGAATATTTGAACCAGATGCTGAATGATTATGATTATTGCCCATACTACCAGCAGGAGCACTCTGTAAGCCAGAGTTTCCATTTGCTGTTATTTTCTGATTTCCCTTCTCACCTAATGTACCCACTTTCTTCTCTGGAGATGACTGAACTGCTGCAGTATTGGACAGCATTTTTGGTGCAATTATATTTCTAGTGACACGACCATATTTAGGAGGCAAAGGTTTCCCGTTGCTCAATGACAAACACTTAAAGCAGTGCCATTCACCTCTAGGAATTCCTTTTTGATTGTGAGACTGCAGGCATTTCAGGTGATACCCCTTCTCACAAGCATCACAAACAAGTACATTTTCCACCTCATTTATGGTAAGCTTGCACACTTGACAAGTCAGAGCCTTATTCATGTAATCTCTTGAAGGTGGAGTCCATGTGGGGTGCACAGGAAGCTGTGGTTGTAATAATTTCTGAACAATTTTACCAATTTCACTATGGGTATTGCTAAGCAATGGAACTTGAACGAAGTTCATTCCTGGCACATGCTGATGCATAGTTGGCAGATGTCCAGATGTGGTCTGTGTGATCAATGGTTTAGATGTTGTTGCCTGAGGGGCCATTCTTGATGTGGTTAAATTGGCAGTGCCCTCTGCCTTTACAGTTCCCTCCACCTTAACTGGAGGATGTGGCAGGACCTTATTATCTGGTCCAGTTTTAACTGATGAAGCAGATTGGGGTTGTAGAGACCAAGCTGAAGTTTTTAGCAGTGCGTGATCTCCAGAAGAATTTGCTGCAAATACATGGTATGTATATGATCATTAAGAATAATCATCACCAATAATAGAACACTGACAAATCAATATAGAAATATACAGAAGATGGTAACTTTGCATATCGAAATTAATTCTTACATAATATGATTCGGATAAGAAAGCAGAAAAGGAAACAAATCTCCCGCAAACACCCTAGTCCCCACCCCCAAAAAAACAAATAAACAAGTAAATGCATGCAATGAAGCAAACCTTACAAAAGAGACACCCAATCATTATAATGATGATGAAGATGATGACAGTGTCCCAAGAAAAAAGATAATGGTTGTAGTGGTGATTTTTGGTGCATCCAATCCAATAAAGTTCAAAATTAGCAAAGAGAACTCTTGATTTATAATGTTCTTCCCAAAAAGAGAACACCTTTTACACAATGAATGACTCTGCACAACTAGTTTTGTAGATAAGCTGTCCTTGAATTTCCCTAAAAAATTTCTTTTAATATAATATTAGCGAAACAGATCTTCAACTGTTACATGTGGTTGAGGCAGCAAAAGAAGGGATACCTTGAATTTGCGATGTATGCGATGAACCATTTGATCTAGGATCCAACCTGAAATGTGGTCTGTCAACTCTAGGCAACATTGAGGATGAAGAATCCCCTCCTGGAAGATTGGTAGGTAATCCACTGGAAACCGAGGATGTTCTTACTTCACTCGCAGGCAACTGATACGGTAAAGATGTAGAGTTTGCAGCAGAAACACCTAAAGGTGAACAAGGTTGGAAACCTCCAGAAGAAATCAGTGCATGATTTGGTTTATCCAATGGAAACATTCTAGTAGTGTGTGATGCCCGATGGCTTTCAGGAGCTGCACCCGAGTTCTTTTGCAACCGCTGAGATGAATGCATAGCAGAACGCAAAGAAAATTCTTCAGATTTTTCCATCTAAAAGGGGATTGAGTAAAAAAGTAGTAAACATCATGGTGAAAATAAGTGGTGTAATTTTAAAGCAGCATTGGTCATGACAAATACATGCAGAACAAGTATGAGTTCATAAAGCTTTACCCTAATGAGCAAAGTAGTAAGTACAACAGAAGTCATCAAAAGCGTGAAAAATCATTTTGATTCAATAACTAAACTCAGTTGTGCATTCATCAACAATTGTTTGAAATTATTTCTCCCTGGCTAATGAAAGTTTAGCATTTTCATTAGATGATAATCAGTCACAACAGTCGTCTACGACCATAAAAGTTATTCACTACTCCCACTATTTCCAACATGGGCCGGCTTAGTTGGAGTAGTCTGGCATTGAAAATAACATCTACCAGTCAAATTTTATTGCTGCTGCTGACAAGTAACCAATTACACTCCCACATAACAGAGACCCATTAGAAAATATTCACACACTTCTACAAGCATTAAAAAAAAAATTCCAATTTTAAATCATCAACCTATTTTACTTATTTAAAAAACATAACAGTAATCTTCCCCATGGGAGACACACTTCTAAATTCAACCACACTGTCTCACAATAAACAATGGCTCCTTACATTTTGCAAAAAAACTTGGAATAAAAACAACCCATTAATGGACAACAATTCCTTATCCTTCGTTTCTTCTAAATAAATTTAAATGACAGAAACACAATAAATGACTTGTAGAGTGAAAAATAAATAAATCAATAAAATTAGCCTACTGAATTATGAATCGGACAAGAAACTTAACTTCAATTAGAAACTTCACCTTTTGCTTGGTAATCAACAACTTGTCAGCAATTGACATCTTGGGAGGCCGAAACCCTAACCTCTGTTCCCTCAACTTACTAAGACCAAGATCCTCAATAACAGCCCCAAATGCGTCCCTAGGGAAAACATCCTTGGGAGAAAACTCTTCACACACCTCCGACAACTTAACCCTAGCCTCAGCCATCATCTCCTTCTCCGCCGCCGTCGGATTCCTCCCTCCCCTCATCTTCCCCATCGCCGCCAACACCAGCACAATCTCCGCCACTTTCTTCACATTCCCGACCAATTCGCCTCCATTCCTCGCCTTCTTCGGCAACGGAACCCCCAATTCAACGTCCTCTCGGTTCTCTGCCGGCCTCTTCTCCCCAACGATAGATCCAGCATCGTCTTCCGTCAAATTATCTGAATTCACCATGTCTCTCACTCCATAAACGTTGAAGATTCCCAAAACGGCTTCGAAGAAAGAGAGATTTGAAGAGAAACCTGCACAGAGAAGAGAGGTGAGAAGCCATGGGAGGCAGGGAAACCCTAGAGAGAGAAACAGAGAGGGAGGAGGGAGAGAGAGAGAGAGGGGGGGAGGGGGGAGGGGAGAGAGAGACGTTTAGGGGGAAAAAATTTAAAAAAACGAAATAAAGATCCGTTAAATTATAAAAACCTTTTGGCGGGTAATTGAAGAGAGAGCTTTGTGATGGGCGTAAGTTAGAGTAATATGGTATGAGGAGGGTGTTTGTGAAAGAGGCTTGGTGCAAAAACTGAGCAGAGAGAGGAGACCAATTTTTAGAGAGAGAAAGAGAAAGAGAGAGAGAGTGTGTGTGTTTTATTTGTACTACGACTGCTGTTATTAACCAGGGTTGTACGCTACTTTTGTGCTACTCTACGATTGCTGTTATTTGTTCTTACCCTTATACCTTTCAATAATTATGACTTAAGTAAATGAAAATTTATTTATAACTTAAGTAAATGAAAATTTATATAAAAAATCAACATAAATAATGTATCAAGTAGTGTTATTATTACTTTTAAGACTTTAAGGTAAAAGTGATTAAATTTTTTTAAATGTTATTTCTATATCATTTTAGCATTAAATGTTGTATGAAGAATTTGTGAGAGAGTTTTTTTATGAGAGCTGTTATTTACTCTTACTTTGCTACTCTGGTTCTCTTATTTTTTTAACCCTTACCCAACAAACCGAGTTTTCTTTATTTTCTCTTTGCACCCCCACTTTAATACCAACTATACATTTGTTCTTTGGACCCCCAACTCTTCTTCTTCTAACAATTCCTCCTGCCGGCAACCTTTCACCGTTAGCGATCTTCCTTTTGGCGACCTCTACCCTCATTAGCAATGACAGCTTCTTAACAATTCACTGTGAAACCCTTTACCGGTATCATTACTTATTCGCAACCCTATCATTCTTCACCTCTGGCACCATTGTCACCATCCATTCGCAACCACCATTGTCACCACCCATCATCGCTGCCTTTTGTGATCGCTGCTAGGCTGATGGATCGCCACCATCATCTTCGTAGAGAGTGTGAGAACGAGAAAGAGAAAGAGAGAGAGAGAGAGAGAGAGTCATGAACCCACACCCCTAATTCCCCTTATTCTTTTTCTTAGCATAAGTTACAACGATGATTGCGACAACAACTAGGGTGGAAGGGCGACGCAAACCCTAGATCTAGGGTTTGTTGGAGTCTTACAACAATGGCAAGGAAAAAAAGGGCTCACGATGGTGAGGCAAACCCTAGATAAAGATTGAGATCAAAAAAGTAAGAATGAGAGTGTTACGATGATAGCTGTGGAGGGGGGTGATAACAGTGCTGCGATGATGGCAGTGGTTGGACGACCGACGTTGGGATTATTCTAAATTCCATTATAAATATAAAAAACTTAATTTGATTTTTTTACCACCCTTCCCCAATTATCAAAATTAGCTTCACAATTTTTTTCTCTCCATCATCTATTAATCTCGACTTGTTTTTGTATAACTGCCAATAATTTGTTGTCTTACCACCGCTAACTATTGAAAGGTTATCTGATATTCTTTATATTTTTTTAAAAAGTTATGATTTAAGCACTTTCGCCCTCAAGTGTAATTTTACTATAAGAAAATCATTAATTGGTGGGTGTATGTAAGCAGAAATTAGAAGTATGTTTAGAAATATCATTTATTGTACTTTGAATTATATATTCATTAATTATTATTCTTTTTTCCAAGGTCATATTTCGGACCAATAATGCTAGGGATAAATTACTAACAATCTTACTAACACACTCACGAATTTTGATAAGATTAACCATCACTTGATATGGGATCTACATCAACTTGTGAATGTGTTAGTAAGATTATTAGTATCCCTAACATTTTTCTATTTCAGACAAACTTTTCTCTCTTGAATTTTTTTCGTTTGCATTTTTTAATATTTATCTTTTTAGGGGCTTTTAGTCCAATGAATTTTTATTGGAAAAATTATAATAACAACAAAATTACAATTAAATGAGCCGGAAAAAAAAAAAAAACTTTTTTTTTAAATGATTTAAATTTAAATAAATGTTGACATTTTTCCCTAAAAAAAAAAATCAAAAAATCAATAACAATACTGCTAAAAAACCAAATTGCCAAACCCCCCTAGAAATAACAATTCTTCTCAAGTTCACAAATAGAGTTGCATGTTACAAATATGTCCAATACAAACACACTATTTTACAAGGCACTTGAAAATAAAAAATAAAAAGCAAACTGTGTGAAATGTTACATGAAACAATAATAAACATTTGGCATTCTTAGCAATTTGCTTGTACATTCCAATACACTTGCCTAGAATAGCTACTCATAATAAACCACAAGAGCATCAAGTTTGTGTTGTTCTACGGACGCTATATCACTGCAAACAACAATCCTTGAATCAATGTAGCTGAATTTAGCATTGTGAAGCGTATAGCCCAGTAAATCTGGCAAAGGAACTCCTTTCCAGAGGAGTAAATTCACGTATGGCACGAGAACCGTCTTCAGGACAGCTTCGATTGCTGGCTGCAAAGTTTTTCAAAGCTTCATTACAAATTTGTAACGATATGCTACAAATAACTTGGTCCTTTTAATGGAACAAGAAAAATAAAAGGAAAACAAGATTGGAAGAGAATTATAAAATACAAGCATAATTATAATCTAAATCTATGCAAAATGACTTTATTCAGACAGTGCAGCACACAGTTTCATGTTCCAATTATGTAAAATGGGTGACACAAAATAATATTACAACCCTTTTAGGCTCAGTTTGTTTAGGATGAAAAAGTGAAGGAACGAGAAAAATAAAACTTTCTATCTATAATTAAACTACAAGAAAGTAGTGGAAACTACAAGAAATACAAAAGAAAATTGAAATTTGTCCATGCAAGGGTTATCTATAATTAAACTCTAAACGTTTCTCGCAAAATTTTCATCCTACAAGAAAATATATTCTCATTTCTATTTCTTTTCCTTTATTTCACTTTCCACAATTTTTCTTTCCAATCAAACGGAACAATGGAAAGGACTTAAACTAACAAGAACAAGAGCTCACAGCATATGCTTACTCAATGAACAATCCAGGGCAAAAGGCCCCAATCCCTGCAGCCAGTTTTGTGGCTTGTCATTGAGACTCCCCAAGCTAGCATATTCATGACACTTCCAAAGTGCAAATTATATGTATATGAAAATTTTAATCTAAAGTAGTAGAAAAAAGTAATAATTCCAAGTCGGTTAAGTGTGCATGACTAAATCAATAGACCAAGAAACTAAAATAGTACTCCGATCGACAACTTTTGTATTACAGTCTATACATTTGAAAATCTGGGAAGAATAGTCATAGTCATTTTGTTCTGAATAATTAAAATCTTCCAACAAGAAAAAGATTGAACCAAAGCAAGTAACAGCCAGGTCACAAGCTGGTTAGGTCGTCTTAATGCAATCAATGAGAGATGTTCGAGTTCCAATACCGTCTACACATTCTTATGTGATGTACTACAAGTACTTATCATAATGCAATTGAAGATTGAACCAGCAAACCTGCAGTAGATGAATATGCAAGCTACCAATTGTGCTCCACTTCAAAGACAAGGTGAGATCATTCAATTTGACACTACCAGCTAGATTATTCCTAGAGATTTCAGGATAACCTGAAAGATTAATCACCTGCACCAACAAAAAATTGCCCCAGATTCTATCATAAACAATAGAACATACAACACCAAAAAAAAAAATTATAGTGAAAGCTGGTTGTATTGTACTCAGTTCACTAGGCACCCATTTGGATCTAGAAGAGGTAGAGGTGGACAGTCTTGCCCCCACCTTTTTGTGGAGAGACTGATTCAGACCTGCAACCACAAGGTTGGGGGCAGATGACACTTGGCAACGTGCCAGATCATGACCACTTTTACTGTGAAACCTAACTACTATTTGGTATCAGTCCTTAGGTTTCACAATGTTTATTACTAGAGTACTTACATTTGGACGAACTAAACACATTATGTAGTTTGAGAACAAGAAGAAAGAAACGAGTAAAACTGCAAAAGTTAAGGCTCTGCTTTCATATCAATGTCACTAGACAACACACCCTAGTGATTTACATTTCGGAACGCACCTTACAAAACATGGTACACTTTTCATTCTAAAATGGTAAATTTAGTGATCCAAAGTGATCCCGTTATTTTTCTATGTTTTTCATTAATAGTTCTCCTTAATAGATAAAAAGTCAAATATAATGAACTAAAATCTAGATAGAGCGGAGTTTTGGATTAATAAAATGTAAAATAATGGGTCATAATGCTCATAAAATTGTGTTGTTAAACGATTAATTTGACAAAAAAAAATACACTATAATATATTGGATGTCAAATTAAGAAGTTTACCCCTATCATACCACATTTTAAAGCATGTGGCATACCATGTTCCCATTCCCATTTCTTGTAGCAGAACGATCCGCGTTCTAGGTAACATAATTTCAGATTATAACAGTTAAAACTAAAAACCTAATTGACATTTAAATTAAGCTTACCACTGAGATGCATGCAACTGGTATTACTTTGCCACCATCCAAAACATCAATTGTCAAATCTGAGTAAATTTCAGCATCAATGTTCTGCTGTGTAACTTTTATTATCGGTGGTGAAGTTATAGAAATATTCACATTCATCTCATCATTTGGGTATTGATTGTACAGCTGAGGAAGAACATGTCTCCATTCGGCAGTGTTCAACAAGAACTGATCCGGTATCTCATCAACAATCCAATGCATAACATCTGCCTGACCACAGAAAATATATTTAACAATTTTTAAATGCAATTCAACTATCCAACTGCATAGTAATGTGAAGTATATGGACTTACATTAAAGTAAACCAAAGATGCTGAATTAAGAACATTTTCATGTATTGAAATCCCAACCATCTTAGCTGGACCTTCACAGGGAACTGAAGGTAGTGAATTTCTTGAATAATGGTTAGAAGCTTTAATCTCATCCCTTGTTATGAATAACCCATCAATCTCAAGGCCAATGAAAGAATTACTGAAAACAAGGTCATTCACAAAGGTAACATTCAGGGCAGAAATTTCATCTACTGCAACTTCTTTTGGAAGCGATTGCAATGAAGAGTCAAGCTCAATAATCCCATCTTCGATTTTCTCGGAAATAGCATCTTCAATTTGTGAACGTATTTTCTTGTCAAAAGCATCCACAATTCTGGAAAGTAGAAAGAAGATCAATTGCACAATTCAACTAATAATATCTATGGAGGTCATAGTCCCAGAAACAGATACTTTCAAGAATTGATATTTTGATCTAGTGATGTCAGGTGTTAGTGAATTGGTGTTATATGTGTAAGCATAATGATGAATCAGTTAATCACCTTCTTCATTGCAGAGTGACTAGGGAGGTGTGGAATATCCATTTTATCTTGGTCCAAGATGGTATAGGTTTTTCCTGTGGAGTGATTGGTCGAGGAAATAGAGTGGGCAAGAGAAGGAGGAAGTTGTATCTTTGGATCATTTGGGGTCAGAGGAATCGAAGGTCATTTGATGGTATAGAGGTTCCATTGCATAAGCTCAAAAGTTCTTTCTTGAGGTCGTTGCATGGTTGGGAGGTGTTATTAATCCTTCTTTAGACCAATTTTTGGATTTGTTTGAGCTTTTTGATTCTCGGGGAGGTGGATAGATGTATTTTTGGCTTTTCTGCCTCCATATTTTACTCGAGTGTCATTCCCTTAATGCCATTTTTTATGAATTTTAATTACTTATAATAAATAAATAAGGTTTTTCCAGGTTAGTACCCAGTGATAGATGTGGAGTAGTAGACCTTAACCAACTGATTACTAAACCAATTGTGTCAATATAATTGACCTAATGATGCAGAGTCGCTCAAGGAAGGCTAAATTCAGAGAAGTGATGATACTTGGACATTGGCATGATTTCATAGAAAAACTGATAAAAATCTTCTATAATCCAATTAAAATCAGGACCCAAAATCCTAGATTTGCTGCTGTCCCTAATTGTCCTGCATCACCTAATCTTGTGTAACACCTTCGTAAAACATGTAAAGGAAGCTATTTCATCAAAGCGTTAACTAGTTGGAGGCAAGGCTTGTTGATTTGAGTTTATCGAGGGATTCTAGAATCTTCAACTAGCACCTTTACTGTTCATCAGATGCAGCCTTTTAAAGCTTGAGATTACTCATGATCACTGGTTAGGGCAGAAGATTAACTGAATATTAATGCTAAAATCTAAGAAAGTAATTTAAAAAAATCTCGAAAAAATCACATTATACAATAGGATTGCATACCCTTGGTATAGCCAAGATGCTCCACCTTCCATCTTTATAGAAATATCCTCCACATGACATCCGTATTGCAGGAGAGACAGCTCAAGAGTTCCTTGTTGGTTCTTCAACCCTAAAGTAAGTCCAATTTCCATGCCTTTAACCTTATAAGAAGAAGCACTTGTCAATTCCCCTTTGATAAAAAGAAATGTTGGAGATAATCATCTAACCTTACAAAAGAAAAGGCAGAATTCTAGGAAAGAGTGTATATTTATGCCCAATAAAATACAAAAGTCAGCATATAAGAATGGTGTCTGGTTCACATTGATGCATTACTTCTGAAACTCACTTTTCCACTACTAGACACCCAACAAATCCTCCACTAAAAGTGAACCGAAAATTAGAGTAAACTTCCACTTTAATCAACTAAGGGATGTCTATATTGAAAATACCATTACTGTATGGACTATTGGATATTTGAACAAATGGATGATGATGAGAAGATTTTGCATCTAAACAACCACTACTTCGCTAGAAAATTTTGGTTAATGCTACTTTGATTGGGAAGTCTAACAGTACCATCAACTTGCAAATTTCAATCCCAGATGCCAATGTAAGTCAGTCTTATGTTTCTCTTAAGTTTGAATAATAAGGATATACTTCTACATATGTATCAGTGACTTGATCATCAGTAGAGAATATGACAAATGGGTATTGCTTGGAAAGAAACTTTATCATCAATTAGACATCTTGTTAAAATAAGCAATATTAGTGTTCTAAAATCTAGCGGGTAGCAGAAGTGATTGGTCTTGCTAGGTTAGTCAATGGGCATACAGATTAAACCTTCTTCAGCTTACTCACAAAATTCATTACTGCATTAAGATTGAATCAGGTATAGCTTTTGCCATCCCTTTGGTTAGTCAATTCGTTTTCACCTGAGCTCTTGATGCTTCCTACCAATCCCCTTTTTTTAATTTTGAAGATTTGAGGTTCAATCACTAAATTGAAAGGAATTGTTAGACAATTTGATCTCCTGATTAGTACAAACAATCATACTTCCATTTGGTAGTAATTTGTAAGTCCGAAATTAGGTAAGCAACTCCACTTCATCCTACTTTCCCCAAGCTAAATCAATTTGTTAAAAACACTGTCTAAACACATAAATATATCAAATGAAATTCAACAGCAGCCATTACAGTCTATACATCTAGCAATAAAATACCTCCACGGCGGCGACACCTTTATCTTTAATCTCTAACCAAGTACCATAGTGATAGCTCCAATTCATGTTCAAATATGCCTTGGCCCCAGAAGCAACAATAGTTATACCGGTATCTCCAGATTTGACGGTGGAATTAGGGACCTCAAGCTGATAAAGAACTATGTTTGAAAGAGTTATATGAACTGTACCAACAACTGGAATTTTCACAGGTTTCTCAATTTGGGGCACCTCGAGCGGAGTCATGGAGGAGATTGCAGTGTTGATTAGCAAATCTTTAGCAAAATCAATGCCCTTACTGAATACATCTATAGATATGAAACCTTCCTCTGTGGATTGAACATGGGTATATGAAGGAATCAATAACAAGAGCAATACAAGAAAGGAAATATTGTGTGCCATGAAAATTGAGCAAAGACCCAGATGAGAAATATGCTTGGATTGAACCAGATTAAACCACACAAACTCAAACGAAAATCAACCTAGCTCAGAACACGATTCTTTGGATTGAACACAGACCCAGATGACAAATGTGCTCAAAGGAAAATCTACTAAGCTAATAACACGATTGTTTGGATTGAAAACACAAACCCAGATGAGAAATATGCTTGATTAACCCAGATTAAACCAAACACGCTCAAACGAATATCTACTAAGCTAAGAGCATGATTGTTTAGATTGAACACAAACCCAGATGAGAAAGACGCTTGGATTGAACACAGACCCAGATGAGAAATATGCTTGGAAGCAAAAACGAGGTGTTTCAATTCACTGTTTTGGAGTTGAAACTTCGAAGGAAGCACGTGGGACGCGCGGTGTACGTAAGGGATTAGAAAAAGGGTAGTTTGATTTGGTTTGATGCAAGTTTTTGGCGTTTTGTTCATCAATTTTTTTGATTAGAAGTTGGTAGGGACTCGCGTGGCGGACTTGTCACCATGTTTAGGTATTAGCATCTAATCAACATGATTCGGATTCATCGTTACAGTTGACTCGATCAATAATTGCTGCATTTCAAATGTCTTTTTGGGTCTAGCTAATAATTATAAAAGGAAAAAAATTCAAAATATTTCCTATAAATTTAAAAATATTTATGATATTTACATGTGATTTTTCAATTATTTTGATGTAATTTTGTGTTAGTTGAAAAGAAAAAAATTGAAGTCAAAAGTCTGTCCAACTCTTATTTGTTAAACAAATTAAATAATTGAATGTATTAAATTTATTTTTAAAAGATTATTTGACGAATTATACTAACGGTCCCTTTAGTTTGGGATTTGTGTCACTTTGATTTTCTGAATTTTGAATCTTATTTCAATTAAGGACAATTGAAGACATTGTTACTCCATTTAAAAAGTAAAGTCGTCATACAACTTATTTTGTGTTGGTTAACTTATATGTTGTTTGAAATATAATGACATTTTTTTATTGAATAATGTTGAAACCTTTATGATTATAAAATTATGTTTAGTTTTGGTTTTCAGAATCTATTTTCAAACAAAATTTCTAAGAAACTAAAAACTAAATTGATGAAAAAAAATTAAAAACACATCATTTTTATATAATTTTACCTTTTGGAAGGGTAGAAATAATTTTTTTAAATAATTTTTTTATATTTATTTTCATTAAATTAGTTTTTATTTTTTTAAAAGTCAAACATGACTACAATTTTGATATCATTATAAAATCAATCCATTAAATTAAAAAATCGAAAACTAAAAATATTTCATATATTAAACATATCTATTATACATTAAAAGTCTGATAATTATCCATTACATAATAACCATTCAAAAATAGTTATTAACAACAAATACAGCAATCTAGTACATGATAACTATTCAAAAATATCAATAAAAATAACTACTCATTACATGATCGTCATCCAAATACATACTAAAAAATAATTTTGTAAAAAATTAAAAAAAAAAATTATTTTTATATAGCTTTATCTTTGATGAGTATAAATAATTTTTTAAAATTTAAAAATATTTTTTTGACATTTATTTTTGTCAAACTAATTTATAGTTTATCAAATTGACAACTTTGCCTTTGAAATAGAGTAACAATGTCTTCAATTGTTCTTATTTATAACGAGATCCAAGATTCAAAGTCAAATATATCACAATTAAAAAGTTATGGATAGTAAGTAATTCGCTTAAGATTATTTGTCCCTAATCTTGTCATTTCCCTACTTTGTTGTTGTCTTCTTTCCTTAGGCCTCGTTTGGAAAAATATTTTAGTCAAAAAGTCATTGTAAAAAATTAAAATAATATCATTCTCTCTATTTTTTTTGAATATTTTTTTATAAAAAATTAAAAAATTATTAAAATAATATATTTTCAAACGAAACCTGGAATTGTGAATTTGTCCGTACATTATGAGCAAAATATATTTTTTAATTGGTTAATTTTACATTTATTGTGGAACTATTATGTTTTATTCACACTGTATCAACAAATTCACTATCTCAATATAGTGTTGCGTACAAGAGATAAAAGTGACTACAAAAAAACCAAAAACAAAAAAGAGAAAAGAACGAAATAAGGTGAATGTGGAGACGTGGGATTACCAATGATTTGTTGGTTTAGTGGTAAGGAGCTTGTCCACCTTGCTTAACGTCTAGGTATAAGTCTCCCCATAGTGGATTATTGGGGCTAAACATCTTAATACTCAGATAGTGTGTTTATTTGGACGGACTGAATAAAGAGGGATTATAATTTATTGAATTATTAATCTTATGATACATTATTTTCGGACTTTTTGGTTAGATTAGATTTGTATCCTATGTTTATTTAATCATGGGA
Organism: Camellia japonica; assembly: GCA_030407325.1. NCBI lineage: Eukaryota > Viridiplantae > Streptophyta > Magnoliopsida > Ericales > Theaceae > Camellia > Camellia japonica. The sequence continues at coordinate 9,625,689 of JAPPVO010000032.1, read as the reverse complement.
TTAGATGTCTGGATTTAACTATTTTTAGTGAATCCAATGTTTATTCGGGATATTATGAAAAATGATAAATGCTCAAATGACTATTTTATCATTTTCAATTATTTACTAAGTAATAGTAATATTAAACATAGCTTTAATATTTTAATTATTTTTAGTTAGATTAAATAAAAATTATTTTATTTTATTTTTTGCACAATTAAATAAATTTATTTTTAAAAAGTTAAATAAATTAAATATAAATAAAAATATATGTTATTTTTTAATTAAAATTTTAAATAAATTTATTTTAAATAATGAAATTAAATAAAATATAAACAAAATTTAAAAATAAAACATCAATAAAATATCTATAAATAAATATTTTTAAAAATTAAATAAATAAAACAAAAATAAAAATTAAATAAAATTATTTTATTTTTAAATTGATACATTTAATTTTTTTTTTTGAATTTTACTAAATATAATACATAATTAAATACTAGAGGGCAAAATTGTAATTTCATTATCTAATCCCATGGGATGAGTTATCCTATGGTTTCTATCCCAGCCTCCCCCATGGGATAGGATAGTCCCATATTTGTGGGACTAATAGTCCGGGGGACTATTAGTCTAGAGCAAAATTTTTCAAACAAACAATGGACTAATAGTCCAATCCCACACCCTAATCCTTCAAAACAAACACACCTAGAGAGTGTGTTTGTTTTGAGGGATTATTTCATGAGATTGGACTATTAATCCATTCAGACTAATAGTTCATTATTTGGTTCAATTTTTTTACTCCGGATTAATATTCCCTCCGGACTATTAGTCCCTCATATGAGAGATTATTGTATCCTAAGGAGAAGGGTGAGATTATTTCCATGGGATTGGTATCCTATGGGATTAATGTGTGAAATGTCCATTTTACCCTCATGCTATTACTTAATAAACAATTGGAAAAGGGTAAAATAGTCTTTTGAACATTTATAAATTATTTTTTTAGTGTTGTTAATTTAAAATTATATATTAAATAAAAATTATAAATTATAAATTAATTTAATTAAAAATTATGGCCTTATAATTTTTTTAGTGTTGTTAAAAAATTAAATTTATATATTAAATAAAATTATTTTTTTAGTGTTGTTAATTTGAAATTATATATTAAATAAAAAATATAAATTATAAATTATAAATTTAATTTAATTTAATTAAAAATAATAAATTATAAATTATGGCCTTATAAATTAAATTTTTTTAGTGTTGTTAAAAAATTAAATTTATATATTAAATAAAATTTTTTTTAGTGTTGTTAATTTAAAATTATATATTAAATAAAAATATAAATTATAAATTTAATTTAATTGAAAATAATAAATTAAAAATTATGGCCTTATAAATTAAAAAAATTTAGTGTTGTTAAATTATAAATTATAGATTACAAATTTAAAATTATATATTAAATAAAAATTATAAATTACAAGGGTAAAATAGTCTTTTGAATATTTATTCTTATCCAATCCGTCTAACCAAGCATTGGATTCACTAAAAATAGTTCAATCCATACATCTAATCCCATTACTAAACAAACATAGGATACAAATCCAGTCCAACCAAATAGTCCGGGGACAATGTATCCCAGGACTAACAGTCTGATGGATTACAATCCCCCCTTATCCAGTCCGTCCAAACAAACACACCTAGAGTACGTTGGAATCTTAGTTTCGGTCTCGACGTAGGTACGGTGTTAGTTTCGCCAGATGTCTGTGGATATTAAAGGGCAATGCTCCATGTGACAGCATATTTAAAATTGTTTCTTGCAGCAAGATACTCTTAATTATTAGTGAATATTATCTTTTCTTTTTATTTGTAAAATTCGCATATATTGACATCTTCAAGTATTAAAATGTAGGGTAAATTATAATTTAACACCCTGTGGTTTGCCTCAAAAATACGGAGCCCCCCTATAGTTTCATTTGTAACACTTAAACCCCTTATATTTCATACCAGAGTGCAAAATCCAACGGACGTAACAGAAGTTGTGAAAAGTCATAAATGCCCCTAGATATTTTACATCCCTCAGTCGTTTCGTTTCATTTGACTAACATCAATATTCGCATCTCTATTTGCTCTCTCTTTCTCTCTATATCTTTTCTCTCGCCGTGGCTGATTGGATTGAACTAGGGTTTCATCATCAATTTCACCATCATATTGCGAACGCCATTACTAGTTTAGGTGTGTGTTGTTTACTCTAATTTATTTTGATCATTAGATGTTGATTTTCCCTAATTTTGATTCATAACTAAGTATGTGTTGACTTCGATTCACAAAATTTGTAATGTTTTAGGCATGGTATGCCTGTATTGCTTTAATTTTTGGGGATTGTGGTTAAAGTGGGGCGGGGTAGGGTATAAAGCTTCATAAGTAATGGGGAATTTTTTTCATGATGTTAACTTCAACTATTTTTTATTCACAGATTTGTTTTTGTATACTTTAGTATTCATGCCTTTTATTACTTTATTTTTTTGGGATGTTGGCTAAAGTGGGGTGGGGTGGGGTATAAAGGTTCATAAACAACAGGTATTTTTTTATGATGTTAACTTTGGATTTTTTTATGATTGTTGTTATGTGATCCCAATGAGTTTGAGTTTTGTAATGTAATATTGTGAAGTTTTGTTGTTTTCTGCAGTGAGGTAAAAAAAATGATTTTTGAGATCAACTATAATGGGTACTTCAGTTAGCCTCCTAATATTGCTTATAAACAAGGGAAAATGAAATATATATATATATATATATGATGTTAATCCTGACAAACTATCTTTTATTGAGATTCATACCATCTCGAGGGAGATGAAAATAGATGTCTATAGTACTTTTGTTTTGTGGTATAGGAAATCTAGAAAACCTTTGGATGATGGGTTGACAATAATTGAAGAAGATATTGATGTATATACCATGATATGTGAGTATGAAGGTTTAGATGTGATTCAATTATATGTGGAGAAGGGTCAAGACCCATTACAAGTGGTAAATCCAAAAAGGAAACATTTGGTACCCCCAAGAGAACCAGTTAGTGCTAAGCAGGCACTAACTTGGAATGACATGGAAAATATAAGTGAAGAAGAGATGGATTGTAGAGATAAAAAACAAGATGTAGGTGATGAGGAAATGCATAATAGAGATGGGGATAAAGGAGCAACAGATGAAGATGTCAGAGATGAGGAAATGGATAACAAAGCTTGGGATGAAGAAGATAGTGATGATCCTGATTACATGGATGATAGGAATGTTGATAGTGGTTTAGAAGATGAAGACTATAAAACTGATGAACCTGACTGGTTGAATGAGGGTTTAGAGAAGCCAGAATATGATGATATTTTCTTACCAACGGAGACTGTAAAGAAAAGAAAGAGGCAACCTCCTTCATGTGATCAAGAGACAGATGAAGGGTGGTATTTTGATCCTGAGGATGAAGATATACATAGTGTACATAACTCGTCAGATGAGGAATGTGAAAATAAATATCCTGAGTTCATTGAGGAAGTAGATATGAAGAAGCCACAACTCAAACTTGGAATGAAGTTTGCCACACCTCAAATTTTTAGAAAGGCAATGAAAAAGTGGAATATCCAACATGGTTATGACATCAAGTACATAAGGAATGACAACTCTAGGATTACTGTAGTGTGCAAGCATGGATGTGGATGGAGATTGCATGCTTCTCCCATGCAAGGTGAGAGAATTTTCAAATAAAATCATTCCAGCCAAAGCATGTATGTGTGTCACGACCCAAACCCGCCCCTATGGGTTTAGCACCGTAACCGGCCAGTAATCCGAGATTACCGAAGGCCTGCTTGACAGTAATACAGTAAAACAGAGTACAGGGGCATGGCGGAAGCCATTACAGTAAATAAACAATGTCCAATGAGCTGTGACAGTCTGTATGCCAAAATGATTTTTCACACATTTATACAGAACAGTATACAAAACATTTACAAACATTCGGAACAGGGATCAAGTCCCTATTAACCAGTACAGTGCAGTCTATACAGTAAACAAAACAGTACGGGAGGGGGACCACTAAACACCCCTAGCCTTGGCTTGGCAGGCTCGGAACCTCGTAGTGAGGCACATAGGTTGGCTTGACAAAACTGAAAATGCCCCGACGCTTCTAGCATTGGTCCGGTGCCTGTACCCCTACATATATATATGAGCAGTGAGCTAAAGCCCAGTGAATAACATAATGCGCAAAGAGGTTTAGAATGAATGTCCTTGCAGTACAGTAATGAAAACAGTTCATTAAATCAGTATTTCAGTCTTTCAGTCATATGTGGTACATCCATTAGCATAACAGTACAGTAAGCAGTAGGTCTTAAAGACCGAACAGTAATGATGGCCATCAATCAGTAAACAGTAGTGGTTCCACGAGGGAACCAATAGAGATCTCTGTAACAGTAACAGTAAACAGTAAACAGTAGGTGCTAAGGATGCCACAGTACAGTTCAGAAATAAAGGACATACATTCATTCAGTAATCAATATCAGTTCAGTAAGCAGTTCAGTTCAGTATTCAAAAGATAATCATTTTGAACATATCTTTACACAATTGTTACTCACAGAGTTCTGGGCTGCAGTGAACTACAGCGTCTCCTCGGAAAGCCAACCCTACACAGTTTACATATTGAACACACACTAAGCTACACAGTTGGGAAAGATAATAACTTAATCCCTAATTTGCCTCGGTGTGGTTCTACATCTATATTAGGGGTGAGCATGGTCCGGATTGGATCGGATTGGGGTAAAATCAGGACCAATCCGTTATCTACGGTTCCTGAAAAATTGGAACCAATCCAATCCGTTTAAATTATGGAACCAATCCGAACCAATCCATTTAAATACAGATTGGATCGGTTTAGGACCACGGATTCACATAATTAAATAAAAAAAATATATATATATATAACATTTTAATTTCATAAAAACATAAACATAGTGCTATATTAGTTCCACAATACAATAGCAACATGTTTTTCTATAATAGCAACATACTATTCTAAAATTTAAACAACCATAAGAAAACTGGTTTCACCATAAAAATTTAGACCATTATAAATTAAAACTAAAAACTAACGAACAAAAGTAATAAAAGAAGATATTATACAGGTTTAAGTTTGAGTTTAGGTTTTATATAGAATAAGAGAAGATACTATGAGGGAGGATGTATAATAAAAATATAGACTATTTGTATACGGTCCGGATCGGTTCCAATCCGGAACCGTGGGGTTCAATCAGGAACCAATCCGTGAACTACGGATTTTTAATTCTTCAATCCGGAACTGAACCACGGATTCGAAAAATCAATCCAAACCTATCGGATTGGACTGGACTGGATTGGATTACGGATTTCACGGATTCCTTGCTCAGCCCTAATCTATATCCTCTTTAAGATGCCTTAAATATGCCCTAGGAATGCCTAGGATGGAAAGAGGATGCAAAGATGTACTTTGGAACACTTAACAAAATTTGCTGAAAACAAGGGTCTCGCTCGAGCGTGGCTTTCTACGCTCGAGCGGACATGCAGACAAAGGAGCTCCGCTCGAGCGTGAATTCCGTCGCTCGAGCGGACTGTGTGCTACAGTAAAAATGCTGGATGCTCCAAATTTGCGCTCGCCGCTCGCTCGAGCGGACCGTGAACTCATGCAAAATACTGGATGCTCGCATTTCACGCTCGAGCGTCACTTTCCTCGCTCGAGCGGAATGTAGGATCACAGAGTGTACGCTCGAGCGTGGACTTCCTCGCTCGAGCGTAGGCCCAAAATCTGGAAATTCCAGATTTGAGTCCCAAGCTCAAAATCAAGTTTAAATGCAAAATTTTCGATCCTCTTGGGCTGAAAACCTGGAAAACACTTGTAAACACTTAAAACAACATGATTCAAAGCCCAATTTGGGAAATCAAAGCCCAAGGGTGTTTAATTCAAACTCAATTTCAAACCAATTTTCATGAACATGAAGAACATGCAAACATGCATGAATTTAAATCATTTCAAAGCTTCAATTTGATGCTCTAGTGAACCAATTGTTCCAAAAACAAGTTGAAAACATGGGCCATTGCAAAATTATGAACATGCATGTGAGAAATGATGAATTTACAACCTCAAAACTTGTCTATATGCACATGCATGCAACAATTGAGCTCTAATTCAACATTATTAGACTAAAACATGCCTTAGCTCTATAATTTACCATGATCCATGCTAAATACACAATTAAGAGGATGAAAGATCATACCTAGATCCCTTAATTACTAGTCTTGAGGCTCAATTGACAATTTACACTTCAATTCCACCAAGTTCTTAAGCCAAAGCAAGATGAAATCAACTCTCCTAGTTCTCTCTCTCTCTCTAGTCGGCAAGTGCAAGAAATGGACTGAAGAAATATTTTGTCAAAGTGTGCACAAGGCTCAATTTGTGTTGAGATAGTGGGCCACTAGTATGGCAAATTGGTAAATAAGTCAGACTCAAGTAATTTACCAGTTTTAATCTAATTTAATCATACCTAATCACTTTTCGATTGAATACACCATAAAATCATATAAATTTTAACGATCCTAACTCATCAATCAATTACCGGTTCGGCCGCCGATAAGGCCTTCAATTAACAGTTTAAACATAAATCATGAACAGGTAATCAAACAGTCAAACAGATAGGAACGCAATTAAACAGATACAGTCAATTGATTCAGTTTCAGATCTTAATCAGTCAGTCCAGCATTTCAATTACTTCAATTATCAGTCTTAATCAGTCTCGGTTTAGCCACAATCGGTAATTAGTCGGTAATCAGTGTGAGGGTCATTACAATGTGGAAGGTCATATAATAATCACTTGGTGAACTCAACTTACTTGGCACACAAGTATATGGACAAGTTAAGGGATGACCCTAACATCAAAGTTGGGCCTATGTAGAAGACAGTTTAGAGGGAGTTAATGGTTAATGTTAGTAGGCCTCAATTGTATAGGGCTAAAAAAAAAGCAAGAGAAGTTATTGAAGGGGATCAAAGGGTCCAATATGCAAAGGTGTATGATTAATGTGAAACAGTGAGGCTACATAATCCAAATAGTGTAATGCAAGTAGTGGTGGATAGGCCCAATGAAGACATGCTTAGGCCCAACTTAGAATTGCCCCCAGTTTTCCAGAGGTTATATGTTGGGTTTGCAGCCCTTAGAACAAGATTTGTTGGAGGATGCAGGCCTATTATAGGATTGGATGGGTGTCATTTGAAAGGAATCTATGGTGGACAATTATTATGTGCACTTAGAAGGGATGGAAACAACAACTATTTTCCAATTTCATGGGCAGTTATTGAGGCAGAAAGTAAAGATTCTTGGGCGCGGTTTTTAAGGCAACTCATGGATGATATTGGTAGTGTTGATGACATGGGATGGGTCTTCATTTCTGACAGACAGAAGGGATTGGTACCTACATTTGAGGAGGTAATGCCAAATGTGGAACATAGGTTCTGTATGAAGCATATTTACTCTAATTTCAGAGCAAAGTTCAAAGGGATTGAATTGAAGGACCTATTGTGGAAGGCAGCTGCAGCTAGGACTGTGAGGGAATTTGAATTTCACATGAACAAGTTGAAGGAGATAGATCCAGAAGAGAAAGCACACAAGTGGCTAAGGAAGATAGATCCTACTTTATGGATTAGGTCCCATTTCAGCCCAAGAAGTAGGTGTGATATATTGGTCAACAACATGTGTGAGTCATTCAATAATAACATCTTGGAAACTAGGGACAAACCCATAATCAGCATGCTTGAATGGATTAGAAGGATGGTAATGCACAGGATCCAAATCAAGAAGGAAGGGATGGAAAAATACACTGATGAAATTTGTCCCAACATTGTCAAAGATTTAGAAGCACTGAAAGTGCAAACTAGGAATTGTTTTGCAACCTATTGTGGTGACAGAAAATTTGAAGTAAATTGTGGTGATACCACACACATTGTTGATTTTGAGGAAAGGAAATGTAGTTGTAAGATGTGGGATTTAACTGGAATACCTTGTAAACATGCAATAAGTTCCATATTTGTTCAAAGGGAAAAGCCAGAGGACTACATGCACTCTTATTACAGTAAGCAACATTATCTTGTAGCCTATAACTCAATGATGCACCATGTTCCAGGCTAGCATGATTGGGTTGAAACAGGACTGCCAGCAGTGGCTCCTCCATTGTACAGAAAGCAGCCTGGAAGACCACCAAAAATGAGAAAGAAGGGTATAGATGAGCCAATAAACCTTGTCAGAGTTTCAAGGCATAATAGGTTCATTGTTTGTGCTAGATGCCTTCAGAAAGGTCACAACCAGAGGTCTTGTAAGGGTCTTGTCTATCCCAAGTCCAAGCTTTTTAAGCCAACAAGAAGTAACCAGCAACAACCATCTTCAGCAACAACAGCAACAGCAATTGCTTCATTAACACCAGCAATAGCAACAACTACAGCAACAACAATAGCATATCAAGTAACCTGAACCTCCAATTTCATTTCATTTTGCAATACATTCCACAACAATGACTTAATACAGATATAAATCATTGCAGCCCAGAAGGAAGCTCCCTAGTAGGAAGGCCAACACATCCTCATCTCAAGTAAGATTTGTCCACTTTGCATACTTGTTACATCATTGCAGCCCAGTTCTATTGTTAATTTGCATACTTGTTACATCATTGCAGCCCACTAGAATTGACCACACATTTGAAGAACTTCCAAGTATGATTGGCAACACATCAGCATCTCAGGTAAGCTCTCTCTCCTATGGGTGTCATTTGGTTTTTGACATAGTTGACAACATATAATTGCTTACTTGGACCATTATCATTGCAGTCCAGTAGAGTTTAATACAGTTCTCCAGAATTTGATTACTCATCATCTCAGGTATAGTCAAATTTCATTTGCAAGTTCATTTGCTTTTATAGTATTTCACAAAATGTAATTGGATACTTCTGTGTGTTACTTTGCAGTCCACTAGTTATGGCAGAGGAAGGGGTGAACCAGTTGGAGATGGCAGGGTTATGTCCAGATCTGCATTAGGAGGTAGTTTCATTACAAGAGGTAGAAGAGGAGGTGGCTCTGCAAAAGTTACAACTCAAAGGCAAACTGACAAAGGCAAAGGGAAAGCATGATGGCAGAGAAAGCTACAACTCAGCTTTTGTTGTGTTTTGAGTATTTTTCAACTTGTTAAACCATTAAGTGGCTTGCACCAATTTGTTTTTGAATTTGAAACTGGCTAGTATCTTAGTTTACTATGTTTTGAGAAGCCCATATATTTTACAAGATCCAAATCAAGCATGTTTTTGTGTACCTTTATTAATACATGTATCTTAGTTTACTATGTTTTTGGGTTTAAACATGTTTTTGAATTATGTTTCAAATCAAGGAAATGAAGCATGTTTTGGGGTTAAAGCAAATGAAGCATGTTTCACAGATCCAAATCAAGTAGGTTTACTTTCTTGACCAAAACATTCTTTCATTACAAATGAAGCATGTTTCAAATAGGGGAACAATGGGAACCAATATGTTTCTATTCTTTAATGTTTTTGGAAGATGTAATCAACAAAACATTCTTTCATTACAATTTCTTTGGTTCATTAGATGCATACATTTCTTGACCAAAACATTCTTTCATTACAATTGCTTCACAGACCACTGTACACCTTCATTTTCTTCCTTGACTGTATTTTTCATCTCTCAAACTCTATAGCCCAATAACAACCCATTTTTCTTTACTTTAGCAAACTTCACCCAAAACATTGTCATGATAAAGAAAAAAATCCATGTCCCAAAGAGAGCTTTGCAAAACATTTTCTCCTTTTTACGACTTCTTGCTAGTTCTTTCTCCAATCTGTTCATCTTTGCAACCATTTTTGGCAACACCTCCTTCCCACGTTGGCATATGGGTGGATCAACCCATTCAAAGTAGCCACAAGTTACATCAACCTATAATAAAAAAAAAATGAGTCCACAAATTCCTTTTCAAAAAAAATTCAATCTTTTTTTCCAAAAAAAAAAAATTTAAAAAATTAAGTTTTGCTTACCACATATCTTGCACAACCGTAAAACCTTTTACCTATATTTCCAGATGTCATTGAAGTCTTCATAGGGGATCTCTCTCCACAATAACATAGTCTTGGAGCATTTGTCCTTGACTGTCCACTTTCAGAAGCAAATGAAGAAGCCATCCAACAATAATCTTCAACTTTGGGAAAATCTGGGCAGCTTTCGGACAATCTGGGAAAATTTCAATTTAGGGTTCTATCTTATTTGGGTCTTGATTTGTGTATATATGGCAATAAGGGTGTTTTGGTCATTCGCCATATGTTTTTGGGTGGGAAAACGTACTCCACTCACCAGTTCTGGTCGTGCAACACACGCACTATTTAAACAAACAGTTCTCTTGGATTTTGCACTCTGGTATGAAGTATAGGGGGTTTAAGTGTTACAAATGAAACTATAGGGCGGCTCTGTGTTTTTGAGGCAAACCATAGGGGGTTAAATTATAATTTACCCTAAAATGTATTACTTTAAACTTGTACGACTTTATAATTAAAAGAGTATGTATGTATTATAAATAAAAGGATAAAGTAATATTTATTAATAATTGAAGAGGCCTTAATGTCATTAGAATTATAGGTAATGAAAAAAAAAAAAAAAAAATTAAATTTTTGGAAGAGGGTGTAATGAGAAGATGGGTATAAGGATATGAAATTGTGGTGTAAGAAGATCTCCAACGGCTCATCATTTTTTTTCATCAAATCTGAGTAAAAAAAGGCGAGTTTCTCAATCTAATATCAGTCGCTCCAACGGTGAACTGTAACTTTCATTAAAAGACAGTAGACGTCCGAGGGGACGACCGGTCGGTCGACCGGACAAGGAAAATGTTTTTTCTTTTTTGATTTTGTGAACTGGGTTTTTCTTAATGAAGTGTCTATGAGGGGATCTGAAATGGGTTTTTCATGGGTTTCATGAGGTGTGAAGCTGTGAAACGGCGAAAAGTTTAAAAAAACTGAGGAAATAGAGGAAACAAAAGGGATCAAGATTGATTTTGACCAAACAAGCTTGGTTTTAATTACGAAAATTTGGAGATTTTTCTCAAAAAAAATCAGAACAGAAAGTGAATGAAAGTGCAAAAAGAATTCAAGGCTTTGAACTTTCAACTTCTATTAACGAACCCCATTATGAACACTTTGTTTCAGGGGTGATTTGTGGAATAAGAATTAAAGAAGAAAATAGAGACGTTTCAGAGAAGAAATTTGGACTCCCAAACTTCATATAGAGAGAGAGAAAACTCCTCTGTCTCTCTGTCTTGCTCTTTCTCTTCAATCTCAATACCTGTAGAGAGAGAGAGAGAGAGAGAGAGTATTTTACTATCACTATCTCTATTGAAATCTCAATACACTTCACTGAATTTGTTTACTCAAAAAAGATACAAAGGTGGTCGACCGAGAGGTTGGCCGGGGGTCGATCTCTTAGTGTAAAATTTTCATAAAATTTTGTTTCAGGTGGTCATCCGAGAGGACATCTGGGCGGACGTCCGGTGGTCCACACTTAACAGCTCTACATAGTAAATTGCTGAAAGGTGCAAAAGATCTTCAATTTTGTGAAAATTTTGGAGTGTTCTCAATTTGATATCGTTTTGGTGAAACTGTTAGAATACAAAAAGTATATCTTTTTCACCAAATTTGAATTTGATAATGAATTTGGTAAACGGTTGGAGATGGTCTAAATATAAACTCTTTGACAAAAACTAGTCATTACTACAAAATACCAATCAATATGTTGGGTTTTAATTTTTTAAAAATTAAAGTTTATATTTTTTTATTTTTAGTGAATATTTTTAAAATTTTAAGCAATTCTTTTTTAATTTTTTTAAATGTATCTTACTTAGTTGTATCTAAAATATAAAATATTTATAAAAAATGTTTTACAAAATTAATAAATACATAAAATACGAAAAATATACTGAATTCTCATTTTTTTTTGTATTTTTGATATTTAATAATTTTTTAAAGATTTTTTTTTTCACAAATATCATATTTTTTAAGTATATTTATATTAATGTATCTAAAAAATAACATATTATTTAAAATATTAAAAAAATTCAATAAAAATAAAAAAAAATATGAAAAAATATTTTTTTTTTAATTTTTAGACAAATAAATCTTAAAAGCTGAATAACATTCAGGGCCTGTTCAGCAATAAGACAAAATACAGGGAATTCAATTTCAATTTCACTTTTATATCTCGATCACAAGAAAGCTAGGGTTAGGGTTTCTTTCCTTTCTCATACTCTCTCTCTACCTCTACCTCCCTCTCCATTCAAACAATCTCAAATAAACCATGCCAAAGAACAAGGGAAAGGGAGGGAAGAACCGCAAGAGAGGGAAGAACGAGGCCGACGACGAGAAGCGCGAGCTGGTCTTCAAGGAAGACGGTCAAGAGTACGCTCAGGTCCTCCGGATGCTCGGAAACGGGCGGTGCGAGGCCATGTGCATCGACGGGACCAAGCGGCTCGGCCACATACGCGGCAAGATGCACAAGAAGGTGTGGATCGCCGCCGGAGACATCATACTCGTCGGACTCAGGGATTACCAGGATGATAAGGCTGACGTCATCCTCAAGTACATGCCCGACGAGGCTAGGCTGTTGAAGGCTTACGGAGAGCTTCCGGAGAACACGAGGCTCAACGAGGGGATTGCTGGTGGGCTCGATGAGGAAGACGATGGTGCTGGTGATGATTACATTGAGTTTGAAGACGAAGATATCGATAAGATCTGATCTGAAGAATTACAACAGTCTTTGTTTGTGAAATAATCAATCGACTATGATTTTTGCTTTTTGCTTTTTGTTTTTAATTGATGGTGTGATTATGATTATGATTATGATTATGGTGGTTTTGAAGTATGAGTAAGCAAATTGAAAACTAGTTTGATTTTTCTTCAGCATCTGAGATGTTGAATATAGGATGATTTATGCAAGTTTCATTTGGATTTGTTGTGATGTCTAATGGATTTTTGGTGCTTTTCTGCAGAATATTCATTTAATAAAAAATTAATTGTACATTTTAATATTATTTTTACTTAAAAGTCCCTCTTTTTTTTTTCTATAATAAATACTTAAAAGTCTATTCATTCAACTAAGCAAACAAAGGGACAATTTCAAAGAAATGAAGACGGAAATACTTAAAAGTCTATTTGTTTAATTGAATTGCACAAATCACTTATATCTTTATTATTTTATAATTATTTTTTCACTCTCTATTTTTTTAATATTCTCTCAATAAAAAACATGTGATAAATTATAAATATATTATTTAAAATACAAATTATTTCTTATAATTTTAGAAATTAATTGTATAGTAATAACTAGGAATTTTATTTTATTTTATTTTTGTAAAGAATATTTTTTAATTTCGAAAACTAGAAGAGATAATTATATTTTAAACAAATTTTAAAAAATATTTTTAATTTACCCAAAAATATATAAAATAGTAACATTCACGATTAAATATATTTTTCATAAATAATTAGACATTCAAAAATTTTCACAAATAATATCTTCTTACACAAATATTTTTAATTACGAAAGTTACCAGGATGAGAAATTACAAAAACACGATTCCTAGACTAAACTTAATGGACATAAGATTAGAAACGAATTAAAGTTAATTTTAAAATTCAAACATCTGATCTAGTCTTTTGGGAAACCCCTAATCACAGCATTCAGTTTGATAACCAACCTTCATTAAGAAACTTGAATAACAAAAAAGACTCGCTCAACAATAATCCAAAATATATGGAGTATTCACAGATAGTCTTCTCAGTGGTTGAATATCCGGTATCAAATTCTGGCACTTCTACTCCCATAGATGGGACCAAAAGCTTCCTCTTACATGTATTCTTGTCTATATATCTCAATGATTAATCGGCACACAAGAAGCTACATAATACACACTAATATTACAAGTAATACAATATCAAACCATGAAAATGAAGTCATATAACAAAGGCAAACCCCATCAACCGAAACTCATCAAGAAAATCCAGCAGACCTTCCCGCTGGCCATATCTCAAATGTCAACCATTGAAAAGTCTATCTATCAATTCCTCTGTATAACATGACATTATCTTCACTACGCAATTGTACACTCGTGTTGTTGACCAATTCAAGCATATATCGGATGGGAAAAAAACAGGCAAAAGCTCCACAAACTAATTTCATAGAAAGTAATCTGGTGCAGGTTTTTTAGCAGGAGCCCCTCTTGATTCCTGCATTTCACAATAATCTCTTAATGGACAAGAAGTCAAAAGGAAAATTAATGAGGCAGAATATGTATCAAGAAACTCTATGCCTCTCAACTACATGGAAATATACAGTACTACTAGTCTTGAAGAACTGTAAAATCATAGACCATCATCGATATTCTCAGGAGGATCACTAGTCCTATAGTACAAATTGACTCCGGAGTAACTTTAATAAGAAATGGCCAACATGAATTAGTTCTGCTCTCCTATTGATGCTCATCATTTATTTCTTCTGATAAGTAAGTTGCACAAAAGAAAAGAGCCAGAAAACAGCACTCCCATGTACATCGGGAATCTGTTCTGTGAGTGCTGTTGATCAAGGTGACAAAAAGATGCAATCAATTTTTTCGTCCAACCAACTACATAAACAAACCTGTGGCGCTGCATCAAACACGCGAAACTGCTTGTCAAGATTTTCATCCAGCTCAAGAATTGCAGCTACGTTACCACATCTGCAACATAACTGCATGTGAATAAAGAATCTGGCTATTGAACACCGCGAAAGAGAAAATAGTCCAAATTAGTTGTCACCTGTAACAATAATTTGGAGCTGACCAGACAGTAACAATCTGGCTGTTGAACATCCATTTATAGCCTTCCATTACCAACTGATGAGCACGACATATATAGTCAATGTTATTTGCGTGGTTAAATGTCGTGACAACACGGCCACCAAATAAGAAACCAGCGCCACGGGGACTCAAGCCCCAATCCTCGACTACATCTTCTGGATCTGACCATAAGAGGTCACACATGGCACCATCATGGGGTACTTCTTGCTTCCGATCAATTGTTCGAATCTGGCCAGTAGGTCATGTTAACAACCAAAAAAAGAGTTTTCTTGGCAATATAAAATACTAATAGAATAACATAAGAAAATTGAAAAGTGTTGAATGTAACAATTCCTACACCTACTCCACTATAGTTAGTGCACCATAGTTAGTGTTCCATTACCATTACACCTACTCCCATATAGTTAGTGATTTAGTTTAGTGCTCCATTTAGTTTAGTGAGTGCTCCATTTAGCTTAGTGCTCCATTTAGTTTAGTGAGTGCTCCATTTAGCTTAGTGCTCCATTTAGTTCTTATTGCTCAATTAATTATGGCTCCATTGTATCCCATTTCTCTCTATAAAAGAGAGCTCTTGTAAACACATTGTATATAGATATCAATCAATAATATCAATACATTAATTTTCTACATGGTATCAGAGCTATAGGTTAAGCTCTTGGTATTCTTCGCCTTCCGGCGGGCGGCAACCTTGCCTTGACCGCCCGCCGGACCTCTACACATACCTTCACTCCGCTGCCACAAATTATTCTTCTTGATCTTGCTCTTGTTGTTGCTGCTGCTGGTGCAGTAGTTTCTACTGTGTTCAGAGGACATAGTAGTTGATGCCCTACCTGTTTCTACCAATGATTGCCTCCGTAGCTCGGGGGGGCACCATTCAGGCATGTCATCAACATTCTGAATTGCAATGCCCCGGGTGGTATTTTCTTTGTGTCCCACACCGCGCCATAGTTTCGACTCATGGAAGTCCAATCTGGTGAACCAACCTGAGCCACATCAACTGCTACAATTTCTGTCTGTCCACCTTGATACAGGAACTTAACTGCTAAGAAATTTGGTTGGGTCATTTCTTCCACTCTGACTGCCAAATTCTGGTTTTTGTATACACAGGGTACTCTCTTGTATTCCGCGTCGACAACCCCAAGTTTCTTTAAGTCTTGCTCCATGCCCTTGTTGGCCATAGCCATCAGTTGCCCTGCTGCTTAGAACCAAATCTGTCTGGTCGCTCAGATTCAGATCAGTAACTATCAGTTGGGTCCCCTGTTTAGTACACAGACTTGGATTCTTGCATCTTGCATTCAGAGCAACCTTACTGCCATTTGGCAAGGTCTGGAGCTGACGAAAACAGTTCTCTTGTTTATCCTGTTGAAAATATGTCCATAGATGGCGTACATTATGCTTCTCACTGGAATCCTGCTCCAAGGTCAAACGGGTTTCCTTCCTCAAGTCATAGCATTGAAGTGCCACATTTTCAAACTGATGCTTCAGGTCCATCTCATGATCCTTTCCTACTTCCATCTGCTGCTGGAAGCTTCTCTATGGCCCCTGAAAATTACGCACATCATGCCTCCTCATCCGATTATGGGGGACAAATATTTCATGGGGTTGAAGGTGTTTTTGTTGATGTTACAATGACCAATGGAAGAGGAACATACAAGCGAAAAAGGCCCAGTGTTCTTGCAGTCTGTGAGAGAGGCAGTTCAAGTGGATACTATAATTCTGGAAATCCGCCCGATTTGTCCTCTGACTACAGCCTCTCGATTTGTCCTCTAGTTATAGAGGCAACAGCCTCTCGATTGAGGGTGAGGCTACTCTGAGGAATGTGAGAAGCAGAGCTGCAGTTGATTTGGAAACCAATCTGGCTAGGACCCATTTGTCAGGCAATCCTTCACACCATTCATATTCAACTGGCAACTTTGCTGATCACTCTGGGTCAGTGGAGCTTATGGGTCAGAGTTCTAATATGCCAATACGGGCCTGGAGCCATATTCACATGTCTCCTGTTGCTCATGGGAGGATTCCACTTCCAGATGCTAATGTTTTTCAGTCATGAGACAAACCACTTTATTATAGGAAGCAGTAATACTAGTGCTGCTGTAGAGATTGGGGGGTATCATAACGATATGATTTCAAGCAGAACTCCTATACCTCAAAATTTGCAAGGGACCTCAAACCACTCTGTGAGGGGAGTTAGAAGCAGTTATACGCAAAGATCTGCCCCAACTCTTAGAGAAGCTTCTTCGAGCAATTTGCACACCAACTTTATTTTATTCATGCCAACTTTATTTTCTTCATGCCAGGGATCAAACTCGATCACCATTTTACATTAATAAAAAAAAAAAAAAAAAAAAAAAAAAACCAAACAATCTCCAACCTACAACCACCACAACAACCGGCCTCACTTCTTCGCCTCTTCAGCTGTTCTCTTCTTCTTGCCTTTGTCTTGGGCGGCCCTTGCCGGTTCTGCCTCCGTGTTTCCCACGCCGCCAAGCACGTTCACTTCCCGTTGCTCCTCAACCGTCACATATGGCGGCCCTCCAAATCTGAGCATCACGGTGGCCTTCCGCTTCAGTTCCTTGTTTTCTGCCTTGAGCACACATATCTCTGCTCGGGCATCCGTATACATGCGCTGGAGCAGAGCCAGTTGAGCTTTTACCTGCTGCACCTCATTTGTTCTACTCTAAAGCCGGTGCGACAGGTTGTTGACCGCAGTCATGGTCTCAACACATGACCTTAATGTATAATAATTGGCCTCAATATCAGATTGAGCAGCCATTATCTGCTCAACTGCCACCATCGGATAGTTCAACGGTGCAAAACCAGGGGGGCTTGATCCAAGGGCACTTGGTTGCGGTTCCAAGGCAACTGCCCCGGTTATCTCTCTTGTGCACTCATTAAGGTCGGGAAAGAGAGTAAGACCCCGGGAAGAAGAGGCTATGTTCTGGGTAGCGGAACGGGAAGAAGAAGCCATTTTCTGGGCAATAGAGTTACAGAATATCTCTCTCAAGAAAACGAAGAGTTTCTAAGAGTTTTTTCAGCAGATGTTTTGTTCTGCATAAGCGGCAGCCTCGCCTTGGTATAAATAGGCAAGGCAGACACGCGTATCACGCGCCTCTCAACGCCAGACGACAACTCGGCGCGCCTTTTGATGGCTCGACTTTTGATGGCTGTCGGGCACGTCTTTTGATGGCGCGCCTTTTGATGGCTGTCGGGCACACCTTTTGATGGCACGTCTTTTGATGGCACGCCTTTTGATAAGATTGGGCGCGCCTTTTTTATGGGTCCGACAAGACTCTGTAAACTGTCCCGACATTGATTCCGGTTAGCTCCTATATGGGTCCGACAAGACTCGGTAAACTGTTCCGACATTGATTTCGGTTCTCAGCTACAACGGTTTGACACAGCCGTATAGTGTCTTCTACAACGGTCCGACATGACCCAGTAAACTGTTTTACAACGGTCCGACATGACCCCATAAACTGTCTTCTACAACGGTCTGACACGACCATACAATGTCTCCTATCTACTTTTATTTGTCAGCTTATTTTTTTTCCTGTTTTGTTACTCTCTCCAAACTCAAGTTGGTTAGTTCCTAACCCCCTTGAGTTTGAGGGGGGGCTGTTGAATGTAACAATTCCTACACCTACTCCACTATAGTTAGTGCATCATAGTTAGTGTTCCATTACCATTACACCTACTCCCATATAGTTAGTGATTTAGTTTAGTGCTCCATTTAGTTTAGTGAGTGCTCCATTTAGCTTAGTGCTCCATTTAGTTTAGTGAGTGCTCCATTTAGTTTAGTGCTCCATTTAGTTCTTATTGCTCAATTAATTATGGCTCCATTGTATCCCATTTCTCTCTATAAAAGAGAGCTCTTGTAAACACATTGTATATAGATATCAATCAATAATATCAATACATTAATTTTCTACAAAAAGAAAAACAACCATATGATGGAGGATGACTTAACAGACCTGGTCCAATGTGGAAATGGAAGGAGAAAGACCACCATGAACACAAAATATTTTGTTCTCAATGAGGGCAGACAGACTGCAGTGAAGCACATTGAAATTCAAAAACCGTAAGTAAAGACCTAACAAATTTAATCTTAATCAAGGCTGTATTTGAAAGCAACTTCAATGAAACCTTAAGAGAAATGATAATGTCCTCTTTTAGATGCAACTTTAAGAAGATATTATGAATGTTGAATATATATATCTTTGACCACATGTGTATTTCGTCATGGCTTCCTGGAGTTTCTCAAAGAAAGCAGGTGTTATTGGCTTCTTTTAACAATTGCTTAAGAGTGAAACTTCTGGGGAAAAAAAAATTACAACAAAAAGTTCGATGAAAGTTAGGCACATGCTTCCAAACATACCATGACATGACGACAATGAGAAATCACAAATCATGGCAAGTGGGATACATGGGTAACTATGGACACAAACACAGACATTATTGTCATCTAAAATATGAACTCTCTAGCAAGGGAACAAAGCAAAAGCAGGAGTTTCCTTGTTACAAAGCATGTTATAAAAGTTCAACAGCAAACATGAGATTCATTCAATTGCCCCATGGCCTAACCAAAGATTTCTCAATCACAGCACCAATTCAAGTTTGTGATTCTAAATATCAAACTGATTAACAAACACAAACCATTTAACATCTGACCATTCAGCAGATGAAAAATGATTAGGTGAGAATGATGGTTATCATTTGGATTGCTAGTGTCCAAAAATCACTAACACATGTAATCCAATTGCTTGCTGTTGCTGGAAAAAAAAAAATTAGAAATAACCCTTGGATTTTATGTCTTTCATTAGACAGATAACTCATGACATCTTGTAAGGAAGCTGACAAACCTCAAGTAATCAAATATATCAGTGCAATATCTCCACACGTTCACTGAGCCATACTTCCGTAGGCACTCATCATAGAATCCATATACCTGGCAAGAGAGGAAGGCCAAAAAAGTTAGCTAAGCATGTAGAACTCAAACTAGACAAATCAATTAATAAGACTTAACCTGTGTGATCTGGCGGCTCTCATGGTTTCCCCTTATGAGAGTTATCCGATCTGGATATCTGACCTGGTTGAGAAGAAGAAGAAGGAAGGATAATAAACAAATAAGACTAACATTACAACTCCATAAAAACTTCATATATGCATAAGCAAGTAATGCTTTGCAATCTTGGATAGGTCCTGCTAACAACCGCCTATTGGAAATTTGTTAACAACCAAATAATACAAAATAGGTTAGAATTCCAATACACATTTCACATGCTCCCATATACTTTATATATTTTTATACATTTCACCATTGCAAATATAACAAGGTGCTGATTAGGGAATATATGGCAGTGAGGATGCATAGGTCATGTGTGCAAGAAACCATGCTGTAGATTCAATGTTCATACTATGGAAAGACGGCTAGGGTTCTACATGTTTGCACATTTTGGAATTCTAGAGAGAGCGCACATTCCTCTCTCTAATCCTTATACAGAAATGAGACAAAAAAGTGCCTTGTGGTATATTAAGACGGATTAGCTTCAGGATTAACTTAAATACAGCATGAGTTTGAAAGCTTCTACACCCCATTTATTAGACCTCCATAATGTATGCTATAATATATGCTGATTATGGAAGCATTTAGCAGGTTGTTGTCTCGGGGGGTGCAAGAAGGTTTATTGAAAGGTTTCCATGTAGGGGGAGTGCAAGGGGATTCGGTAATGATTTCTCACCTTTTGTATGCTAATGATGTTATGAACTTTTGTGGGGCTTCTCCGGAGTAGCGGGGCCATTTGCGGTGTGTTTTGCTATGTTTCGAGGCAGTGTCGAGGCTAAAGGTAAATTTGGCAAAGTTGGAATTGATTCTGGTTGGGGAGGTAGGTCCGATCAACACTCTAGCAACTATTTTGGGCTGCAACTTGCCAGTGTCTTATTTAGGGTTACCTTTGGGGGCTTCTTTCAAAGATAAGCATGTATGGGATGGGGTTATTAAAAGGGTTCAGCGGCGTTTGGCGGGCTGGAAGAGACGGTATTTGTCTAGGGTGGGATGTTAACTTTGGTCAAGAGTGTTTTGGGGAGTATTCCTACTTATTTTATGTTGGTTCAGGTTATTCCAGTCTCCGTGGCTCGCTTTTGGAGAAATTGCAGCAGGATTTGCTGTGGAAGGGTGGTGGGGAGGAGTTTAAGTATCACTTGGTTTGATGGGAGCAGATTTGTTGTTCAAAGGAAGTAGGGGGTTTGGGCTTGAGGCGGTTGGACAAGTTTAATTCTGTCTACTGGGGAAGTGGTTGTAGAGGTTTGCTTGGGAGAGAGATAAGTTGTGGAGTAGGGTGGTGGCGGCAAAGTATGGGGTCAGTAATGGTGATTGGAGTACAAAGCAGGTAGGGGGGTCTCATGGGTGTGGGTTGTGGAAAGGTATTTGGTTGGGAAGGGGGGAATATTGGGAACATGTTCATTTTCAGGTGGGTTTTGGTGTAAGGATTCGGTTTTGGAAGGATCGGTGATGTGGTGAAAAGGTGTTACAGGACTGTTTTTCGCTCATTTTTCGTCTTGCGGTGAATCCTGATGTGGTGGTGGCTTCTTATATGGGGGCGGTTGGGGGCAGGTGATTTGGTATCTTGCTCTTCATCATCAGCCCTAGGATTAGGAGTTTGAGCAAATGATGGATTTGTTGGCTTTTCTTTATGAGTTTCCAGTGGGTCGTTTGGGAGGTGATGTTATGGTTTGGGGAGGGCCAGGTTTGAAGGGTGTTTTCTAGGTTTCTTCATTTCACCGGATTTTGTGTGGGCCGGCGGAGGAGGAGTTTCCTTAGCATTGGATTTAGGTCACAGGTGTTCATTCTAAGGTGGCTTTTTTTGTATGGGTAGCGACGTACGATAGTATTCTGACAGTTGATAATCTAGTTCGTCGAGGGCATGTTTTGGTTAATTAGTGTTGTATGTGTTGTGAGGCTGCGAAATTGGTGGACCATTTGCTTGTCAAGTGACCAGTGGCTTCTCGTTTCTGGGATCTTATTTTTTCTACTTTTGGGGCACAATGGGTGTAGCCGAAAGGGGTGTTGGGTGTCTTGTGGAGTTGGACAGGGGGTCGAGTGGAGAAGAGGCATCAAAAGGCTTGGGTGTTGGCTCCATTGTGTTTGATGTGGCTTATTTGGCTGGAACGCAATCAACGTATTTTTCAAGAGGTTGCTCGTTCGGTGTCATGGTTGGAAACTTGGTTTCTGCATGTTCTCTGCAGATGGGTGTTTGGGCTGGTGAATCCAAATTTGTTTGCCTTTTTAGATTTTTTAGATGATGCGGTTGAGTGGATTGTGGTTCTGTTCTGTTCTGTTTACTTTTGTGAGTGCTGCTCCTATCTTGGGGGGTGTCAGTGTGTAATCTTTTGCATCGCCTTGACGCTTTGATTTCTTTATAAAATTTTATTTATCAACAAAAAAAAGAAAAAAAGAAAAAAAAAAAAAACATGTATATAATATATAACAAAATGAACAAATATATATATGAAAAGAACTCCATAATCTTGATGTATGGAATCGTACTCCGTACAGTATCCAATACTTTTTTCTTTTCTTTTCGTTTCTTTTTTCTTTTTCTCTTTATCTAAGGTAAAAATTTCATAATATGAGGTGGCTAGAATGGTTGTGTAAGATCACCAAGTCAATATTTTCTCAAGTCTGTTCCATAACCTTGCATCAATGCTGAATGCAACTTACATCCTATCAGGATAAGAAGTGTTTTATCATGCACTACTTGCATATAAACCAAACCAAACCAAACCAAACCAAACCAAGCCCTAAGTCCCATCAAATGGAATTGACTATATGAATTCTTCTTCTCCATTCAACTCTATCCAAAGCCATTTCCTTAGTCAAATTAAGGAGGTTCATATCTCTATTTACTATATTAGCCCACGTCGATCTAGATCTACCGCTTCTCCCAACATTTCCATCTACCGTCACTGTATTGCATCTGTTAATCTCCGTTGTATATAACCAAACTATTTCAATCTATTCTTTCTGAACTTACCTTCTATCGGTACTACTCCTATCCATTCTTAAATATACTCATTCCTAACTCTATATTTTCTACTTTTGACACACATCCACCTTAGCATTCTCATTTTAGCAATATTCATCTTATCTACATGTTGTTTCTTGATTGCTCAACATTTCAACTCATACAACATTGCTAGTCTAATAGCCGTTCTATAGAACTTCCTTTTTAGTTTAGTGAACACTCGTTTATAGAACAATACCCTAAACGCACTCCGCCACTTAAGCCACCCTGCCTTAATTCTATGGACCACATCCTCTTCAATCTCCCAAGCCGTTGTGATAATCGATCCTAAATAAGGAAAATATTCACTCTAAGGTAGTTATTGGCTCTTAATCATATAAAAATTAAAAATAAAACAAAACAAAACAAAACAAAATAAAATAACTCTTAGACAACAAAGGTCATTATAAATTTTTTTTCGCCCCCCTCTTACAGAAGTACACTATAAAGACTACTAAAGTGGAGGAGAGATCAAATGCATGAGAACAAGTCAACTGAAAGCCCACAATTTCAAACATATAAAGAGATAAAATTACAAAGTTAAAATTGAAGAACGAGCAAGTACATGGATCTCATCAGATGAGACCTATCTCATCTCACAATAAAATAAAGCAGAAATAAGGCTCAAAAAATAGTTTAGGAATTATACCTTCAGAGCTAGTAGAAGCAGAAATGTCTCAACAGAGTAAAATCCTCTGTCAACAAAATCTCCAAGGAACAAGTAATTAGTCTTTGGACAATCACCTCCTACTTTGAAAAGTTCCTTCATGTCATAAAACTGCCCATGGATATCGCCGCAAATCTATATGAAAAAGAGGCCTAATATTACAAATAAGCCATAATTGTGATTGACATCAGTATTCAAATTAAAAACAACTACAATTATCAGGTCAGAGGAGTAGCATCAAGGATGCAAGATCTACTGAGATCTTTAAAAAAATAAAAAGCGATTATGCAGGCGATGCAGTTTCAAATTCACCAAGTAGATAACATAGACACCATCAAATGAATGCCTTTTTGTTGCTACTTGAGAGGCAGACAAAGAGAAGACAAGAAACCTAAAAACAATTTTACTAAAAAATCATCATCACATAAGGATAGGAAGTATTCCATTTTCTGAACCTATGCAACGCGGGTTCATATACATGTAATCGTAATCCACATCTCAAAATGACACATCAAGTAAGCTCCAAAGTTCATAACATCAATCCAAGTTGGATAATTGTGACATGTATAGTTTCTAGGTTTTTCCCCTGATACGTATCGATGAGTTTTAAACAAGTTGCTTGCTGCAAATTAGAATTAACACCATGACCGGTTGAGTATCGAAAACTTTTCGCATGCTCCAACTCAGTTTAGTAATTTTCAACAAATCTAAAAAAATAAAAAAATAAAAAACCTAAAGCTTACCCATTTTGGAATCTGTGTTAGGCCCACATAAACGTTTAGTATGAGCATCTTAGACCCCCACATAATTATATTAGTCTAGAAAGCTTTACCAAGTTCAGGCATACTTGCAACAGGTTGGATGTTGAAACTTGAATAGAATTGGGACAACAACCAACCCAATATACCTCAAAGACAGCGTCCAATTAATTCATTCTCTTCCTATCAATCCCTAAAAATTTTACTTGTTAGTACCCATAACATTCACAACCGCATAGCCACTGTAGTTTCAATATTCAAATCAGTCCAATTAAATAATGACAGAATACGATCAACATATCGATAAATTCAAAATGAAAACAAGTAGTCTAATTTACAACATAGAGTTCAAAGGTCGCATTTCCAATGAAAAAATCTCCATAATTAAAACTTAAACCTAGATCGATTCGACGACAGTGACAGTCGAATCAAAAGAAATCAAACTCTTATATACGAAGAAGCGAGAGGGGGTTCGAGACTTACGGTGACAGGTGCGTCGACTCTCTGAACATTGCTCTCTTCGACGAGGATTTCCATGGCTTTGAGGCAAAGAGCCTTGACTTCGGACTCCTTCAAGGGCTCGCACTTCTTCAGCTGCTCTATTTGCCTGTCTAGGTCTGACATCTCTCTCTCTCTCTAGCTTCTCTCTCTAGTCTCTCTCTCTCTCTCTACCCCACACAAGGACGGAAGAAGAGCAGAGAGAGCAAGCCGATTTGAAGACGACTCTGTCTCTCGCTCCTCCTCCTCTGCATCTAAAAAGCTCTCTCTCTCTTCTCTCCACACAACAAGCAAATAACATAATTAATTAATTATATTATATTAATCTATTATTTTGCCTACTAGTTTCTCTTCTACTGTTTTGTTGTGGTTCACTTCTTTTTTTTGTGGTCTCTCTTTCTCTCTCTCTCTGTCTTGCTTGTTTTTTTGCTCTTGTTTTGTTGCAAGCTTTGCCTTTGAGCTTTTCGCAATTCGCGCGGCCGCCCGCTAAATTTTGGTGTATTTTCGTTTTGTCTATTACTTATCCGTTTTATTTGCTTTTTAACCCGTCTTTCAGACGTTGGTGTGTCTAACCAACAGCACAAGTTAAATGAATACATAATCTTAAAAAAAATAAAACAAATAATAGACTAAATATAAATTATTATTGCATAGGCATATAAATATGTGATATTTTTGACATAGTAGATGATTCATGCATTAACGGGGATGTCACTATTTTATCTAAATATATTCAAATTATGGAAACATGTGCCTATATCTAGTCTAATTAGTGACCAAGTCGGAATTTTGATTCAAATATATAATAATAAGGTAAGATACTTATGTTTATAATAGTGTATTTTAGAACCTTTTTTAGAACTTCACAATTTTTTTTAGATCTCAAACATTGATAGTGTGAGCCCCACACATACATGAATGAGTCTGATACATACATCAATAGTTAAGATTCAAAGAGAATTGTAGAGTGTAGACCGCCCGAACTCCTCTCCGGGCGCGAGAGCGCGAATTGTGTTCTAGCTACTACAGTTCGGACTCCTGTCACGGTTCTGAATCTAATCTTACAAAGTGCAATGTAAGACTGATAAATCACCAAAGAGTCCAAATTCGGCAAATCATTTTGGAAAATTGATTTTGATCAAGAAGTGCCAAACATGGACTACTTTGCCAGATTTCAGAGTCGCTACCTAAATATTTTGTTTTGGGAAAATTTAGGAAACCCTGACTTGTGCCTAAGGTCACGTGTCCGTCATCACCAAAGTTGCCTCGGCTCGGGAACTTGGGTACGAGGGGGGAAGGTCATGAAATGAGCACCTCCGCTCACCCGATCAAAGGATCGACCTCTACTAAACATGATATGTTGTTTTTGAAAACACATGTGTTCTTATTCCGATTTATTAGCTAACCTTACTATGTGATGTGCATAGCATACAAATATAGACTCAATCATGCGGATTGAAACAAAACATCTCATGTTTGTTTTTCGAAAATGGTTTGAAGTTGCTACTCGCAAGTAGGCTAAAACACGGATTTGCCATCCTCAAGTGGGCTTAAAACATGATGATTTGCCACTTCAAGTGGGTTTAAAGCTCACAATCGTCGAGTTGTTCCGATTTAGGCAATCAAATCTTCATCCACAGGCATTCATGCAGTTAAACACATAAGCACATAGCCTCATGACAAGCATGCTATCATGGCAATCACTTACACACATGCAAGGATGCTAAAGCGTAAACACTCACAGTGTACTCCGAGCCAAAATAGAAGCTAGTTAGAAATCATGCATGATCCTAGCTATGTTAAGATGCCTAATGCAACACATGCAAAAATGCAACTAAAATAGGCTCGGCTATCTAGAATGACATATGAATGCAACACTTGATAACATGCTTTGAAACACGTATTTAAGTAAATATTGAAATTCAATGCAGTTTGAATGATGTGCCGAGCCTGGTGCATGCAAGACAAAATGAATGATGCACGCATGCAAACATAAGTATGCTAATTAAAACATGTCCTAAACTAACTATCGAAAGCTGATAAGTAAAAGGGAGAAATAAATGGGGTTGGAAGACATGCATCACACACACGCACACTTATTACAACATTTGCCCTCTCGACGGAGGGTCCGAATAAATAATACAAGCTAGTTACGCTAAGCTAAGCTACTTAACTAATCTAATAATCTAATTAGACTAATTATTACATAACACAAATCGAATAACTAGCTACAACTAATTATTACAATACTTTAATTAATTAACAAATTAACTAATCATGGCAACTAACTAAGCATGTGAGGTATGTGAACTAAGCTGCCACAGCTCTGCCTTGAACAATGAAGGATGCATGCTCTCGATTGCTTCGCTCGGAAATCTATTGCCATGCCCAGAATTGCCTCTGTTTATATTTGATTTGATTTCTAAAAGGTGCACAAACCTCCAAATTGCTTCTGCTCCAACACAGGGACCTCCTGGTGGGCTGCCGACCAGAAAATAGGGGTGTAGACCAGGTGTAGACTAGAAAAACTGGTTGTAGACTAGAAAAAGTGGTCGGTCGACCACCTTTATTGGTCTGCCGACCAGAAAATCTGCCAAACTCCAGTTTTGCTGCAATAGAGAACAATAAGGGCATGGCAGTGTATTTGCAAGGGAATGTGTGCACAACCACCCTCCCTATCATTTCTCAAGCTCAAGGGGATGTGGTACTCGACTTTCAGGCCACCAACCGAGCATTGCAATGCACGATGGCTGAGAAGCCAAGTTTGCACAAGTCCATGTCAATGAATGCACAAATAACACATAAGGGCCTCTACCTCTATCATGCATGATCAAGAAGGTCGGCGACCGAGAAATGAGACGCGTTTCATCACTTCAAGTATGAAACGCCTCTCGTTTCTCGTGTTTGGATTAACATCCAATACAAACACAATGCAACACAACAACATTCCAAACACAATGCAATGCAATAACATGCAAACACCATGCAATGCAACAACATCCAAACAACATGAGCATAGCAAGTTAGAGTCCTTAAGCATTGAAGGACACAACACAAGGGCTATGTAATGCAATACCCAATGGACCAAACCAGCCCCAAACTGACCTCATGCATGCCAAAATAGTGGCCAAAATGCTCTGAAATGATGGCATGGAAGGCAAGATAATGATGCTCATGTAATGGCTCATCAACTAGGCATAAGGGTCAACTCTCAAACACAATTAAGAAGTGACAAACGTGAGAGTGTAGCTACACTATATGCATTGAAATCATGGGTGAAATGATGCCAAATCATCCAAACAACACAAGCATAGCATCCTAAGGACTTTGAATCATTAGGCTAGTCAAAGCTATTGCACTATGACCATGTATAATCAATCCCATATGACCCAAACTACTCAAAGCAGAGTTGAGGCATGCTAAATCAAGGCCAAAAGCATGCTAAAACATAGGCTCAAAAGGGAAGGAAAGCATGTTCATTTATTGGCTCGCAAACAAGGCATAATGCATAACCCTCAAGAGCAATAAAAGAGCGATAAACATGGGAGTATAGCAAAGAGATAAGCTCTGAAATTACATTCCAAATGATGCCAAATCATGCACATATCACAAATAAGGCATGCTAGGAGGCTCAAAGCTCAAGACTAGCTAAGGTACTTGCACCATAGCCATATCAGGCAAGCCCCAAAGGGCTAAGATGATTCAAAACAGTCCTAAAACATGCCAAAGTAAGGCCAAAAACATGCTTGAACATAGCCAACATATGCTAAAACAAAAGGCCAAAACACTAAGTAAGCTAGGCCAGTGAGCATGATTACACTACAAGTGTAAGAAGCAAATGAGAGATACTCTAACCAACCAAAAATAAAGTTGTATCATGGAAAAACAAGACCAAAAACACATTGAGATGATAGCCTAAAAGCTTAGGCAAGCATGCATGCCAATTGGCTCATGATTAAGGCATAAAAGCACAACCCTCCAAAGCATTAAAAGAGTGATACACATGAGGGTATGACAGTGAAACATGCTTTGAAATCATATACCAAATGATGCTAAATCATGCAAATAGCCCAAGTAATGCATGCTAGTGGACTCAAAACACCAAGCTAGTGAGCAAGATTGCACTATGGCTATACAAAGCAAAGCATGCATGACCAAAACCACTTAAAACAGAGCTTAAGCATGGCAAAACATGAGTAAAAGTTTACTGGAGTGGAGCCAAAAACATGCTAAAATGATGGTCCAAAGCATGATGTATGTTAAGGCTATAGGGAGGATTGCACTACAAGGGTATGAAGCATGCAAGAGGCAATCAAACTGACCCAAAACAGAGCTAAGGCATGCTAAAATAACACCAAAAACATGCTGAGATAGGACCAAAATAGGCTAGCATGATGGATCAAAGCATTGGGCACGCAAGGCTAAATGGCAAGATTACACTACAAGTGTAAAAAGCATGCATGAGGTAACCAAACCAACCTCAAACAGAGCTATATCATGGCAAAACAAGGCCTAAAACATGCTAAGATAGGGGCCCAAGAAGGTAGAAAAACATGCTAACTTGGTAAGTTAATAACACATACAAACAAGTTACAAAATGGAGGGGGCACCCCCGCCTATTTTGGGTCCCAAAACACACTTTCCACCACTGAAATTCCTCTGGAATTCAGTGGTAAAAAGACCAAACAAAGGTGGCCTCAAAGGCCTAAAAGGATGGCTTAAGGCAAGGCAAAATAAGGCACAAAAGGGGGGTAGACCACCCCTAACACCAAAGAGGCCTCAAACAAACACTTTAAGCACTTAAAAATGAAGCTTTTTGCAGTTTAATTAAAGTTGAGCCAAAAGAAGCATGCAAAGGTGGCCTAAACTTAATACAAAAAACAAGCCTAAAAGGGGGTATATGCTTACCGTTGAAGAACCACAGCAAGAACAACCACTTCTGAGGCAAAACCAAGCTTTTGAGCTTCAAACAAACCTCCAAGAATCTCAGCTCAAGAGTGAAGGTGTTTTACTAGGTGTTTAGTGCAAAAGTGTGAACAAAACTCACTTTAAGGCACAAAATGGAACAAATATAGAGAGAGATGGAGAAATCAAGATAGAGATAGATATGTATAGCCCTAAGCAAAATTTCTGAACCTAAAGCAAGAGGGAGGAGGCTCTCTTATATTGAATTCATGCCTCAAGCTTGTTTGACAAGCTAGAGGCTTGAAGCAATCCCTCTATACGCGTGTATGGAGGATGCTTTCTATACCCAACAGCTGGCAAGGAAAATATCTGCAGAAAAAGCAGGAAGGCCACCGACCAGTTAAAGTGGTCGACCGACTACTCCCACTAGTCGACCGACCACAAAAAGTGGTCTACAAGGAAAGAAACTGGTCGGCAAGGGGGAGAGAGGGTCTGCAGGAAGAGGGGAAGGTGGTGGCAGGCTGCCGACCACCTTAGGTGGTCCACAAACCACCCACCCTAGTTGGCCGACCACCAAAAGTGGTCTACAGGGAAGAAAAGTGGTCTACAGGGGGAGAAACTGGTCTACACCCTTGTTCCACCCTCCAGGCAAAGGGAAATAAGGTTTGGTTCAAAAACAAACCAAAAAGGAAGCAAGACAGGAGTCCGCAAGGCGAGGCACTCAGCCGAAAGCCCCGAAAACTAGTCTACGGGTACAAAAAGTGGCCTACGAGAGAGAAAGGTAGTCTACGGCTACAAAAAGTGGCCTACAGGCCTCTGTCTCCCTCTAGGCAAAGGCAGCAAGGCATGGTTCAAAAACCAAGCCAAGAGGAGAAAGTTAAGAGGTCCCGAGACAAGGCGCTCAACCGAAGGCTCCGAAAACTCAACACGAGCACAAACATGCACAATCATCGAGCGCTCAATCGATGACGTTTGAGTCTTAAGGTCGGTCAAAAATGGGGTGTCTACAGTTGCCCCTCTCTGACAGAACTCGCAAGTCATGAAATGACGGGAGTGAATGTCAAAACCCAGAGACGACCCATTTTTGACAAGGCCGAAGACTTAGTTAAACAGGTAAGATAACAAAGAGATGCGCCCGCAGGCAGGGACAAGATGCAAATGACATGTACAATGCAGAACATAACTCATGATCATGCAAAGAAGACTGTAAAGAAGCATTTATGCAAAATAAATACAACATTTTAAGCGAATGTTATGCAAAAAAATGCTACAGCAAACTCGTACATAAGCAAATAAACACGAACCAAACTACATCTCATGCAGAAAGGATGTAAGAAAATTATACAATTCTCACTGCGTCTCACGCAGAGAAGGCTAAAAGCGACTACCAAGAATACCCGAAGTCTCAAACAAAGCATCTCTAAACGTATCACACGCAAGAGAAGGAAAAGCGACACCTCTCGGCGTATCACACGCGAGAGAGGAAAAAGCACCACTTCTCAGCGTATCACACGCAAGAGAAGGAAAAGCGACTCCTCTCAGTGTATCACACGCGAGAGAGGGAAAAGCACCACTTCTCAGCATATCACACGCAAGAGAAGGAAAAGCGACACCTCTCAGTGTATCGTACGCAAGAGAGGGAAGGAAGACAACACCTCTCAGCGTATCACACGCGAGAGAGGGAAAAGCAACACTTCTCAGCGTATCACACGCAAGAGAAGGAAAAGTGACACCTCTCAGCGTATCATACGCGAGAGAGGGAAAAGCACCACTTCTCAGCGTATCACACGCAAGAGAAGGAAAAGCGACACCTCTCAGCGTATCACATGCAAGAGAAAAAAAGGTACACCTCTCAGCATATCACACGCGAGAAAGGGAAAGGTACATCTCTCAACGTATCACACGTAAGAGAGGGAAAGGTACACCTCTCAGTGTATCACACGCGAGAGAGGGAAAGGTATACCTCTCAACGTATCACATGCAAGAGAGTGAAAGGTACACCTCTCAACGTATCACACGCGAGAGAGGAAAAGGTACACCTCTCAGCGTATCACATGCGAGAGAAGGAAAAACAACAGATGTCGGTGTAAACATTGGGTGTAACCGAATGTCTCTAACCAACGAGGTATCGGTGTAAGCACCAGACGTATCCGAATGCTTCTAGCCGACGAGAGAGTTTCGAAGGGACAGGAATGATCTTACCTGGAGTTTCTCTGACCGAAACAGATACAACATCATCTGGTTGTACCGGCTTCAAATGGACCGTACATACAATATCGTCTGGTTGCACCAGCCTCAAATGAACCGTACATACAATATCGTGCCTGCATAAGAAAGAAACTCAACAGGTACAATATAGTAGAAACACATGTTCAACGTTACATCAAGATACAAGTCCAATAGAAGATAAATGCGTGCATATACAATGCAAGTGAAAAGGTGCATAACAATGCATGTAGAACCGTGCATAACAATGCAACTGGAATGTGCATAACAACGCAAGTGGGATGTTCATAACAATGCAACTGGAACGTGCATAACAATACAAGTGTAACGTACATAACAATGCAGGTGTAACGTGTATAACAATGCAAATGAAGTGTGCATAACGATGCAGGTGTAACGTGCATAACAATGCAAGTGAAGTGTGCATAACAATGCAGGTGTAAGAAGCGCATAGAGAATGCAACGCAACGTAGCATACATATTCTATGCACAGTAATCAATGCATTTTCAGTGCAATATACTCAATGAAGAAATGTGCGTCTTGGCAAGACCGATTTAGACGCAACCTCCGATTTACCTCTCGGAGGGGTCACAATGTACTTAAAAAGGATACACCTTGCTCCTGACGAGTGACGATGAGTCATGCATCGAGGACGTGAATCGAAATTCATGCGGGGACATTTTGAGCCGAAAATAGTGAACTTTTCTTGCACTTTCTCGAGAGCCAAGGACTCCAAACAGCATAAAAATACACAAAGAGGACAATGGGACCTTGAAGACCACCTTGGAGAGCTGCCGACCACCAAGACCACCTGTAGACCACCTAGGTGGTCGGTCGACCTGAAAAACTGGTTGGACGACCAGTTTAGTAAAAACTGGGGCAGTTTGGTCTTTTGAGGTTCGGCTCTTTAAATAAACAACTTCAAGCTTCATTTCATCACACCATCAAGGCCAAAAACTCTTACTCACCCTCCCTAGACCCTTTTTCCTCTTAGATCCGGGCTTTGCACGCGTTTTCCAACACCCTACATGAAGTTGATTCACTAAAATCTTCCGATTTCCTTCGCTTTGAACCGATCAAAATTTGTTTTCGGAGTTTCTTTCTCCATTTTCACCACTTGAGGTATGTTTCTCTCGAAGTTTAGCACCTTTTCCCGGGCTTTGACTTTCTTTGACTTTTTCTCTTCTCGAGAGTTGACTTTTGTTGACTTTTGGCAATTTTAGCTCATCTCGCTCATTTTGCACCTTCTTTTCAGATAGCTGACGATGCTCCATACGACGAGGGTCCTCCGGGGATGGAGAATGAGCCGGACATCATTCCGCTGCCGCCTAGGATCCGGCCCTTCGACCTTACGACATACCGTTCCGAGGAGCACATCTTACCACCTAGCACTTTTCATCATTTTACAGACTTTGCGCGACGAGCACCCGCAGACTTGCTATTACGGGAGCCGAAGTCTCACCTGTCTCACTACGCGCCTGAGGTGCATACTGCACTCTTACATTTTCTGCGATGTATTTTGTATTTCTTGCACACTTCATGCTTTCGCTCTATATTTTACCTACTCGTTCTGAACACATTTACATACACGACACTTTTGCTCATCCTGAACACAACTCACACATTGCATTTCTACTCATTCTAAACATAGCTTACACACTGCATTTCTGCTCATTCTGAACACAGCTCACACACTGTATTTCTGCTCAGTTTGAACACAGCTCACACATTGCATTTCTGCTCATTCTGAACACAACTCACATTGCATTTCTGTTTAGTCTGAACACAGCTCACACACTGCATTTCTGCTCATTCTGAACACAACTCACATTGTATTTCTGCTCATTCTGAACGCAGCTTACACTGTATTTCTGCTCATTCTGAACACAGGTAGCTTCCCGTTTTACCCGGGGATACGGGTCGATTATAGCGAGGGAGTGGTACATGGAGCTCCCAGACGGTGTTCGACAGATTGTTGATGAGGTAGGGTTCGGCCCATTTTGCATGGGGTTATCGCGTCTTGCGGCGAGTAGGACCCTCCTAGGTGCATTAGTAGAGAGATGGTGGGACACCACCAACTCTTTCCATTTCTCAGCTACCGGGGATATGACGATGACCCCATATGACTTTGCCATGCTGACGGGCCTCGACGTAGGAGATTGGCCAATCCCATATGATTCCGATATGGGTGAGTGAGAGGCAACCTGGACTTATCTACTCGGAGCCCATCCGCCGATCTACCGATCATCAGGCATAGTTAGATACACCTGGTTCACAGAGCAATACAGATGGACTGTGGCCGAAATTGTTGAGGCCACGGAACAGTACACACGGGGATTCCTAATGTTCCTTTTTGGGACCACATTGTTCTCCGATAGGGGGGAACACGGTCGGGCTACATCTTCTGAGTGCTCTAGTAGACCTATCCCAAGTTCGGCACTTCGATTGGGGCGGCGCTGGCCTTGTTACCCTTTATTGCTATATGAGTGCGACCTTCCGCAGGTGCGGGAACATAGTAGGCGGTTATTAGAGAGCCTGGGAGGTACATTCTGCCCTTTTGATTTACATTTTTGCTTTTCATTACCTGTACACTGCACACTCCACACATTGCACACATTACATTCTATACTCCGCATTCTGCACCTCGTATTCTGCATTATGCATATTCTGTATTCTAATTGCCACTGTCTTGTTTTTCACAGCTGTGGGTATGCGCCTATTTCCTGATGCTTGCTCCTGATCCGGAGGTTGAGGCACCACTTGAGGTGCCGTACTCGCGTAGATTTGAAGGTTGATGCCGGCCCATACCCCGAGAGACCTTGCCATATCTCAGGCATTATTTTGACACAGTACGGGCGACCGAGGTAATCCAGAACTCTCAATTCTTTATGTTTTCAGCTTCGGTTCATCTTGCATATCTATGACAACTAATCAATTCATGCACTTGCTATCCGTAGATCACCTGGCAGCCTTGGGTCGTGATGCCAGGGTTTTCTTGGTTCCAGTTTGCTGGGGCATGGGGCGCCTCCCAATACTGGATTCTATTTGAGGGACCAGTTGGTAGAGCCTGGTTTCTTAGGGAACGCTTTATGCGCCAAACACTGGGTAATCCCGTTCAGGAGATCCCTTCACCGCCTTCATCAGACATGCGGACCACAGAGAGTCTCACTCCCCGGGAGGTTAGCGACCTTATGCAGGGTGCTGACGCAGTCCTTTTCCTGGAGGAGGGGGAGTACACGACATACCTTCACACATACCTGATGCCCCCGCTGATAGGTGTTCGTGCCCCCATGAGGAGAGCTGCTGACATTCCTTCATCGAGCCGCGCCCAAGCTACAGACATTCCTTCGACTAGCAGGGCCAGCACATCGAGAGGTGGGACTAGGGGGATGCTCCTCACTTGGCAGTGTACTGGGTGGCCAGATCCTCCGACCGAGCTGACAGGCTGGCGGTATAGGACGCCTTATCAGATTCCGCTTAAGCCTCCATTGCCAGATCATCGATATGTTAGGGCTCCTGACTCAGCATCGGTATGCTACACAGCTTTCATCTATCATTCAGATATTTAGACATTCATTCATTCACTGATGACTTGAACTTGCATCTGTAGCCTTCCACAGGATATATTAAGGGGTTGCTCGAGGTGATGGCCTCACTTGAGTTTATGGTTTTGAGGAGAGAGACGATGCTGCACTCCCACGGCATCCCGGTACTTTCTAGTTTCCTTGCATTTATCATACTTTTGTCGATATATCGAAACTGAACATTTCACTACACTGATTCACTACATGCGTAGATCACATCCGACACATCATATTCACATACTATATCTGCATGCACTCACTCCATGTACCATACCTGCATCTGATATACATACCCTGGCTGATGTATTCAAACTGCCTTTTCAGGTCACACCTCTACAGCCCGGGCCACCCGGGCCTTCTTTAGTAACAGGGAGAGGGATCCCGACACGCGGCCGAGGGAGACGTCGAGCGCCTACCAGACGTGATGATGAGACCAGTGAGGAGGAGGAGCCAGCAAATCCTCAGTCAGAGACATCCGAGGGCAGAGGTGGTGACACCGGTTCAGGTTCTAAGAACGGAGACGACGCCGAGGAGGATTCCGAAGATGTCGGCTCTGGTTCAGACGGGGGTGCCGACGGCGGTGGTGTAGAGGCTGCTCAGCCGAAGAGGGTGAAGAGGGCCTCTCGATCTTGAGCCAGATAGCACCGACTCAGATGTTTTTGCTTTGTTTTCTTTTTGCTAGTAGTTATAGCACATTGTACAGTGTTTAGGTAGTTTTATTTTCCTTAAAACTTGTACCCTGTTCTAAAAAGAAACCATGATGGAATGAAAACAGCTTTTTGGTTCAAAAAGTGTTGCATTTGTATTCTGAGCATCGCATCGCACTATTTTGCACAGAAGTGAGATTGATGGAAATTGAACACTCGTGTATTGCCAAGTCAGGTAGTGAACCAACACAACAAACTAAACAAAACAACTTAAAGAACAACTCGATAAGGAAAACAACGACTCAATAAACAAATTGCAACAACTCGATAACAAAGCTCAACAACTCGATAAACAAAGTTAACAACTCGATAAACAAGGTTAACAACTCGATAAACAAAAGAGCAACAACTCGATAAGCAAATGCATATTGCACAAACAAAACAACAGGACACATTCGAAGCAGAAATAAACTCAGACCTTCAGCATTTTTAGCACATAGGAAGGCTAGGGACTCTTTGCTGGAGACAAGAAGTAGTTGTAGGCCACCTAAGCTTATTGCCGACCACCATAATAGATCTGTCGACCACCTTTTGTGGTCTGTCAACCAGAAAAAGTGGTCGGTCGACCAGTTATGTAGGGGGTCTCCAGATTTTTGCCACCTGTCCTCTAAACAGTGCCTTATCCTCTATAAAGGTTCTAGCCTTGTGGTTCCCTAATTCTAACTCATTTTTGCACCAAATGGAGGCATTTCTTGTCCAAAATCTCACAAATTGGATTGCTAACTTGGATGGTTCATAAAAGCTGAATTTCCGGGGCTTCGGAATAAATGCACTATTCACGCTGAGCTGCACCCCGCTGCGTTTTCTATTCCTCCATGCCGCGGCAAGATGTTGGAATCCGGTAACTTATGTTTTTAGCTTTGGCGGACAAGAGATGTGCCCCACTTTCGAAGATTTCCAGGCTTTGATAGAATCTCAGCGCGATGAAGAGATCTTGCCCCAATTTCGCTTCGGCCATATCCAAGCCTTAGGACGGATGTGCGGACTCACTTTGCATGACGCTCGATCTTTGATTCACGACGGAGAACTGGACATTCCGAGCCTGATTCGTCGGTTTTCTGATGCCGGTGACCACGGCGATTGTCACTAGCAGGGTTTTCGGCGACATACGTTTTGCTTGTACATGTTATCTCATTTC
The DNA here is from genome assembly GCA_030407325.1 of Camellia japonica. NCBI lineage: Eukaryota > Viridiplantae > Streptophyta > Magnoliopsida > Ericales > Theaceae > Camellia > Camellia japonica. Next base: position 9,588,239 of record JAPPVO010000032.1, on the reverse strand, counting down.
TTGCTTGCCCCAGGCTCCGGTGGGTCTAGCGTCCATTTGATTGAGGTTGCCCAAGGCTTAAAAGAGGGCAAGAGCTGCATTGCCATGACACTAGCTGAGACATTGATGGGTTTGGATGTTTTTCATCGCCGAGAGACGACTAGATTCGCGGGGAGTCCACTACTGCTGCAGGTAATGTTTCCCTCCCTACTCACATGTGTATTCCTCACATCACTCGGCCCTTAGGCTCTATTTTTCTCTCAAAACCCTTTTCTCATTTTTCTCTCCACGTGCACCTCTCTATTCTTTAATCTCTCATTTTTCATCCCTCCCTAGATATGGTTGATGGATAAGTTGAGAGTGGTGGACTCATGCCCCGCATATTCTGCTCGCAGTTATTTCTTCCAGCAGTGTCTAGTTGATGCCCAGATGAGGGATGGTGGTGCGAATGGATGTCCAGTCTGTCCGCTGTCAACATTGCGTGGTGCTGCCCCTGGCTCAATCTGCCGGTGATGAGTTACAGCATGTCTCGCCAGCCGGACATTCAGCTGATTGGCCTGACACGCTGTATCTTTTACTTCCCATTCCGATTCCGACGCCAATTTGGCCATGATCAGACCCGCCCAGAAAAAGGGATAGAATACCCTGCTGCATTTTCAGTTCGAGGCGCACAGCTAGCTCGGTATGCCACAACATGGAGGACGAGAGAGCTTCTGGCCCCCGCTTCCACTTTCAGTTGCGCCCTCTCTGATGAGTGCATAGCTTGGCTTGATGAAGAGGCGCAGATTGGGCCTACTTTGGCATCAGAGGCTTCCACAAGCTCTGGGAGGGGGCGCAGGAACACCTGACTTATCCATACCCCGAGTTTATTGCTTTATCAGTACTTTCAAGTTTTCTTATGAATGTAATAAAAAATAACTTCAATTTGTATTCAAGAGTAGGAGAATTCTATACTGAAATCAATGTAATTGAAGGTTGTGGGTACTGAAAATTTTTCGTTTGGTCCAAAAAATGATCTAAGTCGTAAAAAGATTAATTTGAGCAAAATCAACTTTATTAAAACTTTTCAAAACCATTTTCGATATGGATCAAAACTAGACATGCCCAAGATCTATCACTGAGATGTACAACCCCGGATCCAGCAACTGGAAAGTTGCCCCTAGTCTGAATAGCACTGCACTAGAGATCACAACTGAGCTCTTGAATGCAGAATAGACAAAGATGACCAACATGATCACATGGACAAAGTTGATTTGGAAGTGTTTACGGCTGGACTTCAGAATGAAGTTACCTACGTATCCCGAAGATGGGAATCAAGCCTTACGTAGTTCAGTTCAGGTTCACTCATGTATTAACACTCTCCTTTTGCGCTCTAACTTTTGCCAAGGCCGCCATTTCTGGGTTTTCAACTTTGCGAGCTCAGTTTTTATTATTTCAAAATTTTTATGCTCTAACTTTTTGCCTAGGTCGCCCTTTCGGGTTTTCGGCCTAGCGAGCCACTCAAGGATAGTATTTCTTCAACTTGTCCATGTTGATCGACTGGGAGAACTCAAGGCCATCTAAAACCATCATAATGACAGCTCTACCCGACCAGATAGACTTGATGATGTAGGGACCAGTCCAATTAGGTCTGAACTTGCCCCTAGGGTCGTGAATGGGAGCTCGGTTGTCTTTGAGCACTAGATGCCCTTCCTTCAAATTCCTGGACTTAACCTTCTTGTTGAAAGCCCTGGCAATTCTTCGTTGATAACCCTGGACGTGATACAGTGCTTTCAGTCTTCTTTCATCAAAGAGCATGAGTTCTTCGAACCTGCTTTGCTGCCAATCTGCCTCAGCTATTTGACACTCAGCCAATACCCGTAATGACGAAACCTCAACTTCGATAGGCAGAACAGCCTCCATCCCATAAACCAAGGAATACGGAATTGCCCTAGTAGAAGTTCGAATTGAAGTCCGGTAGCCCCAAAGAGCAAATGGCAGCTTATCTGGCCAGTCCCTGTAGGTTTCCACCATCTTCTGCAGAATGTGCTTGATGTTCTTGTTGGTGGCCTCAACAGGTCCATTGGTTTGCGGCCGATATGTAGATGACTTATGAAAAGCCACGTTGTACTTCTCCAACAAGTCGATCGCCTCCTTCTTGAAATGGGAACCATTATCCGAAATAATCTCATTCGGAACCCCGTAGCGACAAATAATGTTGTTCCTGATGAACTTAGCGACATGCGATGTCTTCAACACCACGTAAGATTGGGCCTCAACCCACTTCGTGAAGTAGTTTATCGCTACCAGAATGTACTCATGCCCGTTGGATCCCTTCGGAGTGACAGCCCCAATCACATCAATTCCCCAGACTGAAAACGGCCATGGCGAAGTCATATTGTACAGCTTCGACGGCGGAATGTTCATGCGGTTTGTATGGATCTGACATTTTTGGCATCGCTGGACAAAGCCAATACAATCCTCCTCCATGGTTGACCAGTAATAATCCTGTTTAAGGATTTTTCGGGCTAGCATCACCCCGTTCATGTGTGCTCCGCACTCTCTTCGATGGATGGCTTCTATCAGGCGCTTAGATTCTTCAGCATCAACGCATAGCTTATGCATCCCGAGATGACCCCTCTTGTATAGTTTACCCCCGCAGACGATGAACTGAGCAACCATTCTTTGAATTGCCCTCTTATCTTTGGCATTTGCCCCTGGTGGATACACCTCCTTTTCCAAGAAGTTTCAGATGTCGTAATACTAGGGATTCTCATCTTGTACCTTATCTATGGCAATAATCAGCTCGTAGGCCGGCACGAATTTTTGTTCAATGATGATCAGACGCATCCGGACTCCAAAAGGGATGCCTATCATAGAAGATAGAGTTGCTAATGAATCAGCGAACCTGTTGTTCTCTCTTAACAGATGAGCGAAGTTCAGTTTTTCAAACCGAGGAATCAGAACGTCCAAGGTCTGGTGATAGATTCTCATCTTTTCTTCTTTAACTTTCCAATCTCTTTTAGCTTGAGATACAACAAGGTTCGAGTCCCCGATGACATCCAACCGTTTTGCCCCTAGTTCCAGGGCAGCTTCTAGTCCAGCAATACATGCCTCATATTCTGCCTCATTGTTTGACATTTTGAACCGGAGTTTGAATGCTAGAGGTATACGGGAATTGTCGGGTGCTATCAGTAACACCCTTATCCCATACCCATATTGGTTTGACGCTCCATCAAAGTACATCGTCCAAGTCTCTTCTTCGACATGCAGAATGGCCTCGTCTGGGAACAGATATTCTACTGCTTCATCCCCTTCAACTGGGTGGTCGGTTAGGAACTCCGCTACTGCTCTCCCTTTCACTGACTTGCGCGTCATGTACTTCAAATCAAATTCGGAAAGCAGAAGCAACCAACGGGCTAGCCTACCCGTAAGTGCTGGTTTCTCGAAGAGATATTTGATGGGATCTAATCAGGAAACCAGTATTACAGAGTGAGCTAACAGGTAGTGCCTCAACTTCCTGGTAGCCCATACCAAGGCCAGACAAGCCTTCTCTAGCGGAGTGTAGCGGGTCTCGTAATCCAGCATTTTCTTGCTCAGGTAGTAGATAGCTTTCTCCACTTTGTCCTCAGACTCCTGTGCAAGCATGCAGCCCATTGTCGTTTCGATCACTGATAGGTACAGAATCAACGGTTTCCCTGGCTCAGGCGGTGACAACACAGGTGGGTTCTGTAAATATCGCTTGATCTGCTCGAAAGCAACTTGGTATCGGTCGTCCCATTGGAACTTCTTTCCTTTCTTCAGGAGACCAAATAGTGGTTCATAAGTCAAGGTTAATTTTTTAATAAACCGTCTTATGAATTGCACTTTACCCAGAAAGCCTCACACCTCTTTTTCAGTCATCGGTGGTGGCATTTCTAAGATGGCCTTAATTTTGGAAGGATCGACCTCGATACCCCTTTGTGTGATCAAGAACCCCAGCATTTTCCCTACTGTAACACCAAATGTACATTTATGAGGATTCAGCCGCAACCGATACTCTCTGATCCGTTGGAAGAATTTCTGCAAGGCGGTGTAGTGGCCCTCTCTTTCCTTGGACTTGACAATCATGTCGTCCACGTACACCTCAACCTCTTTATGGATCATATCGTGCAAAATCGTGGTCGCAGGCCATTGATACGTAGCCCCAGCGTTTTTCAAGCTGAACGGCATCACCCTATAACAATAGGTTCCCCACGGGGTGGTAAAAGCAGCCTTCTCCCTGTCTTCGGATGCCATCAAAATCTGATTGTAGCCTGAAAACCCATCCATGAACGAGAGCAGCGCATGCCCAGTAGTGAAGTCCACTAATTCATCGATATGCGGCAGAGGAAAGTCGTCCTTCAGACTGGCTTTGTTCAAATCCCTGAAGTCCACACATACCCAAATTCTGCCATCTTTCTTCGGCATTGGAACTATATTGGCCAACCAAGTTGGATACTCAGATACTAACAGGAACCCTGCGTCGATCTGCTTGGTGACCTCTTCTTTGATTTTCAGAGCCTAGTCCGGGCGGATCCTTTGGAGCTTCTGCTTAACAGGTCGGGCCTCTAGGTCAAGAGGGATCCGATGCTGTACAATCTCAGGATCGGTTCCAGGCATGTCTTCGTAGGACCACGCGAAAACATCTTTGAAATCTTTTAATAAAGCGACTAAGCGCTCGCGCTCCTCCGAAGACAACGTGGACCCGATCTGGACCAGCCGCGGGTCCTTCTCAGTACCAACATTAATTGTGGTGATTTTATCAACCAAAGGTTTTACAAACCTCTTCTGCTCTTGATCAAGCAAATATTTCAAAACTGAAGGAATTTCTTCCTCGTCGTTTTCATTAAAATTTTGAAAGTCTTTATTAATGCAATAAATTAAAGGCACAGAAAAGTATTCGGAAGCCACGGCCGTACCATTCTCATTAATAACATCCAGTCCGTCTGATCCTTCGGTTACAACAGACTCAAAGGAAAAAGAAAAAGACGACCTGGACAGGACAGTGGCATCCGGGTTATCACCCCTAAGAATACCGGACTCAGACTCAGAAGAGCTAGAATCTGATTCCGACTCCACAGACTCAGTGGAATCAGATTCCAGCTCACTACCTGACCCGGAATTGCTCGATAAAAAGCCCTTCTCGTATTGCCAGACGAGGGAGGGTGCGATGAATGTATCAAGAATGCTTGAAGATAGGCCCACAGCCGCTTCATCTCCAATCATGGAAACTGAGAAGTTAGCTCCCAAGCACTCCGGTACGATCTGAGGATCTGAGAGGAGACAAGCCAGTGCTACCCCCATCTTAATTTCTGTGCTCTCGGAATCCTTCTCCTTGCACTGCTCAGCCTCAGCTGGTGGGTCTGTCTGCTCTTCGGCAACTTCATCCCCGGATAATTGCAAGTCAAAGAAAATCTCAAATCCTGGCAAGCGCCGCCTCTCTACATTTAGCCATGGCTCCGAAAAGCCGCAGAACGGGAAATCTTCCCCATCCCGGACAAAGCGTCCGTTCAGGGTTCCCCGGATAGGTCTGTGCATCAACTTGTAATGCAACCCGGCTTGTTTGGCTCTGGCTCTTCCGGCCATCTCTCTTCCTTTCCTCGCCCAATCCTCTTTGGTAGGCAGATAACCTAATTCAAAGGTATATGGGTTATGTGGCACTTCGGCCGATACTACAACGCCCTTCCGACCACTTCGCCCTAATCCTATCTCGGGCATGTGCTGAAGCTTGTTCATAAGGTAGACAGACTGTGCACTGACGTATAGCCCCTCATTAACAACTAGCATATTCTGTACAACCCGGGCCTCAGCTAGGGTGAATCCTGATAGAAATACATCCTCCGCGCCGTGCTCAATCTCCAGAACTGGTGTAGAAACCTCTGGCGGCGGATGTATTGAAGAATTTCCAAAAATGATTGCCACCCCCTTCCCGTGGGGGTACTTCAACATTTGGTGTAAGGTGGAAGAGACGGCTTTTACCTGGTGCAGCCACGGCCGCCCAAAGAGTAGATTAAAGGTTGCGGGAACATCCAAGACATGAAACTCAATGTCCTATTGCCCCAGACCAACCTGAGTCTTAATCCGTACAGTCCCCATCACCTCTCGGCTGGTATTATCATAGGCCCATATCACTTGGGTTGTAGGCACGAAATTCGCGGGCTTCAACCCGATAGCATATGCCGTCATCGATGGACATACATTGATTGCGAACCCCGCGTCGACCAGGACCACCGGTATCCATTTCTCTCTACACTCCACAAAGATGTAGAGTGGTTTGTTATGATCTGAGCCCTCAGGCGGCAGCTCTTTGTTGGTAAAGGTCAAGATCGGGGAAGCTCCTCCCTGGAAAACCAGCCCTACTAACTGCTTCGGAGTTGTATCGATTGCAAGCTTGGCCTTATCCATGGCTGTAAGAACGGCCTATCTGTGAACCCTCGAGGCCATAAGCAGTCCCCAGATGGAGATGTCTGCTTGAATTTTCTTAAGTTGTTTCAGTACAGCCTCCTCCTCTAGCAGTTCCACTCCTAGTCATATGGTTAACCTCCTCAACGTACCAGGTGTCATCCGGTTGGTTCTGCCCCCAATCTTCATCAGTATGGGCAAGACGTAAGTCGTCGTCTTCCTACCACATCCCATCGGCAACCGACAGACAGTTGTCCGGTTCCATTGCAACTGTTTCTGTGCTCACAACACATTACGTCCCCACAGGGGCCTTGGCCTTCCTAGCCCTCTCAAGATCCTCGATCTTTTCTTGACAAAGACGCTTCAATGTAGCCTCCTGTTTAATATTTATTGTACTCAAACTGCCCGGATCCCAAGCAAAATTTTTCACACCGGTGCTCTCTGGCGATTTCTCCTGATTCTCGGCTATTTCGGCCACTGCTGATATTCCGGCTTCTGACTGCCCCTGTCCTGGCTGAGGCATCTCAACATCTAGTTCGTCGCTGAGCCACCCTGTATTTTTTGCTGACCCACCCAAGTCGAACCAGTTGACAGTCACGTCCCCCGGATCCTGTTCATTGAAGAATTGCAGATTGGCAATATCCTCTTCCAACTCTGCCAGGTCATCTAGCCCCTGAGTAGGTCCATCCTCCCGAACCACACTGATCTCTGCTCCAACTGGCAACTCTACCCTCGGCTTAGCCTGATCTGTTGATGTGATATAACCACTTGGGTTGTACGCAAAGCTCCCAGACCCCTCAGGCTCTGAATCAACATTCTCATCTGCCTCCAAAGTCATCCCAGTTCTGTCTTCGACAGTCACCACCACCGGTTCGGGTTGGGTTAGGGAGGTGCTCAACATGCACAAGTCTGTGCTGTCTGGGATGAACACCTCAGGCTTGGGTAGGTGGGAGGGTGTGATGTATATGCTTGGGTCATATGGAATGGTCACGGTTTGGATCAGGTTGATGTGTTTGGGTGGTGGAGCTTGGTTATGTGGTGGGAGTGGGTTGGTGGTGACATTCAGCTTTTCTAGAGGCGCGATCACCTTGTTGTTAACGAGATTCTGAATCTCATGACGTAGTCTGAAGCACTGGTTGGTGTCATGACCATGCTGTTGGTGAAAGGCACAGTATTTGGCCGGGTTATGGGTTGGTAAAAGGTTATTTGGTAATGGCCGCGGCTCCAGGGGCTTCAGATGCCCCTTCCTAATTAAAACCCCCAGGGCTTTGGACAAAGGCATATACAGCGGGATATAAGTCCTCTGGCCCCGGGGTGGGTATTTGGCTGTTTGTGAGCTGGTACCGGACGCACCGGTGAATGGGGTGGCTGTTTTTGGTGTGGTAGTGGTGACCATGCCCACATCAGAAGTTCTGGTAGCTGCAGCACTACTCGTGCCTGCATTCGAACTGCGAGTAAATGCCCTCTTGGGCTGCTCTCTCTCGTGGTCAATCAGACCCTGCTTCATGGCGTCCTCAATCTGTACCACAATCTCGTGTAAATCCGCAAAGGTGGGAAGGGGTAAGACGATCATTTTTTGCATCGGCTTGGGTTGAAGGTTGCGCACAACCATTCGTATCTGATCCTTCTCGACCGGCTTAGTGATCATCATAGAAGCTTTGGTTCTCTAACGAGTTACAAAGTCAGAGAAGCCCTTTTTTGGCTCTTGCCTCGTTGTCTCAAGATCACGAGTTGTGATCTCAATCTGTGTGTTGTATGAGTACTGGGCAATGAAGGCCTCCGCCATTTCTTCCCAACTTCTCGTGATAGAATCTTCCAACTTCGCATACGAGATGGCTGCGACACCCGACAGGGTCTGGCCGAAGTGGGAAAGCTTTTGCAGTCTAGAGAGGCCCATTGGCCTTAGGATATCTGAGAACAACTGCAAGTGTACCATGGGATCCCCAGAACCGTCAGAACGGTCTATATGCGGCATCTTGAACCGGTCCGGCAAAGTCACCGCCGAATCAGTGTATCCATCCTCCATGTCCGGGATGGAATTAACGCCTTGAGCTTTTTTGAACAGCTTTTCTAACTTGCTCACTTTCAGCGCTGTTGGATCCACATCAAATTCAAACGGTGTATCCACTGGATTAGCCGGTGCTTTGGACAGCTGAGGTATGATTAGGGGTGGAACTGGCCCCGTTGGGACGTCCGTATTTTCCTGGACGTTTGCAGTATCCCCGAGTGTTGGAACTCTACGTGGGGGCGGGGGTGGATGCGAAGCAGATGCTCCAACTTGTTGTGGTTGCTGCTGTTGCTGAAGTCTGGCAATCAGCTCTGTTTGTTGAGCCATAACCTCTGCCTGACGCGCAGCAAACTTTGCCTGGCGGACAGCATCTCTCTGCATAGCTTGCATGGTCTCTTGGAGCTGACGCATCATGTCCTTCATACTTGCCATAAGGTGCTGATCTAACTGAACAACATGTATATCTCTCTCTACGGTAGAAACGGAAACCTCGGCCCGTCTACACACTGGTGGTGTAACAACCCCGATCCATAATTAATTACTAATTGATGATTAAGGGCACTAATCAAGTGATTAAAATAATTATATGTTAATTGTGCATTTTTGCATGCTATTTGATTTTCTATTTGTTAATCATAGTAATATCTGTTGCAATTTCTGCTTAGAATATTAATTTGATGGCCCGAATGATGTCAGAAATGGGAATTAACCGCATGGTTGGACTAATTAGAATTTTTAGAACATTATGGTGAGTTTAATTAAAAATTGATTCAGAACGATTAAATTAAGTTGTGTTTGGCAAGCGTTATGTTCTAATTATAAAATTAAGCCACTACAACTATAAATATGAGACTTAAGCTCATGTGAGCTCACATCTTCTTCATTTCCCTTAGTGCAAAAATCTGAGATTTCATTCTAGAGAGAGAGTGACTCCATTTTAGAGAGAGAAAGTGTAGATTCAAAGTTGAAGTTGAGGATTTTGCTAGAGTAGCTCAAGTTTGGCAAGGATCTTGTGTAATTGAAGGCTTTTTGTGAGCATCTAATCCATAATTCATGAAGAATTTGTGTTATAAAGATGCATTCATGGAGTTGTTATCATCATTTGCATATATTTCTATTGAGTTTATCAAGAAAATGAAGAATTGGCTCATAATTGTTACATGCATAGAAGTAAGAGTGTTACACCATCATTTTGAATATAAGCCTTGTTATCATGTTGAGTTGAGACCATGAAAATTAACATGCATGCATACTAGATCAAGCTTTGAAAGCAAATTCCATGTTTGATGAGTTTTGTAAAGAAGTTTTCATGCATGTTGGGTTTTGCCATATCAAGTTTAATTTTGATCATTCATGTAGAAATCATAGATAATTGGCTCATGCATGTCTGAATCATCGCTTAATGCCTTTTAAATCATGTTTTGAGAAAGAGTTTTGTATATATGTTGAAGTCTAGAAGCTCAATTTTTTCTATGAATATGGACTTTGAGGGAAAGAGTTTTTGAAACATACATGCATGGGAGTTTTGAACTCAATTTAGCTAAATCCATAAGTTTTGAACTAAGGGTTTGTAATTGACTATATATTTATGTTTTAGAAACGTTTTCCAAGTATTTTGAACAAGCCATGCACTGTAGACGCGCCCTAGGGCTTTGCTACTACAGTTCGGACTCAAATGTCACGGTTCTGAATCTAATCCCGCAAAGTGCAATGCGAGACTGATAAATCACCAAAGAGTCCAAATCCGGCAAATCGTTTTGGAAAACTGAATTTTAAGAAAGAAGTGCAAAACATGGACTGCTTTGCCAGATACAGAGTCGCCACCTAAATATTTTATTTTGGGAGAATTTAGGAAACCTTGACTCGTGCCTAAGGCCACGTGTCCGTCATCACCAAAGTTGCCTCGGCTTGGAAACTTGGGTACGATTGGGGAAGGTCATGCAATGAGCACCCCCGCTCGCTCGATCAAAGATCGGCCTGTACTAAGCATGATATCTTGTTTTTGAAAACACATGCGTTCTTATTCCGGTTATTAGCTAGAATTACTATGTGATGCGCACAACACACAAGTATAGACTAGATCACCTAATTTGGAACAAAGCATCGCATATCCGTTTGTTTGGAAACAGTTTAAAGTTTGCTACTCGCAAGTAGGCTAAAACACGGATTTCAATGAATCGTTCCAATTCAAGTAATCCAACCTTCACCCACAGGCATTGAGGCAGTTATATCACATAAGCAATTAGCCTCATAGCAAGCATGCTATCATGTTAACACTCACATACATACAAGATGCTAAAGCATAAACACTTACAGTGTACTCCGAGCCAAAACAAGAAACTAGTTAGTAATCATGCGTGATCCTAGTTCATGTTGAGATGGCTAATGCAACACACGCAAAATGCAACTAGAATAGGCTTGGCTATTCTAAGATGGCATATGAGGTATGACAATTCGATACATGTATTCAAGTAGGGATTGAAATACAATGCAGTTAGTATGATGCGCCGAGCCCGGTGCATGCAATACAAATGGATGGATGCAAACATGCGAGCATAAGGTATGCTAAATGGAATATATCCTAAAACTAACCATCATAAGCAGTTAAGTAAAAGGGAGAAAGACGTGGGGTTAGAAGACATGCATCACACACACGCACGCTTATTACACAATTGCGCCCTCTCGACAGAGGGACCGAAAGAATAATACAAATTAATCTAATTAACTAACTAACAAGCTAATTAATTAATTACACAACCAAATCGAAATAAATAACTATTCTAAGTTATTAAAACACTGAAATGGCCTCGAGACAAGGGATGAATGCATGCTCGGACGGCTTCGCTCGGAAATCCATCGCCATGCTTCATGTTTCCTCTGTTTGCACTGCTCTGTACCTCTAAAAACTGTGCCAACTTTTGTGACACTTCTGAACCACCTTGTGGGCATGCTGAGAGGTCATCGACCAAGAGATGATGCCATCGACCAAGATAGGAAGGTCATCGACCAAATATAAGGCTATCGGCCAAATGTTTGTTGCCGATCGGCACTGAATATAGCCGATCAGCCATCTCTTCTTGCTGAAAAGCTCTTGTTGCCTTGAAGAACACTTTCAAGAACAAGGCTCCAGCAACTTTTCCAAGCTTAAACCACTCCAAGAACTCTGAAACTAACTCCCTAGTGCCTCAGCAACAAGAGGATGGTGTATTGCTAGGTGCTCTAGTGCAAAAGTAAGACAAAATCACACTTTAAGGCACAAATACACACATAAATCAAGAGAGAAGGAGATATAGAGATAGATAGATACAACTTTTCTAACCCTCTTTTTTCAGAACCCCTGAGAAGGGAGGAGAAGCTGCCTTCTTATAGAATTCCAAATTCTAAAGCTTCCTAAGCAAGCTAATCAAGGGGCAAATCCCTCCATACACGTGTATGGAGGGTGTGAATTGTGCATGCCAAAATATCTAATAAAGCAGATGAACAGGGTGTTCGGAAGAAAACATGGACCGATCGACCAACATAAGTGGGGACACCCCAAATAATGTGCCGATCGACCAACATTGTTGGCCGATGGCAAGAAACCAAGGCCGATGGCTTCAAGCCTTGGTCGATAGGTTGAGGGGATGGCAAACAAGCCACCCTCTTCCCTTAAAAGCAAAAACACAAGTCCTTGGTCCACAACCAAGCACAAAACAGACAAGTTGAGAGATCTTGAGGCAAGGCATGCAGCCGAGACCTCCGGGAACTCAAAACGAACACGAACATAGATGATCATCGAGTGTTCAAACGATGACGTCCAAGTCTTGAGGACGGTCAAAAATGGGGTGTCTACAGTTGCCCCTCTTTGACAGAACTCGAAAGTCATAAAAATGACGGGAGTGAATGTCAAAGCCCAAAGACGACTCATTTTTGACAAGGCCGAAGACTTAGACAAGCATACAAGATAGGAAGATATGTGCCCGTAGGCAGGGGCAAGATGCAAGTGACGTGCACGATGCCGAGCATAACTTATGATCATGCAAAGAAAGCTGTAACGAAGCAAAACATGCAATAGTTTTAAGTAAGCGAATACAAATCCAACTACATTACATGCAGAAAGGATGTAAGAGAATTATACAATTCTCGCTACGTCTCACACGGAGAATACAATACCGTCCGGTTCGTCTGGTCTCGCCAGCTTCAAATGAACCGTACATACAATATCGTGCCTACAAAAGAAAGAAACTTAACAGGTACAATATCGTTAGAAACATGCATAGCAATGCAAATGAAAAGTGCGTAACAACGCGAGTGAAGTGTGCGTAACAATGCAAGTAATGTGCGAGACAACGCAAGTTGAAAGGGTGCAAGACAATGCAACCTAAGGGTGCGAGACAATGCGGGAAAGATGCAAGACAATGCAACCTAAGTGTGACACATAACAATGTGGCAGGAATGCAAGACAATGCAACCTAAGTGTGGCGCATAACAATGCGGTGAAAACAAGCATAACAATGCAAGTAAAATATACATAACAATGCAATGCACTAACAAGTGCAGGTAAAGTGCGCAAAATAGCACGAGCCATGCACTAACAGGTGCAGGTAAAGTGCGCAAAATAGCGCGAGCCATGCACTAACAAGTGCAGGTGAGGTGCGCAAGATAGCGCGATGCGCAAAATAGCACGAATGATATGCAATGCACTAACAAGTGCAGATGATGTGCGCAAAATAGCGCGATGCGCAAAATAACGCGAATGAAATGCAATGCACTAACAGGTACAGATGATGTGTGCAAAATAGCGTGATGCGCAAAATAGCGCGAATGAAATGCAATGCACTAACAGGTGCATATGATGTGCGCAAAATAGCGTGAATGAAATGCATGCAAAATGCAATGCACTAACAGATGCATGTATGCAGTGTGCAAGATAGCACGAAATGAAATGCATGCAAAATGCAATGCACTAACAGGTGCATGTATGCAGTGCGCAAGATAGCGCGATGCGCAAAATAGCGCGAAATGAAATGCAAAATGCAATGCACTAACAGGTGCATGTATGCAGTGCGCAAGATAGCGCAATGCGCAAGATAGCACGAAATGAAATGCATGCAAAATGCAATGCACTGACAAGTGCATGTACGCAGTGCGCAAGATAGCGCGAAATGAAATGCATGCAAAATGCAATGCACTGACAGATGCATGTATGCAGTGCGCAAGATAGCGCGATGCGCAAAATAGCACGAAATGAAATGCAAAATGCAATGCACTGATAGGTGCATGTATGCAATGCGCAAGATAACGCGATGCACAAAATAACGCGAAATGAAATGCATGCAAAATGCAATGCACTGACAGGTGCATGTATGCAGTGCGCAAGATAGTGCGATGCACAAAATAGCGCGAAATAAAATGTATGCAAAATGCAATGCACTGACAGGTGCATGTATGCAGTGCGCAAGATAGCGCGATGCGCAAAATAGTGCGAAATGAAATGCAAAATGCAATGCAAATAAGATGCACAAAACAGTGCGATGCAAAATAATACAGTAGATGCAAAATGATGACATACTCCAACCATGCTGGAATCATGAGAGGAGGAAAAACAAACAATCAGGTGCGTACACAACGCGACCTGGGACAAATTCCAAACATGCTGAAATCGTGTAAGGAGCGGGACACTCAAACCACGCTGAAATCGTGAGAGGAGGTCCGAAAACAACCCGCCCAGGCGTGTTCAAAACACAACCTGAGATAAAACCCGCCCAGGCCCGCGCATCACCCGTCCTGAGATAAATTCCAAACACGCTGAAATCGTGTAAGGAACGGGACACTCAAACTACGCTGAAATCGTGAGAGAAGGTCCGAAAACAACCCTCCCAGGCGTGTTCAAAACACAACCTGAGATAAAACCCGCCCAAACCCGCCCAGCCCCGCGCATCACGCATCCTGAGATAAATTCCAAACACGCTGAAATCGTGTAAGGAACGGGACACTCAAACCATGCTGAAATCGTGAGAGGAGGTCCGAAAACAACCCGCCCAGGCGTGTTCAAAACACAACCTGAGATAAAACCCGCCCAGGCCCACGCATCACGCGTCTTGAGATAAATTCCAAACACGCTAAAATCGTGTAAGGAACGGGACACTCAAACCACGCTGAAATAGTGAGAGGAGGTCCAAAAACAACCCGCCCAGGCGTGTTCAAAACACAACCTCAGATAAAACCCGCCCAGGCCCGCGCATCACGCGTCCTGAGATAAATTTCAAACACGCTGAAATTGTGTAAGGAATGGGACACTCAAACCACGCTGAAATCGTGAGAGGAGGTCCGAAAATAACCCGCCCAGGCGTGTTCAAAACACAACCTGAGATAAAACCCCCCCAGGCCCGCGCATCACGCATCCTGAGATAAATTCCAAACACGCTGAAATCGTGTAAGGAACAGGACACTCAAACCACGCTGAAATCGTGAGATGAGGTCCGAAACAACCCGTTCAGGCGTGTATACAACGTAACTTGAGATAAATTCCAAACACGCTGAAATCATGTAAGGAACGGGAAAATCTCTCAGCGTAGCACACGCGAGAGAAGGAAAAGAGTGGTACAAGCACTGGAACGTATTCCAAATGCTCTTAACCGAAGAGGGAGAAACATAGGGACGTATCCCGGTGTTTCAGAAAGAAAGAGAAAATCTCTCAGCGTGTCACACGCAAGAGAGGAAAGGGAAAACTTATCAGCATATCACACGCAAGAGAAGAAAAGTAAACCTCTCAGCGTATCACACGCAAGAGAGGAAAGGGAAAACTTCTTAGCGTATCACACGCAAGAGAAGAAAGGAAAACTTCTCAGCGTATCACACGCAAAAGAAGAAAGGACTGTGCAAGAAAGCGCAGTCATCCAAACGCGTATCAAATGCAAGAGGAGAAAGATAGGTCCAAACGCATGCCAAAAGCGAGAGGAGAAAGGTATTAGTTAAACTAAACCGGAACATCTCAGAATGAACAGTACATACAATACTGTGCATGAACGAGAAAGGAACCAGGTAGGTACAATGCAATACTATGCATGATGTTTAAGGAATGCAATAAACAGACAAAGCGGTGCTTTAGAAAGCACCTCATGAGGTGAGTGGTGGTGAACCGCTCTACTCTGACGGGGATCCCCCCCCTTTTGTGTTCCTCGAACACTTATCTTCAACTCACAGTACAAAGGCGCTGAAACGCTGACAAGGAGCGACATCTGCTGGGGAAACCACGGATGCCGCTTTTCTTAGTGATCATACTCACAACTTTCCCTATTCTTTAGCGGGGTGACAGACTAGGTTGGATTAGTATCCAGAATCGAGATGCATACCTGCTACCTCGACTTATGGGGCTTCCATACAGATTTCAAGCCGGGGATACACCCCTGGGTATTCAAACCAGACTTTAGTCTCGGAAATTCCGAACCTTTGTGTTCTAGGCAACAACCATTCGAACTCTAATTTTCACCATCGTAATTGATCTCCTAGGAATTCATCGCAAACACAGCCAAGGTAACTCTGGCGGGGATTGATACTCAAGGAGAGCACTTCTGATCGCCATTCTGGCATAGAAACATCTGACACAATATTTCGTTCGTTTTGAACACACAGCCTTTAACACAGTACCCGATTTATTCTGTACACGACTCAAACGGGGTACTGCTCACTTCGAACACACAGCTTATAAGACAGTACTCAGCTTATTCTGCGCACGGCTTATTAACGCACTGCTCACTCTGACTGATCGCAATTCTGGCATAGAAACAGCTGATGACACATATTCCGTTCGTTTTGAACACACAGCCTTACAGCACATGCTCATTCTGAACCATAGCCATAACACAGTACCGGTTTATTTGTACACGACTTAAACGGGGTACTGCTCACTTCGAACACACAGCTCATAAGACAGTACTCAGCTTATTCTGCGCACGGCTTATTCAACGCACTGCTCACTCTGAATCCACGGCTCATAACACAGTACTCGGTTTATTCTGTACACGGCGTATTCTGAACATACAGCCCATACAGCACATTGCTCACTCTGAACCCATGGCTCATAACACAGTGCTCGGTTTGTTCTGCACACAGCTCATATTGAACATACGGGATGTACAGAAGTTGAAACATACTCAGATGCTCCGAATTTTCCCTCTTTTCTTTTGCTTCACAGTCCGGAACCCATATAGCTTCAAATAGGTCCTGGTTTTACTGTTCTCACATAACCTGGGTTGAACCTTGCGGTTTTTACAGAAGAACAAATCCTGTTTTGCACAAATGTGAAGAATGGCACAGGACTCTGAGCACAAAACGATTCATTTTGAAATTGTAATGAGAAAAGGGTTCTCAACCGGGTATTGAGCCTACGACTGAACACAGCGAAAAAGACTCAACAAAGACAACCAAAAGGTAAACAACCTAAACACATCGAGTAACACTCGAAACGACTCAAAACAAGAATCGAGATAAACAAAACAACAAACACGACACTCAGACGTATTACAAAGGTGAGACACCTCTCGATTCGCGAGGAGCGAGTTTCTTCGAGTATTGGTTCCCACCCTTTCTCATTTGTGGTTCTCACATCACTCGACCCTCAGGCTCTGTTTTTCTGAAAAAGCCCTTTTCCTCACTTTTTCTCTCCACGCACATCTCTCTATTCTTCAATCTCTCAATTTTTTTTATCCCTTCCCTGGGTGGTTGATAGATAAACAAGAAGTTGTGGGTTCATACCCAACATATTCAGCTCGCGGCTATTTTTTCCAGCGACGTCTAGTCGATGCCCCAGATGAGGGAGTGGAATATCCTGCTCCATTCCAATTCGTGCTTCACACTCGACTTGATACCTCGCTGTTCGGAGGATACGAGAGGTTTCAGCCCTTTGTTGTTAGCTTCAGCTGCGCCCTTTTCTGGCAAGTAGAGTGCCCTCTCTGGCAAGTATGTTGACAATGGGGAAAAGACAGAACACCTGACTTAACTACGCCCCTAGTTCATCATTTTGACCATTTTTGCTTTGGTTTTCCACTAAAACAATTTTGACCAATATGAGAGTTAGATTAACACACTTGTTCAACTTTTTGATTTGAAATCATGCAAGTCAGACTATAAGCACTGAAAATTTTCCCTTTTGGGGCCAAGAAATGGTCCAGTTTTGGAAAAGAATAGAATAATTTTCAAGAAAATTAGTCAACCTTAGTAAAAATTCTCAAAAACTATTTTTGCAAACGGCCACTGCTCAACGAGCACGGAACCTACTCTCGAGATGCACAACCTCAGATCCAAAACAATGGAAAATTGCCCCTTACTTGACCGTAGCACATTGTATGGCAACGGAAAGTTGCCCCTTGTTTAGATAGCGCCGCAGCGTAATGTAATCAGTCCTCAAAGTGACGATCACAACCGAATCCTCGGATACAGAGCAGACAAAGATAATCAGAACCATTACATGGACATAGTTGATTTGGAGGTGTTTGTGGCTGGACTTCAGAATGAAGTTGCCTACGTATCCCAAACATGGGAATCAAGCCTTACGTAGTTCCGGTTAAGGTACACTCGGGTATTAACCTTTCCTTTTACGCTCTAACTTTTGTCAAGGCCGCCCTTCCGAGTTTTCAACCTTGCGAGCTATGATCTTCTTTTCTTTTCAATTCTTTTTTCATTTTCTTCTTTTTATTCTTTTCTTTTCTTTTCATATTTTCTTCATTCTTTTTGCATTTTTCTTTTTCTTTTCTTTTTCTTGCTCTAACTTTTGCCTGAGTCGCCCTCCCGGATTTTCGGCCCAGCGAGCCTCTCAAAGGTAAAAGTGTAGCTTTGTCCATGTCAAATGGTTTTGGGATCTCGAAGCCATCTGAATCCAGGAGAATGGCTGCTGTTCGCTGATGATGTGGAAGTCTATCCAATAGGGGTTGAACTTGCCCCTAGTGTTGCGGATAGGAACTTAGTTGTCCTTCAGCAATACTTTCTTCTCTCTTCCCTTCTGGGATTTGGCATTCTTGCCGATCTTCGTTAGCTTGAGAAACATCCCAATTTTTTACTCTTCGAGCACATCGGACATCTTTGCCCCTAGTTCGAGGGGTGCTTCTGATCTAGCTTTGCAAACTTTCTTTTGATCATATCTGACATTCTTGCCCCTAATTCGAGGGCTGCTTCGAATCTGGCCTGGCGGGCCTCCTTTGATGGTTGATTATTGAACATTCTGAATCCAAGTCCAAGGTTTGAAAGCAAAGGGGTTGAGTCTCAAGGCTGAGAGCGATCCCAGGCTGCACAATCTCAAGAGCGATTCCACACAAGTCTTCGCAGGACGGCGCAAAATATTTTTTGAAATCTTTTAAGAAAGCGATTAATCGCTCGCGCTGAAGACAATGTAGAACCAATCTGGATCAAGCTAGGATCCTTCCCAGTACTCACATTAACAAACATGATCTCATTCATTAAGGGCTTAGCATGCCTCTCTTCCTCTCAATTGATCAAATTTTGCAAATCCCGAGGAATTCCTTTTTTTTCGTTTTCGTCACAATGTTCAAAAAAGTTTTGAAAAACTTAGGTCAATGCAATGACTTAAACGCACAGAAGAAGTAGGTGAAAAGCACTGTCGTTTCATTCAAAACTTCTGGCACAACTGGCGCAAGGCAGAAGCAAACACAAGAGTGTGAAAATTACTGCTGTTCCATTTAGATTTGTTGGCACAACTGACTCCAAGACAGAAACAGACTCAAAAGAAAGCAAAAAGACAAACACAAAACAAAATAATGTTTCCGAGGTAACACCCCTGGAATCACCCGACTTTTGTGCAACAAGACTGACTTGATACAACAAGACAGACCTAACTGACATAGTACAAAAAGACTGACTATATACAAGACAACAAAACTGATTGAATACCCAAGTCAGAAAGCACAAAAACCAGCATTCGCAAATGCTCAAAATAGTGCGTGCCATACGCCACATCTAAGTAAACTGAGTACCGCCCGCAAGTGGTTCATTCCCTAATCACATCACATTATCCTCCAGATTCACTGATCCAGTGATGATAGACTTTGCTGAGCTTGGTGGGAGGATGACCCCGTTGTCAAACAAGTCATGTACCTCGTGGCGAAGACGGAAGCAATTGTCGGTGCTATGACCAGTTTGTTGATGGTACGCACAGTATTGGGTAACATCATGACCAGATGGAAGACGACTAGGAAGAGGCCGAGGCTCGAGGGGTTTGAGATGCCCATTTTCAGCAAGGATTTGAAGAGCCTTGGACAAAAGCATATAAAGGGCATGGAAGACCCTACGACCTCGAGATAGATACTTCGAGGTTTGTGGATTTTTGCTGGGTGCACTAGAAAAGGGATCGGCGGGTGCAGGCTTGGTCTGCTGATCTTTCCTGGGTGCAGAATTAGGGTTGGAGGGAACGGTTCTGGTATGACGGCCCTTCTCTCGATTTTCCCCTTGGCTTGAACTGCCCTAAGTTTGAGTGGGGAAAGTGTCATTCATAATTTTTGCAACAACAGCGAGCACCTGCTGTTTGTTCAGTCCCCTGGCTTTCAAAGCCTCAACAGCCTGCAGAAGTTGTTCGTAGCGATCAGTGTCCGCCTCTACCTTGTTTTTACCACTCGCCTCAGCTTGGTCAAAGGTTTGGGTTGCTACATCAGTGCGAAGCCCGGTTGTTGTCGACACGCCGTTGTCGGAACTTGGGATGGCTTCAGGCTGGCTGAGTTCAATTACAATTCGCCCCAATAGCGGGGGCTCTTCTGGCATAAAGTTCCCGGCATGTGATATGATCGATGGCGGAGCCGACATTCCGTAGGCTAGATCAGCAATAGATCTCTGAAGATCACCAATCATTTCCATCAGCTCAAAAGTAGTGGGCTCACGGGTTTGAAATAATTGAGGTTCCTAGATTGGATGTGCGGCAGGTGACCTGGGCAGACGTTGCATCTCAGCATCGGTCTCACCCTGTATGGTGATTCCATGGTTTAGTGCCGCTGCTATGACCACAATTTCTTCTGAATTATGTGTTGTCGTGAGTCTGCTGAACTGAACAGAGGTGATGTGACTGGTGGCTGACGGATCTGATGAACCAGTGAGCCTTGACTGGCCCTTTTCTGCCTTGCCTCAGCGAAGGAGAACACTGGTTACTCTGAACCGAATCTCTGAACTGAAAGGAAAAAAAAAAAAAAAAAGGCAGCATCTCAGCCCAATTTCACCAGAACAGACATAAGCATAGCTAAATAACTGTATTCGACCACTGATCACTGTTCCCCAAATTACTGCCCCAAATCTGAATCTGATATCCGCAGATATAACTGATTCTCAAAATACTGATGCCCGCAGGCCTGATACTCAGACTTGCAAACTGATATATGCATTCCCTGTAGAGGCACACTCTAAAAGCACATAATCAAGCAAATGAGAGCCAAAACACCCCTATGTTGGGGTAGGGTTTCCTTGTCCTATTTTGTCAGGAGCTGGGGTTTCACTATGCACGCAGTGGTTTCAAACAACCTACAATCGGGTAAGCAACCTGTCCTAGTTTGGAATAGTCACTATGGATTCCGATATGCACTAGGTCGAATGGTCAAAAAGGGTGCCTCGGTGAAAAATCGAGGTTTGTGTTCCCGTCGTGGCAGAGCCCGCAACCGGTTAGCCTTATGGCACGCTTCTCAAAGCGAGTCTCTGGCAAACCGTTCAGGAATAGCATACGGCAAACATGGTGTCCTAGGCGCACCAATGCAAATGCAATGCAAAGAGACACATAAGTGTAATCAAAACAAGATATCATGAGTTCAAGTCAAGTTCTCTAACTCCCCAGTAGAGTCACCAGAAACTGTAGACGCGCCCTAAGGCTTTGCTACTACAGTTCGGACTCAAATGTCACGGTTCTGAATCTAATCCCGCAAAGTGCAATGCGAGACCGATAAATCACCAAAGAGTCCAAATCCAGCAAATTGTTTTGGAAAATTGATTTTTAAGAAAGAAGTATCAAACATGGACTGCTTTGCCAGATACAGAGTCGCCACCTAAATATTTTATTTTGGGGAAATTTAGGAAACCCTGACTTGTGCCTAAGGCCACGTATCCGTCATCACCAAAGTTGCCTCGACTCGGGAACTTGGGTACGATTGGGGAAGGTCATGCAATGAGCACCCCCGCTCGCCCGATCAAAGATCAGCCTGTACTAAGCATGATACCTTGTTTTTGAAAACACATGCGTTCTTATTCCGGTTATTAGCTAGAATTACTATGTGATGCGCACAACACACAAGTATAGACTAGATCGCCTAATTTGGAACAAAGCATCTCATATCCATTTGTTTGGAAACGGTTTGAAGTTTGCTACTCGTAAGTAGGCTAAAACACGGATTTTAATGAATCGTTCCAATTCAAGTAATCCAACCTTCACCCACAGGCATTCAGGCAGTTATATCACATAAGCAATTAGGTTCATGGCAAGCATGCTGTCATGTTAACACTCACATACATGCAAGATGCTAAAGCATAAACACTTACAGTGTACTCCGAGCCAAAACAATAAACTAGTTAGTAATCATACGTGATCCTAGTTCATGTTGAGATGGCTAATGCAACACATGCAAAATGCAACTAGAATAGGCTCAGCTATTCTAAGATGGCATATGAGGTATGACAACTCGATACATATATTCAAGTAGGGATTGAAATACAATGCAATTAGTATGATACGCCGAGCCTGGTGTATGCAATACAAATGGATGGATGCAAACATGCGAGCATAAGGTATGCTAAATGGAATATGCCCTAAAACTAACCATCATAAGTAGTTAAGTAAAAAGGAGAAAGACGTGGGGTTGGAAGACATGCATCACACACACGCACGCTTATTACACAATTGCGCCCTTTCGACGGAGGGACCGAAAGAATAATACAAATCAATCTAATTAACTAACTAACAAGCTAATTAATTAATTACACAACCAAATCGAAATAAATAACTATTCTAAGTTATTAAAATACTAAAATGGCCTCGAGACGAGAGATGAATGCATGCTCGGACGGCTTCGCTCGGAAATCCATCGCCATGATTCATGTTTCCTCTGTTTACACTGCTTTGTACCTGTAGACACCCCATTTTTGACCGACCTTAAGACTCAGACGTCACCGATTGAGTGCTTGGTGATGTTGCATATCGTGCTCGTTCAGAGGTTTCAGAGTCTCGGCTGCGAGCCTTGCCTCCGGACTTCCGGACTCTTTCATGCTTTGCCTTGGTTTGCGAACCAGGCTCGGTTTTCTCTGTTTCTCTTCCAAGAGGGGAGGGAGAGGTCTCGTAGATCATCTCTCAGTGGCCGTAGGCTACGTTTTGTGGTCGTAGGCCATTTTGCCCGTTTGGAGTCCGGTTTCCGATTTTTTGGAGCCGTTGGCCGTGTGCCTCAGTTCGGGACCGCTTAACCACCTTCGTTTGCTCCGATTTTTGGCATGCATCTTGTTTACTCCCTTTTGAGGGACACTGTGGTCCGAGAGACCGACTTCGTGGTCGAACACCACTTCCGGTGCCTAACAATCAGTTTTCGGGGCCCCGGGCTGCGCGTTTCGGCCCCCGAACCTTCATTTTGCATCGGTTTGAGTTCATTTTTGGCAGGGACCTCTGTTTCATTGTTAGGAAGATCGTAGAAGAATGGGAGGCCAGTAATTGTTCTGACAACCAGTTTTATTCCTCCATCGCCCTCCGTCGCCCGTTTTTCTCACTTGAAAGCCAATGTTGACCACCCTTGGGCCACTTTTTCTAGCCCTAAACCACATATTTGTGTTGTAGACACCTGGGAGGCCACCAATATCACATGGCCGGCCAGTAATTGTGTGTGACCCTTTTGACCCCCCCCTAAAAGTGGCCTTTTCTCTTTCCTGGTTCACTTTCTCCAATTTTTGACCACATGGTTGTGATGTGCACACATGGGAGGCCCTCTTTTTGGCATGGCCGGCCACTAATCTTCATTGACCCTTTTGACCCTTGGCCGGCCGGCCATGGGGAAGGCCGGCCGGCCACCTAAACCCTAGAAAACCAGCCGGCCATGATCCTCTCTCCAGGTACTTTACAAAAATGCCCTCTGTTTCCCCCCAGATTTTGTATCCGGGGGGCCAACTTTTGGGGGAAAATTTGAATTCCATTTCCCTCCCTTTTCTCCCCCCCTCTCTTGCCTATATAACCAGCCCCCAGCTCTTGTTTTGAGGGTTACAAAACTCTTGTGTAGAGCTCTTGCATACACCTTCCCTCTCCCTCCACTCCAACCCTCAAAACCTCTCAAATCCTACACCCATTCTACTCCATCTCCAAGCCAACCAATCCACACTCCATTCCAACAGCTTGGAGGCTCTTTCCAGAGGCTAGGAGCACTACTTCTCAAGCCAAGAGTTGCTAGTTCATTGGTCTACAAGGGTGAGTCCCTATTCTCCCTCTTTTGTGCTTTATTTTGTTCTATATCTAAGCCATACTTTCTTGCATTTTTGGGCTCCGACCCTAACTGAAAATAGCATTATTTTGAGCTCCTTTTCATATTTGTTTAAGGGCCTCTCCCTGTTTGAGGCTTCCTTTTTACACTTTCTTCTTTACCTCTCTTGTATGCCTCTTTCTTGCATAGTATTTTAGGCTCATTTATAAACTGTTTTGAGCTCTGTCATAAACTGTAAAGTGGCTTATTTTGAGCCCTTCTTCAACATTGTTGAAGGACTCTTCACTTTTTGAGGCTTCCTTTTGTCACTTGCCTCTTTATCCCTCTTTTGGCCTTATTTTTGCATGTTTTGTTAGCCCCTTGTGCTTGTATTTTTGGGCTCTTGTCTGAACTGTAAATAGCCTTATTGTGACCCCCTCTTCATGTTTGATCAAGGGACTTTTGCTGTTTGAAGCTCCCTTTTTTCTTTTTGTGTTTAAACCTCTTTTTAGGCCTTATTTTGCATAATATTTTAAGCTTGCATGTGCACTGTTTTGGGTTTGGTCACTAACTGTAAAATACCATGTTTTGGGCCCCTCTTCAACTTTGTTGAAGGGCCCTTCCCTGTTTGAGGCCAGAAACCATCACTTGCTTCTTTGTCTCCCTTTTGGCCCATTTCTTGCATAATAGTTTAGCCATATTTTTGTTTGTTTTCGTGGCTTGTTGTAAACTGTAAAGTGCTTCATTTTGAGCCCCTATTCAACTTTGTTGAAGGGCTCTTGGCCATTTAGGGCCAGCAGCTGCTACTTGCTTCATTATCTCTCTTACGAGGCCTTTTTTGCACGCTAGCTTAGTCTTATTTGTGTTCACTGTTTGGCCTTGCTTAAAACTGTAAATATGCTTGTTTTGGGACTGTCTTGATTCTTTCTTCACACTTCATGTTCAAATAATGCATTCTTTGCATAGCCATAGGTCATTCCATGTACCTAATTTCATGTTTCGGGTCTCATTCCATGTATCGGGTGCCATGTTTCCATGTTTTGGGGCTGTTTTGCATCATATTTTGCTACTGAAATTTTCATGCTAGTATGTCATATTCCATGCCTTGCCATGTCTTGTTAGAGTGGCATTTAGTGCCTTAGGGTCGGTCCTCGGTTTGCGTGCACGTGAGCACGCATTTCGAGTTGTCTCATTTACATCTTATGGCCTCCTATGTGAGTGTGGCTGAGGTCCACTTGTGTTGGTGTAAGTCCATTATGCATTGTGTATGTCATTTCATTCCGTAGCATTGTGTATGCTAGGTTGTATGTTAGCGCATTGTGTATGCCATATTACCTCGTACATCGTGTATGCCATTTCATAGCATTGTGCATGTTAGGTTGTATCTTAGTTGCATTCATGCATATCATGCATATTGCATTGTGTTTGGGATAAGAGTTAGCCTGAGCACGGGAAACGAGGTACGTTTTGTACTCCGAGTGACGGAACGTGTCTCAAGTCCTCAGTCACTGACACTCCGGATTATCCATGATGGAGTTTAGGTATTGTGGTGTTTAAGTGTGCATTCATTTCATATTGAGTTGTGCAATTCGATTCCTCGGCCATCGTGCATCGAGATGTGTGATTGGTGGCACGAGGATCGAAACAAGCATACATATGTAAAAATACATTGCTATGCCCCTTTCCTGCTCTCTGTTGCAGCAAATCAAGAATCAACAGTCTTCCGGGGCTTGGCGCGCTTTCTAAAAATTATTGCAAAACAGAGGCTAGTTGGGGCATCACAGTGGATTTCCGCGCAAAGGCAACCCGGATATGCATCATTCATCATCTGAAGAAGAGTCAAGGCAGTCCCTGGCTTGCATGCCAGTTTATTATTTTCTTAGTTAATTTGGTAATTAATTAGGATTTTGTACATATTTGGACTGTATTATTTATTCGGACTGTACTATTTTGGGACTGTATATTATTCGGACCCTCCACGCGAGGGCAATGTTGTAATAAGTGTGCGTGAGTGTGATGTATGTCTTCCAACCCCACGTCTTTCTTCCCTTTTATTTACCTGCTTATGATGGTTAGATTAGGACATGTTTCAATTAGCATACAGTATGATAGCATGTTTGCATTCATTCATCTATTTTGCATGCACCGGACTCGGCGCATCATACTAACTGCATTTGTATTTCAATTCCAAGTTGAATACATGATAGCTGTTGCATCTCATATGCCATGTTTAGAGTAGCCGAGCCTGCTATAGTTGCATTTTTGCATGTGTTGCATTAGGCATTTCTGTATAATTAGGATCATGCATGGATTTCTAATTAGCTTCTGTTTTGGCTTGGAGTATTCGGTGAGTTTTATGCTTTAGCATCCTTGCATGCGTGTGAGTGCTGCCATGAATAGCATGCTTACCATGAGGCTATTTGCTTATGTGATATAACTGCCTGAATGCCTGTGGGTGAAGGTTGGGTTATTTGAATTGGAACAGTTCATCAAATGTGTGTTTTAAGCCCACTAGATAGTGGCAAAATCATGTTTTCTAAGCCCACCCGAGGGTGGAAAATCCACGTCTTAGCCTACCTGCGGGTAGCACCATCAAACCATTTTCAGACAAACAAACATGAAATGTTTTGTTCCAATTCAGGCGACCCAGTCTATACTTGTATGATGTGCGCATCACATAGTAAATCTAGGCTAATAACCGGAATAAGAGCACACAATATTTTCAAAACTCGATATCATGGTTAGTAGAGGCCGATCTTTGATCGGGCGAGCGGGGGTGCTCACGAAGTGACCTTCCCCGATCGTACCCAAGTTCCCGAGCCGAGGCAACTTTGGTGATGACGGACACGTGGCCTTAGGCAACGAGTCAGGGTTTCCTAAATTTCCCAAAATAAAATATTTATGTGGCGACTCTGTATCTGGCAAAGCAGTCCATGTTTGGCACTTCTTTCAAAAAAATCTGTTTTCTCAAAACGATTTGCCGGATTTGGACTCTTTGGTTCAGATTAAGAACCGTGACACGAATCGAGTCCGAGCTGTAGCGAGGTCCCCCGCGGGCTTGTTACAGTACCTCTGAAAACTGTGTCAACTTCTATGACACTTCTGAAACACCTTGTGGGCATGCTGAGAGGTCATCGATCAAGAGATGATGCCATCGACCAAGATAGGAAGGTCATCGACCAAATATAAGGCTCTTGGCCAAATGTTTGTTGCCGATCGGCACTGAATATAGCCGATCGGCCATCTCTTCCTACTGAAAAGCTCCTGTTGCCTTGAAGAACACTTTCAAGAACAAGGCTCCAGCAACTTTTCCAAGCTTAAACCACTCCAAGAACTCTAAAACTAACTCCCTAGTGCCTCAGCAACAAGAGGATGGTGTATTGTTAGGTGCTCTAGTGCAAAAGTAAGACAAAATCACACTTTAAGGCACAAATACACACACAAATCAAGAGAGAGGGAGATATAGAGATAGATAGATACAACTTTTCTAACCCTTTTTTTTCAGAACCCCTGAGAAGGGAGGAGGAGCTCCCTTCTTATAGAATTCCAAATTCTAAAGCTTCCTAAGCAAGCTAATCAAGGGGCAAATCCCTCCATACACGTGTATGGAGGGTGTGAATTGTGCATGCCAGCTGTGACAACTGGCATAAAATATCTGCATAAAGCAGATGAACAGGGTTCGGCCAGAAAACATGGCCGATCGACCAACATAAGTGTCGGCCGACCAAATAATGTGCCGATGGCAAAAAAACAAGGCCGATGGCTTCAAGTCTTGGCCGATGGGTTGAGGGGATGGAAAACAAGCCACCCTCTTCCCTCAAAAGCAAAAACACAAGTGCTTGGTCCACAACCAAGCACAAAACAGACAAGTTGAGAGATCTTAAGGCAAGGTGCGCGGCCGAGACCTCTAAGAACTCAAAACGAACATGAACATGGATAATCATCGAGTGTTCAAACGATGACGTCCAAGTCTTGAGGATGGTCAAAAATGGGGTGTCTACATGCACGAATTTGCCTTTGAAATTACTTGGAAGCTCAAAACTCTATTTTTGAAAACCCAAAATTTCACAACCCGCTCAAGCGAGGAAACCTGCGCTCGAGCGGAGAATGCAAGCTCTCAGCATTTTTTTGCAGGCATGAGGGCTCCGCTTGAGCGACCAAAGTCACGCTCGAGCGAACCCTTTGTATTTTGTTGAACCGCTCGAGCGTGGGAGTTGTGGCTCGAGCGTAGATTGAGACCAACCAGTACTTTTTCCAAGTTTGCAGGCCGCTCGAGCGAAGGAAGTCACGCTCGAGCGACCCCTCTCATGTTTGCATGTCCGCTCGAGCGAGAAAAGATACGCTCGAGCGGGGACCTTATTTTCAGAAATTTTACCAAGTGTTTCAACTCATATTTTGGCATCCTCATTGCATCTTAGGCACTCTTAAACTTTATTTAAGCCATAGTAATGAGGTTATGAATTAGAAACACACTAAGAAAAAGAATGTACTAAGTTAAGAGTTTTTAAGTGTGTGTTTTAAGCAATGTGATAAGAAGAATAAGAACCATTGTAATGGAAGCTAAGCCGTGATGGCCCCACGAATGCGTAATGATAAGATATGTTGGTGTTATGTACTTTTGTGTTTGTAGGTCAACGTTTGGAGATTGATTGACTGTCTGCGAGAACCGCTGTGAGTAACATCTCTGTAAAGATATGTTGATATGAACTATGTTTCAACTGTTGTGCGATAAGTTATAATTTCTGAAATGATATTGTTTACGTGAACGAATGTCCTATGTTTGGAATCTATTATGGCATCCATAGATAGTCCCAAGTCATGGGGGACGGCATGTAAATGCGGGTCCATGACATATATGTGATTACGAGATCTCGTTAGCCACTTCATTGTGGTGATATGTGTTTAATCGATATCCGAAACTAATTACTCTAGTCGGAAGACGATATGTGATGTGTTCTATGGGATGTACCATTATTATGTTCTGATATGAGAATGATTATGCTATGATCTGTTTTACGCTTATGACATGTTCGGATTTCGTTTACTAACCTCTTTACCTTAATGTTATTCACTGGGCTATAGCTCACTGTGTGTATATATATGTATAGGTGGGCATTTTGGAGATCGAGCCCGAAGGCTTTTGTCTGGATCTATGTCCTGTTGTCAGCCAACCATTGCGCGTCACATGGAGGTTCCTGAAGTGTCATGTGTTAAAGTTCTACTTTTTCTGTATATGAGAGTACCTTGTCTTGTTGGCTGTACTTGAGATGTTATTGCTAAGTCTGTGGGTATAATGAGAAAATGGTTTTTGGTTATGTATATAAAGTTTTAAATATTATGTTTCATGTAAGTCTACACAGCTCATTGGACAACTATATTTATGTATTTGCTTCCGCTAGCCCCTTAATTTTGTTAATCAGTTCAGAGGCCTTCGGTTATCTAAGGATTACTGATCTATAGGGGCGGGTTTGGGTCGTGACAGGTGGGGTGGATAAGGACCGCTGATCTGGTAACCGCTGTACTAATGAACTGTGCCTAACTGACCTCCGTCTAGTAACTGGGGGTAATGAAGAGAACACTGCTTGTCCGTCAACTAGATCCTCGGATCGATAAAGCCTTCTACCTCTAACCCAGAGTGCTCGGGGGGAAACTGCCTCTTTGAAAGCAATGATTCTATACTACCTTGCAAAAAGATAAATAAAGCAAAAATAAGGAAACAAACAACCAGAAAAATGGACAGCATTTCGGTTTTAAAAAAAAAGACAACACACAGTTGGCATTTGTAAGCTGAACACACTGTTCTCAACACTGATCACTGCCCCCAAATCACTGCCTCAAATCTGATACCCTCAGGTAAAACTGATTCCCCCAAATACTGATGCCCGCAGGCCTGATACCCAGACTTGCAAACTGATACATACAACTCTGTAGAGACACACCTTGACAGCACATATCAAGTAAGTAAGAGCCAAAATACCCCTATGGTGGGGTAGGGTTTCCCTGTCCTATCTTGTCAGGAGCTAGGGTTTCACTACGCACGTAGCGGTCTCAAACAACCTACAATCGGGTAAGTACCTTGTCCTAGCTTGGAATAGTCACTACAGTTTCCAATATGCAACTAGGTCGAATGGTCAAAAAGGGTGCCTCGGTAACAACCGAGGTTTGTGTTCCCATCGTGGCAGAGCCCATAACCGGTCAGCCTTATGGCACGCTTTTCCAAGCAAGCCTCCGACAAACCGTTCAGGAATAGTAGAGAGCAAATACGGTGTCCTAGGCGCACCAATGCAAATGCAATGCAAAGAAACACATAAGTGTAGACAAAACGACATATCATGAGTTCGAGTCAAGTTCTCTAAATCCCCAGCGGAGTCGCCAGAAACTGTAGACCGCCCAAACTCCTCTCCGCGCGCGAGGGCACGAATTGTGTTCTAGCTACTACAATTCGGACTCCTGTCATGGTTCTGAATCTAATCTCACAAAGTACAATGTAAGACTGATAAATCACCAAAGAGTCCAAATCCGACAAATCGTTTTGGAAAATCGATTTTGATCAAGAAGTGCCAAATATGGACTGCTTTGCCAGATTTCAAAGTCGCCACCTAAATATTTTGTTTTTGGAAAATTTAGGAAACCCTGACTCGTGCCTAAGGTCACGTGTCCGTCATCACCAAAGTTGCCTCGCCTCGAGAACTTGGGTACGAGGAGGGAAGGTCATGAAATGAGCACCCCCGCTCGCCCGATCAAAGGATCGGCCTCTACTAAGCATGATATGTTGTTTTTGAAAATACATGTGTTCTTATTCCGATTTATTAGCTAACCTTACTATGTGATGTGCACATTATACAAGTATAGACTCAATCACGCGGATTGGAACAAAACATCTCATGTTTGTTTTTTGAAAATGGTTTGAAGTTGCTACTCGCAAGTAGGTTAAAACACGGATTTGTTACCCTCAAGTGGGCTTAAAACATGATGATTTGCCACTTCAAGTGGACTTAAAACTCACAGTCGAGTTATTCTGATTCAGGCAATCAAATCTTCATCCACAGGCATTCATGCTGTTAAACACATAAGCACATAGCCTCATTGCAGGCATGCTATCATAGTAGTCACTTACACACATGCAAGGATGCTAAAGCGTAAACACTCATAGTGTACTCCGAGCCAAAACAGAAGCTAGTTAGAAATCATGCATGATCCTAGCTATATTAAGATGCCTAATGCAACACATGCAAAAATGCAACTAAAATAGGCTCGGCTATCTAGAATGGCATATGAATGCAACACTCGATAACATGCTTTGAAACACGTATTCAAGTAAGTATTGAAATTCAATGCAGTTTGAATGATGCGCTGAGCCCGGTGCATGCAAGGCAAAATGAATGATGCACGCATGCAAACATAAGTATGCTAATTGAAAGATGTCCTAAACTAACCATCGAAAGTTGGTAAGTAAAAGGGAGAAAGAAATGGGGTTGGAAGACATGCATCACACACACGCACACTTATTACAACATTTGCCCTCTCGACGGAGGGTCCGAATAAATAATACAAGCTAGCTACGCTAAGCTAAGCTAAGCTACTTAACTAATCTAATAATCTAATTAGACTAATTATTATACAACACAAATCGAATAACTAGCTACAACTAATTATTAAAATACTTTAATTAATTAACAAATTAACTAATCATGGTAACTAACTAAGCATGTGAGGTATGTGAACTAGGCTGCCACAGTTCTGCCTTGAACAATGAAGGATGCATGCTCTCGATTGCCTCGCTCAGAAATCCATCGCCATGCCCAGAATTGCTTCTGTTTGCATTTGATTTGATTTCTGAAAGGTGCACAAACCTTCAAATTGCTTCTGCTCCAACACAGGGACCTCCTGGTGGGCTACCGACCAGAAAATGAGGGTGTAGACCAGGTGTAGACCAGAAAAACTGGTTATAGACCAGAAAAAGTGGTCAGTTGACCACCTTTATTGGTCTGCCGACCAGAAAATCTGCCAAACTCCAGTTTTGCTGCAATAGAGAACAACAAGGGCATAGCAGTGTATTTGCAAAGGAATGTGTGCACAACCACCCTCCCTATCATTTCTCAAGCTCAAGGGGATGTGCTACTCGACTCTCGGGCCACCAACCAAGCATCGCAATGCACGATGGCCGAGAAGCCAAGTTTGCACAAGTCCATGTCAATGAATGCACAAATAACACATAAGAGCCTCCACCTCTATCATGCATGATCAAGAGAGTCGATGACCGAGAAATCAAGTGCGTTTCATCACTTCAAGTACAAAACGCCCCTCGTTTCTCGTGTTTGGATTAACATCCAATACAAACACAATGCAACACAACAACATTCCAAACACAATGCAATGCAATAACATGCAAACACCATGCAATGCAACAACATGCAAACAACATGAGCATGGCAAGTTAGAGTCCTTAAGCATTGAAGGACACAACACAAGGGCTATGTAATGTAATACCCAATGGACCAAACCAACCCCAAACTGACCTCATGCATGCCAAAATAGTGGCCAAAATGCTCTGAAATGATGGCATGGAAGGCAAGATAATGATGCTCATGTAATGGCTCATCAACTAGGCATAAGGGTCAACTCTCAAACACAATTAAGAAGTGACAAACGTGAGAGTATAGCTACACTATATGCACTAAAATCATGTGTGAAATGATGTCAAATCATCCAAACAACACAAGCATAGCATCCTAAGGACCTTGAATCATTAGGCTAGTCAAAGCTATTGCACTATGACCATGCATAACCAATCCCATATGACCCAAACTACTCAAAGCAGAGTTGAGGCATGCTAAATCAAGGCCAAAAGCATGCTAAAACATAGGCTCAAAAGGGAAGGAAAGCATGTTCATTTATTGGCTCGCAAACAAGGCATAATGCATAACCCTCAAGAGCAATAAAAGAGCGATAAACATGGGAGTATAGCAAAGAGATAAGCTCTGAAATTACATTCCAAATGATGCCAGATCATGCACATATCACAAATAAGGCATGCTAGAAGGCTCAAAGCTCAAGACTAGCTAAGGTACTTGCACCATAGTCATATCAAGCAAGCCCCAAAGGGCTAAGATGATTCAAAACAGTCCTAAAACATGCCAAAGCAAGGCCAAAAACATGCTCGAACATAGCCAACATATGCTAAAACAAAAGGCCAAAACACCAAGTAAGCTAGGCCAATGAGCATGATTACACTACAAGTGTAAGAAGCAAATGAAGGATGCTCTAACCAACCAAAAACAGAGTTGTATCATGGCAAAACAAGACCAAAAACACATTGAGATGATAGCCCAAAAGCTTAGGCAAGCATGCATGCCAATTGGCTCATGATTAAGGCATAAAAGCACAACCCTCCAAAGCATTAAAAGAGTGATACACACGAGGGTATGACAGTGAAACATGCTTTGAAATCATATATCCAATGATGCTAAATCATGCAAATAGCCCAAGTAATGCATGCTAGTGGACTCAAAACATCAAGCTAGTGAGCAAGATTGCACTATGGCTATACAAAGCAAAGCATGCATGACCAAAACCACTTAAAACATAGCTTAAGCATGGAAAAACATGAGTAAAAGCTTACTGGAGTGGAGCCAAAAACATGCTAAAATGATGGTCCAAAGCATGATGCATGTTAAGGCTATAGGGAGGATTGCACTACAAGGGTATGAAGCATGCAAAAGGCAATCAAACCGACCCAAAACAGAGCTAAGGCATGCTAAAATAACACCAAAAACATGCTGAGATAGGACCAAAATAGGCTAGCATGATGGATCAAAGCATTGAGCACCACAAGGCAAATGGCAAGATTACACTACAAGTGTAAAAAAGCATGCATGAGAACCAAAAAACCAAAAAGACAGAGCATGGCAAAAAAGGCAAAAAATGCTAAGATAGGGGCCAAGAAGGTAGAGAAAAACATGCTAACTTGGTAAAGCCAATAACACATGCAAACAAGTTACAAAAGGGGGGACCACCCCACCTATTTTGGGTCCCAAAACACACTTTCCACCATTGAAATTCCTCTGGAATTCAGTGGTGAAAAGACCAAACAAAGGTGGCCTCAAAGGCCTAAAAGGATGGCTCAAGGCAAGGCAAAATAAGGCACAAAGGGGGGGTAGACCACCCCCAACACCAAAGAGGTCTCAAACAAACACTTTAAGCACTTAAAAATGAAACTTTTGGCAGTTTAAAGTTAAGCCAAAAGAAGCATGCAAAGGTGGCCTAAACTTAATACAAAAAGAAAGCCTAAAAAGGAGTATATGTTTACCCTTGAAGAACCACAGCAAGAACAGCCACTTCTGAGGCAAAACCATGCTTTTGAGCTTCAAACAAACCTCCAAGAATCTCAGCTCAAGAGTGAAGGTGTTTTACTAGGTGTTTAGTGCAAAAGTGTGAACAAAACTCACTTTAAGGCACAAAATGGAACAAATATAGAGAGAGAGGGAGAAATCAAGATAGAGATAGATATGTATAGACCTAAGAAAAATTTTTGAACCTAAAGCAAGAGGGAGGAGGCTCCCTTATATAAAATTCATGCGTCAAGCTTGTTTGACAAACTAGAGGCTTGAAGCAATCCCTCTATACACGTGTATGGAGGATGCCTTCTGTGCCCAACAGCTGGCAAGGAAAATATCTGCAGAAAAAGCAGGAAGGCCACGGACCAGTTAAAGTGGTCGACCGATCACAAAAAGTGGTCTACAGGGAAAGAAACTGGTCGGCAAGGGAGAGAGAGGGTCTGCAGGGAGAGGGGAAGGTAGTGGCAGGCTGCTGACCACCTTAGGTGGTCCACAGACCACCCACCCTAGCTGGCTGACCACCAAAAGTGGTCTACAAGGAAGAAAAGTGGTCTACAGGGGGAGAAACTGGTCTACACCCCTGTTCCACCCTCCAGGCAAAGGGAAACAAGGTTTGGTTCAAAAACAAACCAAAAAGGAAGCAAGACAGGAGTCCGCAAGGCGAGGCACTCAGCCGGAAGCCCCGAAAACTAGTCTATGGGTACAAAAAGTGGCCTACGAGAGGGAAAGGTAGTCTACGGCTACAAAAAGTGGTCTACAGGCCTCTGTCTCCCTCTAGGCAAAGGCAGCAAGGCATGGTTCAAAAACCAGGCCAAGAGGAGAAAGTTAAGAGGTCCTGAGACAAGGCGCTCAGCCGAAGGCTCCGAAAACTCAAAACGAGCACAATCATCGAGCGCTCAATCGTTGACGTCTAAGTCTTAAGGTCGGTCAAAAATGGGGTGTCTACATAGAGATTCCAAAAAAAAGGTTCCAAGCATTTTTTATTTTAATTTGTTGTGTTTTGATTCTAACACACTTAACTTTCAATTGAAATCATAACAATAATTTGGCCCGTAATTGCCAACTCCATAAAAAGCAAGTATTTTTATCATCTACATTCACATACAAGTTATTGCATAATCATATATATATATATAATTAAAAGTAGTATTTTTCTCATACTTATGTGACACATTATAAAGACTTATTTTTTTTTAGGAGAACCGTGTTAGCATATATTTTTTTAATTATATATAGAGTTCTATACAAATACAAATCTAAACGTAATTTAAATTATATTAACTTTATATATTTTATATGGATTCTATTTAACAAATATTCATTTTCCATATATTTTTCATAATAAATTGAGATAATACACAAACTCAATGCTAATTTTGCGTTCCACATTTTTCTTCTTATTTCTTTCAAGGGTATTAGGATTTTTTTTTAATGCGAAATTGCCTTCCATTTTTTTATTTATTTTTAGACCCAATACCAATTTTATATTATTCTATATTATGGATTTGTCATTTAAATTATAGTGTAATTCTATATATGAAATTATACTTCATTTTTTACGTTATTTTATATAATCACAACTCACATGAAGAAAAACCTGCACATCAATGATACTCTCAAAGAATCTCTAAAGTTTGTACTTACTGCTTGAGTTACTTTTTTTTATTATTAAACAGTAAATTCTTTTATGTTTTGACATCATATTATAGATGATTAATCACTTCACATACTAAAATGTATCTACCGTTTGGATGTTTCCATTTTTTTATTTTTTTATTTTGAGAGTTTAGATGTTGTTATGTGATTCTTTCTTGGTAGTTGTTATTGAATTTATTTTATACATTTGATATTTTAATTTAATTAAGAGTATTTATTTTATAATCTTATAATTTAATATAGGGGATTTTTTTAAGGATCTCTGGTATTAAGATTTTATAGCATAAATGACATCAAATATTTTCATAATATCTAAGATCCCTCAATATCGATTCAGAGAAATTTCAGTCCTAGTGAAATTCCCAGAATTTCTTTGGACTTCCCAAAGAATTTCTCTGGGTTCAAAACAAAGAAAATTGAACAACTGCCATTTTCATTTTGACCAATTTTCTTTGGACTGTAAGACATTTAGACAACAACAAATCAGAAAAAATTGAACAACCACCATTTCATTTTGACCAATTTTCTTTAGACTGTAAGACATTTAGACAATAACAAACTAGAGAAAATTGAACAATCACCATTTTGTAAGACATTCAGACAACAACAAATCAAAAAAAAAAAAAAAAAATTGAGCTACTTAGAGACCAAAAACAAAAAGACCAGAGAAAATTAAAATTTCTCTGAATTTGTTCACAGAGAATTTCTCTGACTTCCTTTATGTAACGATCGAACCTCAGGGGCTTAGGGTTGGAATCGCAACTTACTAACTTATTCTATTTGTAGCAAATTAAACTGCATAAATGGAAATAAAAATAATTAAACAGGAAATTATTCAATTTTACTATTTTAATAAGAGAACATACATTTATAGGGCTTTTATTATTTTATTATTTAGTAACCGGCCCCGAGTAGAACAAAATGAAGTAAAAATATATAAAAAAAAAGTGAAAGATAAAAAAAAAAGAAAAAGTTGTTCAACATTAATCCATGTGCGGGTTCCATTTTGTGGGATTATGGGTTTCCCTTACATCTCGTCACCTTAAAGGGGTAACAGCTATAAGTACACAGCAGAGTGAGAAATATTATGCCAAGAGTATAGGGAATACAAAATAACCATGGATAATTAGTTAAGCCAAAACATTTACATAACTCGATTTGGTAAATAAATCATTTAAGTGGCAGAAACTGAAATACAGAAATTATGTAAATAACTAACCATAACCACAATACAGAACAGAACAAAACAGATGTCACAGAAGTGACAATCAGAACAGAAGTCAATGGATCCATGACAAACAGAGAACCACGAAGTGGCCAAACAGAGGTCAATGGTTATTTAAGTCCTCCAATGCGTAGGACTCTCATAGTGGTACTTACAAAACATAATTGTTTATAAGGTCATAGTCAAATATTCTTTAGAATTTAAACAAACATATCCATTGATTTCATATTTAACAAATAGAGTTCATAAAATAATCCACCTAACTGAAATATTAATATAATTTATAATAATTTATAAAACATAACTTGTATAAAATAAATTATGATAAGTTAAAACATACGTAAAATACATTGTGATGACTCAAGATATAATATAACTCACCTTAATATTTACCCTTAGCATTTCCTTTACTAACACACCTTCCTATTTTATTTACGTACCTCTCCCTCTCTCTTTTCTTTTGTTTCTTTTCTTTTTTTCTTTCCTCACTGATTTCAGTCACTCTAAGGCTTCTGATCAGTTCTTCCCAATTTATAGAGAAGTAGAAACGCCATGTGGCCGACACGTGGCGATCTTGCCGATTCTCAATCCTTTTTCATAATTTATTCAGATCTCCTTCATTAAAAACGTAGATTATCACTTATCTAAAGATATTTACATTTTGGCCCAAATTCTTAATATAACTATATAAACAAATTAATTCCTAACTAAATTATACTTTATCGTATACCCACAGAAAATTAATTATTTATTTTACTACCACACCCACTATTATTATTATTATTATTATTATTATTATTATTATTATTTACTTTTACTATTGTATTTATTTATTTACTATCTTTAATTCTAATTTGGCCCAACTAGTATTATAATTCCAGATTTGTGATAATTTGGCCCCAAATAATAATCCCTAATCAATCTCATATTTGATAACCTAATGCCGGATTAGATTTATATATTTATTATTATTTATTTATTTAATAATATATCATCACATACAACCATAATTATCTTTAAGTATAATTATTTGTGGGGTATTTAATTCGTTTAATTATATTTATACATGCTAATCTTTTCACATTAATTAGTGATTAACTTAGCCCTAAATAAATTTCCTCGTCACATATTTGATAACTACAATGACAAATTAATTTACATAACACGTATATCTTATTTATTTTATTAGTTCTATTATTATTAAATTTTACTTTATCGCATACAATCACAAAATTAATTCTTCTATTTTACTATTATAGATTATTATTATTTTTGTTAATAATCGTGGTTGGTTGTGGTATTAAATATTTAGGGTGTCACACTTTACAAATTTCTCTGTAAAGAAAATCTCTGGTTTAGTTTATCCAACAATTCTACTCCAAAATTTATACCTATCAAAACCATTCAACAACTTTGAGTTGATAATCACCATCAAGGACCCAATCAATAAGTTGTTGTTTGGGCTTGTTGATGCCTACAAGATTGGCTTCTTCTAGCAGAAGTGCATCACTTATTCGATCATACCATCCGCCAGTGTTTGCCATATTGGAGCTTGAGGCTTGCTCTGAGGTATAGAATTTGTAACCATACCTCTCTCCACTATACCATGGTTTCATTCTCTCTCTCCCTTATTTTCTCTCTCTTCATCCATTACTATTATTGTTTTTCTGTTTGCTCTTGCTCTGGTTCTAGGGCTTAGCTTGGCTTCCGATTGGGATTCTCGGAGAAACAGTGCTTCTCATAGTAGCGAAAATGGCAATGACGACGATCTTGCCAATCGTTGAAGGCTTCAGATCGCACGGCCATAGTCAGTCGCAAATCTTTATCAGACTACATCGATGGGGTGAGATTAATGGTTTTCGGTGATAGTGGTCATGAACAGTAGTGAAAGAAGAGGGACTAATAGGACTTCTAAAAACTATTACTCTGAAAATACTAAAAAAAGAATGAATCTAATGTACTTCGAGCAATGGACGAGAGGAGAGAGATGAAGAAGATGAGAGTTGAGATCTGCATTTTTGAGATGGAAGATTGTAATCTCGAGCGGCAATGATCTGTTCGCGGATCAGAATCGACGATCTGTTTACAGATCTATCCCATGTTAACTTAGATTCTTCAACGAAATTATGGATCTAGATCTTAGCGGAGATGCGGAGCTTTAGTTATGGAATGTTTCTAGAGGATGAGAGACACAGAGCTTCAGCGATGGAGTGATATAAGGGTATGGAGGTAAGGGACCTTCGACTACAAAAGAAAATATTGTGGACCTATTTTATTATTAAAAATTGGAGAGGGATGGTAGACTAATTTTCCCTTTAATATATATATCATATAAAATCATTATATGATAATCAAACTATAACATATTTATATTTAATTTTTTTTAATAAATTTTATATAATTTCTATTTCTACATATTTTTATTTTCCCAATGAATATAAAAGAAAATTAAATAGTTAGAATTACTTTTAATTTTATGTTACTAATTCTTCTTCTAATTTAACTATTATTTTTAATATCAAAACGACTATTAAATTTATTGTTTTATAATTTAATATATATCATATAAAATTATTATATGATAATTGCACTTTGTAATACGATAAAACTAAAATTATCAAAATACACAAATAATTTAACTAAAATTAATATATATAAGTATTTAAGTAACAATTTTATAGAATGATAGTGCCAATATTATTAAAATAAATAATTAAAATTATTCTTTTATAACACACATTGTACCATCAAATATTTTTTGAAAAAAATAAGTACATTACACAGGTCAACTGCTAATTTATATTATATATTAAGAAAAATGAGATTTTTAACTTCTATAGTTCTAAGAGTTTCAAAATTTTAATCCTATGTTGATTTTTTTTATTATTTTTTAAAAATAAAAAAATGTAATTGGCTACTAAAATTTAAATATATCTATAATTTTAAATTTTTTAAAAAAATATTTATAATAGAAAGTCAAAATATTAAAAATATAAAAAAAAAATTATTTCACAGGACTATGAATTCCATATAAGTTGGATTATTGTGTCCTAATGATGCGTGGATAAAAATGGTGAGATTAAAATCCTAGGACACTAAGTTGTAAAATGATACATTTGCTCTCCAAATATTTGATTTCATTATGTATTGTATTTAGTAAAATAAAATAAAATACAAAATTTCAATTAAAAAAATAAAATAAATTTATTTAATTTTTATTGATTTTATTTATTTATTTATTTTAAAATAAATTTTTTATAGATGTTTTATTTTAAATTTTTATTGATATTTTATTTAACTTTTATTATTTTTAATTTTCATTATTTATTATTTTTTAAAAATAATTTTATTTAAATTTTTTATTTTAAAATAAAATACTTTTTTTTTATTGATGTTTTCATTCAAAAAATTTAATTTATTTAATTTTTTAAAAATAAAATAAAATAAATTTTTATTTTATCTAGCCAAAAAAAATTAAAATATTAAAGACATATTTAGTATTACTATTACTTAGTAAATAATTAAAAAGGACAAAATAATCTATTGAGCATTTATCCTTCTTCATAATATGTCAATCAAACATTAGATATAATAGAATAATTATTTTCTGACATCTAATTTCATGAAAAAATAAATATGAGATACATAAAACAAATATCGATCTCATGTACTAGCATTTTTATAAGATTAAATTTTCAAAATTTTTATTTTTTATAATCATTTTTTAATAGTCATTTTGAGAACAAGTTTATAAGATAATATATTGGCTTATTTGAGTTATATCATCTCCTTTACTTTTTATATATTTTTTTGTAATAAATCAAAAAATTAACCTATAAATCACTTCCCAGAACAACCCTTTACTTCAAATTTTACAATGAGATTCATTACATTTGTGTGTGGTGGCAGAAAGAATGGGTGTATAAATATGATATTTTTTTAATTAAAATTAAAAATAAGAATTACTATCTTTTAATAGGGGGTTTTTTTTAGGGTCCCTGATATTAAAATTTTATAGTATAAAGGACATTTAATATTTTCATAATGTCTAAGATCCCTCAACATTGAATCAGAGAAATTTCAGTCCAGAGAAATTCCAGTCCAGAGAAATTTTTCCCAGAGAAATTCTATTCAGAGAAATTATGGGCTTCCAAAGAATTTCTCTGGATCTATGGACTAACATAAAAAAAAAAAACCACAATATTAGCAGCCCTCAAAATGACACATCATTTGCCTTCATTTGCACTTTGAATGAACACACATCAACAATGTAGAAGGTGATCAATCTTGTAATCAGACATGACAAAGTGAATGCATAGAAATCCATAACAGAATACCCATTCTTAAATGTTAAAATCAGTGCCTTCGATTTTATCAAAAATGCAAACTCAGAGAAAATCTATATGATAGGCAATGGAACATTTTAATGTGTGATCTCTGGGTTTTTTTTTCCCCTGCTATATGATATTCTAGTTTTTCTCTTGCCCAATCATATAGATTTATTATTACTTCTGTTCATGTATTACTGTGTGGTTGATTAAGAGAAAATCTCAAACTCAGAAAAAATCTCACTCTAACCCAGAAAAAATTGTCAAATTTAGAGAAAATTCAAGGATAATCTAGAGAAAATTGTCAAATTCAGAGAAAATTTGATCCAGAGAAAATTTCCAAATCCAGAGAAAATTGCCAAATCCAGAGAAAAGTGGCCAAATCCAGAGAAATTCAACACTGTTATTGATATGCACATGTGAACAATTATAAACCTTTAAATTTAAATTTAGGTATAAAAATGCACTGTTAAGGAATCACATATCCTGTCTGTTTTTCGTAGTCTCGATCCAAAGTCAGCATTAAGAAATCTAGAGTGATATGTAAGTAGAGAACTCAGATTCAGTTTTCACTCATATAATACATCAATTCAGACAAGAAGCAACCATTTTTAACCCTTGAATACATAAAATTGATGAATTATGTATTCTATAAAACTCTCAAATCATCTTATTACAAGAATCTCAGCTATTCACATTGAACTCCACATTTCTAGATTCAAATAATAAATAACCATAAAACAAATTGAAAAAAACAAGAGAGACAAAGTCACATACCAGACTGCTACAATTGATACATCTCCGATTCTCCGGAAGCTTCAAAGGGTTGCGAATGATCCTTCCGATTCTCTCTTCTTCCTTCACTCGGATTGGCAGTGGCCCAGATCGGATTCCGGGCACATATTGGATTGCTTGTCTATGCGATTCATTGTACTGCGATGAATCCCAAGAGCGCTGTGGACTTGCGTGTGTGTGTGCGTGCTAATCTCGTAAAGTAATCTTCGGAAATGTGGGGATGAAACATAAATCTGGTTTTCTGAATGTCCAATTTCTTCTTCCTAAGCGTCCATTTTCGTACACAAATTCCTCAGTTTCAGGAGCAAACCCTCGTTGTCATCAACTTCGCCTTCTCTACCACCGTTGCTGCTGCCGACGTTGTTGAGAGCGGCCGCCTTGCACTGCTGGACCTTAATCAATATTCAAGTTGCATCACAAGTTCTGATCTTGTTCATCAAGGAGGTTTTGCTCGAGAAACGAGAGAGATAGAGCAAGATTCGGTAATGGAGAAGTTGGTAGAGAGAGAAGTCAAATTTCTCTGTGTAGGGTTGAAGGACCTTAGACATTATAAAATAATATTGTGGATCTCTTCCATTATTAAAATTGAGAGAGGGACTTTAGACTAATTTTTCACTTTTAATATTGAATATTAATTAAATATGTAAAAAAAAGCAAGTTGTCAAATT
This sequence comes from Camellia japonica, assembly GCA_030407325.1. Taxonomy (NCBI): domain Eukaryota; kingdom Viridiplantae; phylum Streptophyta; class Magnoliopsida; order Ericales; family Theaceae; genus Camellia; species Camellia japonica. The sequence goes on along the minus strand of JAPPVO010000032.1, from coordinate 9,545,449 downwards.
AGATAAGGGTGTGCTAAGACAAAAGGGGTGTGCGAATAGAAAGAAGCTCCCGTGAAAACGATTTGTTGATCCGGTATACACAATTAATTAATGCTTCAATCTTGTCTAGCTGTGACGTAGACGACGACGACGACGACAAGGCCGGACCAACTCTCCCGGTTAAAGTTGGCGCCGTGTGTGTCCTCCCTTTTTCAAATTCACTTCTCGAAAACCCTAATACACCTCTCGAATCCCATTCGATCATCATCAATTCCAAACATCACAATTCAGATCGCTGTTTTGCATCAAACAGGTAAAGATCTCTCCAAAAATTTCTCTAATCTCATCTCCTCAATTGTGTTCCGGATTTAGGACATCCGATCTGCTTCATCTCACACATCATATCTATGTATATATATATATATATGCACACACACACACACACCTCATCGATTCTGTTTCTCTCTACAAAACTAATTGTATATGCCCTAGTTTGCCATTATTTGGTATGGATTAGCTTCATTATCGATCTCCTAATGAATTGAGGAAACAAATTGAATTGTGTTTGCGTTTGTTTGTTTATTTATATTTACAAAGTTAAATTATGTAATTTGTTAGCGTGAAATTTAGGTTGTGTGTGATTCGTTTAAATGTGCGAACTTGAAACCTTTTTTGCCCGGTCGGTTATGGGAATTGCTGTCCGATGCGATGCTTGTCTTTACTCCAAACTAAAATAATTTTTTTGCATCTCTTGCAGATCAATGGCATCTTCGGCAGACTCATGGGTCAGAGAATACAATGAAGCGGTAAAACTTGCAGATGATATCAATGGCATGATTTCTGAAAGGAGTTCTATGCCTGGGTCCGGACCGGAAGCACAACGCCATGCATCTGCCATCCGGAGAAAAATTACAATATTGGGAACTAGACTCGATAGCCTGCAGTCCCTTCTATCAAAGCTTCCTAGCAAACAACCATTGTAAGTTGTCCCAACACCCAATAAATTGCACCGATGTAGTAAGCGGAGTACCTGCTACTACTACAACCAAATAAATCATCGATTTTATTCACGACTCTACAGTTTCCACCATAATTTATTTTTCCGTGTAAGCAATTAGTTTTTGTCTATTCATAAATTCTTCCGATTTAATGTTGACATTCTGTTTTATATACCTGCATAGGTTTTATGGAAAGTAATTTATGGTTTTGGATCAATGTTCTTTGCAAAATGGATATTTTGTAATTATGCTTTGCCTACAAATAAGTATCTCTTATTTTATTATGCACATCTGCTATACGTAGTTTGAGGGTGAGAGAATAATTACATGAACAAATGTTCCTTCCAAATGGCCCTATGGCAGAGCAATAGAACCACAACTTTATACCCCCACGCTGGCATGCCATAAGGAAAACACAAAATGTCCTTCTCTCAAACGTATGCTTGCATTTGTGAAATTATGTTCATATAGATCACGGAAACAAGAAAATAAACAAACCAAAATTTCATTTGGACTGAAGTGCTCATCCAATAATGTAGTAACTTCTAACTTATGTCATGTTGTAAATTTTCTTAATTCGATGTTAATATATTTCTTTTTCATTTTGAGCATAGAGCTCTTGCATCTAATAAAGTTGTAACTTCTAACTTATGTTGTGTTGTAATTTTTTGTTAATATATTTCTGTTTATATTTTAAAGTTTTCTTATGTTTTAGCAGTCAAAATTGACAGTGTATGTGCTAAATATGGGTTGTAAGTGGTGGGTTATGGGCCTTAATTTGGCCAGGTAATATTAGTGGGCATGTAGTAGAGTTCTAGAGAACTATTAGTAATAGAGTTTGAGGCTCTGCTTGGAACGATTTTGGAAATAGTTTTCTACCTACACATTCTAACTTCACGTTTGTTTACGGTTTTCAAAACACATTTTCACACCTGCATTTGAAAAATCGTGTACCCGGACGTCCCCCGGACGTTCGGCCGGTTGACCGGAACAGTGTTCTTGAATTTTTATTTATTTATTTTTTTGCACTTGTTATTTTTATATGTTAAATAAAAAATATTTTTATTTATTTTTTTTAATTTTTTATGAGTTTTGAATAGAATTTTGGGTTGTGCTTGGTTATGAGTTGTAAGTTTTTGTATAAAAATTATGTCACATCACTCAATTCAAAAACTCTTTTCAAAACTCATTCACAAAACAAATTTTTTACACTCAAATCATAATTCCAAAACTCACAAACTCAAAATATAACTCATATTCTCAAATCATATTTACAAAACTCTACCAAACGCAATATGAGTTTTTTTATATTTGAAGTCTCAGTCCTAAAAGAAGTAGGGGAAGTATTCATTTAAATCCAGTAGAGTCTTTTAGAGATTTAAAGGTTTTGTGATATGCAAAGCAATCCAACATTGGAGGTTGAATCTGAAGGAATTTTAATTAGGATGCTCTTCTTTTTCTCTTCAATCCATATTCCTAATACGAATTTAATTCAAGTTGAAGTAAGTCTGTTTGGGAGGCATTAGATTGTAATGCGATGTTTTCCGTTACATCTCTTGCCTATACTAATATCAGCTGATACATGAATGAAACAAAGCAATGCCTTCCATGGGAGCATTACTTTAAGATATGCTTGGGTAGTTATCCTTCATTCAATTGATGCATTTAAATGCAGTTTTCAGAATTAAAGAAGGGGTAAGAATATGTAGCTTTGAATACCCAACTTCTCATTTTATGCAATTAATTAGTTCATGCTTGCCTCACATAATTGAATGTTTATCCTTATTTTTTTTTCCGTTGAAGTTATAAAACAATGTTTTTTAATTCTAATTATATTGGGCTGTCTTTTTGGATACTGCTTTTTATTCCAAGCTGAAAAGAATTTAACATAGTCAGATATTATCATGATTAAAAAAAAAAAATCTGAAAGATCAGATTGGCACTCCCCTTTCTCAGGAAATCTTCAAAGTAGTAATCAACATGCTGTACTCATTTCTCTGTTTCTATTATTAATATATATATAACAAACTAGGTGATTCTGTGACAATGATCTACGAAGTAGAAGTATGTTTAATTATTGTTGTTATTGTTGTCTTTAGATTGTTAGTGAAGCCTCATTTTGTTATACACAGAACAGAGAAAGAGATAAATCGCCGGAAGGATATGCTTGCAAACTTGAGATCAAAAGTAGCCCAGATGGCCTCCACATTGAACATGTCGAATTTTGCCAACAGAGACAGCTTGCTTGGGCCAGAAATTACGTCAGCTGATGCCATGAGCAGGGCAAGTGGCTTGGATAACCACGGCGTTGTTGGTCTTCAAAGACAAATAATGAAAGGCAAGTTGTTGTAACTTCTTCAGACTCATTTTTTTTTAATATTTTATTTGGCTTCTATATCATGGATTCTTATGCCTTGGAAGCAGAACAAGATGAGGGCCTTGAGAAATTGGAGGAGACGGTGATAAGCACGAAACATATTGCTTTGGCCGTCAATGAGGAACTTGACCTACACACTAGACTAATTGTATGTGTTTCCATTATTGGTTTGTTTACTTACATGCCTCTTTGCATCCTTGACCTTCTCGGTAGAATTAATTTGGTAATACTATGAAATTTAATGGACCATGATCATGAAATGATACTTCCTCTCCCACCGTGCAGGATAACCTGGACCGACATGTGGATGTCACGGACTCTCGATTACAGGTGATGCCCATCCTTGTTCTTTACCTTCTGAATATCATGCAACCATGTTTAGCATGTGTAGCCTTTGTGGTTAAGGACGCACTTCCTAGGTGATTTTTTTAATAGCATTTTTGTTTCTTCAATGCACGGCAATGGAATTGGGAATTTGGATATTATGTGGCGAGGGTGTTGAAAAATTGGGATGATATCATGAGCAATATCAGAATACTTGAGTAAAAATACTATTGGAGAAAAATAATTTGTGGCTGAAAAATGAAGAATATTCATATTTTAGAAGTGGATTGAATTTATAATTTTATGAATTGCACATGCTAATGGTTGGGAGCAAATGAAGGGAAAGAAAAACAGATTGTAATGATAAAATTTCAGAACTTTCTCTTTCATCTTTTCAGCTAGTGATGCAATATGCATTGTATTGTAGTATTACTTATTACCTTCAGATAGAGCAGGAGCATGAGTTTTTAGGTTGCAGCTCCATTAGTTGACATTGTTGTGAAAATGAAAATAGAAAACACGAGAAGAAATAACCAAGCAACTGAACATCCGACGTGTTTTTTTGATTGAAGCCATTAATTATGAAGTTGAAATTGATATATTTTTCTCCAATCAAGCTGCTAGTTAATTTGTGTTGCAACATATTATGAATGTGATTGATCTTTACTTAGTCATGATTCGCATCTTGACGAGTATTGTGTTACTATTTTTTTTCTAAGAAAATTTAGCTAACATTTTTTTTACTTTTTGGGTTTTCATCTCTGTGGAAACAGCGAGTTCAGAAGAACCTGGCAATTTTGAACAAACGCACCAAAGGTGGTTGCTCCTGCCTTTGCCTCCTTTTATCAGTTGCCGGGATTGTGGTTCTGGTTGTCGCCATCTATTTGTGTGTGAAATATTTGTAATACAAAACAACATTCCAACATCTCTCCGCTGATGTGTTTTGTGTCTTCGTGTGCAAATGGCTATTATGACTGATTTGTTGTAAAACTCATTGTTTGAGTTTTTCGATTTGCTTTTGGTCATGCAATATTTATTTTGGTGTTAAAATCAAATCAATTTGTATACTACGAATGACCAAGTGTCACTCAAACACTGAATTATTGGTTTTTTTTTTTTTTGTTTTCTCCTTGTAATCACCTACTGCATGGATGGGTTTGATGAATGCTTCAGAGAATAGTTGAATGGTTATCTGTTTGAGCTTTTGTGCCCTAGATATTGTGTTGTGCCTTCTAGTATTGATGATCATCAGACGAAAATGTTAGATTGTCATCATCTGACCACCTTGTGTAATCTGGATGGTTAGTTTATCCTTTAAAAGGTAATTGAATAAATTTAATTTAAAAAACAGTAATTTCATGAAGGGGAAACATCTCGTTCTGTTGGGTTTTTAGCTAAGGAGTGCGTGTTCGATTGTGTTGCTGTTTTTTATTTTTCATTTTCATGTTTTCAAAAACAAAGCCAATGAAAAGTTAAAAACACCCATGGTTTTATATTGTTTTTATTTTTGTACGAAAACATTTTTCAAAAATTCAGAAGCGTTTTTTTGTGCTTTTTAAAAAGTGGGTTGTTTTCTGAATTATTATTAATTTTTTGAAAATAATTTTGAGAAACAGTTTATGAAAAAAGTTGATTTTTTCAGAAAATGAAAGCATAAATTAATAAAAAAATGAAAATACAACCAAGCAATACGGTATATGTTTTTTCATTTCATTTCTTTTTTGTCTTCCTTGTACAAATCCAAGAGGTAAGCTAGAGCACCAAAGACCAACATATGTTGACGAGGATGACAAGCAGTTAAACAACATTAAGCAGTTTGAATTGGAAATAGATTGTGCACTCTTACCTTGGAGAGAGATCGAGAGAGAGATGAGCCTTTTGCCTTTGAATCAACTTATGTTTTCCCACAGCTTTCTTGAACCTAGTTTTGGAGCTCGTCATGGCTAATAATGGGTAATGACTTGTATACTAGTCAGTCAGTGCTATTTTTAAGTTCAAGAAAGCTGTGGAAAAATATTAGTCGACCCTAAATCCTTCAAAGTCCTCTTTGAGACTTTAGATGCAACATATTGCCAACTTTGCAATTGCATATATATATATATAGAGAGACAGAGATAGAGAGAGCAAGGATCCAAGTTCTAAAATACCAGCTCTGGGCTGCCTTGTGAAATTAGTATTGGTCTGAATCTCTCATTTAGGCCTCGTTTGGCAAGTGACTTTTTTAGGTAAAAAGTTAAAAAATTATTAAAAAAATTAGAAAGTCAACAACTCATACCAAAAAGTCAAAGATTCCCTTTTCTCTCTACTTTTTGCACATCTTTTCGTAAAAAGTTAAAAAGTCATCACAAACATACTAGTTTTTTTTACATCACATTTTGACTAAAAAGTCAAAAAGTTACTAAAAAAATCTGTTTCCAAACGAGGCCTTAGTTCTACTACAGCGACACTATATTACGAAGAAGAAAAAGTGTAACCCCAGAAGAAAGCAGAGAGCTTCACAGTTTCAGAACCTAACAAATAAAGTTCCCTAACACAGTAGTGAGTGGGTCAGAAGTGACACAAGTAGTTGGTGGGGATCTGTGGGACATGTCAGCCTAAGTATGGTATGCCCTGCCATGGTGGATGGAAACTTGGCCAAAAATAAATAAATAAATAACTTGCACTAAATTAACATTCAAAAAAGTTTCAGTATGCAGCTTTGTCCATCAATTATTTCATAATGAAGATCTCAAAAAATGAACGAGACTAACACTTTTACAGCTCGTAACACAATATGCACAAAAAAAAAAATCATACAAAGTTGTTTGCATCACCGATAAGAAATTACCAGTACAAATCTGAAAAAAGATTTTGGGTTCTTTGTGTTCTTGAATACGATAATCTTCATTCCCACTAAACCCTCCACAATGCAAGAGGATTGGATTTGTTCCGCAGATAGCACCTCACTTTCCTTCGCTCAAAATCGGGACTATGAGCGGTTTCATCTGTGCAAGATACACAATTGCCCACCTACACCAGTGAAAGAAATACACAATTAAATATGATGCAAAAAGAAATGGAACGTGGGGCAATAAAGATGATAACCTGTTCATGACTCGAATTAACATCAAATAAATAGGGAAACCGCAAATGTAGAATCCACTACAAAACTGAGTTTTGTAAGAGCTGCTTGTCTAGATTAAAAATTGATTTGTCAAATTCAGATTGTCCAATGAAATGAGAATTCTAGCATAGCAAATGAATTCACAAAATAGAAATCCAAAACTCCAAAGTTGGACAGCAGCGTATCAATCTTGTGGTTTAAATGATAAAATTCTCTTATGAGGTTGATTTACAATTATCGATCTATTTGTCAATTCATCAAAGATTTGATGACCAATTCAAACAATTAACAGCCCAAATGATCAAGCCATAGCTAAACTATCAAGTTTGACCTTGGAAGAGAAATAGCAAAGAAGATACACATTGTCTTTGTTTAAATGCCTGGGGAAGATATATGTATTGTACATGGATATGCCTTCAATTCTTGAATCCTAATAAACAATACCTATTACCATAACAACTAGAGGTGCCAAACGCTATGCTTTCTTTCTTCTCTTCCCAACTCTAGCACCCCTCCAAATTATTCATGATTGCTGGCATTTTGGTGCTTTTTCATGTAATTCTTAATAAACTCTCTTTCTTTTCAATAGGAAAAAAAAAAAAGAAAAAAAAAAGAAAAAAGAGGAGAGAGAGAGAGAGAGAGAGAGAGGACATCTATATTAGGTCATTGAAAAATGTATTTTTGACCATCTAATTCATCCCAAATGGGCTGTAGTAAAGCAAGAGATAGTAATTGAAAAGATGCTCACTTCATAGGGTATGCTGTATGCTCCTCCACTGAAACAAGGTAATAGTCTTATTCTATTTAACTTTGGGGTAGTTGGGTATGGTATTTCAGTTTCAATTTTTACTTTTTGCATTTCAAAATATAAAAGATGGGAAGAGAAGGCCGAAAGCGTGGAAGAACATAGAGAGAAACTATTAAAAAGCTCCATCAATTCCACCTGCCAATCACTCAAATCTCTACTAACGGCAATGTACCATAAGATTAAGTTACGTTCGTGGCTAATTAAGGATACAATTCTAGAAGTAAAGATTAAGCCTAATTAATTTTTTTCCATTTTTTGAAAAGTAAAGTAATTTCGTAATATCAACATTCTCCCATATTCTAAGTAAGTGTCACCTCCAACCTCCTAAAAATGCATTCTCATCTCAGTTCAATCCCTTCTTGTCCTACCACTCATCTATTTCAACATTCTGGCTTTAGGATGATGTTCCTAATCATCCAAAAATGGTTATGATGTTTCTATACTATACTACTCAGTTAGTATGATGTTCCTGATCACTAAACTTTATTATCATAAAATTAATCTAATGTATTTATACATGTTCACAATCATTAGAATCTAAGTGAAGCCTTTAAACAAAGGCTCAGTAAAATATATTTTGGACGTTAGCCCTTCTGGCTAGCACTTTTCAGTCCTGTCTCTCTCTCTCGCTCTCCACACACACACACACACACACACACACACACACACACACACACACACACACACACACACACACACACCATTTTGGTATGGTTTGTTTCTACATTTTTGAGTTCAAAGGTCCAAATCTCCTAGAATAAGATCTACTTTAGGTCCCGTTTGTTTTCAGAGGTAGAATGGAAGGGATTGATAGTGAAGGGATTAAGTAAAATTGTGTTTGTTTTTATGATAGTTGTTAGTGTAGGAATTGTTAAATTATTTTTATATAAAATAATAAAACAAATAAAAAAATATAAAAAATTAAACGTTAATATTTTTAAAAAAATTCCCAATATATAAAAAATAAAAAAATAAAAAAATTTCTAATCCCCTCATTATTTTTCTAATACCGTCTCCACCTCCTCCATCTCAATCCCCCTTCCAACCTCCATCTATATCACCTCCTCCATCCTAATCCTCTCCCCAACTCTACAAACAACTACAACACTAAATAACCCCACCTCCATCCTAATCTCCTCCCATCTATTTAACCCAAAAACAAACGGGGCCTTAGTCTCTGCAATAAGCCTACCTCTAACCACTACCATTCAAATTTTGTACTATTTTATTATTTAAGATATTATTTTCTTTGCCCATTAACTGTTTGACGAAATGTTTGAACTAAATATTCCACAGGAAAATAGGAGATAATAATTATTTTCCTTGTAAAAGATTTTACGAACCAATTGGATTCGGAGCCTAAATACATATGTACTGCATTCTGTGCATCTGTGCAGTCCTCCATAGTCAGCCCTTGTTTGGAAACAGACTATTGTAATAACTTTTTAATTTTTTATGAAAAGATATACAGAAAAAATAAAGAGTGACATGACACTTATAATGACTTTTTGATTAAAATATATAGTTGACAAATGAGACCTCACACTTGAATTAGCTACGTGTGAGAAGAATTTAAAGTTTTAAACTTGACATTGAATGATGTCTAATCCAACCGCAAGATGACTCATGTTTGGAAATTTTTTATTTTTTATTTGATAAGTAATTATTCATGCAACAATGCTAGGTAGCTTAAAATTTTGTGGCTCAAATGGCTCAAATCACTCAAAACGACATCGTTTTGAGTGTAAATAAGTGTAAAACGACGTCGTTTTGACAAATTTGAGCCATTTGAGCCACAAAATTTTGAGTTACCAAATATTTTCCTTATTCGTGTTTCAATTTTGCAGCAAAAGAAAGAAGTTCAACTAAAAATCAAACTCACATCATCCAGCAGCATGCTGTTGCAGTAATAACCAATGTTAGGTGGAACCTGCATCACATAATGTACATTAGCCATATGCAAAAATAATCATTAATTAATTTAAAAAAATCTGAAATAAATTGACTAGAAGCAAAGCCAAGCAAAGCAAATAACATGTTTTCCTAAACATTATTAGCAAGCTTAGTGAACTACATGAATCTAGATGTCCCATTTTATGGTTTCAGTAGCCAATAGAAATTAGGAGATATCACAACATGTGGTACAAAAGCCGATCAACCTATTCGATCAGAATATATATCCCATATTACTAGCTTATCTTCACCTGATATTAACAAAATATCCAAAACCTTAGCTTAGCCAACCTCAATCAGCCCAATAGCTAGTTGAGCATCATATTATATGCATTAAAAGGTCCAATTTTTTAAACTTTTTTTTAACAGGGGATTTTATGTCTAATTTTTCACATGAAAGAAACAAAAATTTCTTTTCACATCTCAATATTAAGTTTTGCAGAAATATATGAAAGAAAAGGGGCATTGCTCAGTGCAGGTTTGAGTCTTCTTCTAATCTTACCCATCTCAACATCCTCAATTACTGGGACCAACACTGGATAATGTTCTTTAGAATCTTATTGATAATTTGAGAGTTGAGAAGAGAAAATATATATCAGTTGTATTCAATCTTCTGAATTATGAAGACCATACTACACTCCTTATATAGGAGAAAAGAAGAGCCACTATCTGTGCCACTAAGAACCACTATCGCCACTAAGAGCCACTATCTATATCCTTACATATTATATACATCCACTACATCCACTATCTATACCACTAACAAGATCACTAACATATTGTATATATTTAATATTAACAGCCCCCCGCAAACTCAAGGAGGGTAAAACATCAACCAACTGGAGTTTGGAAACAAGGTCAACGAAGTGGCCAAGAGAATGAGCTTTGGTGAAGATATCTGCAGGTTGATCAGTAGAAGAGATCGAATGGAGAAGAACAGTTCCACGAGTGACGTGTTGACGAATAAAATGGCAATCAATCTCAATGTGCTTGGTGCGATCATGAAAAACATCATTGTGAGCAATTTGAATAGTACTCTGATTGTCACAAAAGAGGGCAGTAGCACCAGAGGGGGTAACATCCATGTCAGCAAAAAGCCAACGAAGCCAGACAAGTCCCTGAGTAGTATCAGCAAGAGCACGGTATTCAGCCTCGGTACTGGAACGAGCTGTAAGAGTTTGCTTCTTGCTACGCCAAGAAATAAGAGAATCGCCCAAGAAAAAACAGAACCCGGTAGTAGATCGGCGGTCAGTAGGATCCCCAGCCCAATCAGCATCAGAGAAAGCACGAAGCTGAAGAGATGAGTGAGCAGAATAATGAAGACCATGAAATAAGGTTCCTTTGAGATAGCGAAGGATACGAACCAAAGCAGCATAATGAGGGGTACGAGGAGCCGACATATACTGGCTGCCAATATGAACAGCATAGGCAATATCAGGACGAGTAACAGTGAGATAGACAAGGCTGCCCACCAGCTAACGATATAGGGTAGCATCAGAGAGGAGAGTGCCATCAAGAGGAGTAAGACGACTCTGGGTCTCCAGGGGAGTGGAGGCAGTCTGACAGTCGGTAAGGCCAGCACGGGCGAGAAGATCAGATGTATACTTAGCCTGAGAGAGAAACGAACCCGTGGAATCATGTGAGATTTCAAGACCCAAGAAATAGTTGAGAGGACCAAGGTCTTTCATCTCAAAATGATGGCTAAGAAATTGTTTGAGACGAAGAATCCCAGCCACGTCATCACCAGTGATAATCATGTCATCCACATAGAGTAGAAGCAAGGTGGTCCCGTGAGCAGTTTTCCGCATAAAAAGAGCAGTGTCATAAGAGCTGGATGTAAAACCACAATCATGAATGGTAGCGCTGAACTTGTCAAACCATGCCCGCGGGGCCTGCTTAAGCCCATATAATGCACGCCGAAGTTTGTAGACCTGATGAGGTGGATAAGTAGATCCAGGAGGAGGGTGCATATAGACCTCCTCGAGAAGAACACCATTAAGGAAAGCATTTTTCACATCCAGTTGGTAAAGGTCCCAATAACGGGAGGTAGCGACAGCAATCAAGCTGCGAACAGAGGTGAGTCGGGCAACTGGAGCAAAGGTCTCCTCATAATCAATACCATATTCTTGGTTGAAGCCTTTGGCAACAAGGCGAGCTTTGTAACGCTCAATAGAGCCATCAGAACAAGTCTTGATTTTGTACACTCATTTGCAACCAATGGCAGTCTTGTCAGGGGGAAGATCAACAATATCCCAAGTATGAGTCTTGTCTAAAGCCTGCAATTCATCAGTCATAGCATGCTGCCAAAGAGGATTAGAGCAAGCCTCACGATAGGATGTAGGTTCATGAGTAGAGAAAGCAGTGGAACCAACAATAAAATCACGAAGACGAGTAGAAGGTTGGGTTACCCGGTGTGGTCGACCAAAAGGCGGAGGAGCCAGAGTTCAGGGGAGAGACACACCAGGAGGTGAGGAGCTCGAAGGAGCAGGAGCAGGAGCAGGAGCAGGAGCAGGACCATCAGAGCGAGCAGGAGCATGGGATAGACCAGTAGGTAAGGGAGTCTCTGAAGGTGCAGGCAAGGGCTGTGGAGCAAGATCATCAGAAAAGAGATCGGCAGAAGCGTCAGTAAAAAGGAGAGATGGTGAGGGAGTGGATAAACGAAATTGGGAGAGAGATGAAAACATTTTGTGTTCCCAAAAAACTACATGACGAGAGATACGGAGACGCTGGGAGATAGGATCCCAACAACGATACCCTTTATGTTCAATACCATACCCCAAGAAGCAACAAAGACGGGAACGAGGTTCAAGTTTGGTGTGTTCATGAGGTTGGAGAAGAACAAAACATGCAGACCCAAATATCCGAAGATTGGGGTAAGGGGGAGGAGTGCCATGCAAACGCTCATAGGGAGTGTGATTATGAATGACAGGTGTAGGGATACAATTTATAGTGTAAGCAGCAGTGAGAGCGGCTTCGCCCCAAAAATTTTCCGGACAAGAGGAAGAGAGAAGGAGAGCTCGAGTAGTGTCGAGAATATGCCGATGTTTCCGTTCAGCACGTCCATTTTGTTGAGACGTGCCGGGACAAGAACGATGGGGTTGAGTACCATGACTCTGAAGAAAAGAAAGAAAGTCAATATCTTTATATTCCATGGCATTGTCGGAACGAAAGATTTTAATAGTTTTAGAAAATTGGGTTTGAACCATTTTAGCAAAATTGTAATAAAGTTGTTTGAGTTCGGAACGATGTTTCATAAGAAACAACCACGTAAAACGGGAAAAATCATCGATAAAACAACAAATAGCGTGCACCGCCCATAGTAGGAGTAGGAGAGGGTCCCCAAATATCAGAATGAATGAGATCAAAAGGTGCAAGAGAAACGGAGTCACTTTTATTAAAAGATAAAGCAGGTTGCTTGGCAAGTTGACAGGACAAACAATCCAAAGGATCCGATTTAACAGGACCTAATTGACCACTAGAAATTAAAGACTTTAACCGACCAACAGAAAGATGGCCTAAATGACAGTGCCAAAGCTGAAAAGGAGAGAAAAGAGGAGTAGTGGTAGTAGGAGCGGCAATTTGAGAAGAAACCGGAACATGAAGATGGATGAGTTCATAGAAACGTCCATGCTTACGGCCGATCCCAAGAGTCCGTCCCATCCGAGGGTCCTGAACCAAACAACCAGTAGGGAAAAATGTAACAGTTAGACCATGCTCACATAATTGACTAATGGAGATAAGATTTAAAGTAAGAGCAGGCATAAGGTATACATGGGATAAGGATAAGTGAGAGGTGGAAACAGACCCAACATTACGACAACAAAGAGACCCATCAGCAGTATGAATCGAAGGAACAAGAGGTTTAGAAGAGAGAGAAGTAAAAATAGTAGAGTCAAAGGTCATGTGATTACAACAAGCTGAGTCAAAGTACCAGGCAGTGTTACCTGAGGTGACAGACAAAGCAGTGGAGGGAGGAGTACCGGAAGTGGAGAGAAATTGTTGGAACATGGCTTCAACATCGGTTTGAGGGAAGACCGGAGTGGAAGGGTCTATAGGGACAGAAGAAGGTAAATCCTCGGAGGCAGCAGCAGCAGTAGTGCGATGAACAGGCATAGATTTTGACTGAGGCTTGGAACGGTGAGAGTTGTTGTGTGAAAAGCGTGAAAAATTCCCGGTGGAGGGACCAGTACGAGAGACTCGGTCTGGATTGCAGAAGCAATCTTGCAGGAGATGACCAGGACCAATCTTGTTGCAAAATCGACAAAGACGAACTAGACAATGAACCAGAAGATGAGTGGACGAAAGACCGCGATTGTGACAGTAGATGCAGGTAGAAGACGGCTGTGGTGAAGGAGAACTCCCAGTCTGGGGAGTAGTAAGAACAGAGTCCACAGGGTGTGGACGGAGAGTGCCAAGGCGAGTTTCCTCGGATAGGAGTTCGGAAATAGCCTGCTCAAGAGTGGGTAAAGGAGTGCGATGAAGGAGAGATGCACGGACCGGCTCAAGATGGGGAGTTAGAGCCATAAGAAACTGAACCAATCGTTGTTGATCACGATAAGTAGTAAATAAGGTAGCATCTTCAGTGTGGGCCCAAGGAGGTTCAGAGAGAGCAAGCTGATCCCAAACAGAATACATTTGGGAGAGGAAATCATTAATAGGCTGAGTTGTCTCTTGGCGCATACGGTGAAGATGGCTCTGAAGCTGATATTGGTGAGCAAGACCAGTAGTTTGATATTGGTCTTTCAGAAAATCCCAGATGTCTTTGGCTGGAGTGGAAATAGAGTCAAGTTGGAACCGGCCAAACTGAAGGCCAATGGAGGTAGTAGATGTATTCCGAAGCCAAGTGATTATCTGGTAGTTTTTACTATCCCAATCCTCCAAGCGGTCGACAAATTTGTCATCGGATTCAGTGGTCGCTTGGACGGGTTTGCGCACATCCCCAGTAATAATACGCCAAAGTTTCTTGCCTTTGAGGAAGCCAGACATGGCTTGTGCCCATAAGACATAGTTGGTTCCGTCAAGAACAACGGAAATAGGGTGATGAGAAGAGTCCGGGCGATCCATCAAGCAAATCAACACAATAGATGCAGAATCTGAAAAAACTGAGGGTACCAGTGAATTCAGAAGGTCGAAATTAGTGGGAATAGGATCAAGCGGACCAAAAAATTGACCCAAAAAGGCTTCAAATCGGTTTAGTCAAAGGTTTGACCAAATTGGGGCGCGGCGCACGTTAGCAGAGAGACACGCGGCGCACGTTAGCAGGCAGGAAGGAGGAGCGCACGGAAGCAATCAGGCTGACGTCAGCTGACGTCAGAACACGCGGCGCACGTTAGCAGAGAGACACGCGGTGCACGTTAGTAGGCAGGAAGGAGGAGCGCACGGAAGCAATCAGGGCTGACGTCAGCTGACGTCAGAACACGCGGCTCACGTTAGCAGATGAAGCCGCGGCGCACAATAGCGCAGGACAAGTGCAGGAGGCGCGTAGGGCGCGTTGAAAAACGGGACAGCGCGTGGCCAATGTTCTGGCGGCACGTGGAGGCGCGTGAAGCGTCGTTTGAGGATGATTTTGGTGGCTCTGGCTTCGTCAGGAAGAGACGAAGAGTCTGGTGTGGTCGAAACTGTGAAACAGAAAAGAACTAGATAGGCAGAGGCTAAGGAAGCGATCTACCACACAGACAGACCAAAAAAAAAGAGGAGGCTAGAATAAAAATCTAGGCTCTGATACCATGATAATTTGAGAGTTGAGAAGAGAAAATATATATCAGTTGTATTCAATCTTCTGAATTATGAAGACCATACTACACTCCTTATATAGGAGAAAAAAAGAGCCACTATCTGTGCCACTAAGAACCACTATCGCCACTAAGAGCCACTATCTATATCCTTACATATTATATACATCCACTACATCCACTATCTATATCACTAACAAGATCACTAACATATTGTATATATTTAATATTAACACTTATGAAACAATCAATCAACTGAGTACCTCCCAAATTCATAAGTACACTAGTTCCTTAAACAAAATCAAAAAAAGATTTGTATTCTGAAATAACAAATTAAAAAAGATTGTTTCAACACTGACAAAAAATTAGGTTCCTTCCAGGTGATTCTAAATGCAGTTCATGAGAAAAAGAACTAAAACCTAAGTCCAAAATTATGGCCTTTCAAATTAGATAAATCCAAAACTGTTCACAATCCAATCCAATTTATGAGAGAGAGAAATTGAAGAATTGAAACGTACAGATTTGCAGAAGGACCTTTGTTGCAACAGATTCTGGTACAGAGAGAAACAATGAATCCGATCGCGACAAAAATTAGGCTTGTCACCGAAAACCCCATTTTAATTTAGATTTTGATTTTGATTTCACCCAAAGCTATGAAGCTTCTGCAATGAAATATATTGAATTCAAACTGGATCTGATCTGAATTCAACAAAACCAAATTACATGGTTCGATCTGATCTGAAAAATGCAATGTTATATCTTTGATTGCGTTTGCAAACTGCAAATCCGAACAATTCAACAGAATTGGAACTCAAAAAAAACAGCTTTATTTTATTTTTGGTCAGAAAAAAGAAAAAAGAGGGATTACAAATATGAAGTTAAATCGAAGTCTGTAGGGGCTGTATCATGTATGTGCAGAATGAAGAAACGAGAACCTTACGCTTTGGTGGATTAAACAAGGGAAATACTTTTTACAAAATTATTACAAAAAAATTATGATTTTAATATTTATTATTTTTTTATAAATTTTTTTTTTTTCTTCTGACCAGATAAGTTATTTCCCCATCAAATAATAAAACAATGTTAATGGGAATGAATTTAGAATTTTGTTTTGGCTTAACTTTTCTTTTTTTCAATTTTTTTTTTTTTGGCCTATATCTTGTTCTAATCTTAATTTATGTGTTAGTAGTTATATTATGCCTCCGTTTGGAAAGTAGGTTGACTTTTTGACTTTTTTGACAATTTAGGGCTTGTTTGGGAAGACTAAATAAGTGCACTTTTTGTCTTTTTTGACTAAAAAATTAAGGTTGAAAATATGGATATTTGGGTTAACTTTTTGACTTTTTATGAAAAAATGTGTAATAAAAAATTGTGAAAATTGATTTTTAGAGGAAAATTTGAATTGGGAGTTGTGCAGCCGTAATTGTTGACTTTTGGTGAATAGTGTTAACTTTTTAACTTTTTGAGTAACTTTTTGGCTTTTTAGATTATTTGGGAGTACCCAAACAAGGCCTTAGTTTGGGTTAAAAAGTTTGGTTTGGAAATGACTTTTTGATTTTTTTGTGAGAGAAGAGTGTAATGATTATGGGTTGGATGTGATGTTTTGTTTGTTGTGGCTAAAATAATCTATTTGTATTTTGTGACTAAAATAGCCCCAAACTTCATTGCCAAACGGAGCCAGTTGACTGTAAGTCATGGTGGTGCAGGGTGGAGATGGTGGCCTTGGCATTTTTGTTGTAAGATTTTAGTTTTAAAATGTATTTTTTTTTTATATTTTTAAAAGTGCTTATTAAATTTTAAGTTAAAATTAAATAATTTATTACTCAACTTGATAATTTTATATATATTATCTATTTTATTATTAAAAAGGAAGACCAATTTTGATGTCACAAAACCGCTCCTCATAAATTTTTTCCAATTTTTCCTAAATGGACTTTAACTTCTTACACTTACGTTAGTTTTAATTAGGAGTAAAATAATAAATTAAAACAACCAATTCCGCTTTTCCACTTCCTACTCTCCACATCTCCTTATTGCTGTGCAATCCTAAAGCAGTTACAACACCATCCCTGAAAAGTTATGGACATCTTCACTTCACTATATTTTGCATGTATTTTGAACTTTTGCAGGTATATTTTCAGAACGATGCTTTCCAATTTCTGCAAGAGAAATCACACAAAAGAAACTACATAGGGTAAGCAATGAGCATCATCTTGAGGCTTGCAAGGGCTAATTAGTACTTCTATTCTATTGCTGATCAAAAAACAGTGATTCTATTCAATTTGTTTCTGATATCTGAGACTGCTTTGAGTAAATCAGATAATAAAAAAATAGTGCTTCTATTCAATTTTGTAGAATGTTTCTGACAATATGCTTGAATCACATCTCTCTAGTATACTGTTTTTTGAGTTTGTATGATGATAACAATAATTTGCAATGAGGGAGGGATTGTTTCGTTTCATCTTTACACCAGTACAATGGAGTTCCTAAGGAAGAAAAGAAAAAAGATTTGACATGGTGTAGTTCACTCTATTTTTTTTTTGGGCCCCTATTTTTATAAAAAAACTTGGGGACCCAATGCAGTGCCTTGGTGGCCTACCCCCAAGCTGGGCTTGGTGTTAGAATATGTTTGTGTGTTCTCTTTTCTATTCAGTTCTTTTGTCACTCATGATCTTCAACAGTGTTCCTTTGATTGTACTTTTTCTAGGGGTTTATGTTGGTTTTTGTTTGTTTGTTTGTGTTACTTAATTTGTGTGCGTGTTTTTTATTTTTATTTTTGTTAAAAAAATCAGTGTTCGTATTTTTGTGTTTATGTGTTTATAATTTATTTTGTTAGAAAAAATAGTTGGTTTGGTTGATTAATTTTTGTGTGTTTTTAAAAAAAATAATGTTTTAAATAAAATTAGTTTGTTTGTTTGCTTAATTTAATGTTTTCATTTTTTAAAAAAATTTCGAAGCAAAATTTTTTTTCCCCATATTTGTGCACGCTTCTTTGAACAGTTTGCACTATCACAATTGTCCGCAATTTTTTAAACTTACTTAGACTTAAACACTTTGGGTTTTTTCCCATTTCACTTTTTTAAACTTTTGTTTGTTTTTTTGTGTATAAATTCAGTATTTAAAAATTTGATTTGTTTGTTTACTTAATTTTGTGTATATGTTAAAATTTAGTGCTCTTAAAAAAAATCATATAAAATGAGTTTCTTGGATTTTTTTTTTTTTTTTATTTTTTTTTGTGTAATTGTACTTTCTATAAAAAATTTATAGAAAATGAAATGTTGTTGCATTGTGTTATCAGGTTTATAAAAAAAAAAATTGATGATTATTTTTCTTGGTTTATATCAACATTTGTGTTTGTGTGTTTACAATTTATGTTTTCAAAAAATTAGTTTGTTTGATTGCTTAATTTTGTGTGTGTGTTTTTCTTAAAAACAATTTAATGTTCATAAAATTTGTTTTATTTAAAAAATTAATAGTCGTCATTTTTTAATTTTTTTTTGGGTTTTTTTATTATTTATAGTAATAGTTTTTTATTATTTTTTTGTATATCAAATCTTTTTTACTGCAAGTGTTCCAAGAATATGGGTTTGTGTTTTGGTGTTTTGCGTATACCATTATTACTTACACTTTTTATTTTCTTCATTAAAAAGTAAAAGAAAAAAAATTATGTTAATAGATTTCTTAGAGAAAAAAATTCAATATTATTTCCTTCGCTTATATTTTTTGCAAGTTACTTTATAATTTTGTGTTGTTCAGAATAAACTTCTCGGGTGATTCTCTATCGACACCTATTTGCTCAGACTATAAGTATTCTATACAAATGTTGAGTTTGTAACGCTTGAAACTTGAATAATTGTAAAAGAATTCTATTTGGGCTTAAACAAATATATAATTTCTTTTTCTATGCTTGAAAAAATCAAATATGTAATTTTTTTTTTATATTATTTATATGTTTACTTAATGAGTTTGTGATGGTCAGAACAAATAACTTCTACGGTCGGGTTTTATTAATACTTATCTTCTGCTTCTTTTTTGACTGTAAGTATTTTCAGTTATTTTTTTATATTTAATCGAATGTTTGAAAAATTTACTAGGTAATCTCTTTGACTTTGACTTGCAATTTTATTTAAGAATAATGCTTGAGGCCTCAAATTTGAGGCCTCGAATTTGCCTCCAATTCTTTTTTCTTTTTTCTAAGGCTGTGTTAGTTTGTTTTGTTTTTTTTTTTTTATAATTTTTTCCCCCCTCTCTTTTCTTTTCTTTTCTTTTCTTTTTGTAAGGGTGGTTATATATAGGGGTGTGCTAAAAAACTAGACATTTTGTAAGTGAGTTGGGTTGGATTGATTGGGTGATAAAATTGATTGATCAGTTTTTTTAAAAAAATTTATTTTATTTTATTTGTTAGGCTGCGTTGGTTTGGTTGTTTTTTTTTAAAGGTGGTTATGTGTAGGGGTGTGTCAAAAAACTAAACATCCCGCACCAACTCATCGTACAAAATTATATGGAATTAACGAATTTTAATCAGCAGTCTAACTGATCACTCAATTAGATTGGACTGGTTGAGTGATAAAATTGACTAATCAGTCAAGCTGTTGGTTAAATTTTGTTAATTTCATATAATTTTATACGCTGAGTTGGTACATAATGTCTAATTTTTTTGGCACATTTGTAACAACCTGAAAATTTAAATTGTTCCTTAAATTTTATACTAGTATTATGGTTGTATGTGATAATATATTATTAAATAAATAATAATAAATACAGAATCTAATTTGGCATTGGATTATCAAATATGGAATTAATTAGGGATTATTATTTGGAGCCAAATTAATAGAAATATAGAATTATAATACTAGTTGGGTCAAATTAGAGTTAAAGATAGTAAATAAATAAATATAAAAGTAAGAGTAAATAAATACTAATATTGATAACAATAATAATAATAATAATGGGTGTGGTAGTAAAATAAATAATTAATTTTCTATTGGTATACGATAAAGTGTAATTTAATTAGAGATTGATTTATTTATATAGTTATATTAAAAAATTAGGCCAAAATGTAATTATCTTAAATATTTATTAAAGGTAAGTATAAATCTAATCGAATCTGTGAGAAGATTCGCGCTTGGCCACGTGTTAGCCGAATGAAGTTTTTACCTCCCTATTTATAGGGAGGAGTTGATCAACTCAGGGGAAAGAAAGAAAAAGAAAGAAAGAAATGAAGGAAAATGAAAAAGAAAAAGGGAGGAGTGGGAAGGGAAAGAAAAGGAAAAGAAAGAAAGAAATGAAGGAAAAGAAAAAATAGAGGAAGGAGAAGGGAAAGAAAGGAAGAAAAAAATAATGGAAGTTGAAAGGGTCTTTGATAGTAGAAAGAAAAAGTGAGGTATTAAAGTTAAAGTGAGTTATATTATACATTGAGTCACCATAATATATTTTACGTATGTTTTGATTTACCATAATTTATTTTATATAAGTTATGTTTTATAAATTATATTAATATTTCAGTTACGTGAATTATTTTCTAAACCCTATTTGTTTAAAATGAAACTCATGGATATGTTTGTTTATATTTTAAAGAATATTTGACAATGACCTTATAAACAATTATGTTTTGTAAGTACCACCACGGGAGTCCCACGCCTTAGGGGACTTAAATAACCATTGGCCTCTGTTTGGTCACTTTATGGCTCTCTATTGTCATAGATCTATTGACCTCTGTTCTAAGCGGAGCAAAATGTTGTGCGAAGATAAGTGCTACACTATTGTGGGAGCCACCTCTATAATCTGTACGAGTCACCTCTTGAATCCGTATCTCTGTTCTGATTGTCACTCATGTGATCTCTGTTCTATTATGTTCTGTTCGGTACCGTGGTTATGGTTATTTATTTACATAATCTCAGTTTTGCTACTTAAATGATTATTTGTTCAAACTATGTGATCTTAAATATTTTAGTTACATAACTATCCATGGTTATTTTGTGTTCCTTATACTCTTGGTATAATATTTCTCACTCTGCCATATGCTTATAGCTGTTTACCAATTTTTATGAAACAATGCAATTCAGAAATAACTTTTGGAAAATCTTAGATGTGGGGCTGCGGAATAGACACATACATCACTTTTGTGATTTTTTTTTATATGTAAATATCGGCCTTTTTTGTCAATAAATTTTGTAATAAAAATAGAAACTCCGATGATTATTTTGATACCTTCATTTAAATATTATTTCCGCTTGCGTTTATTAATTTGTTGAAGAATTGGCCGGAGATAACTTCAGTTACTGGCTATCGCGATATTTAACTCTTGGGTACGGGGAGCGGGTCGTGACAAGATCCCTACACATAACCATCCTTAAAAACAAAACAAAAAAACTAACACACACAGCCAAAAAAAAAGAAAAAAAAAAAAGCATTCGAGACAAATTCGAGGCCTCTAGCACTATCGTTTATTTAATTCTCCACAAAATGAGGTTACTACTTAAAACAATATGCATTATAAGAATGAAAAATTTTAATTTAATCAATGTACATGGTTGGCAAACTAATTTTTACATGTATCTTATATATTTTTTGTAGGATTTGCAGGTCTCATGTTAATAATTATCTGTCATAATCCGAGAGGATAGGTTAATGTTATCTCAAGTAGACAACCCAAGAGGGGTGAATTGGGTTATTAAAAAATTTTACAATATTAAAATTCATAAACACAATATTCAGAATTTTAACAAATAAAAAACAGAATAATAAGTATCAATATAAAAGTAAGAGAAATAGGGAGAGAAAATTAAACACTGAGATTTATAGTGGTTCAGCACCCCAAGCCTACGTCCACTCCCCAAGGAACCTCCTTGAGAATTTATTTACTATCAAAATGAATTAATACACTACAAAGTCTTCATCAAACTTGTGGATTTTGTACAGAACTTACTCTTATCTATTGAGCCTTACTCAACAATAAATGTTTTACCCTTACAAAAATCTCTCACAAAAATAATGAATAAAAATAAATGGTACTTAAACCCTCTTTTACAATAATTCTCTCACAAAGAGTAGATATGAAAATGTAAGAACAAATGGTACACTTAGATCTAAAAGTGAAAGACCATAATACAATATACTCAAAATTTTGGAGTATATAGAAATTTTTTTCTCTTCAAGTTCTTGATTTTTCTCCACACATAATACTTTTATTTATACCTGAAAATATACCCGTTGGAAGTAGGACGTTCTTTACTGACGTCATGGATTACATGGGCACGCTCCTTGATTTCAAATAGACAACAAAGGTTAATAATTAAAAAGATGATAAAAATAAGACTAACTTTTTTTTTTCTTTTTTTTTTTTTCCAAACATGGAGCCATCGTTTTTCTTTAGTAGGTAATTTGACCCAAATAATATAATACAAAATTCACAACTTTCAAACAAGCAAATGATTTGCTCCATCTTTTTCTTCTTGTTTTATTATAATATATATATATATATATATATGTGTGTGTGTGTGTGTGTGTGTGTGTGACATGATATAATCAATGTAATGTAAAAAGTCTAATTGCTCACGTGATGTATTCTATTTATATTATATGCATTATAGATAATATTCTAATTAAATATTTGCATATATAATAAAATCTTTTTAAGTAATATTTATAATACATCTAAACATATATATCCTCTTAAGTTTTTATAGCGATTTTAAACTAAATATAACCTACCACTTCATGTGGATATATCGCTTTTATCAAAAGAAGACAACTCATCAATATCAAATTTATTAAAATAATACAATCAATCAATATCAAATTTGTCAAAAGATGAATAGTGTTCAGCGTAATTTTTCAAAAAGTGAATAGTAAAAAATATTTTTATTTAAATAATATTTAACAAATGTATCATACAATATATATTTTAAACAGATAATATTTGGTGTCAAATAATATATATATTAAAAAATTTAAATTCTTGCAAATAATATTTTAGATATCATCAAAATTAAAGAATATGATTAATAATCTCCCCCTTTTTGATGATGACAATATTTGTATGGATTTGACACAAAATAAAAATCAACAAGTTATTTGATAATTTTGCAACATAAGATATTTAAAGCACATGCATGCACAACAATTCAAAATCATACTTTTTCTGCCCCTTTGACATCATCAAAATAAAATATGGAAATAGGAAACAAACACATTTGATACAATAATCTAATATGCAAAAAATATAATAATGGTCCTTAGGTCTTGTCGAGATCATTGTGGGGATTTTGGAGCATCTCTGGTGCACAAAATGTTGACAAACAAAAGATTTGAGCAGATATGCATGGAGTATTGGATCGATGGAGTGTATAAAAAATGACAAGGATGATAGGCAAAGATACAAAATTATCAAGTGTTAGAGAGAAAAAATTGTTTTACCTTTTTGTGTAATCATGTCATTCCTTATCTTAGCTATCAATGGTTCGGACATACATGAGGTGCTTGTAATGCAGGCAAATGAGAGGTTACCAGTGGTGCAGGCACACGTTATTCTTGTAAATGAGGGTCCTAGTGTTATTGGTAATCGGAATGATATCGATGCTATTAATAACACTATGGCACTGACTACACAAGCAATGACTGCAGTTTCTAATATGACTCGACGATTACAAGCAAAAATACAAGAAAATCAGCAATGAAGAAATGAGGTGTGCTTGTTAAAACAACAACTGACTAATATTCGTAAGGAGAAGAGAGAGCTAGAAAGGAAAAATGCGCAGTTGGAGAATGCGTTGCAATATTATGCAACGGTTATAATGCCAAGATTCACAGAAGTTGAAAATAGAAAGAGGTATGTAAAGGAGGCTCATGAAAAGTTGTTGAGAGAAGTGAAATGAAAAAAATCTGTAAAGCCTTTTGAAAAAGTTACATGTAATCGAATAATATTTTCTCCT
Organism: Camellia japonica; assembly: GCA_030407325.1. Taxonomy (NCBI): domain Eukaryota; kingdom Viridiplantae; phylum Streptophyta; class Magnoliopsida; order Ericales; family Theaceae; genus Camellia; species Camellia japonica. The sequence continues at coordinate 9,521,242 of JAPPVO010000032.1, read as the reverse complement.
TCTAAAATAAAATTGCAAGCATTTTTCCTTTTTTTATTTTTTATTTTTTTTTAAAAAAAAATTCCATCTTTGCAAAAAAAATGGTTCGTGCAGATAAGGAATAAAAAAAAAATTATATATACTCCCCCTAAAATGATACACAGGATACACAATTTATTTTATTTTATTATTAATATCAAAATATTACATAATATGAGTCTCCCCCCAAAATTAATGCACTAAAAATTACATAAATTGGAAAAAACAAATTACTAATCTATAATACCAAACGTCATTAAGATCCAGCCATAAACAACTACACCAAGTGCACTAGCATAAAAAGAGAAAAAACAAATAAAAATAATTTCTTTAGACAAGGTAGAAGCAATCATTATTAAATTTAAGAGAGTTTGGAGCACATACAACAAGATAAAAAAATATAACATAGTGCAAAATTAATTTTAACATGTTGATCGGCGATGACCTTGATGATCGGAGAGAATGGAGAAGATCGTGTAGATCAGTGATGAATTTTGGTAGATCGGTGATGGGATCTTGGTGGATCAATAATTGATTTTGACGGATCGGTAATTGATCTTGATGAATCGGAAATGATGTTGAAGATCGGTGATGGAAGTAGAGTAGTGATGGATCTTGGTAAGTCGGTGAGGAACTTGGGTGAATGATGGTAGTGATGAAGGTGATGGATGATGTTGTGGATGGTGGAGCTGCTGGTGGACGATGGTGAGGATAAAGACGTTGTCTGAGGATGAGAGGAAGAAAGAGAGAGCAAGAGAAAGAGAAAAACAGAGAGTGAGAAATAGAGATAGAGTGGGTGAGAGAGAGAACCAGAGCCGGAGAGAAATATAAATATATATATATAATTTTTTTTTTAAATTTAAATTTAAATTTAAATTTTTTTTATTAAAAAATAAAAAATAAATAATATTATATAGGAGTATTCATCATACCAAATTCAGTTCTAATATAACAAAATTGTTCTTTATCAAGTGGCATGGTAAATATGTCAGCTAATTGGCGATTTGTAGGCATAAATTCAAGTTCAATGTCACATTTAAGTACATGATCTCTTAGAAAATGATGCCTTATTTCAATGTGTTTAGTGCGTGAATGCTGAATAGGATTTTTTAAAAGGTTAATGGCAATTGTGTTGTCACATTTTATAGGAATATGATCATAGTGAAGTCCAAAATCTTGAAGTTATTGTTTCATCCAAAGCAATTGTGCACAACACCCAGCGGTGATAATGTATTTTGTTTCAGCAGTTGATAGAGCCACTGAGTTTTGTTTTTTGCAAAATCAAAAAGTGAGAGAGTGTCCAAAAAAATGACAAGTGCCACTAGTGCTTTTTCGGTCAAGTCTACAATCCGCAAAGTCGGCATCTGAATAACCAAAAAGTTCAAAAGTGGTTCCCTTAGGATACTATAATCCCAAATTTGGAGTGTCGACAAGATATCTAAAAATACGTTTGACTGTAATGATGTATGACTCTTTCAGTGCGGATTGAAAACGTGCACACATACAAACACTAAATATTATATCGGGTCTACTTGCAGTAAGATAGAGTAAGGAATCAATCATATCTCGATATTTCTTTTCATCTACAGGTTTACCTTGCTCATCTTTGTCGATTTTTATTGATGTGCTCATTGAAGTTGCTGTAGGCTTTGATGATTCCATTTCAAACCTTTTGAGTAGATCCTTGATATATTTCGTTTGATTTAAATAGATTTCATCGTTAGTTTGTTTAATTTGTAAACCAATGAAGTAATTTAATTCCCCCATCACACTCATTTCAAATTCATCCTGCATATCTTTAGCAAACTCTTTGCACAAATTTTCATTAGTAGCATCACAAATGATATCATCAACATAAATTTGAATAATTAGTATATCTTCCTTTTTTTTTTATTTTTATAAAAAGTGTTGTATCAATTTTGCCTCTAGAAAAACCTTTGTCAAGTAGAAAATTACTTAATCTTTCATATCATGCTCTAGGAGCTTGTTTCAAGCCATATAAAGCTTTTGAGAGTTTGAAAACATGATCCGGGTATTTATGACTTTCAAAACCAGGAGGTCGTTCAACACAAACTTACTCCAAAATGTACCCATTTAAGAAAGCACTTTTAACATCCATTTGATACAATTTGAAATCTTTAAAACATGCAAAAGCAAGTAACATTCTAATAGCTTCAAGTCTAGCAATCGGTGCAAAAGTTTCATCAAAATCAATGCCTTCTTCTTAATTATAACCTTGGGCTACCAATCTAGCTTTATTTATAGTAACAACTCCAGGTTCATCCATTTTATTTCAAAAAACCCATTTTGTACCAATAACGAGATGATCCTTAGGTCGAGGGGTCAAAAATCAAACTTCATTTATTTCAAATTGATTTAATTCTTCTTGCATTACGAAAATCAGTTTTCATCATTTTCAGCTTCTAAAAACGATTCTTGTTCAATTTGTGAAACAAACGTTAAGTTACCACAAATATTTCTAACAGAGGAACGAGTTTTTATACCTTCCGCCACATCACCTATGATGAGGTCTTTGGAGTGGCCATGAGCATACTTCTATTCTTTTGGTAGATTTGAGTCATTTTCTGGAAAAGCATATATTTCTTGAAGTTTCTCCATTGTTATTTTTTCTTCATGTTCGCTTAATGGATTTTATTCATTTTCTTTTATGTTGTCACGACCCAATCCCAGGGGCTTAGGGTTGGAATCGCAACTTACTAACTTTTTCTATTTGTAGTAAATTAAACTGCGCAAGCGGAGTTAAAAATAATTAAACAGGAAATTACTCCATTTTACTATTTTAATAAGAGAAAATACATTAATATGGCTTTTATTATTTTAGTATTCAGTGATTGGCCCCGAGTAGAACAGAATGGGGCAAAGTATATATAAAAAAAAAAAAAGAGGAGGAGAAGGAAAAAAAAAGTTCAACATCAATTCACGTGCGGTTCCATTTCTTGGGGTTAAGGGTTTTCCTCTACATCTCGTCACCTGAAATGGTAACAACTATAAGCACACAGCAGAGTGAGAAATATTATGCCAAGAGTACAGTGAATACAAAATAACCATGGATAGTTAGTTAAGCCAAAACATTTACATAACTCAATTTGGTAAATAAATCATTTAAGGGGCAGAAACTGAAATATGAAAATTACGTAAATAAATAACCATAATCACGGTACAGAACAGAACAGAACAGAGGTCACAGAAGTGACAATTAGAACAGAGGTCAATGGATCCATGACAAACAGAGGACCACGAAGTGGCCAAACAGAGGCCAATAGTTATTTAAGTCTCCCAAGGCGTGGGACTCCCGTGGTGGTACTAAAACATAATTGTTTATAAGGCCATAGTTAAATATATATTAAAATTTAAACAAACATATCCATGTGTTTCATTTTAAACAAATAGAGTTTAGAAAATAACCCACGTAATTGAAATATTAATATAATTTATAAAATATAAACTTGTATAAAATAATTTATGGTAAGTCAAAACATACGAAAAATATATTATGGTGACTCAAGGTATAATATAACTCATCTTAAGATTGAGTCTTACTACTCCCCTCCTATTTATGCTGTGTTCCCTTGTTTCTATCTCTCTCTATCTCTCTTTCCGTTTGGTCACTTATTATTTCACAGCCACCCCTCACTTCCTTATATACACGTTACATGGTGCTGACTCATCCCGTTATGATGACCCCATATAGATGACTCAACTCTCCTATTTGTTTAGGTGGCATAGGTGTCTCTATTCTACTTCTTCAAGGCAATTGCCAAATCTCCTCTAAATAAATGGTTTGATTTGCTAATCTTCAGAAATCTCTTGCATTAAACATTAGATAAAGGCAAGTTGATTTTCTCTCCTTTTTTTTTTTTTTCATATATGTATATTATTATTATTTTACCTAAATTTTACATTGACTCTAATAAATAAATTAAATTATATTCTATAGCATATCATCATAATATTAATTATTTTGTTTTACTATGACACATTATTATTATTCTCATTCTATATATTTATTTTATTATCACTGTCAAAATAATATATTACAACATACAACCATGATTATATATAACCATAAGTATTTACGTGATATTTAAATAAACGTTTAGGGTGTCACATATGTAAACGCTCCCCATGCTAAGTTGATTTTCTACAATATCATTACTTACAAGATTCTTAGAAATAATGTTGTTAGATTTATCAAAAGCAACATGCACAGATTCTTCAACAAGTAGAGTTCTTTTATTGAATACTCTATAAGTTTTACTGGAAATTGAATAACCAAGAAATATAGTTTCATCCGATTTAGTATCAAATTTTCCTAAGTTATCTTTATTGTTATTCAATACAAAACATTTACAACCAAATGCAAGTAACTAACATTAGATTTTCTACCTTTCCAAATTTCATAAGGGGTTTTCTTAAGAATAGGTCTAATCATAACTTGGTTTACAACATAGCATGCAGTGTTAATGGCTTCCGCCCAAAAATATTTAGGCAAATTATTTTCACAAAGCATAGTACGGGCCATTTCTTCAAGAGTTCTATTTTTTATTTCAACTACACCATTTTGTTGAGAAGTTATAGGGGCAGAAAAATTATGATTAATTCCAAACTCCTCACAAAATATAATAAAATCATCATTTTCAAATTCTTTACCATGATCACTTCTAATACTATAAATATTAAGATTTTTTTCATTTTGAATTCTTTTACAAAGTCTTGAGAAATTATAAAAAGCTTCATTTTTGTGTGCTAAAAATAATACCCATATATATCTAATATAATCATCAACACAAACAAAAGCATATGATTTTCCTCCTAAACTTAATGTTCTAGATGGTCCGAATAAATCAATATGCAAGAGTTGAAGTGGTTTAGTAGTTGAAACGATATTTTTGGATTTAAAAGAAATTCTAATTTGTTTTCCAAATTGACATGCATCGTAAAGTTTGTCTTTTTCAAAAATAATTTTTGATAAACCAATGATTAACTCATTTTTTGAAAGTTTGAAAATTAAATCAAAATGAGCATGTTCTAATCTTCTATGCCAAAACCAACCATTATCATTTATAGCAGATAAACATTTAATATTAAAATGAGAAAACAAATTATGCAAATCAAACACATATACATTCTCATGTCTATAACTTACAGATAAAGTTTTGTTTTCTAGGGTGTTTTCAACAGTGCAATGAGTTTTCTAAAAAATAACTATATGCCTTTTGTGGGGACATAACTTTTGAGTAACAGCATGTGGCCGAGGTGGCACCGGAGTGCCAGCCGAGGTGCCATGTGTCTTGGTCACGACGCCGAGATGATCTCGGCTAGGCCGAGGTTATCTGCAGAGATACCGAAATCTGGGATAAGCGGATAAGGGACAAGAGTCCTAGAGTGGGAAAGGACTTCAGTTTGGGTAAATATAAGACTCTTAGAGAGTTTATCCTAATCTTACTGGGAGTCCAAGATTAATAGTAATTCTAAATCCATTAAAGCTAGGCTTCTATTGGGATTAGGTTTGTATTGGCTATAAAAGAGAGGCACCCTCATGGATCTAAGGTGTCACGACCCGCTCCCCGTACCCAAGGGTTAAGCATCGTGATGACTAGTAACTGAGGTTATCTCCAGCCAATTCTTAAACAAATTAATAAACGTGAGCGGAAGTAAAATTTAAATAAGGGTACCAAAATAATCATCGGAGCTTCTATTTTTATTACAAAATTTACTGACCAAAAAGGTCAATATTTACATAGAGAAATATCATAAAAGTGTTGTGTGTGTGTCTATTCCGTAGCCCCGTATCTAAGACTTTCCAAAAGCTATTTCTGAATTGCATTGTTTCCTGAAAATTAGTAAACAGCTATAAGCATATGGCAGAGTGAGAAATATTATACCAAGAGTATAAGGGATACAAAATAACCATGGATAGTTAATTAAGCCAAAACATTTACATAACTCAGTTTGGTAAATAAATCATTTAAGTTGCAGAAACTGAAATACAGAAATTATGTAAATAAATAACCATAACCACGGTACTGAACAGAACAGAACAGAACAGAGGTCACAGAAGTGACAATCTATAGCGATCCCGGTATTCCCTCTACTGTTCAGTTGTACTCCGGACTCGGTTCCGTGGAGTTAGTAGTTGTGTCTATCTTGTTGTCGGCCTTTAATTCCATTTGTAAGAGTTTTGGGATGTTTTGGGCAGGTGTGTTATAGGTTGGTTGAGCCTGAGTCTCAAATCTAGTTGTCCAGGTTTTTGGTGTTACGCTCGAGCGGGTTGTTCTGCGCTCGAGCGGGGTTTGGTTTTTGGCTGTCCGCTCGAGCGGGACTTCTTGCGCTCGAGCGGTATTTACACACTCACAGTATTTTGTTTTCTGCAAAACTTCTGCAGATGTGATTTCTACGCTCGAACGGGTTGCGCTCGAGCGGGCTTGTAGGCGCTCGAGCGGGGAGTACATTGTAGGTGTAAGTTCTGGGAGGGGGAAATCTGCGCTCAAGCGGACGGGTTTTCGCGCTCGAGCGGGTCGTCTTACGCTCGAGCGGACCTAGATTTTTGTTCTTAACACTCGAGCAGACATGTCGTATATCAGTACACAGTCGGGCATTTTTAGATCACTTTTACAACCTTATTCTCTCTCTTACTTTTCAAAAACACCATTTGAGAGCTTCTCTCTCTAAGTTCTTCACTTCTCTCTAAGTGTTGATCTAGCTAGAGTGTTTTCCAAACCTTTGGCCTTTACAAAAAGGTTGTTGATCGTCGTGGGCTATCTTTTGATCCAAGAATCTCGGGATTTGGAGCATCTTCACTTTTGTCATCTCCTTCGTTGGGTTTCATCTTTTGAGGTAGGGATTCCTACTCACTACTATGGGTTTTGACATGGATTTTTGGGCATTTTGTTAAATGGTTGATTTTGGGAGTTAGGGTTTAAAAAGGTTAAAAAGGGGTTTTGTTATTTTGATTCTAAAAATGTGTATTTTGGATTTCAAGATAATAATATTGTTGTTGGTTGTTGATATATAGACCATTGGGTCAGTATTTGGAAATGGGGTAGAAAACCCTAATTTGTTGTATAAATTAATTGGTATAATTAATTTTGGGTTAAATGTGGTTATATGGAATTGAGTTGGAAATAGTCAAATTGGCTCATTATATGGTAGAATGGTGGAGTTGGATTTATTAATCGCTCTTTTTTTAAAACATTGATATTTTATCTGTTGGAGCTTTTATTATCTGTTTAGAAATAATTGCTTGGGCTACCGGGGAGGGTAGTTTTTGATTGTTGTAGACAATGCATGATGATTAGGAAACTAAAATCAATTGAACGTGTCCATAGAGTATGACGGTTGATAGAATACATTAACGTTATGTATTGATTGATTGTGTATATGACTTATATGTATATACATTGTGTGTGTGTGTGGGGGGGAGGAGATAGGGGATGTACTCCACGGTTTAGGGGAAGATGGGGGATGGACCTCTAAACCGGATGTTATTTGGGAAAAGATAGGGGATGGACTCCACTGATACAGCTCATATGCTTGTCAGTTTATGTGTTGATACAACTCATATGCTTATCTTTGGAAGTGTTGATATAGCTTATATGCTTATCTGGTGATTGTTGATACAGCTAGTAGGCTTATCTACTGTGAAATGAGAACTGTTTAAAGTGAGTCTTGTCTCATGTAAGTTGTTGGCCAAGTTCTGAGCCATAGTTGTGAATTGTGAGCTTGTTAAGGGATGGAAAATGAAATGAAACATAGACACGGTTATCACGTAATGGAAATGGAGTTATAAATTGATCTTTGTGAGTTAAACATTTATCAATTGCTGATGTCTTAGTTATTGCTCATATTGTGTTTAGCATATCTCTACTGGGCGTTGGCTCACCCTTTATGGGACACCATTTTCAGGTACAGGTAGCATGCCACCTCCAAGGACATAGCTTGGACGGATGTGGGAGTTGAAGACTCATTTTGATTATTTTGTTGTATTACATGTACATCAAGCCACGGGTTTATTTTGTTTAGAGTTAGTACTCTTCTTTTGTGAAACCAAGTGTTAACTTGGAAAGCTGTAAGCCTATAGGGCACTTGCTTTTGTTGTTAACATGTAATACTGTTGTAAGAATTACTCTGATGAATGAAAAGGTGTTGATTTCTTTATATCATTGCATGTCTAATATGATGGGATTTATGTATTATTTTGAGGGCGTTACACAATCAGAACAGATGTATGGATTCAAGAGGTGGCTCGTACGGATTCTAGAGGTAGCTCCCACAATAGTGTAGCACTTAGCTCCGCACAGCATTTTGCTCCGCACAAAACAGAGGTACGGATTCAAGAGGTGGCTCGTACGAATTCTAGAGGTGGCTTCCACAATAGTGTAGCACTTAGCTCCGCACAGCACTTCGCTCCGCATAGAACAGAGGTCAATGGATCAGAGGGCCACAAAGTAACCAAACAGAGGCCAATGGTTATTTAAGTTCCCCAAGGCGTGGGACTCCCGTGGTGATACTTACAAAACATAATTGTTTATAAGGTTATAGTCAAATATTCTTTAAAATATAAACAATCATATCCATGAATTTCCTTTTCAGAAATAGGGTTCAGATAATAATCCACGTAACTGAAATCTTTATGAAACATAACTTTTATTAATATATTAATAAAACGTAACTTGTATAAAACAGATTTTGGTACGTGAAAACATGCGTAAAATACATTTTGGTGACTCAAGGTATAATATAACTCACCTTAACATTAATACCTTACTCTTTTTTCCACTACCAAAGACTCTTTCAGCTTCCATTAATTTTTCTTCATTTCTTTTATTTCTTTCACTCTTCTTTTCTTTCTTTCTTTTCTTTCTTCTCCTTTCCTTTATTTTCTTCTTCTTTCTCCGGCCTAGATCAGCGCCTCCTTATTTATAGGGAATAAGGCGCATACGTGGTAGATTCAATAATAAATTCATAGATTCGTTCTTATCCTTAATAGATATTCTTAAACAAATCAATAAACGCGAGCGGAAGTAAAATTTAAATAAGGGTACCAAAATAATCATCGGATCTTCTATTTTTATTACAAAATTTACTGACCAAAAAGGTCGATATGTACATAGAGAAATATCATAAAAGTGTTGTGTGTGTGTCTATTCCGCAGCCCCGCATCTAAGACTTTTCAAAAGCTATTTTTGAATTACATTGTTTCCTGAAAATTGGTAAACAGCTATAAGCACATGGCAGAGTGAGAAATACTATACCAAGAGTATAAGGGACACGAAATAACCATGGATAGTTAATTACGCCAAAACATTTACATAACTCAGTTTGGTAAATAATCATTGGTAAACAAATCATTTAAGTTGCAGAAACTGAAATACAGAAATTATGTAAATAAATAACCATAACCACGATACTGAACAAAATAGAACAGAGGTCACAGAAGTGACAGTCAGAACAGAGGTACGAATTCAAGAGGTGGCTCGTACGGATTCTAGAGGTGGCTCCCACAATAATATAGCACTTAGCTCCGCACAGCATTTTGCTCCGCACAGAACAGAGGTACAGATTCAAGATGTGACTCGTACAGATTCTAGATGTGGCTCCTACAATAGTGTAGTACTTAACTCCACACAGCACTTTGCTTCGCACAAAACAAAGGTCAATGGATCCATGACAAATAGAGGACCACAAAGTAGTCAAACAGAAGCCAATGGTTATTTAAGTCTCCCAAGGCGTGGGACACCCGTGGTGGTACTTACAAAACATAATTGTTTATAAGGTCATAGTCAAATATTCTTTAAAATATAACCAAACATATCCATGGGTTTCATCTTCACAAATAAGGTTAAAAAATTAAACCACATAACTGAAATGTTTATATAATTTATAATAGTTTATAAAACATAACTTGTATAAAATAAATATGGTGAGTCAAAAGATAAGTAAAATACATTTTCGTGACCCAAGGTATAATATAATTCACCTTAACTTTAATACCTTACTCTTTCTTTCTACTATCAAAGACCCTCTCAGCTTCCACTATTTCTTTCTCCCTTTTCTTTCTTTCTTTCTTTCTTCTCATTTCCTTTTTTTTCTTCTTCTTTCTCCGACCCAGATCAGCGCCTCCTTATTTATAGGGAGTAAGGCGCATACGTGGCAGATTCAATAATAAATTCACAAATTCGTTCTTATCCTTAATAGATATTTAAGATAATTACCTTTTGACCCAACATTTTAATATAATTATAAATAAATTAATTCTTAATTAAATTACACTTTATCGTATACCAAGAGAAAATAAATTATTTATTTTACTACCACACCCATTATTATTATTATTATTATTATTATATATTATTATTATTATTATTATTATTTTTTGACCCCTAAACTTTTACTAATTATATTGTTTTACAAAATTACGCATAATAATATATATAAAAATTATATATTTTCGAACTGAGATTAAATAATATTAGTATAAATTCTACAGAATAATTAAAAATTTGGGTTCTTACAATCTTCCCTCATTTTAAAATTTCGTCCTCGAAATTTGTCATATGTAAGCTATCCGCTGCGCACTCTGATAAATATATATTAGATGATCAATCTGATAGAAAATACTGCCTCAAAAAAAACTTTACCAAAAATAACTCATTGTCTAGTTGTCAAAAATTGTTTTTGGCCAAAATAAAAAATAAGGAGCGACTTTAAAAACTTTTCACTCGTTTTGCTTACGATAAAAATAAATAAAAATAAAATAAAATGAGAACACAATGACAGAATCATATGCAAGAGTTGAAAAAATTTGAGATGAACGTTTCATTGATAGAAAATAGTTTCAAAATTAGTATCTTTATAATTTGAACCCATTTTTTAAAAAACATCAAAATAATTTTTTTTGTTTTGAATACTGAACTGAAAATCATATGTATTTAATTATATTTTAATTTTGGTGGGTGCTTGAGCCCGACATCCTTCTTTTCTTGTCATTCTTTTGTAAGTATCACCACGAGAGTCCCACGCCTTGGGGGACTTAAATAACCATTGGCCTCTGTTTGGTTACTTTGTGGCCCTTTGATCCATTGACCTCTATTCTGTGCGGAGCAAAGTGCTATGCGGAGCTAAGTGCTACACTATTGTGGGAGCCACCTCTATAATCCGTACGAGCCACCTCTTGAATCCGTACCTCTGTTCTATGCGAACCAAAGTGCTGTGCAGAGCTAAGTGCTATACTATTGTGGGAGCCACCTTTAGAATCCGTACGAGCCACCTCTTGAATCCGTACCTCTGTTCTGATTGTCACTTCTGTGACCTCTGTTCTATTCTGTTCAGTACCGTGGTTATGGTTATTTATTTACATAATTTATGTATTTCAGTTTTTGCTACTTAAATGATTTATTTACCAAACTGAGTTATGTAAATGTTTTGACCTAATTAACTATCCATGGTTATTTCGTGTCCCTTATACTCTTGGTATAATATTTCTCACTCTGCCATGTGCTTATAGTTGTTTACCAATTTTCAGGAAACAATGCAATTCAGAAATAGCTTTTGGAAAGTCTTAGATGCGAGGCTGCGGAATAGACACACACAACACTTTTATTGATATTTTTATATGTAAATATCGGCCTTTTTGGTCAATAAATTTTGTAATAAAAATAGAAGCTCCAATGAATATTTTGGTACCCTCATTTAAATATTACTTCCGCTTGCTTTTATTGATTTGTTTAAGAATTGACCGTAGGTAACTTCAGTTACTGGCCATCATGATTCTTAACCCTTGGGTACGGGGAGCGGGTCGTGACAAGTGGTATCAAAGCAATAGTTTATAAATAAAAAAAAAAATCATCATTGGAGCATAGGACACACGCACATTTAAGAAGTAGGATTACGGGTAATTAGTACCGAATTATTATATTTTGTTAGTCCATTTAATTATATTATAATTTTATATGATTATATATATATATAATAAATTTTTTTTTTTTAGTGTGCCTAATTTGTGAAGGATATTAGATATAATTTATATTTATTACAGTAAAAGAAGGAAAAGAAACAGAGGATGTCGGGCTCAAGTACCCACCAAAATTATAATATAATTAAATACATATAATTTTCAGTTCAGTATTCAAAAAAAAATTTATTTTTATGCTTTTTAAAAAGTGGGTTCAACTTATAAAGATACTAATTTTGAAACCATTTCCCATCAATGAAAAGTTAATCTCAAAATTTTTAATTCTTGCATATAATTCTGTCATTGTGTTCTCATTTTTATCGTAAACAAAACGAGTGAAAAGTTTTTAAAGTCGCTCTTTATTTCTTATTTTGGCCCAAAACAATTTTTGACAACTAGACAATGAGTTATTTTTGGTAAAAAAATTTTTTGAGGTAGTATTTTCTATCAGATTAAGCATCTAATATATATTTATCAGAGTGCGCAGCGGATAGCTTACATATGACAAATTTCGAGGACGAAATTTTAAAAGGAGGGAAGATTGTAACAACCTAGATTTTTAATTATTCTGTAGAATTTATACTAATATTATTTAATCTCAGTTCGGAAAATATATAATTTATTATATATTATTATGCGTAATTTTGTAAAACAATATAATTAGTAAAAGTTTAGGGGTCAAAATAATAATAATAATGGGTGTGGTAGTAAAACAAATAATTTATTTTCTGTTGGTATACGATAAAGTGTAATTTAATTAAGAATTAATTTATTGTATTAAAATATTGGGTCAAAGGGTAATTATCTTAAATATCTATTAAAGATAAGAATAAATCTATATAACTAATTAATTGAATCTGGAGAGAGATTTGCTCGCCACGCAACGCTTGCTAATGATCGTCCCTCCCTATAAATAAGAGGAGATAGTTAACTGAGTGAAAAGAAACAGAAAGAAGAAAGGAGAAGAAAAGAAAGGAAAGGAAAGGAGAAGAAAGAAAGAAAGAGAGAAAGAAATGAGAAATAAAGGAAGAAAAAAATAGTGGAAGCTGAGAGGGTTTTTGATAGTAGAAAGAAAGAGTAAGGTATTAAAGTTAAGGTGAGTTATATTATACCTTGAGTCACCAAAATGTATTTTACCTATGTTTTGACTCACCATATTTATTTTATACAAGTTATGTTTTATAAACTATTATAAATTATATAAACATTTCAGTTATGTGGTTTAATTTCTGAACCCTATTTGTGAAGATGAAACCCATGGATATGTTTGGGTATATTTTAAAAAATATTTGACTATGATCTTATAAACAATTATGTTTTGTAAGTACCACCACGGGAGTCCCACGCCTTGGGGGACTTAAATAACCCTTGGCTTCTGTTTGACTACTTTATGGTCCTCTGTTTGTCATAAATCCATTGACCTCTGTTTTGTGCGGAGCAAAGTGCTGTGTGGAGCTAAGTGCTACACTATTGTGGGAGTCACCTCTAGAATCCGTACGAGCCACCTCTTGAATCTGTACCTCTGTTCTGTGCGGAGCTAAGTGCTACACTATTGTGGGAGCCACCTCTAGAATCCGTACGAGCCAGCTCTTGAATCCGTACCTTTGTTCTGACTGTCACTTCTGTGACCTCTGTTCTGTTCTGTTCTGTACCGTGATTATGGTCATTTACTTACATAATTTCGGTGTTTCAGTTTCTGCCACTTAAATGATTTGTTTACCAAATTACCGTAGTTATGGTTAATTATGTACATAATCTCAGTTTTGCTACTTAAAGGATTATTTGTTCCGACTAAGTTATCTTAAATGTTTTGGCCTAACTAACTATCCATAGTTATTTCGTGTCTCTTATACTCTTGGTATAATATTTCTCACTCTGCCATGTGTTTGTAGTTGTTTACCAATTTTCAGGAAACATGCAATTCAGAAATAGCTTTTGGAAAGTCTTAGACGCGGGACTACGGAATAGACACACACACAGTATTTTTATGATATTTTTATATGTAAATATCGACCTTTTTGATCAGTAAATTTTGTAATAAAAATAGAAGCTTCGATAATTATTTTGGTACCCTCACTTAAATTTTACTTCCGCTCGTGTTTATTGATTTGTTTAAGAATTAGCCGGAGGTAACCTCAGTTACTGGCCATCACGATGTTTAACCCTTAGATACGGGGAGCGGGTTGTGACAAATGGTATCAGAGCAATGGTTTATGAAAAATAAAAAAATCATCATTGGAAGATAGGACACATGCACATTTAAGAAGTAGGATAGCGGGTAATTAGTACCTAAATATTATATTCTGTTAGTCGATTAATTTATATATAATTTTATATGAATTTATATATATTAATTTTTTTTTTTTGTGCATAATTTGTGACGGATAATAGATATAATTTATATTTGTTATAGCAAAAGAGGGAAAAGAAACAAAGGATGTCGGGTTTAAGCACCCAAAAAAATTATAATATAATTAAATACATATAATTTTCAGCTTAGTATTCAAAAAAAAAAAATAATAATTTCGATGTTTTTTTTTAAAGTGGGTTCAAATCATAAAGATACGAATTTTGAAACTATTTCCCATCAATGAAAAGTTCATCTCAATTTTTTTCAGCTCTTACATATGATTTCTGTCATTGTGTTCTCATTTTATTTTATTTTATTTTTATCGTAAGCAATACGAGTGAAAAGTTTTTAAAGTCACCCATTATTTTTCATTTTAGCCCAATCCAATTCTTAACAACTAGATAGTGAGTTGTTTTTGGTAAAAAAAAATTTTGAGGTAGTATTTTCTATCAGATTAATCATCTAATATATATTTATCTGAGTGCGCAGCGGATAGCTTACACACATGACAAATTTCGAGGACGAATTTTAAAATGAGAGAAGATTGTAACAACCCAGATTTTTAATTATTCTGTAAAATTTATACTAATATTATTTAATCTCAGTTCGGAAAATATATAATTTATTATATATTATTATGCGTAATTTTGTAAAATAATATAATTATTAAAAAGTTTAAGGGTCAAAATATAAATAATAATAATGATAATAATAATGATAATAATAATAATAATAATGGGTGTGATAATAAAATAAATAATTAATTTTATATTGATATACGTTAAGAGTGTAATTTAATTAGAAATTAAATTATTTATATAATTATATTAAAAAATTGAGTCAAAAGGTAATTATCTTAAATATCTGTTAAGAATAATAATGAATTTATATGATTATGAATTAAATATGAGGGAAAGCGACGCCTAACCACGTGGAGGCCACGTACGCGTCTCTCCTCCCTATAAAAGGAAGAAGGTGTTTCACCTGAAGAAAGGAAAAGATAGAAAAGAAAAGAAAGAAGAAAGAAAGGAAAGGAAATGAAAAAAAGAAAGGAAGAGAGAAAGGAAGTGAGAAATAATGGAAGCTAAGAGGGTTTTTGATAGTGGAAAGAAAGAGTAAGGTATTAAAGTTAAGGTGAGTTATATTATACCTTGAGTTATATTGACTTACCAAAATCTATTTTATACAAGTTATGTTTTATTAGTATATTAATAAAAGTTATGTTTTATAAAGATTTCAATTACGTGGATTATTTTCTGAACCCTATTTGCTTGAAAGGAAACCCATGGATATATTTGTTTATATTTTAAGAAATATTTGGTTATGACCTTATAAATAATTATGTTTTGTAAGTATCACCACGGGAGTCCCACGCTTGTCACAACCCGCTCCCCGTACCCCAGTGTTAAGTATCGTGATGGCCAGTAACTGAAGTTACCTCCGGCCAATTCATAAACAAATTAATAAACGCGAGCGGAAGTAATATTTAAATGAGGGTACCAAAATAATCATCGGAGCTTCTATTTTTATTACAAAATTTATTGACCAAAAAGGCCTATATTTACATATAAAAATATCATAAAAGTGCTGTGTGTGTCTAATCCGCAGCCCCGCGTCTAAGACTTTCCAAAAGCTATTTCTAAATTGCATGTTTCCTGAAAATTGGTAAACAGCTATAAGCACATGGCAGAGTGGGAAATATTATACCAAGAGTATCAGGGACACGAAATAACCATGGATAGTTAGTTAGGCCAAAGCATTTAAGATAACTTAGTCGGAACAAATAATCATTTAAGTAGCAAAACTGAGATTATATACATAAATAAACATAACCACGGTAATTTGGTAAACAAATCATTTAAGTGGCAGAAACTGAAATACCAAAATTATGTAAGTAAATGACCATAATCACGGTACAGAACAGAACAGAACAGAATAGAGATCACATAAGTGACAGTCAGAACAAAGATACGGACTCAAGAGGTGGCTCGTACGGATTCTAGAGGTAGCTCCCACAATAGTGTAGCACTCAGTTCCGCACAGCACTTTGGTCCGCATAGAACAGAGGTACGGATTCAAGAGATGGCTCGTACGGATTCTAGAGGTGGCTCCCACAATAGTGTAGCACTTAGCTCCGCACAGCACTTTGCTTCGCACAGAACAGAGGCTAATGGATCAGAGGGCCACAAAGTAACCAAACAGAGGTCAATGGTTATTTAAGTTTCCCAAGGCGTGGGACTCCCGTGATGGTACTTACAAAACATAATTGTTTATAAGGTTATAGCCAAATATTCCTTAAAATATAAACAAACATATCCATGGGTTTCCTTTTAAGCACATAGGGTTCAGAAATAAAACCACGTAACTGAAATCTTTATAAAACATAACTTTTATTAATATACTAATAAAACATACTTGTATAAAATATATTTTGGTAAGTCAAAACATACGTAAAATACGTTTTGGTAACTCAAGGTATAATATAACTCACCTTAACTTTAATACCTTACTCTTTCTTTCAACTATCAAAGACCCTTTCACCTTCCACTATTCTTTCCTTCTTCCTCTCTCTCTTTCTTTCCTTTTTTTCTTCTTTTCTTTTCTTCTTTCCTTTCCTTCTCCAAGTGTGACACGCCTCCCTTAAATAGAGAGGAGAAAGGCCAACACAAGGCCGAGCCCTAAATCATTCCACAGATTCTATAATTAATTATATAGATTCGTTCTTATCTTTAATAGATATTTAAGCTAATTATCTTTTAACTCAATTTTTTAATATAATTATATAAATAAATTAATTAATTCTTAATTAAATTATCCTTTATTATGTACCAATAGAAAATAAATTATTTATTTTATTACCACCCTCATTATTATTATTATTATTATTATTATTATTTATATTTTGACCCATAAACTTTTAATAATTATATTGTTTTACAAAATTACATATACTAATATATAATAAACACTACAACATTTTCTTAATTTAGTGACATTTGAAAGTGCCATAAAACTATTCTTCTAATGACATTTTTTGGTCTTGTGGCATTTTGAACAAGTGCCACTTCTATCGGTGCCACGGTAGATACTTGCAAGTGTCACTGCACCATCATGGCTAAAAACTTTCAATGACATTTTAATGTCATAGTAGATATTATTTGTGGCACTATCAAGCGCCATTAAAAAAAGAGTTAGTGACACTTATAAGTGTCATTACACCACAAGACTAAAACCTTTCAGTGACACTTTAATGTCATGGTAGACACTATTCGTGACACTATCAAGTGCCATTCGTGACGATAATTCGTTGTAGAACAATTTGATCCGCTCTTGCGGAGACTCGAACCGCCAACCTCCCGCACCATAAACCTTATACACCACACTCTTCCCACTACACCTCTATAGCACCACATGATTATATATGCACATATATTATTTATATAGTATATACATTCATATTAATATAAGTATATGTATAAACATAATTATTTTATTGAACATAATTTATGTAATAAACTATTTACTACCAAAATAAAAAAAGACCACTTTTGGCGACTAAAAATATTTTTTAGCCAATTCTATATTTTTGGCTACTAATTATTTTTTAGTTGCTAAAAATTTAACTTTTCGACCAAAATCGGATTTGGTCGCCGAAGATGCACTTTCAGCTACCAAAATTGGTCACCAAAAATTTTATTCCCGCTTAGGATTTTAGTTCTCCCGCGCTAAAAACGACAACTTTTGGCGACTAAACTTATTTTTTAGTCGCCAATTTGTAGACTTTTGGCTACAAAAATTTTTTTGCACCAAAAAGCTTTACTTTTGGCTACTAAAAATTTTTTAGTCGGTAAAAACCCATATAATCAGTGACCAAACTTATTTTTAGTCGCCAATTGTAGACTTTTGGCTGTTAAATTTTTTTAGTCCGCCAAAAGCTTTACTTTGGGCTACTAAAAAATTTTTAGTCACTAAAACTCATATAATCAGCGACCAAACTTAGTTTTAGTCGCCAATTGTAGACTTTGGCTACTAAAATTGTTTAGTCGCCAAAAGCTTTACTTTTGGCAACTAATGCTGTTTGGTCGCTGAAAGCTATACTTTCAGAGACCAAATTTTTTTTGGCCTGGAAATTAGTTGCCGAATATGCTTTTCCTGTAGTGTATATTGAGTTTAATTCATTTATTTTTAACATTTATTGCATTTAAAATTTTAAAAATATATTGGCATTTTTTGTTTTTTCAAAAATGTCATTATAAGCTTGGAAAGTTTTTGGCTTAGTGGCATTTCTCAAAATGCTATAAAATATTTGTTTATGACACTTTTCACCTAAGTGCCATAAAAAGTAATTTGCACCTACCTAGTGTCCTGACATTTTTTAAAAAATGCCATTGCAACTAAAGTTAGTGGCATCTGTTGGTAAATGTCACGAACATAATTTTTTGTGTCATTATTTTATAAAATGCCATAAAATTGATGTGACATTTCTTTATTGAAATACCACTAGAGCCTTATATGTTTTGTGGTTCTATGGCATTTTTCTAAAACATTTAATGTCAATTTTTATTTTTGTGACATTTTCTAAAAACATGCTATTAGTGTAGTGTCAGTGACATTTTTGTTGTAGTGAAATGACATTTTTTTTAATTGAAATGCCACTAGAGCCTTGTATGTTTGTGGCTCTATGACATTTTTCTAAAAAATGCCACCAAATATTCTTTTTGTGACATTTTTTAAGAACATGCCACTAGTATGGTGTCACTAAAATATGTTTTTGTTGTAGTGTTGTGACACTTGTTCATTGAAATGTCACTAGAGCCTTTTATGTTTGTCGTTTTGTGGCATTTTTCAAAAACGTGCCACTAATATCATTTTTGTGGCATTTTCTAAAAATATGCCACTAGTGTAGTGCCACTAAAGTATGTTTTTGTTGTAGTGTTGTGACACTTGTCATTGAAATGTCACTAGAGCCTTTTATGTTTGTCGTTTTGTGGCATTTTTAAAAAACGTGTCACTAAATATCATTTTTGTGGCATTTTCTAAAAATATGTCACTAGTGTAGTGCCACTAAATTATGTTTTTGTTGTAGTTTTGTGACACTTGTTCATTGAAATGTCACTAGAGCCTTTTATGTTTGTCGTTTTGTGGCATTTTTCAAAAACGTGCCACTAAATATCATTTTTTGTGGCATTTTCTAAAAATATGCCACTAGTGTAGTACCACTAAAGTATGTTTTTGTTGTAGTGAAATTATATATTTTCTGAACTGAGATTAAATAATATTAGTATAAATTCTACAAAATAATTAAAAATCTGGGTTGTTACAATCTTCCCTCCTTTTAAAATTTCGTTCTCGAAATTTGTCATATGTAAGCTATCCGCTGC
Source organism: Camellia japonica (assembly GCA_030407325.1). Taxonomy (NCBI): domain Eukaryota; kingdom Viridiplantae; phylum Streptophyta; class Magnoliopsida; order Ericales; family Theaceae; genus Camellia; species Camellia japonica. Next base: position 9,501,519 of record JAPPVO010000032.1, on the reverse strand, counting down.
GCAATCTGATAAATATATATTAGATGATCAATCTGATAGAAAATACTATCTCAAAAAAAAACTTTACCAAAAATAACTCACTGTCTAGTTGTCAAAAATTATTTTGGGCCAAAATAAGAAATAAAGAGCGACTTTAAAAAATTTTCACTCGTTTTGTTTACGATAAAAATAAATAAAAATGAGAACACAATGACATAATTATATGCAAGAATTGAAAATTTTGAGATTAACTTTTCATTGATGGGAAATAGTTTCAAAATTAGTATCTTTATAAGTTGAACACACTTTCAAAAACATCAAAATAAATTTTTTTTTTTGAATACTAAACTGAAAATTATATGTATTTAATTATATTATAATTTTTTTTGGGTGCTTGAGCCTGACACCTTTTGTTTCTTTTCATTCTTTTACTATAACAAATATAAATTATATCTAATATCCTTCACAAATTAGGCACACTAATTTTTTTTTATTATATATATAAAATCATATAAAATTATAATATAATTAAATCGACGAACAAAATATAATAATTCAGTACTAATTACCCGCTATCCTACTTCTTAACTGTGCGTGTGTCCTATGCTCCAATGATATTTTTTTTTTTAAAAAAAAACCATTGCTCTGATACCACTTGTCACGACCCGCTCCCCGTACCCAAGGGTTAAGCATCGTGATGGCTAGTAACTGAGGTTACCTCCGGCCAATTCTTAAATAAATAAATAAATGCAAGCGAAAGTAATAATTAAATGATGGTACCAAAATAATCATCGGAACTTCTATTTTTATTACAAAATTTACTGACAAAAAAGGCCGATATTTACATATAAAAATATCATAAAAATACTGTGTGTGTGTCCATTCCACAGTTCCGCGTCTAAGACTTTCCAAAAGCTATTTCTGAATTACATATTTCCTGAAAATTGGTAAACAATTATAAACACATGGCAGAGTGAGAAATATTATACGAAGAGTATAAGGGATACGAAATAACCATGGATAGTTAGTTAGGCTAAAACATTTAAGATAACTTAGTCGAAACTATCAAAGACCCTTTCAACTTCCACTATTTTTTCCTTCATTTCCTTCTTTCTTTTTTCTCTTTCTTTCCTTTCTTTTCTTTCTTTCCTTTTTCCTTTCTTCTTTCTTCTTCTTTTTCTTTCCTTTTTTTCCCAGGATTACCATTTATAGGTGCGTCGCTTTTATATTTTGCGTCAGTTGGCCAACATGTGGCCCGGCACATCTCTCTCTCTCTCTTCAGATTCGTTCATAATTATATAGATTTATTCTTATCATTATAGATTTTAAGATAATTACCTTTTGACCTAATATTTTAATATAATATATAATAATTTAATTTCTAATTAAATTACACTTTATCGTATACCAACAGAAATTAATTATTTATTCTAGTACCACACCTATTATTATTATTATGTATTATTATTATTATTATTATTATTATTATTTATATTTTAACCCCTAAACTTTTAAATAATTATATATTTTACAAAATTACACATAATAATATATAATAAATTTATATATTTTTTCAAACTGAAGATTAAATAATATTAGTTAAATTCTACAGAATAATTAAAAATCTAGGTTGTTACAATCTTCCCTCCTTTTAAAATTTCGTCCTCAAAATTTGTCATTTGTAAGCTATCCGCTGCGCACTCTGATAAATATATATTAGATGATTAATCTTATAGAAAATAGTACCTCAAAAAAGAACTTTACCAAAAATAACTCACTGTCTAGTTGTCAAAAATTGTTTTGGGCCAAAATAAGAAATAAAGAGCGACTTTAAAAACTTTTCACTTGTTTTGTTTTACGATAAAAATAAATAAAAAAAATACAGACACAATGACATAATTATATGCAAGAATTGAAAATTTTGAGATTAACTTTTCATTGATGGGAAATAGTTTAAAAATTAGTATCTTTATAAGTTGAACACACTTTCAAAAACACATCAAATAATTTTTTTTTTTGAATACTAACTGAAAATTATATGTATTTAATTAATTATAATTTTGGTGGGTGCTTGAGCCCGACATCCTTCTTTCTTGTCCTTCTTTTACTATAACAAATATAAATTATATCTAATATCCTTCACAAATAGGCACACTAAAAAAAAAAATTATATATAATATATATAATCATATAAAATTATAATATAATTAAATCAACTACAAAATGTAATATTTAGGTACTAATTACCTGTTATCCTACTTCTTAAATGTGCATGTGTCCTATACTCTAATGATATTTTTTTTTTTAATTTTTTATAAATCATTGCTTTGATACCACTTGTCACGACCCGCTCCCCGTACCCAAGGATTAAGTATCGTGATGGCCAGTAACTGAAGTTACCTCTGGCCAAATCTTAAACAAATCAATAAACGCGAGCGGAAGTAATATTTAAATGAGGGTACCAAAATAATCATTGGAGCTTCTATTTTTATTACAAAATTTACTGATCAAAAAGGACGATATTTACATATAAAAAATATCATAAAAGTGCTGTGTGTGTCTATTCTGCAGCCCTACTTTCCAAAAGCTATTTCTGAATTGTATTGTTTCTTGAAAATTGGTAAACAACTATAAGTACATGACATAGTGAGAAATATTATACCAAGAGTATAAGGGACATGAAATAACCATGGATAGTTAATTAGGCCAAAACATTTACATAACTCAGTTTGGTGAATAAATCATTTAAGTAGCAGAAACCGAAATACAGATATTATGTAAATATATAACCATAACCACTGTACCGAACAGAATAGAACAGAGGTCACAGAAGTGACAATTAGAACAGAGGTACGGATTCAAGAGGTGGCTCGTACGGATTCTAGAGGTAGCTCCCACAATAATGTAGCACTTAGCTCCGCACAGCACTTTGATCCGCACAGAATAGAGGTATGGATTCAAGAGATGGCTTGTACGGATTCTAGAGGTGGCTCCCACAATAGTGTAGCACTTAGCTCCGCACAGCACTTTGCTCTGCACAGAACAGAGGTCAATGGATCCATGACAAACAGAGGACCACAAAGTGGTCAAACAGAGGCCAATGGTTATTTAAGTTCTTCAAGGCATGAGACTCCCATGGTGGTACTTACAAAACATAATTGTATATAAGGTCATAGTCAAATATTCTTAAAATATAAAACATATATATCCATGGGTTTCCTTTTAAGCAAATAGGGTTCAGAAATAAACCACGTAACTAAAATGTTTATATAATTTATAATAGTTTGTAAAACATAGCTTATATAAAATACATAATGGTAAGTTAAAACATACGTAAAATACATTATGGTGACTCAAGGTATAATATAACTCACCTTAACTTTAATGCCTTATTTTTTCTTTCTACTATCAAAGACCCTCTTAGCTTCCATTATTTCTCCCTTCCTTTCTTTCTTTTCTTTTTTTCCTTTCCTTTCTTTCTTCTTTCTTTTTTTTTTTTTCTTTCTTTTCCTTTCTTCAGGTGAAACGCCGTCTCCCTTTTATAGGAAGGAGAGACGCATACGTGGCCTCCACGTAGCTAGGCGTCGCTTTTCCTCAAATTTAATTCATAATTACATAGATTCATTCTTATCCTTAATAGATATTTAAGATAATTACCTTTTGACCTAATATTTTAATATAATTATATAAATAATTTAATTTCTATAATTAAATTACACTTTATCATGTAGCACTTAGCTCCGCACAGCACTTTGCTCCGCACAGAACAGAGGTCAATGGATCAGAGGGCCACAAAGTAACCAAACAGAGGCCAATGGTTATTTAAGTTCCCCAAGGCGTCGGATTTCCGTGGTGATACTTACAAAATATAATTGTTTATAAGGTTATAGTCAAATATGTTTTAAAATATAAACAAACATATCCATGGATTTCCTTTTCAGAAATAGGGTTCAGATAATAATCCACGTAACTGAAATCTTTATGAAACATAACTTTTATTAATATACTAATAAAACATAACTTGTATAAAACAGATTTTGGTAAGTGAAAATATACGCAAAATATATTATGGTAACTCAAGATATAATATAACTCACTCTGCCATGTGCTTTGTCACGACCCAAACCCGCCTCTATGGATTTAGCACCGTAACCGGCCAGTAATCCAAGATTACCGAAGGCATGCTTAACAGTAGAACAGTAAAACAGAGTACAGGGGCATGGCGGAAGCCAATACAGTAATAAAACAATGTCCAATGAGCTGTGACAGTCTGTATGCAAAAAAACTTTTCATATATTTGTACAGGCAGTGACAATACAATATGTACGTTATATACAACCATTCAGAGCAGGGACTAAAACCCTATTAAAACAGTACAGTATGGTTTATACAGTATTACAAAACGGTATAGAGACAGACGGGGAAATAAAAACACCCCTAAGCCAAAGCTTGAACATGCTTGGAACCTCGCAGTGAGGCACAAAGGTTGGCTTGACAAAACTGGAGTTTACCCCGACGCTTCTAGCATTGGTCCGGTGCCTGTACACCTACATATATATATGAGCAGTGAGCTAAAGCCCAGTGAATAACATAATGCGTAAAGGGGTTTAGAATGAATGTCCTTACAGTAATGAAAACAGTTCATTAAATCAGTATATCAGTTGTTCAGTGCAGTAAACAGTCATATGTGGTACATCCATTAGCATAACAGTGACAGTAAGTCTTAAAAGACCGAACAGTAATGATGGCCATCAGTCAGTAAACAGTAGTGGTTCCACGAGGGAACCGACAGAGATCTCTGTAACAGTAACAGTAAACAGTAGGTGCTAAGGATGCCACAGTACAGTTCATAATATAGGACATACATTCATTCAGTAAACAGTATCAGTTCAGTAAACAGTTCAGTTCAGTATTCAGAAGATAATTATTTTGAACATATCTTTACACAATTGTTACTCACAGAGTTCTGGACTACAATAGGCTAGAGCGTCTCCTCGAAATGCCAACCCTAAACAGTACAGAACGAACACACACTAAGCTACACAATTGGGAAGGATAATAATTTAATCCCTAATTTGCCTCGGTGTGTTCTACATCTATATCCTCATTAAGATGTCTTAAACTAGGCCTAAGGATGCCTAGGATGGGATGAGGATGCAAAGATGCACTTAGAAACATTTTCAGAATTTTCAGAAAAACAGATACCCGCTCGAGCGCAGGTTTCCCCGCTCGAGCGGACATGCAACAAAGGTCCCCGCTCGAGCGTCAACTTCCCCGCTCGAGTGGACCAAAAAGTACTGGATGCTCAAAAATCACGCTCGATTGGGCGCTCGATAGTCGCTCGAGCGCAAGACACAAGGTCCCGCTCGAGCGCCAAATACCCCGCTCGAGCGGACTGCAATGCAATGCAAAGTACTGGATGCTCGAATTCCCCGCTCGAGCGGGGGTGCAAAATCTGGAAAACCCAGATTGCACCTTCAAGCCAAGAATCAAGTTTAAATGCACTAAATTCGATCCTCTTGGGCCAAATTTCTGGAAAACACAAGTAAACTCATAAAACAACATGTTGCAAATGTCAATTTGAGGAATCAAGGCCCAAGGGTGTTTCAATTAAATCCATTTTCAAACCCAATTTCTCATGATCATGCATGAACATGCTACAAAGTGACATGCATGAGATTAAACCAAATCAAAGCTTCAAATGCTTGCTCAAATGAGCTCATTCCTTTCAACACAAGATGGAATCATGGACTACTCTAAAAAATGGAGATGCATGTAATGAAATCATGAACTATGACCTCAAAACTTAACAATTCAAATATGCATGCATGGAGTGAGCTTCAATTTAACATGCTAAGACTAAGACATGACTTAGCTCTCTAATTTGGCATGAACCTTGCAAGAATTAACTCAAACACAAGAGTGAGAGGATGAATTTCTACCTTAAGCCTTGAATGCAAGATGAACAAGCTCAACCATGCAATCTATACTTCAAATCCTTCAATTTCCAAGCAATCTACAAGTGAATTCAAGTCTCTCACTTCCTCTCTCTCTAAATTCGGTGGAACTCAACAAAATATGGCTGATGAAATGTCTGCCTAAGTGTGAACAAGACTCAACATATTATTAAACAAAGGCCCACTCACAATGGCAATATGGTAATTAAGCTAACTCTTGTAATTGGCTTATTTTAATCTAATTTAGTCATACCAAATCACTTTTTCAATAATTATACCATAAAATCTCATAAATTATGATGATCCTAAAACATCAACCAATTTCTGATTCGGCCGCCGATAAGGCCTTCAATTTACAGTTTAAACATATAAACATGAACAGATAATCACACAGTCAAACAGATAGAATGCAATTCAAACAGATATATATATTCAATCGATTCAGTTCAGATTTCAGTCAGTCAGTTCGGTAACCCAATCAGTTCAATTATCAATGATAATCAGTCCCAGTTTAGCAGTAATCGGCAGTTTACCGGTAAACAGTGGTGAGGGTCATTACATGCTTATAGCTGTTTACCAATTTTCAAGAAACATGCAATTCAGAAATAGTTTTTGGAGAGCCTTAGACGTAGGGCTGTGGATTAGACACACACAGCACTTTTATGATATTTTTATATGTAAATATCGGCATTTTTGGTCAATAAATTTTGTAATAAAAATAGAAGCTCCGATGATTATTTTGGTACCCTCATTTAAATATTTCTTCCGCTTGCGTTTATTAATTTGTTTAAGAATTGGCCGGAGGTAACTTCAGTTACTGGCCATCACGATGCTTAACCCTTGGGTACTGGGAGCGGGTCGTGACATAAGGTATGCTTTTTATGCTCTGAATAGTGAGTTAAGCACTTTTGCTATCTTTGAGAGATAACTGACTTGATCGTTGGAGTGCCCCCGGGTGGATGAACAACCACCGGATTCTTTTCTTTTCTGTGACAGGTCGTTCGGGCTTAATCTATTCTGTCGGTGTTCTCCAGCTGAGTACCTTTTTGGTAGTGTAGTCGGAAATTGACACACACAATTTGGCGCCGTATGTGGGAAAGAAAGGAGAATAGATGGCCAACGACGGATAGAAAGAGAAGGTTGGGGACGACAATCCTACTGAAAGTGGGAAACATATTGACCCTGATGTCGAAGAAGACAACTGCAATGAAGAGACTCATGATAAGAATCACGGAGGAAAGGACGTCGGCCAGGAGGGCGGCGTACCGAAGAAATTGGACCGGAGCGGGTATTATAACGAGGACAACCTCCATGTATGGAAAGATAGATGCTTGCGGAGGGACGACGAGATGAAGGGAATGGCGGATAAATTGGCGGATAAATTGGCGGACCTGCAAACGGTCGTCAATTTCATGATGTAGAACAACGTCATGCAGCCACCGTTCCCACTACAAGATACGCCGATTCTAGCGGCCAAGAAAGGTGCCTAGAAAGGGGGGCAGAAAACGGTTCCTACAGTCCCTCAGCATGGCGGGACCAAGGGACATTCTCATCGGCCTTCACGGGAGGTCAGGCATGGAGAATCCCAGAAGACACGTCGAACAAAAGAAACCTGCACCAAAAAACATCGGGATGTTCAGGAGAAGGAACTCTGTTTCGACACGACCAATGGAGGGAAGTCCAAAAGGACTCACAATGACACTGGAAGTAGTGCACCAAAGAGGGCTAGAGAATAATGCTTGGGAGTTGGAATTTACAAGCTAAGGTTGGTTTAACACTTGTTGAAATTTTAAAAATTTACAAGTTGAAGTTAAACCGTGGTCATGTTTAACACTTGTTGAAATTTTAAAAATTTACAAGTTGAAGTTAAACCGAGATCATGTTTAACACCTGTTGAAATTTTAAAAATTTACAAGTTGAAGTTAAACCGAGGACATGTTTAACACTTGTTGAAATTTTAAAAATTTACAAATTGAAATTAAACAGAGGACATGTTTAACACTTGTTGAAATTTTAAAAATTTACAAGTTGAAGTTAAACCAAGGTCATGTTTAACATTTATTGAAATTTTAAAAATTTACAAGTTGAAGTTAAACCGAGGTCATGTTTAACACTTGTTGAAATTTTAAGAAAAATTTACAAGTTGAAGTTAAACCAAGGTCATGTTTAACATTTGTTGAAATTTTAAGAAAAATTTACAAGCTGAAATTAAACCGGGGTCATGATTAAAGGAAGGAATGATATAGGTTCCATTACCTCAGGATGCCGAGGTAATAAAACCTGGGGGGCAGTTGTGGGGACATAATTTTTTAGTAATAACACATGGCCGAGGTGGCACCGGAGTGCCAGCCGAGGTGCCACGTGTCTTGGTCATGACGTCGAGATGATCTCGGCTAGGCCAAGGTTATCTGCGGAGATACAGGAATCCGGGATAAGCGGATAAGGGACAAGAGTACTAGAGTGGGAGATGACTTCAGTTTGGGTAAAGATAAGACTCTTAGAGAGTTTATCCTAATCCTACTGGGAGTCCAAGATTAACAGTAATCCTAAATCCATTGAAGTTAGGCTTCTATTGGGATTAGGTTTGTATTGGCTATAAAAGAGAGGTACCTTCATGGGTCTACGGTATGCTTTTTATGCTCTGAATAGTGAGTTAAGCACTTTTGTTATCTTTGAGAGATAACTGACTTGATCGTCGAAGTGCCCCCGGGTGGACGAACCACCTCCAGATTCTTTTCTTTTCTGTGATAGGTCGTTCGGGCTTAATCTATTCTGTCGGTATTCTCCAGCTGAGTACCTGTTTGGCAGTGTGGTCGGAAATTGACACACACACACCTTTTATCACATAATTGACTAATGCTAAGCAAGTTATGTTTTAAACCTTCAACAAGTAAAACATTTTCAATAATTGGAGAAGGATTTTTACTAATACTTCCTACACCAATGATTTTACCCTTATTATTGTTGCGGAAAGTCACATATCTACCATCATTTGATTGGAGTGTGGCGAAAATAGCTTTATTTCCAGTCATGTGCCTCGAACATACACTGTCGAGATACCATTTATCGTTACTGGATTTTGTCTTGAAACGTACCTACAAAAATTTGATTTTTCTATTGATACCCATATTTTCTTAAGTCCATAAAAGTGAGATTTTGATACTCTTGAAATGTTCTTGGGAACCCACATCTTTTTTATTTTAGCAAAAATATTTCTTTTAACAAGACATGAAGGTGAAATATGACATTTTGTACCACAAAAATGACATGTGAGATGAAAGTGACTAGAAGATGAATGCACAAAACCATTTTTGATAGTTTTTATTTTTGAAAAAGGTTTATATCCAATTCCGGCTCTATCAAAAGTATGATTTTGATTTTTAAGAATTTTATTTAAAGTCTCTTTTCCTTGAGTGAATTTTGAGAGAGTATTTTTTAAGTTCTCAATACTTTCTTTTAAAATAATTTGCTCCTTTTTTAAAGACTCATTATCTTCTTGTAATATAACTAATTTTGTTATTAAAAATTGAAAATTCTTTTCGAGTTAAAATCTCATTTTCCTTTTTCATTTTCATTGCTTTATTTTCTAAAGTATTTATCTTGAAAGTTAAGGATTCATTTTCTTTTGATAAATTTAAAATCACTTTCTTTTGACAGTTTCTTTTCAAACTAAGTTTCATAAATTCAGCAAGTAATTTATCAAAAGCTGATTGCAATTCATCAAACGTAAAAGATTCATTATTTACTTCATTTTCGTTTCCAAGTGCTATTAAGTATAGGTTAGCAACCTCATTTTTGCAAACTTCGATTTCTGAGTTGTTTTCATCGCTATCATCTCCCTATGCTGCAATCACGACTTTCTTCTTGTCTTTATTGAATTGTTTCTTAAGTTCTGGATATTCTGATTTGTAGTGTCCAGGTTTGTTGCATTCGTAGCAAGTAACTTTAGATTTTTTTGTGATTTTCTCCCATTTGAAAATCTCTATTGTTGAAATCTTTTCTAAAAAATTTTCGCACACCTTGTTTTTTTTTCACAAACCTTTTGAACTTCCTATTGATGAATGCCATTTCCAAATCATCTTCCTTATCCTCTTGATGTTTCAAGGTGGATTTGAAGGTTGTTCTTTTCTTCTTGTTGTTGTCCTCATATTCTTTTCCTTCTTACATTATGAGCTCATGAGTTAAAAGAGATCTCATTAACTCATCTAGACTTAGCTTTGATAAATCCTTGGCTTCGGTAATGGCAATAACTTTTGTCTCCCAACTTTTTGGTAATGACCTAAGCATTTTTCTTATAATTTCAGCATTAATATATATTTTGCCAAGAGAAGTTAAACCATTAACAATATGAGTAAAGCGAGTAAACATTTGAGGAATAGTTTCATCAGGTTTTATTTTAAAGAGTTCATAATTATGGACTAGCAAGCTGACTCTAGATTCTTCAAATTGTTCGGTTCCCTCATAAGTCACTATAAGCTTATCCTAAATTTGTTTTGCAGTTTTACATGTGGAAATTCTATTGAATTTGTTGGCATTTAGGGCGCAATACAACATGTTTGTGACTCTGACATTAATTTAGGTCATTCTAGTATCTGATTCATTCGATTCATCTTGAAGTTTTGGTATCTTAAGGCCATCAACGGTTTTGGCAGGAATTTTTAGACCATTGCAAATAATTTTCCAACATTCATAATCATTAGATTGAACATGTATGGTCATTCTAGTTTTCCAATAGCTAAAATTTGTATCGCTAAACAGTGGTGGCCTATTGGATGCTTGTCCCTTAGTTAAGGAATAATTAGGGGTTGCCATGATTTACTCTAAGACGGTTAAGTCACACAAATTAGAATCTAAGCTCTGATACCAATTGTTATCCCAAGTAGGTAACCCAAGAGAGGGGTGAATTGGGTTATTAAAAAAATTTACAATATTAAAATTTATAAACACAATATTCAGAATTTTAACAAATAAAAAACAGAATAATAATTATTAATATAAAAATAAGAGAGATAGGGAGAGAAAATCAAATACTGAGATTTATAGTGGTTCGGCACCCCAGGCCTAGGTCCACTCCCCAAAGAACCTCCTTGAGAATTTCTTTACTATCAAAATGAATTAATATACCACCAAGTCTTCACCAAGCTTGTAGATTTTGTACATGATTTATTCTTATCTATTGAGCCCCACTCAACAATAAATGCCTTACCCTTACAAAAATCTCTCACAAAAATAATGAATAAAAATAAGTGGTACTTAAATCTTCTTTTACAATAATTCTCTCACAAAGAGTAGATATGAAAGTGTAAGAACAAAGGCTACACTTAGATATGAAAGTGAAAGAGCATAATACAATATACTCAAAATTTTAAAGCACACATAAATTTTTCTCTTCAAGTTCTTAATTTTTCTCCACACATAACACTTCTATTTATATCAAAAAATATACCGATTGGAAGTAGGACGCTCATTGCTGACGTCATGGATTACATGGGTACGCTCCTTGATTTCAAATAGACAGCAAAGGTTAATAATTAAAAAGATGATAAAAGTAAAACTAAGTTTTTTTTTTTTTTTTTCAAACATGGAGCCACCATTTTTCTTTTGTAGGCAATTTGACCAAAATAATATAATACAAAATTCACCACTTTCAAACAAACAAATGATTTGCTCCATCTTTTTCTTCTTGTTTTATTATAATAATATATATATATACACACACATATATGATATGATATAATCAATGTAGTGTAAAAAGTCTAATTGCTCACGTGATGTATTCTATTTATATTATATGCATTACATATAATATTCTAATCAAATATTTGCATATATAATAAAATCTCTTTAAGTAATATTTATAATAGATCTGAACATATATACCGTTTTTAAATTTTTGGTGAGATTTTAAACTATTGGTGGTTTGGGATGTTCTAAAAAAGTGTACTTTTTGACTTATTGGCTTATATGGGTTGGGTTTGGGTTGGGTTTGATGTAATGTGTTAGAGAGGTGATGTGATTTAAATAAGATGATGTGACTTAAATAGGATAGTGACTTTTTGACTTTTTGTATTATTTAGATTATGCCAAACTTGGCAACTTACGACTCCATGTGGATATTTCATTTTTGTCAAAAGAAGACAAATTATCAATATCAAATTTGTCAAAAGATGAATAGTGATCAGTCTAATTTTTCCAAAAGTGAATAGTAAAAAATATTTTTATTTAAATAATATTTAACAAACGTATCATACAATGTATATTTTAAACAGATAATATTTTGTATCAAATAATATGTATATTAAAAAATTCAAATTTTTGCAAATAATATTTTAGACATCGTCAAAATTAAACAATATGGTTAACAAATTAAGTAAACCAACCTCTTTGCCCATGTTTGGGAAAACTGTGATTTTTTTGGTTTATTTTATTTTGAGTAGTAAAAATTGTGAATGTTAATTCACAAATGGTGGGTACGTTTATCAACCATAATTGTATTTTTTTTTTTTTTGGTGTAATACTATTAATTTTTTTTTTGCAAGGTGACTTTATGACTTTGTGTTGTTTAGAATAAATAACTTCTCAGGTGATTCTTTATCGACACTTATCTACTTTCACTATAAGTATTCTGTATGAGTGTTAGATTTATAATGACTGTTGATTTATCAGCAATGGTAGAGGGCCCTAATTTTTGTGGCTCAAATGGCTCGAATTTGCCAAAACGACGTCGTTTTGGCAATTTTGAGCCATTTGAGCCACAAAAATTAGGGCTCCCAAACATTTTGCAGTACAAAACAACATCAAAATTGTCAAAACGACGTCGTTTTGGCAATTTTAAGCCATTTGAGCCACAAAAATTAGGGCTCCCAAACATTTTTCTTGATTTATAATCACAACAACTATTTTGTGTTTTTTTTTTTTCCTATAACACTGTTAATTATACTTTCTATAAAAAAAAATTCTAGAAAATGAAATGTTTCATTGTGTTATCCAGTTAAAAAAAAATTATTATTATTTTTTTTGTTTATATCAATATTTGTGTTTGTGTGTTTATAATTGCTATTATTTTATTTTTTAAATTGTTAGTTTTCTTTATGTACATCAAATCTGTTTCAATGTTACTGTTTATTTTTCATTGAAAAATGTTTGGTGGCCCAAATTTGAGTAGTCTGAATGGGTTGAATGTATTAAAATGATATCGTCTTATCCCCAAAATGACGTTGTTTTGACATATTCGAGTCATGAATTTTCGGGCCACCAAGCATTATTGTTTTTCATTATGGGTGTTCTAAGTGTCTTGAGTTTATACTTTTCTATTTGATGTGCTTCTGTACATACTTTTTTATAATTCTAAAAGAAATAGTACACGCATCACGTGTGCCCAACCGCTAGTAAACAATAAATTATTCAAACTCAAATTCATTTAAAACTAGTTTAAAGTAGTAAATCATTAAAAAGTTTATATGCTAAGCTTGCCGAAGGCCCAGTGTGGATGCTATGTAGTTTTCTGATTTGTTTTACCATTTAAAAAAAAAAAGCCCAGTCCATGAAAAATGAATGGCCCATTACTGGCCCACATGCTAGTTTCCAGTTTCTATGTGAGAGCAAGGAACATTCTATTTCAACCCAAAATTTATCTCAATATTAGGGGTAAGCATGGTCTAAATTGGTTTAGTTTGGGATAAAATTAGAACTAATTTGTTATTTACGGTTTCATAAAAATTAGAACCAAACAAATCCGTTTAAATCATGAAACCAATCCGAAACAAGCTATTTAAACACGGTTCAAATCAGTTTGAAATTACAAATTCACATAATCTCAACATGTACACAAAAGATTTGTTAAAACTACTTTGAATTATAGATTTTCTTATCAGAAGACTGGAACACAATAGTGATGCATTGAGCAAACAAAAAAAAAATTGGTCAAAATATAGCAAAATAAACAAATATTTTCACTCTACCTTACCAATAAAAAACTAAAGAAACAAGACTTCATAGGAAATGTTGAAGTTATGAAACTTATATCCCAAATTAAATATTTTAAGTCGCAAAAATATAAAATACATAACAAATGGTCTGGATCGGTTCTAATCTGGAACCGTGAACTAAAAACTGGAACCAATCTGTGACTTATGGTTCCTCCAATTTTTCAATCCAAAATCAAACCACGGATTTAAAAAATCAAACCAAACCTACCGGATTGGATTGGACCGATTCGGTTTGCGAATTAAATGGATTCCTTACTCAGCCCTACTCAATACGCCTAACTCAAATTTTAAAATTTTAATTTTTATTATACCCTAACTAGCATATCACCCGTGCTATGCACGGATTGTGTTTACAATTATCTATATATGTAAATTGTGATTTTTAAATATCTTTTTTTTTTTTTAAATGTCTTCTTTTTTTCTTTTTTTATATTATATTAAAGTTTAATATTTTGATAATAATCATGTGTTAAACTTTTCAAGGAATTAAATGTCTTTTTTTTTTAATTATATTATATTAAAGTTTAATATTTTCATAATAATTATATGTGTTGAACTTTTCAAGAAATTTTTTTTATACTTGTTCTTAATGCATTAAAGTGTTATTATGAGAGATAATAATCATATGTGTTTGGACTTTTCAAGGAATTCATATGTGTTGGATTTCAAAGAATTTTTTTTATACTTGTTCTTAATGCATTAAAGTGTTATTATGGGGGTAAGACTTGGGGGTTAGGAGAAGTTAATAAATGCTAAGTTTTTTTTTTTTTTTAAATCAAAAAATCAGGAAATTTAGATTGGGAGATTGGAACTCCCATAAGGCTTGAGGTCAAAAATCCCCTTTTGCTTAATATATAGTATAGATATTAAAGTTTAATATTTTAATAATAATCATATGTGTTGGATTTTTCAAGAAATTTTTTTTATGCTTGTTTTTAATGCATTAAAGTGTTATTATGAGGGATAATAATCATATGTGTTGGGACTTTTCAAGGAATTCATATGTGTTGGATTTCAAAAAAAAAAATTGTGTTTGTTCTTAATGCATTAAAGTGTTATCATGAAGGTAAGACTTGAGGGTTGGGAGAAGTTAATAAATGCTAAGTTTTTTTTTTTTTTTTTTAAATAAAAAAAAAGGAAATTTAGGTTAGGAGATTGGAGCTCCCACAAGGTTTAGGGGCCATTTGATAAATGAAAAAAAGAAAAAGAAAAAGAAAAAAGATAGAGAGTTGCATTTTTGTGTTTACAATTATCTATATATGTGAATTGCGATTTTTAAATGTATTTTTTTTAAATACCTTTTTTTTTTCCTTTTTTATATTATATTAAAGTTTAATATTTTAATAATAATCATATGTGTTAGACTTTTCAAGGAATTAAATGTTTTTTTAATTATATTATATTAAAGTTTAATATTTTGATAATAATCATATGTGTTGGACTTTTCAAGAAATTTTTTTATGCTTGTTTTTAATGCATTAAAGTGTTATTATGAGGGATGATAATCATATGTGTTGGGACTTTTCAAGAAATTCATATGTGTTGGATTTCAAAAAAAAAAATTTATGTTTGTTCTTAATGCATTAAAGTGTTATCATGAAGGTAAGACTTAAGGGTTGGGAGAAGTTAATAAATGCTAAGTTTTTTTAAAAAAAAATCAAAAAAACAAGAAATTTAGGTTAGGAGATTGGAGTTCTCACAAGACTTGGGGTTAAAAACCCCTATTATCAAAATATTAAACTTTAATATAATATAAAAAAAGGAAAAAAAGAAGGTATTTAAAAAAAAAAGAAAAAGAAAACGTTTAAAAATCACAATTCACATATATAGATAATTGTAAACACAATTCGTGCATAACACGAGTGATATGCTAGTATAAAATGAAGGTAAAGTTGTATTTTGGGAAATACAATTATATATATATATATATATGAGATATATGAGAGAGACAGAGAGAGAGAGAGACAGAGGAGTGGGAAGTGCGTGACCAAGTTGGGGTTAGTTTTATTGCTGATAAGGTGATAAAAGTGCGTGTTTGAAAGTTAAGTATTTTGATAGGTTATTTTAATTTTTAATTATTTTTTATAGGTTAAAATATTTGTATTTAGAAAGATGTTGAATTGTTCTGTAGTTAGATATAACGTTTGTGAAAGAAAAAGTGAAATGATTATAAATTCGATGTGATATTATATTTTATTAATTATTTTAATCTATTTTATTTTATTTTTTAAATTTTAACCTAAAAAAAACAAAAAACAAAAAAAAAACCTCTGCCAAGCAAGGTTAAGCTGTTTATGAGAGTTTTAAGCCTCCGTTTGGGGAGTGGGCTGGCTCTTTGATTTTTTGGCTTTTTTGGCTATGTGAGCCTGGGCTCAAAAGCTTGGTTTGGGAAGGGCTCTTGGCTTTTTGGCTTTTTTGGCTTTTTTTGTGAGAGAAGAGTGTAATGATTATGGGGTTGGATGTGATATTTTGTCTGTTGTGGCTCATGAGCCTGTTTTGTCTTTTGTGGCTCATGAGCCACTTGAGCCCTTCCTAGCATTAACACTGTTTGTCTCTAGTTTTTTAAAAATACCTTTCAAAAAAAATTATTTTCTTGTTTTTAGTATTTTTTTTATTTTTACTGAATTTTTTATGTGTTAGACTTTTCAAGGAATTAAATGTCTTTTTTTTATTATATTATATTAAAGTTAAATATTTTGATAATAATCATATGTGTTGGACTTTTCAAGAAATTTTTTTTATACTTGTTTTTAATGCATTAAAGTGTTATTATGAGGGATAATAATAATATGTGTTGGGACTTTTCAAGGAATTCATATGTGTTGGATTTCAAAAAAAAAATTTATGTTTGTTCTTAATGCATTAAAGTGTTATCATGAAGGTAAGACTTGAGGGTTGGGAGAAGTTAATAAATACTAAGTATTTTTTTTTTTAAAATCAAAAAATAAGAAATTTAGGTTAGGAGATTGGAGCTCCCACAAGGCTTGGGGTTAAAAACTCCCTTTTGCTTAATATATAGTATAAATGTGAATTTACTAATAAAGATAATACATATTAAATCTTAAAATAAAATATTATTTTTTCTCATTGTACACTTTAATCAATTATATGTATTCTTATACTATTTAAAAAAATTATACGTATTTCTCCTATTCAAATCTCTTTATCTTCTTTCTCAAGTTTCAATTAATTTTGCTTATTTTTTTTCCTCACTTTAAAACTTCAATCCACCTCACCAAAACTCGCCATTGTCATCAACGTTGAGAGGGTAATTTATATACAATTGGGCCGAGCTGGGTATTGAGCCTTAGGGCCGAAATAAAAAGGGCCGAGTAGAAAGGCCATGAGGGTTACTCCGGTTTGGAGAAGTAACTTTGAAGATAGACCGGTCACACAGCCGTGGTGGTTAGCCCGGTCTCGGAAGGACTTAGTTCTACTCCGGTCGAGTGGAGTAGCACGAAGGTTTCGGTCTTCGATAGTTACTTCGGTTATAGCATGTGAGAAACCGAAGTAAGCTGTGGTCCTAAAGATAGCTCGGTTTTTAACTCCCTTATGGATAGCTCGGTCTCAGTATGGGAAAGCCAGGTAAGGGAGAGTAAAGTGAGGGCCGAATTTTAGTTACTTCGGTCCTGAAGTAGTCCAGCCATAAGAAAGTCCATCTCACTTTGTTCAAGCACGTGAGGGGGTGTGGAGGATAAGCATTGTCTTCCAGGAGTATGAATCCAAGGAGGACTCTACGCAAGGAGGAGTAATCCTAGAAGGACTCTGCAACATGGAGGAATAACAGTCCTACCAGGATTGTGCCACGCGAAACCTATATAAGCTCACTAATATCACCTTTGGAGAGGTAATGCAACTTTGCTCCCTGAATTCATAGAGCTTTTGTCTATTTGTCAAGTTTTACTGACTTAGGCATCGGAGAGGTTTCCGGCACACACCCGCCAGCTAGCTCACTGTGTATTTTCAAGTAGTTGAACGACGTCGTACGGAGGAGCGCAGACTTGGTCAACAGGATTATAGAGAAGGTGTACTTCTTTCTCGTACAATTGGCGCCATCTGTGGGAAGTCAGACAAGAACAACCTCTTGATCAAGCTTTTTCTCCCAAAAAAATCAATGGCGAACAACGAAGAATTACCTCAGTCCGTCACGACGGACTAACTCCAGAAGGGGGTGCAAGGCGCGAAGGCCTACCCGTGGTCACTCCCATGGCGAACCTGGAACCACACAGACAAAATTCCAGAAGGATGCAAGGGGACGAAGGCGGAATAACAGCCCCATCCCTCTCGTTCGCAAAGCCGAAAGACAAAGACGTCAGAATTGATCCCCAGACTTTGGAGGATCGCGTCAGGGAACAAGACGAATTAATCCGTCGGATGGCAGCAGACATGGAATCTCTGAAACGTCAGGTGAAGGAAAAGAAGTGGCGACAGGAGAGGGGCGCACAACAGATGCCCCATCGCCACTCGAAAGTCGTAATAGGAATACACACACCCTCAAGGGGAGAACAAGAGCCTCAGGAGACAGACACGCAATCCAGATCTTCCAGAACTCGTCACTCTAAGGTCCTGAGAGGGCGAGGTCTGAGAGGTCACACACCGGGGGAAGCACATACTGGCCCTCGCATACGCACCGACAAGGTCCAGACAGACAGAGTTGCCCAGACGTCCGACCTACGCACCGTACTAGAAGAAGAAGCACGTGGAGGAGGACGCTAGGGCGCGCGATCCACACCGAGTTTCTGCCTTACAGCGGTTGGCTCCTAGGACGCATGGAAGCGTCGAGGTTGGAATGCCAATACCGCGTCCGCCTACGAACCAGCGACAAGGCATTGGCAAGGCTGCAGACCTCACCATCGTCCCAGCAATAAGAGAAACGCGCGCCCTACCGTCAGGCTTCCTACAACCCAAATTCACAAACATATGAGGGGAAGACGGACCCCTACTCACACTTAAGCCACTTTCGCCAGGTCATGGCTGTATACCGGCGGAATGAGGCCTTGATGTGCATCCTATTCCCTTCAAGCCTGGTGACCTAGGCTTGACTTGGTTTGAAAGCTTCCAGAGGGCAGCATAGCCTCCTGGGCGCAACTGGCGGAGGCGTTTGTAACGCGATTCAGAACAAACACAAAAACCCCGGTGGAGATCGACCAGTTACTCTCCATCGACATGGGCGATAAGGAGACCCTGAGGTCATACAACAGTCGCTACTGGGAGACATTCAACCAGATTGGGGACTGCCCAACCAACCTCGCCATTGCGCATACAAAAGAGGCCTTCCAGTCGGAAACAGACTAAGGGACTCTATCACCATGACACCACCCTCACCATGGAGGCCCTGATGGAGAGAGTGCATCAGCACATCAGGGTGGAAGAGGATGGCGCTCGTGCCAAAGCAAAATCTGGCGCGACCACACACCAGAAGAAAACCTCAGCAAAGGTCAAACGGTAGATCGCCGAACGAAACGGACGAGGCAAGAGACAATGGCGAGGACCAAGACAAAGATGGTTGAGAGTCCGCACTGCCATCACCACGGTCTTCAAGAAACCGATCTACCGTATACTTAGCGAAATTCGAGACGAGCCTTTCGTCAAGTGGCCAGCTAAGTTAGGCGGCTCAGAAGGACTACGATGACAGATCGAGGTGCACCTTCCACAAAGAAAAGGGGCACCGCACTGAGAATTGCACACCATTGAGGCAGCATCTGGAAGAGTTGGTGGCAGCAGGTCACCTGGACAAATACATAGAAGGAGGGGCACAGCCAGCCCCCCAGGACCAGAATATGCCCAATGGAATGCCGAACGACGCCCCACCTCAAGGCGTCATCAACGTAATACATGGAGTCTTTGAACCTGAGCGTGTATGCGAGCTCAGAGGTTCAATCAAAAAGGCTGAGCACTTCAGAGAGGTACTAAGTGTCCAACCAGTCGCCAAAAAGGGGAAGATAGAGGCCACAAATGTCATGTCCTTCTCAGATAAAGACTTGGCAAGGATTTATTGCCCTCACAACGATGCCTTGGTCGTCACTCTTCGAGTCAAGGATTTTGACGTCAAGCGGATTCTGATTGACCAAGGTAGTTCGTGTGAAATCATGTATTATGAAACCTTCAAGCAACTAAAGTTGCAGGATAAAGACTTGGCGCCTGCCGTATCTCCCCTTATCGGATTCAACTCCATGCCAGAATGGCCCGTCGGCAAAATTATCCTCCCAGTCAGAGCAGGGAGTGTGACGAAACAAGTGGAGTTTTGGGTGATAAAGGTCCCCTCCACCTACAACGTTATCTTGGGCAGAACATGGCTGCATGCCATGCGCTCGGTGGCATCCTCCTACCACCAAGTGATGCGATTTCCCAACGACACCGGAATAATTGAAGAAGTATATGGGGACCAGATTATGTCCAAACAATGCTTCGTCACAACGAATGGCAGCCGCGCTGCCAAAGGATATGTTCATTCGGTTGAAGAACCTGAGAGTAATGAACTGTTCGCAGAGGTTGGCAAAGCGGCTGATCAGAAAGCGGTGGAAGACTTGGTGGAGGTAAGAATCGACGAAAAGAACCCGGATAAGTTCTTCTTGCTTGGTTCGTCGTTATCCAGCGCTGAGAGGTTGGAGGTTATGGAATTCCTGACCTCCAACATCGAAGTGTTTGCCTGGACGCCTTACGACATGCCAGGCATTGATCCAAACCTCATCTGCCACCAACTCAATGTCCACCCATCTGCCAGACCAGTCATTCAACGCACACGCAGATCGGCACTCCACCACGCCGAGATAGTGGCAGAAGAAGTGGGTAACCTACTGGAGGCAGGAGCAATCAGAGAGGTACATTACCCCAATGGATCTCCAACACAGTCGTGGTGCCAAAAAAGAATGGCAAGTGGCGCGTCTGCGTCGATTACAAGACGGTCAACAAAGCATGTCCGAAGGACAGTTTCCCCCTACCAAGGATAGATCAATTGGTGGACCTAACAGCTGGGCACAGCAGGCTTAGCTTCCTTGACGCATACAGAGGCTACCATCAGATAGCCATGCACGAACCTGATCAGGAAGTAACATCCTTCACCACTCCAAGAGGACTATACTGCTACAAGGTCATGCCCTTTGGCCTAAAGAACGCAGGGGCGACATTCCAGAGAATGGTCACAAAGATGTTCGAGCCATTGTTAGGCAGAACAATGGAGGCTTACATCGACGACATGGTGGTCAAAAGCAAGGATGCGGATGACCATCTAAAGGACCTAGATGAGATGTTCCAGATCCTGAAGAAACACAAGCTGCGCCTTAACGCTTCTAAGTGCGCATTCGGTGTAGGGTCTGGCAAGTTTCTGGGTTTCCTGGTGACCAACAGGGGTATTGAGGCAGACCCCTCCCAAATCAAAGCAATTCAGGATTAGAGAGGCCTAACTCAGTGAAAGAAGTGCAGCATCTCACCGGCATGGCAGCAGCACTTAACCGATTCATCAGCCGGTCTTCAGACAGATTGCGTCCATTCTTTCAGTCATTAAAAGCTAAGTTTGAGTGGGACGAAGAATGCGACCGAGCTCTGGAGAGTTTGAAGGAATACATGTCTTCTCCACCACTACTTGTCACCCCAATACCTGGAGAAGAACTCTTCCTCTACTTGGCAGTCTCTCAGCACGCGGTAAGTGCAGTATTGGTTCGAGCAGAAGGCATCCAGCATCTTCCAATCTTCTACGTCAGCAAGACATTGTTAGGCGCCGAAACGAGGTATTTGCCACTGGAGAAACTGGCCTTGGCCTTAATGATGGCCTCAAGGAAGTTGTCACATTACTTTCACGCCCACACCATAGTTGTTCTCACAGCCTTCCCACTCAAGGCTTTATTTGAAAGGGCGAACTTTTCTGGGCGAATTCTGAAGTGGGCAGTGGAATTGGGACAATACGACATCAAGTTCCAACCCAGAACCGCAGTAAAAGCCCAATCTTTGGCAGACTTCGTCGCGGAGTTCACTCCTGGAAGCCACCAAGTCTGCCCAATCGACCTGACTGACACAACCGAACTAGGGATGGAGATTGACGCCGGAATAGCGCAACCCCTAGTACAGGTAACTCAGCCAGAGCCCAAGGCAGACCAGAGTAGAGATGGCAAGAAGGAAACAGACCTTGCTACACCAAGTCAAAACTCACCAACAACTAATGACTTGGCCCATCAGAAGACAAGGGGCAGACTGCAACTATGGATCATGAAGAAACCCAGCGACATTCCAGACCCCACAACATCATCCGATCCCTCCATATGCTGGAAGTTGTTTTAGGGGAGATGTGGAAGCTCTTTGTGGATGGAGCATCCAACCGACATGGCGCAGGACTTGGCATAGTCCTCATCTCTCCAGACGGCCTGGTAGAGCAAGCAATCAACCGGCTTCCCAGCATCAAACAATGAAGCGGAGTATGAAGCGCTTCTGCAGGCCTCAAGTCAGCATTCTACATGAAGGCCACCGAGCTAATGGTTTACAGCGACTCACAGTTGGTGGTAAACCAAATATCTGGCGACTACGAGGCAAAGGATGATAGAATGGCCAAGTACCAAGATTGGTCAGAACAGAGATAAAAAGTTCGAAGTGGTGAGGATAGAACAGATCGGCAGAGAGGAAAACAGAGCAGACGAACTAGCAGGCTTCGCCTCAATGGCAGACACCTCCATTCCTCACCCACTACTAATCGACTATCTGCCTAGACCAAGCATTGAAGACCCAGAAGCAGAAGAGGTATGTTGCGAGTTAGGCCCTTCTTGGATGGATCCCATCATACTGTTCCTGAAAGACGGCACCTTACCAGAAGAGAAGAAAGAAGCCAACAGAATAAGAGCAAAGTCGCAGCGATTTTGGCTCTCTCCATCCTTGGCATTATACAAAAAGTCGTTTCAGGACCTTACTTGAAGTGTGTTCACCCCAGCAAGTGGAAGCATTCCTGTTCGAAATACATGAGGGGTTGTGGCAGCCATCAAGGAGGAAGATCATTGGCATACGAGCTATTTCACAAGGTACTGGTGGCCATACATGCAAGCAGATTCAGAGAAGTATGTCAAAAAATGCGAAAAGTGTCAGAAGTTTGCACACCAAATACACCAACCTGCCAGAGAACTACTACCATTAACTAGCCCATGGCCTTTCGCAATGTGGGGCTTAGACATAGTAGGTCCACTTCCAACAGCACCAGGCAACAGGAAGTTCTTTCTTGCGGCAACAGACTACTTCACAAAGTGGGTGGAAGCAGAAGCCTTGGCGTCAATCAAGGAAAAAGATGTGAAGAAGTTTGTCTGGCAGAACATCATTACGCGGCATACCAAAGGCACTGATCTCAGACAACGGCACTCATTCGATGGTAGGATTTTCAGAGGCTTTTGTGAAGAGTACAAGATAGATTCTACAATTCTACACCGGCATATCCCAAGCAAATGGACAAGCAGGCGTCAAAAAGGTAGTCTTGGATGGATTGAAGAAAAGGTTAGAAGAGCCAAAGGCAAGTGGGCAGAAGAGCTCCCCACGTTTTATGGGCTTACCGCACCACGCCTCGGCGATCAACAGGAGAAACACCATTCTCCTTAGCTTATGGCATGGAGCAGTCATCCCATTAGAAGTTGGCCTCCCCACAATTCGAAGCGAAAACTTTGATCCAGACTTAAATGGCGAAGCCATAGCATTGAACTTGACCTTGCGGAAGAAAGAAGAGACAGAGCATTAGTTCACATCGCCTCCTACCAACAAGAGTTGTCCAGAAAGTATAACAAAACAGTGCATCCAAGGCAATTCAAGATCGGAGATTGGGTACTGCGCAAAGTGATGGGAAATACCTTGGTTCCAGGAGATGGCAAGCTAGGACCTAACTGGGAAGGACCTTACAAAGTGGTCGGATTAGCAGGCAAAGGGGCATACCACTTGGAAGATGAGGACGGCAAAGCAATTCCCAGGCCATGGAACACAGCAAATCTCAAGTTTTTATTTTTAGCTTTTTTCCTTTTAAGTATGTAATTTTTTACTTCTCAATAAAACAATTCGATTTTTTTCAGTATATTGTTTTCCGTAGAAAGTAGCTTTAGTAAGTTAGTAGCTTGTAAACATAGTTGGCCGGAATAAACCAACTATGACTTCCTAAGCCCAGGATAAGGATCCAGGCTGCAGGACGTTTGGTCGGAAAAACCAAACACTTTATTCTAAGTTGGCTGGAAAAACCAACTTAGAGGTTGGCTGGATTAAACCAACACCCTCCTAAGCCCAGGATAGGATCCAGGCTGCAGGACGTTTGGTCGATAACCAAACACTTTATTCTAAGTTGGCTGGAAAAACCAACTTAGAGGTTGGCTGGATTAAACCAACACTTTGTACTCTTCAGCCGAAGTAAGTTATCGGCTGAAGAGTGGTTGGCTGGATTAAACCAACACTTTGTACTCTTCAGCCGAAGTAAGTAATCGGCTGAAGAGTGGTTGGCTGGATTAAACCAACACTTTGTACTCTTCAGCCGGAGTAAGTTATATCGGCTGAAGAGTGGTTGGCTGGATTAAACCAACACTTTGTACTCTTCAGCCGAAGTAGGTTATATCGGCTTAAGAGTGGTTGGCTAGTGGGTTAAATAACCTAAACCGAGATCATAATTGAGCAAGTGAGTTCATGCAAAAATCATTACAAATGAAGGCATACATATACAAAACCGAAACAAGAGTTGAAGAAAGATTTTTTCATTTAAAAGTGCAAACCAAGTACAGTTGGGGGGCCGGAGCCCGGTTACAAAAAGTTCAAAAACAACAGAAAAGGAAGAAAAAATCAGCGGAGAAGTGCGTCCAGTTCGGCGTCAAATTCTGCGTCAGTATTCGCCTGGAGCCCGGTGTCAGAGGGGAGCACGGTTTGATGGGGGAGTTCGGTGTCAACCTGAACTTCGGTATCAGTCGGCTGCAGCTCAGGAGTTGGATCTTCCATCACTGGCTCAGACCGAACTGTTTGGTTATTTTGCTGTTTGTTGACAACCGGAATAAGAGATGGCTCCTCATCATCATCGTCATCATCATCGTCATCATCATCACCGGACCCCTCAAGAAAGGCTTTTTGCAGATCGGCAGCGTACTGTGAGAGTGAAGCCGGAATGGAGTACTGTGGAGCGTTGTAGACGTCGGTGTCCGACGTACAACCGAGCTTCTCCACCGCAGACCTCCAGCAGCACTTGAAAAAGAGATCCTTGGCTGCATCGCATTGAAGGGTATATGCGTCCTCGGCTTCCTTAAAGCCTCGTTTTGCGGCTTCTTTCACTCCGGCCTTCAGCTGCGCTATCTCGGTGTCCTTTTTCTTCTCAAGCTTGGACAAGAGGCGCAGGTATTTATCTTTTGCCTCGTTCGCAACCTTCAGCTTTTCGGCCTCGACCGAATTGGCAAGCTCGGTCAATCGTTCGTTCTCACCACGTAGCTCGGCCAGTTGCTTTTTCACCTCCTCCAGCTCGGCCGTTTTAGCTTCGGCCTCTGCCATGGCCTCCCTGGTATTCCTCCTTAGTTCCATCACCTTCCTGTGGGTAACGTGGTTTTTTTGTATGGCCTGCAAAGGAGTGGTGAATGTACTGTTAGCCGAAATGAAAGATTGGAAAGAATTATGAAAAAAGAAGAAAGCTAAGTACCAGAATCATTGACTTGGTCAAAGACCGTATGGACTTCAGTTCGGTGTTAAGTTGCTTATAGTGGTGCTCCATATCCTTTGGAAGGCACACACTTTTGGCAAGATTGAAGGCCATCAGATGGTCCTTCTCGGTGACAACGGAATCAGAAGCCGAGATATCTCGGTTGTTGAAGGACAGTTCGGGGACCCATTTGGAGCTGGTAGCTCGGTCAGAATGCTCGAGTTGATGGCTTTGTTGAGGGCTTGGAGGAAGGCTGGGTGGCAAAACGGTCTCATCCTCATCAGCAAGGCGACGCTCGGTCTGGCTAGTCCGGGCGCGCTTGCCTGGACGAGATGAGGACGGCTGTTGAGAGGGGAGTGCTACCACGGTCTCAGTTGCCTGACCGGGTTATGGCACCTCGGCTCTGGTTGTTGCAGTAAGCATGGCCTTCAGTCTGTTCTTTTTTGCCATTTCTTGTTCGGCAGTAAGCGGCACTAGGACGATCGGGGGCAAGGTCGGGTCCGGTTCCGGTGCGTCCTCTAGGAGGAAGTCGGTCACCCTTGCTTTTCGGCGACCGGAGTATCGGTAAGTCGGTTCAAATTCAAGGAGCTTTGCCCAACTCCTCTCCTTCACCCTTAGTGCGGTGCGCAGAAGGCCGAGGTTGGGGTAACCGTAATTTGAGTAGAGATGGGCTTTATCTGCAAAAGAAGATAAACTGTCAGTTCGGTTTAAAGTAGAGAGCCGAAATAAAGAAAAGTGTGAAATATAGCCGAAGTAGGTATACCAGGAATTCCTTTATTCCAGTTTATAGCTCAGCCAGGAATCTGTGCCTGGTGGTCCTCAAAATTTCCAGAAACCCAAAAGAAATCATCATCGTTTAAGTCCTTGTCCGGAGTATGTTTTACTATTTTCTCTCGGCCGCGGCGTACTCTTAGGTAGTAACACCAGCCTTCGTTCTTAGAACCAATGGAATATTGGTGTAGTATCTCGGCCAAACCAAGGTTGAGACCGGTTTTGTGGTTCAGTGCGGCTATACCCATGATTATTCGGTATGTGTTAGTGGACAGCTGGGTGGGGCATAGTCTGGTTTGTCTTAGAAATTCACATATTAGGGGTTGTACTGGGAATCTGAGTCCGGTTTCTATTATGGATTGGAGGGTAAAGGGGACAAAGCCTTCATTGCCCCATGGGTCTACATCTTGTTCGGCTAAAGTGATGTTTACGTCGGTTGGAATGTTGTAATCTTTCCTGAATTCGGCTAAGCCGCCTGGGGTTTCCACTAGGAATCTGTACTTCCCCATTTATCGGATAAATAAGAAATAAGTTACTTCGGCTGAAGGAGTTGTGCTCAGTAGCTCGGTCGAGCCTTCAAAGAGAATGGCTTGGGCGACCTAAAGTCTGCAAAGTGGAAGAACAAAGGGATCAAGCACAGATCATTGACCGTGCTATAAAAAACAAAAAAAGGAAAGGAAGCCTTACTTCGGCTAGGTGGATTGCTGCGGGATCTACCTCGGTTTCAAAGAGGAGCGTGTTATCTCGGTTTTGGAAAGGCGTTGGGTTAGCTCGGTTCTACTTTTTGTTTTTGTTATTCCGGCTGAACGTCAAGGGGCAGCTTTCTGAGTTCGGTTTAGGAACTAAGAATGCTGGCATGGCCCCTGAAGTTTTAGCTCGGTCAAGTACTATGGTTTCTAGTTCGGTGGGTTTTGTTTCGACTACTGTGGATCAATTGGTGACCTATTGAAACTACTTTGATGTGCGCAAGTGCTAGTTCGGTTTCAATTCACCTATATCTTTACATACATCACAAACATTGTTCTAGTCCGGTTGGGGCATGTGCAAAGATCAAAACTACGTTCTACAAGTTACTTTATAACATTCATTGTGTTCTTGTGATGATTTTTTCCAGAAAGTGCAGGCTAAGCATAAAAAGTGTTTTAAAGAAAAAAAACAAAAAACACATAAACAGTTTGCTAGGGATTCAATAAAAGAAACAATGAAAGCAAAAACAGTGAAAAGAGAGGCAGATTTGGAAAGTGCTTACCAGGAAAGGAGAGAAGCTGGAGGTAGAAGCAGAGGTAGCAACAGCAATGGAGGGCACGAGCTCTTGAGATGCAAGGATGAAGGGCAATAGAACAAGAGAATTGGGAAAAATGAGGAATGTGTTTTGTGTAAAAGACAAAAAGGCGGGAACTATTCAATTTTTTCGGAGTACGAGGGCGGCTGTACAGCTGTGGAGGACAAACCAGAGCATGCCACGTGTCAAAGGAAGGATAATCGATTCAGTTTTTGTAAATTGAAAAGACGTCTTGACCGGACGTGCGAGGCTCGGTTTAAGTGTAGCTCGGCTGGAAAAGCAAATGTTTTAGCTCGGCTGGAGAGGTTAAAACTGTAGCTCGGCTTATAGATAGGTAATCCCTATCATGCTTTGCAGATGGAATTAAGGGGCAATTGAGAGGGTAATTTATATACAATTGGGCCGAGCTGGGTATTGAGCCTTAGGGCCGAAATAAAAAGGGCCGAGTAGAAAGGCCATAAGGGTTACTCCGGTTTGGAGAAGTAACTTTGAAGATAGACCGGTCACACAGCCGTGGTGGTTAGCCCGGTCTCAGAAGGACTTAGTTCTACTCCGGTCGAGTGGAGTAGCACGAAGGTTTCGGTCTTCGATAGTTACTTCGGTTATAGCATGTGAGAAACCGAAGTAAGCTGTGGTCCTAAAGATAGCTCGGTTTTTAACTCCCTTATGGATAGCTCGGTCTCAGTATGGGAAAGCCGAGGTAAGGGAGAGTAAAGTGAGGGCCGAATTTATAGTTACTTCGGTCCTGAAGTAGTCCAGCCATAAGAAAGTCCATCTCACTTTGTTCAAGCAGTGAGGGGGGTGTTGGAGGATAAGCATTGTCTTCCAGGAGTATGAATCCAAGGAGGACTCTACGCAAGGAGGAGTAATCCTAGAAGGACTCTGCACATGGAGGAATAAGAGTCCTACCAGGATTGTGCCACGCGAAACCTATATAAGCTCACTAATATCACCTTTGGAGAGGTAATGCAACTTTGCTCCCTGAATTCATAGAGTTTTTGTCTATTTGTCAAGTTTACTGACTTAGGCATCGGAGAGGTTTCCGGCACACACCCGCCGGCTAGCTCACGTGTGTATTTTCAGGTAGTTGAACGACGTCGTACGGAGGAGCGCAGACTTGGTCAACAGGATTATACGAGAAGGTGTACTTCTTTCCCGTACAAACATCATTGTTTTTTATTATATTGTTACTTGCAAATAAAAAAAGTTTGAATAAAATCAAACAATGGATGAGAGTAACAATCAAAATAGTTTTTTGAAACAATCCATCAAAGAGGAGGTACGCATTCACATAAATATCACAGCATAATTATTGATATATGTATTTATTTATTTTTACATAAAAGTGAATATTCAGTATGTTTTCGTCATTATTGTTCAATTCTGAAAGTCCGAACTCAAAAAAAAAAAAACCAAATAACATGTCCTTTCTAAATTGGGAAGAATTTTTATTTTTTATTTTTTATATTCTTACATAAAAGGAAAAACTGATAATAATTCATTCATTACAAGTTTATTGTAGTTTTTTTAAAATATAATTTTTATAATAGACAAGAGGGTAGTTGAAGAAAAGTTACACTTAGGCTTGGTTTGGGAACTTAAAAAAAAAGGTAAAAAGTTATCAAAAAATTTAAAAAATTATCACTATTTACCAAAACAAAATATAAAAAAATTAATATACATAATATTAAAATATAAATCAACTTCACGCTACTCTAGGTACTCACGTCAAAGCAAAGGCAGTGAAAAGGAAAAAAAAATTACATGTGTATATTCACTAAGTTGGATGGTAAAGTTGGATCCATGTGGGCCCACCATGGATCTCGTTTTGATAATCCGAACCATTCAATATGTAGAACTCGTCTAGTACTATATGCCTGTAAAAAATCACGTTTATCAGATATCGCTAACTATATGATCAAATCAGTTTTGAATAAAAAATGGATGGCATTATAGTTAACAGTTGACAAAAAAAACTTACACGATCAGATAACTATCGATATCCAATCAACGTGATTTTTTACAAGTATATAGTACTCGACGAGTTCTACACATTAAACGGTTCCGATTAAAAAAAGGGACCCGTGGTGGGCCCCCATGGGTTGAACAACACCGTCCAATTAAAGCTTGAAAATGAGACAATCTTTTTCCATCTTCTACTCAGCCGACTGCACTACCCAACCCGTACGGCCTACTTCACTATCTTTTCCTACACGCTTATTTATACAATTTTTTAATACATATTTTTTCATAAAAGTCAAAAAGTTAACCCAAGCATTCATATTTTTTTCCTCAACTTTTTAGTCTAAAAAGACAAAAAGTACACTTATTTAAAACACCCCAAATAACCCCTTACTAGTTAAGATTCTCACAAAATATATTCTAAAGATGATGATTACACTTTTTTGTTGAATTTTTAGATTTTATTTCATAAATATTTTTGAAAATTGATTTAAAAGAAACAAATTCTATTAATACAATAAATCAATACAATTCCATTGACTTGAACCGATCGTGCCAAATATATCTAAGTGGCTCCTCATGACACAAACTACAAAAATTACTAACTGAACTATTATTTTTTCTCTCATCTCAAACTAAAAAAAAACATAGATGATATAACGAAAAATAATAATCAGTTTGTTTGATTTGAATTTTAATGATTAACTTTTCAAAAAATTATTACTTTTATTTTTCGTATTTATTAATTTTTTTAATATTCTAAGCAAGTTTTTTAATTTATAGATACACCTAACATAAATATACTTAAAAGGTATAATATTTGTTAAAAAAAATTAAAAAAATTCAATAAATATAAAAAATACCAAATATTTTTCATATTTTTGTGTATTTATTAATTTTTTAAATATTTTTTTTATAAATATTTTACATTTTAAATATATCTAAATAAAATACATCTAAAAAAATAAAAAATAAAAAAATTTTAAATTTTAAAAATATTCACTACAAATAAAATAACCTAAAAAAAAAAAAACTATTATATCCAAAAATTAAAACAAAACACACTAAATAATGTTTAACCTTCAAGCATTCATGTCATAATTTCCCGGAAAATTCCAACCTCTTTCGTTCCATGGATAGTATTCAACCTTCACAGGCAATGGGGCTGATTTTTCTGATTATGCCATTTTTAAAGCTCTAGTCCCAGTTTGTTTAGGGTGAGTTTTTATCTTTATTCCTATAATAAGATAAAACGGTTTTAGCAATGCTGTTATTTAGAAAACGATTTTTGAAAAGCCGTGTTTTGTGATTAAAATAATAATAGAATTTGAACATGAAAAACAGTTTTGGAAAAGCTAGTTTTAATTAAAATTAATTAAAAATGATTTTGGTAAAACCATTTTTACACTAAATTTTTTTTAATTTATATTTTTAACATAAATATGTTTTGACCAAAAATACTTTTAATACAAAAAATGGTTTTAAAAAAGCGGTTTTACAAAACTGATTTAGAAAAACCGTTTTCCCAATTTTATTTATTTATTTATTTTTTTGTCCGTTTGTTTCCATGCGGGAAGGTTGGACTTGGGAACCAAAAGAAGAGTGAGAGAGTGCAGCAATTCCAATGCATTCAAAGATAAGTTTCTTTAGAAAATCACAAAAAAAACAAAAAAACATAATCCATATAATACTCCAACAATCTCTATCATTTTTACAAAAACTTTGGGTCCACATATATTCAGAAATTTGACAAAAACTTTCTTTCAGTTTTTGGATTCACATAAATTCAGAACTTTTGAATTGTGTCTGGTTAAATTTTAAAATTATGATTTGAGTGTGGAGTTGTGATTTGAGTGTAAAATTGTGAGTTGAATTTTGAAAAGATAAAATTTATTTGATTAGGAATTTTGAAATTTTTTTCAAAAAGAGTTTTGAAAGGAGTTTTTGAATTTTGAATTTTAAAGAGTTTTGAGTTTTGAAAAGTCTATTGTAACCAAACACATAATTCAAAACTCAATTCAAAAATTATTTTCAAAACTCATAATCAAGTACAAAACTCGAAACTCTATACTAATTTTAAACTCTACACTTAAATTGTAACCAAACACATAACAAATATTATATATATATATTATATATATTTAAAATAAAATTTATGTAGTTAAAATAAAAATAAAATAAAAAAATTCAATTTTTAATATTTAAAAAATATAGCATAAAGATATATGAAATATAGTGCACATTAAAATAAATTAAAATATAAAATATTTATCCTAAAAAAATAAAATTAAGACAAATTTTAAAAAAATATAAAAAATAAATCCAAAAAAATTTTAAAAGACAACTAAAAACTCACAATACAACTCAAAACTCTTTTCAAAACTCATATCCAAATTTTATTCCCACTCTAGGGTGGGTTTTGAAAAGAATTTTGAGTTTTGACTTGTATGTTGAGTTTTGAGTTGTCTTTTAAAAATTTTTTGATTTATTTTTTTATAAATTTTTAAAATTTTTCTTAATTTTATTTTTTTAGGATAAATATTTTATACTTTAAATATTTATTTATTTATTTTAATGTGCACTATATTTCATATATTTTTGTGCTATATTTTAATGTGTTTGTTTTGTATTTTGAGATAATTTTTTTTTTATAAAAATTTTGAGGGGAGAGTTTAGAAATTTTTTTAGTTTGTTTGGTTGTATATTTTAAAAATAGTTTGAGAGTTTGAGATAATTTGATATTTTGTTATACTTGAGTAGATGTGTATGAGAGAAAAAGTGATTGAGAAAGAGAGAGAAGAGAAAAAAAATAATTGATTAATGTGGAGAAGAGAAAAAGTGATTTTTAAAAATAATTTCAAAAAATTTAAACTAAATAAAATTTAAATTTTTTTAAAAAAAATTATATGTTAAAATACAAACCAAACAAGGCCTAAGTCTTTGTTGGAGTATCATATCGATTATGTTTTTTTTTTGGTCTGTGTAAGAAACCCATCTTTGTGAGTGTTTGGAAAGTTGTTATTTTAGTAGATTTTTTTAGTTTTTGATTATTTTTGGAGGAATTTTTTTTGTGTTTGGGAAGATAATTAATTTTTTTTGTAATTAGATGTAATATTTGTGAGAAAAAAAATAAAATGATTATAAATTTGATGTGATATTTTTGTAGGAATTTATTTTTTTTTAGATTTTTATCCTATTTTATATTTTAGCAAAAAACTAACAAAAAAAAAAAAAACTCTTTCCAAACACCGCCAATGCATTGGAATTGCTGCTCTCTCTCACACTCTTTTGATTCCCAAGTCCACCCTTCCCAGACGAGAACAAACGGAAAAAAAGAAAAAGAAAAATAAAGTTAGAAAAACGGTTCTCTAAATCCGTTTTGTAAGACCGTTTTTTTTTTTAAAAATATTTTAGAACTCTAATAAAAGAGTTGTAATAGTTCTAATGTAGGTGTAGATCCCACTGTAATAGTGATGTTTATGTCTTGTGTTTTTTTTTTTTTAATTGACTTTTCATGTCATTAAAACTTATTAGAACTCATTGATTTAGAGGGATGTATCATTATTGTTTTTAAAATTGTTTTTTGTATTAAAAATATTTTTGGTCAAAAAAATTTTTTGTGAAAAATATAAGGCCTAGTTTGGCATCCTGAGAAAAATATAAAAAGTCAAAAAGTTAGGCCTCGTTTGGGGATTGACTATTTTAGCCAAAAAGCCAAAAAGCCAACTAAAACTAGTCACATCATCTCTCTACTTTTCTGCACATCTTTTCGTAAAAAGCCAAAAAGTTACTAAAATAGCCTATTCCCAAACGAGGCCTAAAAAAACAAAAAAGTTAACACTATTCACAATATTTTAATGGTACAAAACAAAAATAAAAATATTATATCAGAACATCAAGGGTCCAAAGCAAAAAAAAAATTTAAAAATAATTTTTTATATGATTGATGGAGACATGCATCACTGCCACACACGTCCAAATAAAATAAAAAATAAAAAACAAAAAACAAATTTTCAAATATTGTACTAGACCATGGTGGAAAAGAACGGAAAAAAAAAATTCCAACTTTTTCCTGTACACACATATCCGTACTGACATACACGCGGATTTATATGGGTAAAATTGTAATTTTACTAATTTATACAATATTTTAATACATATTTTTTCATAAAAAAATCAAAAAATTAATCCAAATAATCATTTTTTTTTTTTTAACTTTTTAATTTAAAAAATCAAAAAGTGCACTTATTTAAGACACTCCAAACAATCCCTAAATTAAAAAAAATTGTAAAAACGGTTTAAATTAATTAAAACCTTTTTTCCTTAATTTAAAATTAATTAAAACTGACTTTCTCAAAGCTTTTTTTGTGTTTAAATTTTATTATTATTTTAATAGTAAAACACTCCTTTTCAAAAGTCGTTTTTACTAAAGTCACTTTACCTTATTATAAAAATAAAGATAACCAAAGTTTTAAAATTTTGCATGTTAAATAAATCAGCCAGTCAATGGATTCCAACGAGTTTGGTTTAAAACCTGTCCTTCTATAAAACTCCAACTAACCATAAACAGAGAAGAGAAGAGAAGAGAAGACTTTATAAACGGAAAATGTTACCCTTCTCAAATTTTTTATCAAATAAATAATTAAATATTTAAAATTTACAAAATCACAGACTTTATAGCTATATGAGATATTTATTTAATAAAAAATTTAATAGTTCTAATATTACCCCTATAACATAGAATAACACTTTTCTACGTATTCTACGAAGAAAATGACATGGCATGTCACAAACAGAAACTAGAAAGAGAGAATACGGAGACAACTTTCTATTCTATAAAGAAAACGAAACCATAGAAGAAGATGATGGATAGTGAGGTCAAGATCTTCATCAAGGTATGGATTGCATCAATTACATCAATGTGTTACTGTTTCTTCATAGGCAACCACATCCCAAAAGGCATTACTAGGCTCTTCTTCTTCATACCCATCTTCTATCTCCTCATCACACTCCCCTTCAACCTCCACTCCTCCCATCTTGTTGGTCCCACATCCTTGTACCTCGTTTGGCTTGCCAATTTCAAGCTCCTCCTCTTTTCATTTGATCTGGGTCCCTTATCAGATTCAAATTCCCTCCTCCATTTCATCTCCACTGCACTCCTACCCATCAAGATCAAACAAGACCCATCTCCAAATTCACCCCCAAATCCCCTAACCAATCCAAACCCACCTCCAAAATCATCACCAGATGTGCAGAGATCAGCTCAATTGGCTAAGTTTGTTTTGGTTTTGGTTTTGGTTTTGGTTTTGGTTTTGGCCATATTGATTCTCACATACTATTACGGTGAATACTTGTACTCATTTTTCGTTTTGGGTCTCCACTGGTGCCACTTGTACCTGGACGTACTAGCCATCGTTTTGGGTCTCCACTGGTGCCACTTGTACCTGGACGTACTAGCCTTCAGTGCAATCCTCGCTCGAGCGATTCAAGGTCTCGAGCTTGAGCCACAGTTCAATGAGCCCTATCTGTCCACCTCACTGCAAGATTTTTGGGGTCGTAGGTCGTACCTCATGATTACGAGTATTCTACGGCCTACGGTGTACATTCCCATACGGTGTATTTCTACGCGTATGTTGGGCCGTAGGTGGGCCCCATTGCCGGCGATTGTATCTACATTTTTTGTGTCAGGTGTGATGCACGAGATGATGTTTTTTTATCTTACACGTTCCAGTCCCACGTGGGAGATCACGTGGTTTTTTGTTTTTCACGGGGTGTGCACGGCAGCGGAGGTGGCGGCGAAGAAGGCGGTGGGTGGTGAATGGCAGTTGCACAAGGTGGTTTCCAGGCTGTTGACAGTGGGGTTTTTGGCGGTGACCAGTGCTTGGTGTACACGAAATTGCACAAACCCAACATGTCATTTTCGCACCACCATCCATACTAGTACGATTTCACTTGGTAGTAGCATAAATTTGTAATGTAAAGTTGTTATTTTATTGGAAATTATGTGGGTGTTTAGGAAGTGGGTTTTTATGTAAGTTTTTTTAGTTGTAGGATATTATTAGATAAAAAAATTTTAGTGTTTGGGAAGATAGTTGGGTTTTTTTGTGGTTGGATGTGATGTTTGTGAGAGAAAAAGTGAAATGATTATGGGATTAGATGTGATATTTTGTTTGAATGTGTTTTTTTTGGTTTTGCAAAACTTTTGTCTTTTAGTGGAAAAAATGAGAAAAAAATTTGGGAACCAACTTCCCAAACATAGAAAAAAAATCTAGCTTAAGAATAGGTGTGTTTTGTTTTAGAACCCCGCTCTAGACGCCCAGTGGGGTCGCGCCCCCAGTGACGTGGTGCGTCCCCACTGGCTGAAACTTAAAAAAAAAATAAATAAATAATTTTTTTTGGCCCAATCACGGGCTGCCACCTCACTGGGGTGGTCCGAAGCAATTTTCTTTGTTTTAAAGTGAAATACTCTAGTCATGTTAATTTATAAGGTAATTCTATAATGTTTGTGATTTTTTATTATGATTATTATTTTAATTATGATTGAAAAAGTTTTAATTATGTTTTATGTAGTGATTAATTATGACTTATGAGAAGTATTACAGTATATATCTCTCAAAAGGTGTGTATCATATATATTTTATAACTAAAGAAAAAAATAGTCACCATGTTTATTTCCAGTTTTTTGAAAATACTTTTTAGAAAATTCTATTTTTTTATTTTCTCTATTTTTTTGTTTTTATTGAATTTTTTTAATTTTAAGTATTTTTTTAATTTTTAAATACACCTAACGTAAATACACTTAAAATGTACAATTTTTGTAAAAAAACTCTTTTAACAAATTTACTAAATATCAAAAATATAGAAAAAAAAATAAAAATTTAGTATAGTTTTGTATATTTTGGAAAATTTACCCATAAGTCCTAATTTCTGAAAAGTTGAACCATTTAGTCCTAAAAGTTTTCTTATGCTCCATTTAGTCCCATTTGCACATCAATCTAATGTTCGAAACATTAATCTGATGTTCGAAATCTAATGTTCGAAACATTAATCTGATGTTCGAAACATTGTAATGGGACCTTTCAGTCTATAAGAAAACTTTTAGGACTAAACAGTGTATAAGTTATTAATTTGAGATTTATTGGTGCATCCCCCATTAATTTTTTAAAATATTTTTTTACAAATATTTTATTTTTTAGATACATCTATGTAAGTTATATCTAAAAAAGTAAAAACAAAATGTTTAAAATTTAAAAAATATTTACTAAAAATAAAAAACTCAATTTTTAAAAAATTGAAATCAAACACACTAATATAACTTTATACTCTTTGAGTCATAACTAAAAAAAAAAAAATGTCATAATCAAATATAATAGGAGATATAATTAAAGAATTTATAATAACTAAAGAAGAAAATTAGTTATAACTTTAAAACAAAAATAACATAAATAAAATGCATACAATGTACCCTTTTGAATAGTATGTATGCCAGAGTTTATCGTGACTCATTATTATTATTTTAAATTATGACTCAATAGATTTAATTATGATATTTACATACAGTGTACATCATTTTGGAAGGAGTATAGAATGGCCATATGTCTTTTATTTCACTTTTTGTTTCACCATGTGAAGTGTACTATTTTACAATAAAGTTATGGATTTGTGTTTAATCGATACTATGTAGGGCTGGGTTTGGCAACAAATCAGATAAGCAATTTATTAATTTATTTGAATCATATCATTTTAATATTTGTTTTATAAAAAATTAAAAAATAAGTTATATTTCTAATATTTATCATGTTACATAAGAAGTCACATAAGAACATCTCTAATCTTTTATTATTCTTTTTTATTTAATCTGATCTCAAAGCTGATTTGATATGAATTACTCTAATTATTTCATCAAAATTTTAACCATATTTTTAAAAATTTGTGTCTTATTTGAAATTTTTTCATCAAATTTGATTTCTTTTAAAAAAAACATCTTTATTGTTTTATTTTTTAAAATTTTCATCAAATTTATAATTTGA
This sequence comes from Camellia japonica, assembly GCA_030407325.1. NCBI lineage: Eukaryota > Viridiplantae > Streptophyta > Magnoliopsida > Ericales > Theaceae > Camellia > Camellia japonica. Next base: position 9,463,933 of record JAPPVO010000032.1, on the reverse strand, counting down.
TGAATTATCAATCTGATAAAAAAAAAATAACCCTCCTTAATTTGATCAACATTTTTTTTTCTTTTTGGCAGAAAAATGAACTTCATTCCATAATATTGCATAAAGGATATTATATGAAAAGCATTAACAAAATCAATACAAAAAGGCCAATAATAAAAATTCGTAGCAAACACCGAGCAGCACAAAAGATTAAAAGGATATGGAGATGAAAAAACTACTCAAACCTACAAAACCATCACCTGCAAAAATTAGAACTGAGAAATGAATTTGATCAACATTTGACAAAAAGATTAGAGATGATGCACTCATGTCAAAATTACAAAACTTGCAATTTTTTTCAAAACCCAAGAAAGGTTAATATAATTTATCTAATAATTTAATTAAGATTTAAATAAAAAAATCAATTCGAATGGAGGAGCTACGCAATTAACAAAAATGTTTTGACTTTGAAGATTTCATGTGATAATTTTCTAAGAAAAATCCATCTTCCTCGCATTATCCTTATTATATTGCTCCAGCGATTTGCAGACAGCATGATTATTGCGATTGGCGATCGAACACACACCTTACACTTCACGTCTGATCTCTTAGCTGTTCAGCCCCCTTCACAGTCAACATCTCCTATTTAAGACTTTTTTTTTATTATTATTATTTATATTTTATATATTCTAAAAAGAAAATGAAATCACAGAGCCAAAGACCATAAACAGAGACTAGAAGAAGAAGAAGAAGAAGAAGAAGAAGAAGTAGAAGATGAAGATGATGATGGATGGTGAGATTAAGAGCTTCATTAAGGTATGGATTGCATCAATTGCATCCATTTGTTATTGTTATTTCATAGCCATACACATCCCAAGAGGCATTACTAGGCTTCTCTTCCTCATACCCATCTTGTCCCTCTTCATCCTCCTCCCCTTCAACCTCCATTCCCTCCACCTTGGTGGCCCCACAACCTTCTACCTTGTTTGGCTTGCCAATTCCAAGCTCCTCCTCTTCTCCTTTGATCTGGGTCCCTTATCAGATTCAAAGTCCCTCCTCAATTTCATCTCCACTGCACTCCTACCCATCCAGATCAAACATGACCCATTTCCAAAATCACCTCCAAATCCCAAAACCAATCCAAACCCACCTCCAGATCTATCTTCAAATAGGGCTAGAAACGTCCAAAGATCAGCTTTATTGGCTATAAAGGTGTTGCTTTTGGCTATGGTGATTCGATTGTACGATTACAGGCAACATTTGCATCCAAATGTAATCTTGGTTCTCTACTGCTGCCACGTGTATCTGGCTGCCGAGCTTCTACTAGCCATGAGTGCATTCCTGGCTCGAGCTATTCTGGGACTTGAGCTCGAACCACAGTTCAACGAGCCCTACTTAGCCACCTCACTGCAAGACTTTTGGGGTCGTAGGTGGAACCTCATGGTTACCAGTATTCTACGGCCTACGGTGTACGTTCCTATACGGAGTATTTCTACGCGTATCTTGGGCCGTAGGTGGGCCACGTTGCCGGCAATTTGGGCCACGTTTTTGGTGTCGGGTCTCATGCACGAGATAATATATTTTTATTTTACACGTGTCAGTCCCACGTGGGAGGTGACGTGGTTCTTTGTGCTCCATGGGGTGTGCACAGCGGCAGAGGTGGCGGCAAAGAAGGCAGTGGGAGGGAGGTGGCGGCTGCACAGGGTGTTTTCGGGGCCGTTGACGTTGGGGTTTGTGATGGTGACTGCATTTTGGCTGTTCTTCCCACAGATTATAAGGAATGGCGTTGACCAAAGAGCCATAGGAGAATACTCAGTTTTGGTTGATTTTTTTAGGACTAGGGTCCAGGATTTTAAGGTCATTCTATTTTGAAATGAAGGTCATGCTTTAATACAACGAATTTATCATGTGCATTTAATTTGTAATTTGTGTATTTATTTTTTATTTTTAGTGTCACATTAATCCTGCTTAGTATACATTAATCCTGCTTAGTATTAAGAGTTTCAAAAAATACTGCCACCCCTAGTACCGTCACTATCCCTCAAAAACCACCACTACCATCATCAAACCCACCCTATCACTACTGTCAACCACCAAACCCACGCTACCAGTCCTCACCACCCCATCCCACCACAACACCGCTAGCACCACCACATTAATGCCAAACAATTTTCAAAGATTTTAAAATAAAATAAATAAAATCAAAAAAATCGAACCATCAGATTTCCCATTTCAGTATTTAATTTTTTTTATTTAAATAAACACACCTAAATATGCGACTGAAAGTCATACATTCAAAAGGTAGTCCTAATTATATAGCCCAGCCCAGCCCAGCCTAAAAAATCAGCCAACTTCTAAACATCCCATGGAAGAATTTTGATTGATAAAGCAAAAAACAGTACAAGAAAAATGTCAAAACTACCTACTCATTCAGCCAGCCAGACGTGTTATGTTGTGAGGACGGGCGATATGGACCAGGAACAAAACCCAGTCCCAGTGTGTCGACTCGATATCCACGTTGTTGAGCAAGGGGATCAGCGATGCCATTTCTTGGTGGCTCACCCGCCAAGGTGTTCATCCTAGTATGGTTCATCTCATCAAGTCGTGGAGCATATCGCTCCATTGTAGATGTGGTGTTCATCCTATTGTAAGATGGGTCTGCTGCTGAACCCAGATAGCTGTAAGAAGAAAACCCAGAATCCTGACCTGCCAAAAAGCCGCTTCTTTGACCAAATGTATTGGGACCTTGTTGCCCATAGAGTCCAGCCTGTGATCTCATTGCTGACTCTCTTGCATAGGTATCTTCTATCCCACTGACATAAGGTCTATAAACACGGCTCTCTGTGCTCTCCCTCTGGTAGCCTCCAAACTGTCCCTCTGGGTTTCGGACCCCATAATCAGGTCCAGGACCTGAATAAGGCCCCTCACTGTTCAATCCATATCGTCTTGCAATGTCGTCAGCAGGAGACCCCTCATATCCTGTTCGATAGTGTGATCGTGACCCATCTACACTCTGATCAAAATGTCGATCACCTTCCTTGAGAACCTCTAGAGGTCTAGATGAATTGGGTGGGGAACATCGGGGTATTCTGTCATACATCTTGCTTGCAGGAGAACTTTGTCCTCTCTCTTTGGTTTTCCGTGGTGTCTGGCCAAATCCTTTTCCGTTCTTTTTACCACCATGCTTCTTCTTCTTCTTCTTTGAATCCCGATTAAATCGATTTTGCCCATGGTTACGATTCTCGTGGACTTCTCTGCCACCATTACCACGAGGGAGGTCTTCTCTATGACTTTCAGACACACTTGCTCGTCTTTCTTGGATCTGTTCATGTACTTCTCTACCACCATTACCACGAGGGAGGCCTTCTTTATGACTTTCAGACACACTTGCTTGTCTTTCTTGGAGCTGTTCATGCACTTCATTTTGAACAGGATGATCATCCAATGCCACCGAAGTTTGGCCATTAGGTTCATGATCCTTCATTGGATGATCAGGGACCAGTGGTTTGTCATGAACTTCTTCTAAATGGGACTGTTTTTGTTCCCTGGCCAAGTGTCCATGCCGTTGAGCAATTGCCTTGTGTTTAGCAGTCCAATCAGGGTGACTCCAAAGGTAGAGCGGTGGTGTACTCACATTCCAATCCTCTAATTGGTTGTCATTTATGTCAACAGAACCAGGTAAATAAAATGACTGACAAGGAACAAAAAACACAGTATAAACCACCAAAGCACACTTTCATTGCAAAAGATAAAAACTTATAATCAACCACTAGGGAACTGCACAAAACATCTTATTTTACCTTGCCAGCAAGCAACTCATTATTCTCCCAGATCAGATCATAACCCTTTTTATCCAACCTGGTGAAGGGAAAAGGGGGAAGAAAGAAGAAATGAGAGAGAGAGAGAGAGAGAGAGAGAGAGAGAGAGATGTACAGTATCAAGTATGCAAGCTAGTTACCTCTCTGTCTCTTTAGGAACAATTAGGATAAGGAGCTTTGGCTTAAACTCGAGAGCCTTATCAATGAACTTATTTGCAAGGGCAGCATTTACTCCAAAAGGGGGATTTAGCCCCATGATCTACTCAAAGAAACAATAACAAAAGCTCTGTCAAGTGAGAGTTCACAGCCCTAGGGGACTAAAAGCTTCTTGCATATTAAACAAAAATAAACATTATTCTCACCAATTGTGACCCTGGCGGCAATTCTTTCGGTTTGACACTCATCCAATCCCTCTCCTCAAAGTCGAAGTCATTCTGTCAAAACAGGACCAACCAGAACCAAAATGACAATGGGAGACAGATGATTGAAAGCCTATTTTAAAAAATATAACGAGGTTTGCATCACTAATCATATACATTCAATGTCTATTTACACTGCAGCAATCCAGCCTACACACATGAAAACAATGACTATTGAAAGCCAATTAACTCATCACAAAGATTTTCCAAAGGTAAAACAGGGCAACATGTAGAAGAATATTTGAGACTTGAGACCTCTCAACAATAACTTTACCAAGCAATCCTACTTTTAAAATAATTTGTTCATAACCTACAGTTCTAATATTCCAACAAATATTTTATGTATCATCGGATCAACAGCAAGGGATCAACACCATGAACCCATCAAAACCATATGAAATTAAATTTAAGAGAACATAAAGTTCAAGACGCTAAAGGGACTACAAACAATTAGGGTACTGAATTTTGAAAAGCTCAAAGAAAGATGAACCTAGAAAGGCCAAAACATGTTTGTATAGTTTGTAATAAAATGGCAAAATGCAGATTAGTCATATAAATTGTTGGAAGATTCCAAAGATGGCAGATGAATAAAAAAATTCAAAATGAAATAACCAAATGCCCTGGTAGATAAAGATATCCAAACTGGTACATCAAAGCTACACCAAGAATGACATCAATTACATATGCTTTGAGAAACAGTGGTTGAACAAAGAGAAAGGCATCAAAACAAACATATCAGCATGCCAATTTGGCATGAAGCAAGGAGGATTTACAAGGTGGTCATTAACTCAAGTCGTCATGGATTGGAATTACAACTCATGATACCCATTAGCGATCAATTAGTTGATAATAAAGGGACAAGTGTTTTTTTTATATTCAGTTACACATCAACTATATAATTGCCCATCTTGAATTAATAGAACCAATTCATCCACAAAGAACAATATTGCAATAAACAAGTGAGTTTCCATGCATCTCAAGATTACTGGAACATGCAATTCAACATATAAACTCAAACCACCAAACCAAAATGCCTCATCAATTTCTTCTTTTTTTTTTTCAAATGTCAGCAGGAAACTGTTCCCAGCCAAATTTGTGCATTTGACACTTGTTGACATGTGTTGTTGATTCATATCCCACACCAATTAGGATCCTTAAAAAGAGAACCCATTTAGCCTTGGAGACCAAGATATTATCCATGATTAAAATTTAAGAAACCTTTACCTTAGGGTTCTTTAAGAAACAAAAGAACTAGTGTTTAGTATATCATACATTCACAAACAAGCATGCATTGGTACAAACTTCTGCAGTTAGAATAAATACCAAAGGAAAAAACAAAGGGGGCAGAAAATTATAAAAGAAATATAAACAGAGAGAATTTCATTTACATGACTGGTACCCAGGGAGCTGAAAAAATGTGATTATGGAAGTGTAGTTCACCTTTGGTTGTAAAATATCATAGTTTTTGTATGAGCACTTCTTCTTTCCTGTCTCATCAAGCTTCTTCTTCATGAGACAACTGAAATCATTAGCTCCGCAACAGAAGTCAACTATCTGTTTAGGGGAGCAATAACCAATTAGGTACTCCAATTCGAAAGTTAAAATGAAACTGAGAGCAACTAGCAAATCACATTTTTCACTCAAGCATCATGAGTAATTTGAATGACATATTTTAAAGAGATTGTACATACTGCAGCGCCGCTTCTGAATTTAATCCCACCATCACAGTACTTCTTGATAGTTTTCATTGGGATCAGGAGCAGTAAAAGACATTTAGTTACAAATAAATGAGCACCGATCCATTAGATACATCAATGAACAAGTATGACAAAAAAGACTGAAACTCATGAAGATCCAACTTACTCGATTCACCAACCTAATCCATCCCATTTGCTGTTTGTTAGTTATAAATCTTTTTATGTCAACTACATCCATTTGGGTTCCAGTCAGGATCTGCCCCATACAGAACAAACTTACTCGATTCACCAACCTAATCCATCCCATTTGCTGTTTGTTAGTTATAAATCTTTTTATGTCAACTACATCCATTTCGGTTCCAGTCAGGATCTGCCCCATACAGAACAACCCAACATAAAACCAGCACAAAATTTTCAGACATAGCCCCAACAGATCTAAGTGCACTTATATTTACTTGACATCAACGTTAAAATTGACTCAAAGCTTTACTACATTTTGTTTGTAGTGTTAAAACAACATTAAAACAGAGAGAAAAACCCTTTGGAGAGCCACAACATCCTAATCGTTTAGGTCATGTTCATTTGGATGAGTGGACCTACCTCATTCTTGTTTTTATCTAATGTCATGATTTATCAACAAAAAAAAAAAGAGAGAGAGAGAAACCCATTTTGCTCCCTATGGTTTGGCACTTTTGCACTTCACCTCCCTGACATTTAAAAATAAACAAAATTGGCCCACATGGTTTTTGCCCTATTGCACTTCACCTTGCTACCATTACCAATTCAACCCCAAAAAAAGTGAGCCATAGGCACCTATTTTGTGAGTTGACATGAAAAAAAATTCAAGTCAAATCAAATCAAGTGTATTCGTCTTCTTCCCACTAACCAATCTGAAAACCATAACCCTAACCCTCATCTTCATTCACTTTCCTCCCCTGCCAAAGCCACCACCTTTCCCCTCTCGCCACCCCCACCACCCCATTCACCACCCTCTATACACACACACACACACATATGGCATTATATATTATATTATAGATAAAATTTTGGTTAATATGTGGTTAAAATTGGGTTTATTAGGGTTAATATGTGATTAACAGAAAAGATAAAAAGAAAATAGGAGAAAGAAAAAAAAAGAGAGAGAGAGTATTAAGATCATTTCCCATATGCCATTGATGATGTTAGCATTGCACTTTAGTCCTAAACTACCTTGAGGATGAAATGGCTATTTTTAGATGTCAAGGGGGTGAAGTGCTCCCCAAACCACAAGAAGGTAAAATGGATACTTCCATAAAACAAATGTGGCAACATCACTACAAGAGATTCAAAAATATTAGTTTCAACGGACAAATGCAAAAAGCCAACCAACAAAACAAAATTTCAAATAATATATCACCTTAAGAAGCACGGACAAGTGACACAAAACTGACACACCGACCCATTAATTTTCAAACAATATAGGACACAACATGTGAGGGACACTCAAAAAATATATACTTTTATATATTTATTATATGCCATATGTATGTAAGGATAAGCAATTATTATATGTCATACAATGTATTGAGAAGTGTATGGCGAGTGTTTTGTCGTGTCGGTGTCTCACATGACACACCAGCTTCTTAGAAGTGTCGTGCTTCTTAGATATCGCTTTTTAGAAAGAAAAAGGAAAAGAAAAGAATGCTAAAGAAAGTTGTACCCAGCGCACAAGGCTTCCACTTAGAGCAGGGTTTGGGAGAGGTAATAGGTAAACAACTTTCCCCCATTTTTTTGTGGAGAGTCTAATTCACATGACTTGAACTCGTGCAACTAGTGCTACCAAAAAAAATGCTGATACCCTAGTGATTTACGTTTTGAAATGTTCCAAAACATAGTACACTTCCATTCCAAAACGATGACTTTAGCAATCCAAAGCTATCTCAAAAATTCTCTTTAGTTTCTTAAGTTTACCTTGGGATGAAAATAAATCTAGTATAAATGAACTAACATGCAAGGACAATGGAGTTTTGGTAAAATGATATATAAAAAATGAGCCATAATACTCCTAGAAATGTGTTCAAGGAAAATTGCAGGCACCATTCTAACAGTGTGATTTATACAAGCCCACCCTAATACTGTGATTTATACAAGCCTACCCCTATCGTACCACATTTTAGAGCATGTTCCCGTTCCTCGTACCAAAACAATCCGTGTTCTAGGTAACATAGTGTGCAACAGTGCAGCAGGCAGATAGCACTTGCTATCATTCCAGGTCAGGGCCTCTTTCTTTTCTTTTTTTATTTAAAAATTTTGATATTTCCCAATAAAACACAATCCATAAAATCATGGATCCATAAAACAGGATCCACCCCCACCCCCCACACACAAAAACCAAAAAAAAAAAAACACAAGGTTCATTTACGGTGTTTTTGAAATTTGGGACTCAATTATTCAAGTTGTTACATCCCATGGTCAAACAAAAATACCCTGTGAGATCTCTATAAAAAGAAGAGAGTTATGATAACATCATCACGAATCAAGAGAATGAACTAATTTATTGAGAGAGAGAGAGAGAGGAGCACAAATTCTCACCATATCACCATTTTGTACATAAGAATGAAGCACATCAACAATCTGCACAAAGGAAATTACTTTTTTCAGGCTTTCAACAGTCCTAAAAAGCTTCACTCTAGCATCAAATACTTATCCACAAGACTGAAATCTAAACATAAAGATGGAGAACACACTTTATACCATTGAAGAAATGGAACGTTCTCTCATCAATGCTGAGTTTTAAAACATGTAGCAACATGTCTCCAATGACAAACGATTAAAAAGAATTCAAAAAATAAAGACGGAGAAAACACTAATCATCGAGAAAATGGAGCAATCTCATTGAGCCATGTGTTGATTCCAAACATTCCATCATATTCCTTGCATTAATTGAAAATGCTTCCCGGCCCCACTACATAAGTTCAGAATCAATACATATGCTTAAACAAGGAAACTTGGCCACATTTTGCATTAATTGAAAAATGCTTCAGGCCTCTCGACAAAAGTTTTGGAACAAACATAACTCTACACTTTAAAGGTGGAAAATAAGGGCTTGTTTAGTATTGTTTTTCATTTTTTTATGTTTGTTTTGTGTGTTTTCAGAAGAAAAAATATGGAATTGTAAAAATGCCCATTGTTTTCATATTGCTTTCACTTTGTGCATATGTTTTTTCTTTTTCTTTTTTTAAATTCAGAAAATAAAATAATAGGGTGTTTTTAGAAACTACATAAATATTTGTTAAAAATGGCAAAAACATACTATTTTGGGCTAATCCAATTAGCTAATTAGATATTTGTTAATGAATTAGGTTAACCCAATTAGATATTTGTGAAAAATTGCATAAACAGACTATTTTGGGTAAGGATTGGAGTAGTTTAATATTTTGAACAATGTAGATAGATTCTCCCTATCAGTGTGAATACAAGTTCTATTTGAAGTGATCGCAAACATTTGACTCACCTCTTTTAGCTTGTCCACTTTGGTAAAATGGCGTCCAAAAGATGTATAGCGCATGCCATAGAGAAATGGTGCAAGGTAAACTTTTAGCTTGTTCTACAGCAACAAAACCATGTAACGTAGTAAATGTCAATGGAGTATACTTTATTTCTAAAAACCTTGTGCAGGCTAGTAAAATAAACTTCTAGCGGAAGAAAATGAAAGCCAAAACTTTTGCAACCATTCTCTCATAAAAGCCATAGAGTTTTCTGTAATCTATTGAAACAAATTAACCCAACAAAAGTGACACCTAATAAGTGTTAAATTTTGTACTCAATATACTTTTGCTTACAGTATCATTTATAGGAAATTGCCATACAGAAGATGGTAGATGGAGCTGAATACAACTACAACGCATGACTAGCCTTGGAGAAGATATTCCCTAATCAGGACACTAAACTGTCAAACACCCATATTTTTCCTTCTGTAAGATCTGCAATAGGGCGATCAGCACCCCATTTAGGTCAACATGCATTATTTCATGATGTGGTTGTAAGTAGAGATGCCGACAAGGTGTGTATCATGCAAAACACAGAATATTTGATTGAATATGGTGCGGCGAAGTGGGGTAAGAGAAAAGGCAATCCTAGTATGAGCTATGTGGCAAATGCTTGAACATTTTGAGACCGGTGGATGCCACAGAGATACTTCAAAGAGACAGTACACAGATTGAAATGGGTGATTCTTCCATGCTTGGATGCATTAAATAAACATCAAATCTTTTGAGGCAAATTGACCAACCAAAGCCAAAACAACAATGAACAAACAAAAACAGATAAGTGCAAAAGAGAAGAATTAACTCTCTGTTCAACACTAATGAAGGAAAATCCAATAGAAAAACTTTGGGATAAATAAATAATAAAAAAACAAACAAACAAAAAATGGTATAGGAACATAGATGGCAAATCATCAATCACCTTCCACCTAACCATCTGGTGCAGAAGCACAGGTTGAAACACAGCCGTTGCATCTTCAATGCTGCAACCTTTTTCTAGCTTCTGTAAAGCTGCACGAAGAGCCTGCACATGAATATTAGATTAAGTGCAAGACACACAAGGAACTCCACTGAAACTGAAGCCATTACCCACTATGTACACCAGACAAAAATAGATACCTCAACAGAACCCTCCACCTTTCCCAAAGTAATGGCCTTATCCACCACATTTTTTGATGAGTAGGCATGGGTTATTGGCACTTTGTGCTTTTTTGTTATCTCTTCCAGTGTTATTGAAGATGTAGCATCTTTCATTAAGGCCAATATTCTGCATTGCACAAAGCAAATGTTAGAAATGAACAATCTAGTAAATGTAATACCATTTACATTCAACAACTGCAAACAAGGGACAAGTTATTATAACAATTAGATTTTAACCAGCAAAGAGACATAAGCACAATGTAACAATGAGATGATGTATAATGTCTGTTACCTCCGTTTTTCTATCATCATCTAGAGGCACTGACTGCTCATTTCCTTTGCAACAGGCTTGTCCGGCAGGGTTTGCTTATGTTCACTATCAGATGTGTCCTCGTTCCTGAGAATCCTTGTTGATCAAGGCATACAACCTTCTCCCAAGGAAGCCCTATTCGCATCGGTGGTAGCTTCCCGACTTTTGTTGCAGCAGTGTTGTTCAAGGCCTTCTGGATGTATCTGCCACTTTTTGTTTCTTTGAAGTATCAAGACAGTCAATAATCTCACCCTTTTTTCAGAAGAATTGCCTCTCTTTGATTTTTGAGACAAATCACCCCTTTCTGCACTTTCTCATTTTGAGTTCTTTTCTGGGAGCATCTTGTGAAGCCAGATTTCTCTCTTCTGCGAATTTAACTTTGCTTGACAGTTGTTGTGATGCTTGTTTTTTTTTTGTTGTCCTCATCTGGGAACTTTATGTGGTTTCTATCCGGAGTAGAAAGTTCATCATCAATCAGATGTTCTCTGGAAAAAAGGGAAAAGGTCGGTGAATATTTTGCAAGCTACTGTGCAGAAGATCAAGAAGAGCTGCTAGAACAAAAGGTGGAGAAGATCAAGAAGAGCTACTAGAAACAAAAGAGCACTTACAAGCAATATATCAAAATACGGTTTGGAATAAGACCTTCCCAAGCCCTTTGTATGATGCCCTGATCCTCATCATCTTCAAAAGCAATCTCCCTGATCAAAGTAAAGCAAGCATCAACAGCTACAAATAGTAGCTAAATTTATACAACAAGATTTCATGATAACGTTCATAAATAAAATTAAAATATGGACACAGTAAAGAAGTACGTAGGCAAGCATTTTTTGTGGAATGACTTGGGACAAGCGCCTGCATACAGCAATTGCAAATCAGATCCATCTTATTTTCACCAGTTTTGCAGACAGAGCATTTTATGAATAGGACAGGTGAAAGATTCCCAGCAGCAATCTTCTTCTGAAGCTCTTCTGCCTCAGCAGCCTCCATGATGGAGGCAGTTTTTGCAACACAATGTGGGATGGTAAAAACGGCCACACGTTTGCAGAAACACAGGGAAGACTGAAAAGCATTTAGCAGGCAGAAATTTGAGCAATTCAGTGCAGATCCCTCACTGTTCACATGAAGTGAAGATCACAGCAACACAGCTCCAGAAATGTGAATTGACATGCAATAATTCACCTCAACTATAAATTGTAATCAATTGTTATCACATGGGCGTAAAAGAAGAGAGATGTGTGCCAAAAAAAAGGAAACAGTAAGATCTGCAAAAATCCAAAGCTACTAAGAAGAAGCAAACGATGAGGAAAGAATAACAACTGCAAGGTTTCTGTAGGAAATTAATGTATTGATATTATTGATAGATATCTAATGTTCTTACAAGAGCTCTCTTTTATAGAGAGAAATGGGATACAATGGAGCCATAATGGAGCACTATACCATAATGGATCACTAACTATATGGGGCACTAACTATAGCACTAACTAATGTGGAGTAGGTGGAGTAGGTAGAAATTGTAGGTGGAGTAGGTAGAAATTGTTACATAGAAATTGTTACATTCAACAGCCCCCCTCAAACTCAAGGGGGTTAGGAACTAACCAACTTGAGTTTGGAGAGAGTAACAAAACAGGAAAAAATAATCTGACAAATAAAATAAAAGTGGATAGGAGACACTGTATGGTCGTGTCAGACCGATGTAGAAGACAGTTTATGGGGTCATGTCGGACCGTTGTAGAAGATAGTTTATGGGTCATATCGGACCGATGTAGAAAACAGTTTACAGGGTCATGTCGGACCGTTGTAGAAAACAGTTTTCGGGGTCATGTCGGACCGTTGTAGAAGACACTATATGGCTGTGTCGAACCGTTGTAGCAGAGAACCGAAATCAATGTCGAGACAGTTTACCGAGTCTTGTCGGACCCATATAAGAGCTAACCGGAATCAATGTCGGGACAGTTTACAGAGTCTTGTCGGACCCATATAGAAGCTAACCGGAATCTATGTCGGGACAGTTTACCGAGTCTTGTCGGACCCATATAGGAGCTAACCAGAATCAATGTCGGAACAGTTTACAGAGTCTTGTCGGACCCATATAGAAGCTAACCGGAATCAAAGTCGGGACAGTTTACCGAGTCTTGTCGGACCCTTAAAAGGCGTACCCAATCTTATCAAAAGGCGTGCATCAAAAGGCGTGCCATCAAAAAGCGTGCCATCAAAAGGCGTGCCATCAAAAGATGTGCCCGACAGCCATCAAAAGGCGAGCCATCAAAAGGCGCGCCGATTTGTCGTCTGGCGTTGAGAGGCGCGTAAGGCGCGTGTCTGCCTTGCCTATTTAAACCAAGGCGAGGCTGCCGCTGATGCATAACAAACCAGCTGAAAACCTCTGAGAAACACTTCGTTTTCTTGAGAGAGATATTTTGTAACTCTATTGCCCAGAAAATGGCCTCTTCTTCCCGTTCCGCTACCCAGAACATAGCCTCTTCTTCCCGGGGTCTGCTCACTCTCTTTCCCGACCTCAATGAGTGCACAAGAGAGATAACCGGGGCAGTTGCCCTGGAACCGCAACCAAGCGCCCCTGGACCAAGCCCCCCTGGTTTTGCGCCGTTGAACTATCCGATGGTGGCAGTTGAGCAGATAATGGCTGCTCAATCTGATATTGAGGCCAATTATTATACATTAAGGTCATGTGTTGAGACCATGACTGCGGTCAACAACCTGTCGCACCGGCTTCAGAGTAGAACAAATGAGGTGCAGCAGGTAAAAGCCCAACTGGCTCTGCTCCAGCGCATGTATACGGATGCTCGAGCAGAGATATGTGTGCTGAAGGCAGAAAACAAGGAACTGAAGCGGAAGGCCACCGTGATGCTCAGATTTGGAGGTCCGCCATATGTGACAGTTGAGGAGCAACGGGAAGTGAACGTGCTCGGCGGCGTGGGAAACACGGAGGCAGCACCGGCAAGGGACGCCCAAGACAAAGGCAAAAAGAAGAGAACAGCTGAAGAGGCGAAAAAATAAGGCCGGTTTTTGTGGTGGTTATGGGTTGTGGTTGTTTTGTTGTTGTTGGTTTTTTTTTTTTTTTTTGTGTAAAATAGTGATCGGGTTTGATCCCCGGCATGAATAAAATAAGGTTGGTGACATTACTGCAATTGCTTTCTCTTTGTGGATGACCCAGATTTCTTTTTCTGAGTATTCCAATTCTTGGAGAAGAAATCAAAGCCAAATGGCCCCCCAGATCCAAATCCCGACAAACTGATGGAAGTAGCTTTTGCAGCCAAAGGGTTAAACTGAGGCGTAGGCTTTGTGTGGGACTACTCCATCCTTCCCACATTCACACTATGGCCGCCGAATAGAAGATTGGCACAGAGAGACTCGGCAGGTGTCTGTACTGTAGCCTCTAGTTCTGACTCATATAATGCCGCAGTACAGAGCTGCTTGAAAGGCTCTGTTTTGTCTTTGGCATTTTCTCAAACACCTTCCAAATCCAATTTCCCAAAGAGGGGATAAGGGTAGTGTAGGGTATCCTCTGAGTGGGGGTCTTTTGGATTGGAATTTCTGCAAAATAGCTTCCAGACTTGCAGAGTCAAGCTTCCTTTTCATGGGACCCCAACAAAGGCCAATTAAACCCCATAGATTTCAACCACTTAAATCTCCAGGCCTATATTATTTGAAGTGGAAAAGTCTACCTCCAACTAGAAGCAAACACCAAAGATGTTTGATTCCCCTAAGCAGGATTACCACCGTACGAGCTGTGGCAGTTCCAGTTGCTCCATCTCCAGCAGATAGTTCACCATCTCCAGCAGAGAGTGCGGAGTACAGAAAACAATTATCTGAGAGCTATGGTTTTAAGCAAATTGGAGAACCACTTCCAGAAAATGTTACCTTGAAAGATATTGTTGCTACCCTTCCAAAAAAAGGTGTTTGAGGGAAAGAGAGAGAGAGACATGTGTGTTGTTCTTGTTGAGAGAAGCACCAGGATTCCAAAAGTTCAACAGCTTCTCAAGGATTACTTTGATGGGAAGGAGCCCAATAAGGGCGTGAACCCTGATGAGGCAGTTGCTTTTGGTGCTGCCGTACAAGGAGGCATCTTGAGTGGCGAGGGTGGTGATGAGACCAAAGGTATCCTTCTCTTGGATGTGGCTCCTCTCACCCTTGGCATTGAAACAGTTGGTGGGGTGATGACCAAGTTGATTCCTAGGAACACTGTCATCCCAACCAAGAAATCTCAAGTTTTCACCACTTACCAGGATCAGCAAACCACTGTCTCCATTCAGGTTTTTGAAGGTGAAAGGAGTCTCACAAAAAATTGCAGACTGCTTGGTAATTTTGATCTGTCTGGAATTCCTCCAGCTCCAAGGGGAACCCCTCAAATTGAAGTCACATTTGAAGTGGATGCAAATGGTATCTTAAACGTCAAGGATCTATAACATGAAGAACCAGATCAGTGACAAAGATAAGCTTGCAGACAAGCTCGAGTCTGATGAGAAGGAGAAGATTGAGACGGCAGTGAAGGAGGCCCTTGAGTGGCTTGATGACAATCAGACAGCAGAGAAAGAGGACTATGATGAGAGGCTTAAAGAGGTGGAAGCTGTTTGTAACCCAATCATCACAGCCGTTTATCAAAGAGCAGGTGGTGCCCCAGGTGCTGGATCAGAATCTGGATCGGAAGACGATGACTCTCATGACGAACTGTAGGAACCCCAAGAATTTCATTGACCGCTGCGATCAACGGCCAAGATCTTGGTGTCGCCACCGACGTAGGTGAGCTGGTTATCGTGAGGTCTAGGGTGTTGAAGAATCTACCATGAAAGAAGAAATTAGGGAAATTTTGGGTTTGCCCGGCGGGCGGCCAAGGCGAGGTTGCCACCCGCCAGTGAAGCGAAATTACTAGGTTCTTAACTAGGCTCTGATACCATGTAGGAAATTAATGTATTGATATTATTGATAGATATCTAATGTTCTTACAAGAGCTCTCTTTTATAGAGAGAAATGGGATACAATGGAGCCATAATGGAGCACTATACCATAATGGATCACTAACTATATCACTAACTATATGGGGCACTAACTATAGCACTAACTAATGTGGAGTAGGTGGAGTATTTGTAGGTGGAGTAGGTAGAAATTGTTACATAGAAATTGTTACATTCAACAGTTTCTCTCTATGAAGTTAAAAAATATGCAAGAACATAACTAAGGGAGAAGATTGAAGTAAGGGGAAAGGAATTTCCTTAAAAAATAAACTAAAATAAGCAAATTTAGCAGGATATACGAGGAACAAGAAAGAAAAAACAAAGACGGAATCTAGAATATAAAGGGCCAGGCCAAACTATTCTAAAGCCTTCTAGACACCATAATAAAATTCACTATCAGATCAGAGAAGCCATAGATAAGGCCCGGTAGGAGCAGAGATAAGGATGGGAGGGAGGGGAATTATGCAAACATAGCATTGTGCCATTGTCCAATATAACTTCTCACTAAACATCTCCAGGGATCACTTGACTAATTTGTAAGGTAGAATAATTACTTATCTCACTTTCAAAAATATCAGTTGAAAATTATTCCAAAATATTCTTTCAAATTTTGCTATTAAAAAACAATGTGGATAAACGCTGCCCTTGACGGAATTTCTTCAATTTAATAACAAAACTAGCTAAGCTTAACCAACAAGCATTCTGTAAATCACAAATGGGGGAATGAGCATTCAACATTAAAATAGTATTTCAAATTTCCAGAAGAATTCATACCTCTGCACCAGACAATTTATCAGAAGAGCCTAACTCCCCACAAGCGAAGCACTGATGTTTCTTGTATTGACAATTTTTACAGAAAAAATTCTGTATTGCCTGCAAAATACATGCATGAACTTAAAAAGTGTCCTAAGAATCTATCAAACAGCATAAACCAACCAGAACAATGCATCATCAGGCAGAAATGAAAGAATAGCATACTTCAACTTGTTCGTCAAAAAGGCCGAGAGATTCACACACGGATTCAGAACCAGCCTCCACAGTAGCATGAAATGACCTCATGCACCTTCCTTCACAACTGTATGAGATCCAAAATTATACCATAACATGTCACTCAAACAAGATATACAGGCACAACCTTGATGAAATAACATACAAGTACATGAATTATTCATTCTTGATGTAGTACAGAACAGAAGTAATAAAAAGGTGGTAGACCATATTAATTTCATTGGTAACATTAGATAGTAAATGACAAAAAGGAAAGCCCATAAAAATGGCAAACAATAATCACCACACTACATCTCAGCATGCAAATCTTTTATGCATATGAATGCTACTGAGCTTATTTCATATGATACCTAAACACCACAGGCCATGTCAAATAACCCAAAATCTATCAAACTAAACAGTCTAGTAACTTTTTGATCACTTCCAATCCCATCAGGAAATTCTTTCAAAAGCTTATAGAAAGGAAGCCAGGAAGGTATATTACCTTCAAAATTCAATGTAATATAGCTTACGGTTTCTTTTTTTCTATCTTCAAAAAGAGCATTTCAGAGATGATAGTTAATACACCCATCATAGTTGTTGTCTCGATTTCTTAACAGTATAATAGGCCGCAGTTTTCAGCCATACACATGGAAATAACATTGATGGCTTATGCTGCTGATACAAGAACAATGCATATGCCATCATTAATCAGTTCAGACGGTAAAGGGGAGGGAAGTGGAGGGGTAAGTCTTAGTTACATATCTTGTTAGTAAAAATGAATAAGAACTAGATAAATCTATATCTATACTATTATTAAGTGAAGGCCTAAATTGATTTAGTGAACCCTTCTTCTCCTCATGCCACGCAGCAACTTTATATATGCTAAAATAAAAAAATTATTAAACACAACGTAAGTAAGTTTTGAACCTAAGACCTTAGATTTCATTAAGAACATACTTATCACTTAAGCAACATACATATTATGATATTAAATTCTTTATTATTTGTTTTTATTATTAGTTATCTTAATTGCACACGTATTGCGTATGCCACCCACTAGTATTTGTTACAAATGGCACGAACAAAAAAAAAAAACAATGATATCAGTGACATCATCAATGACAATGGAATGAATCTAATCTTTCATATTAATACCAACTGAAGACAATGCAGTAAGAGATAGTCATCACTGGTCATATTTAAGACATGAATAAGTGTAGAAACAAAAACAAAATTGCACCCAATTTTTTTTTTTTTAAAATAATGCATACCACAAAAGTTCTCCGCCATTATCACAAATTGAACAAACAGAATCAAATAGGTCTTCTTCATCATCAGACCCATCATCTTCTTCAAATTCATCTATCATATCATCATCAACAATAAACCCAGCCTTTGCAGTAGTTAAAATATCCTGTCACATCAGCAAATAAGCTTTCTCAACATAAAATGATGAATAATATGTGTGTGTGTGTATATTAAAACTGTGATTTTAGTTTCAGACCTCATCAAAAACTTTCTTCTTCCGGGGCTTCGCCTCGAGAAATGTAACTAAAAACTGTTCAATGCATAAAGGTTCATCATAGTGTACTTATAAACAAAATAATTCAAAAGAAGGATCATAAATGAAACCCCATATACAAACCTTGGATTTTGCTAATGTTTCATCCCTTTTAACAGCTTCACTGATTAAAGTTGCGTGATCTATCAGATCATTCTCAGAAGGTCTGACCTCGTACAAGCTGTATATAGCATAAACTGTGAAAAGTTGCACTTAACAACAAATAAATGGTGAATAGCCTGAGAATCTAAGATCTGGCTGCAAACCTGAAAACTTTAGACAAGTAATCCCACAAAGATCTCCCAGAGGTTTCAGGATTCTTCTTCACAAAATGTAGGCAGTGCACAGTGATCAAGATTGTCCTAATGGTCTCCTCAAAACTCTTTCTAGGCCTTTGAAGGTAGATCCAGTTGTTTTCCTTAGACAGCACCGCGATCTCTGGCTTCACATCTGAAAGATCAAACTTCCATGCTGTGACCTGCTTGTATATTTTCTGAAGGCCATTGTCAGCAGTCCCGTGCAAGAATATCTGTTTACTCTTGCCATCCAGTCCCTCACTCTCATTCCATTGAACTGGTAACTCTGAAAATGCAATAGGCTCGTCCTTGTCATCAACAAAATCGTAGTTTGAGACAGTATGTGGCACAGTCTCATCCTCATCGTCTGAAGATGCCATTCTCTTCTCCCAATTACACAGTGACTACTACTTGACAACCTAAGCAAGACATACACAAGAAGACTTGTTTAGATGCCCGTAATTTCTTTGGTTAAACAATTATCAACCAAATGATGGTTTAAAAAAGAAAAGGGCATGATTTCATGGCAACCCATAATCTGCCACTACCTTTTCTTATTGATTGCTCAGTTCAGTAACTGCAATAAAATAAGGAAAGATTATAGTCATGATTCTCAAATTTTTCATGGACAACAGGAAACTCTACACAACTTTGCCCCCAACATAAACAAAGAAATAAATACTATTCGGAATAGTTGAATAGGTTTTTTCATTCACTAGAAACCAAATACCTGAAATTCATAGATTTTCTTTTGATTTTCTTTCTGTTTCCTCATCAACCAAACATATTAAAACCCCATATTATACCATACAGCCATTGGGCCTAATAGAAAAGAGTTCAATCAATTTTTTGGAAATTGAAAACACCGCAAAGAAACAAAAACTTATTCTGTTAAAAGGGTTCGTCCCCAACTCGCAAATATCAAATATTTCATGCTCTCTGATTTCCACGAACTTTCTCAGAACCCACATAATAACCCATAAAAATCTAATTGTAAACAATATATTCAATGAAAATTCAAACAAAAAAATACCCAAAATTCGTTGGAGGTTCGATAAATCAAAACAAATTCAGGGTTTCGGAAACAAAAAAAGTAAATCTTGCGAAGGCGAATGGGTAAATACCGGATTGGAAACCACTGGATAGAAGCGCCAAGATAGCGTAAACCCTAGTTTCTGAATCAGACACAGATTCCTTGGGTCGCGACGTAGTTAGAGAAGAGAGTGTAAATCAACAGGAATGTCGAAAGCAAGCGAGCCTATGTATATATATATATATATATACGAAACGAAATCGATCAAAATGGATTCGCAAAATCCTTAAAACGATCCTACGGTTATGTGTAGTGATTTGCCAAATCGGGATGATGATGATGATTTTGTATATTACAGTCGTCAAGTCGCTGTGGACTCGCCCTAGCTGTTTGTTTGGCAACCGCCTTTAAAATTTATTTTTACAATTCTTTTAATAATTGAGTAATTATCTCTTCTTCTTCTTTTTTTAGCGTGTGATAATCTTATTTGGATCACAATTATATTTTATTTATGTCCCATTACCTTTTATTTGAATCACTTTAATTTTAACTAATATTTTACTTCATTTCATAAAAAGTAAAAAAAAATATATTAATCTAATACTTTTCACCCAACACATTAATATAATTTACTTAAAATACGAATTATCTTCTATAATTTTAAAAATTACATTATTTAAATTTTTAATTTCATAACAAATAATCTCATTTTATTAATAAATCATCAGATGAATTAAAAGTTTTTATTAATATTATAAATATATTTTATTTAATAATTCATATATTTTTATTATTGTATATGAGAGCAGTTAGTAATATCATTTTTTCAATTAATTTTGTTAAATACAAAATTTTAATAAGGAATATTTATAATTTTTCAAATCATAAAAAACAATTTATATTTTAAATAAACTTTATCCTTTTTTTAATCTTTAACAACATTTTTTAACTGCCTTTAATTTTTTTTTTTTTTTAAAAAAAATAGATTGAATCATGAAATTTTCAGAAATTTATTTTAAATATACAAGAAAATAAAAAAATAAATTTAACTTTCCACCCTTTTTTTTTCTCTCTCTTAATTAATAGAGCTTACCTATTAATTTTGGACTTTTACATCTCTTATCTAAATTGCTTCATACCTTTTTTCTTTTTCTTTTTTATTTTCTTTCTTAATACTTACTTTAATTTCAATTATACATTAACCCTTCCAGTGAAACTCTAATCTTTAGCCCCTTCTCATCTTTGTGAATCCCCTCACATTCCTTTATTCTTCTTTTTTGGTGCAAACACTCTCCCTCATTATCTATCTATTATGATTTCTCTATTTTCTGTAAGTGGTAACTGAAAAGTAGTGAAAATGGGCTAGGCAATGGCAAATAAGGGCAAAAAGGGACTGAGGTGACAATCAAATATGGTAATGGGTGATAGTTGGGTGTATGAGGTTGAAGGTTAGGATTTGAATGGTTTGAGAGGTAGGGTGGGAATGACATTTTATATTAAGATAAAATTGTAATTAAAAAATATATAAAATAAGATAGGGATGTGATGTGAAGGAAAAATATGGATATTTTTAGCAATACCCTTTATTTTATATATTTCTTTCTTTCCAAAGCAAATCCTCCACAAATTTAGGAGAATTCTATTATACATATCTTTATATCATATGCACTATTAATTATGGCATTTCCTTTTTAGTTATGATCATTTCTTTTTTAGTTATAACATTATTTTGATATATTTGATTATAACTTTTTGTGTTTGATTATGATTTCTTTTTTCTAGTTATGATTTAGAAAATATAGAATTACATTATTTTCTTTTATAATTATAAATTATATATATAAATTTATAATAATAATAAATGCAAATAAAAATAAAAAAACTTGACAATTATGTCTGACCTCTTTCAGTATTTGTGTCAGGGATATTTTGATTTGGTTTTGTTTTTAATTTTTCTTTTTGATTGATGCAAAGATAAGGAATTGTTTGGGCAATTGGCTAAAATAACTAAAAATTTACTAAAAAACAGTTAAATATTATCTCTATTTTTCTATTTGTCTTTTAGTAAAAAGTCAAAAAATAAACTAAAATAATTAATTCTCAAAATAACCAGTAATTAAGGAATTGAAAATGATAACTTTACTGCATTCAAGTTCAAAAATTAATAATTAACTTACCATATTTTTAATCAATATGTATGGTTTAAAATTTATTAAGGAAAATGTTTCAGTGCTCGAAACATCCGTGGCTCGAACGGCTCGACAGCCCAAAACGACGTCGTTTTGGGCTGTATTTTTTTTTTTTTTTTCTTCTTCTTCTTCGTCGTTTTCGGCTGAAACCAGAGGGGGGAGAGGGAGAGGGAGAGAGAGAGAGAGAGAGAGGAGGCAGCCCTTCGCCCGCCGTCGTCGTGTCGCAGCCCTCCGTCCGTCCGTCGCAGCCCTCCGCCCCTCGTCGGCTCTGCCCCGATCGCGTCGCCTCCGTCGCCCCTCCCCTCCCCTCCCCTCCCCTCCCCTCCTCCTCCTCCATTTTTTAGGCCCCTCCAGTCCCCTCCTCCCTCCTCCCCTCCTCTCCTCTCCTCTCCTCTCCTCTCCCTCCTTCCTCCTCCCCCTCCATTTCTGCGTCTGAAGAAGAAAAAAAAAAAAAAAAAAAAAAAATACAAAAACAACATTCGGGGCATTCGAGCTACGTAGCTTTCGAGCTACGTAGCGGAGTCGATTTATTAATAAATATTACGGTCGCGCTACGTAGCTCGAGAGTCTGTGGCTCGACGTGGCTCGACACCAAAACGACGTCGTTTTGGTGTCCTTTTTTTTTTTTTTTTTTTTTTTTTCTTCTTCTTCTCGCGTTTTTCTGAGTCATCAACAAGAAGAAGTCTGCTGGGTCAATGAAGATGATGATGATGTTGAAGACTGCTAGGTCAATGAAGATGTTGAAGACATCATTGATTCTGGAATGATGTTGAAGATGATAAAGATGATGATGTTCCAAATCTGAAGCTGTTGAAAAAAAATTTTGATCTGGATCTGGAAGATGTTTATTCTGTTTTCTCCTCTTCAGAATTTTTTTTTTTTTTTTTTTAGATATGGATCTGTTCTTTTTTGATCTGGATCTGGAAGATGATAGCTCGTTGAACTTGTTCTTTTTTTTTTCTTACTGATACAACGAATTTTGAAGATCATCATCAAATTGTTCTGAGAATAACAACATAATTTTTTTTTTTTTTTAGATCTGGATATGTAGATGAACGAAAAATAAAAAATAAAAAAAATTTGTTGATGATGATCTTCAACATCATCATGATCTTCACCAGCACCAAACGATGCCCAGTTCAGTCTGTAGATGAACGCTTTTCACCAGCACCAAACGATGCCCAGGTCTCCAACAAATTTTGATTCTGGATTGATTCTGTAGATGAACCTTTGCACAGATTGTCTTCTTCTTTTTCTTCTTTCTATCTTTTTTTCGGCTTCTCCTCTGTTTCTCCCTCCTTCCCTCTCTTTTTCCCCTTCTTCTTGCGCTTCACAGATAAAAGAAAAAAAGATTTTGAGCCAGATTCGAGCTTCAACATTCGAGCACTCAAACATTTTCCTAAGATATTATACCCAATAAAACATACAAAATATTGTATTGAGTAACATAGCGGACCTTCATCATCAATAAATAAAAAAAATAAACAAGAGGCCATTCACACACAATCTACTGAAATGAAATATTACTTTTATTTGTTCCTTTTTATTCTCCCTTTATTTTGAAATGGAAGAGGAGTTGTATAAACAATTCATGACAAAAACAGCAAATTGTAAGCTTTTCAATGGGCATTTGATAGGATATCTAAAAAATTGGAGGCAAATAACATTCTTATTGTATTCAGGGAATAAATGTAATTAACATGAATAAAATAAACCAATATAATAAATAAAAAAACTAAATTGGTAAAATCTACTTACATTATTAAGTTAAAAAAGAAAAGGGGCAAACAAAAACCAAAGAAGAAAAAAAAGCACATTCTAAACTATACAAAAGTCTTATTTTTATTTTTATTTTTATTTTTATATTCTATGGTCATGTATATGTCTTGCTTGAATAAAAGATTATTCATCACTTTAGCCACCTAACCAATGGCAGTGTAATTTCTCCTTCTCTTTTCCCTTTACTCTTCAAATTCAATCATTCTTCAACAAGAGTGTCCTCATTTTCAATCTGTGTCGACACTCCATTACCAGAGGGGACTGAAGTCTCCTCATTCTCAACCTGTGAGGAGACGCTGCCATCAGAGGCGATGATAGGCTTGTTCCCATTTTCAACTTGTGACGAGACTCTATTATCGGAAGCAACAAGTGTGTCCTCGTTTTCAAATTGTGAGGAGACTGTAGTATCAGAGCCCGCATCATCAATGGTCAAGCTTGAGACTTCGCCCCCCAAAGAACTTTCATCTTCGCCATTAACAGATTGTGCTGGGGATGCATCAGGAGTACCAGAAGTAGCAGAGGATGGAGATAACTCGGACCCGTCCACTGGTTGCTGAAGGCTCCAATACATGATGCTGGCTGTAAGAGTAAGGATCATCTTTTGATTTACCTGCCATTACATCATGAGAATGTCGGTCAAATATAATGCCCATCCATGTTTGTCCTCTATATATCCATTTCTTGATTTCATTCAATTCAAAATTTTGCACAGGAAAATTTTAATCTCATTAAACACAGTAGAACAATTTAATCTCAGTAAATATAGTTTGTCAAAAAAAAATGAATTTTTGCATTCAAACATGAAATTAATGGACGAGCAAATTTACAAACCTATCAAAATAGCAATCTCACCTCAATGATGTCCTCAGGCAACAAGAAAATCGAACATCCAAGCTTACGTGCAACACTGATTATGTATGTGGCATTCAATTTCTTCTCCTCATCTATAACAACAATAAAAACAAGTCACTCTGTTGCTTCCGTAAACCTTTCTCATAATACAACATCTACTGAGTAACATTTGTAGACGAGAGAGAGAGAATTCAATTCCATCCATCCATACATAAAATCTACCCATTTAATTTCTGATGATGAAAAGTAATCAGAATGGATTTCAACCCTAACCATTTCCTTTGTTTAATATTTTCTGTAATGGTTCCACAAAATGTAAACCACGTAGGCTTTAGGTGAATCTATGAAGCATGGATACACCAAAATGGAAGCCGTGGCGGTGTCGGATACGGGGACACGCCGGGGACACGTCAGATGGCGTGTCCCTTTAATTTAATTTATTTTTTTGCAAGGGACATGGAGGAGACACGGTGGGGACATGCGTGTCCAAATGTGGAATGACACGCCATGGGACACGGTCGACGAGAAGAGAGAGACAAAGGAGAGAACTCAGTTGCCGATCAATCGAAGGACATCTAGTTGACTCGAACTCAGTCGCTGACTTGAAATCGACATCCACCGTAAGCCTTCTCTCTCCCTCGCGCCCTCTCTGTCTCTCGCGTCTTCTCTCTCACTCACGTCTCTAATCTTCTCCCTCGCTCGCGTCTCTAGTCTTCTTTCTCGGTCGTGTCTCTAGTCTTCGCGTCTCACTCGCGCCTTCTCTGTCGCTCTCGCCTTCTCTATCGACTCTTTTGTTTTTTTTTTTGAACTGATCTATAGACTCTCCTATCTTATATATATATATATAAGATAGTATTAAGAAAATATTATTTTATAAATAATATATATTACTTATACATATTAATTAAAAAACACATCTATATAAAATAAAATAAAATAATTTATAAAAACACATTATTTAAAAAATATAATAAATAAGTAAAATAATTAACGTATATTAAAATAAAAATATTTATAAAAAAAAAATTGCCATGTCCCCTGCCGTGTCCGTGTCCCCATGTTTTGGAAATTATCGTGTCTCGTGTCCGTGTCCGTACTTCATAGAGGCGAATCTTTAGTAGGTTCTTAATTATTAAGAATTGGGACTATTTTTAAAAAATAGTACTTTTTCTCTTCTTCATTTTTTTTGGGTCCACGGCCCACCATTTCCTAAGCCAACAAAACAAAGCTAATAACTTTAACACAAATTTTACACTTAAAAAAAAAAATGCATACCACTTTCACCCATGGTTACAAGGTTCCAATTGACAACCCTTGGCTCAACCGAACTGAGAAGTTCAAGGAAGAATAATCCACTTGAAAGGCTCTTATCCTGAATGACAGTCCCGCAATATCACCAGTCAATCATAATTTATATATTAATAAAAATTAATAAAGAAATCAATGTAAAACTTACTAACCCTAAAACTCTCGATATGAGTAGTTCTGCCCTTGCTCTTCACTTTTTTGTTTGCCCAAGTAAGGATATCGGCATCAGTAAACTCCTTCCCTTGAGAGCGGGACCTCAAGTTCTTCAGAAGTTGAAGCATATTGCACCGCATCAATTGCCACAGGAAAGCTGAAAAAAGTACCCAAAAACAATTGAGCGTTTTGGACTTCAAGTTTCTTGCAACTCCATTTTCAAGTTTATGAAAGCTGACCAGAGCTAAAAGGCCCTAAATAAATAAAACTAACATGGTAAAACTTCATTTTCCTCAAGGAACATGTTTTGATGCAATGGCAACAAAAGTTAACATTTCTTAGAAAAAATATATCCCTATAAATGACTACTACTTCCTCTTGGCTGTAATTTTGAGCTTTATTCAATATTTGTTTGTTTAATCATTTTTATATATATTATTTTTTTCCATGGGAAAGTTATCATGAATATTAAGTGGTAATGTTATGTGGTGATGTCAACATTTCATAGAAAAATATATCCCAATAAATGACTACTACTCCCAATTGGCCGTAATTTTGGGCTTTATTCACTATCTTTATGTTTAATCATTTTTATTATGTTTTTTTTTTTTAATTGGGAAAGTTATCATGAATATTAATTGGTAACGTTAGGTGGTGTTTGATAAAATTCAAAATTGAAAAAAAAATTACTAAAAAAATGAATGTTGAATTTTATAAGATAAAAAATTGTTTAATAAAAATTTAAGTGTTGAATTAGAATAAGTTGCTTGATATATACAAGACGAAATTTTAAATTTAACATTTTGAAATGTTCTCTTCCAATTTCTATATTGTGGTGATAAGGTGGTGGTGGGTACAGCACCAACATCAATGGTGGTGGAGGTGAAGGGATAATGGTTGTGGTGATAGTGGAGGGAGGGTTGGTGTGGGGGAGGTGGAGGGTTGTG
Source organism: Camellia japonica (assembly GCA_030407325.1). Classification (NCBI taxonomy): domain Eukaryota; kingdom Viridiplantae; phylum Streptophyta; class Magnoliopsida; order Ericales; family Theaceae; genus Camellia; species Camellia japonica. The sequence continues at coordinate 9,436,971 of JAPPVO010000032.1, read as the reverse complement.
GCAATGGTAAGACGTGATAGTGATAGTGATAGTGATAGTGACAGTGACAGTGGCAATGGTGGTGGCAGTGGTAGTAGGTGGTGGCCTGATGATGGTGGTAGCGGGGGTGGGGGTGGGGTGGTAGCGGGGGTGGGGTGTGGGAGTGGTGATGTGGCAGCAGTGGCAAGGTCATAACGGTGCACATCGATGCTTCTGTATAAGCAATTAAGAAATCAATCAACATTAAAAAATCTACTACTAAAAGTTTTCTTAACTTGGCTTATATTGTAAGTGTCAAATAAAAGTGATACAACGTGTGCTTATCAAAGGACTTAATTAATTTTCACTTAATAATTGGGTTATCAAACACTAACTTAAAATAACTCTAAAAGATGACACAAAGATAACAAGAAATTATACTTTAATGGCAGTATTCTCTCCCCATTGTTGACGACTAACTACTGCAAATCGGCTATCATTAAGCGGTTGATCTTTCATCTATTTATTTATGCATTTAATGATGAATAATCCGAAGCGAGGATGTTATAGACGTTTATGTTCCACTAAAAGATAAAACTGCTGAAGAATAGGATGTCAGTAAAAGAGCTCTCATTTGCTTTCTGCGAAGAAACTAACAAGCAAGCCAGGGTTCTTGGCCGCAGCCCCAGATAAATATCCAATTATTATAATTTGAGTTTTCTGCAATTATTTTCCCTGTTAACTGTTACAGCTATATATATGGTACTTTGGAAATCTGAATGATTAAAATAATATTTAAAAAAAAAAAAAAAAGAGCTTATCTACCATAGATAAATAGCAAAAGTTGGATGATAATAACACTTCATAAAAAAAATAAAAAATAAATAAAAACATGTACACACCAATAATTGGCATCTGACTTGTTACACACATTTTAGAACTGAAGTTTATAAAACGAAACCTTCTTTTGCAAATCAAAACATTTTTTTTCGTTAAGAGAATATTCATGCAAATGAGAATGAGAATGAAAAAAAAAAACCAGAAACAGGGGAAATGAAAAGCAGCAAGCTAGAATCAATCACTCAACTCCCAAAATTGGGTCTCACTGGCTGAATGCTGCAGGAGAACCAAAATGTAATGCAATAAGCAATAAAACACAAGAAGTTCAAACTGAGCACTTAAAAGGGCAAAAAGGAATACCAAAATCCAAATTAACAGAGTGAGATCTGAAGTCAATTAGGCAATGGAAACGGGATACCATACTTGGACCATAATGCAAGGGCACAAAAAGCAGATAAAAATCAATCCGAAAAATTAACTTTTACTAGCACAATAACAAATTCAAGCATGAAGAACAATGATTGGCAAACCGAGAAAGACTAAATCAGGCAGACATCTATGAAAGCCATATAATTCCTCCTGAACTTCTAGGAATAGGTTGAGATGGAGCACATTACCTAGTATGAGCTTCTTATTCCCTTGTACAATATCGTTTCCTGCAACATTCACTAAGGAAAATTTAAATTGCTTTCCAATCCTTATAACTTGGTTGCAGTTCTCCACTTTTCTAAATGGCATTTTAATAGGAGGTTTTGTTGCCTGTTTCCAGTTAACTGATCCTGGAAAAATTTTGTCTAGCACTTCCAAAAGTATCCATCTGCATACATGAGAGGTACACATTGAGTTCAAAAGCACTCATTCATTACAGTTGAAATGAAAAACTTCAAGCCACAAAAGCATACTGTTGAATAATTCAAGAATTATTAATTGATCAAGAAAATATCAAGCAGGGGTTATTGTCACATTTCATGGAAATATTCAGAAATGATTATAAAATGTAGCTAATTAGTGAAAAGCAAAAGATAAAAATAAAACACAAATAAAGCATATACTGACCACTGTCATTATAGAATCAATTAGTATAGAAAAGTACTTCTGCAGATGTTATGGATTGATCTTTAAAAGTTATAATTATGGGCACGGAAACTGAAAATTTTACCCATTTCTGACATCCTCAAACAAATTATTAACATAAGTAGCTGTCCCAAGACTATTGATCCATAAGCGAAAGCATCTTTCTTCTCTAGACATTTGCTCATCATCCGTCATCATCTCTGCAAAAGAAATTTTTTTGTTGTCTGTAGAGAGGCCATTCCTGCAAGACAGAGCTACATTTTATGAAACCAATGACTTTTAGTATAAACACAGAAAGGAAGTTGACAGTTTAGACTCAACATGTTCACCATGAAGCCAGTTTAAAGAGTTTCAGCAGCATTTATTCTAATCTGTCCTCACTCTACCTGAATTTGAAAAAAGGTTTTGAGACGAAATGAGGTCAACAGAACCCCCCAATAATGGGAGGATGAATTACCCTGGTCAAGGAAAAAGAACTTTAAAAATTCAGCGTACAAGCTTTCCCTAGCAGATATTGTGTACCAAACTCGGAGGAAGAGAAACAAGAAGTTATTCACTAGAGGTGACAAACGGGCCTGTTCGGGCAGGTCAAAACAGATTATGCATTTAAAACAATTCAATCCAAACCTGTCTATTTAATAAACAGGTTGGGTAGAATTGGAGTCCAACCCGTTTACCTGATTTAAAAAAAAAAATGTCAATAGATGGTAGACGGTGATGGTGGAGGTAGTGGTAGGGTGGCAATGGTGGAGTTGCTGGTGATGGTATCGCTGATCAAAGAGAAGTTTCCCAGCTTTGTTAATTCTGTCCGATCCATTTAAACCCAATTTTAATTGGGTTTGCAAGATGCACCCCATTTATGAATTTGGGCGGGTTTCAACATGTTTTAAATGGGTGCAATTGGACGGTTTCACGATTTCAGGTTGAGTAAGCCACCTCTAGTAGTCACTGTTCTCATAAAAAAAAGAGAGAAACTGCAACAGTATTTAAGGTGATTGAAGAAGATATTAGAGCAAGGATTGGCACATGAAGGCAAGTGGAGAATGGCCAACTAAAATGGCAGATATGATTTGCTTGGAGCATCCCACAAAAATTTTGAACCCGTTGCTAGGTGGTCCTGAAAGAAGATGATTTAAATCCTACTAATTTGTTTAGTTCATATCTGTAATAATGCATGTTAGTTGTGTTCTCTTCTAGAATACTTGGTTTAGAGACAGATATTTATTGTTTCTGGTTGATAAGACATTGTAGTCTTAAGATAGGGGGGAATGCCCCATCCTTACTTCTGCACATACCATACACACAATGAATTATAAACATTACTTCCAAAAAAAAAAAAATTCTTATATCACAAAAGTAAAACGTTCACTTCCGACCTTTGATGGAATATTTGTGCAACAAATGCAAGATTCAAATTCGTTGAGCCTTCGACAATGTCCTTTGGGGTTAAATATCTTTTGCAGTCCATTTTCTCAGCATGCTCGAGCACCAAATTAGCCCTTTCAGCAGGATCCTTGGCATCTAAAGTGGCTGGACTGCAATGTTCTGGTGCAAGAACATTAAGCAGATAAGCATAAGCTTCTCCATCCTGCAGTGCAAAAGCATATGATATTGGTATGGAGAACTGATAAGAAGATTTCCATAAAAATTTACTCATATGGTTCATGGGTACAAAATGAGAAGCTAATTGGTTGCAAACAAAAAGGATGTCATGAGTAGAAATACAGGGAAACAGTCAAATTCAGGTGCAAGAACAATTTCAAATATTATATCCACTGAATAAGCTCCTGCACTGATCCCCATATCTTGCTGCATTCTAATAACAAATTTATAAAGGATGCAATTCAATCTGAACAATGTATAATTAAATATACCACCGTTTAAGATTTAAATAATTCCAATGTTACTAGACATATATGAGTGCTAGTTACCTTTAAGTCAGAAGAGAAATTTGTCACATTTTTCTTGTAGCCTGCTTTCTTCAGGTGGAAATTCATCCACTTCAACAAGACCTTTTCAGGGGCTAATCCCATAAGCTCCTCAACATCCTGAAAGGTATATGATGCACAATGATGCCATATCCCCCATAGATTGAAACCAAAATGTACAAACTAAATTTCAAAAGTATGAGCAACTAATAGTTAATTACATTGTTGTCTTCCACCAATTCCACAAGTTGCGGTGTCTTCCTAAGGTTGAGATCTGCCAAGAGTTGGATCTGAAGTAGACATAGTAAATTGATAAATTAACAGCTGAAGTGAAAGAAATTTGAGCAAACAATTGAATCTTCTAAACTAGAAGCTCTAGCCTCTGTGGTTATCACATGACCCCAACCATCTTCATAAATTTCTTGTTTTCACTCTGAAGTATAAAATGAAGTATAATTAAACTTGATATGACGGAGTCTAATGCACACCTTTATAATTTGACTAATCAACCCAAGCACCAGATGAGACTGCACAATGAACAAATAAATTAGAAAGTCAGACTCCCAATCTCGTGTTATATCAACATAACCGATACGGGTGCTGAAAAAGTTGAACTCACTCTTCCTTCAATCAGGTCCTGGGTACCAATGTTAACGACTGTGCAACCAATAGCCTTGGCAGAGTTGAGACAAAGGGTGTGATTTTCATTCCTTTCCCAGGGGTTGAGTACCCTTTTGGTGTTGATAGCTCGTTCATCTATTGTGCCCGGTACGGCAACATTGATAAGTTTACTGCATTAAGCCATAAAATACATTAAAACCACCCCAAATTGTCAGCCTTCAGCGGTGGCATAAAAAAGTAGAGTACTAAAAAGCAGACCGTGATTAAGTACCATAGAAGAACTCCATCTTTTGCAAGATCAAATAGAGCATTTGTAGCTGGGTCTATTGGAAGAAATTGCTTCAAAAATGGGTCATCCCTGAGATAGCTGTTGATGTGAGCAACATAAGATGATTTCTCTGATTCACTAATGGTGTGAAGAAGGGTGGTTGTGGTAGCCTTGAGGAATGACCATGAGTTCTTTGTGCCGCCTAATTTTGCTGGAGCTCGAGATTGTAGATTCACATACGTCTGTCCATTCAATTTCAATGCAGTTAATACACATGTCATTTACCAAGCTCTGAACTCCAGTACAAGTAAGACTGAAGCTTACTTATTCCCATGTGAATACAATAGATAAAATCAACACCTCACTAACTGTGTGCAAGTAGAATTAAAGCCTAAAAAACCTGTTACTTTGATTCTTCTTTTCGTAAAACCACATTTCATTCACCAAATACACAAAAAAAGCAACAAAAACAACGCAGCTCAATTAGTACACATTAATGTGTGTTTGGGAGGGTTTGGGAGGGGAAAGATTACGTTCACACCTAATCTAACCTTTGCATAGTGCACTTTGCCCCGAGACTTGAACCTATGTTTATTAGGCCAATGTTATTCACCAAATACATAAAATTAAAAAATACAATAAACTGAAATAATACAGAGAGTCATCACAATAACTCACCCTGAGGAAGCCTTCAAAATCAATCTCATCATCCATGGAAGAACCTGACTCGCCCAATATTTCCCTTATCTCCTCCTCCTTGTACATCTCACTCAAAGCTTTCAGTTTCACCATTAAAGGTGGCAAATCCCCAATTTTGACTTTACCATTCTGATTCTTTATTGAAACAAACTACAAATTAAACAAAAACAATAACACAGTTCATATATAATTGCTCTGCCACAGAAACCATCAACTAACTTCCTCAAATCAAATCAACAACAGAATTCAAGTACACTCCAATAATACCTTGGATTTGAGGCTGCGAAGTTCAACCTGTGTGAACTGGCTTTGAAGCCATTGATCAGAAACAAGAACACCCACAAAACTAGACATATTCTTCTGCACAGATCGCAAACTTGGGAAAGAAAACGAATCGCCGGCTTTCTTTCTTCCCCAAAAATTCACTTCATTCAACAAACCTCAATAAAAATCTATAAACCCAGATTCAGTAACGAATACTGAATCCAGAAACAGATATTCAGATCAATTTACGCAAACAAATAACAATAGCCAGTGACAGAACCAATACGCGTTGGCAGCAAAACTTGCAAATCTTTCCAATCTCTATCTGCATAAGGAATTGAAACCCAGAAGAGAAAGCGTGAGATTGAATAAAATCACAACTACAAGGCTGTAAAAACCAGAGATTCAAATGGGTTTCTTTGTTTATTCCAGTACTATGTAAATGAATCCAAAACCCATAAGAGAAAACGAGAGATTGAATAGAATTTACAAGGCTGTGAAAACCAGAGATTCAAATGGGTCTCTTTGTTTATCCCATTCCAGTACTATGTCAATGAATCGAAACCCAGAAAAGAAAACGAGAGATTGAAGAGAATTTACAAGTACAAACCTGTAGAAACAAGAGATTTCAATGGGTTTCTTTGCTTATTCAAGCTTTGACTGTTTGTCAATTGTGATTCAGAGAGATAGACAGGATCGTTTTTTTGCTTCGTTATAGAGCAAAGGGAGAGAGAGAAGGAGAGGGGTGACAGAACACGCTAAGACCGTGAGGAGGCATGGAGGCCAGTTAATAGCGTACTGTCTCTGTGGTGACGCATTTGACAAAGATAATCTATACGCGCGGGTGTATAGTAAATCAATAGACGCACTCTACATGCCCAACAACTCATCATCTATTTTCCACGTGTAATCGCCACCTCAGCAACTATATTGTCCTTTTTGCAACTACCTGTCACCTTACTTAATTTTATTTGAATAAATTACGAATACACTTTTTAAAATTTGATTAAAATATGAATCGTCCAGTATAATTTTAGAAATTATATATTCCACTCTTGAAATTTTTAATTTTATAACAAATTATTTTTTTTATTAATAAATTATTAAATCAATTAATAATTTTTAATGATGTTAAAAATATGTTTTAATTAATAATTTAAGTAATTTTATTATTGTATATGAGACCGATTATAAATTTCATTTTTTTAATTAATTTTATTAAATAAAAAATTCTAATAAAGAAATATTTATAATTTTTGAAATCATAAGGAACAATTTATATTTTAAACAAACCTCAAATAGTGTATTCATAATTTATTCTAACTACTTTGATAAAAATGGATCTTTGTTTTCCTCTAAATTCTAGAATGATCCATTTGTTCATTAAAAAAAAAATTTAAGAACGGGTAAGATTAAAAAAAAAAATTAAGTATAATTTTTAAAACAAATTTGGTGCACATATTAATCCCTTATATATTTTTTGTTAGAACATTTTAATATAATTATTTATTTATTTTGATACTGATATGAGGAGTTACTGAGAGGTTATAGGCATTAGTGAGTAACTAGTATTTGGAGTTCAGAAAAATCTCACATTGACTCAATGAATAGATAAAGAGCTGTATACACGTATCTAAGTTATTTGGGTCGGGTGCAATTTACAGGAATTGGATTCAACCCACAAGCGCAATAAATTAGCAAGTGGAGGAGGTATGCAGTGACTTAGATCTAATTGTATCTCATTTTTTTAATAAAATATTATTTTTCCCAACATTTTCTATACACAAATTTTTTTCCAGAACAAATTAATACATTTTGTTTATGATTGTGCTTAATTTGTGAGACGAGTAACGCCACAAAAAAAAGATCACACAGCTCAATTCAAATCAAGATAAATTGATTCTAAGTTGGAACTTGAGATTATTGTTGAGTGATTAAAAATAATATTATATAAATTAATATATTTTAAAATTATTTTTGTACTAATAAGGTCACTACTATTTTTATTTTGATTAAATTTGTGTTCCTCTTACTAAAAACAAAAGTTATAATCTCTTGGGTAAGAAGCTAAATGCCAATGAAAATTCCAAGATGGAGAATCAGCAAAGCACATAGCTTGTGGTGCCATAGCAACCAATATTGATTAATAAATTAATGTGAAAATGCCCGAATTTGGTCAATTGTCAAATTCCCCATTGCCAAATAGCAGATCTCATATTCTATTTTTGCACTCCCACTTGAGATAATTTTATAACTTATGTTAGATAATTATTATCTGTCTTGTATAAAAAATTCAGTGAAATTGATTAATAAATTATCTAAATTTAACTCGAAAATCTAATAAGTATTTTAATTTGTTTAAGTTTTACTTGTTTACTTTTTCAAATTGAGCTCAAATAAATTTTAATAGAAATAAGTTTAAATAACTTGGGTTTTATAATACATATAAATAAACTCATCACATACTTTAAAATATATTTAAATTTAATTTATTTATATAACAGATGAACGTTCAATTACTCACCCTAAATATACGTGAGGACTAATATGCATAAGCCCCTGTGATCAAAGAAATTGGCATATAGTCATATAGTTTATTTTTCCCCTTTGACTCAAAAGGCACCGGCCAACCGGCAATTTGTTTTATTTATTTGCACGATCTCCTCTTCTTTACTAACAATTATTATTATTATTATTATTTTAATGTAAGTATCCTGGACTAACTTACACATAGGGCTGTAAATGAATCGAACTGTTCATGAACAGGCTCGGCTCGGCTCGGCTCGTTAAAGGTTCAGCTCAGCTCGTTTAGTAAACGAGCTGAGCTCGAGCTCGCATAAGCTCGGCTCGTTATCTTTATTTAAATTATATAATAAATATATTATTTATATATTAAATAATATATAAATATATAAATAATAATATAAATACATTTTTTATATATTAAATATATAAATAATATTTTTTATTTAAATATTGTTTATTTAAATAATAGAAATAATATTAAAAAAATTTATTGAATCGAGCCAAGTCGAGTCGAGCTCGAGTTTCAATAAAATTAACGAGCCGAGCCGAGCTCGAACCCAGTTCCTTATCGAGCCGAGCTCGAGCTCAATAAACGAGCTCGATAAGTAAACGAGCCGAGCTCGAGCCAGCAAAGCTCGGCTCGACTCGATTCGTTTGCAGCTCTACTTACACATATTAGACGAAGTTCTCGTTTGGGAAGTGACCGATTTAGCAAAAAAATCAAAAAGTTACTAAAAAAACTAAAAAGCCAACAACCCATACCAAAAAGTCAAAGATTTCATTTTCTCTCTACTTTTGCACATCTTTTCCTAAAAAGTCAAAAAGTCATCCCAAACATATTAGTTTTTTTTACATCACACCGATTTAGCCAAAAAACCAAAAAGTTATTAAAAAAATTAAAAAGGCAACAACCCATACCAAAAAGTCAAAGATTCCATTTTCTCTCTACTTTTGGACATCTTTTCGTAAAAAGCCAAAAAGTCATCTCAAACATACTAGTTTTTTTTACATCACATTTTAGACAAAAAGCCATACTAGTTTTTTTTACATCACCACATTTTAGTCAAAAAGTCAAAAAGTTACTAAAAAAGTCTGTTCCCAAATGAGGCTTTCCTTAAAGCCTGAACAAGCCTAGCCTTCCGAAACAGAGCTTACATTAGGGGATTCGAACTTGAGACTTGTAAGGAAGCAAACCTTCAGGTTCCAGTCGTCACCCACTAAGCCAATCACTCTGTGATTAATTATTATTTGTTTGTTATTTATTTTTTCTGCACATCACAAAGATAAGAACATAATTTTAAAAAGCAGTAGTTAATTCCCAATCTCAACAACATGCTATAATAGAGATCCGAACCATTAATTTATGAGATTAAAGTGATGGGGTTCATCATGAATTGAGTGAGTTCGTTCATTCATTCATCATATTAACATTATTTTAGGCCTAGTTTGGTATGTTCAAAATAAGGTAAAAAGGTAAAAAATTATTAAAAAGTTAAAAAGTTATCACTATTCACTAAAAAAAAATATTAAAAAATTAATTTTACATACAAACTATAAGACAGATCTGAATCTGTGGCTGCCTTTTTTTAAGAAAAATTACAGTTGGGGTGCAATTTTAACACACTGATGTTCGGCCTGTGAGGGGCCATCACGGGTCCTGTTTTGATAATCTGAACCGTTCAATGTGTAGAACTCGTTGAGTACTGTATGTCTATAAAAAATAATATTGATCGGATATCGTTAACTATATGATTAAATCAGTTTTGTATAAAAAAAAAAAAGGATGATGTTATAGTTAACGGTTGAAACAAAACTAATCTAATTAGATAGCTATCGATATCTGATCAACGTGATTTTTTACAAGAATATAGTACTCGACGAGTTCTACACATTTAACGGTTCAGATTATCAAAACGGGACCCGTGATGGCCCCCACGGACCAAACAGAACCGTTCAGTGCAATACCCGAAAAGTAGCCAATCATTTCTTAGCATCAATTCAACTTCCCAGAAAGTACGACTGCACAACTCCTAATTCTAATCTTCTCCTACACACTAATTTATACAATTTTTTAATACACATTTTTCCATAAAAAGTCAAAAAGTTAACTCAAACAACCATATTTTTTTTCTCAACTTTTTAGTCCAAAAAATAAAAAAATATACTTATTTAAGATACTTCAAACAACCCCTTAGCATCTGCTGGAGTTTGTGCATCTATCTGTCTAACACTCATGAAAAGTACACATCTGCCCAAGAGATCAATTACTTAGGAACAAACATTCATTTAAGTCAATGTGGTTAGATGAGGCTGCAACCAGCAAGCTCTCTATACATCTTTCTTGATTATCAAGTTGCATCCACAGTAGGTTGGACCCATTACCCATTTGCCATTATTTCAAACTACCAAACACTCTCAACCCAAATAATGTCTCCAGCTACTACTAGTTGGGCGATGGTGATTTATGGAGGTAGGGGTATAGTAGGAAAACTCATTGTGTGCCACCTAGAGAGGGGGAGCTTCTATATGTTGGGAAGTTGTGTGTGAAGGATGTGTATATAGAGAGAGTGGTGTGTGTAAATAGATGCTCCCCTAGAGAGACTATGGGGATTTTGAGAAAAATTTATTACGTGCTAACATTAATGTTTTTGAAACCCCATAATGAAAAAATTTATATAATTCATAAAGACATTAGAATAAAATTCAAATAGTACTAAATAATTTTTCTTCATAAAGACTATCTTAACATAAAAAAAGAATATCCAAAACTCATTTAAATAAACCCTGATTCATAATCAACTATTGTTTGAGAAGACTTGACATAAAATAAATCTTTAATATATATTTTTTTAAATTGATAGAAGAGAAATAAAGAAAGGAAAACCATCGTCACACAACAAATAAATAAGTCTCAAGTCCATGTATTACACCTACTAAATGGATAAAGCATCTTACGCATTAACTCAATCCTGAAGTCTTCACACCTAAAATGATTCTAAGACACAGATTACTTGTTATGGGTATGTTTTTCAGAGTAGCTAGTTGTCAAAAGATTCATAAAAGAGAGAAAAATGAGATTCTATACCTCTACGATAATATAAGAGCAATAGTAATATGCCTAGAAGAAATGCAATCAAAATTATTTGAGTTGAGATGAAGCAATGATCTCCATCTTTATCACCAGTACTTAAAAAAATTGCCAAAGATAAAGAGATCAGTGTTGGATCTGATCATACTTCAATTGGGGAATCCTGTGTTATTACACACAAATTTGATACATGGCCATGTTCAACTCTTCTTGGTAATGAAAAAAGATGGTCAATGAACCATGATATACATTCTTGTCAACTGTTGACAGTAGTTATACAAAAATGGCTTAACCAACTAAGGCAAAAAGATGTGCTTAATAACAACTAGAATGCCTCGTTTGCACAGGTCTAGAAGCGCAGACAAGAACAAAAAAAAGCAATCAAATATGATGGAAAATCCAGAGTCTTTTTTTTTTATTGGAGATTACAACTCAAGAGAAACTCTCTAGCCGCCTCCTTTTTCTATTCTCCGATACTAATGAATTGCATTGCAGTTCCAGCAGCAGGATTCATAGTGGTAATTGAGAGCGAGAGCAAGGAAAGTTTATTGGTTTAGTTTGGCCATTCTTTCTGGATACCAAATGTGTAGTTAATTTCCAAGTAGCACTTGTTGTCATCATCGATAAACTGCATAGAGGTGTGAAAACAATGAGAAATCAACATGGTATAGTCAAACAAAAACAATCATATTGTACTTGGCTTTTGAAAACATACGCCCGTGCTATCGTATACAGTCAAAACAAGCAACCACCCCAAGAAATCATATTAAAACAGGGTATGGGTATAATTAAAAACTCTGTCAATCTATCACCAAACTTTTATAATATGTCATCAGATTGCTATCTGTGGTCCCAGTTCAATGTTTAAGATTGATTAACAGCAAGAAGTAATAGTTCGATTAAATTATATCATAATTTTCAAAAAGTTGGTGACCATCGTTTATTTATTAGAAGTTTCTCAATTGATTATTAGGATATATAAGAGAGAGAAAAGGAAAAGCACCCACTGGGCACTAGAAGGTAAAGTCGATTGCTTTCACAAAATAGAATATTAAAAATGAATTCAGTTCATATACAAGGAGAGATCAATGTCTGTTTGGCAAGAAACGCAGGAAATAAATGCCGGATCGGATTGAGAAACATTAAAAATGCAAAAATGCTATTCTTCCAAAATTTTCATATAGAATCATGTGTCCATGGCAATTTTGTTATTGCAAGCATTTTGATGGGTTCAAAAGTCTAACAACACATCATTCTGTATTTATTATTAATTCTTTTACATGTTTTCTATTTGTATGTCATTACTCTTTAAAATGCACCATTCACAAACTAAACGAAAAATGCATCTTTATTACTCCTATTTGTCAACCAAGTTTAAGAAGACCTTGCATCATGCCAGAAGATCATTTTACATTTGAGTGCAGTAGAAGTCATTCTTTGTTGAAGTTGCTTCCACAGATACGTGTAATTGATTTTACACTGGGAAGATTTTAAGATCATGAACATTCCTGATTATAATGAATCTTAGAACCACACACACACATGCACACACAAAAAAGAAAAAAAGATTGTTTACCTTTGTTTTTGCTGAATATGATCCTCTTGCAAACATACCGGAGGGGGTAGTCTCTTCCGGCATCTCATGTATGTAAGGCTCCGCCTGAGGACTGAAGGTTCCAAGCATCTCCTTCGAGCTGTCGACTGAAACCAAAAACACTCAAATTCTTAACATCAAACTTTTTTGGAGATTCATTCAAAAGAATGAACCTTATTTCTGAGAGAGAGAGAGAGGGAGAGAGGGAGTGTACCCTTGAGACCAGTTTTCCAAACAGTGTTGATGTACCTCAGGCCGGAAACAATATTATTGCTGACCTGAACTGCGAATCTCAGACAGTAATGGGTTCCTTCTTTCAGTGTAAACCACACCCCTTTGGGGTCCCCATTCTCAGGAATTTGAAGAACAATATCAGATCTACCAGGGCAGAGGATGGTAAGGCTCAAAATCTTGACATCTGGTTCTAGAGTTTCTACAAAATAGAAGAACAGTTGAAGATAAAAATGTACAAGCCTCATCATCCCATTTGAAAGTAAACCAATAAATTTTAGTTGAAAACAGAATCAAGAATTGAGAGACTACTAAAATTTGTAAAGCTCAATTCCTGTTATAGATAATCACAAATTAATACATGGAAGGCATAAGATGTTGACTGGCAAATAACAAGATAATAACAGACCAAGTTCCCCCTCTCCAAAAATATATATATATATATATATTTGTTTTTTTTGGTAAAGCAAAAAATAATTTGTTTATTTCTTGGTTAATGCAAAACAAACAAAATATGAGATGTTTCACCCAACTCGCACCAAATAGTTCAGAAAAAGACTTTGCAGAGTTAAAAATAGAAGAAAGTACTAGCTGTGTTTATAGTTTCAGTTACAAGAATATGCTGAACAGGAATCAAAATTGAACCCTGTTAGAAATTTGTACCATTTTTTTTTAAGTTGACAGTTAAAAGTTAGTAGAAACTACAGTGAGTCAGTCCCAAATACTAAGAATGGAAAATTTATTTCGATCATGTTTGACAAAAACGACGGAAACTAGTTCTGTTCTGTCCCCTTCAAGAAATTATTTATAACAAACAGTGAACAATTGAATATATTCTAGAAATAATGAAATGTTGTTATCATGTCATAGCAGGAACTATATCGGATTTAGTCCGTTCGTAAACTAAGGGAGAAAAGTAAAAAGATTATGGTTTCTCAGCTAGGTGGGGGAAAAAAAAATTGTTCACGATTTCTTTGGAAGACGAGGACCCATGTTGTTTCATTTTCTTTATTTTGTATTTAAATGGTAGTCTCCAAATCTAGCTAATTTTGATGAAAACTTTTCTCTCTCCCTTTCACGTCAATTCTCTTATCTCATCAATCATCCAAACAATTGATAATAATTCTCTTTCTTTTTTCTCATCAAACCCCTCGATTTCAAACGGGTTGTTGACAAGTTGTATCTACATATTTGTTTGTTTGTGTTTGGTCAGACTCTTTACACTTCAATTGTTGATTAACAAACAAACATATATGCAACAAAGTACCTCCAACCGAATTGACATCAACACTGCCAAGAAGCTGTTCTTTCCACCGCCTCAAACTCTCGTCATCCTGACCCAACACAGAATCACAAGTTCAAGAACATCTTGATTACAATCAAGAACATACTAATAACTTCGATTTTACAAAAAAAAACAAACAAACAAACAAACCAACCTTGTCCTTTTCAAGATGTTCTTTGATACTACACTTGGGACCCAACTGCAAACGTGCCTCTTCTTCCTCCTCCTCTGTCGCATAAAAAGAAGCTTCACTCGGCTGTCTGCTAAGCACCTCTCCATCACTCGAATCTTCTACTTGCCCTGTTGAAACTCTCGGTTGGGTTGGTTTTGTTTCAGAGACTTCATTATCTTCATCCAAACCCATTGTTTTACAGAACTCGAAACAACCCCAAATTTCTCAAATACCCACCAAAAAGCAGTGAAAACTCAGCAGACCCACAAAACTCAAACAATCAAAATCACAAAAACAATGAGACCCAGAAAAGAAATTCCTTTTTGAGGGTCAAAGAATCCCAAGAAGGTAATGATTAAACCATGTGAAGGGAAATTGGATTTGGGGGTTTTGATTTGAGAGGTGTTTGTGGTGGAAAAAATGATGATGAAAGGGAGAGGAGAAAGAGAGGTGTGAAAGTGTTTGAACGAATTGGGAAAGGGTCGTGTGGTGATCCGGAGATGGGAATTGTGGAGAGATTGGAGGTAAAGTGGATTTGTGTGTCTGCTTGAAAGCATTGCCATGATTGTAGTGAAAAACTAACAAAAACTACAATCCCACAGAGCGCAAAGGAAGGCGATAAACCCGCCCTTTTGGGCTTTTGACCGCTCCCTCAGGGGCATCTTGTTTCCCCCAACAAAATCCTAAGGCCTTGTTTGTTTGAGAAGTAATATATTTTGGCAAATTACAAATAAGTGGAACAGTTATCAAATAATTGTATAATGAATATATTAAAAAAAATAGTGTAATTTTGACACACAGGAAGAGGAGTTACACCCAACACAAAAATAGATTTTCACCATGCAAGTGAATTGCACCACCATCCACCATGAAATTGTGATATTTTTACACTGTTCTTCTGAATTGTCATTTTTGTTAATATTTTACGTTAAAAAGTCAAAAAAATATTATAAATTGCCGAATTATTTTGTCTATTTTTTACACTTCTTTTTTTTAATATAAAAACTTATTAAAAAAATTAATTTCCAAACAAATCTTAAAATAAAAATTTCCATTTCAAACCTAATTTGGTGGTTTACTATTTTACTATACGTCATTTGTATAAAAAAAAATTAGATTCATTGAACATGTACAACCAAATGTTCGAATGATAGTTGTTTACAAAAAAAAAAATTGATGCTATATTTTTTAAATCATGCTTATAATTGATTTTTTTTCAGTATAAATGTATTTTCATCACTCATTATTAATATCCGATCAAGCTCCCTTTTTGTATTGATGCATAGCTGTCGTATCCAAAATTTCACCAAAGAGAAGCTTATCCCTGTTTTGATTAAATCTATTGGTTCATTTTTAAAAGTTTTTTTATATGTAAATTATTCATAAGGAAAATGAAAATATGAGCATTGTCTGGTGTTCGTGTCCAAATATTTAAATATTAAAATAGTTGCATAATTGCTGAATTAAATATGTCATATAATAGTAATAATTGGAAAATTGGTTTAAATGATCACACTTTTATTGAACTCTATTGTACGAGTACAAAATAATCTTATCGTATAATCCTATTGATCAGGTTTGCACTCCTCCAAACGTCGTCACTTTACTACCTGAAAACACAAATGTGAGCTCGCCGGTGGGTGTGTGTCGGAAACCTCTCCGATACCTAAGTCAACAAGTAGATAATGGACAATAAGCTCTGTGTATTTGAGAATAAGAATAGTGATACCTGTACATAGGTCTTGTCGCGAGCTTTTATAGATTCCAACTGGTACAATCCTAGTAGGATTCCAACTCTCCTTATAAGAGTCCTCCTAGGAATCACACTTCTAAGGATAATGCTTATCCTTAAAACACCCTCATCACTGCAAACCAAATGAGATGGTTCAAATCCCTTTCCTCGACCAATAGTACGGTCAACTGAGCTAACATGGCCCTGTTTTGAGCTAGACAGAACCAAGATGACGCTCTATCGAGCTGAATTCAGTTTGGCCTCTTTATTGGTGATATCACGGCCTGCTTCCGAACCACATCCAGTCAACCCCATATAGGCTTTGGCCCAATTTCTACTCGGCTTAAGACCGAACTACTTAAGTTTTTATCTTGGCCCACAACGCGGCCCAATGACTAGAGGAGACTCTACCTAACTCAGTCTAATTTTAATAGACGGACTTAGCTCGACTTAATTTATACGTAAATTACCCTCTCAATTGCCCCTTAATTCCACCTGCCCAACATGATTGGGATTATTTGTGCTTTAGTCGTGCTAAAGTATTCGTACCAACCGAGCTAGGGCTCGCTCGGCTACCAAAATCTGCTCTGGTCGTACAGCTCGTCTTCCTACGTTTCTACCATCGTCTTCTAACTGGGACACGTGGCATCCAGCGATTGCCCCCACCCTCTATGACAGCCACCACACACTGCCCCAGAAATTCAAAAAGGCCCGCCTTCTCAACTTGTGCATATAATACAAACGCAGTTGAAAAGCCACCTTCATTATTCATTTGCCAAACTTCAATCCTAGCTCCCATTATTGCGATCCATTCATTGTTGCCACTGGTGAAACCTGAATCGTGTTCCTGTGAACTCGTAATCAAACAACGATGCACGCCTGCTGTGCGAAATCAAATTTGTCCTACAAACTGGTACATTTCCAAATGTTGTTCAACGTTTTTGTTGATATTTGCTTGCTATTTTCTACGATGTTTCCATTCCATTACACCATTATGTATGCCTTAGAGTAAGTTTTAAACCTTAAAACTACTAAAAACATGTTTTTCCACAGAATGAAATGCTCATCAATCCGTTAGGATATAAACCAGTAAACTCCTACAGTTTTGATCTAAAACCACAAACAACTGTTGGTAGTCTATATACATGAGTATGACTGGACTAGTGATTTCCTTCAAAACCAAACTAGCTCACGTGCCCCTGGTTTGGACCGGGGTACACCCCACGTGTGTGCAGCCGAATTTAGAAGCCACGCCCTTCACACAACCGAGCTAAAACATGGACCACACTTTAGCCGAGCTATACGCGGCACCCACTCGCCCGGTCGAACAAATATTGTGATACTCAAGTCCCAAATATTTCACTAACTTCAATTAAACATTTAATGTTTATCATAAAAATAATAATAAATAAATAAATAAAACAAAATACTAGGAGTATATTTAAATGGCGTGTGTTAAAATGTCATCTAATTAAGAGGCATTAGTTTTACCAAAATATAAAACGTAATCTTCAAAGAAAAAAATAAATAAATAAAACGAAATAATAAGAATAATAAACAAAGTATACAGGTGGCCCTAGTAGTTTGCTACACTAGTACGTTTTAAATACTTAGAATAGGCTAATATGTTCTAAGTAGGCTTTGCTGGGCATCCAAAAATGTGTCACTTGAAGATCTTGCTAAATATGAGATCTGCCACCTGTAGAGAAAATCATTAAGGGATGAGTTGGTTTAGGGGTCTCAGCATTTGTACAAGTATATAAAGAGGGGAGAGGTGATAAGCGTAGGCCACACAAAAACAGGGAGAAAAGAAAGTGGAGCAAAGAGGTACTCGAAGGGATCGGGAAGAGAAAACAGTAAAGGTCAATATTAAAGTGAGTTATATTATACATTGAGTCACCATAATATATTTTATATATGTTTTGAGTTACCATAATTAATTTTACGAAAATTATGTTTTATATATTATATTAGTATTTTTAATTATGTTATTTATTTATGAACCTTATTTGATATACTAAGGAAAATCCATGTATATCTGTTTATTATGTATTTTGAGTAATTATTTTATAAGTACCACCACGGAGGTCCCATTCCTTGGGGGACTTAAATAACCATTGGCCCTCTAATTAGTCACTTTGTGACCCTCTGTCTGTCATGGATCCACTGACCCTCTGATTTTTGGTGTAGAGCAAAGTGCTGTACGAAGCTAAATGCTACACTATTGTAGGAGCCACCTCTATAGTTCGTACAAGCCACCTCTTGAGTTCATACATCTGTTCTGTTCTGTACCGTGGTTATAATTATTATATGATTTTGTGTTATATGTCTATTATTAACAATAATTCATTCGAACTAAACTATTCATCGTTTAGCCTAAATAATTATTCATGGTGATTTTATACCCCCATGCTCTCAATATAATATTTCTCACTACGCCATGTGCTTATAACTGTTAAAACCTCTTTTAGGAGAAGAAATTTAAAGAATGATGGTTTTACCCCGTGGATCAGAACCTCAAATTTGATATGGATATCATGTTTTTTTTTTTTTTTTTGTAATCATTATCCAACTAATGTTATATCGTTACATAAATAATAATTTCCATGTACGCTTCGGATATTAATCTACCTCTTTTATTTTATTCCGCTGCATTATTTAAATTAATTTCTTGGAATTACTTTGAGGGATTTTAGGATTAGCTAGTTGCGATCCAGCTTTGGTCATCAGGATGGGTCATGACAAATATAAGTTAACACACTGTTGCCTTGGCCTAGTCATCATATGGCTATAACATATTCTCTGTTCTTCATTTTGCAGACTTGGACTAGGTTTATTTCAGGCACACCATTCACTTTGGTACCGGGCTAAGAAGCCGAGCAGATATTTATAAACAAACTAAGGCCACACCCATAGGTAAATATCGATTTTCTTGTGGGTTCGCCCGGTGCAATAGCCGAGTTTCGAAGGGACTACCAAATCCCTGACGACGTACAATTTTGTAACAACCCTCGTCCTGATTACCGATAAACTACTGAATTATATACTGATTATTGCTAAACTGGACCGCTAATGACTGGTAATCGAATTAACTGAAGTGGTGAATAGACTGATTGAAATCGAAACTGGAATTGAGTAAGTTTATTTATTGAATTGCATATTGCATCTGTTTGATTGATTTCTAATGTGTTTAAATTGCTAATTGAAGGCCTTATCGGCGGCCGAATTAGGAACCGTTTATTGTTTTGGGATCAGTAGAATATTTGTGATTTTATGGTATATTTATCTGAAAATTGATTAGGAATGATTAAATTAGATTAACTTAAGCCAATTAAAGAGTTTGCCGAAATTACAACTTTGCCATTGAGTGGAGCCTTTGTTTAATCTTGTTGAGCCTTGCATATACTACACCAAAACATTTGCTCAGCCTCATTCTTTGCTTCAACCCACCGAAATTAGAGAGAGAGAGATTAGGAGAGTTGATTTCATCTCCTTTTGCTTGGCATTGCTTGGAAATTGAAGGATTTGAGGCATAGATTGCATATTTGAGCTTGTATTCTCCTAATTGAAGACTTGAGGTAGGCCATTGAACCCCTTATTGTCGAGTTTAAACTTGTTCTTGCATGCTTCATGCCAAATTTGAGAGTTGAACCATGATTTAGTCCAAAAGTGTTGAATTGGAACTCCATTGTTGCATGCATGTGGGTTTTAGTGAGTTTGAAGTTGATTTCATGGTCAAATGACACATGCATGTTCATAACCATGTTAAATCCATGATTCCATCTTGTTTTGAAAGATTTGAGCTCATTAGAGCAAGAAATAAAGCTTTGATATGATTTGAATGCATGCATGTCATGTTGAATGTCGTTCATGCATGATCCTCGAAAATGGGTTTGAAATGGAGTTTGTTTGAAACATCCTTGGGCTTTGATTTTACAAATTGAGCTTTAAAACTTGATATTCTATGTGTTTACAAGGATTTTCCAGAAAATAGGCCTAAGGGGATCGAATTGGGAGCATCAAAGTTGAGTTTTGAACTTGGAACACAAACTTGGATTTTCCAGATTTTTGCAGTCCGCTCGAGCGGGGGAATCATGCTCCCAGCACTTTCTTCGACTTGTTTTACAGTCCGCTCGAGCGGAGAAATGCGCGCTCGAGCGGAGAAATCATGCATCCAGTACTTTGCATTGTTTATCAGACCGCTCGAGCGGGGAAATGTACGCTCGAGCGGGGAAGTTGGCGCTCGAGCGGGGACCTTTGTTTGCTTGTCCGCTCGAGCGGGGAAACCTGCGCTCGAGCGGAACCCTGTTTCACTGAATTTCTGAAAATGTTTTCTAAGCACATCTTTGCACCCTCATTTCCATTCTAGGCATCCTTAGGTCTAGTGTAAGACATTTTAATGAGGATTTAGATGTAGAACACACCGGGGCAAATTAGGGATTAAATGATTATCTCTCCCAACTGTGAAACTTAGAGTGTGTTCATCCTGTTAACTGTATAGGGTTGGCAACTGGAGAGACGCGCTCTAGCACACTGTAGCCCAATCACTGTGAGTAACAATTGTGTAAAGATACGTTCAAAATGACTATCTTTTGAATACTGAACTGAACTGTTTACTGAACTGGAATTATTTACTGAATGAATGTATGTCCTTTATTTCTGAACTGTACTGTGGCATCCTTAGCACTACTGTACTGACTGTTACTGTTACAGAGATCTCTGTCGGTTCCCTTGTAGAACCATACTGTTTACTGAATGACTGGCCATCATTACTGTTCGGTCTTTTTAGACCTACTGTTTACTGTTATGCTAATAGATGTACCACATATGACTGACTAACTGTTCTGACTGAAAGACTGAAATACTGTTTAATGAACTGTTTTCATTACTGTAAGGACATTACATTCTTAACCTCTTTATACATTATGTTATTCACTGGGCTTTAGCTCACTGTTTATATATATATGTAGGTTCTCAGCAGCCAGACCAGAGCTAGGAGCGTGGGTTGGTTCCCAGTTTTGTCAAGCCAGCCTGTGTGCCTCACTGCGAGGTTCCGAGCCTGTTATGCTAAGGCTTAGGGGTGTTTTAGTACTTCCCCTTTTTTGTACTGTCTCACTGTTTTTGTATTGACCAAACGGATTGTATAGACTGAATGTTTACTGTACTGTTATTGAGGGATTAAGTCCCCGTACTGAATGTTGTGTATGATTGTATAGACTGTACTGTTTTGAACTGTATGAATGCATGAAAAACGTTTTTGGCATACAAATTTCCACAGCTCAATGGACACTAGTTATTTACTGTATTGGCTTCTGCCAGGCCCTGAACTCTGTTATACTGTATTACTGTTAAGCAGGCCTTCGGTAATCACGGATTACTGGCCGGTTACGGTGCTAAACCCATAGGGCCGGGTTTGGGACGTGACAGAGTGGTATCAGAGCGATACTTAACCACGAGTTATACCGCACACACGTGTCCAAATGAGCTATAGGGTGTCCTAGAAAAGTAATTAGGGCATCTCATGAATTTGAAAAGTGTGTGCTTATGACTGACTGATTAAGTGTTAAAATGTTAAACCGCTTATAATGATAACTGTTATAACTGCTTATGATTGAAACCGTTATAACTGTTCATAGAAGAATGGATAATGCAAATGCTGCTAATGAACCTGAATCATCTGAGGCTAGAATGGCCAGACTTGAACTAATGATGGGACTGATAATTGAAAGATTGGATCAACAACAGAACCAACAGCCCCCACCTCCTCCTCCTCCTCCTCCGGTGCAACCGGAACAGAATGTGCAAAATGTGAATGCAAATGAGGGGGATATTATTGCTCTTACCCAGAAATTCAGCAAGCTAAAACCGCCATCCTTTCAGGGAGGCCTTGAACCATTGAAGGCTGAAGCTTGGGTACTTGAAACAGAGAAATTATTTGAAGTGTTTCCGTGTTCCGAAGCCAACAAAGTACTGTTAGCAACCTTCACCCTTCAAGAAGAAGCAAGAAGGTGGTGGATGTTGACCCGCGATGCGAATGCTATTATGACTTGGGCTCAGTTCAAGGAGTCCTTCTTTGAAAAGTACTTTCCCCAGTGCATCCGAGACAGAAAAGTAACGGAGTTTGAGCAACTGAAACAGGGCAAAATGTCTGTTGCCGAGTATGAGAAGAAATTCACCGAACTTGCTAGGTATGCACCACACATGGTGGACACCGATTATAAGAAGGCCAGGAGATTTGAAGGGGCCTGAATGTTGCTATCAGACCGAATAAATGTTGAAATTGCCACTTTGTGGGTGTTCTTGACAGGGCCTTGATGGCCGACAAATATTGAAGCACTGAAAACTGAAACACCAACAACTGAGTGGCAAGGAAAAGGCAGGGTTTCAAATTCAAGAAAGGCAAGCATAACCCAGCAAACAAGAAACAGAATACGGGTCGACGACTAGCCCCAGCCAAGGGAGTGGATTTACTCCACCCTGCTCCATATGTGGCAACAAGCACAAAGGGGTTTGCTATCAGATTTCTGGAGCTTGTTTCAGGTGTGGCAAGGTGGGCCACAGAATTAAAGACTGCCCTTCTGCCCCGCAATCCAGTAGTAAAGCTGCACCGAGCGTAGCAGCATCAAATGTAGCACCGAAGCCTAACCCCAAAGCTACCGGGAAAGAGCCTATGAGGCAGGGCCGAGTGTTTGCCCTAGTACCGGGAGACGTGCAGAAACCGAGACTGTCGTGTCAGGTATCCTCTCTATCTGTGCTCAAAATGCATATGTGTTGATTGATTCGGGGTCTACACATTCGTATGTATCGTATGCTTTTTCGCATAAATTGAATAGACCCTTAGAACCCATGAACTATCTGCTAGCTGTATCATCACCTGTTGGGGGATCCATGACATGTGCATATATGTATCCTGCTGTGAGATTATTGTTGGGGATATGCATCTGTTTATTGATTTACTGCCATTGAATATCGATCATTTTGATGTAATATTGGGGATGGATTGGTTACAAAAATATCATGCCACTATAGACTGTGTAACAAAACAAGTAGTTTTCCGTCCACCGGGCTTACCGGAATTTGTGTTTAATGGGATTGGAGTAGTACCCCCACCGTATCTGATTTCTTCTGTAAAAGCTGTTAGACTGATTAGAAAGGGGTGTAAAGGATATCTGTGTTCTGTACTGACTGTGTCTACTGATGATAGTGTTAAAACTGATGTGAATTGTATTCCTATAGTCAGAGAATTCCCAGATGTATTTCCAGATGATTTGCCAGGGGATTTGATTGACAGGGAGATTGAATTTACCGTTGATGTAGTTCCGGGTACACAGCCGATATCGAAAGCTCCTTACAGAATGGCTCCAACTGAACTAAAGGAATTGAAAGTTCAATTGCAGGAACTGTTAGACAAGAAGTTTATCAGACCCAGTACTTCACCGTGGGGTGCACCTGTTTTGTTTGTAAAGAAGAAAGATGGCTCACTGAGACTGTGTATTGATTACCGCGAACTGAACAAGGTAACTGTAAAGAATAAATATCCATTACCGCGTATTGATGATTTATTTGACCAGTTACAGGGTGCACAAGTGTTTTCCAAGATTGATCTTAGATCGGGGTACCATCAACTGAAGGTTAAACCGGGAGATATTGATAAGACTGCTTTTAGAACAAGGTATGGACATTATGAATTTTTAGTTATGCCGTTCGGAGTCACGAATGCCCCTGCTGCATTTATGGACCTTATGAACAGAATTTTTAAACCATACCTTGATGATTTCGTTGTGGTATTTATTGATGACATACTGATTTATTCTAAGACTGTTGAAGAACATGAACACCATCTAAGACTTGCCCTACAGACCTTAAGAGAACAGAAACTGTATGCTAAACTGTCTAAATGTGAATTTTGGCTTGATCATGTGATGTTTTTGGGGCATGTTATTAGCAAGATGGAATTTCTGTTGATCCGCAGAAAATTGAAGCTGTAGTGAACTGGCCTAGACCAACGAATGTAACCGAAGTCCGAAGCTTTTTGGGATTGGCTGGATATTACAGAGATTTGTCAAAGATTTCTCCAAGATTGCCTTACCACTGACTCAGTTGACACAGAAGGGGACATCATTTGACTGGACTGACCAGAGGGAATCAGCATTCCAAGAATTGAAAACCGACTTGTGACTGCACCGGTTCTGACTCTACCTTCAGGTACAGATGGTTACCTGTTTTTAGTGATGCTTCTCATAAGGGTTTGGGATGTGTTTTAATGCAGAATGGGAGAGTTATTGCTTATGCTTCCCGACAGTTGAGACCGCATGAAAAGAATTACCCAACCCATGATCTTGAACTTGCTGCAGTGGTTTTTGCATTGAAAATTTGGCGTCACTATTTGTATGGGGCAACATGTGAAGTATACACCGACCACAAGAGCTGAAGTATTTCTTCACCCAGAAAGAACTGAATATGAGACAGCGGAGATGGCTTGAACTGATCAAAGATTATGACCTACAGATTCTGTACCATCCGGGAAAAGCCAATACCGTTGCCGATGCTTTGAGCCGAAAATCGATTGGGAACTTAGCCTGTTTGCTGACTGGCAGAAGAATTGCTTTGTGACCTTGAAAAGTCTGAGATTGAAATTGTTTTGAAGGAACAAGGTGGAACCTTAGCTGCCATTACTGCCAACCAGCATTGATTGAAGAGATTAAGGAGAAACAACAACTGGATGATTACTTGAAGAAAATCATCGAAGAAGAGATTCAAAACCGAGACCGGGGTTCAAATTTGACAACAATGTACTGAAATTTCAAGATAGACTGTGTGTACCAAATGACACTGAATTGAAAAGAAGAGTTCTCCAAGAAGGCCACAGTTCGAAGTTTTCGATTCACCCGGGGAATACGAAAATGTATCAAGATCTGAAACAGAATTTCTGGTGGCCGGGAATGAAGAAAGAAATTGCCGACTTTGTGTCCAAGTGTCTTCATTGCCAACAAGTCAAAGCTGAACATCAACGACCTGCCGGATTACTGCAACCCTTACCCATACCAGAGTGGAAATGGGAGCATATCACGATGGATTTTATCGTTGGTTACCTCGCTCCAGGAAAGGTATGGATTCTATTTGGGTTATTGTTGATAGACTGACAAATCTGCTCACTTCTTACCTGTCAAGACAATCTATAATGCGGATAAATTGGCTGTTATCTATATTGATGAAATTGTTAGATTGCACGGAGTGCCTGTGTCTATTGTTTCTGACAGGGATTCGAAGTTTACATCGAGGTTCTGGCAAAGCCTACAGACTGCATTGGGTACTGAATTGAGGCTGAGTAGTGCCTATCATCCTCAGACAGATGGACAGTCAGAAAGGACCATCCAAACTTTAGAGGATCTACTGAGAATGTGTGTCCTTGATTTCCAAGGAAACTGGGAAAGTCATTTGCCGTTGGCTGAATTCGCCTACAACAACAGCTACCATTCGAGTATTGGTATGGCGCCTTTCGAGGCATTGTATGGCAGAAAGTGTAGATCTCCAATTTGCTGGGCAGAAGTTGGAGATGGGCCTTTGCTTGGGCCCGAGATTGTATATGAGACGACTGAAAAGATCAAACTGATACAGCAGAGACTGAAAACCGCACAGAGTAGACAGAAAAGTTATGCGGATGTTAGAAGACGGGATAGAGAGTATGAAGTGGGTGATCACGTTTTGTGAAAGTGACACCAATGAAAGGCCAGACTCGTTTTGGAGTCAAAGGCAAGTTAGCGCCGCGGTATGTCGGACCGTATGAGGTGATTGAGAAAATCAATCCGGTGGCGTATCAAGTTGCACTTCCTCCTGAAATGGAGCATATGCATAACGTCTTCCACATTTCGATGTTGAGAGACTATCTTCGAGATCCGTTTCATGTGATTGAGCCTACCCGTATCGTGTTGAGTGATGACTACACTTACGAGGAACGGCCTATACAGATTGTAAACCGGCGGATCAAGAAACTGAGAAACAAAGAGATCCCACTAGTGAAAGTTGACTGGCAGAATCATGGTGGTGTGTATGCCACTTGGGAAAGGGAAGATGACATGGCGAAAAGATATCCTGATTTGTTCCCACTGAACCCTGTTTTCTTCCAAACTGAAGGTAACTCGAGTTTAGAGGACTAAACTCCTTATAAGGAGGGGAGACTGTAACAACCCTCGTACTGATTACCGATAAACACTGAATTATATACTGATTATTGCTAAACTGAACTGATAATGACTGTAATGAATTAACTGAAGTACTGAATAAACTGATTGAAATCGAAACTGAAATTGAATAAGTTTATTTATTGAATTGCATATTGCATCTGTTTGATTGATTATTTTAA
This sequence comes from Camellia japonica, assembly GCA_030407325.1. Classification (NCBI taxonomy): domain Eukaryota; kingdom Viridiplantae; phylum Streptophyta; class Magnoliopsida; order Ericales; family Theaceae; genus Camellia; species Camellia japonica. Next base: position 9,410,328 of record JAPPVO010000032.1, on the reverse strand, counting down.
TGTGTTTAAATTGCTAATTGAAGGCCTTATCGGCGGCCGAATTAGAACCGTTTAGTGTTGGATCAGTAGAATATTTTGATTTAATGGTATATTTATCTGAAAATTGATTAGGAATGATTAAATTAGATTAATTAAGCCAATTAAAGAGTTTGCCGAAATTACAACTTTGCCATTGAGTGGAGCCTTTGTTTAATCTTGTTGAGCCTTGCATTACTACACCAAAACATTTGCTCAGCCTCATTCTTTGCTTCAACCCACCGAATTTAGAGAGAGAGAGAGATTAGGAGAGTTGATTTCATCTCCTTTTGCTGGGCATTGCTTGGAAATTGAAGGATTTGAGGCATAGATTGCATATTTGAGCTTGTATTCTCCTAATTGAAGACTTGAGGTAGGCCATTGAACCTCTTATTGTTGAGTTTAAACTTGTTCTTGCATGCTTCATGCCAAATTTGAGAGTTGAACCATGATTTAGTCCAAAAGTGTTGAATTGGAACTCCATTGTTGCATGCATGTGGGTTTTAGTGAGTTTGAAGTTGATTTCATGGTCAAATGACACATGCATGTTCATAACCATGTTAAATCCATGATTCCATCTTGTTTTGAAAGATTTGAGCTCATTAGAGCAAGAAATAAAGCTTTGATATGATTTGAACGCATGCATGTCATGTTGAATGTTGTTCATGCATGATCCTCGAAAATGGTTTGAAATGGGTTTGTTTGAAACATCCTTGGGCTTTGATTTTACAAATTGAGCTTTAAAACATGATATTCTATGTGTTTACAAGGATTTTCCAGAAAATGGGCCCAAGGGGATCGAATTGGGAGCATCAAACTTGAGTTTTGAACTTGGAACACAAACCTGGATTTTCCAGATTTTTGCAGTCCGCTCGAGCGGGGAAGTGCCGCTCGAGCGGGGAAATCATGCTCCCAGCACTTTCTTCGACTTGTTTTACAGTCCGCTCGAGCGGAGAAATGCGCGCTCGAGCGGAGAAATCATGCATCCAGTACTTTGCATTGTTTATCAGACCGCTCGAGCGGGGAAATGTACGCTCGAGCGGAGGATTGTGTGTCACGCTCGAGCGGGGAAGTTGGAGCTCGAGCGGGGACCTTTGTTTGCTTGTCCGCTCGAGCGGGGAAACCTGCGCTCGAGCGGAACCCTGTTTCACTGAATTTCTGAAAATGTTTTCTAAGCACATCTTTGCATCCTCATTCCATTCTAGGCATTCTTAGGCCTAGTTTAAGACATCTTAATGAGGATTTAGATGTAGAACACACCGGAAATTAGGGATTATGATTATCTTCCCAACTGTGAAACTTAGAGTGTGTTCATTGTTAACTGTATAGGGTTGGCGACTGGAGAGACGCGCTCTAGCACACTGTAGCCCAATCTCTGTGAGTAACAATTGTGTAAAGATATGTTCAAAATGACTATCTTTTGAATACTGAACTGAACTGTTTACTGAACTGGAATTATTTACCGAATGAATGTATGTCCTTTATTTCTGAACTGTACTGTGGCATCCTTAGCACTACTGTTACTGACTGTTACTGTTACAGAGATCTCTGTCGGTTCCCTTGTGGAACCATACTGTTTACTGAATGACTGGCCATCATTACTGTTCGGTCTTAAAGACCTACTGTTTACTGTTATGCTAATGGATGTACCACATATGACTGACTAACTTTCTGACTGAAAGACTGAAATACTGTTTAATGAACTGTTTTCATTACTGTAAGGACATTACATTCTTAACCTCTTTATACATTATGTTATTCACTGGGCTTTAGCTCACTGTTTATATATATATGTAGGTTCTCAGCAGCCAGACCAGAGCTAGGAGCGTGGGTTGGTCCCAGTTTTGTCAAGCCAGCCTGTGCCTCACTGCGAGGTTCCGAGCCTGTTATGCTAAGGCTTAGGGGTGTTTTAGTACTTCCCCTTTTTGTACTGTCTCACTGTTTTGTATTGACCAACGGATTGTATAGACTGAATGTTTACTGTACTGTTATGAGGGATTAAGTCCCCGTACTGAATGTTGTGTATGATTGTATAGACTGTACTGTTTTGAACTGTATGAATGCATGAAAAACGTTTTTGGCATACAGATTTCCACAGCTCAATGGACACTAGTTATTTACTGTATTGGCTTCCGCCAGGCCCTGAACTCTGTTATACTGTATTACTGTTAAGCAGGCCTTCGGTAATCACGGATTACTGGCCGGTTACGGTGCTAAACCCATAGGGCTGGGTTTGGGACGTGACAAATTTACCCTCGCCGAGCTGGACACCACACCATGGAGCAAGTCTGGTTTTGTCCCCTTCACCCTTATATCCATTATAGAGGGTGGGCGTCGGTTCATTGTCCAGCTCTTTATTTGCGAGTTTCTTAGGCAAACCAGACTATGCCCTACTCAATTATCCACTAATACATATAGAATAATAAAACGGAATAGCTGAACTAAACCGCCGCCTTAGCCTTAACCTCGGATTGGCCGAGCTTTTTCACCAATTTTCATTCAGTCAAAATGATGACGGTTGGGTTTACTGTCTCAGAATAATAAAGGGTTGAGAAAAAATAGTTAAGCGTTCATCAGATAAATACTTAAATGATGACGATTTCTTGTGGGTTTTTGGCAATTTCGAAGACTAGAATACTCAAATACCGAGCTATAACATCAACTGGAACAAGGGGGTGCCTGGTGAGAATAACTCATTTCCTCTTTCTGTGTTACAAAACCTGTACTACTATTAAGCCGTACTAACACTTGCAATTCTCGCATATTTGAACCATTTGAAGACAGATTACGCTTACACCAATTAAGCCATACTACGCGTTGTGCTACAGTACCGCAACTGCGACTGGACCGAGCTATTAGGGGTTGAATCGTTCTACCACTAGAGTAGCAAAAGAAAAAAGCAAAGTCATCGATTTTCTACTTGAGTCGTCGCTCAAACCAAACCACAATCTTCTCCAGATTAATCTCATTCCTCTCACCAAAGAACAAGCAATGGCCAAAAAATGAGCCGTTCGCGCCCTGATTACCGAGCAGGCCTCTGCCTCCAATACTAAAGTCCAGCCCAAGCTATCGTTGACTGGTCAACCACGTGACGCAATTGTGGCCCTTCCATCCGCCCGTGCCGCTGCATCTCGGCCAAGTAAAAGGCCCTACACTAGCTCTGCCGCGCCACAGTGCCTGGTTGATGAAGACCCCGAGTAGCTAGAGACTGAGCAGGCTAAAACTGAACTGCCCTAAAGGAGCCAAGGCTCTGTCCGCACTAATCCTACCTCAACTCTGATGTGGGCACCAGCCGTGACCTTCAAAGGACGTGCTGTGACTACCCATGATTCCATGAATACTGAGAAGGACCATTTTTTGGCCTTCAACTTAGCCAAGAGTGTTTGCCTGCCAGCTGACATGGAGCGGCACGCGCACTTGACCGATCTGAAGGCGAGTCGGTCTTCTACCAAGTCCCTTATTTTGGTAAAATCGAAACTCTCTAACTGAATTTTGCAATATTGCCTGTGTGGCCTGGCTAACCACTTTGTATGCTGCGTAGGCCGTACAAAAGAACCAAGTTGCCCACCAGCGTTTACTTGAGCTATGAAGAACGGCCACGACGGCCATCGCTGAAACGAACTCCAAGGAGGTTGAGCTAAAAACCCTTAAAACATATCTAGCCGAGCTAACTGCTGAAAAAGAAAGGCTGGTCGAGCTGGTTAGTGTGGCCGAAGTAGACAAAGAAAAAGCCTTGGCCGAGAAAAAAGAACGCTACTTGCGTGAACTCGTAAAGATAAAAAAGAAGAAGAATGCCAGGATCAAAGAGCTGAAGAAGAAAATGGAGGACGCAGACGACCCGGGTTTCAAGGAGGGGGAAGAAACCTACGTCCAATAATGTGAGGCAGCTAAAGACATCTTTTTTAAGTGCAGCTGGGAGGCTGCTGTTGAAAGCTCGGCCAACCTCACGATTCTGAAATATTCCTGAATCCTCCTTACCATTATATACCAAGCTACATGATAGACTACGCCAATGCTGTCCAGCAAAAGTTCCTTCAAGAAGAAGAGGATGAAGTTCGAGATCCCCTTGACATTCCATCCACAAACACTGACCTCGGCTACTCTACCACCTTATCAGCTCGGCTGGAAATGCTCAATCAAATCGAGCCAACTTTGACCGACGGAGGAGACGTAACCGACCTGACTCAAGATGCTGATCTTGGGATTAATCTATCCAGCGGTGAGGCACGCGGTGACCATGATGTCGAGCTGGAAGATCTCTTTGCATGACCATGATCTCTTTCTCTTGTCCCTCGTTTTAACTTTGTTGTTTTTTCTTTACTTTGTAACCGGGCTAGAAGCCCCACCTTTTGTAAGCATCTTTGTGTCAATGAAAATTTTCCATCTTTCTGTTTGGTTACTAAATTTCTTCTATAATGTCTCACATTATTTCGACTGCACTCCTAACCGAACTAATTGGCTCGGCCCTACACTACCCTGCCAACCTTCTTTAGGAGTGCAAAAAAATGTTGGTCAAACTTGCCAACCTTTTTTAGCCTAGATCCTTATCTCGGCTAAAGAGTGCAAAAAATGTTGGTCAAACCTGCCAACCTTCTTTAGCATAGATCCTCATCTCGGCTAAAGAGTGCAAAAAATGTTGGTCAAACCTGCCAACTTTCTTTAGCTTAGATCCTCATCTCGACTAAAGAATGTAAACAATGTTGGTCAAACCTGCCAACCTTCTTTAGCCTAGATCCTTATCTCGACTAAAGAGTGCAAAAAATGTTGGTTAAACCTGCCAACCTTCTTTAGCCTAGATCCTCATCTCGGCTAAAGAATGCAAAAAGTGTTGGTCAAACTTGCCAACCTTCTTAAGCCTAGATCCTTATCTCGGCTAAAGAGTGCAAAAAGTGTTGGTCAAACCTACCAACCATCTCTAGCCTAGATCCTTATCTCGGCTAAAGAATGCAAAAAGTATGTGTTGCTCAAATCTGCCAACCTACTTTAACCTAAATCTTTATCTCAGCTAAAGAGTACAAAAATGTATTGGCCAAACCTGCCAACCATCTTTAGCCTAGATCTTTATCTCGACTAAAAAGTGCAAAAATTTAGGTTGGTCAAACCAGCCAACCTACATTGCCCCGCAGTCAGGCAATGAGTACAAACAATTTTACAAACATAGGAATACTAGTATTTGAAAGAAATGACACTGAAAAAATGTCTTATTTTTTTATTAAATACTTGAAAGAAAATCACAAGTATGTAAAAAGGCTAAAAATAATATACTTTGAGATTGGCTGTGTTCCATGGCCTTGAAATAGCACGGCCGTCCATGTTTTCTAGGTGGTATGTATCTTTTCTAGCCAAACTAATCACTCTATACGGCCCCTCCCAATTGGGTCCCAATTTGCCATCTCTAGGTACCAAAGTGTTTCCCATTACTTTGCGTAGCACGCAATCTCTAATCTTGAATTGCCTAGGATGGACCACTTTGTTGTATTTTCTAGACAGCTCCTGTTGATACGAGACGATGTGCACTAAGACCCTTTCTTTTCTTTCGTCAGCCAGATCTAGCTCCAAGGCTATGGCCTCTCCATTTAGGTCCAGATCAAAAATTTTGCTTCTAATAGTGGGGAGGCCAACTTCCAAGGGGATCATTGCCTCCATGCCATATGCCAAGGAAAAAGACGTTTCACCGGTCGACCGTCTAAGGGTAGTTCGGTATGCCCATAAGACGTGAGGAAGTTTTTCAGCCTATTTCCCTTTCGTTTTCTCTAGTCTTTTTTTTTTAAACCATCTAAGACTACTTTGTTAGAAGCTTCAGCCTAGCCGTTGGCTTGGGGGTAGGCAGGCGTGGAGTTGTAGAATTTAATTTTATACTCTTCACAAAAACTCCTAAAGATTTTTCCGTCAAACTGAGTATCATTGTCAGATATCAAGGCCTTGGAAATTCCAAACTGAGTTATGATGTTTTGTTAGACAAACTTTTTTACATTATTTTCTTTGATGGATGCAAGCGCCTCAGCCTCCACCCATTTTGTGAAGTAATTTGTTGCCGAGATAAAAAACTTTCTATTGCCCGGTGTGATTGGGAGTGGCCCCACTATGTCCAAGTCCCATATTGCAAAAGGCCAAGGGCTGGTCAACAGCAAGAGCTCTCTAGCTGGTTGATGGATTTGATTCTTGAACTTCTGACATTTATTGCATTCCTTGACATATTTCTTTGTATCTGCTTGCATGTATGGCCACCAATACTTTTATGAAATAGCTCAGTAGGCCAGAGGTCTCCCTCCTTGGTGACTACCACAAGTGCCTTCGTGGATTTCATACAAGAATGCCTCGACTTTACTAGGATGGACACACTTTAAGTACGGTCCTGTGAAAGATTTTTTGCACAATACTATCAATGGGGAGAGCCAAAATCGTTGCAACTTCACCTTAATTTTGTTGGCTTCCTTCTTTTCCTCTAGCAAAATGCCATCTTTTAAGAACACCACTATAGAGTCCATCTACGAGGGACCTAACTCGGCATAACAAACTTCGGTTGCTTCAGGTTCTTCAATACTTGGTCTTAGCAGGAAGTCCATTAGCAATGGGTGTGAGATAGACGTGTCCGCCATCGACGCAAAACCGATTAGTTCATTTGCCTTGCTATTTTCTTCTCGTGCGATTTGCTCTATCCTCACCATTTCAAACTTCATGATCTTCTTTTTGACCAATTCTTGATACTTGGTCATTCTCTTGTCTTTTGCCTCATAATCGCCCGATATTTGGTTGACTACTAGTTAAGAGTCACTGTACACCATCAGTTCGGTGGTTTCCATGCGGAATGTAAACCTCAAATCGACTAACAGTGCTTCATACTCAGCCTCGTTAATGGATGCTGGAAATCCAAGTTTGATTGCCTGTTTAATTGTCAAGCCATCTAGTGAGATGAAGACTATGCCAAGTCCTGCACCGTGCCTGTTGGATGCTCCATCCACGAAGAGCTTCCACATCTCTCTTATGAACAACTTCCAGCAAGTGGAAGGATCTGATGATGTCTTGGGATCAGGGGTGTTGATAATGCCTTCTTCCAAGTTGTTATCCGTCATTAGGTTTTGATCCTTACTGTCTGACTATCTTTGGACTTTACTTTTAGGCGAGTCCTTGCTTGTAATAGTGCAGTCTGTTGCTTCTTCCCTTTCTGCCAAGATGAATGGTTCGCTATGCAGTTGAGCATCCTGCTACGGGGGTTGTGCTATCCTTGCGGTACTTTTCCCGCTTTGCGCGATTGCCTCAATCAAGTCTATTGGGCAAACATGATGACTGCCTGGCACAAACTCAGCCACGAAGTCTGCCAAAGCTTAGGCCTTTATAGCGGTTCTTGGTTGAAACTTAATGTCAAACTGCCCTAACTCCACAGCCCACTTCAAAATTTGCCCAGAAAAGTCCGCCCTTTCAAACAAGGCTTTTAAGGGAAAGGCCATTAAGACGATCATAGTGTGGGCATGGAAGTAATGCGACAACTTTCTTGAAGCCATCATTAAAGCTAAGGCCAACTTTTCCAATGGCAAATACCTCGTTTCCGCGTCCACTAACGTCTTGCTAACATAAAAGATAGGCAGATGCTGTACTCCTTCAACTCGTACCAATACTGCGCTAATTGCATGCCGAAAAACTGCCAAGTATAGAAAAAGTTCCTCTCTTGATATTGGGGTTACCAACAACGTCGGGGAGGTCATATATTCTTTCAAGCTTTCCAGAGCGCGGTCGCACTCTTCATCCCACTCAAACTTGGCCTTTAGTGCTTGGAAGAACGGTCGACATCTGTCTGACGACCGACTTATGAACCTGTTTAGCACGGCCGCTAGGCCAGTGAGATGCTGTACATCCTTGACTATGTTGGGCCTCTCGAGATCTTGAATGGCTTTGATTTGGGATGGATCGGCTTCTATACCTCTGCTGGTTACTAGAAAACCTAGAAATTTACCTGACCCTACGCCAAATGCGCATTTGATTGCGTTCAATCACAGATTATGGGTCTTCAAAATGTGAAACATCTCAGCTAGGTCCTTAATATGGTCTCCTTCATTCTTGCTCTTGACCACCATGTCGTATATGTATGCTTCCATTGTTCTGCCTAATAATGGTTCGAACATTTTGGTGATCATTCGTTGGAATGTTGCCCCCGCATTCTTTAGGCCAAAGGGCATGACCTTATAGTAATATAACCTCCTATGGGTGGTAAAGGATGCAACCTCCTGGTCCTGTTCATACATAGCGATCTGATGATATTCACGATACGCATCAAGAAAACTAAGTTGATTGTGACCTGCAGTTAGGTCCACCAGTTGGTCTATCCGTGGTAGAGGAAATCTATCTTTAGGGCATGCTTTATTAACTATCTTGTAGTCTACTCAAACGCGTCACTTGTCGTTTTTCTTTGGTAGTACCACGGTGTTGGAGATCCACCTGGGATGGTGAACCTCTCTAATTGCTCCCACTTCAAGTAGATTTCCCACTTCCTCAACCACTACCTCAGCGTGGTGGAGTGCCGATCAACGAGTTCGTTGTATAATTGGCCTGGCGGTTGGATGGACATTGAGTCGATGGCAAATGAAGTTAGGGTTAATGCCTGGCATGTCCTACGGCGTCCAAGCAAACACTCGACGTTAGAGATTAAGAATTCCATTATCTCTATTCTCTTGGGGCTAGACAAAGATGAGCCAAGTAAAAAGAATTTTTCTGGGACCTTCTCGTCTATTCTGACCTCTACAAGATCTTCACCTGCCTTTTGCTCGACTGTCTTGCCAACGTCTGCGAACAGCTCGTTGCTTTTTGGCTTCTCTACTATTTGTACAAACCCTTTGGCAGCTCGACTGTCGTTCACTGTCATGAAGCATTGCTTGGACACGATTTGGTCTCCTAAAACCTCCTCAATCATTCTGGCTTTGTTAAGGAATCATATTTCCTGGTGGTAACTTGATGCTACCGCTCGCATAGCATGTAACCATGCTCTTTCCAAAATTATGTTTGTAGAGACCCTAATTTTTGTAATTACTATTAAATCCCGAACCTTGAGTTTATTTCAATAAAACCCGTGAATTTTCGCTTAATTGCGTTTTAAACCCTAGAATTAGGATGCATCGCTAATTAATTTGAGTAAACTCTAATCGATCCCGTAGATTAATAATCACCTTGAAAACCCTATTATTAATTATTAGACCCTATAATTATAGATTAATCACTTTAAAATCTTAATTTCCGGTAATGCCGTTTTTGCTCGGTTTCTCGCCTTTGTTTGCGCTTTAATTTAACGGGACCCAAGTTTATTATTCTAACTATTTTCTAATGTTAGTATATTAATAACATATATCAAGGTTTCATAAATTTAGACTTGGTCCATATATACTTTTATTTTATTTCATTCCAACCCTTAATTGTAATATTTTAATAATTAATATACTTGTGCCTATTATATTATGTTTATAAATACAAATATCTCATATATATATATATATATATATCTTGGAGCCCAAGTAGCTAGTTATGTGAGGGTTGAAATGGCTTTGATGGCAACTTTGACCAATTATACCAATGGAACTTGGTCCCTAAGAAACCTTCCAAACCTTTCTCTATATATGCACACTTCTCCCCCTCATTTTACACATTTTCAGCCATGCACTAGAGGAGTGAGAGAGAGTGATCTTGGAACAAAAAAAAAGAGGGAGCGAGAGAGAAAGAGGAGAAGAAGAAAAAGAAGAATTTTATTGAGTCTTGTACAACAAAGGTAAACATACATCACCTTTTCTCTCAAGTTCTTTTACCACTTATTTTTCCCCTCCTAATACATGCTCTTTGTATATATATGTTGTAGTCTAGGCCTACACTCTTGTATAAATGTGTATTAATCAAGAAATTGTATGCTTCTCTTTCTTTCCTAAATTTCCAGCAGCAATTCTTTTCCCTTTCTTGAATTTATTTTCCTATCAAAACTCCATAAACTCAAAATCTGTTTTTATGGTGCAATATTTGGTATGTCTAGAGTATGTGATAATTTTTGTAGGACCTAAGGATGTATTTTTATAACCTAAACAATTTTTCTAAGTTTGTTACTCACAGAACTAGAAAAACAGTCAACTTTCTCTATTTTTATAAAATTCCAGAAAAATAATCTTAAGTCCACTTTTATGTCAAAATCTTAATCTTGGTGTTATATTTTAACTAAAATTTGTTTGAACTCAAGAGAGTGAGGGGTTTGAGAGAAAAACCGATTTAAGTAATGGTCAACAAATCTGGACAGATCTTAGTAATTCTGAGTTATCTTAAAATCTAAAATACCTATCCTAAATTGAGTTTGAAACTAGACTTGTTTATCTACAAACTCACATGAGGCCAGGTACTTAGGGCCAATAAAATTATTTTTTCATAATTATTTTCAAATCTGGAAATTTGTGTTAATATGCTCTTATTTGGTTTGCAACTCTTATATTCTATGTTTATTGAATGTTTTAGCCTCGATATGTAATCTATGATAAATTGTGAATTTGCTTTACCATGAATAATTTCCTTGTTATTTAGTTTGGATTTACTAACCATGCTTTGCTATAACTGAGAACATACTACACTTAATAAAGGGAAAATCAAATGTGATGGTAATGGGTTGCGATCATTATATTAAATTTTATGAGATAATGAATGATGGATTCAAGAGTATTATATAGTGGAATGTGTTCCATTTTTTTGAAGTCTTGCCCAATTGTGTTTTCGAACCTTAACATGGCACGGGAGGTATTCTGTCTGCTTACGGAAATAGGAGGCATAAGGGTGGCAGTGAGGGTCTCACACAGGGAGAGTATCCCTGGAAGCCCGTTCCCTTGAGGCAGACCGTGATGTCACCACTAGGGTATGTAACCTAGGTGCATGGGCATCATTGGTAATTGTGCGGTAAGCGACGCATTAGTATTGTATTAACCAAGGGGGAGTCAGAATTGCCCGTAGCCAGTGCTAGTGGTTGGGTAGGAACGACATTCGGCGGGGAGTTGCCTAGAACTAACTAAAATTGACTATTATTCATGAGAACTAAAATTTAATTATAAGCTCTGCTTAATTATTGCTTTCGCTATATGTTATGATCGTGCCGTTATGTTACTTGTGTATTTGGAATGGGAAAAGGGTTGGGTTGTGTGTGTTTACTGGGCATTCCAAGCTCATGGTGTTTTATGCCAGGTAAAGGCGAGTTTTACACCAAAAACGGAACCCCTAAAAGCTTTGCGGAACCATGGCTGCCTTAGAAATTAGATTTTATAAATCTTGTATTTTTGATAATCTTTTTGTATCAAGGAACTAATCTGTATTTAAAGACTAGAAGAATTTTATCTGTAACTATTACTAATATTTTCTTTTAGTGTAATTATTTGTATTTTGTGCATAAAAATGATGTGTATCTGCTAGTTAAACCCCGGTGTATCATTGAATTATATTATCAAAATTTGGGTGTCACAATATTGTAAGTGGAAGGGAATTTCAATATCCAGAATTCCACTTGCTTTGTTATTGTTCCAGCTTTGACCGGCAGAATTATCTTGTCAACCGGCCACTCTAGCATTGAGTTGAAGCCAACCAAGGGAGATGTCGCAGTTGCTAGATCTTTGTCTTCCAACTTGAGTTGCTTGAAGGTCTCATAGTACCTTATCTCACACGAGCTCCCTTGGTCTATCAAGATCCGTTTGATGTCGAAATTCTTGATGCGCAGTGTAACCACTAGCGCGTCATTTGGAGGGCTTTGCAACCTTGTTAAGTCATTGGCAAGTCCTTGTCAAAGAAGGTGATAAATTTTGTCGCCTCTGTTTTTCCTTTTTTCATTGTAGGCTGTGCACTCAGTACCTCTCTCATGTGCTCAGTCTTTTTGATCATCCCTCTAAGTTCACATACTCGTTTAGGCTTGATAATCCCATGTATCATATTGATTATGCCTTGGGGCGGACCGTCGGCTGGCATCCCATCTGGTCTGTTACGATCCTAGGGAGCTGGTTGTGCTCCCCCTTCAATATATTGGTCCAGGTGGCCTGCGACCACCAACTCTTCTAGATGTTGCCTTAATGGCATACAATTTTTAGTTCGGTATCCCTTTTCATCATGGAAGGTATAACGGTACTTATCATCATAGCTCCTCTGCGCTTCTTTCAACTTGGCTGGCTGCCTAACGAAGGGTTCGTCACGTATCTCGCTAAGAATTCAGTAGATAAGTTTATTGAACATCGTAGTGATGGCAGTGCAGACTCTCAACTTTTTTACCTGGGAGTCCTCACCGTTCGGCCGTTTGCCCCAACCACTTTTGTTTGGTCTTTCTTCTCAGCCGACCGTGTTAACTTTTGCCGTCGATTTTTTATTCGACATCGCTGTTGTGCCAGACTTTGCCTTGGCGTAAGTGCCATCTTCATCTATCCTGATGTGCTGATGTACCCTCTCCATCAAGGCCTCCATTGTGAGGGGTGACGTCATTGTCATTGAATCCCTCAATTTATTGCCCGCGCGGTAGACCCCATTTGTACTGTGCGATAACTAGGTTTGTGGGGCAATTTCCAATTTGATTAAAAGTTCCCAATACCGGTTGTTATAAGACTTTAGCGTTTCTTTCTCACCCATGTCGATAGAGAGCAGCTGGTCTATCTCCACCGGAGTCTAGGTGTTTGTCTTAAACCTGGTAACAAACGCTTCTGTAAGTTGTGCTCGTGAAGCTATGTTGCCTTCTGGCAACCTCTCAAACCATGTCAAGCCTAGATCACCTAAGTTTGAGGGAAACAAGATATACATTAGAGTCTCGTTCCGTCGGTATACGGCCATAACTTGACAGAAGTGACTCAAGTGCATGTAGGGGTCTGACTTCCCTTCATAAGTGGTAAACTTGGGCTGATGGAAGCCTAAGGGTAATGGTGCATTCTCTATTGCCGAAACAAATGGTGAGCTTTGCAACCATGCTAGTGCTTTGTCAACTGGCTCGTAAGCAAGGCGCGGTACTGGTATTCTAACCTCAACACTTCCATGTGTCCAAGGAGCCAAGCGCCGCAAAGCAGAGACCCTTTGGGAGTTGTGCGCCTGGGCTTCTTCTCTCCTTTGAGCCCTCTTTTCTAGCACTGTCCGCAAGTCTGCCGACCTAGGTAACTCCGTGTGCATAGATGTCGTTTGGTGTGTATGTAAGGGGTGATAACTGCTTCCATCAGTACAAGACCTTTCAGTCCTCGTTCTCTCAGACCTGGAGAAATGAGTCCCAAAAGTTTTTGATTGTGTGTCGCCTGTCCTGAGGCTTCTGCTTGCAGTTTGTGATGGTGTGACTTGTCTGTTACGATCTCTTGAGTGGTGAGAGTGCATTATGCCTTTGTCTATCTCTTCTTCTGCCACCCTTTTGCCTTTTATCTGGCGCTTCATGGTCTCCATGTTAACTTTCTTTCTCTTTGTCACTTCGTTTTGCTCTCTTACGCGATCTTCCAGAACTTGAGGATCCATCATCCGCCTCTGTCTATCAAGGCTTTGAGAGAGACATGGATTTGAGCCCTGTCTTTCTCTCGTGTCTCTCCGTGGGTTTCATCGCTGGGGATTCAATTCTGGCATGGGCAGGACGAAAGGCAAACCTTCGTGCCTTGCACCCCCTTCCAGGGTCTGCCCATCAATAGCAGAAAGGGCAAGTCTTCATTATGCGCCATTGACATTAATTGAATAAAAACTCGATCAAAAGGTTTGTTATCTATATTCTTCCCACAGACGACGCCAATTGTACGAGCACAGAATAATCTTCTCGTATAATCTTGTTGATCAAGTTTACACTCCTCCAAACGTCATCACTTTACTACCTGAAAACACAAACGTGAGCTCACCGGTGGATGTGTGCCGGAAACCCCTCCGATGCCTAAGTCAACAAGTAGACAATGGACAATAAGCTCTGTGTATTTGAGAATAATAATAATGATACATGTACATAGGTCTTGTCACTGGCTTTTATAAATTCCAACTGGCACAATCCTAGTAGGATTTCAACTCTCCTTATAAAAGTCCTCATAGGAATCACACTCCCAAGGATAATGTTTATTCTTAGAACACCTTCATCACTGCAAGTCAAGTGAGATGGCTCAAATCCGTTTCCTTGACTAATAGTACAGTCAACCGAGCTAACATGGCCCTGTCTTGAGCTAGACAGAACCAAGATGACGCTTTACAGAGCTGAATTCAGTTCGGCCCTCTGTGTTGGTGATACCACGGCCTGCTCCCAGACCACATCCAGTCAATTTGGTCCAAGCTTTGGTCTAATTTCCACTCGGCTTAAGACTGAACTACTTAAGTTCTTATCTCGGCCCACAATGCGGCCCAACGACCAGAGGAGACTCTACCTAACTTGGTCTAATTTTAACATATGGACTTAGCTCGACCCAATTTACACGTAAATTACCCTCGCATCCATGTTTTCATTTGATCCCATGTAAATTTTGACAATTAATTAGTGTATTTTGCTTCAGTTTTTTGAATTTATCTGGAAATTGAGTTTTTTATTTTTCGGATTTTTTTGTTTTTAGTGAATATTTTTAAAATTTTAGGTAAATTTTTTACTTTTGTAGATGCATCTTACTTAGGTATGTCTAAAATTGTTTTTTAAAAAATTGCTAAAATATTAAAAAAAATTAGTGAAAACAAAAAAATACAGAAAACAAAAAAATAAAATTTTTTGAAAGGTAAATCCTGAAAAATAAAAACTAACCGAGTGAATAATTTTGTTTATAATATGTTGTTCTTGTAAAGTAGTAATTTTGAGTTAGTTGAAATGATTAAAAAAAAAAACACTTTCAATACTTGTAAAACTTTGGAATCCTCAATCATGTTATTCTCTTTGTGTTTCATTTGACGTTACATTAAAAAAAAAATCAAAACTTATTTTATTTAGGGTTATTTTGGAAAGTTAGTTTTTTGATTTTTGATTTTTTTTTTTGAAAAAATATGTAAAAAAAATAGAAAGATAATGTGACTCATTAAAAATTAAAATATGATTTTTAACCATCTTTTCAAAAGAACCCTTTTGTTTTAGGTCAACAAAATTTTGTTTACTAATTATTATTACATATCAAAAGATGTTTGTTTAGTTTTGATTTACTCCAAGATAAAAGGCAACGAACAAAATTAGTTAAAGAATTTTTGGGAGCCCATTAGGGGTGTAATTTTGGCTCGGCTTGGTCCATGTCGGGTCTTGCGATATCCCGCCAAAAATCGGGTTATGTCGGGCCGGTCCATGGGCCAGAAAAACTAGGCCCATACCCAAGCCCAGACCCATGGGTATTCGGGCTTTGGGCGAGCCAGTGGGTCGAGCCTCAGGCTTGGGCTTGGGCTCGAGCTCAAGCTTTGAGCGGGCCATGAGCCTCAGGCTTAGGCTTGGGCTCGGGCCCTAAACAAATTTTTTTTCCCACCAAAAATTTATTATTTTCCATTAGAAAGTAACACTGGGCCTCGGACTAGCCGGGCCTTAGGGCGGGTTTTGAGCGGGCCTTGAGCGGGCCACGGGCCGAGCTTCAAAACGATGGCCCAGGTCCGGGCATCGCGAGCCATTTTTATACTCCCAGAGTCCATCAATAAAAAGTTGTTAACCACACTTTATACATACACACACACACACATACATATATATATATATATATACATAGACTATAAGAATCATTGGGAAAGGTGTAAATAATAAGAAAATGTGATAGTAGTTAACAAAGTTAAAAATGAATATATAATTATATTAGGAAAAATGTTACAAACTTGCAATTTAGAAGTATAATTCATCTATAATGATATGTTAGAGTTAATCCTTAAATAATTAAGTTTACGATAAATGAAAAATTAACACTTAATTTGTTATCTTATTGTGAATAAATCTAGAGACTTGTTAGGAGTCTAGAAATTTTCTCTTATTTTAAACATCAAGTGACTTTAAAACACTTCTTCCAAAACTCTTACTATATGGCAATGAGTTTTTATACAACTCTCAAATTTTTAAATAAATATTATCCCATCTAAAAAAATAAAAAATTTAAAAAATAAAAATAATATTTTTAAGTAAAAAGTTTATCCTATAATATTTAAAGTGTTACTATTTTTTTATCTAAAAAAATGGGCCAAAATAAATATGTGAATAACAATGATATAAAAAATTTATTATTACTAATAATGTGAGGCCTCTTTTGGTAAGCTGTAGTTTTAGCTTAAAAGTCAAAAAGTCATCAAAAAAAATCAAAAAACTTATAATTTTTATCCTACAAACCTATGCACAGTGGCCTACAAACTTATGCACAACAGCTCCATCAAAGATAGTGTACTAGGTAGCCATCATTGGGAATTGGTTTTTCATTTTTCTTGTTTTTTTGTTTGTAGTATATTACAAATTTGAAGTAAATTTTGTACGTATGCACCTTATTGTACATGTATAGAAAAAGTAAAATATGTGTACACAAATATTTACAAAAATGAATAAATACAAAAAAAAAAGGTTTATTTTTTGTATTTTTCGTATGTATTAAATTTTAAAGATTTTTAAAAATATTTTTATACATTTATTGTATTTGTGTTAGATTTTTAAAAATATTTTAAAGCTTTTTAAAAATATTTTTATATACAAAAAAAAATATTTTGTACACCTTCTTGATAAATTTGTCAACAACTCTCATGTTTCCCCCAAGGCACAGCCTCACAGGTCACTTCATGCTATAAAATTGTCCTTGGCATTACTTCACCTGACAACAGGTCATGTGAAATCTCACGAGTTAAACTCAATTTTCCCACTTTTAATTATTTATATTATTTTATTATACATTTTTTTGTAAAAAGTTCTTCCCAAACATGCAAGTTTTTTTATATCATATTTTAGCCAAAAAGCTAAAAAGTTACTAAAAAACTTGTTCCCAAACAAGGCCTACTAAGAGATTTTATTTCTATTAATTTTTTTGCTATCTAAACAGAGTCTTAAGAAAAATAGATATTTTTTTTATAAAAATTATAATAATCAAAATTTATTTATTTTTAGTAGTTAATACTTGCAAGGAAAAAAGAAGGGGGATTTTTTTTAAGGTTTCTGTTATTAAGATTTTATAGAATAAATGACATGCAATATTTTCATAATAGTTGGGGTTCCTTAATATTTTTCTACAGAAAATTCGATCAAGAGAAATTTTAATGTAGAAAATTTCAAAAAGTTTCGACCCAAAGAAATTTCAATACAAATAAATTTTGATCCAAAAAAATTTCAAACAAAATTCTACTTGTTTTGAAATTTCTCTAGTTTGTTCAATTTTTATGATCTTCTCTATATTTTCAAATTTTCTCTGTATTTTATAATTTTTCTGATTTGAAATTTCTCTTATTTACTTATAATTTTTTTCTGTGTTTTGACCAAACTATAAAAAAATGTGTTTTGATTCAACCAAAGAAACAATACATTTGTTTTGTCAAAAAATATGTTTTCCATAAAATATTTTTCTCACTTTCCTGGCATTTGATTTTTTTATTTTATTTTTTATTTTTTTATGATCCAGAAAATAAACTTATTTGGTCTAAATTACTAGAACATTAATTTTGAGATTGCAACTAAATATGAGAAGGTTTCTTAAAAATATATTTTATACAAAAATGATATATCCCTGTAACGCCCTCAAAATAATACATAAAACTCATCAATTTAGACATGCGTTGATATAAAAGATAAATATTCTTCTATTCATCAGAGTAATTCTTACAACAGTATTACATGTTAACAACAAAAGCAAATGCCCTTACAGCTTTCCAAGTTAACACTTGGTTGCACAAAAGAAGAGTACTAACTCTATACAAAAGAAGCCCTTGGCTTGATATACATGTAATACAAACAAAATAAACAAAAAGAGTCTTCAACTCTCATCATCATCCAAGCTATGTCCTTGGAGGTGGCATGCTACCTGTACCTGAAAATAATGTACCATATAGGGTGAGCCAACGCCCAGTAGAGATATGCTAAACACAGTATGAGGAGTAACTAAGACATTAGCAATTGATAAATGGTCAACACAGATACATCCACATATCTCACATTCCGGTTCCATGACATTAAGTCCATGTTACATTTCATTTCCCATTTCTTTTGCAACTTTAAGTTTGAAAACAAGGCTCAATACCTAGCCAAACAACTTAATGAGATTCAGACTCATCTTTAAAACACTTTCGAAAATCATGACGGATACACATTGTAGTGCTGTATCGATAACACATAAACCATTTCCACACTTTATGAAAGATACACATTTCGGTGCAGTATCAACATAACATAGAATCACATCTACACTTCACAATTGATAACGATATACATTTTAGTGCTATATCAAATCAATTTGAACACTTCCACAATCAACACTTGATACACATTATAGTGCTGTATCAATGTCACACAAAAATCCAGTTTAGAGGTCCATCCCCTATCTTCCCTTAAACCGTGGAGTACATCCCCTATCTCCTCCCACACAACACATGTATATAAACATAGATCATATACAATCAATCAATACATAAAGTTGATGTATTATTCTAGTCGCTATATTCGATAGCTCACTCAATCGATTAGTTTTAGTTCGCCTAATCATCATGCATTGTCTACAACAATCAAAACTACCCTCTACCGGTAGCCCAAGCAATTATTTCTAAACAGATAATAAAAACTCCAACAGATAAAGTATCAATGTTATCAAAAGTGAGCGATTAAACAATCCAACTCCACCATTTCACAATATAATGAGTCAATTTCATTATTTCCAACTCAATTCCATAAATCCACAACTTTTTCAAATTAATTTTACCAATTAATTTATACAACAAATTAGGGTTTTCTACCCCATTTCCCAATATTGACCCAATGGTCTAAATATCAACAACCAACAATACCATTATTTTGAAACCAAAATACATTTTAGAATCAATAACAACCCTCTTTTAACATTTTGAAACCCTAAGTCCCAAAATCACCCAACTTCAACACTTTATCAAAACAACCAAAAATCTATGTCAATGACCATAAAGTGAGTAGGAATCCCTACCTCAAAAGTTGACACCCAACGAAGAAGATGTAGAAAACGAAAATGCTCCAAATCCCGAGATTCTTGGATCAAAAGATAGCCCTCGACGATCAACAACTTTTTTGTAAAGGCCAAAGGTGAGAAACAACTCTTACTAGATTAATACCTAGAGAGAAGGCAAGGTGCTAGAGAGAGAGGCTCAACAATGGAGTTTTGGAAAAGTAAGAGAGAGAAAAGGATGTGAAAAAGTGATCCAAAAAGTCGGATCTCGGTTTTATATAAGAGTCGCCCTGCTCGAGCGTGGAAACCCCCGCTCGAGCGTCACTCATAGACTCCCGCTCGAGCATCAAAAATCCCGCTCGAGCGGCGGATACACACTTCCAGAACTTTTTGCTGAACCAAGTCCCCGCTCGAGCGTAAAACTCCCTGCTCGAGCGTCATACACAAACTCACGCTCGAGCGTCCAACACTGCAGAGGAAATACTGGAAGATGGAAAATCACGCTCGAGCGTCAAAACACCCGTTCGAGCGAAGAAGCAACAACGAAGGGCCCGCTCGAGCGTCAAAAGCTCCGCTCGAGCGTGAAGACAAAAATCTGGGCATCTACCTTAGGTTTCTAAGTTCAACCAGCCTGTAACAAACCTGCCCAACACATCCTATAACTCAAATACAAAGTACGAAAGGATGTAAACAAGATATAAGCAACTACTAACATCCACGGAAACAAGTCCGGATCACTGTACACAAGAAGTAAAACCCGGGATCGCTATAATCCCTTTAATTTAGAAGCTCTAAAAGAACACTAATAATGTGAAAAATTAAAAAAAAAAAAAAAACTAAGGCCAATTATTAAAATCTACACACTAAGGCCAATATATTACATCATATAAAATCTACACACTAACTAAAATTATTAAAACTCTTAATTTAAAGTTTCAATCTTTTTTTCATGTTTTATATAGCCGAAACAAATGAGATAGTAGATAGTGGAAAGTACATATAAACCTTTCTAAGTGGGTGTTTGATAAGTGAGTTTTTTTTGTAGGTTTTTTTAGTTGTATGATATTATTAGAGAATTTTTTTTTGATATTTGGGAAGATAGATTTTTTTGTGGTTGAATGTGATGTTTGTGAGAGAAAAAGTGAAATGATTATGAGGTTAGATGTGATATTTTGTTTGGATTTAATTTTTTTAATTTTGTAAAAACTTTGTCTTTTAATGGTAAAAATAAAAAAAAAAACCAAGAAAAATTTTCCCCAAACACAATAGAAGTTTTGGACTATGTTAATGGCCTCAGATGCTAGTTGTAATAAGAGGCGAGAGAGTGAACCATTTTTTGCCTACGAGCATTCCAATTAGGCGCTCGGCGGGTCTTTAGGCTGCGTTGCACCACTGTTCCAGCACAGTATTGAAGGTACGACTCCCATCAAAAAATTTCGAAACTCAAACTCTCTCTCTCTTGGGAAATTCAAGGCAACAATTCAACATTCAAGCGATCAGTAACAATGGCATTCCAAAAACGAGACAATTGAGATGGAGCTCCGAGCTTTGTGAATCTGTGTGGCGGAGGCGAAGAGAATGAAATTGTTCGATGCTTGGAGATGGCGAAGTCAGAAGAGAGAGAGTGTGTGTGATATATATATATATATATATATATGAGTGTAGGTGAGATGCATGAACGACCTTAGGCATCAGAAATGAAGTTGTTGATGTGTATTTTAGGAATTGTTTGGGATGTTTTAAGGTGGTGTTTGGCAAGTGGTTTTGGGGCTAAAATAGTCACAAAAAACAAAATAGGCTATTTTAGCCACAACAAACAAAACATCACATCCAACCCATAATCATTACATTCTTCTCTCACAAAAAAAGTCAAAAAAGCTAAAAAGCCCTTCCCAAACCAAGCTTTTTAGCCCAGGCTAAAATAGCCAAAAAAACCAAAAAGCCAACCCACTTCTCAAAAGGAGGCTAAATAAGTATACTTTTTGACTTTTTATAAAAAGATGTATAGAAAAGTAGAGAGGATATATTGATTGATGTAACCTAAAAAAGATAAAAAGATAAAAAGTATGAACTTATTTTAGTCTTCCCAAACTAGGCCTTAGTGTCAGAACTTAATTTTTGACCAGTCAAAAATATTGTTTTGCACAGTAGTTAAACTACTAGGCTTCGTTTTAAAAGAAGGATTAGGTCGGATTTGGAGTTATTTTAGTCATAAAAAAAGAAAAAATTGATCATTTAACTAATAAGATAAAACATCACATTTAATTTATAATCATTATATTTTTTCTTTAACAAAAAATTAAAAAAATAAATTTTTCTTTTTTATCAAACGAGCCTTTTTAATCCTAAATTAAAATAGTTAAAAATTCAATTCACTTTCTAAACGAGCCCTAATGTGTTGCTAAGTTGTGTCAGATATTAATTCACTCGCCCCAATTAGCAACTTATTTAGCCAATCAAGTGAGAGAGAAGGAAGGAAGGAAGGAAGAAGAGAGAGAGAAGGAAGCTAACAAGTGCAATGGGGTGGGCCCATTGTATTTTTCAATTATCATTTATTTTATTTATTGTTTACATATATATATATTCTTAACACACATCTCAACACATTTATTTCAATATCACTCACTTTTTAAAATTAACAAATTTTTAAAACACCTTAACACACATTATTTGACTCCACTTTTATCATTTTTTGTCATATAACACATTTTAATAAATATTTTTAGTCATCCCATTGTAATTGCTCTTAGATATATAAAAAAAATATTATAGATCTCTTCTATTATTAAAAACTGAAGGGAAATGTTTGACTAAATATTTTAAAAAATAACTAAGGTCTCGTTTGGCAAATGTCATTTTTAGCTAAAAAGTCAAAAAGTTACTAAAAGAATCAAAAAACCAACAATCCATACCAAAAAGTCAAAGATTTCATTTTTTCTCTACTTTTTACACATCTTTTCGTAAAAAGCTAAAAAGTCATCCCAAGCATACTATTTTTTTTTATATCATATTTTAGCTAAAAAGTCAAAAAATTACTAAAAAAACCTCTTCCCAAACGAGGTATAAATAGAAAAAAAAAAGGTGTTCTTTGATTTGTCTTTTACTATGACGAGTTTATGGGGGTGTTTTGAAAAAATGGTTAGAAGTTATCTTTTTTATTTTCTTGTGTAAAAAATATGAGAAGTGATGTGATTCAAAATAAGTTAAAAACTAACTTTTGACTTTATAATTAGGGGTGGTTTGGGATGATCTAAATAAGTGTACTTTTTGATTTTTTATGAAATATGGGTTGAGTATGGGTTGAGTTAGAAGTGATGTGTTAGAGATGCGATGTGACTTAAATAAGATAATGTGAATTAAATAGGATAGTGACTTTTTGACTTTTTAACTTTTTTAAATCATGCCAAATAAGACCTTATTGTCAAATGGGTCCTATATTTTACTGTTACCATAAAAAAATATAAAAGGGCAATAATAAAATGAAAGGCTTATTGAGAGATTTAAAATTTTTTAAAAAAAATAATATAAAAATTTTCCATATAAAAATTTAAAATATAAAAATTTTCCATATAAAAATAATATAAAAATTAAAAATATATTTTACATATATATATTTAAATTTTTTTTTTTCCTCTGTAAATTTTTCAATATGCAACGTTAGAAAAACAAATAATTAAGATTTGAGAATAGCAGCGGATTAGATTGATTTGGACAGGTTGATAGGTGGATAACATTTGCCAATTCACCCATATATCTAAATATGTAAAATTACCTAATATTATTAATTAAATAACACATAGCCTTCATTTTATTGCATATATATATATATATATTAATTAATTGAATTTTAATATGTAAAATTACCTAATATTATTAATTAAATAACACATAGCCTTCATTTTATTGCACATATATATATATATAGCCTTCATTTTATTGCATATATATATATATATATTTATTAATTTAATTGAATTTTAACTAACATCATTCATTAATTAATTTAATTGAATTTTAACTAACATCATTCATTCAATTAATTTGTAAGTTTTTTTGGTTAAAATTTAAAATAAAAATAAAATTTCATTTGAAATTACAAAAAATAAAAAAATTTAAGTAACGTTTAGTAAAGTATATGATTTGAGAATAAGAATTGTATTTTGAGTTTGTAAGTTTTGGAATTATGATTTGAATGTAAAAAATTTGTTTAGCGAATAAGTTTTGAAAAGATTTTGAATTGAGTAGGAAATTTTTGATGTGATATATGATATTTAAGGGTTGTTTGGGATGACCTAAATAAGTGCACTTTTTGTCTTTTTACGAAAAGATGTGCAAAAAAGTAGAGAGGTGATGTGATGAAAAAAAGATAAAAAGATAAAAAGATAGATTATTTGAGTTATGCCAAACTTGACCTTAATATAAAAACTTACAAGTCATAACCAAACGCACAAATCAAAATTCTATTCAAAACTCATAATTTTTTCAAAAAAATTTTGAATTTTTTTATTTAAAATATAAAAAATAATAGGTGTCAATTGTAAAAAAAAATTTAAAAATATTGCACTGCTCTGATCAACCAACTAGATGTTCGGGAGACGACCAGTTAGCCCAAATTTTTTTGTCTTAAAAAGAGTTTTCAAAAATAAATATGAAATTAATTTTAAAAACTATAATCAAATACTATATGCAAATCAAGAGATAGAATTACATTTCCAAACCACTTCCAAAAAGCCTTAGGCTCTGTTTGGTTGTGATTTGTAATCAATTTTCTACGCGTGTTTTTCAGTATGATGTTTGGTTATGCGTTTGAAATTAATTTTCACGAGCTCTGCAGAGAGCTCTGTGCATCAGCCTGTGCATCAGCCTCTGCTGTACATAATTTTTTTTTTTTTTTTTGCAATTGACTTATATAATTGGGAAAAATATTTTCTGAAAATTTTTAAATTTTTTAAGTGCTTTAAAATAATTTTGAATTGTATGTTCAGTTATGAGTTGTAAATTTTTGTATCACATATCAAATGTCATATCAACAATTCCCCACTCAAATCAAACCTCTTTTCTAAAACTATTTTTAAAACTCTTTACCAAACAAATTTTCTACACTCAAATCATAATTCTACAATACACAAACTCAAAATACAATTCATACTCTCAAATCACATTTACAAAACACAACCAAACGCAACCTTATATTTTGTAATTAACGAATTACGATTTTTTTTTCCCCAAAATAATCCAAACCGACTCAGCGGTTGCCTCTACTTCACTCAACAGATAACCCGAGGGCTATCTCGACATTTCACGTTTCTATAAAATGGAGAAATTGTAGAGAGAGGAGAGAGAAAGAGAGCGACTGGAAGAGAGAGAGACAGACACAGAAAGAGAAGGGAGAGAGAGAGAGAGATAGAGAGAGAGGATAATATATGTATGAGTGAGAGAGGGGCAACAATGGTGTCCGACCAGGACATAGCCGAAGCACTAGAGTCTCTTCTTCGCGAAACAAACCCTAGTTCCCCAATCACCTCCCTAAACGGTGTCGTCCAGCAGTTGGAGTCGAAACTAGGGTTAGACCTCTCCCACAAGGTCGATTTCATCCGTACCCAGATCCAGTTCCTCTTCCGATCTCACCCACCACCACCTCCTCCGCCGCCGCAACAACAACAACCCCATCTCCACCACCACCACCACCATCACCATCAACAGCAACAGCAACAGCAACAACCTCCTCCCAAAGATCACTTTCTCCTCCACCAAAACCCTAATTTCCATGCCGCTCCTTCGCAGCTCCCTCCCAATTTCACCGTTCACCGGCCACAGCATCTGCCTCCGGCGACAAAGACTGAATCTTTGGTCACCGATGTGGCTACCTCCGCCGCCTCTAGTACTGCTGTTGCTACCCCTGCTGAAACCCCCAAAGAGAGGTATGTTTTCATTGGCGAGAAATCGATTTAATTTTCTACTAAATTTGTAATTTAGAATATGCATGATTGGTTTATTGAAGTATGAAATATATGTGAAGTTACAGTCTTTAACTTAGGAGATGATTTGTTTTTCTATAAAAAAAAATAAAAAATATTGGGTTAATTCTCAATTTGTAATCCTGATTGTGTTCCATAATTTTCATTTACAAAGAGTTCCGCGTTTGTGATTCTCATTTTACTAATCAGACAAATGCAACCATTTTATACCTCTTAAACATAGAGCACTTTAAAAACTGAATTACTTACACCTTTAAAGTCTATATATTACCAACCAAACACTATCGCATGTGGCATACCACGTTATTGTTCCCTGTACTGGAATGATCTGTGTTTCAGATAACATAGCCATGTTCCTAGTGAAATTTTGTTCCCTTGAGGGGTGTTTTTGTCTAAACGGTTACTCTACTTCACCCTCTCAAGTCCAACTGCATTTGGTTATATGGAATTATCCCCAATGATTTAGTAGTAAAAAAAACTGATCTCATACTCATTCATACTCATTTCAACTCTCATGTGTGTGGCTGCCTTTTTCCAATAAACGTTCTCAGTGAGATTCTCATTTTGGAATGTGTCATTTGATCCTTGGCTTATGGTGGTCGTGTTATTTATTGTCTCTTTGCAGTGCCCAACCTGCAAAAAAAAGAAGAGGTGGCCCAGGGGGGTTAAACAAGCTTTGTGGGGTTTCACCTGAACTTCAGGTCATTGTCGGGCATCCAGCACTACCTAGGACTGAGGTTCAGACTCCTGGATACGATATTATTCTTTGTTTAAAATAAAAAATAAAAAATAAAAAATAATCTTTTTGAATATTGTTTCTTCTAAAGTTGTATTCTGGTTGGTTCAGATTGTAAAGCAGCTGTGGGCGTACATAAGGAAAAACAATCTTCAAGATCCAAGTAACAAAAGGAAGATAATTTGTAATGATGAGCTGCGTTTGGTGTTTGAGACAGACTGTACTGACATGTTCAAGATGAATAAATTGCTAGCTAAACATATCATCTCTCTTGAGCCTAAAAGTATGTGTCTGTCACTACAGTGCTTTTCATGTTCTACTTTTTCTTTATTCCCCCCCCCCCCCCCGGCCTCTCGGCAACTTTGAGCCATGCACGGATTAAGAACTGCATTGTTTTGATGCTTTCAGAACCGGTAGGTCAAAATTCTAAGAAACCGAAAGTCGAAGTGGAATCAGGGACCAAAAGTGGCGAATCTGGTCCAGTTGTGGTAATATCTGAAGCACTTGCAAATTTTTTTGGTATGGGTGGAAGAGAGATGCTGCATTCTGAGGTCATAAGACGTGTTTGGGAATACATAAAGTTCAACAAACTCGGGGTGCGTAAACCAAATGCATGGCTCAGTTCAATTTATTTTGTTAGAAATTTTTCTTGATATGATAGGTTTATTAACTACAAGAACTTGATTGATATGGCCATTAGTTTTTGTGAGACCTGTAGTTAATTTGGGACATAAACATGTTGTGATACTGACTGAGAAATGTGAAAGATACATTAAACGGTATTAATTGCTAGGGACGAAATTGCCAACATACACCCTTAGAAAAGAAGTGGTAAGTCCATTTTTCTTTTTCTAAATTTGCACTTTCAAGGATATGTAATACTTCGCTTCGCTTCTCTTCTGATATTCTCATGAGAATTACTTAATTTTATAATTTTGTGTTACTCTATTTTTGGTATTTGGAAGTTAATGGTTGGTAAGATTACAGTAATTTAGTACAGTAGTTATATTGCTACGTAATCAGTATCAACCTTTTTTCCTTAATTTCCAGGATCCTCTGAATTCCATGGTGATCCAATGTGATACAAAGCTTCAAGAGCTTTTTGGATGTGCAAGCATTTCTACATTGGGGATCCCTGAGATGTTAGCACGCCATCATCTATTTAAGAGATGATGACAAATGATATCGTTGACAGGTTAGTATAGTTAGTTGCTATATATATACATTGTTTACTTGCATATTTTTCTTGGCAGCTTTTGTCCTTCCCCACTTTTGCTCAATATGCTTGATCTCGAGACCATTGCTCTTCAGGGAAGGACCCATTGAAATTCATTTATATAAAATGATTAGAACTTAATATGGGCATGAAATGAAGTTCAATGCATTGTCATTCTCTCAAGTTTCTCATCACTTCAATTTGAGGCAGTCCAGGAATGTAATATTAAAATTCATCATAGGCCATGAAGTTTTTTTTTAAAGTATTTTTTTTCCCGACGCGGTAGAATATTAGTAGGTTAGTAGTGTTAGATTATCACAACAGGCTGACACCACTCTGTTGACTCAAATCTGAGACCTCACCTCACTGGCACCTAGGTGCCTCCTCATGGCCACTTGGGCTACAGCGCAAGTCTATTGGGGCCATGAAAGTAAAGATGCAACTCTTTTTAGTTTCTTGTCCCACATTTGGCTTCTGCATTTTTAAAAGTCTAATTTAAGTATATTTGTTTGCTTGGGAGGCATACAATTATGATGTATCAGTTTTTTTAGAATTACTTTCTCTTTCCAGTTTGCTTTCCTCCCTCTGCGCTCAGGCACACCATAAGAAAAGTAAATTTGAGTAACATTTACTCAAGTCTTTAGTGGTTTGTTGCGTTAACATTATTGCATGCTATATGTATTGTATTCTTTTTGGCTTTGCTTGAATTTATTGTAGCCAGTACTGCATTTGATGACTTAATTTCTATTTCGGCAATGACTCTCAGATGGGGTAGGCTGCATAAATTATTTTTTTGCCATTTTACTCTGTTAAGTTCTATATTCTCTTATTATAGTAGCAATAAAATTGAAATGAAATATTTTAGTTCATATTTAAATTGCTCCACAATGGATGACTTGATTTTCTAGCCATACTAGCTGTGATTCAACATTAATGAATTGTATGATTCCTTGCAGATACATGGTGTTTAATCTAACCTACTGGGTTCTGACGTTATAGCAAATACTACCCCGAATGGTTTATTTGTGTTTAGATTTCATGTTCACTCAGCTAGGTAAGTTGTGAGTAGAAAGAAAATGGAAAGGGGCTAATGGTGAGTTGTGTTGTGTACCTAGCACCAATAGTCCTCAGGTTATGTTTTTGTTATTTGGCATATCTTAGGGTTTACATTTCTGCTGGAATTTCTAACCGTTGTAAAATGCAGTCAATAGGAAAACAGGCGTCAATGTAAAGGATGATATTAACCCCCTATCTGATTATGCAAAACAGTATTAACTTAAGATCCACATCTTCTTAGTTGTGTGATTTCACTAAAAGGTTTCTTTCTTAGTTGTTATAATGGAAAAATCGCTTGCATGACAGGTGGTCTCGCTGAATTTGGGATGCATACAGGTTATCTGTTTGTGAATTAGGATTCGTTTGGGAAGTGGGTTGGCTTTTTGGCTATTTTAGTTTGGGACTAAAGTCTCGTTTGGGAAGAGTTTTTGGCTTTTTTGACTTTTTGTGAGTAAAAAAATGTAATATTATGGATTGGATATGATGTTTTGTTTTATTAGACTAAAAAACTTATTTTGTCTTTTTGTGATTAAAATTGTTCCAAACTCAACCCAAACTATCTTTCCAAACAGAGGCTAACAAGTTTCAATTCAGATGGTGTTTACCTAAAGCTATCACCCACATTAATATCTCTGTAGAAATTCTTTATATCTTGGTATAATATGCACTAGCATTTTACGCACATGATTTATGACAGTTGGTTGGCAGTTTGTTCTCGTCTTAATTTTTGTGGATTTTCTCGGTTTTGGTTTGGGGGGGGGGGGGGGTCATTTTACACACATGATTTATGACGGTTGGCATTTTGTTCTCGTCTTAATTTTCGTGGATTTTCTCGGTTTTTTTTTTGGGGGGGGGGGGAAGGATTTTAGTTTGAAAATGCTTTTCATCATTGAAAGTAAAAAATATTTTTTGTTAGAATAAATTTATTTTCCATTAACCACAAAAATATATTGGCCATGTTTGGTTTATGTTTTAGAAAAAAAAATTCAGAATTTTTTTTTGAAAAAAAAAAAATTAGTTTGGTGAAAACAAATATAAAAAATATAATTTAAAATTTTTAAAAATTATGTTAGACCCTGTAAGATAAATTGTATAAAAATGATAAGCAAATTTTTTTTTTTCTTTCACTAAATTTATTTTTAGTAATTTCTTAAAAAAAATCTTTGTTTTTGAAAATCAAATCAAGCCATTGACTTTTGTTTTTAATACAAGACCACTAGAAAAACGCAAAAGATTGTTTTTTTTTTGTTGAAACCAATAGAACCATGATGTATATTTAAACTTTGAATTTGATTCAGATAAGTCAATTTGAGAGAGGCATTTAAATGACACAGCCTCCAAAAACTCAACTCCAGTTGTTTCGTATTGGTGCTTTGGTGTTCTGTTTGTAAAAACGAACACTTTTAACTTGAGCATTCAGTAAAAGCATTCTATTCTTCTATAGAAAGATGATTTCACTTCTCAATTGCAATTTCACAGCCAACAACGATAAGCAAATTTACTACAAGAAAAGAGCTGGGGACAATCTGATCTGCGTTCAGTTTTTTACCTCTAAAATTTCCAGAAATTTAATACGACATCTCACCTAAGCAATACTACACCCAGCTGCCTCCAACTGCGGCTGGATGAGTTGACAGTTTTGTCAACAGCTAGAAGAAGCCACATAACACCAGAGTTACATCAGAGTATCTGCGGCACATTTAAATTAACCAACCGAGCCATTCCCAACATCAGAGTTACATATAATCTCCACGCAACACATTTTAAGTTAACCTTATCGTTACCAACATCAAGAGTTACATAGTTTACTGTGATTTGACCCGAGATAATTTGCAGTACTGTTCAACCTTGTTTTCCTGGAGTTGATCACACGACATAAGACTGGTCAGCACGTGGCCCGCCAAATATTGGTCTCATGTAATTATCATCAAACATCCTCCAGTAGTAATGAATGGTGAACACAGGTCTTTCCATTAGCATTGACAAACTATCCTTTGCACGGATAATATTGGTTGTGGTAGATTCTTCGAAGGAAACAAAAGGAAGGGTCAGATCCTCTTTGGGGGACCTTGGTTCCCGGCTATGGGAACAATGGGGAAGCAAATAGTTTATGAGTGGCTTTGTGAGGAAACCAAAAACCTGCAATGGGAATTGTCTTATTCTCAAAACTCCACAAGTGGAAGACAAGGTTTATGGAATGTACATGTTTCTAAAGTGGAACTTTGGAATAATTTACGATTTCAGGCGCATTTGTAGCAACATGATAACAAGAACTTTATAGGTCACACTTACAACTATCTAGGAGTTGATTAACAGTAGTAGTGAAGAGCATATAACTATATTAACTCACGATTGTGCTGAAGAGAACAACAATAATCGTGGTGGTAACCATTGTTGCGTTAAGCGGGTCCCATGTAACACCAGAGTATGTGAACTGCATGAAACAATAAAGAATTTTTTACCTTATTATTCAAAGAGAATCTATTGCAGTAACCATTCATAATTTCCTTCCGGGCTATCTAAAAATCATCGAAGCAGTTTGGGAGAAAAGAGAGGGGGGAAAAGCACACCTGTTTGAATGCCAAAGCAATAGAGACAGCCCCTCTCATCAGCCCAGCCCACCATATTACTATCTGCGTAAAACAGCAGGTCATCGAAAGTATGTCAGAAATTTTCTTTGTATGTGGTCAAAATACAGTGATTATAATATTCACCTGGTGTTTGAACGTGATTGATGATGATCGGTCAGCATTTCGGTTCATGTAATTGGAAAAAGCAGAGAGAGGAAACACAAAAGCCGCACGCCCAAGGCAAACGAGAAAGATTGTAGAAGCATATATGCCCAACGAAGTCCCAAAACTGCAACCAGGAAAAGGGTGCAGAGTGTTCTTTGTTTAGTTATAGAGGACTTGTAATCTGGTAAATTTGGTGTAGAGAGAGGATTCTATTGATTTTACATATATGTGCACACATAGTTTTGTGCTTGTGTCTCAAGCGTACTTAGAAATCCTGAGAGCAGTTTAGAATTTGCTCAGATGTCAGATTGAGAAGAATCCCTAAGCAGCAGGCTTGTGAGCATTTCAAAAAACTTTAAAAAGAGTCCATGTTCGGAAGGTCCATATGCAATATTTTTATCAATCATACTAGAAGCATCAATAAATTAATCTCAGCTGGCGATATTTGAGAGAAATAATTATTTGACGGGAAAAAAGTTTTCTGTCGTACTTGTAATTGCAAAGCAGAGTACCTCAAGAGGACAATTATTTTTTCTTGGTGAACAATGGTCCCAAGCAGTTCGGGGTTGCTAACAACAGCGTTTGTTTATTTGTTTTAAAAAAGGAAGAAGGATGTGAAACCTTAATAATTCTTGTGGTCAGTAGAAGTCATAGTCCTTGTGCTCGGTCCTGGACCGAGTGTAGTCTTCATGTGATGAAAACTATTTCAGGAAAGCATGACTATTTAGTAAGGAATAGAATTTTGTAATCTTCAAGAATTAGCTTTTCATTTAGTTTATTGACAGAGAGGATATTCAAGTCATCTGCTGATAATTGCTTGCTTTTGCTCAAACTAAAGGGAAAGGAAAAGGGTAGACAAAAATATGTTGGCTTGTCTGCTTGAGTACTAATCAGCTAGCTATATGGAAATGGAAGTGGTGGACACACTGTATTTTTTGAAAAGACAACATGAAAATACCAATTGTGTGATAATAAGTTCAGGAGGTAGAAATTTATGAGACATTAATGGACAAACTTGTGTCAATTGTTACCTTAACTTGCTCGTCTTCCATTTTTCAATGTCTAGAGCATCCATTCCCACATAAAGAAATATGAAAGTTTCTGCAATAAAAGACATTGTGGCAAATACATGCCTGCATCACAAGGATAGAGAAGTGATGAAACCATCTCTACCTGATTATAATTTGTTTTTTCATAAGTTCATTTGTTTATTCTCTGCAAAAAATGTACATAGGCAGAAAGGGTAGGACATCTTAGATCTCCAAACAACATTGAATCAATCCTAACAGGTGTGCAAACATATGTCATGGAAAATAACTACATTACTGCATAATCAATTCATACGTGCCTGGTTGTAATTCTTGAACTCTCAGTCACATTGTGCCATGCATAATGAGACATTAGAATCCCGCAAAAGAAGACTGTGAGAATTCCACTGAGCTGTAACAGCTGAAGAGAGCAATAAAAAAATTGAGTCAATAAACTGCATATATTGGCTTAAGCATCTATAATTCAAAGACAACTGAAGGAAATTAATGTATTGATATTATTGATTGATATCTAATGTTCTTACAAGAGCTCTCTTTTATAGAGAGAAATGGGATACAATGGAGCCATAATGGAGCACTATACCATAATGGATCACTAACTATATGGGGCACTAACTATAGCACTAACTAATGGAGCACTAACTAATGTGGAGTAAGTGGAGTAGGTAGAAATTGTTACATAGAAATTGTTACATTCAACAGCCCCCCTCAAACTCAAGGGGGTTAGGAACTAACCAACTTGAGTTTGGAGAGAGTAACAAAATAGGAAAAAATAATCTGACAAATAAAATAAAAGTGGATAGGAGACACTGTATGGTCGTGTCAGACCGTTGTAGAAGACCGTATGGTTATGGCAAACCAAGGTAGAAGACAGTTTATGGGGTCATGTTGGACCGTTGTAGAAGATAGTTTATGGGGTCATGTCGGACCGTTGTAGAAAACAGTTTACGGGGTCATGTCGGACCGTTGTAGAAGACACTATACGGCTGTGTCGAACCGTTGTAGCTGAGAACCGAAATCAATGTCGGAACAGTTTACCGAGTTTTGTCGGACCCATATAAGAGCTAACCGGAATCAATGTCGGGACAGTTTACCGAATCTTGTCGGACCCATATAAGAGCTAACCGGAATCAATGTCGGGACAGTTTACAGAGTCTTGTCGGACCCATATAGAAGCTAACCGGAATCAAAGTCGGGACAGTTTACAAAGTCTTGTCGGACCCATATAGGAGCTAACCGGAATCAATGTCGGGACAGTTTACAGAGTCTTGTCGGACCCATATAGAAGCTAACCGGAATCAAAGTCGGGACAGTTTACAGAGTCTTGTCGGACCCTCAAAAGGCGTGCCCAATCTTATCAAAAGGCGTGCCATCAAAAGGCGTGCCATCAAAAAATGTGCCCGACAGCCATCAAAAAGCGAGCCATCAAAAGGCGCGCCGATTTGTCGTCTGGCGTTGAGAGGCGCGTAAGGCGCGTGTCTGCCTTGCCTATTTAAACCAAGGCGAGGCTGCCGCTGATGCATAACAAACCAGCTGAAAAACTTCTGAAAAAACAACTCGTCGTTCTTTGAGAGCTGTTATCTCTGAAACACTCTACAACCAACCCTGAATATGGCCTCTTCTTCCCGTTCAGCTACCCAGAACATAGCCTCTTCGTCCCGTGGTCTCACTCTCTTTCCCGACCTCAACGAGGCCACAAGAGAGATAGCCGGGGCAGTTGCCCTTGAACCTCAACCAAGTGCCCCTGGACCAAGCGCCCCTGGTTTTACGCCGTTGAACTTTCCAATGTTATCAGTTGAGCAGATAATGGCGGCGCAATCTGATATTGAGGCGAATTATTACACATTGAAGTCATGTGTTGAGACAATGACGGCGGTCAACAACTTGTCGCACCGGCTTCAGAGTAGAACAAATGAGGTGCAGCAGGTAAAAGCCCAACTGGCTCTGCTCCAGAGCATGTATACGGATGCCCGAGCAGAGATATGTGTGCTGAAGGCAGAAAATAAGGAACTGAAGCGGAAGGCCACCGTGATGCTCAGATTTGGAGGGCCGCCATATGTAACAGTTGAGGAGCAACGGGAAGACAACGTGCTCGGTGGCGTGGGAAACACGGAGGCAGCACCGGCAAGGGCCGCCCAAGACAAAGGCAAGAAGAAGAGAACAGCTGAAGAGGCGAAAAAGTAGGGCCGGTTTTTGTGGTGGTTATGGGTTGTGGTTGTTTTGTTGTTGTGTTGTTGTTTTTTTTTTTTGTGTAAAGTGGTGATCGGGTTTGATCCCCGGCATGAATAAAATAAGGTTGGTGTGCAAATCTGAATGGTATGAATTTGATTTGAAAAAGATTAAAAATAATGTGAAAGAAAAAATAAAGAAAGAAATTGGACGGATGAGCATTGCCGACTCATTCACGAGATGCGCATAGAAGGGGAAATCTCTTCATCCTTACCATCCATTTTCCTTATCTGTTGATTCAAGACCAGCTCCGCCGTTCTTGAATTTTTCCCCTTTTGTGTATCCTGTGACACAATCCATGTTTTCCCCAACTATGGTGGTGGATAGGCAAAACCCTTGTAGGGTGTTGATAAAAAGAAGAATAAATAGTAGGCCCAACTAGACAAGGACTGGAATAAGATATCAGACTCACTACAAATTTCCTAAATTATATCACCTCTGATTAAGTGAACGTCTCAAGCTATCATCTGGTAGTGTCCATGAAACCAAATGCCCACTAGAATCCCCACTCAACAACTGCTTCAAATCATCTTTAACGTGAAGGGCAGTAACTGGATCCTTGTGAAACTTTAGAACCTTGTGAAGGACCAACCTGTATTCTGGTACTTTATTGCCCAGCCCTAACAATCCCATTGCATTGTTAGTTGCCTTGCTTTGGGCAATCCTCTCATTAGAGCAGTGAATAATTTGCCAGACCTTAACAGCTCCACTCTGGTGACCTGTTACGTACCAGTTTGTCTCAAGCCAATCAGAAAAGGTACAACTTGTCACTGAGAGAATGAGATCAGATGGAAGTTGGGACGTGTTGACCACTGCAAGGCAGTCCCCGTTGATGCTCCAAACAGAGAGCATAACTCCAGCAGCAGTTGCAGCGGTCGTGGAGTTGCAGCGGTGGTGGCTCGGCAGGGTAATGTCTATGTTCAGTTTAGAGAGGAAGAACATGCTGCAAATGCTCTAAGGAATCTGACTGGAAGATTTTATGCTGGTCGACCTATCATTGTTGACTTCTCGCCAGTGACTGATTTTCGTGAAACCACATGTAGGCAGTATGAGGAGAATGCCTGCAATCGTGGTGGGTATTGCAACTTTATGCATCTGAAAAGGATTGGCAGAGAGTTGAGACGCCAAGATCTCATTCTGCTGTAGAGAGATCAAATGATTGGCGTCTTTGTACTGGGAGCTTATTAGGTCATCATAGCTAATATTTGTAGCACCAGGGGCAGCAGACAGGTTCATTGGGAAGTTGCCGGGGATGCTGGTTGAACTTCCAAAGCCACCATACCCAGAAGCTATAGCAGCAGATGGAGGCAAAGTGTTGTTGAAGAAGCTGTCATGGAAGAAGAAATTAGGAAATTTGGGTTTAGTGGCAGTGGAATAAGGTATGTGTAGAGGTCCGGCGGGCGGTCAAGGCAAGGTTGCCGCCCGCCGGAAGGCGAAAAACACTAAGAGCTTAACCTATAGCTCTGATACCATGAAGGAAATTAATGTATTGATATTATTGATTGATATCTAATGTTCTTACAAGAGCTCTCTTTTATAGAGAGAAATGGGATACAATGGAGCCATAATGGAGCACTATACCATAATGGATCACTAACTATATCACTAACTATATGGGGCACTAACTATAGCACTAACTAATGGAGCACTAACTAATGTGGAGTAGGTGGAGTATTTGTAGGTGTAGTAGGTAGAAATTGTAGGTGGAGTAGGTAGAAATTGTTACATAGAAATTGTTACATTCAACAACAACTTTGCAAGAAACCAACAAAGTATGCAAGCAAAATTTGATAAGAAAAGACAATGCCCAAATTAGGGCTTTCCCACTACGTTTACTCCTTGTGAAGGCCGACATAGCTCCAAAACTCGGAAAAAGTTTTCTTTGGCTGTTTGTGCAAAGGATGAAGTAATTAAGCATATCATATCTCCAAAGCTCCAAACAGAAGGGTGTTGTTTCAAGGGCAACTGTAGAAAGCAATGTGGCAATGAGAAGAACTCCTCCCCTACTCAAAAAGAAAGTCCTTCCATTTCCTAAGAAAGCTTACTCTGTCCTGTCTCTTTTCCTTCCACTCCTTTTTCCTAGTGGAAAAAGCATTTAGTTCCTACACGTATTCGATCTGAAAAAACAAGTGGTGCCTTTGTGTACTGAAACACAAATTTAAGTTTGTTACTTATACTCTTTTGTCTCACTGGGAAAAAGCATATAGTTCCTACAAGTATGTAGTTCGAAAATTAAAACATCACTGGCTTCACCTGCTGATCACAAATACAAGTTTGTTAATAAAATGGACAATCATCATTACCTCAGCCAACATGTAAGATAGATATGCCATTAACGTCATTAAAGCAATTTCACGAACACTTGAATGTCTGCAGACAAACAAAGAAAAAGATTCTGAAACCTACTACCATTTAGCTCTCATCAATTTTCATGTAGGTTACAATACTTACTTTCCAAAATACAAGCCTTTGAGAATGTATGCTGTTGAAAGCCCAGTCTGCCCAAAAAAAGAAGAAAAGAAGCAAATAAGACAAATTTTTTTGGTTGCATTTGAGTTATAAAGCATGGTATGGTATCACGATCACCAGTAGCACATACATCAGTTGGGTGCTCGGTAGTAATGTTATCAAATCTGACTAATCTACACACGTACTGACATACACACAAAGTATGTAAGCAAGGCCCTGAATCATGACAGAAGTGGATAACTTCCTCTTTTCTTCTTAATCATATATAAACCCATCCCTCTCTACTCTGATTCTGTTAATTCACAAAATGTTTTAGTTGAATCGAATCCAACTAAAATGATTCCCTATACCTCATAGTGCATTTGAAATCCAATTTTAAGCCTCTATGGCATATGATTATCACTTAGTTTAAAACTCATTTAGTAACCATTACCAACAGAAATCCATCTTATGTGTAATGATAAGAGTGAAATTTGAGATGTGTTTCTAGCAAAATTAGCTTCACAAGGCAGAATCACACAGATCATCAGGAAGAGAGTAAAATAGTGCACAAGAAAGGTAAAATATCACATAGTTTATAGTAAGATACCTAGCATGCTAATTAGGAACGCAACATCAAATGTATCAATCAAACCAGGATTAAGGTGTCAGTTTCAAGCTTTATGAACATAACATATTGTGCAATGTTGTAAGAATCTAAACTTACAGCAACTCCAAGAACAGTGCTTGTGGAGAATAGGTACAAGAAATCTACAAGGACATGAGCAGCTGCCCAGCCATCAAGTCTATTGACATCGATCTTTCCAACTGCATTAAAGAGAACAACTGATGTTGCATCATTCACTACTCCTTCCCCAAACACTAGACTGTACAGCAAAGGAGACTCATCTTGATGTAGAACCTGCGTGAAAATTCAAGATAGTTAGGAAATCCATGAAAATAATTGGCCATAATTCATGAAACTGAAGCAGTGAACTCAAATATACAGTGCTAACCAACCTGCAGTGTACACACTGTATCTGTTGAGGAAAATATCGTTCCGATTGCTGAATCAAATTGGTAAGAAATAAGGTTGAGCCAAAAAGTTATGTGATAAAAGAAATGTTAGTACATTATCATGGCATGTTAAACCAACACCCAAGGAAGGAAAGATGGATAAGGATCAAACCGAGATAGTCACGGGGAGTCAACCCAACAAACCCAATCTTAGGGAACATCCACCAGCTGCCTAAATAATAGTAACATTCAGTAAATTAGAGACCACTTAGACGAAATTAGTGTGTGAAAACACACAAGAAACTTATCGAGAAGGAAATTACATCTGGAATAAATATGAAAAATAATGTATGACAGATAAATATATCACCAGCTGTGATAATGAGTGTTGATATGAAAACACCAACAACTCCAAACAGCAGGATGGTTAAGAAGTTTTGGAAGAACTGTTTCTTCTTGACCTGAAATCTGTTGAAAGAGCTAGAAAAGTCACCCACTGATACATTAACACAGCCATTTTGATTTGAACTAGTTCAAGAGTACAATTCATATGGAAGCTACCCTTACCCGGCATTAAATATTATAGGCGGAAGGAGATATATGAAGAACAGTTCTTCATCGAATCTTAGGATGTGAGAACTTTTCCCCTTGCTTATTAACAATATTATTACTCCAGTAATGCATCCCTGATTTAGAAATTTAAAATAATTCAAATAGAATTATGGAAGAAAGGAAAAAAAATAACAAAATTAGAGCAAACCTTGTAACAGAAACAGAGAAAAAAAATAACAAAATTAGAGCAAACCTTGTAACAGAAACAGAGATATATGAGGATTGGTGTAAATCATTATCTTCTTTAATCATGGTACTTTGTAATTCCTAAACTATCAGGATTTCACTAACATGACAAAGACGTGATTTCTCGTACAAACGATTGATCAAAATTTACTATGAAGACAAGAAACATTCATGTTTCTGCTTGCAAAATTGCACATATTCAACTCATGTCTCCTCAAACCCCATATTGAATTCCAATCCCAAGTGACACAGCTCTCACTTTTACCTTTTGAAATTAAAAAGATATGACTGACAATATGCCTTTAGAAGTACCAAACTATTATGCTCTATTTCGTTCACTGAAATCAGATGGAATGGAATGGTCAGCTTACAATGTGTCTTCGATTATTTTTCTACTCAATCAACCAAACATGGGAATAAAGACGACATTTTGATGGAATCCATTCCACTCCAATCTGGTGAACCAAACACTAGCTTTTAGTGCCAGACACAATCCCCATGAAATCCAACCATTTTTGAAGAGTTTTTTCCCCCTTTCAAATCCCACTTTAAATTCCATTCATTCCAAACACATCAAATTCCATTTCGAAATGGCAATTCAATTCCGTCAAATTCCCACCAGCATTTCAAGCACATTATAACGTATTTCGTAATGAAATGTCAATTAAAATCTAGAATGTTGAATTCGCAATTGAGGTTCAACAATCAATCCATATATGGCATTTAAGTACGTATTATGTAAAGAGAAAGGAAAAAAAAATTACGATGAAAATAGCAGTAATGGATTCGTTAACCCATCGATTTTCTTCGAACAAGTGACCAATCACCAAACAGAGACACAGAACTGCCACGAACACCGTTATCGGAACTACCTTGCCATGCCCATCACCCCCAAGGTTCATTACTGATTCAAAATACGCCATTACTTCACATCTGCAACTAATAAGAGAGAGAGAGAGAGAGAGAGAGGTGTGTTCGTTTGTTCGTTGCATTGCCCGGGAAAATGAAGAAGAGAATCGGGCAGTCCTAAGTGTACGCAAGTTAGTCTGACGCGTGGCACTTTTTCCATGACGTGTAGTGACACGTGTTCGAGTTTTGCATGTTGTCTCGCATGGTCGTCGCCATCCTCTGCGATTTTTTTAAAAATTTTTTTATTATTTTTTTGCCTTTTTATTCAAGTAAAGTAAGATTATTTTATTTTAAATTCATGATTAGTGTTTTTAAATTTTTATTAAAATTTATTTTTTATTTTTTTTAAAAAGTACTAATATAAATTTTAACAACTCTACTAAGAAGTAGAGAGATTATTCAAAAAATAGAATAAATCCACAAGTGTAGAGGTGTGTGCAGATAATTATTAGGACATAATTCTCCTTAAAGTGATGGGTCTTCGTTTTGTAGAATTCGTGGCCTTGATTTAGTTATAAAGTCCCCCCCTAATTCCTTTAATGCTCAAAACGACGTCGTTTTGGATTTTATTTTTATTTTTATTTTGTCTTGATTTGAAATTTAGGGAGATTAGGGGGCCAAAAATTAAGGGATGTAGCACAGCCCTTAGGCCCATTGTTCTAATTTGGTTGTGTTTTGGTCCATGATTATCCTTAATGTGATTTTGATCTCCACGTTTAAATGACTTAAGTGTTACAAAAAAATAAAATAAACTAATAGATCGAGATTGGTTAAAAATTTGAAAGATTTAAAGTTGATTCGGCTATCTAGACTTATTTACTTATAAATTTTACCAGGCGATTTAGATCTCATTAATGTATTAAAAAAATATATAAAACTTAAATATTTAAATCTATAACAAAAGATTGCCAATAATTTATGTTAAAAACATATATATATATATATTATATATTTTGGTCGTGTTATTATTAGTGATGTTATTCAGCCACATTCATAAAATTATAATTTTGAACTTGTGTCACATCCGTGAAATGATAATTTTGGAGTCGTGTTATTAGTGATGGTATTCAGTCATATCCATAAAATGATAATTTTGAAGTCGTGTTATTATTAGTGATGGTATTTAGTCACATCCATTAAATGATAATTTTGGAGTCGTATTATTATTAATGATGGTATTTAGTAGGGGTGGGTGTGGGTCGGTTGCGGCCATGGAACTTCCAATCCGCCATCCGTCTGCCAAATTGGCGGATTAGAGAAAATCAACCCGCATCCATCCGTTAATCCAGCGGATGTGAATTGAGCGGATTGCCGGATGGATGCGAATCGGTTTGGCCGTTTAAAATTTTATAAATTTTCAATATAATTCAACTTGTGCACTTTTTCAAAAAAAAAAAATATTACAGTCAATGACTTGAAAAAGTATAACAATCACTGCATGTTTCATCCAAAGAAAGAAAGTTTGAAACTTTAGAAAATTACAATCACTGCATGTCTCATCTACATATTACAATCACAACATACCTCATCCACATAAAGTATTACAATTTGTGATTCTTAAAATATAAAAACAATTCAAATCATCAAAATCATGAACATAGCAGTAGTAGAGATTGTATGTCTCTGTATTGTTACATCTATATCTGTTTTTGAAAACAAAAATCAACCAACATATATCATCTTTTTATTTTTTATTTTTAGAATTAGATTTAAAAATAAAAAAATATAAATAAATAATACATTTATTTTTTTCAATTCAAAAAATATATTCAAGTTGAAAACTATTTTTCAATAGAATATATTCAACAGAATATTTAAACTCCTTTTCAATTAAAAACACAAATAGAATATCTAAACAAATTGAAAACATGAAGTTTTATAAAATACCAGGGGTGCTCACGGTTTGGTGGTTCGGTTGCGGCCAAAGGAATCTCAAATCCGCTATCCGTCCAAAACTAGGTGGATTGGAAAAAATCAATTCGCAACCATCCGTTCGTCATCACATATCTATATAAAATGCGGTGAATCGGTTCGATCGATCGATCGATTTTGGCAGATCGAAATATCCACTGCTGACCCTAATATTCCACGACATCCATGAAATGATAAAGGTCTATAGTTAGCTGGGCTAGTTTTAATGAGCCGCACGCGGGCTTGTACTTTACGTAGGGGTCGTTGAATGGGAAATTGTATCCACACTAAAAAATTAATTAACTCTTAGTGTTTTATTAAAGGAAGATTTACCAATAAATCCTAATTGTTGAACTTATGATCCAATTAGTCCCATATATTTTCTAATGATCCGTTTGGTCCTTTCCGTTGAAAAAGGACGCAATTGCCATTAATATGGATATTGGTGTACACGTTACAACTGGATGCGTGTGTGTTTGGTTAAGCGCGTGTGTCTTACGTGGTTAATGGTATGGTAGGAGTGTGTTACACCTTCATAATTTGAGATTGGTGGTGGTCACGTGACACATTCGTGGGTGCCACACAACAAGAAAGCGCACTAAGGCTTTTTATACTGTAGTGTTTATGTGGGTTGTGTGACACGTGTTGACATTCGTCTCCATCTCCCTGACAATAGAAAACAAATTGATACAGTCATAGATAACATGCAGTAAACACACAGACACACAACCCACACACCATGAAAATGCACACATCAGTAAATACATACACACACAAACCACAAACCAAAAAAATGCACATACCAAGAAAATGCACATACAAGAAAAACACATCCGCACAACCACACCTATCCTAAAAACACAATACACAAACCCCTTGAAGTACACAAACCCCCTGAAGCACACAACCCACAGTCACACAAGCCACACACCAAACTGAGTCAACATTGCAAAGAACGAAACATCAACAGAAGCTTCAACATCGGTATGCCACCAACAAACGAAAAAATCAACGTTGCAAAAAGACACCGCGAAACACCGCACC
This sequence comes from Camellia japonica, assembly GCA_030407325.1. Lineage (NCBI taxonomy): Eukaryota > Viridiplantae > Streptophyta > Magnoliopsida > Ericales > Theaceae > Camellia > Camellia japonica. Next base: position 9,368,165 of record JAPPVO010000032.1, on the reverse strand, counting down.
GACACACAACCGTCACAGCAAAACACAACCGTCACAACAAAACACCACGAAACATCAATTTTTCTAGGCAACCAAACAAAAAAGAACCAATTTTCTTTAATTTTCCTGAATTTTCTCAACCTCAAGTAAACAAACCCACAAAAATTACTCAATTCTCAGGCAGCCGAATTGGATTTACCTTTTTGGTTTCTTGAATTTCTCTCTCTAGGGCCATCGAACAACAGACTGAGTCTCAAATTAGAGGAATTGGGTCGAGTTAGAATTAGGGTTTTCAGAGAAGAAGAAGAATAAGAAGAGGAAGGACGACGAGAGTGGCAAGCGCAGAGAGAGGAGAGAGAGTGTGATGAGATTGCATCAACTGATTTCTATATAAGACGCCATTGCAAATTGGTGTTGGGGTTGTTATTGTAGGGTTGTCCTAAGTGTAATTCCCCAACATGTTTGTGAGAATAAGAATTACAATGGAATAGCCATTAATGGACAGAGAGAGAATATGAAAGAGAGAGAGAGAGAGAGAGAGAGAGAGAGAGAGAGAGAATTGTTATATGGAGTGGTTTGTTTGTCTGCTGGACGTATGAGTTAACAATCAAACACATCCAAATCAACAAAATGAAGGGTATAATCGTCCACGCCACAACGCCATACATGGAAAATAGGATCAAAAGGAATAAATCTCTCCACCTGTAGGACTTATCGGATCAAAAGTTTAAAGTTGGAACTGATTGGTATAATTGTTTGTGAGATGCGATTTATTGGTAAATAATCCTTTATTAAATTATTTAGGGTTATAATATATTCTTAGTATATTCTTTTCTTTCTTTCTTTCTTTTTCTTTTTTTTTATTAAATTACTGTTTTGAGGTATACCTAAATAAAAAAACAAAGCTGCTACAGACCTTAATGACATTGGCGCGAATGGCGCGAATGAAGTCGTCTGTCCATTCATCACGCACAACAATACCAGTGTGGATTTCACGCTCCTACAAAACAATATTACAACTTAGAAACAAACAATATTACGACCTAGCAGCTTTGCTTCTCGGGAGATAGAAAGACCACGACCTAGGTGGCGACGATGATGATGACCTAGGTGGCCACTGATGACGAAGAAGACCATTGGTGACCATTGACCACCGTCTACCACTCTCAAATTCCTTCGATTTCACTGAAAATTTCGGCTTCACCCACCAACAACGAACTGATTCATGGGTCACTGGTATTGCTTCAAACATTGACATTTGCTTTACATTGGTTGAAATCTGGTTGGTCTATGATTTTGCTCATATTTTCTTTACATTGGTTGTAATCTTCTTGGTCCATAACATGATTTTGATGTTTTTGTATTGATGCATTGTATGTGTTTGTTGAAAGTCCACATAGAAAGAGATTGAACATTCATTGAACAAAATCTATTATCTATTTTGTAGAAAATGAAGATGTTTGAACTGTCTTTGTAGATAGCTCCCAGCTTACTTATTTTCTTCTTGTAGAAAATGAAGCTGTTATCAATTTTCTTCTTGTTTTTTGGTGGAATGTGATATGCCTATAACTTGAATTTTGTATGTGATAATTTTTGAATCTCATAAAGTATAGTGCTCCCAGCTTGTTTCTTTCTCGATAGCTCCCAGCGTGCTTTTTCTGGATATTGTCCTTTATCTTGATTGTCACATGTTTCACAAAATTCTCGATAGTGTCTCATCAAAATTCTATTTCACATGTTTTTGATCAGTTCCTGTTTCAAATGTTTTGAATTGTCAACCTAGAAGCTTCATTTTAGCAACAAAATGATGGAAGGTTCAAACAATCCTAGTTAGGAAGTTGAAGAACTTGAGAGTGGTGAAGTTGAAGAAACAAAGCAGGGGATGTGTTTTACTTCGAAGCAAGAAGTGTATGCATTTTATGCAAAATATGCGAAGCACTTTGGATTTGCTATAGCTTATGGAACACAAAATTTTAGTAATGATGGGGAACTAAAATACTTTGGAATTGAATGTACTCGGGCGAGGAGGAGAATAAAAAGATCGGAAGTGAACCCGCTAGAACCATCTTTGTTATCTAAAAATGATTGTAAAACAAAAGTAAGAGGGAGTCTACAAAAGGATGGAACATTTAAGTTGCTGGAGCATACTCATGACTTGGTTCCTAGTGACTCACGACATTTTGCAATGAATAAGAGAATTCTAACTCCTGTGAAAAGAAGATTAGAAATAAACGATGAGGCAGGGATAGGAGTGGTTAGGAATTTTCATTCTATGGTTGTTAAAGCGGGAGGATTTAAGGCATTAACATTTGATGAACGAGATGCGCGGAATCACTTTGAGAAGGCTAGAAGATTGAGGCTTGGAGTAGGAGATACTGAATCAGTTGCGTTTTATTTTAATAGGATACAACAACAAAATTCGAACTTCTACTCTGAAATGGACTTTGATGGAGAATGAAGCTTATGAAACTTATTTTGGGCAGATGCAAGGAATAGGGTAGCTTATATATCATTTGGGGATGTTGTCACATTTGACACAACCTATCTGACAAACAAATATGACATGCTGTTTGTTCTGTTTGTAGGAGTTAATCACCATGGGCAGTCAATTTTGTTTGGTTGTGGGCTGTTATGTAATGAGAACACTGAGACATTTGTATGGCTATTCAGAGCTTGGTTAAGTTCCATGTCAGACACTCCTCCGAATGCTATAATAACTGACCAGTGCAAAGCTATGCAAAATGCCATATATATTGTCTTTCCATAGGCTCGATATCGTTGGTGTTTATGGCATATAATGAAGAAAATTCCGAAAAAAATTGAGAGCTTATTCGCAATATGAATCCATAAAGTTTGCTTTGCAAAAGGCAGTTTATGAATCTTTCACAAAAAATGAATTTGATGAAGAATGGCAAGCAATGATTGCAAAGTTTAGTCTACATGATAACGATTGGTTAGGGGCATTATATGATGAGCGGCATAGGTGGATAAGCCTATGTGAAAGACATTTTTTGGGCTGGTATGTCAACCACACAACGAAGTGAGAGCATGAATACATTTTTTGATGGATATGTCAACTCGAAGACTACTTTAAAGCAATTTGTTGAGTAGTATGACAATGCCTTGAGAAGTAAGGTGGAGAAAGAGGCCAAAGCAGATTTTAAATCTCGAAACAAATTATATAATTGCCTAACGATATATGCTTTTGAGAAGCAATTTCGTGCAGCCTACACAAACGCAAAATTTAAAGAGGTTCAAGTAGAAATGAAACGATTATTGTATTGTCGTGCGACTTTTGTGGAAGAGAAAGGATCAATTTGTACTTATCATGTGAAAGAGGCTGTTCCAGTTGGTGGGAAGAAAGTGGAATTTGTTTTGTACTGTAATTCCATTGAATGTGACATCCAATGTATGTGTCGGTGGTTTGAGTTTAGGGGCATTATGTGTGCCCATTCACTTAGTGTGCTCCTTGAGAGGTCCACATATGAGGTTCTAGATAAATACATTGTGCTGAAATGGAGAAAAGATTTGAAAAGAGGGTACACATGCATTCCTACCACATACACTACATATGAGGCTGTTCTGAATGCAAAGGTGCATGATAACTACTACAAGACAATGGATAAAATTATAGAAATTGCTTCCAACGATGATGCCGAGCACAAAGTCATTTAACTTGGGTTGATAGAAATCAAGGATAGAGTGAGACAGGTTGAGGTGGTTTGTGCGAGTAATGTGCCACTTTCTACTAGTGGTGTCCCACCTTCTACTAGTATTGTCTAACCTTCTAATACTTCCCCCAAAACTCAGGCCAGTCGCAGTTCTACAAATGCAAGCATGACTTGCAAGGTGTTTAGTCCTATGGTTGCTCGCCGAAGAGGTCGTCCATGTACCAAACGGAAGGTTAGCAAAGTGGATGAAATAGTAAATCGGTTGAAGGGAAAGAATAAAAAGGCATCAAAAGTACAGGTAAATTTTTTATTTTGTTTGATATGTAAATCTCAGAATTTTGTTTACTTCAACCACTCACCAATGTGTGTTCTTATAGGGTCATAATTTGATTTTCGTTTCTATGGATGGAATGCAAGCGAGTCCATGTATTGATGGCACATAGGAGAGTATGTATGTACTGGTATGTTTTAAAGATATGACATGAATTTTTTTGCTTATTTTCATTTGCAAATATATTTGTCACAAAATTTGTTCATATTATTTACTTTGTCATTGAATAGGCACGAGGTAGCCTAATGCAAATGGTGGATAATATTGGAAGCGGATCTCTTAGTCATTCAGGAATGGTGCCCAATACAAGTAGTCAAAGTGGACCAATTGCTTCAAAATTTGTTGAGTTGAATATAGATGTGGATCCAAATGCCCATTTATATTTCTAGTTTTTTAGTAGTAATTTTAAGACTTTGTTTTGTAAACTTTCGATGCTTTGGTTTGTTTAGGATACAATCAAGTCTCATAATTTGTAATGTAATGGTTTAAAGTGATTTTGGATTCAATCAAGTCTCATCACTTGTTTTGTTAAGTTCTGTTATAGGTCTGAGCATAGCTTCCTGTAGGTTATGTTTTTTCGATTCTGTTGATGCTCACAGGCAGTGCTGGTTGCTGCTTTTCTACTCTACTGAGCATCTGCTGCACTGCTATACTTTGATGCTGATCTGCTATGCTGTCCGCTGTTTTGTTGTGCTACTATAGGCTTTGCGACTGTGTTGCTGTGCTGCTGTGTTGTGCTGCTAAGCTGCTGCTGCTGAGTTGCTGTTGTGTTGTTTAGGTTCCCTATTTTTGTTATAGATATGGATGTTGAATAGGTGTTGGTTGGATGTTTGAACAGATATAGATTCTGGATGTTGAACAGTTTAATCTATTTTTGTTATAGATATGGATGTTGAATAAGTGTTGGTTGGATGTTTGAATAGATATAGATTCTGGATGTTGAACAATTTTATCTATTTTTGTTATAGATATGGATGTTGAACAAGTGTTGAACAGATATCTATTGTCTTGAACAGATATAATCTATTTTTGTTATAGATATTGATGTTGAACATGTGTTGAATAGATGTTTGGATAGATGTTCAACAACAGTTTAATCTATTTTTGTTAGACATCTGTGTTGTTAGCCTTTTAGTTTGGGCACAAGTATTTCTTGATAAATCAATTGCAAAACCTATATGCATTTCTTCATAACTTTTTTTGTTCATATTAGAACTCACAACAAAAACAGTAAATCATAGATAGTTGAAGAACCCAGCAACAAAACTCCACTGTTGAACACAAAACCAGCACAATAACATTTACACCCAAACAAAAACTCCACTGTTGCTTTGCCATAGATGGTTCAAGAACACAAAACCAGCATAATAACATATACACCCAAACCAAGAACTCTCTAAAACTCTCAAAACCAAATGTATAAGTTTACAACATTCATTTGAACACTAAACAAATTAACAACATTAGCATGTTAAAACCAATATACACTATGCTTGCCATTGTAAGGAATTTCATAGTTCCTACATCTGCCTCAAGTCGCTCCAATCTCCGCTCCAATTTGTCCAAAGCTTCATAGTTTCTTTCAATATCATTCATTCCCTCATCTTTATTGTTCCTATGACTAGGATTAGGCCTCCATTGGATATTTGATGCATTGCCATGTTGGCTAGTAGGCGCCCACTATGCAAAGTAATCGCACTTGCCATCTGCACACTTGAAGTAAAGCTTCCCTGGATTTTTCAGCGAGTCTGATATCTTAACGGCCGCTTTTTTGTCACATTTGCAACCTCGATTTTCAAAAAGGCGACCATCGTTGCTTGAACTAGTCGAGGTGTAAGCCATCTTCCAAAATCACAACACATTTCAGCATGTTTAAATTACTAACAAGTCTATTTGAACAAGTTTATTTTCATAACATTTTTTTGAAGACCTAGGTTCATTTCATGTACCAAGAACTCCACTGTTGACAAGTCCAGAACAACAAACCAATAATGTTAAGCTTGGAAGAAGGTTTAAACAATCCATGGAAAATTCACAATGAAACAAAACAGAGCAAGAAAAACAACAAATAATGGGCATGAAAAATTCATAATGAAACAGAGCAAGAAAAACAACAAATAATGGAAAATTCACAATGAAACACGAAGAAAATTGATAACAACTTCGTTTTATACAAGAAGAAAATAAGTAAGCTGGGAATTGAACAAGTCTATTTTCATAACATTTTTCATTTCATGTACCAAGAACTCCACTGTTGACAAGTCTAGAACAACAAACCAATAATGTTAAGCTTGGAAGAAGGTTTCAACAATTCATGGAAAATTCACAATGAAACAAAACAGAGCAAGAAAAATAACAAATAATGGGCATGGAAAATTCATAATGAAACAGAGCAAGAAAAACAAAAAATAATGGGAGGATTTAAAAATGCAACATTTTTTTGAAAATCACATAGCAACGTCGCCGGAAAAGGATTAATAAAATTTTTTTTCCAAAAATCTGACCTTTTCTTGGTTGTCAATAGAGGAGATTTGGGGATCTAGGGCTTGGGAATAGAGGAGATCTGGGGATCTAGGGCTTGTGTAAACAAAGCAACGTTGCCAAAAAATGCCGAAAGCCTTCCACCGCCGGCCGATGGGTTGGCTCAATTCACTTTGCTTGGTGGACCGAATCAATTTATGGGTTTCAATAGAGAGAGAGAGAGATGGAAGCTTCATTTTTGGGTTTGAGCCTTCGTTAATGGGTTTGTTCTATTTTATGGGGTTGAATACAGTAAAATAGAAGAGAGGGTTGAGCGTAGAGCGTGAATCACACGCGTCGAGGCATTCGCGCCTCACTTTGTCGAGGCACCAATCATTTTTCATAAAACAAATTCAAAAATTCAAATTACTTTTGAAAACTATTGAAAAATCTTTTTTTTGTTCGCATACATACAATGAACACAATCAAGGAATTCAATATCGACAAAGGAGGACGACGAAGGAGAAAGAAAGAGTGAACTTCGCGTTTGGACTTCCATAATAGAACAAAGTGAATTTGTTCAGTTCTGAAAGTCCGAACAATAATGACAAAAAATGAATTGAATATTCTCTTTTATGTAAAACAACACAGATATCAATAATTTTACTTTGATATTTGTATGAATATTTATCTCCTCTTTAATGGATTGTTTTAAAAAATTATTTTGATTATTACTCTCATTCATTGTTTAATTTTGTTCAAACTTTATTCTATTTACAAGTAACAATATAATAAAAAAAAACATTGAAATTGAAGGATAATGATGAGTTTTGGTAGGATAACTTAGAGTTTTGGAGTGAGGAAGAAGAAAAAGAGAAGAAAATAATTAAAACTTGAGACATAAGATGAAGAGATTTGAATAAAAATAATACGTATAATTGATTAAGATATATCATGAAAAAAATTATTTCAAAATTTAATATATACTATCCTTATTAACAAATTTATATTAAAATATAATAAGAATTAAAATTTTTAAATTTAAGGTTGCGTTGGGTTTAGTTTTAGAATTATGATTTGAAAATGGAGTTGCATTTTGAGTTCGTGAGTTTTTGAATTATGATTTGAAAAGAGAAAATTTGTTTGGTTATGAGTTTTGAAAAGAATTTTGAATTGAATTTTAAATTAAGTTTTGAATTTTTGAAATGAGTTTAGAAATGAGAAAAGTTATTTGATTATGAGTTTTGAAATAAGTTTTCAAAACTTAATTAAAAAACTTATAACTCATAATCAAACACACAACTTAAAACTCTATTAAACTTTATATTCAAAACTTACAATCAAACTCTTTTTATAATTCAATTCAAAAAAATAATTATTTCAAAAATAAATTTTTTATTTAAAATTTTTTAAAAATTCCAAAAATGATTTTTTATTTAAAATATTTAAAATATATATATTATTTTTTGTTAAAAAAATATCCAGCTAGCGCTTTAAAACTACTTTTGATTGTATATTTAGTTGGAAATTTTTTCTTAATTGTTTTGTTTAAAAATGTTTTTTTATTTTTTAAAATTATTGTGACAAATTAATTTTTATTAATTTTTGTTAATTTTAAATAAATGGCCAAATAATTTGTCATTTTGATTTAAAAAATAATTTATATATTTAAAAAATATCAAAAACAAATATATATATATATATATATATATTCAAATAACAGGTGCCAAAAAAAAAAAAAAAGTTTAGATCAATTGGCCGGACATCCCAATCTGATCTTTTTACAATTTAAAATTCAAAAACTCTCCCCTGCTAAACATATTCTAAAGTGAGTTTTGAAATATGGTCTTAAAATTAATTTTTAAAAGCTTACATAAAATAAAATATTAAAGCATAAGAATAGAATCATGTTTGAAGAGTTAAACAAAACATAACCTAAATTTAACTATTGTGGGTTCAAATAGAATGGCGCCAGTTGAATCGAAAAGACAACATTGTCACTCCAACTGGCTTTTGTACTAGTTCACTTCACACACGAATTTTTTTGTGACTTTTCAGTGTATGCCTTTCGCCACTCCTTTGCTAAAAAACACCAAAGAAACCCCCCAGAACAACTTCATATATATATATATATGTATATATATCACAACCAAACAACTCAAATTCAACATAATTAAATTATATTAAAATAATAACAAATATAGGTAATCTTTAATCCTATTGGATTAAATTAAATTTGATTAAACTTGAAAATAAAGCTGTTTTTTTTAAACATAATGGCCCTGTTTTTTAGAGATTAATTTCAGCTTTCAGCTTAATTTAAGCTGTTTTGATATGTTTGGTTTAGCTTATGCTTATAGCTTATAGCTTTGTGGAAGTCAGAAATCAGCTTATTCTTTGAGTGGGGCAGAAGATGCTTTTAGAATAAGCTGGAAATCAGCTTAAGCTGAAAGTTATAAGCTATAAGCAGTTTGGGCATAAGCTATAAGCAGTTTCCCACAGCTCTACTAAATAGGGTCAATATTTGTTTTTAATATTTGTTCTTTTAGTCTTTTTTTTTTATAGTGTTTTTGGTGAAAATTATAGTAACAGTTCGATAGGTATGTGAATACATGTCATTTTCCTCCTTGAATAATTCAACACGAAGTCTCAAACGCGGCTTTGAAAGCGCTCCACCCATCTCCTACCAAATGCTCCCCCACGAACGTGACAGCCTGCAAACAATTTTTAATTTTTTTTTTTTCATTTTGTATAATATTTTACTCTCAAGGCCAAATTTGATTGTCCAATAATTAGATAGCCTACCATTATGAGTATGGTGAGATTAAAATTGTATTTGAATTATGAATTTAAATAGATATTTTAAAAAAATAAAAAAAATTAAATGAAATATATTTATATTTTACATATATTTTACATAATTTTTTTGTTTTTTTTTTTTCCCTTTTTAAATCCATACTAAAATTCATAATCTAAACGCAATATAAATGATGAGATTTCTAATACTGTAACGATATCAAATTGGAAAAATAAGATTAGTTATATATGTTTATATACTAATGTTGTATGATCTTACTTGGTTGAAATGAAATTTTAGAAATTATATAAAAATCTCAATACTTAATGATCTTTAACCGTCAAATCTATGGGACTGGATTGTAAATTACAAATCCTCATGAAAATGTTAACAATTCTATAATGCTCTTATTTTCATACCATTTTTACAATTTGATGATACTACTGGTCCTTGAGGAACGGGTCAGGCTAATCCATACTTCCCACACTGTTGTCCGATCGCTGGGTCCACTGAGAAACCTGCACAAGAGTCCAATGGGGAACGGGAGTCCCCCAGCGAATCCTCCGAAGAGCAAGTCAGAGAAGAGAGATTAATGGAATATAGAGATAGGATGGTGATAAAGAACTTAACCTTCTTTTTGTTTTAGAAACCTGCTTATATCCTTTGTTCATCATTTCCTTGTCCACTCTGACCTGTCATGTTGGCCGAAAACCTATGTTTTAGCTTGCCTTGTTCATGGTGAGGCTGTTCTGTCCCGACGTGAAGGGGTTCTCGCATTAAATGTTGTAGGGAACCTCATTAATGGCTGATGTGTGGTGCAATAACTCTGCAGAATTTTTGTTTGCTTATGTGGCTGGTTCTTCTCTTGACAAGTGTTTAGATGTCATTGGTCCTTGATGCAACGTTGGGCTCCAGCAATGTTGGGCTTTAGTGTTTGAATTATGTATTGGGCTCTAAGTGGTGGGCCAAAAGCCTTTATAGGCCCACCTATGTCAGTAGTTATCCATTCCCAAGTGCAGCTTCAGTCCAATGAAGGGAATAAAGAAGAAGACGGGGGTTATAAGAGGTCAACGAAGAGAAGACTGACTGGGAGATGGGCCGACCGCGGAGGGTGACCGAGTGAGAAGGCGGACTGCGAGGAGGGCCGACCGCGAAGGATGACCGAGGGAGAAGGCGGACTGCAAGGAGGGCCGACCGCGAAGGGTGACCGAGGGAGAAGGCGGACTGCGAGGAGGGCCGACCGGGAAGGGTGACCGAGTGAGAAGGCCGACTGCGAGGAGGACCGATCGCGAAGGGTGACTGAGTGAGAAGGCCAACTGCGAGGAGGGCTGTAGACGCGCCCGAGGACTCATCGGGCTCCACGCTGCGAAGGCACAGAATCCGTTTTGTTCTCTAGCTACTACAAGTTCGGACTCAAATGTCATGGTTCTGAATCTAATCTTACAATGTGCGATGTAAGACCGACAAATCACCAAAGAGTTCAAATCCGGCAAATCGTTTTGGAAAACTGATTTTTATAAAGAAGTGCTAAACATGGACTGCTTTGCCAGATACAGAGTCGCCATCTAAATATTTTATTTTGGGGGAATTTAGGAAACCCTGACTCGTGCCTAAGGCCACGTGTCTGTCATCACCAAAGTTGCCTCGGCTCGGGAACTTGGGTACGATTGGGGAATGTCATTTAATGAGCACCCCCGCTCGCCCGATCAAAGATCGGCCTGTACTAAGCATGATATCTTGTTTTTAAAAATACATGTGTTCTTATTCCGGTTAATTAGCTAATCTTACTATGTGATGCGCACAGCAAACAAGTATAGACTAGATCGCCTAATTTGGAACAAAACATTACATATTCATTTGAAAACGGTTTGAAGTTCGTTACTCGCAAGTAGGCTAAAATGCGGATTTCAATAAATTGTTCCAATTCAAGTAATCCAACCTTCACCCACAGGTATTCAGGCAGTTAATCAACTAAGCAATTAGCCTCATGGTAAGCATGCTTTCATGGTAACATTAACACACATGCAATATGCTAAAGCGTAAACACTCACAGTGTACTCCGAGCCAAAACAAAAAACTAGTTAGAAATCAATGCATGATCTTAGTTCATGTTAAATTAGCTAATGCAACACATGTGAAAATGCAACTAAAAAATAGGCTCGGCTATTCTAGAATGTCATGTGAAATGCAACTTGGTACATGTATTCAAGTAAATGTATTTGAAATACAATGCAGTTAGTATGATGCGCCGAGCCCGGTGCATGCAAGACAGATGAATGGATGCACGCATGCGAAGCATAAGGTATGCTAAATGAAATATGCCCTAAAACTAACCGTCATAAGCGGTTAAGTAAAAAGGAGAAGGAAATGGAGGTTGGAAGACATGCATCACACACACGCACGCTTATTACAATAATACGCCCTCTCGAAAGAGGGACCAAATAAGAAGCTAACTAACTAATCTAAGCTAATTAAACTAATTATTACACAACAAATTAATTAACTAATCCTAGTTAACTAATTATTATAAAACGAATTGAATAGCTAAGACATTAACTAATTAAAGTACAAACCAAAGCAAAAGCAAGCTATCTAAGCATGGCAGCTAAAGAAAGCAGTAAATCAGGGGCCTCAGAGGGAGAGGAATGCATGCAAGCCCGGTCGCCTCGTTTGGAAATCCAATGCGATGCCCCGATTTGTCTCTATTTTCATCTGTCCTCAGAACTCTGCACCAAGCTCCAGAAAGATGAAACTCCACCTAGGAAAACCTGTGGGAGGGTGGCCAACCACTTTTGGTCTCTCCAGACACCTGCCGACCACTTTTGGTTGTTGAAAAACCAGAAAAGTGGTCGGCCAGCTAGTTTTTCTGGCTGGCCGGCCAGTTGTTGCTGCTGAACTGCAATTTGCTGCAACAGAGAGCAAGAAAGGGCATGGCAATGTATTTGCAAGATATGTGTGCACAACCACCCTCCCTATCATGTCATGAACTCAAGGGGGTGTGGTTCTTGACCCTCGGGCCACCAATCGCGCATTTCAATGCATGATGGCCGAGAGGCGAAGTTGCACAATTCAATGTAAAATGAATGCACAAGTAAACACATAAAGCCTAGAACTCTATCATGTATGATCAAGAGCGTCGGCGACCGGGAATTAAGGCACGTTTCATCACTTCAAGTATGAAACGTCCCTCGTTTCCCGTGTTTGGGCTAACACCTATTCCAAACACAATGTAACACATAACATGGCATACACAATGTGACTAACAACATAGCATACACAATGCAAGGGATAGCATGGCATACACAATGCTAAATGCTAAGAACTAGATGGCATACTCAATGCAAGGCAATCATAAGGTTCTAAACACCATGTAATGCATGCATGCACAATGCAATGCAACAAGGGCAACAATATGCAATATACCAAGCATACAACATCATGCAAACTACAAACTTAATGGACTTAAACCGAAATGGACAGACCTTGGTCATGCCAAAATAGTGGCCATAATGCTAAAATGAAGGCACCGAAAACACATACAAGCATGCATGCCAATTGGCTCACCAATTAAGGCACTAAGGTGCAACTCTCAAGAATACTTAAAGAGTGAAAAACATGGAAGTGTAGCAACACTAAGTGCACTGAAATAAGGTAAGAAATGATGCCAAATCATTCAAACAACACAAGTATGGCATGGTAGGGTCCTTAAAGCATGAAGCTATCAAAGAGGACTACGAAGGAAGCATGCAATACATGGCACAAATGAATGAACTAAGCATGGACAGAGCTCAAGTAGGTCAAAATAAGGACCTGAACATGTTGAGATGAGGGCCCAAAGGCCTAGGCATGCAAGCACACAAGCTAAGGCATAAACTAGGCAACAATGCATAACACTCAAAGGCACTTAAAGTATGATTGAGGTAGGAACATGACAATGTTATAAGTTCTGAAATGTCATGTTAAGTGATGTCAAATCATGTACACAACACAAATGAAGCATGCAATGGTGCTCAAAGCTTGAGGCAAGCAAGAGCATTTGTACTACAAGTATACAAAACATGAAGTATGTGACCAAGGCAACCCAAAACAGTCCTAGAACATGTTAAAATGAGTCTAAAACATGCATGGAAGGAAGCCAAAACAAGCTAGCATAAAGGGCATAAGGCATGATGCATACAAGGCAAATAAGGTGGATTACACTACACCTATTAGGACCAAGCATGGAATGACTTAACTAATAAAAATCAGAGTTATATCATGGCAAAATAACCCCAAATAAGCACTGAAATGATGGCTCGCAAGCTATGGCATGAAGGCATACGCAATGGCTCATGTTAAGGCATAAAGGGGGGAAACCCTCCAACGCATTGAATGAGTGACAAATGTGAATGCATGGCCATGAAACATGGACTGAAATCATATAATAAATTATGCCAAATCATTGAAATAGTCCAAGTAATGCATGTTAGTGGGCTCAATACACAAAGCTAACAAGCTAGGTTGAACCATAGCTATACAAAACAAGTCATGCATGGCCAAAACAACTAAAATTAGACCTTAAACATGGTAAAACATGGACAAAAGCTTCATGAAGTTAAGCCAAAAGCATGCTAAAATGACATGTTACAACATGATGCATGTTAGGCTATTTCATGGAATTACACTACTACAAGTGTAAGGAGCATGCAAAGGCCAACCAAACCAAACCAAAACAGAGTCATGACATGGTAAAACATCACCAAAAACATGCTGAAATGGAAAGAAAACAAGCTAGAATGACATGCTATTTCATGAAGCATACAAAGCTAGTTTGTGTGATTTACACTACAAGTGTATTAACTATGCATGGAGTGACCAAAGAAAGCAAAAAAAGTGTTATGCCTCAGCAAAACAAACACAAATACATGCTAAGAACAAGCTAACAAAAGCTTATCAAAGGTGCTTAAACATGAGGCATATGAAGCTAGTAAACACAATACAAGGAGAGGGGATGACCCTCTCCTATTTAGGACACCAAAATCACCTTTCCACCACTGAAAATCCTCTGGATTTCAGTGGTAGAAAGGTCATGCAAAGGCTTCACCAAGAGCCTAAAGGGATGGCTCAAAACAAGGCCTAACAAGGCCTAAGAGGGAGTAAATCACCCCAAACGAAAAAGTGACCTTAAACAACTATTTTAAGCATGCAAAAACAGAAAATTTTCTAGTTAAGAGTTAAGCTTAGAAACAGATGCAAAAGGGTCTAAAAGCTTAAGCAAGAATAGGGGTTTTAAAGGTCAAAGACTCACCCTTGAAGACCTTCTTTAAAGCTGCAACTCCAGCAACTTTTTCAAGCTCAAGGCAACCCAAGAATACCAAAATCAGCTCCTAAGCACCTCAGTAGGAAAAGGATGGTGTTTGAGTATGTGTTTGTATGAAAATGCAAGACAAAACTACACTTTTGAACACAAAACAAGAGCAAAATGAAGAAGTATAGATATAGGCTATATGTATAACTCATGGCTCCATTTTCTGAACCTAGAGGAGAGAGGAGGAGTCTCCCTCTTATAGAAACCAAAAGGCAAAGCTTCTTGGAGAAGCTAAGCCTCAAACAAATCCCTCCATACACGTGTATGGAGGATAGCCCAAATGTCCTCCAGCTATCTCCAAAAAGCTGCCGACCACTTGAAGTGGTCGGCCTGCTACTTAAAGTGGTCGGCCGACCACTTCAAGTGGTCTTCCAGAGCAACAACTGGTCGGCCATGGTGGGAGACAGTCCTTGTGTCTGTACTTTGCACTGTACTTTGCACTGTATTTCAGTCCACTCGAGCGGGGTAATTGGCGCTCGAGCGGGACCTTGTGTCTTGTGCTCGAGCGGCTATCGAGCGCCCATCGAGCGTGATTTTCAAGCATCCAGTACTTTTTGGTACACTCGAGCGGGGGAGTTTACGCTCGAGCGTAGACCTTTGTTGCATGTCCGCTCGAGTGGGGGAAACCTGCGCTCGAGCGGGACTCTGTTTTTCTGAAAATTCTGAAACTGTTCTCTGAGTGCATCTTTGCATCTTCATCCCATCCTAGGCATTCTTAGGCCTAGTTTAAGACATCTTAATGAGGATATAGATGTAGAATACACCGAGGCAAATTAGGGATTAAGTTACTGTTTTTCCCAACCGTGTAGCTTAGTGTGTGTTCAATCTGTTACTGTGTAGGGTTGGCTTCCGAGGAGACGCTCTAGCTTACTGTAGCCCAGAACTCTGTGAGTAACAACTGTGTAAAGATATGTTCAAAATGATTATCTTCTGAACAATTAAACTGTACTGTTTCTGAACTGATACTGTTAACTGAATGAATGTATGTCCCATATTCTGAACTGTATTGTGGCATCCTTAGCAATTACTGTTACTGACTGTTACTGTTACAGAGATCTCTGTCGGTTCCCTCGTTGGAACCACTACTGTTTACTAATTGATGGCCATCAATGACTGTTCGGTCTTTTTAGACCTACTGTTTACTGT
This sequence comes from Camellia japonica, assembly GCA_030407325.1. Classification (NCBI taxonomy): domain Eukaryota; kingdom Viridiplantae; phylum Streptophyta; class Magnoliopsida; order Ericales; family Theaceae; genus Camellia; species Camellia japonica. The sequence goes on along the minus strand of JAPPVO010000032.1, from coordinate 9,352,434 downwards.
ACTGCTATGCTAATGGATGTACCACATATGACTGTTTACTGTACTGAACAATTGATACACTGATTGAAATGAACAGTTTTCATTACTGTAAGGACATTCATTCCAAACCCCTTTACTCTTTATGTTATTCACTGAGCTTTAGCTCACTGCTCATATATATATGTAGGTGTACAGGCACCGGATCAAAGCTAGAAGCGTCAGGGTAAACTTCAATTTTGTCAAGCCAACCACTGTGCCTCACCGCGAGGTTCCGAGCCTGCCAAGCTATAGCTTAGGGGTGTTTTTTTATTTCCCCGTCTGTCTCTGTATTGTTTTTGTAATACTGTATAGACTGATAGTACTGTACTGTTAACAGGGATTAGGTCCCTGTCTTCTGAATGATTGTACATGTATGTATATACTGTTTCTGTACCGAATGTATTTATGTATGGAAAGTCTTTTTGCATACAGACTGTCACAGCTTATTGGACACTGTCTTATTACTGTATTGGCTTCCGCCATGCCCCTGTACTCTGTAATACTGTATTACTGTTAAGCAGGCCTTCGGTAATCTCGGATTACTGGCCGGTTACGGTGCTAAACCCATAGGGGCGGGTTTGGGTCGTGACAGAGTGGTATCAGAGCGATACTTAACCACGAGTTATACCGCACACACGTGTCCAAATGAGCTATAGGATGTCCTAGAAAAGTGATTAGGGCATTTCATGAGCATGAAAAGTATGTGATTATGACATGACTGAATATATGCTAATGTGTTAAACTGTTTAAGTATGCAACTGTTTATATTTATAATTGCTACCACTACTTATAGTGAAATGGATAATACAAGAACTGCAAATGAATCTGAATCCTCATCCACTGAGGCGAGAATGGCAAGAATGGAAAGAATGATGGAACTAATAACTGCAAGATTAGAGCAACAACAGAATCAACAGCCCCCACCTCCTCCTCCGGTACAGCCGGAACAGAATGTCAATGTGAATGATGGGGACATAATTGCTCTCACCCAGAAGTTCAGCAAAATGAAATCGCCATCCTTTCAGGGAGGCTTGGAACCGCTAAAAGCTGAAGCATGGGTCCTTGAAACAGAAAAGTTATTTGAAGTGTTTCCGTGCTCGGAAGCAAATAAAGTACTGTTAGCTACCTTCACCTTGCAAGAAGAGGCTAGAAGGTGGTGGATGTTGATCCGTGACACCAACACTGTAGTGACTTGGGCTCAGTTTAAGGAGTCCTTCTCTGAAAAGTATTTCCCCCAGTGTGTCAGGGACAGGAAAGTGACTGAATTCGAACAACTGAGACAGGGCACGATGTCCGTTGCTGAATATGAAACAAAGTTCACCGAGCTTGCTAGATATGCACCACATATGGTGGACACTGACTACAAGAAGGCCAGAAAATTTGAAGGCGGCCTTAATGTTGCAATACTTGACAGAAGAAGTGTTTTAAAGCTACCGACCTATGTAGGTGTTCTCGACCGAGCATTGATGGCTGAATCAAACATCGAAGCTGTGAAACAATCTGAAACGCCGGCATCTGAATGGCGTAGTAAAAGGCAGGGTTTTAAGTTCAAGAAAGGCAAGCATAACCCATTGAACAAGAAACAGAATACGGGGTCAACAACTAACCCCAGCCAAGGGAGTGGTTTCATCCCACCCTGTTCTGAATGTGGCAGGAAGCACAAAGGGGTTTGTTACAAAATATCTGGAGCCTGTTACAGGTGTGGCAAGGTGGGCCACATGGTTAAAGACTGCCCCTCTGCTCTGCAGACCAATAGTAAAGCTGCACCAAGCGCAGCAGCATCAATTGTTGTACCAAAACCGAACCCCAAAGCTACCGGGAAAGAGCCTATGAGGCAGGGCCGAGTCTTCGCCCTAGTACCGGGAGACGTACAAAATATTGAGACCGTTGTGTCAGGTATCCTCTCTATTTGTACTCAAAATGCATATGTACTGATTGATTCGGGGTCTACACACTCATATGTATCGCATGCTTTTTCACGAAAATTGAATAGACCCTTAAAACCTATGAATTATCTGTTAGCTGTATCATCACCTATTGAGGGATCCATGACATGTGCATATATGTATCCTGCTTGTGAGATTATTGTTGGGGATATGCATCTGTTTATTGATTTACTGCCATTGAACATTGATCATTTCGATGTAATATTGGGGATGGACTGGTTACAAAAATATCATGCTACCATTGACTGTGTGACCAAGCAAGTTGTTTTCCGTCCACCTGGTTTACCCGAGTTTGTGTTTAATGGGGTTGGAGTAGTACCTCCTCCGTATTTGATTTCGTCTGTGAAAGCCAGCCGTTAATTGATTAGAAAGGGTGTAAAGGATATCTGTGTTCTGTATTGACTGTATCTACTGATGATAATGTTAAAACTGATGTGAATTGTATTCCTATAGTCAGAGAATTCCCAGATGTATTCCCAGATGATCTGCTAGGGGATTTGATTGACAAGGAGATTGAGTTCACCGTTGATGTGATTCCGGGAACACAGCCAGTATCCAAAGCTCCATACAGAATGGCTCTGACTGAACTGAAGGAATTGAAAGTGCAACTACAAGAACTGTTAGACAAGAAGTTTATCAGGCCCAGTACTTCATCGTGGGGCGCACCTGTCTTGTTTGTGAAAAAGAAAGACGGCTCACTGAGACTGTGCATTGATTACCGTGAACTGAACAAGGTAACTGTAAAAAATAAATACCCATTGCCGTGTATTGATGACTTATTTGATCAGTTACAGGGTGCTCAAGTGTTCTCTAAGATCGATCTCAAATCCGGATACCATCAGCTGAAAGTTAAACCTGAGGACATTGATAAAACTGCTTTTCGAACGAGGTATGGACACTATGAATTTTTAGTTATGCCTTTTGGAGTTACCAATGCACCTGCTGCATTTATGGACCTCATGAACAGAGTCTTTAAACCATACCTTGATGACTTTATAGTTGTATTCATTGATGACATACTGATTTATTCCAAAAGTATAGAAGAACATGAACATCATCTGAGACTTGCCCTACAAACCCTAAGAGAACAGAAACTGTATGCTAAACTGTTTAAATGTGAATTTTGGCTTGATCATGTTATGTTTTTGGGGCATGTTATTAGCAAAGATGGGATTTCAGTTGATCCACAAAAAATTGAAGCTGTAGTGAACTGGCCTAGACCAACAAATGTGACAGAAGTCCAAAGCTTTTTGGGGCTAGTCGGGTATTACAGAAGATTTGTTAAAGATTTCTCCAAAATTGCCTTACCATTGACTCAATTGACTCAGAAGGGGATATCATTTGACTGGACTGACCAAAGAGAATCGGCATTCCAAGAGTTAAAAACTCGACTCGTGACTGCACCAATTCTTACCCTACCTTCAGGTACGAATGGTTATACTGTATTTAGTGATGCTTCTCATAAGGGTTTGGGATGTGTTTTAATGCAGAATGGGAGAGTAATTGCCTATGCTTCCCGACAACTGAGACCGCATGAAAAGAACTACTCGACCCATGACCTAGAACTTGCTGCAGTAGTATTTGCATTGAAAATCTGGCGTCACTACCTATATGGGGCAACATGTGAAATATATACTGACCACAAGAGTCTGAAATATTTCTTCACACAGAAAGAACTGAACATGAGACAGCGGAGATGGCTAGAACTGATTAAAGACTATGGCTAGAACTGATTAAAGACTGCTCAATCTGAACATGCAGTTCATAACACAGCATTCGGTTTAGTTGGCACACGGCTCATAACACTGCTCAATCTGAACACGCAGTTCATAACACAACATTTTGTTTAGTTGGAACACAGCTCATAACACTGCTCAATCTGAACACGCAGTTCACAACACAGCATTCGGTTTTGTTAGCACAGCACACCGCTCAATCTGAACACGCAGTTCATAACGCGATATACTTTATAGCACACTGCTCAATCTGAACACGCAGTCCATAACACAGTACACTTTTTCATAACATAGCACACCGCTCAATCTGAACACGCAGTCCATAACACGGTATTCGTTTTTATAGCACACTGCTCCATCTGAACACACAGTCGATAACGCAGTACACTTTTTCATAACATAGCACACCGCTCAATCTGAACACGCAGTCCACAACACGATATTCATTTTTTAAGCACACTGCTCAATCTGAACACGCAGTCCACAACGCAGTACACTTTTTCATAACATAACACACTGCTCAATCTGAACACGCAGTCCATAACACGGTATTCGTTTTTATAGCACACTGCTCAATTTGAACCCATTTGTCCATAACGCAGTACACTTTTAGTTTAAATATAACACACCGCTCAATCTGGACCCATTTGTCCATAACACGGTATTCGGTTTATAGCACACTACTCAATTTGAACCCATTTGTCCATAACGCAGTACACTTTTAGTTAATATAACACACCGCTCAATCTAGACCCATTTGTCCATAACACGGTATTCGGTTTATAGAACACTGCTCAATCTGAACCCATTTGTCCATAACGCAGTACACTTTTAGTTAATATAACACACCGCGCAATCTGGACCCATTTGTCCATAACACGGTATTCGGTTTATAGCACATTGCTCAATCTGAACCCATTTGTCCATAACGCAGTACACTTTTAGTTAATATAACACACCGCTCAATCTGGACCCATTTGTCCATAACACGGTATTCGGTTTATAGCACACTGCTCAATCTGAACCCATTTGTCCATAACGCAGTACACTTTTTTATAATATAACACATCGCTCAATCTGGACCCATTTGTCCATAACACGGTATTCGGTTTATAGCACACTGCTCAATCTGAACCCATTTGTCCATAACGCAGTACACTTTTAGTTAATATAACACACTGCTCAATCTGGACCCATTTGTCCATAACACGGTATTCAATTTATAGCACACTGCTCAATCTGAACCCATTTGTCCATAACGCAGTACACTTTTAGTTAATATACAACACACCGCTCAATCTGGACCCATTGTCCATAACACGGTATTCGGTTTATAGCACATGCTCAATCTGAACCCATTTGTCCATAACGCAGTTAACTTTTAGTTAATATAACACATCGCTCAATCTGGACCCATTTGTCCATAACACGGTATTCAGTTTATAGCACACTGCTCAATCTGAACCCATTTGTCCATAACGCAGTACACTTTTTAGTTTATATAAGACACCGCTCAATCTGGACCCATTTGTCCATAACACGGTATTCGGTTTATAGCACACTGCTCAATCTGAACCCATTTGTCCATAACGTAGTACACTTTTAGTTTTGCACATAGCCCTCATAGTTCATTCTGAACACATAGCCCACACATTTCAATTTGAACATGCAGCCCATACTTGAATTTGAACACGCAGCCCATACTTGAATTTGAACACGCAGCTCACACATTTGAATTTGAACACGTAGCCCATACTTTTGAATTTGAACACGCAGCTCACACATTTGAATTTGAACATGCAACCCATACTTTTGAATTTGAACACGCAGCTCACACATTTGAATTTGAACACGTAGCCCATACTTTTGAATTTGAACACGCAGCCTATATGTTTGAATTTAAACATGCAGCTCACATATTTTAATATGAACACGCAGCTCACATATTTGAATTTGAACACGCAGCTCACAGATTTGAATTTGAACACGCAGCTCACACATTTGAATTTGAACACGCAGCTCACACATTTGAATTTGAACACGCAGCTCACACATTTGAATTTGAACACGCAGCTTACACATATTTGAATTTGAACACGCAACTCACATATTTGAATTTGAACACGCAGCTCACATATTTGAATTTGAACACGCAACTCACATATTTGAATTTGAACACGTAGCTCACACATTTGAATTTGAACACGCAGCTCACATATTTGAATTTAAACATGCAGCTCACACATTTCGCTTTCAAACTGATTACATCTGTTCATTCTGAATGCAGGTATCTTCCCGTTTCACACGGGGTTATGGGTCCATCCTCGCGAGGGAGTGGTACATGGAACTCCCAGACGCTGTCCGACATATAGTGGACGAGGCGGGGTTTGGCCTATTCTGTGCAGGATTGTTACGTCATCTAGCGAGTAGGACCCTCCTGGGTGCACTTGTGGAGAGATGGTGGGACACCACCAACTCCTTCCGTTTCTCGGCCACCGGGGACATGACGATGACCCCATATGATTTCTCCATACTGACGGGCCTTGAGGTGGGAGACCGGTCGATCCCATATGACACAGATATGGGCAAGTGGGAGACCGCTTGGATTTATTTGCTCGGAGCCCCTCCGCCGATCGACAAATCATCAGGCAAGGTCAGGTACACCTGGTTCTTCGAGTGGTACAAGGGGACTTCGCCCCAGACCATTGAGACCATACAACAGTACGCCCGGGGATTTTTGATGTTCCTCCTTGGGACCACACTGTTCTCCGACAGGGGGAACACAGTTGGGCTTTATCTACTAAGTGCTCTGGTGGACCTATCACGGGTCCGGCTCTTTGATTGGGGTGGCACCGCCCTCGCTACCCTTTACTGCTACATGAGCGCGACCTCCCGTGAGCGAGGGACCATAGTTGGAGGCTACTGGCGAGGCTGGGAGGTACATTCTGCCCTCTTGATTTACAGTTCTGCTTTTCATTATCTGTACACTGCACACTGCACACATTACATTCTGTATTCTACATTCTGCACTCAGCATTCTATATTTCCTGTATATTGTACACTGCACGCTGCATTCTGCACTCAGCATTCTGTACTTAGCATTCTGTATACTGTATTTTCTGCATATTGTACACTGCACACAGCATTCTGCACTCAGCATTCTGTATACTGTACATTGTACACAACATTCTGCACTCAACATTCTGTATTCTGACAGCCGTTGTCTTGTCTTTCACAGCTGTGGGTTTATGCGTATTTCCCGACGCTGGCCCCTGAGCTAGAGGTCGAGGCACCCCTTGAGATCCCTTACTCGCGCAGATTTGAGGGTCGGTGTCGGCCCAGGCCCCGGGAGACTTTGCCCTCTCTCCGGCAGTTCTTCGATACTGTACGGGCGACGGAGGTAATCCAGAACTCTCAGTTCTTCATGCTTTCAGCTTTGATTTATCTTGCATATTTATGACATCTAATCAATTTATGCACTTGCTACCCGCAGGTGACCTGGCAGCCTTGGATAGCCATGCCAGGGAATCCTCAATTTCTATTCGCTGGGGCATGGGGCACTTCGCGATATAGCGTTCTGCTTGAGGGACCGGTCGGCAGAGCCTGGTTCCTCAGAGAGCGCTTCATGCGCTAGACGATAGGCAACTCCAATCAGGACGTTCCCTCATTGCCTCCACCAGAGATGCGGTCCGCAGGGGATCTTACGCCCCGAAAGAGGGAGGACCTCATGCTGGGTATTGATGCAGTCCTTTTTCTGAAGGAGGGAGATTACGTGACATATCGCCATACGTATCCGATGCCTCCACTGTCAGGTGTCCGTATCCCTAGGAGGAGAGCTGTTGACATGCCTTCCTCGAGTCGCGCCCGAGCTGGAGGCATTCCTTCGACCAGCGGGGCAGGCTCACCGAGAGGCGGGACCGGATGGATGCCCTCGACTCACCAGTATGTTGGATGGCCAGATCTTCCAACCGAGCTGACAGGTTGGCAGTATGGGACTTCTTACTCGATTCCACTGGAGCCTCCGATGCCCGACCATCGATATGTCAGTGACTTGGACTCACCACCGGTATGTTTTACAGTTTTCATTTATCACTAAGATATTTAGACATTCATTCATTCACTGATGACTTGAACTTGTGTGTGCAGCCTCCCAGGGAGTATACTGAGGGGTTACTCGGAGTGGTGGCTTCACTCGAGGTCATGGTTCTGCGGAGGGAGACGATGCTTTGTGCCTCCGGCGTTCAGGCACTTTTCAATTTCCTTGCATTTATCATGCTTCTGATGACATATGAAAACTGAACATTTCACTGTATTGATTCATTACATGTGTAGAGCACATCTGACACATCGCATTAACACACTATATCTGCATGCACCCACTCTATGTAATTCTTGCATGTGCATTTGATATACATACTGGCTGACACATTCAAACTGTCCTTTTCAGGTCCCGCCTCTGCGGACTGGGCCATCCAAGCCTTCTCGAGCAGCTAGGAGAGGAGTCTCAGCACGCGGCCGAGGGGGGCGCAGGGCACCTGTCAGACAGGACGACGAGGAGTTTAGCAAGGAGGAGGAGTTAGCACATCCTCAGTCTGAGACATCTGCAGGTAAGGACGATGACTCAGGTTTTGGTTCGGAGGACGGAGGCGACACCGAGGAGGATTCCGAGGACGGTGACTATGATTCAGATGATGGTGCCGGTGCCGGTGGCGTGGAGGCTGCTCAGCCGAAGATGGTGAAGAGGGCCTCTCGGTCTTGAGCTTGATGGCACTGATGCAGATGTTCCTGCTTTATTTTTCTTTTTACATGTAGTTGTAGCACATTGTACAGCTTAGGCAGTTTTATTTTTCTTCCAAAACTTGTACCCTTTTGTAAAATGTTGCAAAAAGAGGCTATGATGGAATGAAAATGGCTTTTCGTTCAAAGAGTGTTGTGTTTGTATTCTGAGCATCGCATCGCACCATTTTGCACAAAAATGAAATTTGAATGAAAAATAGAACAATGTGTATTGCCAAGTCAGGTAGTGAACCGACGCAACAAACTAAACAACTCAACTCAAAAACAATTCGTTAAACGAATTAACAACTCGATAAACAAATGAGCAACAAAACAGGACTGACTCTAACAAAACAGAACTGACTCGATACAACAAGACAGACCCGATTGACTCAGTATGAAAAGATTGAGTCAATACAAAATAACAAAACTGACTGAATACCCAAGTCAGAAAGTACAAAAACTAGCATTCGTAAATGCTCAAAATAGTGCGTGTCATACGCCACATCTGAAGTAAACTGAATGCCGCCCGCAGGTGGTTCATCCCCTGATCACATCACATTATCCTCCAGATTCACTGATCCAGTGACAATAGACTTTGCTGAGCTTGGTGGGAGGACGACCCCGTTGTCAAACAAGTCCTGTACTTCGTGGCGAAGACGGAAGCAATTGTCGGTGGTATGACCAGTTTGTGATGGTACGCACAGTACTGGGTAGCTTTATAACTAGGTGGAAGACGACTAGGGAGAGGCCGAGGCTCGAGGGGTTTGAGATGCCCCTTTTCAGCAAGGATTTGAAGAGCCTTGGACAAAGGCATGTAGAGGGCATGGAAGACCCTGCGCCCTCAGGGTAAATACTTCGAGGTTTGTGGATTTTTGCTGGGTGCACTAGAAAAAGGGTCGGTAGGTACTGGCTTGGTCTGCTGATCTTTCCCGGGTGCAGGATTAGGGTTGGGAGGAACAGTTCTGGTATGACGGCCCTTCTCCCGATTTTCCCATTGGCTCGAACTGCCCTCGTTCTGAGTGACAAAGGTATCATCCACAGTTTTTGCAATAACTGCGAGAACTTACTGTTTGTACAGTCCCCCGGCTTTCAAAGCCTCAATAGCCCACAGGAGTTGTTCATAGAGGTCGATGATTGCCTCCACCTTGTTCTTTCCACTCGCCTCAGCTTGGTCGAAGGTTTGGGTTGCTACATCAGTGCAAAGCCCTGTTGTTGTCGACATGTTATTGCCCAAGTTTGGGATGGCTTCAGGCTGGCTGAGTTGAATTACAATTCGCCCCAATAGCGGGGGCTCCTCGGGCATGAAATTTCCGGCATGTGATATGATCGATGGCGGAGCCGACATTCCGAAGGCTAGATCAGCCACAGACATCTGAAGATCGCCGATCATTCCCATCAGCTCAAAAGTGGTGAGCTCACAGGTTTGGAATAATTGGGGTTCCCAGATTGGATGTGCAGCAGGTGACCTGGGTGGGCGTTGCATTTCAACATCGGTCTCACCCTGCATGGTAATTCCCTGGTTTAATGCTGCTGCCATGACCACAATTTCTTCTGAATTTTGCGTCATCATGAGTCTGCTGAACAGAACAGAGGTGATATGACAGGTGACTAACGGATCTGATGAACCGGTGAGCTTTGATTGGCCTTTCTCTGTCTTACCTCAGCGATGGAAAACACTGACTGCTCTTGAACTGAATCTCTGAGCTGACAAAGTCTATCAACACAAATCTAATGAACCTTGGGAGATATTGCAGCCTTCTGAAGCTACGGTTCCAAGACTACCTAGCAAAAGAGAAAACAGGCAGCATCTCAGCCCAATTTCACTGGAACATATACGAGCATAGCTGAATGACTGTACTCTCTACTGAACTCTGCCCAAAATTCTCCCTGTAAACCGATACCCTCAGGTAAAACTGATTCCCAAAATTCCGATGCCCTCAGGCCTGATACCCAGACTTTGCAAACTGATACGTGCATTCCTGTAGAGACACACTCTAAAAGCACATAGCAAGCAAGTGAGAGCCAAAACACCCCTATGTTGGGGTAGGGTTTCCCTGTCCTATTTTGTCAGGAGCTAGGGTTTCACTACGCACACAGCGGTTTCAAACAACCTACAATCGGGTAAGCAACATGTCCTAATTTGAAATAGTCACTATGGATTCCAATATGCATTAGGTCAAATGGTCAAAAAGAGTGCCTCAGTAAAAATTGAGGCTTGTGTTCCCGTCGTGGCAGAGCCCGCAACCGGTCAGCTTTATGTCACGCTTCTCAAAGCGAGCCTCCGGCAAACTGTTCAGGAATAGCATACAGCAAACACGGTGTCCTAGGCGCACCAATGCAAATGCAATGCAAAGAGACACATAAGTGTAGTAAAAACAAGATATCATGAGTTCGAGTCAAGTTCTCTAATTCCCCAGCGGAGTCGCCAAAAACTGTAGACGCGCCCGAGGACTCATCGGGCTCTGCGCTGCGAAGGCGCGGAATCCGTTTTGTTCTCTAGCTAATACAAGTTCGAACTCAAATGTTACGGTTCTGAATCTAATCTTACAATGTGCGATGTAAGACCGATAAATCACCAAAGAGTCCAAATACGGCAAATCGTTTTGGAAAACTGATTTTTATAAAGAAGTGCCAAATAAGGACCGCTTTGCCAGATACAAAGTCGCCACCTAAATATTTTATTTTGGGGGAATTTAGGAAACCCTGACTCGTGCCTAAGGCCACGTGTCCGTCATCACCAAAGTTGCCTCGGCTCGGGAACTTGGGTACGATTGGGGAAGGTCATTTAATGAGCACCCCCGCTCACCCGATCAAAGATCGGCCTATACTAAGCATGATATCTTGTTTTTGAAAACACATGTGTTCTTATTCCGTAGCTAATCTTACTATGTGATGCGCACAGCAAACAAGTATAGACTAGATCGCCTAATTTGGAACAAAACATTATATATTCATTTGAAAACGGTTTGAAGTTCACTACTCGCAAGTAGGCTAAAATGCGGATTTCAATGAATTGTTCCAATTCAAGTAATCCAACCTTCACCCACAGGCATTCAGGCAGTTAATCAACTAAGCAATTAGCCTCATGGTAAGCATGCTTTCATGGCAACATTAACACACATGCAATATGCTAAAGCGTAAACACTCACAGTGTACTCCGAGCCAAAACAAAAAACTAGTTAGAAATCAATGCATGATCCTAGTTCATGTTAAATTAGCTAATGCAACACATGTGAAAATGCAACTAAAAAATAGGCTCGGCTATTCTAGAATGTCATGTGAAATGCAACTTGGTACATGTATTCAAGTAAATGTATTTGAAATACAATGCAGTTAGTATGATGCGCCAAGCCCGGTGCAGGCAAGACAGATGAATGGATGAACGCATGCGAAGCATAAGGTATGCTAAATGAAATATGCCCTAAAACTAAATGAAATATGACCTAAAACTAACCGTCGTAAGCGGTTAAGTAAAAGGAAGAAAGAAATGGAGGTTGGAAGACATGCATCACACACATGCACGCTTATTACAATAATGCGCCCTCTAGAAAGAGGGACCAAAAAAGAAGCAAACTAGCTAATCTAAGGTAATTAAACTAATTATTACACAACAAATTAATTAACTAATCCTAGTTAACTAATTATTACAAAACGAATTGAATAGCTAAGGCATTAACTAATTAAAGTACAAACCAAAGCAAAAGTAAGCTATCTAAGCATGGCAGCTGAGGAAAGTAGTAAATCAGGAGCCTCAGAGGGAGAGGAATGCATGCAAACCCGGTCGCCTCGTTCGGAAATCCAATGCGATGTCCCGATTTGCCTCTGTTTTCATCTGTCCTCAGAACTCTGCACCAAGCTCCAGAAAGATGAAACTCCACCTAGGGAAACCTGTGGGAGGGTGGCCGACCACTTTTGGTCTCTCCAGACACCTGCCGACCACTTTTGGTTGTTGAAAAACTAGAAAAGTGGTCGGCCAGCTAGTTTTTCTGGCTGGCCGGCCAGTTGTTGCTGCTGAACTGCAATTTGCTGCAACAGAGAGCAAGAAAGGGCATGGCAATGTATTTGCAAGATATGTGTGCACAACCACCCTCCCTATCATGTCATGAACTCAAGGGGGTGTGGTTCTCGACCTTCAGGCCACCAATCGCGCATTTCAATGCATGATGGCCGAGAGGCGAAGTTGCACAATTCAATGTAAAATGAATGCACAAGTAAACACATAAAGCCTAGAACTCTATCATGTATGATCAAGAGCCTCGGCGACTAGGAATTAAGGCACGTTTCATCACTTCAAGTATGAAACGTCCCTCGTTTCCCATGTTTGGACTAACACCTATTCCAAACACAATGCAACACATAACATGGCATACACAATGCGACTAACAACATAGCATACACAATGCAAGGGATAGCATGGCATACACAATGCAAAATGCTAAGAACTAGATGGCATACTCAATGCAAGGCAATCATAAGGTTCTAAACACCATGTAATGCATGCATGCACAATGCAATGCAACAAGGGCAACAATATGCAATATACCAAGCATGTAACATCATGCAAACCACAAACTCAATGGACTTAAACTGAAATGGACAGACCTTGGTCATGCCAAAATAGTGGCCATAATGCTAAAATGAAGGCACCGAAAACACATACAAGCATGCATGCCAATTGGCTCACCAATTAAGGCATTAAGGTGCAACTCTCAAGAATACTTAAAGAGTGAAAAACATGGAAGTGTAGCAACACTAAGTGCACTGAAATAAGGTAAGAAATGATGCCAAATCATTCAAACAACACAAGTATGGCATGGTAGGGTCCTTAAAGCATGAAGCTATCAAAAAGGACTACAAAGGAGGCATGCAATACATGGCACAAATGCATGAACTAAGCATGGACAGAGCTCAAGTAGGTCAAAATAAGGACTTGAACATGCTGAGATGAGGGCTCAAAGGCCTAGGCATGCAAGCACACAAGCTAAGGCATAAACTAGGCAACAATGCATAACACTCAAAGGCACTTAAAGTATGATTGAGGTAGGAACATGACAATGTTATAAGTTCTGAAATGTCATGTTAAGTGATGCCAAATCATGTACACAACACAAATGAAGCATGCAATGGTGCTCAAAGCTTGAGGCAAGCAAGAGCATTTGTACTACAAGTATACAAAACATGAAGCATGTGACCAAGGCAACCCAAAACAGTCCTAGAACATGTTAAAATGAGTCTAAAACATGCATGGAAGGAAGCCAAAACAAGCTAGCATGAAGGGCATAAGGCATGATGCATACAAGGCAAATAAGGTGGATTACACTACACCTATTAGGACCAAGCATGGAATGACTTAACCAATAAAAATCAGAGTTATATCATGGCAAAATAACCCCAAATAAGCACTGAAATGATGGCTCACAAGCTATGGCATGAAGGCATACGTAATGGCTCATGTTAAGGCATAAAGGGAGGAAACCCTCCAACGCATTGAATGAGTGACAAATGTGAATGCATGGCCATGAAACATGGACTGAAATCACATAATAAATTATGCCAAATCATTGAAATAGTCCAAGTAATGCATGCTAGTGGACTCAATGCACAAAGCTAACAAGCTAGGTTAAACCATAGCTATAAAAAGCAAGTCATGCATGGCCAAAACAACTAAAATCAAACCTTAAACATGGTAAAACATAGACAAAAGCTTCATGAAGTTAAGCCAAAAGCATGCTAAAATGACATGTTACAACATGATGCATGTTAGGCTATTTCATGGAATTACACTACAAGTGTAAAGAGCATGCAAAGACCAACCAAACCAAACCAAAACAGAGTCATGACATGGTAAAACATCACCAAAAACATGCTGAAATGGAAAGAAAACAAGCTAGAATGACATGCTATTTCATGAAGCATACAAAGCTAGTTTGTGTGATTTACACTACAAGTGTATTAACCATGCATGGAGTGACCAAAGCAAGCAAAAAAAGTGTTATGCCTCAGCAAAACAAACACAAATACATGCTAAGAACAAGCTAACAAAAGCTTATCAAAGGTGCTCAAACATGAGGAATATGAAGTTAGTAAACACAATACAAGGAGAGGGGATGACCCTCTCCTATTTAGGACACCAAAACCACCTTTCCACCACTGAAAATCTTCTGGATTTCAGTGGTAGAAAGGTCATGCAAAGGCTTCACCAAGAGCCTAAAGGGATGGCTCAAAACAAGGCCTAACAAGGCCTAAGAGGGAGTAAATCACCCCAAACGAAAAAGTGACCTTAAACAACTATTTTAAGCATGCAAAAATAGAAATTTTTCTAGTTAAGAGTTAAGCTTAAAAACAGATGCAAAAGGGTCCAAAAGCTTAAGCAAGAATGGGGGTTTTAAAGGTCAAAGACTCACCCTTGAAGACCTTCTTTAAAGCTGCAACTCCAGCAACTTTTTCAAGCTCAAGGCAACCCAAGAACACCAAAATCAGCTCCTAAGCACCTCAGTAGCAAAAAGATGGTGTTTGAGTGTGTGTTTGTATGAAAATGCAAGACAAAACTACACTTTTGAACACAAAACAAGAGCAAAATGAAGAATTATAGATATAGGTTATATGTATAACTCAAGGCTCTATTTTCTGAACCTAGAGGAGGGAGGAGGAGCCTCTCTCTTATAGAAACCAAAAAGCAAAGCTTCTTGGAGAAGCTAAGCCTCAAAGGATAGCCCAAATGTCCTCCAGCTATCTCCAAAAAGGTGCCAAAAAGCAACCCCACTTCAAGTGGTCTTCTAGAGCAACAACTGGTCGGCCATGGTGGGAGAGAGTCCAAGGCATGAAATAAAGCTAGTGGTGTGGTGGCCGACCAGAAAATGTGGCCTAAAGACCAAGCAAGCCAGTTATCCGACCAGAAAACTGGCTAGCAGAAGGAAAAGTGGTCTCCAAAAAGCAAAGCTTCTTAGAGAAGCTAAGCCTCAAAGGATAGCCCAAATGTCCTCCAGCTATCTCCAAAAAGGTGCCAAAAAGCAACCGACCACTCCAGAGCAACAACTGGTCGGCCATGGTGGGAGAGAGTCCAAGGCATGAAATAAAGCTAGTGGTGTGGTGGCCGACCAGAAAATGTGGCCTAAAGACCAAGCAAGCCAGTTATCCGACCAGAAAACTGGCTGGCAGAAGGAAAAGTGGTCTCCAAGGAGAAAAAGTGGTCTCCCACCCTTGTACTACCTTCCAAACAAGGAAAACAAGGTTTGTACCAAAAACAAACCAAAACGGATGCAAGACGAGAGATCGGGGTCAAAGCACGCGACCGAAATCCCCAAAAACTAGCTTACGAGCACCAAAAGTGGTATGCAACCACAAAAGTGGTCTCCCGGACCACAGTGTTCCTCTAGGCAGAGGCAACAAGGTGTGGTTCAAAAATCACGCCAAACGGAGAACGTTAAGCGGTCCCGAGACAAGGCGCGCGGCCAAAGGCTCCAAAAATCGGAAACTAGTCTCCAAACGGGAAAAATGGTTTACGACCACAAAGAGATGGTCTACAAGACCTCTCCCTCCCTCCGGGAAGAGAAACAAGATTCGGTCCACAAACCGAGCCGAAGTACAAAAGAGTTCAGAGGCCCGGAGGCAAGGCTCTCAGCTAAAACTCCAGAGACTCGAAACGAGCACAACATGCACCATCACCGAGCGTTCAATCGATGACGTCTGAGTCTTAAGGTCGGTCAAAAATGGGGTGTCTATAAAGGCCGACCGCGAAGGGTGACTGAGTGAGAAGGGGAATGGCGGCGCGGGGGGCTCGAGACGCGGCGTGGCACGTGATGATGTGAAATGGAATAGATATGGAAGGGGAAGAGAGTAGTGGATCGTGGTCGTACACGTGGCACAATCCCGTAATAAGGAAAGTGATGCGTTAGCAGGAAATGAAGAGATAGGCTGATATAGGGCGTTGAAGAGGTGGGGGTGGAAGTTTTCGAAAATTTTCAAACTGGCGAAATTTAATCTTGACCCTTGGAATATAGGCAAACTGTGGGCATTTGGAGTTATTCGCTTTAACTACCTTATTGCAAAAAACCAACACATCCCAGAGGTGAACTCATTTGTTTCGTGTGACACGCCTCTGCAACATTTTGCGAACCTCCTTATGCCAGCGTCCGAAGCGATATGTAGACACATAGGACGAATGGCTCGAGATGAAGTGCCAACCGCAAGGCTTGACTCATTGGGAGATGACGACGCAGTGGAGTTGACGGAACAATATCGAGCGGAGCGGAGAAAGGAGAGGGGAACTGGGCAAGTGGCGCGGGCTCATCCAATGACAATGATCGCAGCCGCTAGGCCAATTAGCCAAGTGGAGCCGGACCACTGGCACACCAAAGCCGACAGATCTATGTTTACGGCGGAGGAGTTAGAGGAGGTACGGAGGAAGTATCAGATTCCTGTGGAGATAGAGCTGAGGCTGCCCACACCAAAGGAGAGGGAGTCAGATATGCGGCCGACAGAGTTTACGTTGTACGAGGAGGCACTGCGGGGAGGGGCTAAGGCTACCACTCCCCCGAATAGTGGTGGACGTACTTAACAAGCTAGAGGTGGCGCCAGGGCAGTTGATGTCGAACGCTTGGAAAATACTAATGGCCTGTGCGAGCGCCTGGCCGCAGGCTACCAGAGGGGCAACAATGACAGTGGAGGAATTCTTCTCCTGCTACAAGGCCTCCGGTTAACAGGAGACGTGGGTGACCTTGCAGGCAGTGGCGGGCCGAGGTCTAGTGGCAGGCTTGCCATCTTCGGTGAAAGAGGTGGAGGCCGAGATGGTTTTATGTATCAGCGAACGGTGGGAGAGGAGTTCGCACAACATGGAAAGTCCCCACAAAATCGGTGGAGCCAAAGTTAGATGTGGAGGCCGAAAATAGGGTGAAGAATGTGAAGGAGTGGAGGAAGGAGAAAGGGGTGAAATGGGATAAGCTGATCCTTCCTTTAACCCTTTTTGCTTTGAGACTGGGACCGCAGCCGACAGAGGAGGATCCGGCGAGGGAGGAGCTGGAGGTGCAGAGGAAGGTAGAGGAGGTGAAAGACAGGAGAGCGTTCTCTAAAGCGGACAAGTATAAGGAGACACAGTTGGGGCCTACCTCTAAACTGGTGATAAGGGAGCGGGTCCGACTGCGTCCCAAACCGCTAGGAGACAAAGACTTAACTGACTTTGCCCCACTGCTGGCCCCAGCGAACCCGCTGCCTCATCCACATATTACAATCACAGCATGCCTCATCCACATAAAATATAACAATTTGTGGTTCTTAAAATATAAAAACAATTCAAATCATCAAAATCATAAATAGAGCAGTAGTAAAGATTGTATGCCTCTATATTATTACATCTATATCTGTTTTTTAAAGATAAAAATCAACCAACATATATCATCTTTTTTATTTATTATTTTTAAAGTTAGATTTAAAAATATATATATATATAAATAACACATTTATTTTTTTTCAATTCAAAAAATATATTCAAGTTGAAAACTATTTTTAACAGAATATATTCAACAGAATATTTGAATTCCTTTTCAATTAAAAACATAAATAGAATATCTAAACAAATTGAAAACATAAAGTTTTACAAATTACTAGGGGGTATTTGTGGTTTGGCGGTTCGGTTGCGGCCAAAGGAATCTCAAATCCGTTATCTGTCGAAAACTAGGCGGATTGGAAAAAATCAATCCGCAACCGTCTGTTCGTCATCACGTATCTGTCTAAAATGCGGTGAATCGGTTCGATTAGTCGATTTAGACGGATCGATATATTCACTGCTCACCCTAATATTCAGCAACATCCATGAAACGATAAAGGTCTATAGTTAGTTGGGCTAGTTTTAATGAGCCACACATGGGCCTGTACTTTATGTAGGGGTCGTTGAATAGAAAATCAGTCCCGATTTAGAGTATTAAATTAAAAGCTCTAAAACCATCACTAATGAGGTGGCAAGTGTAACAATAAAATAAAAATAAATAGAGGTCAAACTATCATATCAATAGTGGGATTTATATGATATTATGTCATTAATAGTATTGAATTAGTGATATGAAGCATTTTTCAATGAGGAATTTTATGTACACTAAAAAATTAAGGGTCTTGCTACATCCCCCTAATTTCCCTCCCCCTAATCCCCCTAATTTCCATATCAAGTAAAAAAAAAAAAAAAAAGGAAACAGTTTCCCAAATTAGAAATTAGGGGGATTAGGGGGAGGGAAATTAGGGCTCCAAATCATTTTCCAAAAATTAATTAACTTTTAGTGTTTTATGTATTCAGCGACCTCCATGAAATGATAAAGGGCTATAGTTAGTTGGGCTAGTTTTAATGAGCCGCAAGTGGGCCTGTACCTTACGTAAGGGTCGTTGAATGGGAAATTGTATCTGCACTCAAAAATTAATTAACTTTTAGTGTTTTATTAAATTATTTAGGGTTATAATATATTCTTAGTATATTCTTTTCTTTTCTTTTTTTAAATTACTTATACCTAAATAAAACAAATTCAAAATTTTAAATTACTATTAGAAATTTTTGAAAAATCTTTCTTTTGTTGGCATACATACAATGAACACAATCAAGGAATTTAGTATCGACAAAAGAGGAAGACGAAGGAGAAAGAAAGGGTGAACTTCGCGTTTGGACTTCCATAATAGAACAAAGTGAATTTGTTTAATTTTGAAAGTCCGAACAATAATGACGAAAAATGAATTGAATATTCTCTTTTATGTAAAAAAACATAGATATCAATAATTTTACTTTGATATTTGTATGAATACTTATCTCCTCTTTGATGAATTGTTTTAAAAAATTATTTTGATTATTACTCTCATTCATTGTTTAATTTTGTTCAAACTTTATTCTATTTGCAAAGTAACAATATAATAAATAAAAAAGAACACTGAAATTGATGATGATGATGAGTTTTGGTAGGGTAACTTAGAGTTTTGGAGTGAGGAAGAAGAAAAAGAGGAGAAAATAATTAAAACTTGAGAAATAAGATGAAGAGATTTAGATAAGAATAATATGTATAATTGATTAAGATATATCATGGAAAAAATTATTTCAAAATTTAATATATACTATCCTTATTAATAAATTTATATTAAAATATAATAAGAATTTTAAATTTTAAATTTAAGGTTGCGTTGGGTTTAGTTTTAGAATTGTGATTTGAAAATAGAGTTGTATTTTGAGTTCGTGAGTTTTTGAATTATAATTTGAAAAGATAAAATTTGTTTGGTTATGAGTTTTGAATTGAATTTTATATTAAGTTTTGAATTTTTAAAATGAGTTTAGAAATGAGAAAAGTTGTTTGATTATGAATTTTTAAATGAGTTTTCAAAATTTAATTGAAAAACTTATAATTCATAATCAAACATACAACTCAAAACTCTATTAAAATTTATACTCAAAACTCACAATCAAACTCTTTTTATAATTCAATTCAAAAAAATAATTATTGCTGTGTGAGTGAATTTCCGATCACACTGCCCTCCTTAGTAATCCAGCTGTAGAACACAGGCAGAGCAGATGGCACCCTGTAATCTGCACAGAAAGAAAAGGCTCCGGCGGTGGTTCTTCCACCCGGGGGCACTCCGACGACCAAGTCAATATCTCTCAAAGATAAAACAAGTGCTTAAATTACTGCTCAAGACTAAAAATTGCGTACCTTAGACCCGCCGGGGGTGCCTCTCTTTTATAGTTTTTCTCTATCCTAGTCCCACTAGAAGTCCCACTTCCATGGACTCTAATTCTGGACTCATCTTGGACTCTTCAAGAGATAAGGATAGACTCCCCGAGAGTTTTACCTATATCCATCTCGTAGTCTTTCTTCTTTCTAGGACTCCTGTCCCTTATCCACTTATCTCGGATTCCGGTATCCTCGGAGATAACCTCGGCAACCCCGAGATCACCTCGGCGTAACTGTCGTGACACGTGGCACCTCGGCTGACACTTCGGTGTCACCTCGACCACGTGTTAGTACTCAGAAAATATATCCCCACAACTGCCCCCTAGGTTCTATTACCTCGGCATTCTGAGGTGATGGAACCTATATTCGAACTCTTTCTCGTACGTCGGCTCAAGAACTTTCTAGCTGAGATCATTTATCTTCAGGCCGACATGTCTTCATCTAAGAACAAGAATTCAGATCAATTTTCCTTCGCGCGTGAGCTGTCATGCACTATTTTTCAACCGTTTCATTGACGCGTTTTTTCCTTATTCGTTCGTGCTGGTGACGCGCCTGCAGGCCGTCTTTTCGCCGCTTGCACCGTCTGACGCCCGCGTTACCCTAGGCGCATTAAATGCTTCTGTTTTTGCCGCCGTTTCAAATTTTGACAAAAAGTCTTGCCTCCGGCTTTTGGCTCTTCACTTTTGCAATTGACTTCCTTGCTTTCTCTCTCTCTAAGCTCTCTTTTTTCCTTCGAATCTGCCATTGCCCCCAAGCTCTGAGTTCTGCAACCATCTCCATTTACCGTTTCTGCGAAGCTTTCGCCACTGTTGCCTCCGTCGCCTGACCTCGGCGAAGCTCATTCCGGCCTCACCTTTTCTGGTAAGCAACTGGCTTTTCCTCTCCAGTTCTTGATTATTCCTGAAATTTCTTGCAATTATTGTTCTGCTTCAGTATTTAATTTGCGAATCATTCACCTGAATGCGTCTTTATTTCTTGATTTTACATATGAACATTTGCACTGTTTTTCCTCTATTCTTGATCTTCCTGCTGATTCGCCGTGGCGCAAGGCCGAAGCTATCCCTCTCCCATTTCCTCCTCCTCCACCTTCAACTCAGGCTGAGGAAGAAGTTGAATCTGAATCCGAGGCTGAGGATGAAGACAAAGAGAATAAAGATAACGAGGCCTTGGTAAGGAAACCAAAGGATGCCAGTGAGACCAAGTCTCCTCCTGAGGGTGACCAAGTCATGGACTTAACCCTAGAGGAGGATGAGGAGGTTGAGAAGCTGCCCAAGGAAGCTACCACGGGCGTGCTGTCTTCTGACCTGCTTCTGGCTGAGAAAACTGTTGAGAACACTCTGGCCGAGATCGACGCCGAGATTGTGGCAGATAAGGAGGCCGAGGTCGTAGTAGACATGGATGCTGAGACTGTGGTAGGAGAAGACGCAGAGGTTCTGAAGCAAAAAGATGCCGAGGTGGTTCTGCCAGAGCCTTCGGAGGTTTCAGCCCAACCATCTGTTCAAGTTGAAGAAGTTTGAATGTCTTTTGTATTTTCTTCTTTGTATTTTGTTTCCTTTCTTTGTTCTTTGGATAATGTAAGCTTCATCCTTTTGGCCGATGTGCCTTTTTGTTGCTTAAGAACAATTCACTTCAGCTAGGCCATTGTGCCTTCTTCATATACAACTGTTTTTATCTTTATCCTTCAGTCTGTAATTCTCCATTGCTTCTGTATACTTAGAATATTTCGCATGATTCATATAATTCTTCCCTTGCACAATCTTCTCGGGGTTTCATACCTCGGGTATAACAACTCGGGTATGATAACTTCAAGTTTTACGTCGGCAAGATACTGACTTGTAAATTGCTGTAAACTGCTGCAAATTTCAACAGATGATAACATGTCGGCTTAATTTCAACTCGTAAATTGCTACAAATTTCAATAAGTAAAGATAAGGAATTTATCTCAACTTAACTTTAACTTGTAAATTGCTACAAATTTCAACAAGTAAAGATAAGGAATTTATCTCAGCTTAACTTTAACTTATAAATTGCTACAAATTTCAACAAGTAAAGATAAGGAATTTATCTCGGCTTAACTTCGGCTAAGCTTTACTGTCTTCTCTCTGCCCCCAATGTGAACCTAAGTTCCACTTGGGTTCTCATTATTAAAAGACAACTGTGCATAGTTTCATAAGTTGTGAAAAATTCTGCTAAGATTTTATTCATCATATCGGCAAAAAATCAAACAGACATCTAATGATAGAAAAACTTTAAATTACAAGTGTTCCATGGTCTAGGCAGTGCTTTGCCATCATTATCCTCGAGCCGATATGCCCCATTTCCTAACACCGAAGTGATTCTGTAGGGACCTTCCCAGTTTGGGCCAAGCTTGCCGTCCCTGGGGTCCTTCTTATTGCCGATGACTTTTCTCAAGACTAGGTCGTTGACTTGAAAATCCCTTGGATTGACCTTCTTGTTGTAAGCTTTGGCAAGCTGTTGCTGGTATGCTGCAAGCTGAACTGTAGCTTTTTCTCTTCTTTCTTCTAGTAGATCCAGATCTCGGGCTAAGAGCACATCATTAGTCCCGTTCTCAACTCCCTGTGTTCTGATCCCTGGGATGCCGATCTCCAATGGAATGACTGCTTCTGTGCCATAAGCCATGGCAAAGGGGGATTCCCCTGTTGATCTTTTCGGCGTAGTGCGATATGCCCAAAGCACGTTTGGCAATTCGTCTACCCACTTTCCTTTTGCTGCCTGCAGCCTCTTCTTTATCCCATCCAGAATTACTTTGTTGGATGCTTCGGCTTGCCCATTACTTTGGGGGAAGCTTGGTGTTGAAAAGTAATTCTTTATCTTGAACTTGGCACAAAAATTCTTGATGAGTTTGCTGTCAAACTGTGTCCCGTTGTCGGCAACAATTGCTCTTGGAATCCCAAATCTGGTGATGATGTTTTCCAGATGAAGTTCTTCACATCCACATCTCGGATTTTAGCAAGAGGCTCTGCTTCTATCCACTTTGTGAAGTAGTCTGTTGCCACTAGCAGGTACTTCCGCTGCCCAGTTGCTTGGGGCAATTGTCCAATGAGATCCATTCCCCATTGGGCAAATGGCCAAGGGCTGGAAACCGGGTTCAGGTCGGCAGCTGGCTGATGTATCAAAGGTGCAAACCTCTGGCATTGTTCACACTTCTTCACATAGGCTTCTGCATCTTCTTTACATATAGGGCCACCAGTACCCCTGGGTAATGGCCCTGTGAGCTAACGATCTGCCCCCTGCGTGGCTTCCACAAACTCCTTCATGAATTTCATATAGAAAATCCTCGACCTGAAGAGGGTGTACACACCTTAAAAGAGGTCCAGTGAAGGATCTTCTGTAGAGATGTCCTTCTGCTGTCAGACTGAATCTTGCCGAATTCAATCTGACCTTGTGTGCTTCCTTTCGATCTTCTGGCAGCTTTCCCTCTTTTAGGAATGCAATAATTGCATCCATCCAGCTTGGTCCCATGTTCACACATAATGCCTCTTGCATCGTGTTCGTGCTCTATGCTCGGGCCTTCTAGGGTAATCGATCATTATTGTCCTTGTCTTTCCCGTCTGCATGGAACTTGCTAAGTTGGCCAACGCGTCGGCGTGGTTGTTATCATCTCGGCTGACCTGAAGAAGTCGGCAGTTTTGAAACATGTCTGCCAGTCTGATGACTTCTTTTGCGTATGCCGACATCCTTTCATCTCGGGCAGCGAACTCTCCTGTAGTTTGATTCACTATAAGTTGTGAATCACAAAAAATTATTACCTCATCTGCCTCTGCTGCTGCTGCCAGCTTCAATCCAGTAATCAATGCTTCATATTCCGCTTCATTGTTCGAGGCTTTGAACCCCAGTCGAATGGACTGCTCCAATATCTCTCCATCGGGGGATATTAACACTACTCCTGCCCTTGCCCCCTGCCGGTTTGAGCTCCCATCAACAAAAAGTTGAAAGGAGTCGCCGATGTAAATGCTGCATGGTCTGAGCTTTTCCTTCCTTGGTTCTTTAGCCTTTGGTTGGGCTGATCCTTCTTTGTTTGGACACCGCTCATCTCGGCTCAACGGAGCCCGATGTTCGATATATTCTGGCGAGAACTCGGCCACGAAGTCGGCCAAGACTTGGCCCTTTATTGCTGTTCTTGGCCTGAACTCCAGGTCATATTGGCCCAAAACTATGGCCCATCTTGCTATTCTTCCAGTTAAGTCTCCTTGTTGCAACAAGGATTTTAATGGGTGCTCTGATAGAACCACTATCTTATGAGCCTGAAAATAATGGTTTAGCTTTTTCGAGGCCATTACCAAGGCCAGCATTAATTTCTCCAGTGGTAAATACCTTGTTTCTGCATCGGCCAAGGTTTTACTCACATAGTAAACAGCCTTCTGCTCTCCCTTCTCTTCTCGGATCATCACAGCACTGACTGCGTGCTCTGAAACTGCTAAGTATAAAAACAGCTCCTCTCCAGGTTGAGGTGTTGAAAGGACTGGGGCCGTGGTAAGATATTTCTTCAGGTCGGCCAGAGCGACCTCACATTCCTCCGTCCATAGAAAATCCGTGGCCTTTTTCACCAGATTGAAAAAAGGCTTACACTTGTCCAAACTTCGGCTTATGAACCTGTTTAGGGCTGCGACCCTTCCAGTAAGCATTTGAACCTGTTTTGCCGATGTCGGACTCTGTAATTCCATAATGGCCTTGATCTGGTCTGGGCTGGCTTCAATGCCCCTTCTAGTCACTAGGTATCCCAAGAACTTACCGGATCCGACTCCAAACGCGCATTTTGATGCGTTTAGTCGGAGCCGATATGTTTTGAGTATGTCAAAGACCTCTTCTAGGTCAGCAAGATGATCCTTTAGTTCCTTGGTCTTCACGACCATGTCATCAATGTAGACTTCTACTGTTCGGCCAATCAAGTGTTTGAACATCTTTTTACCAGCCTTTGGTAAGTTGCTCCTGCGTTCTTCAACCCAAAAGGCATGACTTTGTAACAATACAGACCTTTGGGAGTGATAAACGCTGTCTTCTCCTCATCCGGGGGTACATGGCTATCTGGTGATACCCCTATATGCATCCAGAAGCTCATTCTTCCTGTCCCGACGTGGCGTCCACCAACTGGTCGATCTTTGGCAGAGGGAAGCTGTCTTTGGGACAAGCTTTATTCAAGTTTGTAAAATCTACGCAGACCCTCCACTTGCCATTCTTTCTTCTTTACTACCACGGTGTTTTGATAACCAGTCGGATAGTTGGCTTCTCTGATGGCCCTGGCCTCCAGAAGTCTGTCTACTTCTTCCTGCAGCCCGGCTGTCTCCGGACTTCAGCCTTTTCGGCGCACTACTCTCGGCCTCATGGTGGCCCCTTTTTGATCCTTCCCCGCAGGATGCATCGAAGACAATATCCGCCCCGGAACATGCCGATGTTCTTTGGGGTCTGCTTCCTTCTCGCGACATGTCCTTCGGGACTCTTCTCTTCTCTCTCTCTCTTCTCGCTCTTCTCGGCCGACTTCCCTAAGGGTCGGTGAGAGTGCCTTCCACTCCTTGTGTGCTGTGGTGCTTCGGGGATTTCTTTATGCCCTTTCTCTTCTGGGCGTTTGCTGCTGGCATTGGTGTGTCCTGTAGCGGTAGGTCGGCTGCATGACGTTATTTTGCATCATGAAGTTGACGACCGATTGAAGGTCTGCCAACATTGTTTGCCATCTCCTTTACTTCTTCGTCCTCCTCAGACATCTGTCTTTCTAGTCTGAAGATCGTCCTCGTTATAGTATTTGCCCTTGTCCGCTTTCTTTGTTTGTTCGCCATCTTGGCCGACGCCCTTCTCTGCGTGATTCTGATCACAGCTTCTTTCGTTGTGGTCTCCTCCTTCAGCGTTAGGGTCGACGGGTCTTCCACTCCCAGCAGGAGTGTTGTCCCCAATCTTTTCCTTCTGCGTGTTACTGGCCATCTACTCTTCTTTCGTTTCCCACAGACGGCGCCAAATTGTGTGAGTGAATTTCCGATCACACTGCCCTCCTTAGTAATCCAGCTGTAGAACACAGGCAGAGCAGATGGCACCCTGTAATCTGCACAGAAAGAAAAGGCTCCGGCGGTGGTTCTTCCACCCGGGGGCACTCCGACGACCAAGTCAATATCTCTCAAAGATAAAACAAGTGCTTAAATTACTGCTCAAGACTAAAAATTGCGTACCTTAGACCCGCCGGGGGTGCCTCTCTTTTATAGTTTTTCTCTATCTTAGTCCCACTAGAAGTCCCACTTCCATGGACTCTAATTCTGGACTCATCTTGGACTCTTCAAGAGATAAGGATAGACTCTCCGAGAGTTTTACCTATATCCATCTTGTAGTCTTTCTTCTTTCTAGGACTCCTGTCCCTTATCCACTTATCTCGGATTCCGGTATCCTCGGAGATAACCTCGGCAACCCCGAGATCACCTCGGCGTAACTGTCGTGACACGTGGCACCTCGGCTGACACTTCGGTGTCACCTCGGCCACGTGTTAGTACTCAGAAAATATATCCCCACAATTGCAAAAATAAAATTTTTATTTAAAAATTTTTAAAAATTCCAAAAATGTATTTTTATTTAAAATATTAAAAATACATTTATTATTTTTTGTTAAAAAAATATCCTGCTAGTGCTTTAAAATTACTTTTGATTGTATATTTAGTTGGATTTTTTTTTTAATTGTTTTGTTTAAATTTTTTTATTTTTTATTTTTTAAAAATTATTGTGACAAATTAATTTTTTTTAAATTAATTTTTGTTAATTTTAAATAAATTGCCAAATAATTTGTCATTTTGATTTTAAAAAATAATTTCTATATTCAAATAACAGGTGCAAAAAAAAATATATATATTTTGGTCAATCGCCGGACGTCCCAATCTGCTCTTTTCAAAATTTAAAATTCAAAAACTCTCCCAATCTGCTCTTTTCAAAATTTAAAATTCAAAAACTCTCTCTTCTGCCAAAAATATTCTCAAAGAAGTTTTGAAATATAGTCTTAAAATTAATTTTTAAAAACTTAAATAAAATAAAACATTAAAACGTATGAATAGAATCATGTTTCAAGAGTTAACCCAAGCATAGCCTAAATTTAACTGACAACAATGATTTAGGCCATTAAAAAATATATTATTAATAAAACTAATACATTAGAAATGACAAAAAAATAAATAAATAAATAAAATAAGACATAAAAAGTGAACGGAACCCACTACCACATCATTAATGCTCCACCCAATGCTTCCAAACATTTTTCTTTAACTAGTAGCTTGTGCGTTCAAATAAAATGGCGCCCGTTGAATCGAAAAGACAACCTTGTCACTCCAACTGGCTTTTGTACTAGTTCACTTCACACACGGATTTTTTTGTGACTTTCAGTGTATGCCTTTCGCCACTCCTTTGCCAAAAAACACCAAAGAAACCCCCCAAAACAAC
The DNA here is from genome assembly GCA_030407325.1 of Camellia japonica. Taxonomy (NCBI): domain Eukaryota; kingdom Viridiplantae; phylum Streptophyta; class Magnoliopsida; order Ericales; family Theaceae; genus Camellia; species Camellia japonica. The sequence continues at coordinate 9,324,837 of JAPPVO010000032.1, read as the reverse complement.
TTCATATATATATATATATATATATATTCACAACCAAACAACTCAAATTTTATTCACCCAAAAAAAAAAAACCAACTCAAATTCAACATAATTAATTATATTAAAATAATAATAAAATATGGGTAATCTTTAATCCTATTGGATTAAATTAAATTTGATTAAACTTGAAAATAAAAGCTGTTTTTTTTTAAACATAATTGTTTGGTTTGGTTTTTGGAGAGTTGTTTTTGAAAAAAATTTGGGAGAGTTGTTTTTGAAATTTTTTGGTTTGTTTGGTTATATATTTTGAAAGTAGTTTTGGAGTTTGAGAGTTTTGGAGTTTGAGAGTTTGGGATGATTTGATATTTTGTTGCAATTGAGTAGATGTGTGTGAGAGAAAAAGTGATTGAGAATGAGAGAGGAGAGAGAAAAAGTGATTGATTGATGTGTAAGAAAGAGAGAGTGATTTTGAAAATTTTTTGAGAAAAATCTCAAACCAAACAATTTTTTGAAAATTTTTTTCTAAAACTCATCTCTAAAACTCAAACCAAACATACCCAATATTTGTTTTTAATATTTGTTTTTTTAGCCCTTTTTTTTTTATTATAGTGTTTTTGGTGAAAATTATAATAACAGTTCGATAGGTATGTGAATACATGTCATTTTCCTCCTTGAATAATTCAACACGAAGTCTCAAACGCGGCTTTGAATGCGCTCCACCCATCTCCTACCAAATGCTCCCCCACGAACGTGACAGCCTGCAAACAATTTTTAATTTTTTTTTTCATTTTGTATAATACTTTACTCTTAAGGCCAAATTTGATTGTCCAATTAGATTGCCTACCATTATGAGTATGGTGAGATAAAAACTGTATTTGAATTATGAATTTAAATAGATATTTTAAAAAAAAAAAAATTTAAATGAAATGAAATATATTTACATTTCACATATATTTTACATAATTTTTTTATTTTTTATTTTTTCTTTTTAAATCTATACTAAAATTCATAATTTAAACGCAATATAAATGATGAGATTTCTAATACTGTAACGATATCAAATTGGAAAAATAAGATTAGTTATATATGTTTATATACTGATGTTGTATAATCTTATTGGGTTGAAATGAAATTTTAGAAATTATGGGGTTGTTTGGGGTGTCTTAAATAAGTGTACTTTTTGTCTTTTTGGACTAAAAAGTTGAGAGAAAAAATATAGATGTTTGGGTTAACTTTTTGACTTTTCATGAAAAAATATGTAATAAAAAATTGTAAAAATTGGTTTGTAAAGGAAAATTAGGATTGAGAGTTGTGCAGTTGTAATTGTTGACTTTTGATGAATAGTATTAACTTTTTAACTTTTTGAGTAACTTTTTGACTTTTTAACTGTTTTTACATACCCCAAACTTGACCTCAATACTTAATGATCTTTAACCGTCAAATCTATGGGACTGGATTGTAAATTATAAATCCTCGTGAAAATGTTAACAATTCTATAATGCTCTTATTTTCATACCATTTTTACAATTGAACAAAATTTATGTAGAACCCAAGTATTAGTTGAGACAAATCCTAAACATCCTCATAACAATCGCTCATGCTAATTCATACATTCACTTGATCATATTACTAGTCTATCACCGATGCTATGCACGAGATAATTATAGATATTTATATTTATTTTAATTTTTTTTTAATATATAATTATATTTTTTAAGATTTTTTTATAAAAATAATTAAATAATCTTATCACTAATCATAGTATACAGAAGAAATTAAAAAGGCTACTGCAGTAACTATGAATAGGCTGTATCTATAATTATTTGTATGAGGGGATTTTAAATGCTAATGAGGGATTTTGACCAAATCAATAAATGCAGGCATGTGGATTGGAAAAAGTTAATAAATGCTGATCAGAGGATTTTGACCAAATTAATAAATGTTGAGGTTTTTTTTTTTAAAAATCAAAAATTTAGAAAGTTAAGATTGAGAGATTGGACCTCCCATAAGGCTTGGGGTTTAGAAACCCCATTTTCCTTAATATATTTACAATTATCTATATATGTAAACTGCGATTTTTAAATGTCTTTTTTTTTTCCTTTTTTATGTTATATTAAAGTTTAATATTTTGATAATAATCATATGTGTTGGACTTTTCAAGGAATTAAATGTCTTCTTTTTTTATTATATTATATTAAAGTTTAATATTTTGATAATAATCATATGTGTTGGACTTTTCAAGCATTTTTTTTTATGCTTGTTCTTAATGCATTAAAGTGTTATTATAAGGGATAATAATCATATGTGTTGGGACTTTTCAAGGAATTCATATGTATTGGATTTCAAAGAATTTTTTTTATGCTTGTTCTTAATACATTAAAGTGTTATTATGATGGTAAGACTTGGGGGTTAGGAGAAGTTAATAAATGCTAAGGTTTTTTTTTTAAATCAAAAAATTAGAAAATTTAGATTGAGAGATTAGAACTCCCACAAGACTTGGGATTAAAAACCCCTTTTTACTTAATATATAGTATAGATAACATACATTTATTCCAATGTATGTTCTTTTTTTTAAAATTTTTTATTGATCAGTTCTAACGTATGTGAATGCACAATTTTACATAAATATTATTACACATTTATTATTATTTTCCAATTCAAAACATTTGTCACTACAATATATATGTCATTTGGCCTTGTTTGGCAAGTGAGTTTTTAGCTAAAATCTATAAAAAGAGAAAATATGTTAAAATATAAAATGTTACATTAAATTGATAATCATTTAATTTTTTATTTCACAAATATCACATCAAATTATAAAAAAAATCCATGCATCTTCTTAAATACAAAAATTTCAACTTATTAAAATAATCAAAAATTAAAGGGTAAATTACATTGACACCCCCTTGAGGTTTGATCCAATTACTATTCACCCCTGACGTTTTGAAAATTACATTCCTATCCTTATGGTTAATAGTCTCATTTCACAAACCTCCTACTTATATAAAACGTAACAACTCCTAGTAAAAAAAAAAAGAAATTACATTAAAAAAAGAAGTAAAGGAAAGGGGAAAAAAAGAGAAAGTAAAGTAAAGCAAAGTAAAAAAAGAAAGAGTGCATGAATTCAATATCTTTATTCTGTCTCAATAATTACAATGATAAGGGTTTAATATAATTTTTCAAACAAAAAAAAGTGATATATATTAAATTCAAATCTCAAAAAATATAAGTGTAATTTATCTAAAACTAAAATAGTCAACCTCAGAAATGAGACTTTTGTTTGTGCATATAATCATTCGACCAACTCATCATGCTGATGTGGCACATTCTGACTTTGTCCATCTTATTTCCCTTCACGTGCAACCCCATTTCCTTACATATGGCTTTTCCAGAACCATCGCAACAACCTTCCTATCCCAATAATGACATCATATTACATTACACAAATTCACATTAGATAGTAAAAATTCCCTCCTAGATTAGTACTAAAAGTTAATTAATTAGTACAAGATTAAGATATATATAGAGTGTCCTAAGTTCCTGTCATGGTTTGACTTGGGCTTCTGGTGTGTTTTAACAAATTTTTTTATTGCAATTTAATATGAGTTAGGTATGGGCAAATAATAGAAAAATAAAAAATAAAATTTGATCAAGAAGCACTAGCATTTATTCTGATTTGTTAAAGCAACAATCACTTTGAACAATGATATGGTCGGTTATTAGCTGAGATATGTATATATATATATATATATATTACTTTTGAAATGCATGTATTTAAATTTAAATTCAAGATTATAATTATAAATAAGTTGAGTCAAATCAAATAGTGGGTTGTTTTAAGGGAAAATATCAAATCATTAGTTTTTGAAATGAATAATTACAAATTAGTAATAAATTTTTCTGGGATTTTATAATTATCTTTGAAAAATTAGACTAAAATGTTATTTTCTCTTGTTTTAATTTGACTTAAAAATTTAATAATGTATTTAAGTTTGACTTATTTAAATGAGTTTTTGTCAAATTAAACTCTAAACTGAGGCTTATTTTGAGAACATGAGCTAAAAGTCAAAAGTCAGCTTTTAATCCATTTTGAGTCATATCACTTCTCACATAAAATAGAAAAAAAAAAAAAAAAAAAAAAAAACTAAAAAAAATCAAAAAGTCAACTTTTAACCATCTTCCCAAAACACCCCTAAGTAATGAGTTGTTTACTTGAATTATAAAATATATTCAAATTTTGAGTTGATTTCAAACAAATCAAACACGAATTTTACTAGAATAATTTGATTAAATTTTCAAATCCTATTCTAAATATGCTTTATTTTGCTGGGTTGGCTTGGACTCTTTCACTCCTGGCTCTGCTGGATTGTCAATCGGTGAACAATATAATGAAGTAGCACATGGCCTGATTTTGTTAATTTTAGTTTCCAAACAATGTATAATTGGGTTGTACTTCATTAATTTTAGTGTATAATTGGGTTGTACCTTCTTTTATCACCGTTTGGGAAGATAAGTTTGTGACTTTTTTGGTTATTTTAGTCACAAAAGACAAAATAGGTTATTTTAGCCACAATAAACAAAACATCACATTCAACCCATAATTATTACACTCTTCTCTCACAAAAAAAGTTAAAAAAGCAAAAAAGTCAAAAAGTTCTTCATAGACCAAGCTTTTTAACTCAGGCCAAAATAGTCAAAAAGTCAACCCACTTCCCAAACGACACCAAATTTTATAACAAACTTCTTTTTTGTCTTATTTGATAATAAAAAACATTTACGACCAATTAGGACCAGATTTTTTTATTTTTTTGTTTCTAATAGTCTTGAGTTTTTCTACATTCGAGATAGTTCTTTGAAAGTTTTTTTATTTTTTTATTAACAATGTTACAGACCACTAAATTCCTACTACTAACATCACCATTAATGATGTGAAAAGCAAAAAAAAAAACAAAAAAAACAAAACTAAGACACAAAATACATGTGGCAGTGGGTGGGACCCACTGCCACATAATTAGAGCAACCACTAATTAGTGGTCTGCATCATTTTTCTTTGAAAAATATTTAAGACTCATAATTTTTTTTACAATTGTACTCAAGATAGTGCGATATTATATGTGTTAATTTTTAATTTGTTACCCATCAAATGATATAGGATCAAATTCTCTTGACACATCATTATGAGTGAATTTGTGAAAAAATTATTTGGTGCTCTTAAGATATCACGTAGCGATATCTCTCACTAATTACAAACATCCATACCATCTCTTCCATCAATCAAAATATTATTAAAATATCACGCGATAATATCCAAAACTAACCAATTACTTGTCGAATTTGTGGGTTCAAAAATGAATCTCCTATCAATACAGTTGGGCGAAGTGGGAATCTAAGTACATTTTTCACGTTCCTTTTAATTTAACGAATTTTTTTCCTTTTATTTTTTCTGGTTATTGCTTGGTTTCTGGGTCTCTTTCACTGCCACTTTCATTAATGGAAAAAGGTTTGCATTGTGCAAAGGCCATCGTTTTCACATGTGAAATTGTGGTCCTCTTGTCTTGTTTTTAGCACTCTGAGTAGTCTAATTTCACAATGACGGTCATAATAATCTTGTGAATAAATCTTAATTGCATAAAATGTCAATGTCTACAAGGAGATCTATTTATTAATAAATGAGTACGAGACTTATTCATTTGTGTTTGAGAGTGAAAAAAAAAAGGAAGTAAAAAATGAAATTATATTTTGTATTTTTATATATATTTTTTACACTAGTTTAAAAGAAATTTTTTATATTTTTTAATCTAAAGTTCTAAATTAAATAAATAAATAAATTTAAGCCAACACCAAACAAGAGCATGACCATCATATTAAGCTTATTTGGTGCAAAAGTTTACAAGACTACTTATAATTTATTATTTTTGAAATTTTGTAATGGTGTATTTGATGCAGCTTATAGTATGAGTAAAAAATTTAAATAAATTAAAAAAAATATGATAGTGTTTTAGTTTTCACTTTTACCTTATAAAAATTATACCAAATAAGCCAATTAAATGATACCATTGATCATTTCCCAAATCCAAACTATATGGCAACTACCAATAATAATTTAGAAAACACAAGTGCTAATTAGTTTGCATTGAGTTTGTAGGTAAAAATATGTTGGAAATAAGTACAAATCTTAAAAAATATTTAGAGATTGATAAAAATGTTTTAAAATTAATAGAAAAAATGTCTCACATTATTTTATTATTATTTTTTAATATGTTGGAATAAGTTCAAATTGTTAAACAAATATTTTAAAATTAATGAAATAGTTTAAAATTAGTAAAATAATATCTTCGCATAATTTTAAATGATTTTAAATGAAACTATTGCAATGAAATACATTGCTTTGTATAACACTATTAAAATAAATAAATTATACTCTACTTTTTCACATTAAATTTTGCAGATGTTCAAGCTAATTATATAACACCAAAAAAAAAGAAAGTATAACACTATTAAAATAAATAAATTATACTCTACTTTTCCACATAATTTTAAATAATTTTAAATGAAACTATTACAATGAAATACATTGCTTTGTATAACACTATTAAAATAACATTGCCTTGTGTAACCCTATCAAAATAAAAAAATTATAGTCTACTTTTCCACATTGCTTTGTCATATATAGTTGTAGTTACACATTACTGTACTTAGAAAAGTCAAATAGGTAAAAAAAATTTGTGCGTGTATATTATAAAAAAATAAAAGGATAACATATTTGAGTGTGTGATGATACATACATACAACATATGTCGAGCTTGCCTTTAAGACAGCTAAGATGACAATCTTGAAGGCTCACGCTTCACTCTTGAAATTTGATTGGAATTAATTGTTAGATTTGACATTAATAATTTGAACCATTTAGTGTGTAATTCTCGTTGAGTATTTTATTCTCGTAAAAAGATTATATTAATCGAATATTAATAATTATTTGATTATATTAAATTTGTATTTGCGGTAACTATAATTTTAAAACAAAATTATTAACAAAATTGTGATTTAATTAAGCGATTATTGATATCTGATTATTTGATTTTTTTATAAAAATTAAATACTCAACAAAATTTATACATTAAATAATTTAAATTATCAATGTGAGCTCCATTATGAATCCATAGAAATATAACTACACGCTCTAAATAAAAAAATCTAACTGTAGAAAAGCTGTTCCCCTTGCCTTTTGTAACTGAGTTGGACCCATCCTACTCACCCAAAAAACACAAACAGAGTTGGACCTATCCGTTGTGGGTCCTCGGACAATGTGACCCGTTTTGCGTGTACCGGTACCCACCCATCCCTGACGACTGACACACTTATCAATCCCGATTGGTAGCTCGAGAGAGAGTGGCTCGAGCATGGCTCGACAAAAAAACGACACCGTTTTGGTTTTTTTTTTTTCTCTCTTCTTCTTCACGTTTTTCTAAGTAACAAACTTCCAGATCAAAGCCATCTCTATTAAAATTGAATCTAGTAAAGGGTGGCTTTCAGTTGGTGAAAACATAAACTTCCAGATCAAGGCCATCTCTGTTACAGTCAATCTTATAAATCCTATCAATCAAGGCCATCTCTGTTACAGAGAAAGAAAGAAAAGAAAATTTCTTATTTCTAAAAAGCCATCTCTCCATCAAGGCCATCTCTCCATCAAGATCAACATCAACAAATTTTTTTTTTGTTCATCAACATCATCAGATCTGGGTCTGACAATTTTTTTTTTTTTTTCCTTCATCCTCAGATTTTGAAATCAGCAACAACATCATCATCATCTTCATCAACAAAAAAAAAAAATTTACCATTAATCCTCAAATCCAGATCATCATCATCTTCATCATCTTCAACGTCATCATCATCTTCATCAACAAAAAAAAAAAAATTTACCTTTAATCCTCAAATCCAGATCTGGTTCGGTTCCTTTTCTCCGTGAAAAAGAAGGGGCTGGGTCTGATGATGATGATGGGTCTGATGATCCGGAACCGAACCAAGGAGCTGGGTTTGGTGAAGAATTAAGAAGAAAAAGAAGGAGCTTCTCCTTTTCTTCTCTTCCCCTCTTCCTCTTCTCTCTTCTCTCTCCCCTCGTCTCTTCTTTCCCTCTCTTACAGAGAAAGAAAGAAAAGAAAAAAAAAATACCCAAAACGACGTCGTTTTGGGTATTCGGGCCAAATTCGAGCCAACAAATTCGAGCTACGGATCATTTTTGCATATTTCATTCTCCACAGCATGACCTGTGCAACAGAGTCAGTTTACTTACGCAATGTTTGGCTCTACCCCAAAATAATGATAAATAAAGAAAAATCATTTTTTGTTCAAAAATATTTTGGTTGATAGTTTTTAATTTATTTAACTGATAATTGAAAAATAAATAAATTTATATTTGTATAAACTAAGAGAATGTGACTTGTGTAACAAAAAATTCCTACATCATCATTCCAAAAATGATAAATTATTTCGAAAGTTGTCTTACTATTATCCCACTCTACCCTCGCTAATTTCTAAATTTTCTCTAGTAATTCTATATGTTTAGTAATAAATCATGGAATGAATCAAGAACACTTGGTACATTTCATATTGACCCTGTTTAATGTAGCTTAAATAAATTGATTATAACTTATTTTGATTTGCAAATTTATGTTAAATTATTTAGTGCAATTTCAACTTATAACTTATTTTTTTAAAAACAATAAAGGGAAAATTATTTATAAGCCCTATTAGGGACGCTTATGCTACATATGATCCTACTAAAAAACTTATGTTCTCATAAGTTCTATGGAAAATTTGTTGACACATTTACCCTCAATATTAGTTGTTAATATCATAAATAATAATAAAACCATATATAGGAAATTGAATATTACCATAGATCATATCTATATAAACGTAACGTAACGTGACGCCTACATAAACGTAACGTGACACTTGTACGTAACGTGAGACTTACATAAACGTAACGTGACACCTATGATCTATAGGAAATTGAATGTTGCCATAAATCATATCTATATAAACGTAACGTAACGTGACACCTATATAAACGTAACGTGACACCTATGATCTATGGCAACATTCAAATTTCTATATAGGAAATTGAATGTTACCATAGATCATATTTATATGAAACGTAACGTGACACCAACATAAACCAGCAACATTTTCACATTCAATTTAAAAAAATAAAAACTCATTAAGTTTGCGAAACGTAACGTGACACGTTACGTTACATTTATGTAGGTGTCACGTTACGTTTATGTAGGTGTCATGTTACGTTACGTTTATGTAGGTGTCACGTTACGTTACGTTTATGTAAGTGTCATGTCACGTTACGTTTATGTAGGATCTTGTGGAATACATTCCTATCTAAATAGGACTTGAGACTCTATAAGAAATTACACAGAAGTTAGCCTAGCATAAGTGTCTGAAAAAAGATTTATAAATAAGTCTCCCAAAAATTAATTATTTGAAATTAAAAAATAAATATTTTTAACTTTTACTTTTAATTATAAACTTTAACTTATAATAAACTTTAACAAATATGACCATTTCCTAACTCCCACAATTAGCACTCTGCAGTGTCAACTTTTTTTTCCTTTTTTTGGGGGGTATGATTATGTGACCCCTTTTTAAAGCTGGTTTAGGAATATGTGTTTTTAGTAATTTTTTTGGTTAAAATATAATGTAAAAAAGATTAATATGTTTTGGATGACCTTTTAATTTTTTACAAAAAAAAAAAGTGCAAAAATAAGAGAAAAAAAGAAATTTTTGACTTTTTGATATAACTTGGTGACTTTTTTGATTTTTTTTAATAATTTTTTGACTTATTAACTAAAATCACCACTTGCCAAACAAGGTTTTAATGCAAAGCTTCATTTACAAGTATGAGTTTTGTGGGGATATGGTTTGGAAATACTCTTCAAATCCTGGGAGACGCTAGTGATCCTCAGCTAGTCACCTGAAAAGATACCAACACTCCGGTCGAGGGTGCCGGAATTAGCACTCCGACAAACAAGTTAGTTTAAACACTCAGGATAGCTTGTTTACTAAGTTAAGTGAAGTAATTCTTACATACTTTTTTCAACCCATTGTTCCTGTATTTATACCTGTTCCTTTTGATCCTCGGGGCCAGGGTCTACTTTTTAATCATTGTCCTTTCTATTATTCGGCCCTAAGGATTTACACTTATTCGGCACATTTGTTATATTCGGCTTCCCACTCTCGTAGGATACAGCCGATTAATATCAGTCTTCCAATGGGACGCACCTTCTGATTTTTCCATATATTCGGCCCCCACAATTGCCCCCCGAACTCCCCATTGACGGTAATTAATCGGCGTGTTGGGTCTTGAATTGGAAAAGTTAAAATAGGTCAGGCGGTTTCGCGTACCCCAATATAGATGTCAGGATGCGCACACCTTTTCGTTCATCATTACACTTTCCCGCCTCATTCGTGCGTCTCGCATTTATTGTGATTTGAAATTTCAGTCCTTTTGAATGCATAGTTCGTCGAGTATTCGAGACTCTTGGACCGCCAGCGGATATCCCTTCTCTGACTCACATTTTCTGCAACTCTTCTCCGTCTACCCTCATCCCCCTTGCTCCTCGTAAGTCTTCTTCTATTTTCTTTGCAATCCCACTTTCTGTTTGTTATTTTAATTTTGGCGAACCCTTTATTCCCCGTGAAAATGGCTAAACACTTGAAAGACCTCCTTTCTGAGGGTCGTGTTGCCGGATTCCGACGACACTTTTCCATCCCTGACGATGTTCATCTATCTCTAGTGACGGACAACACTCTGGATATGGAGAGAGAGGATCGAAATTCAATCGTTTTTCCTCTCTTATCCATTGCAGAGGGCGGGGTTCGTTTTCCCCTTCATCCATTCCTTAGGGTCGTCCTCCACTATTGGGGTCTGATTCCCTCTCAGCCCAACGTGAACTTTTTTCGAATCGTAATGGGGATCGTAGAGTTGAATCGGCGCCTCAGGATCGATCTTGGCATTCCGCCCATTCGGCACTGCTATGCACTAGCCAAATCTTCCGGTCGGCTTGGGCGGTACTTTCTTAGGGCCAAGGATACTGACCATCATTTGGTAACCATGTTTACCAGTTCTGGTAAGCGTGTGGATGACGTAATGGTCAATATCCGAGGGAACTGCGAATTTGGCGAAGGCGAGGGTCGCCTAGACCCTATTCCCAGACGGAGGGGTGAACCAGGTTGCCGTGTGTCTCCTTGTATTTGCTGAACTTTTCTTTTACTTGGCCTTCTCTCCGTGTCTAACCCTTTGTCTTTGCAGGCAGTAATTTGAAAAAGATTCTGGTTTCTACTGACGACGCAGTCCTTACGTAGATTGCGACTGCACTTGGATACTTCGGCCGTCCAAACGTACAGAAGCAAGGGAGAGCGGCCCACATACTTCTTCGATACGAGCCTACTTATACTACTTTTTCGGCCGCTGACAACATTCCGATTCTATCCGGCGATCAACAACTTGCGGCTTTTATCTTTCCTAGCTTCAAGAGCCTTAGGCAAGTTGGTCTCGAAGCTTCTGATTCGGGGTAAGATGTCGAGCCGGTGGTAGAGGTAGTCGCCGAACCGGCCAGAAAGTTCGCTGAGGAGGCCGAAGAGATTGACGAGGCCCTAAACTCGGCGTTTAAGATAGCCAGACGTAGTCAGCCTACCTCACCGTCCACTTCGGGTTGGGCGGAGTTTTCTTTTGGAGATATTTTTGGAAGTTTGGGAGACCTACCTGGCGATGTTTTTGAAGGTATGGCTGGGGAAAGCCTCATGCAGATGGCTCGAAAGAAAAATGCCGAGCGCATGGCCGCCCGGAAAAAGGCCGAGGCCACCCGTTCTGGACCTGGCTTGATTGAGTCTTTCGAACCCGTTATTGAAGAGCCGGCTCAGATTGTTGCAGCTAAAACGGCGAAAAAGGCTGAACAAACGGTCATTGAAGAACGGTTGATTCCCGAAAAGCGGGGCAAGAAGTGTAGCGCCGAGGGAGAGGCCGGTTCAGAAGATAATCTTGCCGACAAAAGACCTCGCTTAGAAGAATCGGACATGGTTGTTCCTTTTATTGTTCAACCAAAGATCAGAGACACACCGATTCCCTCTGACGCATCCATCATTACCGACCCGGCGGTAGCCTTGAGCCTAGCGGCTTCAGTCTCCCTACCAATTGATAAGGCATCCTTTCATGCCATGCCGGATTTGGTAGCCGTAGCCCTATCTGTGCAGTCGGCCCTTTTAGTAGGTGAACTTTGACTTGTTTTGATTTTGGTTGCCTATGGCATCTAACGATCCTAACTCGTTTTGCAGACGGTCGGCAAGATCGCCGACTTGGGGCGCCGCCTACACGATGCCCTTGAGAGGATTGACCGGCTTTTATTTTTTTGTTTCTAATAGTCTTGAGTTTTTCTACATTCGAGATAGTTCTTTGAAACTTTTTTTATTTTTTTATTTTATATTTTTATGAGTCGTTGCCAGAAAATCATTTTGAGTCATATGATTTTCATTCACCTTAATTTTTGAAAAATATTTAATTTTTTTTACAATTGTACTCAAGATAGTGCGATATTATATGTGTTAATTTTTAATTTGTTACCCATCAAATGATATAGGATCAAATTTTCTTGACACATCATTATGAGTGAATTTGTGAAAAAATTATTTGGTGCTCTTAAGATATTACGTAGCGATATCTCTCACTAATTACAAACATCCATACCATCTCTTCCATCAATCAAAATATTATTAAAATATCACGCGATAATATCCAAAACTAACCAATAACTTGTCGAATTTGTGGGTTCAAAAATGAATCTCCTATCAATACAGTTGGGCGAAGTGGGAATCTAAGTACATTTTTCACGTTCCTTTTAATTTAACGATTTTTTTTCGTTTTATTTTTTCTGGTTATTGCTTGGTTTCTGGGTCTCTTTCACTGCCCACTTTCATTAATGGAAAAAGGTTTGCATTGTGCAAAGGCCATCGTTTTCACATGTGAAATTGTGGTCCTCTTGTCTTGTTTTTAGCACTCTGAGTAGTCTAATTTCACAATGACGGTCATAATAATCTTGTGAATAAATCTTAATTGCATAAAATGTCAATGTCTACAAGGAGATCTATTTATTAATAAATGAGTAAGAGACTTGTTCATTTGTGTTTGAGAGTGAAAAAAAAAAAAGAAGTAAAAAATGAAATTATATTTTGTATTTTTATATATATATTTTTTACACTAGTTTAAAAGAAATTTTTTATATTTTTTAATCTAAAGTTCTAAATTAAATAAATAAATAAAATTAAGCCAACGCCAAACAAGAGCATGACCATCATATTGAGCTTATTTGGTGCGAAAATTTACAAGACTACTTATAATTTTTTATTTTTGAAATTTTGTAATGGTGAATTTGATCCAGCTTATAGCATGAGTAAAAAATTTAAATAAATTAAAAAAAATATGATAGTGTTACTTTTACCTTATAAAAATTACACCAAATAAGCCAATTAAATGATACCATTGATCATTTCCCAAATCCAAACTATATGGCAACTACCAATAATAATTTAGAAAACACAAGTGCTAATTAGTTTGCATTGAGTTTGTAGTAAAAAATATGTTGGAAATAAGTACAAATCTTAAAAAATATTTAGAGATCCATAAAAATGTTTTAAAATTAATAGAAAAAATTTCTCACATTATTTTATTTATTTATTTATTTATTTTAATATGTTGGAATAAGTACAAATTGTTAAACAAATATTTTGAAATCAATAAAATAGTTTAAAATTAGTAAAATAATATCTTCGCATAATTTTAAATGAAACTATTACAATGAAATACTTTGCTTTGTATAACACTATTAAAATAAATAAATTATACTGTACTTTTCCACATTGAATTTTGCAGATGTTCGAGCTAATTATAAAACACGAAAGTCATATAGTAGTAGTTAGACATTACTGTACTTAGACAAGTCAATTACGCAATTTTTTTTATATTATAAAAAATAAAAGGATAACATATTTGAGTGTGTGATGATACATACATACAACATATGTCGAGCTTGCCTTTAAGAGACAACTAAGATGACAACCTTGAAGGCTCAGGCTTCGCTCCTGAAATTTGATTGGAATGTACTGTTAGATTTTATAAGCTTATCAGGGAGCGCACATCAATAATTCGAATCGTTTAATGTGTAACTCGTTAAATATTTTATTATTATAAAAGATCATATTAATCAAATATCGATAATTACTTGATCATATTAAATTTATATTAAAGGTAATTATAATTTTAAAACAAAATTATTAATACAATCGTGATTTAATCAAATAACTATTAATATTTAATTAATTTAATTTTTTTACAAAAATATTAAATAATTTAAATTATCAATGTGAGTTCTGCTCTGAATCCACAGAAATACAACAACACGCTCCAAATAAAAAATCTAACTGTGGAAAAGCTGTTCCCCTTGCCTTTTGTAGAGAGTTGGACCCATCCTACTCACTCAAAAAAAAATAAATAAAAGAGTTGGACCCATCCGTTGTGGGGCCTGTCACAACGTGACCCGTTTTGCGCGTACCGGACCCCACCCACCCCTGACGACTGACACACTAAGGTCAAGTTTGACATACAAAAAATAATTTATTTTTTTATCTTTTTTTTATCATATTATTTTTCTGCTTTTCTACACATTTTTTATAAAAAGACAAAAAATACACTTATTTAGGTTATCCCAAACAACCCCTAATATTTCATCCACCCCCGCATGACCTGTGCAACGGAGTCAGTTTACCTACGCAGTGTTTGGCTCCACCCCAAAATAATGATAAATAAAGAAATACCGGACTTGTTTGGTTTGATTTTTGGGAAATTTTTTTGAAAATATATTCTACAAATACTTTTTTTAAGAGTAATCAAACTAAATAGAATTTTCCAAAAAAACTCTCATAAATGTGTTTGGTTATCTAATTTTCCGGATTACTTTAGAAATATGTTTGCAAAAAAGGAAAACCAAACAAATTTTTATACTTTTATCTCAAAAATTACTTTATAAAAATGCAAACCAAACAAATTTTTGTACTTTTTTATCTAAAAAATTACTCTACAAAAAAAAACCAAAGTTATTTTAGCGAGAATATTTGGAAAAAGATAAACCAAACAAGTTTTTGTACTTTTTAACTCAAAAATTACTCTATAAAAAAAATCAAAGATATTTTAGAGAGAATATTTAGAAAAAGATAAACCAAACAAGTTTTTGTACTTTTTTATCTCAAAAACTACTCTACAAACACAAACTAAACACACTCATCATTTTTTGATCAAAAATATTTTGGTTGGTAGTTTTTAATTTATTTAACTGATAATTGAAAAAATAAATAAATTTATGTTTGTATGAACTAAGAGAATGTGACTTGTGTAACAAAAAAATTCCTACATATGATAAATTATTTCAAAAATTGCTATGTTTGGTAGAGCTGTGGGAAACTGCTTATAGCTTATGCCTAAACAGCTTATAGCTTATAACTTTCAGCTTAAGCTGATTTTCAGCTTATTCTTAAAGCATCTCCTGCCCCACTCAAAGAATAAGCTGATTTCTGACTTCTAAAAAGCTATAAGCTATAAGCTATAAGCTAAACCAAACACATCAAAATAGTTTAAATTAAGCTGAAAGCTGGAATAAGCTGATTATAAACTGTACCAAACAGGCATATTATCCCACTCTACCCTTGCTAATTTCTAAATTTTTCTCTAGTAATTCTATATGTGTAGTAATAAATCATGGAATGAATCAAAGAACACTCGGTAAATTTCATATTGGCCCTGTTCACTTTAGTTTAAATGAATTTATTATAACTTATTTTGATTTGAAAATTTATGTTAAATTATTTAGTGTAATTTCAACTTATAACTTATTTTTAAAAAAAAATATTATTTGAAATTAAAAATAAATATTTTTAACTTTTACTTTTAATTGTCAACTTTAACTTGTAATAAACTGTAACAAATATGACAATTTCTTAACGGAAGACACAGTAGTGACTGTTGTACCTTAATTTGAGGTGTATTATGGGTTTATTTTTATGATCCGAACCGTCATTTTGTAAGATTTATTGAGTATTTCATGCCTACCAAAAATCATATTAATCGGATATCAATAACTATATGATCGAAAATCAAAAAAATAAACAATAAGTTCTTTTTTTTTTTTGAAAAATAGTATAAAAAATATGCAATTTGATCACATAATTATTGATATCCGATTAATATAATTTTTTGTAGACATAAAATACTCAACAAACTTTACAAAATTAACCGTTCGAAAAATAAAAATAAGTTCATAATATACTTTAAATTGAAGCATGACAATCACTACTGTGCCTTTAGCTCAAAGTGACCCCATTTCCTTTCCTAACTGCCACAATTAGCACTTAGCAGTGTTTAACTTATGTGATCCTTTTTTTTCTTTTTTCTTTTTTGTTGGGGTATGATTATGTGATCCCTTTTTAATGCAAAGCTTCGTTTACAAGCATGAGTTTGCAGTAAAATATATATATATATATATATAAATTATCATATTATTTTTTATTTTTTGTACCAAATTTTTTTTTATAAATAAATTAAAATAGTCAAATTTCAAAGCTTAAGAGTTATTTGAGAAATGTTAGATTAGTATATTTTTATATTTTTTATGAAAAAATATAAAATGTAAGTTAAGATTGAAGTAATATAGAAAAGTGATATGATCAAAATAAAAAATAATATAACTTAAATAAAATAATTATATCTTAAATAAAATAATATATTACTTTACCACATGTCAAATAAATTCTTTAATTGTATTTTTCTTTTCCTCCCACGTCAACAAATGGTACAACAACAATCCGACCCGTTGCCCTGCCTAATCTAGCCCGAGTTGTGTGAGATCGAGATGAAAGTCGCCAAACAACATTTTAATAGTGGGTCGCCACGTAGGAAGTTGCCAGATATAGCTGACCCATGTTGTTGCCTCCAATCTAGCTGTCACCCAATCAGGGGAGATTCTGAGCCGCTACTCTTCGGCTCGGGCCGCAAGCTCCAGCTACCAACTATCTACTCCTCCCACCAACAATTTCTCCAAGTACTTTGTTTTAAATGAATTAATATTTTAATACCAATAAAATTTAAGGATAAATTATAAATATATCCTTAAAATTTACTTAAAATATAAATTATCTCTTATAATTTAAAAAATTACAAATACTCTCTTGTTAAAATTTTTTATTTAACAAAATTAACTAAAAAAATAAATTTTTTAATTACTCTTCTATATAATAATAAAATTATCTAAATTATTAATTGAAACATATTTCTAACATCATTAAAAACTGTTAATCGACTTGATGATTTATTAATAAAAGAGACGATTTATTATGAAATTAGAAACCTCAAAGAGAGGAATGTAATTTTTAAAACCACAGGGGACAGTTTGTATTTTAATTAAACCTCAGTAGGTATATTTGTAATTTATCCAAAATTTAATTAGTCGGCTTTAAAGATGGTCATTTTTTTCCAACCCACCCCACTTCACTCCGCACCCGCATCCCTTGCTTTGTCCTACACGAATTTTTCTCGCCCTGATTAAGAAATGGGACAGAGAGAGATTTTCCTTCTCCTGTCTCGTTTCATTCGAACCTCGCTGCTATTATATTTGTTAAATATATTTATATATAATATATAATTTATTTATTATTATTATAATAAAGTTAAAATATTAAAATGTTATACTAAATATTAATTTTTACTCATTTATTTTCTATCTTATATAATATAATTTTCATTAATTATAAATTATTATTCGTAATATACTAAATTATCTATAAATTTTATTTTTCAACTTATAAAATTAACTTGTCTCTCTCCTAGCACCTGCCCCACTTACATCATCCCCGCTTTGCCCTGCCCCCGATATGGTACAAGGCGGGAGCAATTTCTATAAACCGGCCCGTGACCATCCATGGCCTTCAATTAATAAAAGCAACTACTAGTTTTTAGTTTTAAAAAAAAAAAAACCGAAGACAAAACTATAAATGCCCAAAAAGAATAAAAATTGAATTTGGAAATCTCCCATAAAAAAAAGAACATTCAAAGTTTTTTGCGAATGTTGTTGGCCTTTTGACTTTCGAAGGTTATTATTGTAATTTTAAGTGTGCCAGTAAGGAATAATCAGTCATTACCAAAGATTAATTGCCAACCAATTATCAAACGATTGTGTTTTAGTTCTTTTACCCTCAATGAAGATGACTTTTACTAGTGGCTTTGTTTAGGAGAATTAAGCAAACAACGATTAAATAAATTAAGCAAACAACGATTAAATAAAGAACAATTGTAACATTTTATTAAGTACAAATGAAAGACTTACAATGATCCAATTCAGCCTCGTAGAGGTTTACAGCAACAAACTACTTAAAACTACTCCTATGAACGAAGTGCAGTGCAGGAATTTAAAGTACAGAAATGCAAAGAACAAGAAATATAAAAACTGGAAGGAAAATAAAGTAGATAAAAATTGATTTTTTGGATCTGAGTATTGGGCTCTTTCTGGGGCCTTCTCTGCTATTTATACTTTTTAATGATAACCGTCGAAATGAGCTTCTAATCGTCGAATCATCCCTCCATGATTGCTGATTATGTTTCCTCATAGTTAGCTCCACTATGCCATGTCTGCAGTTAGGCTTCCCTCATGATTTTGAATTTAAATGTATGAGTAACTGTCAAAGCTACGTCAGCTTGCATCTCTTTACTGATCTAGTGCTATGTAGATCCACAATAACCAATACTAACTGTCACGTGTGTGATTACGATTGAAGATTTGAATTGTCTTCCCGTATTATCCTCATCCTACCACGTGTTGAACTGTGATTGGCCTATACAAAAAATGTAGCCAACATTACCCCCCGCACTAATATACCCAATATTTGATGATATTAGTAGATTAAGGTATTTTATCCACGTCTTAGAACGTACATAGGCTTTGCATTTTTTCAGAAATGCAATCGTCATTTATCAATGAAACATTTGCATTAAATTCTCTTCTATCCTTTGAACATTCCCACTATCTCAGTATTCGAAAAGACTGGTACAGCTCTCATGGCCAAGCAAACCTTTTCTTACCTCGATCAAGCATATGAAGAGTTGTTTGATAATGCTGTTCGTCCTCGAAATAACCTTCATGCATTGATTAGCCACCTTTACCCACCTTCCTATATTCAAGTCATGGAAGTTTTTGTAAACTATCAACCTTTGGATTACGAACCTATTGTCCACAATTCTTTAACCCAAAATTTTGCAAACATGGATATTGGAAGCTCTTCTTCTGACCCAAAACCTTCTGCGTGGGATGAGGCTGCAACTTTTTCTTCTTCTGGGGTTTCTGGTTGGAGAAGTTGGCCAGAACCTGAGGAGTCCAAGTTAAGAGAGCAAATCAATCATCATTTTGTCGAATTTGTTGATCCTCTAACTTTCCCTCCCTTTGCTCGGAGTTCTGTAGTTTACCCATATGTACCCATCGACCGCCGACACCGTTTGGAAGACAACTTACTTGTAGCATGGTACACGTTTTCCATGCCTACGAAGATATTTCAAGCTACTCGTTGTCCAGAAGAGGCTCAAGGGTATAGCCTATCATTCTTAGCCCAGAAGGCAAAACTTTGCTCTTCTGACTGGCTTCATATCGTCACTAACCCCCAATTTCCTCCTTCTTTTGAGATGAAAGCTCCTGCACTTTCTCTTCCACAAAATCCTTACTGGATGAAGGAACTGAGACTTACTTTCTTTGAGGACTAGTTTCTCCCCTCCTATAACCCTCTATCTCTCCTTACTAAATATCAGCGACAACAAGCCCAACTTCTGCTTACGGCCTTTTCTCACTTGCTCTTCAATGCTCTCGAGAACGATGTTCCTCTTAAGAACTTTCGATGGACTTGTGATGTTATGACCCGGGGTCATGTGTAACACCCTAATTGGTTAATTAATTTACAAAAAAAAAATAAAATAAAATAAAAATAAAAATAATAAAAATAAATAAATAAAATAAAATAAAAAATAAAAATACTAGGAAAACATTTAAATGACGTGTGCTAAAATGTAATCTAATAGTTTAATTATGTTAGAATTTAGGCCAAAGATAAATAAATAAATAAACTAATTAAACTTATCCATTTGGGATAAGTTCATATTTCATATCTAAGGGATACCTCCTAAGCATCATAATGACTTAGCTTAGGCAACGTGTCACCCTATGTACTTGCTGAGCAAGTATGCAGCTTAGTACAAATAGGGGAGTTGAGGTGAATAGGAAATCAAGGAAAACAAAAAAACACAAAACAATGTAATCGAGGGAAAGAGCCAGCACGCGTGAAGGGAGCACGAATAGGAGTTACTATTTAAGTGAGTATATATATCTTGACCACCATAATATGTTATATATGTCTTGAGTTATCATAATGTCTTTTACGAATGTTTAGTTGTCACAAATTTTTTATATAAATTATGTTTTATGGTTATAATTACTGGATTATTTTCTAAATTTTATTTGTTTAAATTGAAACCCATATGTTGTTTAAATTTTATAAAATATTTGACATGATTTATAAACATTTGTTTTGAATAATACACTACGCATCCCACTAGGACTTAAAATAATACTGGCCTTTGAATTGTCACCTTACTCCTCTAAGTCCCATCCTTGGGGACTTAAATAACCTTTGGCCCTCTAATTAGTCACTTCGTGACCCTCTGTTTGTCATGGATCCATTGACCCTCTGTTCTGTTCTGTACCGTGGTTATGATTATTTTGTTTATAAAATTTTGTGCTATATAATAATCAAACTATTTATCTTTAGCCTAAATAATTATCAATGATGATTTTACACCCTCATGCTCTCAGTATAATATTTCTCACTCTGCCATGTGCTTATAGCTGTTAAAACCCCTTTGAGGTGAAGAAATTTAAAGAATGATGGTTTTACCCTGTGGATCAGAACCTCAAATTTGTTATGGATTCATGTTTTTTTTTTTTTCTTGTAATCATTATCTGACTGATGTTACATCGTTACATAAATAATAATTTCTATGTACGCTTTGGATATTAATCTACCTCTTTTATTTTATTTCGCTGCGTTATTTAAATTAATTACTTGGAATTACAACTATGGGATTTTAGGATTAGCTAGTCGTAATCCAGCCTTGGTCATCGGGATGGGTCGTGACAAAAGTGGTATCAGAGCAATGGTTTTAAAAATAAATAAATAAATTACCTTAGTCCTTACGGTCTTACCTTAGTCCTTATAGTGATAAGTCTTTTCTTGGTTCTATAGCTAAGTTGGGCATCTTGTGGTGCAGGCAATGTCAGAACTTAACTTTGGTGACTCTTTTTGGTATGGGCCTGATCCCTTGGATATTGAAGGAATTTTTGAAAATAACAATTATGTTCCAAACTTACCAGAGGAAATAGAAGACTCTGAAGCAATAGTTGGGTAGGCAGACCCGATCCTCAATCGACTTATAGGCCAACCAGTATACTTAAGGGATGTCCCCATAGCAGCAGACACACAGTGGTGGAGGGTTGACGCTATGAGTATCTTAGACAGGTTTTTAGGACCTACACGGGTATTAGGCATGGTGTGACAACCCTCACTCTTGATTAGCGTTAAATTGTGATTAAGCATGATAAGTAATTGATTAAGACGAAATCCTAAATTGTTGTGTGAGTGTGTTGTTTAGAATGCATTTCTATCTGTTTGTTACTGAATGATCTGTTTATGTTTAATTTCGAACTGCGAATTGAAAGCCTTATCAGTGACTGATTCAGAAATTGATTAGTGTTATATGCCAATTAGGATTTATATGATTTTATGGTAGGTTTAATTAAAATTCCACTTGGAATGATTAAATTAGAGTAAATAATGTTAAATTACATTAGCTTGAGTTATTACATTTTTGCCATTGAGTGGGCCACCTTTACAAACCTTGTTTGGGGCTTAATTCACACATTTGACACACCATTCTTCATCCATCTTCTTGAGCAAACCGTGAGTGAAAGAGAGAGGAGGAGAAAATTGAAGTCATCTAGAGATTGGCTTGGAAAATTAGAGAATTGAAGGAGAATTGCATATTTGAGCTACCACACTTGGAATTCAAGACTTAAGGTGGGAAATTCATTCTTTTAATTATGAATTTAAGTTGTTAGATGCATGGTTCATGGAAAATTGGTGATTAGAGTCAAGAATTAGCTTAAAGTGTTGATTTGAGAGTGAATTCATGCATGCATGTCCATATCATAGAATTTTGAGGTTGTTTTCATGAAATCCTTGCATGCATGTCCATATTGTGGTTGTACTCTAGAAATTCACCATGTTTTTGAGTTCAAGCTTGCATTTGATCATGCTTTGGAGCATTAGAGTTCATGGGAACTCATGCATGTTATGTTCTTACATTGTTCTTCAAGTTTCATTAAAAATTGTGTTTAATTGTCACACATTTGGGCTTGATTTTATAAAATGATCTTTGAAACATGTTGTATTATGAGTTTCTAAGTGTTTTCCAGAAAATTGGCCCAAAAGTTTGAGTTTTGGCATGTTTGATTCTTGGTTTGAGCTTTGGAAGCAAATCTGGAAAACCCAGATTTTGGCTTCCACGCTCGAGCGACCACCTTTGTGTTCAGAGCTCTGCTCGAGTGACGGAATGCTGGCTCGAGCGTAGATTGCAAGCTCTAAGGTTTTTGCATGTCCAGACGCATGCTCGAGCGACGAGACCTACGCTCGAGCGAAGAACTGTGTCTCACGCTTAAGCGAGCATCGAGCGGAGAATTTTAACAACCAGTACTTTTTGCATTTTTTCAGACCGCTCGAGCGAGGGAGTCTACGCTCGAGCGACCCCTCTGTTTTGGTAAGCTCGCTCGAGCGGAGAAAGCCACGCTCAAGCAAGACCCCTGTTTTCAGCAAATTTTGAAAAGTGTTTTAAAGTATATTTTTGCATCTTCATCCCATTTTAGGCATTCCTAGGCCATGTTTAAGGCATCTTAATGAGGATAATGTTATAGAACCACACCAAGTCAAGTTGAGGGGCTAAGTTATTAATCTCAAGTGTGTAACTTAGTGTGTGTTCGTTCTGCAACTGTGCAGGGTTAGCACCCGAGGACGCTGACTAGCCTGTCTATAGCCCAGTAATCTGTGAGTAACAATGTTGTAAAGATATGTTCAATTCTAATTATTTTTTGAACGATTGACTGTACTGCTTTTTGAAGTAACATTGTTTACTGAATGAATGTTTGTCCTATTTGTAAACTGTACTCGTGGCATCCATAGCAACTTACTGTTACTGCTACTGTTACAGAGATCTCTGTCGGTTCCAATGTTTGGAACTACTGCTGTTTACTGTTTGATGGCCATCAACTGACTGCTCGGTCTATTAAGACCTACTGTACTGTTTTGCCGTTGGATGTACCACATATGATTGTTATGATTTCTAATTGACTGATATGGCATGAAATATGAGCCACTGATTGAATAACTGATCTACTGGTGCAAATGACTATTTTAATTACTGAAAGGGCATTCATTCTTAACCCCTTTACGCATTCGTTATTCACTGGGCTTTAGCTCACAGTTTATATATGTATGTAGGTGGCCAGGCACCGAACCGAAGCTAGAAGCGTCAAGTTAAGCTCACGTTTTGTCAAGCCAACCATTGTGCCTCATTTCGAGGTTCCAAGTCCGTTCAAGCCAAGGCTGTTTTAGGGTGTTTCAGATTCACCCTTTTGTCCCTGTCTTGTAACGAATGTTTAAGACTTTTGACTGTACACCAAACCTGTATGTTATGTGTATCCGATATGTATATATATCATGATTATGAATGTGGACTAGTCCATAAAAGTCTTTTTCCATTCAGATTTTCATAGCTCATTGGACATCTTTTACTTACTGTTTGGCTTCCGCCAGCCCCTTACTCTGTAAAATTGTTTTTACTGTTACGCAGGCCTTTGGTAATCACGGATTACTGGCCGGTTGCGATGCTAAACCCTTAGGGGCGGGTTTGGGTCGTGACACATGGCCCCGAGTCAGAAATATCCTCGCTATTTAGTAACACCTTTACCTCCAGAGTTTATGGTTCGACAAGGACATGCTTTCTTAAGTGATCACATTCAAGCAAGAGTCCCTCCCCCTCAGAACCTAATTGACACTAAGACGGTTGACTTTGGTGACATTACGACGTACGTGGAGGTACCTGTGCGTATCATAGAACGACAACTGTGGGGTTACGAGGCAGGCATCCCCATATACCAAGTGGAGGTGGCATGGCGATGTTTTGGCATAGAGCAAAACGGATGGGAGTTTGAGCATCACATGCAGCTGCAGTACCCATGGCTGTTTTCAACCTAAGATCTTGATAACAAAATCCTTTCTTTTGTTGTTTTTGTGTTTTTCTTTTGTTTGGTGTCTAAGCAAGCTGACCATGACCTAGTTCTAACCCGTTTTGTCATAAAGGGTTAGGTACTAAAATTGACATAACTACAAGTAATGTGCCAACACTATTATACATAAATAAAAACCGGTGTTTTGTGAATAATGTATATATTATCCATGTTTTGTAGATTATGTGAATATGTTTTAATTTAGGTAATTAATAGAAATCATGCACCCCGTTTATCAAAATTGTTTTATACCTATGGCTAACGATGGAAATGGTACCAGGTCATCATCCAATGGAGCCGATCCAATGGAACGGATTGTGGAGAGAGCTATTACCAGTTTCTTGCAAGCCTTGCAGAACAATGGGTCACCAGAACATCGAGAAGGGACAACTACGATTAAACAATTCCAAGACCTGAATCCTTCCACGTTCACTGGAGGTTCAAATCCAGTGATAGCTGAAGCTTGGGTTAAAGAAATGGAGAAGATTTTCCGTGCCCTACCTTACACAGAAGGACATAAAGTATCCTTCGCCACTTTCACCTTCAAGGAAGATACGCAAGAATGGTAGCTTCTCACCTTAGAAAAAGAAGAGATCGTGACTTGGGCGAGATTCCTAGAGGTGTTCTATGAAAAGTATTTTCCAGAATCACTACGGGAGCAGAAGGCATCCGAGTTCCTACACTTGAGGCAAGGAACAATGTCGGTGGTGGAGTACGAAAGTAAGTTTACACGACTAGCACGATTTGCACCGTATGTTATTTCGACAGAAGCCCGAAAAGCAAGGAAATTCGAAACAGGATTAGATGCAGAAATCAAAGATAGGCTCGAGGTTCTAAAACTACCAACCTATGTAGAGGTGGTGGATCGAGCATATATCGCCGAAAAAGGAATTAAAACCGCACATTCTAGTGGAATGGGTCAAAAGAGGCGGTTTTGGAAACCAGTCGGAGGATCAAGGGTAGCCCCACCAAAGAAAGTAAATCTCGGATCTACTAGCTCAACTAGTTCGGCCAACTAAGGTTTGACTATTTCCAAGGGTAGCACCATTCCAAATTGTCCGAGTTGCGGAAAGGCTCATAGAGGACAGTGCTATCGGGTAATAGGAGCATGTTATAGATGTGGCCAAGTTGGCCATGTGATGAAAAACTGCTCGAAATTCACCAACTCTGTGATAAGTACCTTTGAACTAGCTTAGAAACCAGAAACCGCCACAGGAGGGAAGAAGGAACAGGGACGCCAAGGAAGAGCTTTTGCGTTAGTACCCGAAAACTCCAATGCTACGGAGAACGTTGTGACAGGTACACTTTCTGTCTGTGGTCACTTAGCTCGTGTTCTCTTTGACTCTGGTTCCACTCATTCGGTTGTGGCACCACACTTTATTTCCAAGTTAACATCAACACCTGAACCATTGGGATATGCATTATCTGTGGCTTTTCCATCTGGTGTCACCGCACTTAGTACAAAGGTATATAAGTCCTGTGTTATATCCTTAAAGGATAAAACCTTGTATGTAGATCTAATTTCACTCTGCATTAGTAGTTTCGACATGATCTTAGGAATGGATTGGCTTGCTGCCAACCATGCCTCTACCGACTGTACGACCAAAAAGATCTTTCTTCAGTTACCCGACCAACGCGAGCTGGTTTTCAAAGGAATTGGAGTTTTTACCCCTCTGTATTTGATATCCTCCGTGATAGCCCAACGACTTTTGAGAAAAGGTTGTGGTGGTTGTATTTGTTATGTGGTCGATGCTCAACAAATAGACCTAACACTCAATTCAATACCGGTCGTTCGAGAATTTCCTGATGTTTTCCCTGAAGACTTACCTGGTACCTTAGTTGATCGAGAAATCGAGTTCACCATCGACACTCAACACAATGCACAACCAATCTCCAAAACTCTTTACCGTATGTCATTGACGGAATTGAAGAAATTAAAAACCCAACTCCAAGAACTCCTGGACAAAGGCTTCATTCGACCAAGTACCTCACCATAGGGAGCTCCAGTACTATTCGTAAAGAAAAAAGATGGCACGATGAGGTTATGCATCGATTACCGGGAGCTGAACAAAGTCACCATCAAGAATCGATACCCCTTGCCAAGAATCGACGACTTGTTTGACCAACTTCAAGGTGCCCAAGTATTCTCCAAAATCGACTTGCGTTCCCGCTATCATCAACTAAAAGTCAAAACGGAAAGTATCGAGAAGACGACCTTCAGAACACGTTACGGACACTATGAGTTCCTTGTCATGCTATTTGGCATCACAAATGCTCCAGCGGCCTTCATGGACCTCATGAACCGAGTGTTCAAACCATATTTTGATGAGTTCGTCATCGTCTTCATTGACGACATTCTCGTATACTCCAAGTCACCAGAGGATCATGAGCGACACTTACGAACAGTGCTGCAAACATTATGTGATCACAAACTTTATGCCAAGTTGAAGAAATGCGAATTCTGGATCACTAGTGTACACTTCCTCAGCCACGTCATCAACAAAGATGGCATCTCGGTTGACCCCCAAAAAGTTACAGCAATCGTGGATTGGCCACGACCTACTAACGTGTCTGAAATTCGAAGCTTCTTGGGTCTAGCCGGCTATTACCGACGCTTCGTTCAAGATTTCTCGAAGATAGCATCACCCTTGACCCAGCTAACTCAGAAGAACACACCCTTTAAATGGTCTAATAAGAAGGAACGTTGCTTCCAGGAATTAAAAAATAGGCTTGTGACAGCTCCTATACTAGCACTCCCCACAGGAACTGATGGGTTTGTAATTTATAGCGATGCCTCATACAATGGGTTGGGTTGCGTTCTTATGCAGAATGGGAAAGTCATTGCATATGCCTCGCGACAACTGAAGACTCACGAGAAGAACTACCCAACTCAAGATCTAGAATTGGCTGCAGTAATTTTCGCCCTCAAAATTTGGCGTCATTATCTCTACGGTGCAACCTCCGAGATTTACACCGATCACAAGAGTCTTAAATATCTGTTTATCCAGAAGGAACTGAATATGCGGCAACGTCGATGGTTGGAATTTATGAAGGACTACGATGTAAATATCCATTACCATACAGGCAAAGCAAACGTGGTAGCAGACATATTAAGTCGAAAGACTACCAGAAGTTTGGCATGTATCCTCGTGCCCTGCAAGATCAATGGACTGCTCGCCAACGTAATTATGGAACCCACATTGATTGAAGAAATTAAAGCACGCCAAGGTGAAGACAAACTTTTGAAGAAAAAGTACGAGGAGCAGAAAACTACTCCTAATCCTGACTTCACTATAAGCAATGGGATGCTAAAATTTCGAAATCGAATTTGCGTACCCGACGTGCCAGAACTCAAGAAGAAAATATTGGTGGAGGCTCATAGCTTGAGATTTGCAGTCCACCCTGGCAACACCAAGATGTATCACAATCTGAGAGAACACTACTGGTGGACAAGAATGAAAAAGGACATAGCAAGCCACGTCTCCAAATGCTTGCAATGTCAACGTGTTAAAGTGGAACATTAGAGACCTGCAGGGATACTGCAACCACTCCCTATTCCTGAATGGAAATGGGAGCACATTACTATGGACTTCGTGGTCAGGCTACCACAGTCAGTTTCAAAGAATGATGTAATATGGGTTATAGTAGACCGATTAACGAAATCAGCGCATTTCCTACCAATCAGAATCATGTACTCCCTTACTAAGTTTGCCACTCTATACATCAAAGAAATCATTCGATTGCATGGTACCCAGTGTCAATCGTGTCTAACCGAGACCCCCGCTTCGTATCTCACTTCTGGAACAGATTGCAAGAAGCTTTGGGAACAACACTGAAGTTTAGCACTGCTTATCACCCGCAAACTGATGAGCAATCCGAAAGAACAATCCAGACATTGGAGGACATGCTACGGATGTGCGTGTTGGACCTCAAGGATAATTGAGATGAGCACCTACCTCTAGCGAAATTCGCCTATAACAACGGCTACCATGCAAGCATCGGTATGGCCCCATATAAAGCATTGTATGGAAGGAAATGTCAGTCACCTCTATGTTGGGCAGAAGTTGAAGATAGGAAACTATTACGCCCTGAAATCGTGTAAATAACGAGTGATAAGGTTCAACTCATCCAATAGCGAATTCGCACAGCTCAAAGTCACCAGAAAAGCTATGCGGATACACGGAGACGAGATTTGGAATTTCAGGTAGGAGAGCACGTTTTCTTAAAAGTTTCACCAACAAGAGGAGTCATCCGGTTTTGAAAATGAGGAAAGTTGAATCCGCGTTACGTCGGACCATTTGAAATACTAGAGAGAATCGACCCTGTAGCATACCATCTTGCTCTTCCACCAGAATTGTCCAATGTTCACAATGTGTTCCATGTTTCGATACTTCGACGATATCTTCGAGATCCAGAACATGTTGTCAATTATGAGAGCCTCGAAGTTCAAGAAAATCTCTCTCATAAAGAACAACCCGTGCAGATCCTCGATCATCATGATCAAATTCTTCGAAACAAGACTATACCTCTTGTCAAAGTTTTATGGTGAAATCATTGTGTCGAAGAAGCTATGTGGGAAACTGAAAACCAAATGCGAGCCAAATACCCACACCTTTTTTAAAACCAAGGTACGTCAAGTTTGAGGACAAATTTCCATTTAGGAGGGGAGAAATGTAACACCCTAATTGGTTAATTAATTTACAAAAAAATAAAATAAAATAAAATAAATAAATAATAATAATAATAAATAAATAAATAAAATAAAATAAAAAATAAAAATACTAGGAAAACATTTAAATGACGTGTGCTGAAATGTAATCTAATGGTTTAATTATGTTAGAATTTGGGCCAAAGATAAATAAATAAATAAACTAATTAAACTTATCCATTTGGGATAAGTTCATATCTCATATCTGAGGGATACCTCCTAAGCATCATAATGACTTAGCTTAGGCAACATGTCACCCTATGTACTTGCTGGGCTAGTATAAATAGGGGAGTTGAGGTGAATAGGAAATCAAGGAAAACAAAAAAACACAAAACAAATGTAATCGGGGGAAAGAGTCAGCACGCGGTGAAGGGGAGCATGAATATGAGTTACTATTTAAGTGAGTGATATTATACCTTGAGCCACCATAATATGTTTTATACATGTCTTGAGTTACCATAATATATTTTACGAATGTTTTGAGTTGTCACAAATTTCTTTTATATAAATTATGTTTTATGGTTATAATTACGTGGATTATTTTCTAAACCTTATTTGTTTAAATTGAAATCCATAGATATGTTTGTTCAAATTTTAAAAAATATTTGACAATGATTTTATAAACATTTTTTTTGAATAAGTACCACTATGGAGGTCCCATGCCTTAGGGGACTTCAATAATTACTAGTCCTCTGAATTGTCACTTTAGTGATCCTCTGACAGTCCCATGCCTTGAGGGACTTAAATAACCTTTGGCCCTCTGATTAGTCACTTCGTGACCCTCTGTTTGTCATGGATCCATTGACCCTCTGTTCTGTTCTGTTCTGTACCGTGGTTATGATTATTTTGTTTATAAAATTTTGTGCTATATAATAATCAAACTATTTATCTTTAGCCTAAATAATTATCCATGATGATTTTATACCCTCATGCTCTCAGTATAATATTTCTTACTCTGCCATGTGCTTATAGCTGTTAAAACCTCTTTGAGGTGAAGAAATTTAAAGAATGATGGTTTTACCCTGTGGATCAGAACCTCAAATTTGTTATGGATTCATGTTTTTTTTTTTTTTTTTTTTTTGTAATCATTATCTAACTGATGTTACATCGTTACATAAATAATAATTTCTATGTACGCTTTGGATATTAATCTACCTCCTTTATTTTATTTCGCTGCGTTATTTAAATTAATTACTTGGAATTACAACTGTGGGATTTTAGGATTAGCTAGTCGCGATCCAACCTTGGTCATCAGGATGGGTCGTGACATCATGTCCTCAACCCTATCGCCCAAGCAGAGCTCCAGATGTTTTTAGACCAACTCACACTACTTCTTCATTGGCATCACATTTCTGTGTCCACCACTCGATCTTTGGATCAAATCTCAACCTATCGAATTCATACCTGGTATGAAGCAGAGAACCTCATCAACGAATATGATGATTTCAAGAATAAAGACTCTACATACTGGGATGACTTGGACATGGATGAAATAGACCAAGGGTTGAAAGAAACAGAGTTTGAAATAAAGGCCGAAAAACTTTTTTATCAAGTAAGGGCATATCAACTTCAGCAGCCTAGCCTGGAGAAAATAGAAGATAGAATAAAAATAGAATAGAAATTCATTGGCCATAGTTGGAACAAGTTCCATGACCTTGTCATTTACTCTATTCCTTATTTTTATGAACTTGAATATGTAGCCAAGGAAGGCTTCTAATGTAATTGCCTTTGTCTTAATAAAGATAAGATGTTTTCTCTTTATTTGCATGGTCTGATTTTGCTCCATTTTTCAAAATCAAACAAAATTAGGGCTTCAAATTCACCAATTTTGTCCTTCGACACTTGATTCGATCATACCCAATGGAATACTGGAAACCCAATTTGAACTTTTCCAACATATGGGGTGTAATTGACAACTTTTGCCTTAGGTCTCCTCTCAGAATCAGAGCTTCGAATTTACCAATTTTTCCCTTCGAAACTTGATTTGATCATATCCAATTCCTCAACATATGGTTAATACAATGAACTAGTTTTAAATCAATTAATTTTACTTCGAACAAACAGTCTATATTTTCTAAAATATGGAAGCCTTTTTCAAGGACTGCACTATTTTATTCTAAAAAGTGATTGTATACTACTAAACCGGCTATTGGTTTGAAACCTAGAATAAACAAATTCTAACCATAAGGTATTTCAAATTTTGCTTCGAAGGATTTTACTCTCATCAAGAAACTTAAAAACAGGTTTTTAATCCTTTTGAAGTAAACAAACACCTAAGCATTCCTGCACCCTTAGGTGTGGAATGTGCTTCGAAGTCGACTTTCTGCCTTTGAAGCCGTTTGTCACTTGATTTTGGCGCAAAAACTTGGCTTCGAAGCCAAATATTTTATTCCGAAGCTAACATTAGTATTTGAGATACGTTTCCCTCTATAACTATCAACATTGAGGGAAACTTTTTGCACCCGTACCTTTAGTACTTCTTTATGAATTCCATCCATATAAAACGACTGCGTGTTTTTCAGACAAAAAGGTTTAAAAACCTTTTTATTTTGTGCTCCCAATCCACTTGGTCGTCCAACACACAAACCCTTTATCTTCTGCTGGCTTTCTCTTTCCCTTTACTCTCTTTTCTAACTTCGTCTTCCGAGAAAACTTTCTATCAATGGCTTCTTCTTTCTTGAAAATACCGGTTGTGGAGCGTGCGAGTCCATCCGTAGCCTTGAAAAGGATCATTGATGAGGAGTGTGAGAAGTACAAGGCTGGTGAGAAAAGCACCATTGACGGACGCATCTTTATTCCCCGTCGCCATGAGCAACAAGAATATGTGCTTGAACCCATTTTTAAGGAGATTCCCACTAAGCTTCCAGCTTTGTATCCACGTCTAGAAAATCATTGTCTCCTTTACGAAGGTGGTCTTGATTGGGGAAGTTGGTGGATGAATCGACCCCATCGCTGCTGGCCCACAGTGAGACCAGAGTAGGATAAATAGTATGATCGGGTCGTCTCTGATAGGACACTGGATCTTTAGGAACTCTGCCTCTTCGACGCCCTCCAATTATCCAGGTTTACCATATCGGAGGACCATTTTTTAATACTTGCTGCCCTTTGTTTTTGGAATTTTAATTTTAATTTCTTTTAATTCAAATGTGGGATGATGGCTCTTATTGTCCTTGACATCTGCCATCTGTTAGGATTATCCCCTACTGGTACCCCCATTGGTCTAGACTATCCTGACCTCAAAACCCCTTTTTCCTCCCATCTCTGAACTCATCCTATAGTGACTTTGTCAAGGCTGAGAATAAAAAGAGAGGGCCTTGTGACTGATAGGGAATTTTTCTCTTTTATATTGTATTGGCTTTGCAAGTTCCTCTTCTGTACCTCTTCTCAGAGGATCATACCTGAATTTGCCCCTCTTGCCAAAGCCCTTGTTTTACAAAGAAAGATGACTTTAGCTCCATACGTTCTAGGTCATGTTTATAGAGTTTGTTCCTTTTTTTGTGAAAAACCCTTGGATGCTAATCGGGGAGGCCCATTTTGGATACTTCAACTTTGGCTTTTTGCATATTTCACCGAGTTACAGTCTAAATGCCTAAGGTTTTTGGAGCCAAACCCTACTACTCATGGCATGAAATTAGCCAATGTTTCACTCTATCCTTCCAACTTTGCTTTTTACTTTTCTTTCTTCCACCAACTCCCAGCTTCCGTCCCTTCGAACCTACAAATATTGGCCCATCCTGGTTGAGGACATTTTTTAGTGATAGGTCCTGTTCTACACCCCAGCACAAAAACATGTGGGCCTCTATTCTAATTCCCAGAGAATTATTCATTGGGACTATGAACCCCAGAGCTTACAAATGCATCGCTGAGCCCTATTGTCCTATCCAATTTGCTAGGCAATTTGGATTCTCACAAGAGGTCCCAATACCTCTCTGCAGTCAAACCAATTTAAGCCTTACCAGCAGGGACCTGAAGGTTCGAAGATTTAGATTGGAAGAAGCAACTTCCAAATTCATCCAGGATTTCATTGACTTTGAGTACTTCCCCTTCATATCTCAAAGCAACATACTGAAAAGGTGCCAGAACTGGTGGATGACCAATATGGAAGTACACTTGGTCATTCCTCCTCAAGATCTGTTAATGGTATTGGATGTACCTCAAGCCAAGTCCAAAGGGACTGGAGCTGTTACCTTCTCCACTGCTCATGCTACCTCAGCTCTTGCACCTGCCATTACAAAATCTGTTCCTGCTGCCTCAACTTCTTCTAGAGTTACTCGAGCTGCGTCGAAGAAAAGTACTTACTCCTGTTTCTTTTCTCTTCTCCTCCTTTATGATGCTCTTGTCCTTACTTATAGCTCTTTCTTTGGTGTAGGTGGTGCGGGTGCCTTACAGGGAGATTTTCCCTAAAAGGTTCAAGCTTTAAATCTTCTCAAGAGTAAATAGCAACAGCAAAGGAAAAGAAAGCTCTTACTTGACCTTGAAGAGAAGGTACCTGAGGTTCATGTGGAAGCAGAAAAAGAAAAGACAGAAAAAGAGCAGGAGACACCCTTAAAAAGAAAGAGGAAAACGACTGTCTCTCTTTCTGATTTCACTGGAGACCCTGTTCATGAAGCATATGCTAAAGCAGTAGAGACAGAACATTCCAAAGAGCTTATTGTATTTCAGAGGGCTGAGAAGAGGAGGCAACAACAAATGTTAAAGGATGAAGCTGCTGTTGCTAATGAACTCCAAAAAGAAGCTACAAGAAAACAACAAACTACTAAACATTATACCCTTCGCAGTTCTCCAATAATTGCCACCACTTCTGGAACCAGTAATTTCCTTTGTGCCTCTATTTTCTTTTCTCAAATTCTTGATACTGAGACTTAACATTACTTTGTGTTTCTTCCTTTGCAGCAACAACTACTCTGCCTTCTCCTTCAATAAGGGCTCCCTCAATTTCATCTGAAATTGAAATACCTCAAACTGTGGAGCCAATTCAAGCAATACTCCCACTTCCTGGTCCTATATTTTCCATACATTTTTTGAGGCCAAGCATTCCTGCATCTCTATCTTTCGACTTAACTCCATACTTTCCTTTTCTATCCTTCAGCTCTACCCAACTTATTCTTCTTTCAAGCCTTGTTGCTCCTCTCTTTCCTGAGGAAATTTCAGCTATTACTTCATCTCCAGTGATAGCTAATTCCTATAGAGAAAACATTGGCAGCTCACCAGTTCCTCGTCCACTATCCCTATTTAGCTCCAATCCTTATTCTCTTGACTTACTGGTAGCTAAGACTATCAAAACTGCTAGGGATACTTCATCTTCCTCTCCTATCCCTATGCAGCCATCTCTTCTTCCTATCAGAGCCATTTCTGCATTAACCATGTCAACAAAAGAAGTGGACATTTTTGAAACTAGACTAGCTAACTTTTTTGACATGCCGTCCACCATTCCAACAGCTAGCAATGAAACTGAGCCATTGGTCCTAGCTGATTCTCTTTTAGAAATCTTTGAGAGCTCTTCCTCTACCAGTAGGACTTTCTTGCCTTCATTAGACTTGGACAGTTGTTTGGAATTGTTGACATCCTTCTCGAGGATCCCCTTCGAAGCCTTGCAAAGGCCTATTATTAAGAATGGCTTCCTCCAGTGCTGCAAAGTTGTTAAGCAATCCAGCATGACTATTTCAAGTCATTTATCTCAAGCGGCAGCCACCATTGACTTTTACATCAACATCTGTCATATTGTCAAGGCTGCAGAAGAGAAATTGCTGAGAGACCAGAGTTTTGTTTCCCAAATACATGCTGAAGTGTCAAAATTAAAAGAGCAACATTCCTCCGTCTCCTAATTTCGAGCTCAACTATTAGAGAAGAAAGCTCAGCTTGAAGAAGGGTTATCAGTAGTCAACCAAGCTTTAGATCGAACTGCCACCAAGCTGCAGATCACTAACCAAGGACTGACTGATCGAAAACAGGAGATGGCTACAGCTGTTCAATTGTTCCTATCTCTTAAGAGTAGAGAGTCTATTGTAAAGGAACAGTTGAAACATTGTACTGACTTTTGGGCCAATTTTATTGGCTGCATGTATTCAAATTATTATGAAATAAAATCCTTATTTATTATTTGAGTGTTTTCATGTTCTTTTCACTTAGCACTTATTACATTCTTTGTGTTTCCCACACGGTTGGATAATAAGGCTTCAAATATCTGCTATTAATCTTCTTGGGGTGTACATATCCATTTAAAATTTTCAAATGATATGCTCCCGAAGGCAAGACTCTATGAATTTGATATGGTCATTCCCAATTAGGTGACCATTTGCCAAACTTGTGGCTTTTAATCCCTATTGGGAGTATTGTCTTTCATACCAAATCACCTTCATCAAAGCTAATGTGCTTGACCTTTTTATTATAGTTTTTGGCTGCTTTTTTCTTTTGGAAAAGAATGCTATTTAATGCCAAAATTCTAGCTTCATCTACGTTCTCTAATTCCAAGCACATACTCTGATGGTACTGCTCAGGAACTAACTGGTCCTGGCCTCTCACCCTTAAGGACTTGATGTTAATTTCTACAAGTAACACTGCATCATACCCATATACTAAGACATAAGGAGTAACTCTTGTACTTGATCTTGGAGAAGTCTTGTAAGCCCATAATACATCCAACAGTAAGTTATGTCAATCCCTGGGATTGTCTTCCACAACTTTCTGTATTCCTTTCTTCAAAGATTTATTGGATGATTCTACTTGACCATTGGCTTGTGCATAATAGGAGGTAGAATTAACAAGGCTAATTCTAAACTCAACCACAAAAGACTTTACCATCTTCCCATCAATACAGTCCCATTATCAATAGTTATAGTCTGTGAGATGCCAAATCTGTGGATCAGATCTTTAATGAATCTAATACCTTCGGTGTGGTCTACAGCCTTAGATGGCTTAGCTTCGACCCACTTAGTGAAGTAATCTGTGGCCACTAAGATAAAACAATGATGCTTCAAAGAGGTTGGGTGTATTTTCTCTATCATATCCATAGCCCATCCTCTAAATGGCCAAGGCTTCACAACCGCATGCAGATCAGTTATGGGTACATGTCTTATTGTGCCATGCTTTTGGTATGCCTAGCAACCTCTAGCATATTCTATGCAATCTTTAAGGATGGTTGGCCAATAGTAGGAATATCTTTGAAGCCGCCATCTCATCTTCACACTAGGCTGATGAGCACCACAGATGCCTTCATGAACATCAACCATGGCCGTCAATGCTTCATTTGGGCCCAAACATTCCAATAATAACCCGTCTGCCCCCTTTTTGTAGAAAGCATTATCATACAGTATGTATTGCATAGATTGCAATTTGATTTTTCTGTTGGCTTTCGAAGATGGGCCAGCTAGATACTGCATTATTGGATGCCTCCAATCTTGTTCTTGTAAGTCATTATGATTGACTTCTAAGACCACATTCCTTTTATTTAAGGTTGGTATTACCTTTTGATATGTTGTTTGGTTTATGTTCATTTGAGTTTTATCCCTTTTTTTGAAATTTGAAACTTTCTGAGCCATATCATTAGCTTTATTATTCAAGAATCTTGGGACATAAGTTACATTTGCTATCTGAAATTGAGAAAGCAAATGTAATGCAACAACATAGTATGACAACATGCTTACACTTTAACACTTGAAAATTCTTTTCACCTGGTTAACCACCAATTGAGAATCTCTAAATATATCAACTGCATGAGCTTGTAATCCAATAAGTATTTCCAGTCCCATTATTAAAGCTTCATATTCAGCTTGATTATTGGAACAAGTAATTTCATCCACTCTGAAACCATGTATGGTTTCTACCCCTTGTGGTGACTTAATCACCACACCAATTCTAATTAGACCATTGATTTTTGATCCATTGAACCACATTTGCCATGGTTCTACACTAACCATACCAAGTTCTATTATCTCTTGGCTTTCTGTTTGACATGGATGATCTGCTAAAAAATTAGCTAAAACTTGTCATTTTACTGCCTTTTGGGGGACATATTCTAGATGAAATTCTAATAAAGCTAGTATCTATTTACCAATTCTTCCTCTCAACATAGGTCTAGATAACATATATTTAACCAAATCTGTGGTTGTAATTACCAAGATAGTTGTAGACAAAAGATAGTATCTTAATTTCATTGCAGCGAAATACAATGCAAGGCACAGTTTTTCTACAGCTGAATATTTACATTCACAAGAATTTAGAAACCTACTAAGGTAATAAACTGCTTGCTCTTTGCCTTATTCATTGTCCTGGGCTAAGAAAACTCCCAGTGAATCTTCTGCTGCAGCTATATACAACTTCAAGGGTTTATCACTCTTTAGTGGCATTAGCACTAGAGGGTTGGCCAAGTAGGCTTTGATTTTTTCGAAAGCAGTTTGATGCTCTGCTGTCCACACAAATTCATCTTCATCTTTCAACCTTAATAAGGAAGAAAATACTTTAGTTTTCCCTGCAGTATTAGAAATAAATTTTCGAAGAAAATTAACCTACCCAAGGAATTTTTATACTTCTTTCTTACTTGATGGAGGTTTAGCTTCAATGATAGCTTTGGCTTTGTTCTGATCAATATGTATTCCCTTCTTGTGTACTACATAGCCCAAGAAGTTTCCAGCTGATACACCAAAAGCACATTTGAGAGGGTTAAGTTTCAACTTGAACTTTCTCATTCTTTTAAAAGCTGCTTCCAAGTGAAACAAATGTTCCTCCATGGATTAGGACTTTACCATAATGTCATCAATGTAACACTCTAAATATCCTCCAATGAGGTCATGAAAGATAGTGTTCATAGCCCTTTGATATGTAGCCCCAGCATTCTTCAGACCAAATGGTATTTTAACCCATTCGAAGGTGCCAATGTTCCCAGGACATCTGAATGCTGTCATGTGGATATCCTCTTCTACAATGCAGATTTGATTATA
This sequence comes from Camellia japonica, assembly GCA_030407325.1. Lineage (NCBI taxonomy): Eukaryota > Viridiplantae > Streptophyta > Magnoliopsida > Ericales > Theaceae > Camellia > Camellia japonica. The sequence goes on along the minus strand of JAPPVO010000032.1, from coordinate 9,286,729 downwards.
ACCAAAGTGCCCATCCATCATTGATAAAATTTTGTGCCCTGCTGAATTGTCCACCAATAAATCTACCATGGGCATAGGATACCCATCTTTTAGAGTTGCTAAATTCAGGTTTCTGAAATCGATGCATACCCTCATTTTACCATTCTTCTTAACTACAGGCACAATATTGGACAGCCATTCGACATACCTGGCTGTACTAATAAAGCCTGCCTTGAAGCGCCTAAGAATTTCCTCCTTAACCTTCTGAATCACTTCAGGACTCATCCCTCTTAGTTTTTGCTTGTATGGCTTGAAATTAGGCCTCATAGGGAGCCTATGCTCTATTAATGACCTATCTAATCCTGGTAGTTCATTATAAGACCATACAAAAAAATCTTTATATCTCTTTAAAACCACCAACAATTGGTCCCTGTTAAGAGCATTTAACCAAGCACTTATATAGGTGGGCTGCTATATAGAACCTTCCCCTAAGTTCACTTCTTCCAAAGGGTCTTGCATCTGAGAACTCACTGATGCTTCTTTTTTGATTTCTACTGTCTTCGAAGTAATCTCCTTGCTTTGTCCTGCTCCCAGTTTCTTTGATTCAACATCTTTGCCTTCCTCCTCATAGATAAAATCTGTCCATAAGGCTTCTTCTTCTTGTATCTGCTGGACTTTTGTTTCAATGTCCAATGCACAGTATTTATCCAATGCCAAAACCCTGACCTGTTGCTGCTCTTGCTTATAGCCAATTATCATGGCTTCTTTCTCTTGCTCTTGCACCTTCTCGACTATTGATTTTATGTCCAATACTGAAAACTTAATTAAAGCCAAAGATTTGGCCCCCTGGGTTCCATCTTTTTGCCTACAACCAGGTATCATTGTCATCCTTGGCGACAAATTCTTCATCAGCACTTTCCTGGAAGAAGTGCTTCAGGTGTGCCAATTCCTCATCAGCTATCACTTCGGCTGATCCATCAGGTTTTCTCAGTATATTGAGTGGTGTCATTTCTTCAGTATACAATTTGGCCTCTGCAAAATCTGCACAAGCTATGAAGGGTTGAGAGCCTGCATTGATCTCCTCTGTCTTTCTATTGTACAAGGCCATCATTATCTTCTAATGTAGAGAGGAAGGCACATATTTGTTGGTGTGAATCCAGTCCCCACCAAGTAGAGCATTATATTTAGCATTGCTGTCGATAACGAAGAATGCCGTCATGCAGTCCCTGGTTCATACACTCAAGTTGATGGGGAAAATGCCCTGAGCCATCTGTTTGTCTCCAACGAAACCAGCAATGGTTGTGCTGGTTGGGATTAATCTGCGGTTCCTTTTTCCTAGTTTTTTCAAAGAAGATTTTGGAAGCAGGTTTACTGCTGCCCCATTATCCACTAATACCCGGTTCATCTGTAGCCCATCGAAAAAGGTCTTGATATACAAGGGTTTGACATGCTGTGTCATGGATGTTGTGGGATACTCGAAAGGGTCTGAGAGGTTAATACTCACCTCTTCCTCACTCTCGTCTCCAGTTTCCATTAGTGTGGCCACTTCGGATTCGTCTTGCACCATACTTACTTGTGAGTCTTCACTAGAAACTGGAATTAGGTCAATCTCCTGACCTTCTTGGTTTTCATCTCCAGCTTGAAATTCCTGTGGTAGTATATGCACCATATTCACTGATACTGGAGGAAACGAGCCAAATTGGACGACTGGCTGTACTTGCTTCTTTTCTTGGTCAACTTGTTCAATTACTTCAGAAGCATCTTCCATGCTGCATTCTAGCACTTCAGTACTAGTAACTTTCTTCAAATGGTCTGCTTCTGCTGGTTTTTCGACCAAAAATATCTGTTCAGCCATGAAGGCTTCGAACATTTCCTCTTCAACCATCTCCTTTCTTTGGCCTAGGCCAACTTCTCCCTCTATCTCACTATCGCTTTCCATTAGAGCCCTTTCTAATCTTGCTAAACTGGATCTCTCTTTGGCTTTTAGTTCGAAATGAACTTTGGCCAACTGCTCTCTGCTGTAGCTCATTTTGTTTTGAGGAGTCGATTTTGGACTATGATCTAACTTTAGACCTTTTTTTCCCTCTGTTTGGCCCTTTGATTGGACCAATGAAGAGCTTTCTCTACTTTCTTTCAGATCATTCTGGTACTGAGTGTACCTTCACTGGATCTTCCTCATTTGGGATCTAGAAATCACTGGGACCATATTTGGTTCCTTTGTTTTTGGATGTTTTAGTAACACTCAATTATTTGGAGCCACCAAGGGAGGTTTGACCATCCTACCTTGGTCTGTAACAACATTTATCTGGGTAGGTATTTCCTTAGGTTTGTTCTGCATAACAAACCAATCTGGAACTCCAGATACCCATGAGCCCATTAACTCAGTTGTTAAATTATCCATTTCTTCCTTTGAAGCCAGTTTCAAAGCTGCCTGTAAAGGCCACTGCTTGGCCCGGACTCCTTGTTTTGGGCCTAATTCAGGCCTTCCATGAAGGTGGCCACTTTTCATTCTGTGTAAGGCTGGTCTAGGGGGCCAATCTCTGGCTTTGACCCCATAACTTGAGCTTACTTCAGGTTTCCTTTCAGGATGATTGCCCTCTATTTTGTAATAGTTTGGTGGTCTGAACTCATGTAGAGGTCTCTTGCCTTTAGAGTGCACTCTAACGGCTACTGACCCAACCATGAATGGCTGCTGCCTAGGACCAGCTGGATATGGCCTTTTGTTATAGGCGCTGGTTGGTTTAGGACGCCTTTGCACATCCTTGTAATATTGATTCTCATCAATCGGAAGCCCTTTCAACTACTTGTAGCTCAACCTGCACCTGGGACACATTCTTTGCATGACAGCAGCCTCTAAAGAATCATCATCCAGTGCCTCCTCATCAGAGTCTTCCTTCTGGTCTGCAAAGCCCTGTCCAATAACTGGTGAACTTCTAGCATCTTTCTTAACAGTAGTCTGGCTGGCAACATGCATTTGCACATTGACCTCTTCCAATTCCTTCAAGGATAAGTTCTAGAAGTCTAGCACAATAATATTGGCTGCAACTTCTCCAATTTCTGGAAATAGATTAGTGTCAATCCCCATAGTCTTTTTTGCTTTAGCTGGGAATTTTAAACTCCCATTCTGAATCTGTTCTTGGATCCTATCCTAAAAAACAATACAGTTTTTAGTTGAGTAAGACCAAGAATTATGCCATTTACAATACACTTTTCCTTTAAGTTCCTCTGGAGACGAAATTTTGACTCATTTTGGTAACTTTAGGAAGTTTGTCACAAGCAAATGATCAAAAATATCATCTGCCTTTGTTAAATTGAAAGAGTATTTTTTATGAAGGTCTTTTTTTTTAAACTGCTGGTCAATTGTTATGTCTTTATGAATTAATACCTCACAAATCACAGGTTCTTTCCCTACAATCTCTGCTGCATCAATCTCATAATTAGGATCTCTATAATACGTTTTGTATGATGCATTACTTCGATCTTGTTCTTCATCTAGTAATGCTTCATACCTAGATACCTTATAGGTTCGTTTCACTAAGTCTCTAAACTCAGTTGAGTTAAACTTCTTTTGAAGCCTAAACTCTAAACCATTTTGAGCCAATCTCACGAATTCAGGCTCTGGTAGGATGATCCTACATTTGTTTCTTGCTCTTTTGAATCTGGCAATAAATTAAGCAGCCTTCTCATCAGGCCTTTGAGTTAACTTTGCCAAGTCTGCCATGGAAACTTCTGACTCCGTTTGGAAGAATTGGGCATGAAATGCCTCCTCCATTTGTTGCCAAGTTTGGATAGAGCCAGGTGTACGGTTAATATACCATACAAAAGCTGCCCCAGTTAGAGAATTTGGGAACAATCTTAACTTCATGTAATCATTATTGGTAAATTCACTATATTGAGCAGCAAACCTAGCAATATGCTCTACTATTGACTAGTTTCCATTCCCATAAAAAAGAGCAAAGTCTGGTATCCTAAACCCTTTCGGGTATTCATGTACCCTATCTACCCATTCTGGATATGGTTTCCTGTAGACAAGAGTTTGAACCCCTCGAGCCATCGGTCCACACATCTCTCTAACAAAATCAGCAATTTGGTCCCTAGGAACCATATTTTGTACTTGTTGAACCACTACTAGAGAAAGAAACACAGGATTTGGTGGACAACCTTGTGCCTGAGGTCCTCTTGGTCCATAGGGCGGTATATTTGGGATTGGTTGTCCTTGTGGTGCTGGCTGTTGTTGAGGGTATGGGAAACCCCTCTGAGCCTGTCCTGCAAAAGGACCTACAAAAGGTGCTGGAACAGGTGTTGTGTCTCTTCCAGTGGCAGGAAACCCTTCCAACCCCCTGGGTACAAATTTGAACAAAGGATTAGTGAACCCCCTTGTGCCAAGTATGGCTTCGAACATGGGATTTGGAAGCATCCTTATGCCATTTTCTTGTGTTGGCCGGGATCCACCAATTTGCATGACTTCATTGTTAAGTAATGAAGCATTTTGATTTGTCACAAGCCTCGAAAGAGGCTCATACCAAGACTGAGGCGATGGTCTTTTATAGTTTTGGTTACTAGTTTGACCATTAGTATGTCCATTACTCTGCATAGGTTGTTTATCTCTAGCCAATCTTTGCTGAGAGACATTTGAAATTTCCTCTACGTGCCTTGTGTTAATTGGTTGATGAGTATTCATTCGATCCATAAAGGATGTTGGCCATCTTTTTATTGTGTTTATTAACTGATGTCCTATGGCATCTACTAGGCCTCCCCATGGATTTATCGACTGAGTAGATGGAACAGTGGATGGTCCAATTCCTTGGCCTCGTCCAATATTTTGAACATGTGGTACTTGCTCCGAAGTGCTGGTTTGTTCGACCATAGGTTCTGATAAAACAGGTACCTCTACAGGATGTGTTATCACATTATCCTCTGGATTATGTATTTCTACCTCCCCTTCCACGCCTTCTTCCAAGCGTTCATTTTCTCCTTGTCTCCTACGTCTAGCCATTTCAATTAGTCCCACTGGGCGTTCCAAAAATATATGTTAGCTTTTTGGCTTTCAAAAGTAATTATTGTAATTTTAAGCGTGCCAGTAAGGAACAATCAGTCCTTACAGAAGATTAATTGCCAACCAATTATCAGACGATTGTGTTTTAGTTCTTTTAGCCTCAATGAAGAGGACTTTTATTGGTGGCTTTGTTTAGGAGAATTAAACAAACAACGATTAAATGAAGAACAATTGTAACATTTCATTAAGTAAAAATGAAAGACTTACAATGATCCAATTCAGCCTCGTAAAAGTTTACAGCAACAAACTACTTGAAACTACTCCTATGAACGAAGTGTAGTGCAGGAATTTGAAGTACAGAAATGTAAAGAACAAGAAATGTTAAAACTGGAAGGAAAATAAAGTAGATAAAAACTGATTTTTTGGATTTGAGTCTGTGGCTCTTTTTGGGGCCTTTTCTGCTATTTATACTTTTTAATGATAACCGTCAAAATGAGTTTCTAACCGTCGAATCATCCCTCTATGATTGCTGATCATGTTTCCTCACAGTTAGCTCCACTATGCCATGTCTGCAGTTATGCTTCCCTCCTGATTTTGAATTTAAAAGTATGAGTAATTGTCAAAGCCACGTCAGCTTGTATCTCTTTGCTGATCCAGTGCTATGCAGATCCACAATAACCAATACTAACTGCCATGTGTGTGATTATGATTGAAAATTTAAATTGTCTTCCCGTATTGTCCTCATCCTGCCACGTGTTGAACTGTGATTGACCTATACAAAATATGTAACCAACAGTTGTAAATGTGGTTTAATACATAAAAATTAAATGTGAATTTTGAAGGGTTTAAATTATTTATGGAACCTTAATATATGTTTTTTATGGTACACAATAAAATTTTGAGAGACTTAGAACCTTAATGTATATATTTTTGTACAAATAGGTTGTCAATTTGATTTGATTTAAAATTGATTGGATTTGAAAATTATTTTAACAATTTATTTATCTACTTATTTTTTTCAATTAATATAAAATTTTCCTATTTTAGGATTTTTATAATGGGTTTTCAACCTTTTTACAGGAAAAAAAAATTAAAACATAGTAGAATTAATTAAAAGATTAAATTAAAACACGAGGAATGAGCTACATATTTCTATTTTTTATTTTACCTTTTTATTTTATCATGAAATTTGTATTAATAAATACGTATATGTCTTACTCACTTATATTGAGAAGGAAAAATGATTAGAAAATTTGGGAATATCAGGATATTACTTATTGATGCTTTCAATAAATGAAAAATTATAAAACAAATTACATGGGTCATCCCGTCTTTTTTCCCCTTGATTGAAAATAATAATAAAATATATCCTAAAGTAATAAAATAGAATAAGAAATATAACAATGTTATATTTACTAATTTATTGTTCTTAAATGATCTTTAATAATATGATATTGAAATTAGATTTCATATGATAAAATAAATAATTAATTAAAATTTAATATTTATCAAATGCATCATTAAAAATAATTTTTAACAATAATAAAATTTGATGTCTCAATCCATTTTTCTAAGAAATAAACATTATTTTCCTTTAAACTTTTACCATCCCTTCCAATATTCTCCAGAATTGAAGCTGAGGCCGCCGACTGAAGCCGCTTCCAGTAATAAAATAAATGGAAAACACGCGTAGGGACGACGTAGTAATACAAATACAAACCGCGTAATTAACTCCACTAATCTATACTATTCTAGTATATTATTTTAAGAGCTCTTAAAAAGGCTAACCTTTCTTCCAAAAGAATATATAAAAAGAAAAAGGCCAACTTGTAAAGCCACAATCTCTACTCTCTCTCTCTTACAGCTGGGGAAAGAGCCAAAGCTTCTTCTCATCTTACTGAACCTGAAAATCCACCGGAGATCGCCTCAAGCTTCAGAGCTGTTGAGTATTTTCCGGCGAAATCTGCCGGCGAAATGTGCAAGTTCGGATTACTCGTCTTCCTCTTACTTCTTTGCTCTGCGGCTCTCGCTTCTGCTCAGGGATCTAAGAACAGAACCACAAAGTGGCAGACATTAAGCGGTATTTCCTCTGTCTCTCTCTCCTTTCTTCACTTTAGATTTTGATTCTCACTTGCCCCCTGTTTGGTTGCTGAGAAACCTGTTGGAAAAGAAGATTCGAGAAGCAAATAAAACACATCGAGTCTCGTGTTTTGTGTTGATTAGTGTTTTCTGCCACATTTCTCGGCAACCAAACAGAGTTAAGCTGAAATCCGTGGATGCGGAGTTTTGCTTTTGCGGACAATCGATGTCCCTACTGTCAAGGCTACCTCTCTCCTCTGTGTCTCACTCTATACATATTTTTTGGTAATAAAAATGACATATGGCAGTAAAATATCTAAAATAATACAACTTTTATAGTCTAATTGTGACCTATTGGATTATTTGTTATTAGATTCAATGACATTGTATTGCTTAAAAAAAATTATTATCTCATATTTATTATATGTAGAAATTGCTTCAATTTGTAGCCAACATTTAGGTTCTAGAGGTGAACTTTAAGCTCTAATAGTTGAGGGGATCTTGGATTAATATTACATTTTTTAGTATTGTTATCAAAGTTTTCATCTTTTCTTTTAATGTAAATATTGTTGGTGGCTTGGTGTTATCCCATCCAAATGAGAAACTCTCGGAAGCAATGCTCTATTACATTTAGTAATTGACTCAATTGCCTTCTAAAACTCCACATCAGAAATATGATGGGTCTTATAGTTTAGACCAATAGCTATTAATTTAGAGCACCACCTAGATTTGCACCAAGACCACTTAATAATTTCTCCATCTAAAAAGGGGATTTTCTCGAACCATGTGTTCCACAAACTGACCTCCCCACCTTATGATCCACAAATTCATTGTTTACTTTTGCAGGAAATGAACCTTTAGTCGTAGCACGTGGTGGCTTTTCAGGGGTATTTCCTGATTCTAGCTTTGTTGCCTACCAGGCTGCTGGACAGCTTAGTTTACCCAACGTATTATACTGGTGTGATGTACAGCTGACAAAAGATGGTGCTGGCATTTGCTTTCCAAATCTCATGCTTGGGAACGGTTCTGACATATCAAATGTTTACCCAAACAAGACTAGTACCCTCTCTGTGGATTTCACCCTCAATGAACTGTCAACTGTCTCTTGTAAGTTTAGATGTCGATAGTCTTATTTGCAGTTTCATGTGGCCTTAACATATTTTTTATGACCTGATATTCTTATCTGCTGCATGAATGTTTTGGTTTATATATGGCATGAGGTGTAAGATATTTGTGACATTAGTAGAACCTTGTATAAGCATAATCCTTTAATGTGCATTTATCAGTTATAATAACAAATATAAAACTATTCAATCAATTGTTTGACAAGAATAATTTTTGAGATAGTTGAAAATGCTCGTCTAATTTTATCACATTCTATGCGGTGACTGGTTTTGTATAGTCTGGAAAGTGATACACTGGTATCAAATTTGATATCTAGACCGTTGCCTATTTAACTGAAGCTTGTCAGTTGTCACCAAAGCGGATGGGGTTAATATTTTGATTAAATATTGTAAGCTAATTGAATGTTTCAAAATTCCAAGTTTCTTACTTTTTGGAAATTGTTGTACTACAGTTTCTTCCGTATTTTCTATTAGTTTACTTTTTCTATAACTTATTATTCTTCCATATTCATTTTATTTTGATGGCACAACAATCAAACTGTATTTATGTTGTCTTCATTCAACTGGGGATCTCTTGTTGGGTTCCTACTTTTAATTTCTTTCTCAAGTCGATGTGCAGTGTCTAAACTTCCAGTGGGCAAAATCCTGATGTAAGTGATCAATATGCAAGTTTGATCTAATGTGACATTAATTTGGGTTTAAAATGTGTGGCATAAATAAACACAGTTTGGGTTGGGCTTATTCAAGTGCATTCAATTGGGCTGATCCAATGAACCTGATCAATCACGTATAGCGTGATTTTTGTGTTGTTTTTTTTTTTTTTTTCTTCTTCTTGAGAGAGAGAGAGAGATTATAATATAGATTTTAAAATTTAATTTTTTTGGATAGGTGGGAATCATGCTATAATTTATTTCATGACAATATTTGTAAGAGAAGCACTGATAATCAGTCGTTTGAGTGGCGTAGGAAGGCATCTTAACACTATACCAGAGGTCTAAGGCCTATTAATTACACCAATTTTGTTGTCTTGTGCATAAAAAAAGTATACGACGGAAAAAAACGTTGTTGGGATGGTGCAGTGGAAAATTTCCTGCCACAAGGATCATGGGATTTTGTGATTGTTTTCTTTTCTTTTTTTTCCATAAGATAGAAAGAGAGGAGGGAGAAAGACAACTATTGGCTAAGGTTTGGGTATTATTGATCGGATACTTCATCAGCCTCATTGATATTGGTTGGAGTCTTGGGATGTTGCTCTTCAGCACCCCCTCACTGCGGGGAAAAAAAGGAAAAGAAAAAGGGCGCACAGGTCAAGGGGTTTAGAGGTTGATTTTAGGAGAGTTTCGAATAATACGCTATAACTGAAATGAGACTTCAGTCATCAATTTTGATGTGCTCTGGCTTAATAAACAATGACTTGTTGGTTCATCTCTGTGTAGTTTAGCAATCTGATGATCAAACTATAGGTCATTGTTTTTTTTTTTTTTTTTCTTCCTGGTTTAGATATTGCTTGGCCCGTGGTTGAATGAAATAAGGTAATTCTGGTTGATGGCTTTACTGCCTGTGACACATAATTTGATTTGAAGTCATAGTGATTGGAGCTCAAGGAGAGTTCACTGAGCTACTTAGAGGTGGTGATTTTATTTTCTGCTTTTAGCTGTGACATTTTTCTGGCAACTAAAACTTCCTTTTTATCTCTGTACAGTAACTCAGGGAATTTATTCTCGGCCTGATAAATTTGATTATGGTAACCCAATTTTTACTGTTCAAGATATGGTTAAGCAGTTGAGCCCACCCGGATTGTGGTTGAATATCCAGGTAAATCTTGAATTGCAAGATTTTTTGTTACATAAAATTGGGCCATTTGTTAAATGTATTTTCTTAAACTATAAAAGTTTTGATATCACAACTAGCTATGTTACATGGACTCTTTTAGATGTATGAAATACTACTTGGGTAATGGTATTGGATATTTGTTGGACACTTGACACTTGTGGATGCTTCACCTAGCAAATATATTTAGCATTTCGATTTAACCATAAAACTATGCATGAAACACCCCAGATTATGTCAAATGATCTTTGGCACCTTGTGAACACCATTTTTCCTATAAAATAAAAGCACATTAAGAAATATGATTTTGCTGTTCCCTATGTCTATGCACTTGAGAATTAGATGAATTGAACTCTTAGACGTGTACTCAAACCCGAGTCCATGTAACATAGACAATTAGCATTTGAATTAATTGTATTTTTGTTCTGATACTTCTGCAGCATGATGCATTCTTCAGCCAACATAATCTGAGTATGAGAAGCTTTGCACTTTCTGTATTCAGAAGTGTTATAGTTAATTATATGTCTTCACCAGAGGTGAACTTCCTGAAGAGTATATTGGCTCGCAAACCAAGCACAACAAAACTCGTTTTCCGGTGTCTGGGAGCAAATGAAGTTGAGCCTTCGACCAACCAAACTTATGGTTCTCTATTAAAGAACCTTACATTTATCAAGACATTTGCCTCTGGGATTCTTGTTCCCAGGACTCTCATATGGCCTGTAAATGCAAGTCAATATTTACAGTCACCTGCCTCGATTGTCTTGGATGCTCATAAAGAAGGTCTAGAAATTTTTGCATCAGATTTCGCAAACGACAATCCTTTGGCCTATGATTTCAGCTATGATCCTGTAGCTGAGTATCTGGCTTTTATTGACAATGGAAACTTCTCTGTTGATGGTGTGATTTCCGACTTCCCAATGACTCCATCAGAGGCCATAGGTAAGCTGCTCACTCGTCTCTTTTTATAGATTTACTACCCAGTCAATAGAATCTGAGTTAATGCTGATTGACTTAGGAGTTAGGATGGATAGTGCAAAGCATCAGTGATGTTATGTTGTGATTGAAGTTTCAATAAAAATCTAAAACCTACTGCATGTAAGGAATTAGAGTTACTTTCCATCCCTACTGACTTGTGCAATGATTAGTTCTCCTATTTCGGCACAGCACTCCGTTCTTGGTTGTATGCTAGATTTGCTTTATCAAAGTTGCTGTATGAAACTTTTTGATCATCACAACACATTTACTTAAATTTATTACTAGTGTCATACAAATTACTTAATTTGAGAAGCCATTTCTTCAGCTACTAACTGTTATGTTTTATTTTGAAATTGCAGCCTGTTTCTCTCACATTGGCAAAAATGCACCAGGACAAGGTATGCCACCATCCTGTAGTACTTAATCCTTCTGAAAGGTTTAGTGCTTCCTGTTGTGTTTCTGGGTAGTGTTGAAGTCTGTATGGTTTCTTCTATATTGTTTGATGCATCTTCAGGAAATAGTGGTTAACTGATTTATTTTTCTCTGTCCTTTGTTCAGCAAAGCCTTTAGTTATCTCATCCAAAGGATCAAGTGGGGACTTCCCTGGCTGTACTGATTTGGCATATCAGCGAGCCATTTCGGATGGTGTAGATGTTCTTGACTGTCCTGTTCAAATGTCGAAGGATGGAATACCTGTGTGCTTAGGTTCTATTAATCTTATAGATAGCTCAACAGTTCTTCAATCACCTTTCAGCAACCTTGCAACATCTATTCCAGAACTTGGAGTAGCCAATGGAATATTTACCTTCAACCTAACATGGAGCGAGATTCATAGTTTGACACGTAAGTTGAAACTGGTGCTTACTTCTTATTGTGTGTGTGTGTGTGTGTGTGTGTGAGAGAGAGAGAGAGAGAGAGAGAGAGAGAGAGAGAGAGTATTTGAAATTTAACGATTATATTGATTGAGAGTTTATGTTATTATTCTATTCTAGCTGACAATACCAGTCTCTGTGTGCCATACTTTTGTCAGAACTGTGTGATTTGTTAAATGTAGGGGAGGGCAGGTTAGTGCATGTCTGCCACTCAGCCTATCAGCACACATTTGGGATCCAAAGTCATTGTAGGTACCATAGGATAGGAGTCAGGTACAATTTCAACACTGATGTGGGTTCAAGGTGTGGTGAAATTGTAGGTCACCTCATTAGTTCATGTGTTTGCATGGTCTGTATTTGACTCCTCATGCTTGCTCAAAATAGTAGAGGTCATTCACTCAGTCCATTCCCCATGAAATGGGGTTGCAACAAATATCAATTGGGTGGGGGTTGGATGTAATTGTTTGTTTGCATTTCCCTTTAAAACAGCATTTTTGTCATTAATATAATTCTATGGGGTCATCCCTTGTTGAAATTTACTTCTTCATGTTGATAAAATTGTATGATTATATAGAAAAAATAGATTCATAGATTAACAAACTGAATTTCATGCTGAAAAATTATAAGTGGACTGAATAGAACACGTAATAAAATAAAACTAGCTAAAGGAAGCAAACCGAAGCCTGCACTAGACAGTTTCCTTAAAACGGATTCATCGCCTCACTGGTTGGGTATTGGAGGTTTTTCGACGTTTGTTTCTTTGGATACGACAGTTAGACTAGCTACAACAAAGCACCTACTGTGTAGCTTTGGTGAACAAAACTAAAGTAGCACTCTCTCACTAGAAGAATATAAAATTGGAGGAAAATTTCGAAACACAAGAAATAGAGCATAGTTTTTGGTGTGGAAAGCTGAAGGAGATGGCCTCTTTTTATACACATGGAGAGAGAGAGGAAAAGGCTCCCCTGCAACCAATGCAGGATTTAATTCTGTATTAACCTGCAAAACTGATGAATTAAAGTCCATCATGAATAGTTACCAGCTCTATTATACACGTGTTTTATGTATATATTCCTGCAGTCCACAGATCTGGCTTGGTCTAAAAAGATTAAGATGGATGGGCCAAGCCCAACCCCCACACTTATTTCTCAAGCCCAAGATCCACAACCCACGGACCACAGGCACGGCCCGGTCCGGTCATGCGGCGCGTGCACGTGTGACAATTTTTTCATAATCAACTTGGATTATAGTCTTGGCCCAAGTCCATCCTTGAAGCATCCATAACTCCCTTACTTCAGAAAATTTGGATGCCCAAAGGACACACCCCCTTAGGCAAAAAATGAGATTTAAATATCCATCAATGCTCTCCTCTACGATCAATGTGGGATAGAATGTTTCACACCTTTCCCAACACTTCTTCATGAGACCAACTTAATAAGTCAATTTCTCATTCAAATCTTACTGGTTTTTTGTCATTCTTCTTGCGGTGTAAAGAGTTTGTTATAAAGAATCTAAACCCACTTTAATCCACCTCAATTGAGGATTGACACCTATTTTAATATTGCATTAAAGTCACCAAAAAATCTATTATTTTCCAACACTTCATTCCCTTTTTGTTGTTTTGAAAATTTAAAACATCCTTCAGTTATTCTTGAATAGTAAAGAGTTATGCATAATAAACTTATCAGTGAAGAAAACATTTAGGTTATGCAACTAAAGATTTCTTGTAGCTACCAGTGCCCTGGTACTATTCACGTAGAATTCAAGAGAACTACTATGACACGTTAAAACTAAACTTCTCTAAAACTTGTGTCCAATTTAGTTCTGGGTTGATAAAAAATAGTGTGTAGAAAAGAACATGGCAAAAAGGAAAAATGTCACATTTTCACTACCTAGCTTTTTAATAGATTATGTTTTCCTTGTCAGATGTAATGCTCGTTATAGCTGTTTCAGAAAACAATAGCAGTAAAACGTAAAAGGCAAGCCCGTTGCAAGAATAAGGTTATATTTGCCTTGTTTCTGATTTTCAGAAAACTTTTGCATATGCATTTAATTTGCTGATATTCATCCTGCATGTCTCCTGTTTACTAGAGTATTAGCAATTCCAATATTTCTTTGTCATGATTATTCGTTATATGACATCCTTATATTTATCTATGTTTCACTTTTACTGCAGCGGCAATATCAAACCCGTTTGCAAATGGTTATGTATTGTTCCGTAATCCAAATAACAAGAATGTTGGAAAATTTATGACACTGTCCGACTTTTTGGCCCTCGCAAACAATGCCAGTTCTGTTTCCGGTGTACTGATCAGTATAGAGGTGAGTTGATATGAAACTATCTTTGTTGGATCTTTAACTATTTGAAATTCTTGCATTAACAAGTGTGTATATGTGTTGCATGCGGAAAACACATGAGCTCTCTACATTTACTTCCATTGCTTGACAAGTCAGATGATCCGATTGATATTGAGACGGAAGTGGTTAAACTGAATAGACTGAAATAGTAATATACAATTTGAGATGAATTAGGTGGACACAAGGTTTCCTAACCTAAAATGTTTTCTTTATAATTTTTGTGTTGCAGTCCTAAGAAATGCCGACTTCAAAGAAACTTCTGCTATCAGTACATATTTGGTCATGAGAACCTCCAGAACTACAAAAAATGAAAACATTAGAAAATGAAAACAATCAGAAAACAGAAGCCAAATTTGTTATCATTCTTTCCCTGAAATTTTGAAAATAGAATCCAAAAATGAAAGCAATGAAAAAGGAAATGATATCAAGCGGTTTTCTCTGTTCTTACATTGAATTAGAGGTGTGTTAAAATTTGATTAATACGTCACCTTTGAGGGAACAAAAATTTCTTCATTGTATTTTTATGCTAACCTGAGATAAAAAGGCATTGCCTTCAACAAAAACTTCATCATCTATAAACTGACTAGAAAAAACTTGCAACAAGAAATCATATAAATAGCTCAATGACTTATGAGAGAAATCAAACCAATCCGTCAATCTTGCGAATATCAGAATAAAAACTGAAAGTGAGAAAACATTCCCCTTGCTCTTTAAATAGGTACTGAATTTCTATGCACTCATGAAGGTTGAATCTGAATGTAACTAAAGCTCTGTGAAGTATCTGGCCGTCCTATTTAGCCAGCTTCCAAACAGAGCTGTTCATCAAACAGATAAAATGTGAGAAAGGTGTGAAAAATTCTGTCTTCCTCCCTGACTATGTCTTGGACGGGCAATTAAGAGTCTCCCAACTAATGAGTAAAACTAGTTGACCACTTGATTACATACATTGAACTGTTGCATGTACCGGCTAAAAAGAAAAGTTGTATGTACTTTGTATAGAGCACTAACCTGACTCAAAGCCTGATAAAGATAGCACTCTATGCTGCATTTTTATTTCTTATAGGACGCAGCCTACTTGGCAGAAAATCAGGGATTCAGTGTAACTGATGTAGTTCTTAATACCATAAAAAATTCTAGTCTGAATAGTCGGACAGTCAAGAAAATTATGGTTCAGTCCAGCAACAGCTCAGTTCTGATCAAGTTCAATCAGGAAAGCAATTACGAGCTTGTTTACAAAGTTGACGAGAATATCCGTGATGCTGATGCCGTAGCCATCACAGATATCAAGAAGTTTGCCAATTCTGTGGTTATCAGCAAGTCCTCTGTCTTTCCTGACAGCCAGGCCTATATCACTAGTATGACAGGTATTGTACAAAAGCTACAGGGATTCAACCTCTCGGTGTATGTGTCTCTCTTCAGAAATGAGTATATATCTCAAGCCTGGGACTTCTTCTCAGACCCAACTATAGAGATCAACAACTTTGTCATGGGTGCTGGAGTTGATGCCGTTGTCACAGAATTCCCGGGGACAGCTGCTAAATACAAGAGTAGGTGCATATATTCTTTTTGATGATCATATAGTGGGAGTCTCTGTACTCTTTGTTTGTTTCGATAGAAAATATTTCTGAAAAATATTTTTTTTCCATTGGCACAACGGAAAATGAAAGTCAACGGAAAACAAGCTCTTTTGGACGGAAAATGTTTTCTACTTTTGAAAGGGGAAAAACATTTTCTGGTCTATAAGTTTTACCAGTGCTATCACACTACCATCACCACCACCACTACAAGCACTACAACCCAACCCCTCACCACCGCCATCCTTCCACTACCACCTCCACCTGCACCATGACGCCACTGCTACTGCCACTGCCATTGCCACCATCTCCACCACTTCAGCCACCACCACCACCAACACCATCACTAATACAACTACTACTGCATTAGTTTTAAGGTTGCAACCAAAGGTAGGAAAATATTTTTCACGGAAAACTTTTTTTGAAAAAAGTCTTTACAGAGCACAACGCTCTGTTTGTTTTGGCACACTAGTCTTTTTCATCAAACTAGTTTTTGAAGAATTTTCAAAAACTGATTTTATCAAACCTAGTTGATTGGAACTGTTCTTGATTATTTGCCATCAGACATTGTTTTATTTTTGAAATAATGTAACAGAAAATGAACATCAGGTGCCCTATATTCTATTCAGATCTGTCATTTCCCAAAAAAATGATGCTGATAACATGGTTCAGATGTAATTTTACAGTTTTCAACTGATTAATTTCATTTAATCACTTTCTTTTAGTAAAACAAATTTTAGTCTGATTAGCTGTTAATTGAGCTTTCTTTATTTGTTCTATGTTACTGACATTTGGTGCTTTGGTGGACCATAGGGAACCGATGTTTAGGATTGGGCAGTAAGACCCCAAATTACATGCTGCCTATACAGCCTGGTCTTCTTATGACATTAATGATTCCCCAGGACATGCCGCCAGCTGAAGCTCCAAATCCGGTCCTGACAGTTGCCGATGTGGTTGAGCCACCTCTGCCCGCTGTTGTGCCGAAAACCTCCCCGACTTCTAACACCAATGGGTCCACAGCACCATCTCCAACCCAACCGAACGGGCAGCCTAAAGTTCTTGCGTGCATCACAATGTCTTATCTGGCTGTTCTCCTTGCAACTCTTGACTTGTTCTGAAAGGGTGACACGTCGATTCTTGATCCTTTTCCCACTTTGTTGCTTGAGATTCTAAGCTATTTGGAAGTTCTGCATTGCAACACGGCTAATTGAGATTTTTTCCCCCCATCCTAAACTGTGACGATCAAAATATATATATATATATATTTTTTCTTTATAATATTGTAGGTATGTGTTCATCCTCATGTAGTTTGAGAAGACAATCCTTAGGTATTTGTCATGGTGGATTCCTATACCTAGCATTGATTCCTGTTTTCATTCTTGTAATTTATGTTAAAATGATTATTCTTTGGTGTGTATATTTATGAGATATAAACTTCAGTTCGCTAACTGAGTATGCCTCTGTTTATTCTATGTTGTTCATCTGAGTTATAAATCATCTATTTTTTTGAAGATAACTTATAAATATTATAAAATAATATTACTATAATTAAGAAATTAATTTAATTTTGTGTGTGGATGATTTAGAGAAATTATGTGGGTCCCATTTGGTAAAATTGATAGCTAGCTTAAACACAATACAAGCCCAGGTTAAAAAAAATGAAATATGTTAGATTTAAATACAAACTTAGGATAGTGACTTGAATGTTGTATTATTATATGGTTTACTTATTTTTATCTTTTTTAGGGGTCTTTTCGTACATTTGGAGTAACTGATGTATAGATAAGATAAGGTTGACACCGTACTTATTCTAATTTCCAGCGGATACGGGGTTGCTGTTGTGAGGGTTTTTAAGTGTGTTTTTTGAACTTATTTTGGTGATTTAAACCGTTTATATTGTAATTTGAGTATATCATTCATATAAAAAAATTAATTTAATTGAACATCAGTAACTCTATGATCAAGAACTAATGATTTAAAAAAAAAATGTTAAAATCATATTAACTGTTTATTTTTTTTAAACAAATGTGCTATTATTATAGGATTGCAGGTGTCCAATTTACTCGATCTTTTGCATAAATAATTTACTTGACGAATCTTATAATATGAACGGTTTGGATCATTGAAAGAGACTCAGGACACGTCATTAATGTGCCTCACAGCAGCCTGCTATGTCTTATGGCACAGCTAGAACTTCAACACCATTTCAGGCTAGCTAGGTCCCCAACCCATGTTATGAGTTTCAAAAATAAGGGTTAATTACATTTGACCCCCTTGTAGTTTTACTCAAAAATACATTGCTCCCTTCCGATTTAGAAATACACACATAATCATCTTGTGGTATGAGTAGGGCTGCAAACGAGCTGAGTTTTGTTGAGTTCGAGTTCGGCTCATTTGCTTATTGAGCTTGACTTGATAAGTAACTGAGTTCGAGCTCAGCTTGGGCTCATTAATATTAATTAAACTCGAGTTTGATTTGGTTTGGTTTGACTCGTTAATTTTTTTTAATATTATTTATATTATTTAAATAAAAATATTATTTATATGATTTAATGTATAAATAATGTACATATATATATTAATATATAAATAATATATTTATTATATAATTTAAATAAAGATAAACAAGTTGAACTTATTTGAGCTCGAATTTGGCTTATTTATTAAACGAGTAAAATCGAACCGAACCTATTTATAAACCAACAATGCTAGGTAACTCAAAATTTTGTGGCTCAAATGGCTCAAATCACTCAAAACGACGTCGTTTTGAGTGTAAATAAGTGTAAAACGACGTCGTTTTGAACCATTTGAGCCACTTAATTTTGAGCTACCAAACATTTTCCTTTATAAACAATTTGATTCATTTACGGCGCTCAATATGAGGGTTAGAAATGTTGGAAAAAATGATTTTTGGTGACTTTAATTTAATATTACAGTGTGGTGATTTTAATTAAATATTAAAGTGGGTCCCAACCTTTTATTGTGTTGGGTCCAAGTGAGCCAAAAATCATTGAGTTTTGAATAAGAAATTGCCAAGAAATTGCTTCATGATGTTAGATTCATGAATAGGATTTTAAAGAGTATTTAAATCCTTTTTCTTGGCTAAAGGGTGTGAATCTTTTAGGCATCCAACCTTTCATATTTTTGGAAAGGGGCTATGGATGCTTGGTGTTTTAATGACCAGCCTTAAAAGCTGGAGGCTCTTCTTCTCTCCCATTTACATGTATAAATTGAGACCCTCCTATCAAGTTTTAATATAGAAATTTTTTGCTTCCATTTTACAAGTCAGTTTGCCAGAAAGTTCCTATATTGAGAGAGTGCTGCCACTGTTCTTGTTCACTAAGCTAGACAGAAAGTGCTTCTGTCGTAGCTGGTTTTGACCGTCGTATCCTGGGAGACAGACGCCGGGATTCCTCAAGCACTCAACCCGTGAGGCGGCGAAATCTGTTTTAAGGAAACTGCTTCCATGCAGGCTTCGGTTTCGTCTCTTTACCCTTTTATTGTTTTGTGTATTTCTGTTGAAATTTAATTGTAATTATTAGCATATGTTCTTGGTATATAATTTGATTTCTTCATAAATCTATTTATTTAATTTCACAATTTGAACAACAAGCTTAAAACAGATTTTATATATATTTTCTATGAAATTGATCGAATAGATTTATATAGACTATTATGTTAGCTTTGTATAATGTTACTAGGAATTGTTGCGGAATTACTCACTATTTCAATGATTTTAAATTATGCTATGATACTCTCTATTTGCTTAGTTTAGTTAGAATTTTCTATCATAATTTGCATGAATTTTAAGGTTATAAAATATAATTTATGGATGTTGCAATTTTGACATGCTAATTCTATTCTAGTTTTAATTTGTTACATACTTATTATTTTCTAGACTAGATTACCTAATTTAATATATTTTGGAGTTATAGAGTTTTTTATGAATTATTTAATTAGGTGCATTAATGTAAATTATTTAATTGGGTGCATTAATCTAAATTATCTAATTGGGTGCATTAATGTGAATTATTTAATTAGGTGCATTAATCTAAATTATCTAATTGGGAGCATTAATCTAAATTATTTAATTGGGTGCATTAACTTTGAATTTAACTTATTTATTTGGAGTTTATAGTTTAAATGTTTATTATGAATTAATTTCATTCATAACCCATGAGTATAGAACTTTATTTTAAAGTTTTAATTTAATTGGCATTTTAATGCATTGGTTACTTATATAATTAAAAGTTGGCTAGATGGTTTCATTTAATTTATTAAATTTTTTAGATTATTTGTTTGTATTTTGTTGTGGTTTGCTACTAACTTTCTTTGTAGGCATACCAATGCGAAAGGGAATGGAAAAACAAATATAAAACCAAATGAATAGTATTTGGGATGTTAAAACAAAAATGTTTGGACTACTAACTTTTGTGTTGAATAGGAATACCTAAGCGTCGAAAGGCTTTTGGACTAAATAGAATCCTTATGGATTGGCTATTTTATTTAAATGTTTGAAGCATGTTTTACTTGAAATTTAGTTGGTTTGTTTACCAATTTGTAGTAGCAAGTTTTATTTGTTTGTTTTGTTAGAAACATTTTACATGCGTGTAATTGTTATAACAATTTTTAAATTACTTGTAAGTTTAGAACTTGATTTGGTTTTCTGTGATAAAAACCAAAGTGTTTAGCTTTGGCTAAAGAGTAGTTCTTATTTGTTCAGAAATGACAACCAAGATGGATTTGGTTTCAAACTTTTAGAGTTTGAGGAAGTCTTTGAGTTTAATCATTTTATTCCCAAAGTGTTGGAAAACCAAGTTTGGAGAAAGTCTTTGGTTATAATCTGATTATGTCCAAAGTGTTTTGGTTTTGACAAAGAAAACCAAATTTTAGCATTAGCTAAAATATTTATGATTTTATTCAGAAATAATGGGCGTAGTTCCGGGAGTACCGGTTAATTTTTATGAGTGGTGTAATTCTGATAGCAAATTTTATTTGCTTAGGAATCGGTTTGTTATAACCTGGTTTATCTCTTGGAAATCTTAATTTTTAAATTGTTTCCTATGGACTAGGAGTCAACATGCTCTTGAATGTTTTGTCAAAAGGTTAATTGGGCTTTAAGTGGGACCGATGTGACCCCTCCAGTCTTCCTGGGAACATTCCTTACCATGTTCGATTCTAGGTTAAATGGTGAGACTAGTTTTGAATTAAATTTTCATCTGAGGGATTTTCTAAGGGTTAAGTTTAATTTCTGGAACCACAGAAGTGAAATTCTGTTGTGATGTTTCAGAAATGGCTTCAAAAGGTGACAAACAGAAATGTTGTTCCACTTGACAACCTTAACCTCACGAGATTCTTAAAGGAAGATCTTGAGAGATCAAGTATAATTAAAGGAAATCATAATATTACATTAAAATATCTCTGAATTGATCAGAGGCAAATAGTATGGTATCCTTGTGTTATTTATAGCATCTATGATTGCTATGTGACTTTGCTTGAAAGCAAAGTTAAGACAACTTGTTATAGTGGGTGAATATTTTTTGGATTTTTAAATTCCAAATATATTCTTAAATTGGTGGCTCCTAGTGAGTACAAGATAACTGATCACAGAGATAGAAAACTGGTGGTTCCTAGGTGGTGTTAGACCACTGGCTACACAGTTATAAGATTATGGCTCCTAGTAGTGAATAGACTACTGGTCATATGTCAAGACATGATGATTCCTAGTAATGAAAGAGTCTATTGATCCTATGTCAGGACGTTGTGATTCCTAGTAGTAAAGTGACTACTGATCACAGGTTAAGACATTGTGATTCCTAGTAGTAGAAAGTCTACTGACCACATGCTGAGAAATTAGTGATTCCTAGTGATAAGACTACTGGCCATGTTATGAAGTTCCGAATAGTAGACTATTGAACACTGGATTTGTGTTTCCTAATAGTAAGACTATTGGCTTCAGAGTGATAGGTCGGACCTAATATATTTGGGTGCCCAATTCGGTTGATGACATTCTGGGAATGTATTTACTGTGATATGATTTTGAGAGTTTCATAATCATTGTAACACAAGGATTTGTTCAAAAAAACTTTGTATAAATTCTACAAAGAAGACTTAGTTATCTGACTCCAAAATTGAGGAGGATAATAGAAAGAAATGAGGGAGTACCTCCTTAGTGAAGACCAATGTCATTGAGCATGGAAAATTTTCTAGGATGAGGAAGAAGCCTCCCGTGAACAAGGGCTCTATGCTGGGGCCAAGGGGTGGTGTTGCAAAGAAGCTGGCATACAAGCCGCGGGAACCTGGTTATCGGTTCTTTGGGAAGTGCTACAACTGTGGTAGCGAGGGGTTTTATCTTTACTAGGGCTATACGCCACATCTGCTCCGAGAAGGAGCTGTTTACAACTTTCGAACCGGTTACAAAAGGTGAGAAGTTGTTTATGAGAAACTCTACTACCTCATTTGTTGAGGGAAATGTGGTCCTGAAGTTAACCTCAGGGAAAGAGGTAACCTTGAATAATGTCCTGTATGTTTTGGACATTTGTTAGAATCTTGTCTCAAGGTCTCTTCTCAGTAAGCATGTTTTCACATGTTTTTTGAGTCCGACAAGGTCGTTCTGACAAAACGCAAGTGTGAAACTTGTGTTGAAGCGAAGTGGACAAGATCCCGTATGAGTTATGGAAAGGCGTTAAGTTTTCTTATAAATTCTTACGAATGTGGGGATGTCTTGCTATTGTGGCGATTCCTACACCCTAACGGGTTAGGGTAGGCCCGAAATCCATGAATTGTATATTCATTGGTTATGCACATAATAGTAGTGCATATCGGTTTCTTGTACATAAGTCTGAAACTTTAGACATTCACAGGAATACCATCATGGAGTTAAGGAATGCATGTTTTTTTGAAGACATTTTTCCTTGCCGAACCTAAGAAGGGGTTCTGAGGTTTTGGAGCAATTTGATGAGCTTGCTAGTGATGATGATCATTTTGATGATCAAGTTGAGAATCAAGGTGATGATCAGCCTAGAAGGAGTAAAAGGGCTAGGATGTCCAAGTCTTTTGGTCCAGACTTCTTGACTTATATGGTTGAGAACGAACCTCAAACTTTCCACGAAGCTGTGACTTCTCCTGAGAGTCCTTTATGGAAAGAAGCGATCAAAAATGAGATTGACTCCATCTTACAGAACCACACCTGGGAGTTGGTAGATTTACCTCCAGGTTGCAAGCCTTTAGGCTGCAAATGAATTTTTAAAAAGAAAGATAAAGGCCGATGGGTCTATTGACAAGTATAAGGTGAGGCTCGTTATCAAAGGGTACAGGCAACGAGAAGGCCTAGATTACTTTGCTACGTACTCACCTGTAACTAGGATAACATCCATTCGCATAGTGATTGCGTTAGCAACTTTGCGCAATCTTAAAATACACCAGATGAATGTAAAGA
Organism: Camellia japonica; assembly: GCA_030407325.1. Taxonomy (NCBI): domain Eukaryota; kingdom Viridiplantae; phylum Streptophyta; class Magnoliopsida; order Ericales; family Theaceae; genus Camellia; species Camellia japonica. The sequence continues at coordinate 9,263,504 of JAPPVO010000032.1, read as the reverse complement.
CAGCTTTCTTAAATGGGGATTTGAATGAAGAAATCTACATGGAGCAACCTGAGGGGTTTTCAGCTTCAGGACAAAGCAAGAAAGTCTGTAAACTTGTCAAATCTTTGTATGGTTTGAAGCAAGCGCCTAAACAATGGCATGAGAAGTTTGACAATGTAATGTTGTCAAATGGGTTTAGAATTAACGAATGTGACAAGTGTATTTATGTCAAAGACACTGACAGAGGTTATGTCATTTTGTATCTATATGTTGATGATATGCTCATTATAGGTAGTAACAATGAAATGATCAAAACTACCAAGAAGTTGTTAAACTCTAAGTTTGACATGAAGGATATGGGCATTGTAGATATTATTCTGGGAATTAAGATTACCAGAATCTCTGGCGGAATTGTACTATCTCAGTCTCATTATGTTGATAAGATACTTGAGAAGTTTAGTGGATCAGATACGAGTGTGTCATCGACACCTGTAGACTTAAGTCTACATTTTACCAAGAATAATAATGAAAGTGTCTCGCAGTTATAATATTCTCGGGTAATTGGAAGTTTAATGTATCTGATGAGTTGTACTAGGCCGGATATAGCTTACTCGGTTAGCAGGCTTAGTAGATATACAAGTAATCCCAATGCTTCTCATTGGAAGGGCATTGTGCGGGTGTTAAGGTATTTACGCTACACTCGGGATTATGGGCTGCATTATACTCGATATCCAGCGGTGCTTGAAGGATATAGTGACGCGGATTGGATATCAGATATAAAGGACTCAAAGTTCACTAGTGGATATGTGTTTACTCTTGGTGGGGCAGCCGTGTCTTGGAATTCATCCAAACAAACGTGTATATCTAGATCAACGATGGAATCATAGTTTATTGCTTTGGATAAAGCAACGGAAGAAGCAGAATGGCTTCGCCATTTCATTGAAGATATTCCACGTTGGTCTAAACCTGTGCCAGCTATTTGTATTCATTGTGATTGTCAATCTGCAATTGGTAGGGCACAGAGTAATATGTATAATGGAAAGTCTAGACATATCCGTCGTAGACATAATTCCATACGACAACTACTCTTGAATGGAGTTGTCTCTTTAGACTATGTAAAGTCTAAGGACAACATTGCGGATCCGCTAACCAAAGGGTTAAGTCGAGTGTTAGTCGAAACGTCGTCAAAAGGAATGGGGTTGAGGCCTTTGGAAGTTACCGGAATGGAAACCCAACCTAGTTGACTGGAGATCCCAAGATCTAGGTTCAATGGGACAACCTAATTGCGTGTAACGGTGGTATGTCACTATGGAGGTTAAACCTCCAGCCATTCCTTCTATCAGTGATACCTGCAAGTGTAGAGAATAAGCTGAGCTTTTAATGACTCTTGTGTGTTAAGCTGTTGAGCTAAGTATTGCAGGATACTAAAGTAGAGTCACCTATGTGAGTTTGAAGTGGGGCCGCTTCTAGAAGAATTGGGCATGCCAAGATTCTTTGAAATCACTCGCTGAACCAGGCTAGTGTCCAGGGCCACACAGGGTACACCAGTGAGAACAGAATGGTGGTAGGAGTAATTCCCGTGTGAGATCTATTGTTTCAGTTTACTTAAACGGCAGAGCAGTTCAAGATGTCTTATTCACTGATCAGCCAGTAAACTCAATAGGTTTTCACTGGGAGAGGTTCAAAGCCAAAAGCTACCTTCTCTGATGTCGGGTTTAGTTCGTTGTACTCTCTCTTCGAGTCATTATTGTTGAACGATGTCCGTTTGTTGAGTCTTTCGGTCAATTTTTATTCATGTGGGGGATTGTTGGAAAAAATTATTTTTGGTGACTTTAATTTAATATTAAAGTGTGGTAACTTTAATTAAATATTAAAGTGGGTCCCAACCTTTTATTGTGTTGGGTCCAAGTGAGCAAAAAACCATTGGGTTTTGAATAAGAAATTGCCAAGAAATTGCTTCATGATGTTAGATTCATAAATAGGATTTTAAAGAGTATTTAAATCATTTTTCTTGGCTAAAGGGTGTGAATCCTTTGGGTATCCAACCTTTCATATTTTTGGAAAGGGGCTATGGATGCTTAGTGTTTTAATGACCAGCCTTAAAAGCTGGAGGCTCTTCTTCTCTCCCATTTACATGTATAAATTGAGACCCTCCTATCAAGTTTCAATATAGAAATTGTTTGCATCCATTTTACAAGTCAGTTTGCCAGAAAGTTCTTACATTGAGAGAGTGCTGCCATTGTTCTTATTCGCTAAGCTAGACAGAAAGTGCTTCTGCCGTAGCTGGTTTTGACCGTCGTATCCTGGGAGACAGACGCCGGGATTCCTCAAGCACTCGACCCGTGAGGCGGCGAAATCTGTTTTAAGGAAACTGCTTCCATACAGGCTTCGGTTTCGTCTCTTTACCCTTTTATTGTTTTGTGTATTTCTGTTGAAATTTAATTGTAATTATTAGCATATGTTCTTGGTATATAATTTGATTTCTTCATAAATCTATTTATTTAATTTCACAATTTGAACAACAAGAAATACATACATAACCATCTTGTGGTATGGGATGAAGTGTAAAATTAATAGAAAATGTTGTAGAGAATAGCACGTGTTGCTCAAAATTGGGTGAGGCATGTGATGACAACACGAAGGACACAATTTTGAGACCAAAATTATAAAATTGCCCCTAATTTGTTTTCCGTCTTTTTCCTACCTCATATTTCCTTATTCCTTCTTGAATCTGCGCATTGTCGATCGCCATTGAAAGTCCAACACAGCATTGTCGTTGCTTTAACACCACCGCCATGCACAACCCGTAGCCACCTCCCTTCTCATGGGAGCACCACCATCATCATCACTCCCTCACTCCGTACACAACACATACTCACACACACATATATATTAGTTATTTAATTTATATAATTTTGGTAATGCTCACCAATTTTCAGCCAATCAATCAAAAAGAAAAAAAAAATGGTTGAAACCCGAATGCATGTTCCAATGAAAGTATTTCATTCATTCAAGGCTTCAAAATGCAAATAGCAAAATAACTTCACAACATTAACAATATTGATAGGTCAAGTGGAAGGAGGAAAAAAAAAAACACAGAAAGAGATTACAGTGGCCTTGTGAAACAAACTCATGGTCTTCACTGTTGAAGGTGTTGTTTGGGACAGACATGGAGTGGCTGTCTTGAGTGAAGGTGAGAGGGTAAGCAATGTAGAGGGACTGGAATGCTGCCATGAGTGCTGGGAAATTGGCGCCTTGGTGGTGGTTCTGCAGATGAGGAGGTACGCTAGTCCAATGTTAGAGGTAAATTTCTGATAATGGCCCTGTTTGGTAGAGCTGTGGGAAAGTGCTTATAGCTTATGCCTAAACAGCTTATAGCTTATAACTATGAACATAAGCTGATTTCTGACTTATAAATTAAGCATCTCCTGCCCCACTCAAAGAATAAGCTAATTTCTGACTTCCAAAAAGTTATAAGTTATAAGCTATAAGCTAAACCAAACACATCAAAATAGCTTAAATTAAGCTGAAAGCTGAAATAAGCAGCTTTTAAGCTGCACCAAACAGGACTAATAGTGGCATAGATAATAAAAAATTAAGGATAATATTGACTTTTCGCAAATGTCATTAACATAGTTAAACTTTGCACTTCACCCCAAAATATGAGGAAGTTATGTGTGTATTTCTAAAATTACAGGGTCAATGTATTTTTGAGTAAAACTACAAAGGGTAAAGTGTAATTAATTCAAAAAATAATTAAAAAAAAAATAGTGTATGATTATATTTTATTTCAAATGTGAATAGTAAATGAATCTAGACAGTGCACAACAATTCCTAATTTTCAGTTTTTTTTTTTGGAAAGGATGAAAAGAAATAATAAAAAAAAGGGAAAAAGAAAAAAGAAAAAAGGGATCCATCTGTCTTTTGCAAGAAAGCGATTTGAAAAAGTCCAAACACGTTATTTTTTTTTTTTTTTGATTCAAAGGAAAACAAACACGTTATTTATGTGTTTGTGTATATATTAACATAATTTCATAATAATAATAATAAGTCACTACAGTTTTTAAATTCCAACTACTACTAATACCACATGCTCGTTTGCATTAAATTTTTAGGATTCATTTTTTAAAAAATTAATTTTTTTTTATTTTTTTGTTTTCACTTAACTTTTATAATATTCTAAGTAATTTTTTTTAATTTTTAGATGTACCTAACATAAATACATTTAAAAAGTATAATAATTGTGGAAAAAAATCTTTAGAAAATTCACTAGATACCAAAAATATAAAAAAAAAATGCAAAAATTTAATATATTTTTCGTATTCTTATGTATTTATTGATTTTTTAAAATATTTTTTTACAAATATTTTACTTTTTAGATATATCTAAGTAAGGAGTATCTAAAAAGATAAAAAAAAAAAAAAATTACTTAAAATTTAAAAAATATTTACTAAAAACAAAAAAAAAAAATCAATTTTCAAAAAATTAAATCCAAAAAATTAAAACCAAACACCACTCTCTCATATCTCATTTTGACTTTCTGTATATTATCTCAAATATCATCCAATGGCTTCCTCTACGTCATGCTGCTCTCTTGGTGACGTCATTAATATCCTATCAGTAAAAATTGCTTAATTCTTCTCACTCACCAATTTTATATCTTGTTTTAAGAGATAACAGGTCAGGTCACTAATTAAAAAGTGCGGGGTATTATTTTAAGACCATTAAATAATTTCTTAAAATAAAGGTTGTGAAATGAATTTTTATGAGCTTGGGTTCCATTTTTTAAAAAATTTATTTAATATCTACTCATTATATAAATAAGTCAATTTATATATATTTATTTATTAAGACAAAAAAAAACAATTTAATACTTAATTTGTAAATTTATATGTATTATAAAAACTTACTCACTCAATAAAGGGTACATTTGGTTGTGGTTAAATAGTCCGTTTACTGGCTAAAAAAAATTAACTAACTACAAAAAAATTTGATTATTTGGCAACCTCATCTTTTTTGTCACCAAAAAAAAAAAAAAAAATCCATTTTAATTTAAAAAAATAAAAATCCAAAAAACAAACAATATGCCAAATAAATTAATTTTTTTTTATAATTAGCTTTTTTGTAACTTTTTTGGGAAGTGATTTTTTTTTACTTATTACGAAAAAACATACAAAAAAAAATAGGAAGATAATATAATTCAAATAAATCAATAAATTAATTTTTTTTTACCTTCTCAAAATGGCCTTAATTTTTTAGCTAACTTCGAAAGGAAACTTTAAAATTTGTTTGACACCCGTTTAAAAGGTCAAAAGTCATTTTTAAAATAATTTATCACATGACTTGATATAAATTATTTTTTTAATGATTCAAATCAACTTGACTCGTTTACATGCCAATAGAGAAAGGTCATTAATCATAGGTAGGAATGGCAACGGGTCGAGGTGGGACCGGAGATCACACTCCCCGTCCTTGATTCCCGATGGTAAAAATTCCTTCGTCCCTGGCCCCGATCCCCGACGGAAAACCTATCACCGTCCCCTTCCTCGCCCCCTAACGGGGATTGGGTTTTCCCGACCCCAAAAATTCCCCGGCCCCAAAAAAAAAAAAAAGCAAAAGCAAAACAACATCTGTTTCATCTCATCATTATCAACATCAACCTCAGATTGGAATATATATATATATGTATTCATCACGGTGGTGCTCAGAAATGCTCTCCGTCGCCGATCTCTCCATCGCGGCTTAGATCTGGAAGATGCTCTCCATCGCGGCGACGGTGGTGCTCAAAATGCTCTCCATCGCGGCAACGGTGGTGCTCAAAAAGGCTCTCCATCGCGGCTCAAATCAGACACAGAGAGTAGAACGAGAGAGGGAGAGTGTGAGAGAGAGACAGTTCAGATAGATATTATATTATATCTATATTGTTACCCAAAAAGCAACCTAAGGGGGGAGTGAATTAGGTTTCTACAAATTAAAATTAATAATACCCCAATAAAATTAACTACTAGTACAACAAATTATTAACAAGCACAATGATGAACTTAGCAGTAAATGATCAAACAAAATAACAATGAAGTATAACTAACATATAGGGTAAATCAAATGATTAACACATGAATATTAGATAGCTATAGCAGTAGTAGGAAAGTAAAGAGATTAGGGAAAATGAGACAAACAGATTTATAGTGGTTCGGTTTCAACCAAGCCTACATCTACTTCTCAAGCTTCACTTGAGATTTTCCACTATCTTCTAGCTTCACAGGGGTGCTAACAACCTCTTTACAAATGAAGCAATCCTTCACGGATTTTACATAGACTTCACAAGTCCAAACCCTTGAAATCTTAGGTGATTCACAATCACTCTCAAGATTTCAAGAACACAGTGTTTGCAACACTTTTACAAGATGAAATGGTATTTTTGCTTTCAAAGAAAACTTACAATAAATATCTCTCAAAGATAGATATATAAAATGAAATTTTGATTTTTCTATAAATCTCACACAGGAAAGATGAGCTTAATGCTATAAGGCTCAGTGTATAATTTCTGAGAGAGGATGTAAACAAAAATTGAAGAACACTTCTCAGAGAATTTTTCAGAGAATAGATGTGAGTGATTATAGATCAAAGAATATTTTCTGATTTTTTGTGACTTGTTTTCATTAGAGGCTTTGGTATATATAATGAAACTTATAGCCGTTTATAGCTGTTATATTCATTTGAATTTATAGCCGTTTATAGCCGTTGTATTCATTTGAATTTATAACTGTTTATAGCTATTGTACTCCATCATTACTAATGTGAATTTCTTCCACTCCATCATTACTAATTTGAATATCTTTCACTTGAACCTTTTGAACCTTTTGAACTGCTGCTGTGCAGAGCTATTTGAACTTTTGTTTTGGGTTGTTTGAACTCCTGATTTAATCAAATATTAAATACATTCTAACAACATTTAGGATAAAGGTTTAGGTGAGAAATAATGAGACAAAATAAATTTTGATTCTATTTTTCTCTTTCAAATAAATCATCAAAATAAATTTTGATTCTATTTTTTTTTTAAATAAATTAAAATATAATTAAATAAATCATCAAAATAAATTTTGGATTCTATTTTTCTCTTTCAAATAAATTAAAACATAATTAAATAAATCATCAAAATAAATAAGTTTAACAATCTCTCCCTTTTTTATGATGGCACACAATGTCAAAAACACATCTTTTATTTCCAAGAAACTTGTTGAGGTTTTCTTTTCCTTTTACAAAATTTTCAAGAGTTTTGTTTAAATCCTCAATATTGTTTTTCAAAATGTTTTTCTCATTGGCAATAGACATAAAGTCATTTTTCAAAGTAGCATTTTTTATTTTTAAAACACCCACATCATTTGAAAGAGAAGTAACTAATTTCTTTAATTTAGAATTCTTAACACAAACTTCTAAATATGTCATGTAATTCATTGAAAGCACTTTCAAGTTCTACATAATTAGAAATTACCTCATCTTGAGTGGATTCTTCTTCTTCAAGAGCCATGAGACACAAGTTGGCTACTCTATCATTTTCTCCCCAAATGGCTTCCTTTTTGCTACCATCCATCATTGAAAGTTCATGAGCCATGAGTGAGCATAGGAGTTCTTCAATGCCTAATTTTGTTAGGTCTTTTGCTTCGTAGATAGCTGTAACCTTAGCTTCACATTCATTTGGCAAAGACCTAAGTATTTTTCTTACAAGCTCACCATTAGTATAAGATTTACCAAGAGATTTTAGAGCATTAATAATATTGGTAAATTTATAAAACATCTCAGAAATAGATTCAAATGATTCCATAGTAAAGTGTTCATAATCATGAATAAGCATGTCAATCCGAGACTCTTTTATTTGGCTAGTTCCTTCATAAGTGATTTCAAGTTTATCCCAAATCTTTTTAGCAGTAATACACCCCGAAATTCTATTGTACTCATTTGCATCTAGTCCACACACAAGAATAAGCTTGGTTTTAGCATTAGCTTGAAGGAGTTTATAATCACGCTCATCAATTCATCCTCAAGTTTAGGTACACTGATATGGTCTTTACTACCTTGGTAGGGATTTTAGGACCTTTAGTGATAATGAGCCATAAAGCATAATTGGTAGCTTGAAGATACAAAGTCATTTTTTCTTTCCAATGAATGTAATTACTACCATCAATGAGAGGTGGCCTATTGCTAGCTTGTCCTACAGCAGAGTAAGTAGAATACATGGTTGCTATGGATCAAAAACTCAAGATTGTTAAATCTAAAGAGCAAAATCAGCTCCTACAAGAAGAAGAATGATGAAATGAAAATCATCAAGATGAACAATAGAGGTAATGTATGGGTGAAGATTCCAAAGAGGTAAATGAAGGTATAACTCCTAACAAACCTTTAAGCTTAAAGTTCTATATTCTTTAAGGTGTAATTTGTGTACAATAGGTTGTGTCTAATCATTACTTTCATGTAACCTAATTGTACTAAGTTTGCTAAGTCATGTTCTGCTAGTTTCTTTCAAACATTCATTGAACTCAAAAATGAGAATTATATTATTTTGATGAATGCCTATTAGAATATGAATGATTCATGTATTTATTAACATTTTATATCATGTCATCTATTGCTATGAAAAAGATATAAGAAGTGATAAATTTTTTTGTGAGCATACTTTTCACATCTTATATATGACTTCATACTAATATATTAATTCCTTTTTGAGTTATATCTTTGTAGAATCAATTTTGATGTCATAGCATGTTTTTGAGATGTATACTATCTATATTTTGAATTCTACATTTGTGATTGTAATAACCCTGACCCTGATTAACGTCAATTGGTACTTAATTATGCCTAATAGTAATTAAGAGGAAATCTGGAATTTAATTTGCATATGTATTGCATCATTTTTGTGTTTTTATCTGTTCAGTGTTAAATTATCTGTTTGCGTTTCATGTTTTAAATTGAGAATTGAAGGCCTTATCGGCGGCCGAACCAGAAATTGATTAATGTTTTACGATCGTCGGAATTTATATGATTTTATGGCATGTTTAATTGAGATGTGTTTGGGTATGATTAAATTAGATCAAATGAGCTAAAATTACATAGTTGGTCTTAATTACAATTTTGCCAAGATAGTGGGCCGCTTTGTCTAAACATGTTGAAGCCTTAGCACACCCCATTCAAACACATTTCCTCAGCTCATTTTGTTGTCCTAACCGACTAGAGAGAGAGAAATAGGAGAAATCTTGTGGTCTTCAAAGAATTGCTTGGAATTTAGGAGGATTGAAGGAGTCTTGTATATTCGAACTTGTACATCTTGCATTCAAGGCTTAAGGTAGGGGAATTCATCTTTTTAGTTATGAAGTTAAGTCACTTCATCCTTGGTTCATGATAGATTGGAGACTAGAGCTAGAATTGGTTTATAATGTTGATTTGGGTAGAGATTCATGCATGCATGTTCATAACATAGCATTTGGAAGTGTTTTCATGAGGATCCTTTGCATGCAAGGCCATATTCAAGTTGTAGTCCATGAATTCATCATGAATTGGAGTTTAATCTTGCATTTGAACATGTTTTAGAACATTGGATTTCAAATAAACACTTGCATGTTTCCCACACATCATGTTCTTTAAAGTATTGTTGAAATTGTATTTAATTGAACTACCTTTGGGCTTTGATTTCTCAAATTGACCTTCAAAACATGTTATTCTATGAGTTTAAAAGTGTTTTCCAGAAAATTAGCCCAAAAGGATCGAAATTTATGCATTTAAACTTGGTTTTGAGCTTGAGGTTCAAATCTGGAATTTCCAGATTTTGGACCCACGCTCGAGCAAGGAACTCCACGCTCGAGCGTACACTCTGTGATCATGCCTTCCGCTCGAGCGAGTAGAGTGACGCTCGAGCGTGAAATGCGTGCATCCAGTATTTTGAATGAGCTTGCAGTCCGCTCGAGCGAGAGAATTTACGCTCGAGCGAGGACTTGTGTCTCACGCTCGAGCGAGGGTCGAGCGCTTGTCGAGCATGAATTTTGAGCATCCAGTATTTTCACTGTAGCTTACAGTCTGCTCGAGCGACGGAAGTCACGCTCGAGCGGAGCTCCTTTGTCTGCATGTCCGCTCGAGCGTAGAAAGCCACGCTCGAGCGAGACCCCTGTTTTCTGAAATTTTGTAAAGTGTCTAAAAGTGTATTTTTGCATCCTCATTCCATCCTAGGCATTCATAGGCCATGTTTAAGACTCTATAAGGGGAATTCAAGGGTAGAAACACACTTAGAACCTATGACATAAGTTTTGTATAGTTAGAACGTGTGTTTCATGTATATGTCTGTTATGTGTTATGTAGGTCATGTGCCGCACTATGTTTGACCTTTTGGCTCCGTCCGTCTGTATCAACGCCCACTATGAGTAATAACATAGTAAAGATATGTTCAACTGAACTTATTTTCTGTGTGGCAAAATGAGAATTGTTTTCGGTAATGATATGTTCTATATAATGAATGCTTGTTCAATTTCTGACATGTATTCGTGACATCCTTAGTATAATGTGATATCTACAGCCGTTACCCGGTATCGGAGGTTCCTTTATGGAACTGGTTATTCGTAACCTTACGCGTATGCGTCCTGTTTGTGCACTGTTACCCGTACCGGAGGCCCGCCATGGGGGCTTAGCTGTCCTGTTCTGTGACCCGGATCCGGAGGTTCCTTCTTGGAACTAGGTTATTCATAACCTTACGCTTATGCGTCATGTTCTGTTACGCTTATGCGTCCTGTTCTGTTATGCTAAGGGATGTATCACGTAAATGTAACCAAGACTTATGATTTTTGTCTATATATGATCTGAACAAGTATGATTTTGATACAATATGAATTGATTTCTAAAATCTGTACGAACTCATTCATTGAAACCCCTTTACTCTGTTTATTATTCACTGGGCTTTCGCTCACAGTTTACTATATATATGTAAGTGAGGCGGCACATGACCCAGGCCAGAGTTGACGGCCCTCAGTTCTGTTTTGTCAGCCAAACGTTGCGCCTCCCGAGGAGGTTCCGCTTGAAGCCTATTGACATGGCTGTTTTTGTGACCATGCTAGTCTGTATGTGTGTTATGTAAAGTCAGGTCTTGGGGACTATTCTCTGTAAATATTGATGTATCTGACTAGCATGTTTTTGTATATAAATAAGTTTTGAGAAGTTCTGTTTCATGTTCGGTATCACAGCTCATTGGATCTTGTTTATTTTATATATTTGCTTCCGCAGCCCCTTATTATTTGTTAATCTGTTCAGAGGCCTTTGGTAATCCACGGATTACTGGCCGGTTACGGTGCCAAATCTACAGGGGCGGGTTTGGGTCGTGACAGTGATCTCAAGAATATGCTCAATATGAAAATTTCATGCTTGTATGCTTTACATTGGAATATTTGAATGGGTTGTGAAATTCCTTGATTATGATCCATCAACAATGTCTAAATGCAAAGAAGTATCACACGTTTGTAGAGACATTACATCTATCCTATTGAATATCTTTTGAATATGGATTATATTGGCATATATCTCATGAAATGCTTTTGATTGATAAATTGTTGAATTAATTGTTTATAACATTCATGTTATGTTCCATATTGAGTAAAATGTTTTATCACACTTGAGCATATGAATTGAATTAATGAAAATACCTCTTGATAATGTTATGTGATTAAATGAGATTGTTGCATCATTTCTTAATAAAACAAAGAGTATAAAACTATTTTATTATGCATATTATGCTATGCGTTACAACTTGAAAATTCTGAAAAATAGCATTCCAAACTCTTGTTTGATCATTGAATTATTTTTCACCTTTTTAGTTTGTGATAAGAAGTGATTTGTGTTGTATTTTTATTGAGTAATAGTGATTGTTCTATGAATGTTATATTTACACAAAATAGAAAAAGGTAGCACTAACTTAGGGGGATAAATCATTTTGCTAACATACTTGTTAAACCCTTTTGAGATGAACTCCTCATGAAAGAAAATTGAAGATTGAAAAGCTTCCATCTCTTGAACCTAAGGTATGCCTCATATACTCTCTTAAGCTGTCACGACCCAAACCTGCCCCTATGGGTTTAGCACCGTAACCGGCCAGTAATCCGTGATTACCGAAGGCCTGCTTAACAGTAATAACAGTAATACAGAGTACAGGGGCTGGCGGAAGCCAAAACAGTAATAAAAGATATCCAATGAGCTGTGACAGTCTGCATGCAAAAAAAAAGACTTTTCATACATATTCACATTCAGAACCAAAACAGTATATACATACATATACAATCATCCAGGACAGGGACCTAATCCCTTTTAGAACAGTACAGTACAGGTACAGTCAGTCTATACAAAAACAGAGACAGAAAGGATGAATCTAAAACACCCCAAAAAGCCCTAGCTAAAAGGACTTGGAACCTCTCAGTGAGGCACAGTGGTTGGCTTGACAAAAAGGGAGTTAAACCCAACGCTCCTAGCTCCGATCCGGTGCCTGAACACCTACATATATATATAACCAGTGAGCTAAAGCCCAGTGAATAACATATGCGTAAAGAGGTTAAAAATGAATGTCCTTTCAGTATTTAAAACAGTCAGTTGTAACAGTATATCAGTCATTCAGTCATAGCAGTCATATGTGGTACATCCCATAGCAAAACAGTACAGTAGGTCTTAACAGACCGAACAGTCAGTTGATGGCCATCATATCAGTAAACAGTAGTGGTTCCGACATGGGAACCGATAGAGATCTCTGTAACAGTAGCAGTAACAGTGCAGTAACAGTACAGTAACAATAAATTGCTATGGATGCCACGAATACAGTTTGCAAATAGGACAAGCATTCATTCAGTAAGAAATATCATTTCAGAAAGCAGTACAGTTGATCATTCAGAAAATATTCATGATTGAATATATCTTTACAACATTGTTACTCACAGAGTTCTGGGCTACAGATAGGCTAGTGAGCGTCCTCGGATGCCAACCCTACACAGTTACAGGATGAACACACACTAAGTTGCACGTTTGGGAAATAATAACTTAGTCCCTATCTTGACTCGGTGTGGTTCTATAGCATTATCCTCATTAAGATGCCTTAAACTAGGCCTATGAATGCCTAGGATAGAATGAGGATGCAAAGATGCACTTTAAAACACTTTTCAAATTTTTGCTGAAACAGGGGTCCCGCTAGAGCGTGGCTTTCTCCACTCTAGCGGACATGCAGACAAAAGAGCTACGCTTGAGCGTGACTTTCCTCGCTTGAGCGGACTGCAAAAGTACTGGATGCATGAAATTCACGCTCGACGGGCGCTCGACCCCCGCTCGAGCGTGAGACACAAGTCCTCGCTCGAGTGTGCATTCCCTCGCTCGAGCGGACTGTAAACACATGCAAAGTACTGGATACACGCATTTCACGCTCGAGCGGATTGCATAAACTCAGAGTGTACGCTCGAGCGTGGAGTTCCCTGCTCGAGCGTGGATCCAAAATCTGGAATTTCCAGATTTGTCTCCAAGCATGAAACTCAACATTTAAAGCATCAAATTCGATCCTTTTGAGCTAATTTTCTAGAAAACACTTTAAAACTCATAATATGACATGTTTCAAAGATCAATTTGCAAAATCAAAGCCCAAAGGTAGTTCAATTGAATCCATTTCCAAACAAAATTTCAAGAACATGATGTACATGCAACATGCATGAATTTAATCAACTTCAAAGCTTCTAATACAAGAACAAATGAGTCAATCCTTCCAAAAACATGCTGAATTCATAGACCAAAGCTAGAATATGGACATGCATGTAGCAATTTCCACGAAAACAACCTCAAAATGTTAGACCATGTACATGCATGCATGATTTAAGCTTCAATTCAACATTTTGAACCAATTCTAGACTCTAATCACCAAACTTCCATGAAACATGCAAGATACAACTTAAATACAAGTTCAAGAAGATGATTCTCCTACCTTAGGTCCTCAATTTCAAGTCTAGCAGCTCAATTATGCAATCTACTCTTCAGTTCTTTTAATTCCAAGTAATTCTTGTTGAAACCAAAGCTCTCCTAACTCTCTCTCTCTCTCTCTAGTCGGTTTTGTCCAAGAAGATGGAGAATGATGCAACAAAATGATACAAATTCAAGTCTCAAGAGGTCTTATGAAGTGGCCCACTAATATGGCAAAAAGGTAAATAATGTAACTAATGTAATTCAACATTATTTAATCTAATTTAATCGCTTCAAATCACATTTCAACTAAATTTACTATAAAATCACATTAATTCTAATTAACACAAAACACTAATCAGTCCCGGATTCGGCCGCCGATAAGGCCTTCAATTTGCAGTTTAAAACATAAAACATGAACAGATCATTAGCAGTCAAACAGATAGACATGCACTCAAACTAATACACTCAATCAATCAGTCAGAATTTCAGTCAATCAGTCACTTAACATGCTTAATCATAGATTAGCACTAATCAGTGGTGAGGGTTGTCACAGTCTCCCCTCCTTACAAAGAGTTTGGTCCTCCAAACTCGAATTACCTTCATTTTGGAAGAACACTGGATCTAGAGGGAACAGTTCAGGATATCTCTTGATCATATCATCTTCCCTTTCCCAAGTGGCATATATGCCACCTTGGTTTTGCCAATTAACTTTCACTAACGGAATCTCTTTGTTCCTCAACTTCTTGATCCGTCTGTTTACAATCTGAATAGGCCGTTCTTCATAAGTATAGTCATCACTTAGCACTACACGGGTAGGCTCAATAACATGAAAAGGATCCCGAAGATAATCCCTCAACATTGAAATATGGAAGACATTATGCATATGCTCCATTTCAGAAGGAAGCGCTACTTGATACGCCACTGGATTAATCTTCTCAATGATTTCATACGGTCCGACATATCTCGGTGCTAGCTTACCCTTGACTCCAAAACGAGTCTGGCCTTTGATCGGTGTCACTTTAACAAAAACATGATCACCTACTTCATATTCTCTGTCTCGCCTTTGGACATCCGCATAACTTTTCTGCCGGCTCTGTGCGGTTTTCAATCTCTGTTGAATCAGTTTCACTTTTTCAGTAGTTTCATGTACAATCTCGGGCCCAAGCAAAGGCCCATTTCCAACTTCTGCCTAGCAAATTGGAGATCGACATTTCCTGCTATACAAAGCCTCGAAAGGCGCCATACCAATGCTTGAATGAAAACTGTTGTTGTAGGCGAATTTAGCCAATAGTAAGTGGCTTTCCCAATTTCCCTAAAAATCAAGGACACACATTCTCAGTAAATCCTCCAAAGTCTGGATGGTTTTTTCTGACTGGCCATCTGTCTGAGGATGGTATGCACTACTCAGTCTCAGTTCAGTACCCAATGCTGTTTGTAGGCTTTGCCAGAATCTCGATGTAAACTTCGAGTTCCTATCAGAAACAATGGACACAGGCACTTCATGCAATCTAACAATCTCATCGATATAGAGTATAGCCAATTTGTCCGCATTATAAATTGTTTTGACAGGTAAGAAGTGAGCAGATTTAGTCAGTCTATCAACAATAACCCAAATTGAGTCCATACCTTTATTGGAGCGAGGTAAACCAACAATAAAATCCATAGTGATATGTTCCCATTTCCACTCTGGTATCGGTAAGGGTTGCAGTAAGCCTGCGGGTCGTTGACGTTCGGCTTTAACTTGTTGGCAATGAAGACATTTCGACACAAAGTCAGCAATTTCTTTCTTTATTCCCAGCCACCATAAATTCAGTTTCAAGTCTTGGTACATTTTCGTACTTCCTGGATGGATAGACAATTTTGAATTGTGGCCCTCTTGCAGAATTCTTCTTTTCAGTTCAGAATCACTCGGTACACATAACCTTCCCTGAAATTTCAGTACATTGTTTTCAAATTTGAAACCCGGCCTCGGTCTAGATTCCCGTTCCTCGATGACCTTTTTCAAAAAGTCATCATGTTGCTGTTTCTCTTTAATCTCTTCGATAAGTGCCGGTTGAGCAGAAATAGCAGCTAAGGTTCCACCTTGTTCACGTAAAACGATCTCAACTTCAAGTCTTTCAAGGTCACATAGTAACTCTTTCTGTCCGGTGAGTAAACAGGCTAAATTTCCGATCGATTTCCGACTCAATGCATCGGCAACGGTGTTAGCTTTTCCCGGATGGTACAAAATTTGCAAATCATAATCCTTTATCAGTTCTAACCATCTCCGCTGCCTCATGTTCAGTTCTTTCTGTGTGAAGAAGTACTTCAAACTCTTGTGGTCTGTATACACCTCACATATTGCCCCATAAAGGTAGTGACGCCAGATTTTCAATGCAAACACTACTGCAACAAGTTCCAAATCATGGGTCGGGTAGTTCTTTTCATGAGGTCTCAGTTGTCGGGAAGCATACGTAATAACTTTACCATTCTGCATTAAAACACATCCCAAACCCTTATAAGAAGCATCACTAAATATAGTATAACCATCCGTACCTGAGGGTAGGGTAAGAATCGGTGCAGTCACAAGTCGAGTCTTTAACTCTTGAAAGGCTGATTCTCTCTGATCAGTCCAGTCAAATGATATCCCCTTTTGAGTCAATTGAGTCAATGGTAGGGCAATTTCATCCTATACAGCATGAGCTGTGCAACAGAGTCAGTTTACTTACGCAGTGTTTGGCTCTACCCCAAAATAATGATAAATAAAGAAAAATCATTTTTTGATCAAAAATATTCTGGTTGGTGGTTTTTAATTTGTTTAACTGATAATTGGAAAAATAAATAAATTTATATTTGTATAAACTAAGAGAATGTGACTTGTGTAACAAAAAATTCCTACATCCTCATTCCTAAAATGATAAATTATTTTGAAAATTGTCTTACTATTATCCCATTCTACCCTTGCTAATTTCTAAGTTTTCTCTGGTAACTCTATATATGTAGTAATAAATCATGGAATGAATGAAAGAACACTGGGTATATTTTATATTGGCCCTGTTTACTGTAACTTAAATGAATTAATTATAGTTTATTTTGATTTGAAGTTTGTGCTAAATTATTTAGTGCAATTTTAGTTTATAACTTATTTTTTTAAAAAAATTAATTTTTTGAAATTAAAAAATATATATTTTTAACTTCTACTTTTGATTATGAGCTTTAACTTATAATAAACTAACAAATATGACCATTTCCCAACTCCCGCAATTAGCACTTTGCAAGTGTTAGGGTTCGTTTGGCATGAAGGTTTGGGTTAGGTTAGGATTATTTTAGTCGCAAAAAGGTAAAATAGACTAAAAAGTCAATAAGACAAAAATGTCACATTTAAACCATAATCATTTCATTTTTTCTTTCACAAAAGTCGAAAAAGCTAAAAAATCCATCCCAAATGAGATTTTTTAACCCAAAGCAAAATAATTAAAAAGCCAAGAAATCAACCAACATTTCAAATGAAGGCTTATGTGATCCTCTTTTTTTTTTGTTCTTTTTTTTTTTTTGGAGAGGGGGGGGGTTGGGGGTTTATGATTATGTGATCCCTTTTTAATATAAAGCTTCGTTTACAAGTATGAGTTTGTAGTAAAAAATAAAAAATTATTATAAATTATCGTATTATTTATTATTTTTTTGTATGAGTCTTTTTTATAAATAAATTAAAATAATCAAATTTGAGTTATTTAAGAAATGATAGATTAATATATTTTTATATTTTTTTATAAAAAATGTGAAATATGAATTAGAATTGAAATAATATGATTAAAAAAAATAATATAATTTAATTAAAATAATATATTATTTTAACATATGTCAAACAAATTTTTAATTGCCTTTTTCTTTCCCTCCCACGTTAACAAATGGTACAACAACAATCCGACCCGTTGCCCTGCCTAATCTAGCCCAAGTTGCGTGAGATTGAGATGAATGTCGCCAAACAACTAATAGTGGGTCACCACGTAGGAACTTGAAAGATATAGCTGACCAAAAATGCTTGAAACTTACCCATCCCAAAAAAAATGCTTGAAACTCTTAAAGTTGGAACCTTATTACTGCCAAAATGAGAACCTGCCAAAATGATATGGATTAATCATATATTTATTTATTTATTTATTTATTTTTTCTTGGACCAATCACAATGGTTCGTTTGGCAAGTGGGTTGGTTTTTTGAATTTTTGAATTTTTGGCTATTTTAACCTAGGGCTAAAAAGTCTCGTTTGGTATGGACTTTTTGATTTTTTTTACTTTTGTAAGAAAAAAATGTAATGATTATGAGTTGGAGGTGATATTTTGTTTTATTAGGCTAAAAAAATCTATATTGTTTTTTTGTGACTATTTTAACCAAAAAGCATGGGGCTAAAACTTCCCAAACGAGCTCTAAAGAGCATGGAATTGTGTTTTTTGTTTTGTCATGTCCCAAATTTCCAACATGAATTAAGTATATCAACCAACATTCAATAAAAGGATAATAGCAATTCTCCAACCTTTACATCATTGATCATTAAGGTTTGTCTAAAATAGTCCCACATGCGAATTATACATTCAATGATATCAAATACATGAATCTATAGCATGTAGAACGTCAAATCCAAAAATAAAAAATAAAAAATAAAATGCCCTCAAGGGCTTACACATTCCAAGACTTAAGCCCGGTTACACAAAAATGACTTCTCGGACCCAAACAGTTATAGCCCTTGGTTAACAAAAATATACCACAACAACAATAAGAGTCCTATGCTCCCAACACATACGTCCAGGCCCTAACTTGGCAGGATCACAACGTCCTTTCCTGCACCAAAATCCCATAAGGGTGAGCATAAAGCCTAGCAGAGAATTCTTAACAAAGTATATATATTTTATGCAAGATTCCCAATATGAAATGCACATGCCATGGTATGCCTTTTAAAAGAAGATTACACTTTCACATATTTTGAAAATCATCATGTTTAATGATAACTTGAAACCTCAACAATTCGAAATTTACAATTTAATTCATGGGACGGTAAATACGACTCAGGTAATCCCTAGGTTGGTGTCTGCAAGTAAGCATAACTAGCACTACCAAAACCCCACTTTACCGGTTTCTAACCGGAAGGGAAGTGGTACCTCCTCCGCACATGTTTTTGGTCTTTCATCCCAGATACTCAGGCCAACTTTATCAATTTCATCTACACCTCCTATCCGGACTTACCAACGTATTTACCCTGAAACATTTCAATAAATCTCATTTTTCATTTTTACAGTATTTCATTCTCAATGCAAGTTTCAAATCCCAATTCAATATTTATAACAAACAAAGTATTGAAATGTTAATGCAATTATTATCCATGCAATGGAAGAATTAACCATGCAATGCAACATCCTTCCATTCACAAAACTTCCACACAAATATTTCACTTGTGGTCAAAATTCCTATTTTTCAATTATTCAATGCAAGTTTCTCATAATAATTACAACACTCTTTTCTCCTTTTAAAGCTATTCCTCATCATAGCCATAGATTCATCTAAGTTTTTCAATCACTAGCCAACAATCTCATGCTTCTTAAAATCCTTAATAATTTATCCATTTCATGGCTACATTACATTTTAGGCAATAACTTCCCAAAATCCCCACTTTTCATATTCCAAAAAGAAATTTACCCTTTGCCAAGTAAAAACAAGAAATTTTCTAATCATTCTTTTATTTTAACATGTCGATATATAAACACTCACAAATTTCCAACATCTTTCACAAAGCCTCAATTTCTAGGTTTTTGCCCAAAACTAAATATTTCTTCATCTTCCACAAGAAATCTTTTTCCAAAAGCCCCCATTTCCATAATATGGTCAAGTTTTCTAGTATTGCAAGAAAGACGAGGTAAACCCATTTTGAAAATCATCATAACACATAAAACAAAACAAAGTTCCTATACTACTGTCACGACCCAAACCCACCCCTATGGGTTAAGGACGTAACCGGCCAGTAATCTTGAGGTTACCTACGGCCTCAGACCAAAATAGGCGTAATTCAACAGAGTAAAGGGGCCAAACGGAAGCAATAATTAAAAACTTTGTCCATAGAGCCGTGCTTATATGCACTTTTAAATAACCATGCGCATATACGTTAATAACTCACAACAAAATACGGTACCACAAATTTCTTTACAGACAGGATCATCTAAAATGAGTCAACCATATCAAAATATACACAGGTATACACAAAGTCCTTGCCGTCAAGACAAAATGTAAATACGTGACAAAATGGCAAGGATGGGTCTCGTGCGTGAGACACAAGGCTGACTCTCCAAAACTCATGTTGTTCTTGGCAGACTTCACTGGGGCCGGGGTTGCTTCTCTTGGCTCACCTACAAACACATGAATGAGCGTGAGCGATAGCCCAGTGAATAATATCAAGTACCAAAATTTACATAACATTGTAGAACAACATATTCCGAACGGCCTTGGGCCCAACTCGTAATTCTATTTAACAGATATATAACTATACGAAATACAAATCAAGTGATTGTAATTCCAAACATTCTAGCCTTTGGCCCATTCAGATTTCCATTCTTGTCAAAACGGCCTTCGGCCCATACATTCGTATCAAAACAGCCTTTGGCGCGTTCATTTATGTCAAAACGGCTTTTGGCCCATTCATTTATGTCAAAACGGCCTTCGACCTATACATTCGTATCAAAACAGCCTTTGGCCCATTCATTTATGTCAAAACGGCCTTCGGCCCATACATTCGCATCAAAACGGCCTTCGGCCCATACATTCGTATCAAAACGGCCTTTGGCCCATTCATTTATGTCAAAACGGCCTTCGGCCCACTCATTCATGTCAAAACGGCCTTTGGCCCACACATTCGTATCAAAACGGCCTTTGGCCCATTCATTTATGTCAGAACGGCCTGCGGCCCACTCATTCATGTCAAAACGACCTTGGGTCCATTCAGGTTTGTCAAAACGACCTTTGGTCCATTCATGTTTAACAAAACGACCTTGGGTCCATTCATGTTTATCAAAACGACTTTTGGTCCATTCATGTTTAACAAAACGACCTTGGGTCCATTCATGTTTAACAAAACGACCTTTGGTCCATTCATGTTTAACTTACATCCACAATCCCAATTAGCATTTCATAAGCTTATAAGGGAATAAACAACTGGACATTCACAAGCATTCAAATATCGATATTACTCACAGTGGTCGGCATGTGGATTTGCCCTGGAGCTTGACCCTACATATCACATAACACATATGGGTCACAAATAGTTCAATCCGTTCTTTAATTCACATATTCCTCTTTAGGCTTTATTCTTATCTCTTTAATTCAATCACAATGCTTAATGCATGCCTAAGAGTGTTTAGAAGTGAAAGGGAACGGAAAACAGAGCACAAAATGCATTTTCAAAATTTCAGAAAATAGGGTCCCCGCTTGAGCGTGGACTTCCCCGCTCGAGCGGACCCTTAAGCCTGCAAAAGTGCTGGTTACCTCAAATTCCCGCTCGAGCGTGAACTCGGCCGCTCGAGCGGACTTCCTGTCTACATAGCTCCCCGCTCGAGCGTGAGATGTCCCACTCGAGCGCATCTCCAACTCTACAAAAAGTGCTGGGAGCACGATTTTCCCGCTCAAGCGGCCCTTTCCCCGCTCGAGCGGGCATCAAAAACTGGGTTTTCCAGATTGAGTTCTTGAGCTGCAATTCGAATTCCAACCAACCAAATATGCATGTTATGGCTCAAATCTCAAATATACACATATTGACATGATACCACTCCAAGATTACAACATTAGGAAGCTCAATTTCTTATCTCATTTACATGCATGTCTCAAATTAATCCAAATTCATCACCAACACATCAAATTCTAACATGCAAAGCTTATTCTTTCATGATCTATTCTTGCATGTGAGAAATATACATTCATATCAACTTAATTGGTGAAGCGAGGTTTAGACACATGGTTTTTAAACAATAGTCAACATAAATCATACACATTGTGCTCAAACATGGCGATTCATGGCCAATTCTTACATGCATGTATTCTAAGACTTTAAATTCAACATATATAACTCAATCCCCTTACATTCAAACTAATTCATGCTCTTGGCCATTAATCAATCTTGAATTTACAATTTACAAACAAAAATCTATGAGTTTACTTACCCAAGAGTTCAATCTCCCAAACTATAACAAAATCTTGGGCTTAATCTTCAAGTTCCCCAAATCTTGAGCCAAAATCACCCAATTCTCTCCCTCTCTCTCTATATGGCCGGCCCTCTCTCTCTTTTTGAGTCCAAATCAGCCAAATGAGATTATAAGGAAAGAATAGAAGGTGTAATGCTTTAAGGCAACAAACCCCACTAAAAAAATATTTTAATATAAAATATTCGGGCACTTAATTAATCAGTTTAATCTGACCAGAATCCATTTTCAATTAAATTTCATCGTAGGCTCTAAAAATTACGCTATTCACAAAGGCGTAACCAATTTTGGGTTCTGTGGCCGATAGGGCCCTCAATTTAATTCCCAAAGCAGAATATTCAAACAGATATTCCTACGGTGAACAGATAGAAATTCAATATCACCTATTATCACACAATGGCACACAAAATCATGCTAAACACATAATCATATTCAGATTAATGACCAATTAACTAATTACGGAATAGGGGTATCACAACTACCCAAAAGAGTTCCAAAATCAACATAATCTTGTAAAAATATATATATAACTCAAAGAAATTCTCTACCTCAATTTCTTGGAAGGAAAAGAGATGAAAGCCCCAAAAGCAACGGTGACAAAACCTGATCTTCATCGCATACAATGTAGCTCTAACTTAGCTCTCCAACTTTAATCAAGGAACTAGGGTCAAAATGTTTATGGATTTAGAGAACTCAAAGATCTGGTGGGTCTTGATGTAGGAAATATGGAGAGAATGAGGAGAAAAGGGTTCTTAGAGAGAGAGAGAGAGAGAGAGAGAGAGAGAGGTGTATAAAATGATATACACTCAACCCAAGGAAAGAAGAAAAGCAAATTTTCGGATTCAGCGTCTCTCGCACGTGTGGCACTCACTCCTGCACGTGTAGAGCTTGCCTCCCGCATGTGCGGCCTTCATCCCTGCACATGCGGCCCTTTCCCTCGCACTTCTACTCCCGCACCTGCATGTATTGCAGTGTGCTCTTTAACTCTCTCCTGATTTCCGCACGTGCGGCCCTGGTCCTTCAACCTAGAATTTCCTGGACTCAACCCCTGACACTCCAAATCGACCCCGTACCCTTCGAAACAAATGAAACTCAACACCGAAGTAAACAATAACAAAAATTTGAGAAAAACCTCCTAAACCCAATGAGAACAATGAGTGAAGAGACGCACGACGTAACCGGTCATCACATGTTTGGACTCTGAGGTGTTTTGGGTACATTGGCTTTTTAATTTTTTTAAGTTAAAAAAGTCACAAAAAAGCCACAAATGAGCTCTTTTGGGAAGCTGAGGTTTGGGATTTTTTTTGACTAAAATAGCCACAAAAAAATAAAATAGATTTTTAGCTTAATAAGACAAAATATCACATTTAATTCATAATTATTACATTCTTTTTCTCACAAAAAGTCATTCCCAAGCGAGACTTTTTAACTATAAACTAAAATAGTCAAAAAATCAAAAATTCAATCTACTCCTCAAACGAACCCAAAAAAACTAGTTTTTTTAACACAAAAAAATCAAAAAATTATAAAAAAATCAAAAAATTTAACTTTTTATCAACTTTTCAAAAGAACGCCATGTAACATTAGCTGACCCATGTTGTTGTCTCACCCAAGCAGAGGAGATTCTGAGCCGTTACTCTTCGGCTCGGGCCGCAAGCTCCAGCTACCAACCATTTACTCCTCCCACCAACAATTTCTCCAAGTACTTTGTTTTAAGCGAATTAATATTTTAATACCAAGAAAATTTAATTGGTTGGCTTTGGAGAAGGTCATTTTTTCTTAGCCCTCCCCACTCTACTTCGTAGCTGCATCCCTTGCTTTGCCCTGTACAAATTTTTCTTGCCTGATTAAGAAATAAGACGGGGACAGATTTTCCTTTTCCCATTCCGTTTCACCCAAATCTCGTCCCTATTATATTTGTTAAATATATTTATATATATTATATAATTTATTTATTTTTTAATTATAATAAAATTAAAATATTAAAATATTATATTTAATATTAATTTTTATTCATTTATTTTCTATCTTATATAATATAATTTTCATTAATTATACATTATTATTCGTAATATACTAAATTATCTATAATTTTTATTAATATTTTCATTTTTCAACTTATAAAATTAACTCACCTCTCGCCTAGCAGCCGCCTTGTTTCCATCATCTTCCAATTTATCCTAACCCCGATATGATACGAGGCGGAAACAATTTCTATAAACCCGTCCAAAGCCAACCCCATGACTATCCATGCCCTTCAATTAATAAAAGCAACCAAAAAACTTCTCTAGAAATGTAAACTTAAAAACCACAAAGACAAAAATCGATTTTAGCGATTTCCGACGCTGCTCCGGCGAGCTTCAAATCTTGTTTTTCTCTCTTCTTTTCTTCCGATCGTTCAGCGTAGGGGGGAGGGGGACCTATTGAAGGTCGATTTCTGTGCCGACAGTGCTTCAATCCAGTCGATGTGGGTTTCTTTTTCGGCGTTGACTTGGTTTCCCCTCCCCTCCCCTCGGTCTCATTGGTAGATCTGGGTTTAATCTGCTTTTATAGGTGTTTTCCGGTGGGATTCCGGTGGTCTAGTTGTTGTCCTCTTTTGTGTTTTCCGGCGATTTCTGCGGCTTGTTTCCGCTTCGTGGATCAGGTGTTTCACGGCGAGACCACTCGTTTTCTAGGGGTTTTTTCTGGTGAGCTTTCAATTACACTTTCTGGGTGCTTGGAACAATGCTCAAGCAAGGCTTTTTACTTAACTCTAAAGTGGTCCCCAAACGTCTTTCCAAAGAAGAGAAAGGCAAAGGCATTGTCATGTCAGGGGCTTGTGCTCAGGATAAGTTGCAGGGTTCCTTATCCCCTGACTTATTATCCGTTTTGGACCCGTTGGAGATGGCTCTTGTGACGCCCCAAAATGTGGGGACATCATAATAAGGTTTAAAACTTAAAATCAATTTTCTTAATTAAGAATCCTCATCAATGTTGCCACCAAATTTACCATCATCCATGTATTAACAACCCCAAAACTAAAAGTTCTTAAATTACAACTCCAGTCAAACTCAAAACTTTGTCTTAGTACACAAATAAAAAAAAACTCGAGAAAAACTAGAAAACTCAGAAAAATGGTTCATGGAACTTTGGCACGCTTCAAGCTAATCGGGGCTGAATGTTTGTAATAACCCTCATCACTGATTACTGATTAAGTACTGATTTCTGCTAAATCGAGACCGATTATGATTGATAATTGGATTGATTAAAATACTGAACTGACTGACTGAGATTCGAGACTGATTGATGGACTGTGACCGTTTAAATGCATAATCTATCTGTTTGACTGCCAAATTATCTGTTCTTGTCTTATGCATTAAACTGCAAATTGAAGGCCTTATCGGCGGCCAAATCGAAAATTTATTGATGTTCTGTAATCATCATAATTTATGTGATTTTATGGTATATTTAATTGAAAATCGATTTAGTATGATTACATTGGATTAAAATAAGCTAATTAAAGGGATAGGCTTATTTACATTAATGCCATTGTTAGTGGACCCCTTTATTATAAAGTTTTTTTAGCCTTATTACACTTCATTCAAACATTTCCTCAGCTCATTTTGAGAGCATAACCGAACTAGAGAGAGAGAGGGGAGATAGCTTGTTTTTATGGTGAGTTGGCTTAGAGAACTTGAAGAATGGAAGTGTAGATTGCTAAATTGAGCTTCTAGTCTTGTGATTGAGGGTCTAAGGTAGAGTAATTACCTTATTGCTTATGAATTGAATCACTCCTTGCATGGTTTGGAGGATTATTAAAGATTAGAGCCAAGATATGGCTTATAATGTTGAATTGAAGCTCATCTCTTGCATGCATGCTTGTATTGGGGAATTTAAAGTTGTTTTCATGGCAAATGTTACATGCATGCTCATATTTATGTTTAAGTCCATGATTTCATCTTGTTTTGAAAAGAATTGGCTCATTAGAGCATTAATTTGAGGCTTGAGGTTGTTTGTACATGCATGTTCAATTGGAATCATGTTCATAAAATTGATTTGAAAATGGTGTTTAATAGGAACTACCTGTGGGCTTTGATTTCTCAAATTGATCTTTGAAACATGTTGTACATTGAGTTTTAAAGTGTTTTCCGGAAAATTAGCCCAAAAGGATCGAATTTGATACATTGAAAGTTGATTTTGATCTTGGAGTTCAAATCTGGAATTTCCAGATTTCGGTTGTCCGCTCGAGCGGAAGAAGTGCCGCTCGAGCGGGGAAATTGAGCTCCCAGCATCTCTCACTGCTTTACAGTCCGCTCGAGCGGGGTATTGTACGCTCGAGCGGAGGCTTGTGTCACACGCTCGAGCGGGGGAGTTGACGCTCGAGCGGGGACCTTTGTTGCATGTCTGCTCGAGCGGGGAAACTTGCGCTCGAGCGGGAAACTGTTTTTCTGAAAATTCTGAAACTGTTTTCTGAGTGCATCTTTGCATCCTTATTCCATTCTAGGCACTCTTAGGCCTAGTTTAAGGCATCTTATTGAGGATATGGATGTAGAACCACACCGAGGCAAATTAGGGATTAAGTTATTATCTTTCCCAACTGTGTAGCTTAGTGTGTGTTCAATCTGTTAACTGTGTAGGGTTGGCTTACCGAGGAGACGCTCTAGCTTACTGTAGCCCAGAACTCTGTGAGTAACAATTGTGTAAAGATATGTTCAAAATGATTATCTTCCGAATACTGAACTGAACTGCTTACTGAACTGATATTGATTACTGAATGAATGTATGTCCTTTATTTCTGAACTATACTGTGGCATCCTTAGCACCTACTGTTTACTGTTACTGTTACAGGGATCTCTGTCGGTTCCCTCGTTGGAACCACTACTGTTTACTGACTGATGGCCATCATTACTGTTCGGTCTTTTAAGACCTACTGTTTACTGTACTGCTACTGTCACGGATATCTCTGGAGCAAAGTGCTACATAGACCTAAGTGCTACAGTGTGAGCCACCTCTAGAATCTGTGCGAGACACCTCTTGAGTCCATACTGGGCTTTAAGCCAATCTGTGAAATCTGGAGCAAAGTGCTGCACGGACCTAAGTGCTACAGTGTGAGCCACCTCTAGAATCTGTGCGAGACACCTCTTGAGTCCATAAGAACTGTACTGTTACTGTTACTGTTATTGTTACCGTTACTGTTACTGTACTGTTACTGTTACCGCTACTGCACTGTTACTGTACTGTACTGTACTGTTACCGTTACTACTACTGTACTGACGCTGTACTGACACTGCTACTACCACCGTACTGTTTGCTATCGGTTGTGCCACATACGATTACTATGATTTCTAAATGACTGATACGACATGAAGTATAAGCCACCGACTGTATAACTGATTTACTGAGGCAAACGACTGTTTAAAATACTGAAAGGACATTCTTTCTTAACCCCTTTACGCATTATGTTATTCACTGGGCTTTAGCTCACTGCTCATATATATATGTAGGTGTACAGGCACCAGACCGCGGCTAGGAACGTCAGGCAAGCTTTAGTTTCGTCAAGCCAACCCCTGTGCCTCACTGCGAGGTTCCGAGCCTTTCAAGCTATGGCTTGGGGGTGTTTTAATCTCCCCGTCACCTGTATCTGACTGGTATTACTGTATAGACTGACAGCACTGTACTGTACTATTATTAGGGATTAAGTCCCCCGACTGAATGATTGTATATTGTATATGTATACTGTTCTGTACTGAATGTCTAATTGTATGACAATCTTTTTGCATACAGACTGTCACAGCTCGTTGGACATTGTTTATTTACTGTTCTAGCTTCCGCCATGCCCCTGTACTCCGTCATACTGTCTTACTGTTAAGCAGGCCTTCGGTAATCTCGGATTACTGGCCGGTTACGGTACTAAACCCATAGGGGCGGGTTTGGGTCGTGACAATGTTGCCTTTCAACACCTCGGTGTTTCCTTCGGTTTCTTCGGTACTTGGCATGAAACGCCAGGGCAACGAAGATGCCAATGAGCGACGAGCTCAATAAGATACTACAATCCGAAATACCCACCCCGATAATAATACCCACAATGAATAATGTGTAGTAACAGAATGACAGGTAGCATTTAATAAGCATAATAGGAATGCCATCAGTTGAAATAATAACAATAGATAATAAATAAATAAAATGACAAATAGAGGCAGTATTTCATCATAAGAAAAATGCCCACTCATTAGAATCCGAACATAAAACCTGGCATAAAACGCCAGGGCAACAAAAATATATGCCATGAGTTTTGCAACACAGTAAGAAAACATAACCAACCTACCATTCTTTTTAAGAGAAAAATAATGAGATTATACACATGAGATAACAATATAATTGTAAACATAAATTAAAACCATTAAAATAATTTCAATAATTTTAATAAATTAGGTGACACTCGAAATCTCACCAAAGAGATTTAACTTACCAACCACTAAGCATGGCAACGGTTAATTTGAAATCCTCCCTTGGTCAAATATTTAAGTGTTACCAACCGTAACCACCAGGGATGCCCACGTCCGGAGTTATATACTCAAGCAGTGGCATCCGTGGTCTGCCCCAAGGAAACGGTCTGCCAGGGGTACGTAACCTCCCTGTATGCCACCTGCACATCCACCCTTATTCCAAAACCGAATACCGAAAAGGGTTCAAATAAGTCCCATGCCATCTTAGAGTTTCGCAACACAATTTACGTGAGAATTCTCAAAACCAGGGCTCACCCTGAACAACTGGTATTGACCGTCAACCCTTAATTTCGTACACTCTTTAAAACCAATACTCACCCTGAACAACTGGTATTAACCGTCATTTGTTAACTTTGTGTATGCCGTTAATCATTTCAGTTAATTTTGATATTAATCACCAATAATTCCAATTTTTAATCACAAATAATGGTTTACCAACTCATTAAAATTCCCAACATAAAATATTACACATGTCACACGATAGTAAACAATGTACAAAATTTAAATAAACAATTTATTTAAACCATGGCATAAAATAATGATGTAGATACCAAAAAGAAGAAATAAATCATAATCACACACGTGCATGGATTTTTAATCTACAAGATTAGATTAGCACCATATTAAATTTTTGTCCAAAGAAATAGTTGAAGAGATTATTTTTGATTCCTCCTTAATCTGCCAAAATTTTCAGAATGTATATCTTGCAAATGAAATTATAAATAAATTACTTATACAACTCTAAAATTCATATAACTCTACAGAATACTCAATAAACACGTTATGGTCATTTTTCATAAATAAGTTTCCAAAAATAAATTACAAATAATTCTTAAAATTTCCAAGAGTGTTTATGACACAGATTTATCACATTTTCTTAAATTAATTCCATACTTAAATTTATAAATCAATTCCATGATATAAAAATTTATTATGAAACTAGAATTTTCAAATTTCATTTTTTTCTTAGAAATTCTCAGGTTTGGTTTAATATAAAATTTTTAATGAGTTTTCAAACACATAATAAAATCTGTCTATAGCTCCAGATTTGGTTTAAAATCTGTATAAATTCGTACAAAACTCAATAATTGTTGAAAAATTTTGTGGATGAACTAGACATCATTATCAACAACTTTGTAGAAGAAATCATCTTCAAATTTTGAGTATAAAATTGTCTAAAAATTCATACAACTTTCTGGCAGATTTAAAGGGCCAAATAACATCTATGATGCATGTATAAAACACTTATCAAATCCAACCAATTTTACATTATCAAGCTCAATTTATGATTTGTCTTCTTAATTTATATCACAATTTAATCTCAAGCTCATAAAATCTTGAAAATTTACCATGCATGCAATGATAAACTTCAAATATGTGAAGATTAAATAAAATCAAACCCAAATATTAAATCACAATCTCAATTTCTTAATTATTAAACGTAACTCCAATCTTCAACATTCTTTCCTTAATTCCCTCATATTACATGTATTTAAACTCAATTACCTCATAAATTTAGGTCTTGAAGAGATTGTCTAAAAAAAATGGGTTAGGATTTCTTACCTATTAGTCTTCAAGATCTTCCTTCATCTTTAATCCCTAGCTTTCGATCAATTCCTTCCAGCCAAAACATGGAATGAGCTTCAAAACTCTCTCTCTCTCTCTCTCTCTCGGATTCTTTGTTCCAGCCGAACAGATTGACCAAAAGCCTTAAGTAGCCTTAAGTTACCGACTCTTCTTGATTTCACTTATTAATATTTTATTCTTTTCATTTAGTGGGACACTTGCTGCCCACACCTTACATGTACACACACACACACTAGTTTCATGACACCACAACACACACGTGCACAACTCCAAGAGCTCCAGCACAACCTTCACATGCACACACACACCAACGCTCAGTACACCACACCCACTTATGCCTTCAATTCTAATTTAGTCCATAATTAAATTTTGTCTAGAATTAATTTAATTAGACACCACTTAATCTTAATAAATTTTGATTAGCATAAAATTAGTTAATTGTAACTAATCTCAAATCCCATATAATTTAATTAGTCCAATTGACTTCCATTAGGGTCCAATTAATTATATTTAAATTTATCGGTACAAATCAGATTTTTAATCAGACTCCCAAAAGGCTCCAAATAATAAATCGAACTTATTGCCATCATCAATTTTGATTTCCCAAATCATTCAGGCCTTCAATTTCTGATCGAACTCCAAATTTCCGTCAATTAATTTACATATTCAAATTGGGCACATCATAATTAAATTTAATTTATAATAACCACAATCCTCAATCCTCATGACTTAATCAACTCCAATTAGGACCTAATTAATCAAACCTTAGTTTTATTAAACTGAATCGAATATTTAATTACACTTTCATAGGGTCTAATACTTAAAATTAAACTGATTTAACTTATCAATTCCACCTCCTTAGGCTATCTGGACGTTAACTTTCTAATTCTAAAATAAATCCTTAATAAAATAATTTATAAATAACAAATATTAAACACCCACAAAAATTATTATTGTTATTATTTATTTATTTATTTTCTTCTAAGAATAATAAAATGTGGGTTTTCACAGCTCTAATTCAGGATTCTCTGGGTGATGATTTTCAACTTGATTGGAATGCTGCTTTGGAACCTATACAGCCTAAAGTGAGCTTGGATGATACAATCTTTCCACTGACAAAAGGCCGTGAACAACCTGGGTCTTCTAATACTGGTGTTGCTGTTGAACCGGGTGGTCATTCTCCGAGTAAGGATCATGAACCAGGAAATGGAGCAGGGTGGGTTTGTGGCAATGTCATCAGAGATGGGCCTCACAGTGGGTTTGGTTGCAGTAAGAATAGTGAGGTTGATGTGTATGGTACTTCGCTCAACAAGGCTAATAAGCCCACGCCGAAGGTCAAGCGTCCAAGAAGAGTGCATTTGGGCAAGGATTTCCTCCTCATTGATCGTAACTCGTGTCAGGCTCTTCAATCCGGTGGATCCTTTCAGTTTTTACACCGACAGAGTTTGTCGGTTGTTGAAGTTCGAATTCGTGGATACTCTGACCCAATTCTACAAGCTGCAGTAGTGGATATTGAGATGGTGGCCCCATCCTTGGACGTTCTACCTACTCCTTCCCAATCTTGTGAAGAGCCACTACAACCATTACCACCAAATTTGTCAACTGTTCAACCGCCTTCCTCGGTTATTAGTGATTGTGAAATGGAGGAGCAAGCACCGACTTCTGGAAATACTTTTTTGCTTGATAATTTTATGTTTTGTAGTGCAGGTCGGTCAAAAAGAATTCGTGCTCCCATACCTCGTCGTCCTAAATCCTCTAAATTGATCTTTGACATTGCTGCTGGTAAACGCAAGCGGGAGCCACGAATTGAAGATTCCTACTCTCATCCCAGTCTTTTCAGGCCACCTCGGCGTCGAGCTTTTGGACCAGGCTAGGGACTCTTTTGGTGGTGCTTGTTTATTCTACTTTTATTTGTACTCATGTTTACTATAACTTGTAATGTTGTTATCTTGCTTATTAATCTATGGTGATTTCATCGTTCTCAAAAAATAAAAAAAATAAAAATAAAAGCAACCACTAGTTTTTAGTTTTAAATTAAAAAAAAAAAAAACTGAAGACAAAACTATAAATGCCCAAAAAGAATAAAAATTGAATTTGGAAATCTCCCATAGAAAAAGAACATTCAAAGTTTTTTGCGAGTGTTGTAAATATGTGTTAATACGTAAAAATTAAATGTGAATTTTGAAGGGTTTAAATTATTTACAGAACTTTAATATATGATTTTTATGGTACACAATAAAATTTTGAGAGCGTAGAATCTTAATATATATATTTTTTTACAAATAGGTTGTTAATTTGATTTGATTTAAAATTGATTCGATTTAAAAATTATTTTAACAATTTATTCATCAAATTATTTTTTCAATTAATATAAAATTTTCCTATTTTAGAATTTTTATGATGGGTATTCAACCTTTTTACGGGGAAATAAAATTAAAACACAGTATAATTAACTAAAAAATTAAATTAAAAACATGAGGAATGTTCTACATAATTCTATTTTTTATTTTACCTTTTTATTTTATCATGAAATTTGTATTGATAAATACATATATGACTTACTCACTTGTATTGGGAAGGAAAAATGATTAGAAAATTTAAAAATATCAGGTGGTATTACTTATTTGATACTTTCAATAAATGAAAAATTATAAAACAAATTAAATGGGTCATTTGGTCTTCAAATTACTGAACAAAAGTGAGTAAATATTGTCTCACCTAGTAACTTTTTCCTTTTGCTTTATTGATTGAAAATAATAATAAAATATATCCTAAAGTAATAAAATAGAATAAGAAATATAACAATACTATATTTACTAATTTATCAGTCTTAAATAATCTTTAATAATATGATATTAAAATTAAATTTCATATGATAAAATATTTAATAAATTAAAATTTAACATTTATTAAATATATCATTAAAAATAATTTTTAAAAATGATAAATCCGACGTCTCAATCATTTTCCTAAGAAATAATACACTGTTTTCCTCAAAATCCCTTACCATCCCTCCCAATATTCGCTCCCTACAGGCTACCGGGGATGAGTCCAGAATTGAAGCTGAGGGCGCCAACTGAAGCCGCTTCCAGTAATAAATAAATGGAAAACACGCGTAGGGACGACGTAGTAATAGGGCTGAGCAAGGAATCCGTGAAATCCGTAATCTGATCCAGTCCAGTCCAATCCGATAGGTTTGGATTGATTTTTTGAATCCGTGGTTCGGTTCCGGATTGAAGAATTTAAAATCCGTAGTCCACGGATTGGTTCCGGATTGAACCCCACGGTTTCGGATTGGAACCGATCCGGACCGTATGTAAATAGTCTATATTTTTATTATACATCCTCCCTCATAGTATCTTCTCTTATTCTATATAAAACCTAAACTAAAACCTAAACTCGTATAATATCTTTTTTTATTACTTTTGTTCGTTAGTTTTTAGTTTTAATTTATAATGGTCTAAATTTTTATGGTGAAACCGATTTTCGTTGGTTGTTTAAATTTTAGAACAATATGTTGCTATTATAGAAAAACATATTGCTATTGAGGAAAAATATAACACTATGTTTATATTTTTATGAAATTAAAGTGTTATATATATTATTTTGTTATTTAAATATGTGAATCCGTGGTCCTAAACCGATCCAATCCGTGTTTAAATGGATTGGTTCGGATTGGTTCCATGATTTAAACGGATTGGATTGATTCTAATTTTTTAGGAACCGTAGATAACAAATTGGTCCTGATTTTATCCCAATCCAGTCCAATCCGGACCATGCTCAACCCTACGTAGTAATACAAATACAAACCGCGTAACAATTATCTATACTAGTATATTATTTTAAGAGCTCTTTAAAAAGGCTAACCTTTCTTCAAAAAAAAAAAAAATAATATTAAAGGAAAAAGGAAAAGGCCAAAGCTTCTTCTCATCTCACTGAACCTGAAAATCCACCTCAAGTTTCAGAGCTGTTGAGCATTTTCCGGCGAAATCTGCCGGCGAAATGTGCAAGTTCGGATCACTCGTCTTCCTTTTACTTCTTTGCTCTGCGGCTCTAGCTGCTACTCAGGGATCTACCAACAGAACCACAAAGTGGCACACATTAAGCGGTCTCTCTCTCTCTCTCCTTTCTTCACTTTAGATTTTGATTCTCACTTGCCCCCTGTTTGGTTGCTGAGAAACCTGTTGGAAAAGAAGATTCGACAAGAAAATAAAACACATCGAGTCTCGTGTTTTGTGATGATTAGTGTTTTCTGCCATATTGCTCGGCAACCAAACAGAGTTCAGCTGAAATCCGTGGATGCGGAGTTTGGCTTTTGCGGACAATCGATGTCCCTACTGTCAAGGCTACCTCTCTCCTCTGTGTCTCACTCTATACATATTTTTTGGTAATAAAAATGACATGTGATAGTAAAATATCTAAAATAATACAACTTTTATAGTCTAATGGTGACCTATTGGATTACTATTTCTTATTAGATTCAATGACATTGTATTACCACACCAAACCAAGCCTTAAGTCTCATCAAATAGGATCGGGTACATGAATCATTCTTCTCCACGCGGCTCTATCAAAGGCCATTTCATTAGTCAAATTAAGTAGATTCATATATCTATTTATAACACTAGTCAACGTTAATCTAGGCCTATGCCGTCCCCTAACACTTTCATCTACCGTTACAGCATCGCATCTCTTCACTACTGCTTCTGTTGGTCTTCATTGAATATGACCAAACCATCTCAAACGATTTTCTCTCAACTTATCTTCTATCGGTGCTACTCCTATCCATTCCCGAATACACTCATTCCTAATCCTGTCTTGTCTAGTCTTACCATACATCCACCTTAGCATCCTCATCTCAGCCACACTGATCTTATCTACATGTTGTTTCTTGCTTGCCCAACACACCGTCCCATGCAACATAGTTGGTCTAACAGCCGTTCTATAAAACTTACCTTTTAGTCTAATGGGTATTCGTTTATCGCACAATACCCCAGACGTACTTCTCCACTCACACCATCCCGCTTTAATCCTATAGGCCACATCTGTATCAATCTCTCCCGCTGTTGTGATAATCGACCATAAATAACGAAAATGTTCACTCTGAGGCAGTCTTGGTTCTCAATCTTCATTTCTCCTCTGCTTTCGTTGTTACTGTTTCTAAATTTACACTCTATGTACTCTGTCTTAGTTCTGCTTATCCGAAATCCTTTAGATTCAAGAGCTTTTCTCCAAATCTCTAACTTTGTGTTAACTCCTTCTCTAGTCTCATCCACTAGCGCAATATCGTCTGCAAAAAGCATACACCATGGCACGTCATCCTGAATATTTATCGTCAACTCGTCTATAACTAAAGCAAAAAAATAAGGACTTAAGGTAGATCTTTGGTGTAACCCTACAGTGATAGGAAATTCATTTGTCTCTCCAGCTGGCAATCTAATAGTGGTCACCACCCCTTCATACATGTCCTTAATCACATCAATGTAACCTTTTGTCATCCCTTTCTTCTCTAACACTCACCATGTTATATCCCGGGGCACTTTGTCATATGCTTTCTCAAGGCCGATAAACACCATATGAATGTCTCTTTTATTTTATTTATACTTTTCTATTACTCTTCTCAAAAGATAGATCGCTTCCATTGTTGACCTACCAAGCATAAACCCAAATTGATTCTGTGACACCTCTGTTATGTCTCGCAATCGGCGTTCCATCACCCTCTCCCATACTTTCATTATATGACACAT
Source organism: Camellia japonica (assembly GCA_030407325.1). NCBI lineage: Eukaryota > Viridiplantae > Streptophyta > Magnoliopsida > Ericales > Theaceae > Camellia > Camellia japonica. Next base: position 9,227,536 of record JAPPVO010000032.1, on the reverse strand, counting down.
TAGCTTGATTTCTCTATAGTTGTTACAATTCTGGACATCACCTTTATTCTTATAGATTGGCACTAAAATACTACTCATCTGGCATGTTCCTAGTCAACAAAATTTTGCTAAACAACCTAGTCAACCAAGCAATTCCTTTTTTACCCAAACACTTCCAAGCTTCAATAGGGATACTCATCGGTCCTAAAGCCTTATTTGATTTCATCTTCTTAAGTGCAATCTCCACTTCAAAGTTCCTAATCCTGCGATAGAACCTATAGTCTTGGTTTATCGTATTACTGGGCTATTTCTTCTCCTATTGTCGTACCTCCATGTTCCTCATTTAATAGTTTCTCAAAATAATTATTCCATCTTTCCTTAATCTCATCATCCTTCACCAATACCTTAGAATCCTCACTCTTGATGCACTTTACTTGATTAAAATCTCTTGCTTTCCTCTCCCGTATTTTAGCAAGTTTGTATACCATCTTCTCTCCCTCCTTACTATCTAATCTGGTGTATAGGTCATCATAAGCTTTCAACTTAGTCTCTCTCACTACTTTCTTGACTTCCTTATTAGTCAATCTATAGCTCTTAAGGTTTTCCTCAGTTCTATCCTTCTGCCACTTTTTAAAGTACTATTTTTTTGCCTTAACTATCGCTTGAATCTCTTCCCTCCACCACCAAGTTTCCCTAGAGCTGGGTCCCGTTCCTTTTGACTCTCCAAGCACTTCCCTTGAGATTCTTCTCATACAATTGGCCATCAAGTTCCACATAGTGTTAGCATCACTTTCTAAGTCCCAAGTACCTTCCTTATCCATTCGATTCTTAAATATTTCTAGTTTATCCCCTTTTAGGTCCCACCATCTCGTCTTACGACGCCCACCATCCTTCCTAGCTTGGTATTGCCCTCTAAAACATAAATCTGGTACCAAAATCCTATGTTGAGAGACCAGACTCTATCCAGGAATCACCTTACAATCATTGCATTTTAGGCAGTCCACTTTTCTCACTAAGAAGTAATCTGTTTGGCTCTTAACTAATCCACTCTTAAAGGTTATCAAATGCTCCTCCCTCTTCTTATACATAGTATTGGCCACCACTAGGTCAGAAGCCAACGCAAAATCTAAGATACTCTCTCCAGCCTCATTTCTGTCACCAAAACCGCATCTACCATGCACCCTTTCATAACCTAGTTTATCTATGCCCATATGGCCATTAAAATCTCCATCTATAACCAGGTTATCTCCTACGGGTATCTCTTGTAAGATCTCATCCATTTGCTCCCAAAAATCCCTCTTAGTCTGATCATCTAACCCTACTTGAGGGGCGTATGCGCTAATAATGTTCACTATATTCCCTCCAATAACTAGTTTAACTAGCATAATCCTATCTCCTTTCCTAGTGACCGCCACTACCCTTTCCACAAGACCCTTGGCAATTATGATTCCTACCCCATTCCTGCATCTATCCTTACCACTATAATATAGTTTAAAACCGGTATCCTCAATTTTCCTAGCTTTCTCTTCCGTCCACTTAGTTTCTTATATGCAAGCTATACTAACTTTTCTCCTAATCATAACATCTACCAATTCCATCGTCTTACCAGTTAAGGTTTTTATGTTCTAAGTGGCTACCCTAAACCTATAGTCTTGGACTAGCTTCTTTACCCGCGCTCGTCCAGAAAAATGCGGAAACCTTTGCCCATTTTTCACCGCACCCAAGCGTCGATGCGGCGTCCCTTGCTCACTTTTCGAAACACCCGGAGGCAGGCGCAACGCGTCACTTGAGGGGAACGACCTAATATTTAAACGATTCATAGTAGGATTCATTTTCATAAGGGATCCGAACGGCTTTTTTACGTGTTGGCTGTCGGCTACCTACCACACAACCCTCCTCCTTAACCCGGGCTTGGGACTGGCGGAGTTGTTAACAACCCCGGCGGAGTTATTCAATGACATTGTATTGCTTAAAAAAAATTATTCTCTCCTATTTATTATATGTAGAAATTGCTTCAATTTGTAGCCAACATTTAGGCTCTAGAGGTGAACTTTAAGCTTTAATAGTTGCTCTAATAGTTGAGGGGATCTTGGATTAATATTACATTTTTTAGTTTTGTTATCAAAGTTTCCATCTTTTCTTTTACTGTAAATATTGTTGGTGGCTTGGTGTTATCCCTTCCAAATGAGAAACTCTTGGAGCAATGCTCTATTACATTTACTAATTGACTCAATTGCCTTCTAAAACTCCATCAGAAATATGATGGGTCTTATAGTTTAGACCCATAGCTATTAATTTAGAGCCCCACCTAGATTTCCGCCAAGACCATTTAATAATTTCTCCATCTAAAAAGGGGATTTTCTTGAATCATGTGTTCCACAAACTGACCTCCCCACCTTCAATTTTGGGCTACATGATCCACAAACATATTCATTTGTTTACTTTTGCAGGAAATGAACCTTTAGTCGTAGCACATGGTGGCTTTTCAGGGATGTTTCCTGATTCTAGCGGAGTTGCCTACCAGTTTGCTGGACTGGTTAGTTTACCCAACGTATTATACTGGTGCGATGTACAGCTGACAAAAGATGGTGCTGGCATTTGCTTTCCAAATCTCATGCTTGGGAACGGTTCTGACATATCAAATCTTTACCCACACAAGACTAGTACCTACTCTGTTAATGGGGTATCTATACAAGGATGGTTCTCTGTGGATTTCACCCTCAATGAACTGACAAGTGTCTCTTGTAAGTTTGGATGTCGATAGTCTTATGTTGCAGTTTCATGTGGCCTTGACATATTTTTTATGACCTGATATTCTTATCTGCTGCATGAATGTTTTGGTTTATACATGGCACGAGGTGTAAGATATTTGTGACATTCTTAGAACCTTGTGTAAGCATAATCCTTTAATGTGCATTTATAAGTTATAACAAATATAAAACTATTCAATCAATTGTTTGACAAGAATAATTTTTGAGATAGTTGAAAACACTGGTCTAATTTTATCACATTCTATGCGGTGACTGGTTTTTGTATAGTCTGGATACTGATACACTGGTATCAAATTTGATATCTGAACCATTACCTATTTAACAGAAGCTTGTCAGTTGTCACCAAAGCAGATGGGGTTAATATTTTGATTAAATATTGTAAGCTAATTGAATGTTCAAAATTCCAATTTTCTTACTTTTTGGAAATTGTTGTACTACAATTTCTTCCATATTTTCGATTAGTTTACTTTTTCTATAACTTCTTATTCTTCCATATTTATTTTATTTTATTTTTTATTTTGATGGCACTAGAATCAAACTGTATTTATGCTGTCTTCATTCAACTGGGGATCTCTTGTTTGTTGGGTTCCTACTTTTAATTTCCTTTTCAAGTTGATGTGCAGTGTCTAAACTTCCGGTGGACAAAATCCTGATGTAAGTGATCAATATGCAAGTTTGATCTAATGTGACATTAATTTGGTGTAAAATGTTTGGCAAAAACACAGTTTGGGTTGGGCTTATTTGAGTGCATTCAATTGGGCCGATCCAATGAACCTAATCTATCGCGTATACCATGATTTTTGTGTTTTTTTTCTTTTTTTTTTTCTTGAGAGAGAGAGAGAGAGAGAGAGAGAGAGAGAGAGAGATTATAATATATATTTTAGAAACTGATAATCAGTCGTTTGAGTGGTGTAGGAAGGCATCTTAACACTATACCGGAGGTCTAAGGCCTATTAATTACACCAATTTTGTTGTCTTGTGCATAAAAAAGTACAAGATGAAAAACCGTTGGGATGGTGCAGTGGAAACTTTCCTGCCACAAGAATCATGGGATTTTGTGATTGTTTTCTTTTTCTTTTTTTTTCCCCATAAGATAGAAAGGGAGGAGGGAGAAAGACAACTATTGGCTAAGGTTTGGGTATTATTGATCGGATACTCCATCAGCCTCGTTGATATTGGTTGGAGTCTTGGGATGCTGCTCTTCATCACCCCCTCACTGCGGGGAAAAAAAGAAAAAGAAAAAGGGTGCACAGGTCAAGGGGTTTAGAGGTTGATTTTAGGAGAGTTTCAAATAATACTCTATAACTGAAACGAGACTTCAGTCAATTTTGATGTGCTCCGGCTTAATGGTTCATCTCTGTGTAGTTTAGCAATTTGATGATCAAACTATGGGTCATTGTTTATTTTTATTTATTTATTTTTATTTTTTTCTGGTTTAGATATTGCTTGGCCCGTGGTTGAATGAAATAAGGTAATTCTGGTTGATGGCTTTACTGTGTGACACGTAATTTGATTTGAAGTCATAGTGATTGGAGCTCAAGGAGAGTTCACTGAGCTACTTAGAGCTGGTGATTTTATTTTCTGCTTTTAACTGTGACATTTTTCTTGCAACTGAAACTTCCTTTTTATCTCTGTACAGTAACTCAGGGAATTTATTCTGGACCTGATAGATTTGATTATGCCAACCCAATTTTTACTGTTCAAGATATGGTTAAGCAGTTGAGCCAACCCAGATTGTGGTTGAATATCCAGGTAAATCTTGAATTGCAAGATTTTTTGTTACATAAAATTGGGCCCTTTGTTAAATGTATTTTCTTAAACTATAAAAGTTTTGATATCACAACTAGCTATGTTACATGGACTCTTTTAGATGTACGGAATGCTACTTGGGTAATGGTATTGGATATTTGTCGGACACTTGACACTTGTGGATGCTTCACCTAGCAAATATATTTAGCATTTCGATTTAACCATAAAACTATGCATAAAGCACCCCAGATTATGTCAAATGATCTTCGGCACCTCATGAACAAGATTTTTCCTATAAAATAAAGTACATTAAGAAATATGATTGTTTTGCTGTTCCCTGTGTCTATGGACATGAGAATTAGATGAATTGAAAACTTAGACGCGTACCCACACCTGAGTAACATAGACAATTAGCATTTGAATTAATTGTATCTTTGTTCTGATACTTCTGCAGCATGATGCATTCTTCAGCCAACATAATCTGAGTATGAGAAGCTTTGCACTTTCTGTATTCAGAAGTGTTATAGTTAATTATATGTCTTCACCAGAGGTGAACTTCCTGAAGAGTATATTGGCTCGCAAACCAAGCACAACAAAACTCGTTTTCCGGTTTCTGGGAGCTGATGAAGTTGAGCCTTCGACCAACCAAACTTATGGTTCTCTATTAAAGAACCTTACATTTATCAAGACATTTGCCTCTGGGATTCTTGTTCCCAAGACTTACATATGGCCTGTAGATGCAAGTCAATATTTACAGTCTTCTACCTCGATTGTCTTGGATGCTCATAAAGAAGGTCTGGAAATTTTTGCATCAGATTTCGCAAACGACAATGTTTTGCCCTATGATTTCAGCTATGATCCTGTAGCCGAGTATCTGGCTTTTATTGACAATGGAAACTTCTCTGTTGATGGTGTGATTTCTGACTTCCCAATAACTCCATCAGAGGCCATAGGTAAGTTGCTCACTCGTCTCTTTTTATAGATTTACTACCCAGTCAATAGAATCTGAGTTAATGCTGATTGACTTAGGAGTTAGGATGGATAGTGCAAAGCATCAGTGATGTTATGATATGACTGAAGTTTTGATAAAAATCTAAAACGTACTGCATGTAAGGAATTAGAATTACTTTCCATCCCTACTGACATGCGTAATGATTAGTTTTTGTGTTTCAGCACAGCACTCCGTCCTTGGTTGCATGCTAGATTTGCTTTATCAAAGTTGCTGTATGAAACTTTTTGACCATCACAACACATTTTCTTAAATTTATTACCAGTGTCATACAAGTTACTTAATTTGAGAAGCCATTTCTTCAGATACTAACTGTTATTTTTTATTTTGAAATTGCAGCCTGTTTCTCTCACATTGGCAAAAATGCACCAGGACAAGGTATGCCACCATCCTGTAGTGCTTAATCCTTGTGAAAGATTTAGTGCTTCCTGTAGTGTTTCTGGGTAGTGTTGAAGTCCGTATGGTTTCTTCTATATTGTTTGGTGCATCATCAAGAAATAGTGGTTAACTGATTTATTTTTCTGTGTCCTTTGTTCAGCAAAGCCTTTAGTTATCTCATCCAAAGGATCAAGTGGGGACTTCCCTGGCTGTACTGATTCGGCATATCAGCGAGCCATTTTGGATGGTGTAGATGTTCTTGACTGTCCTGTTCAAATGTCGAAGGATGGAATACCAGTGTGCTTAGGTTCTATTAATCTTATAGATAGCTCAACAGTTATTCAATCACCATTCGGCAACCTTACAACATCTATTCCAGAACTTGGAGTAGTCAATGGAATATTTACCTTCAGCCTAACATGGAGCGAGATTCAGAGTTTGACTCGTAAGTTGAAACTGGTGCTTACTTCTTCTTATTGTGTGTGTGTGTGTGTGTGTGTGAGAGAGAGAGAGAGAGAGAGAGAGAGAGAGAATATTTGAAATTTAACGTTTATATTGATTGAGAGTTTATGTCGTTATTCTATCCTAGCTGACAATGCAAGTCTGTGCCATACTTTTGTCAGAACTGTGTGATTTGTTAAATGTAGGGGAGGGCAGGTAAGTACATGTCTGCCACTCAGCCTATCAGCACACATTTGGGACCCAAAGTCATGGTAGGTACCATAGGATAGAGTCAGGTACAATTTCAACCCTGACATGGGTTCAAGGTGGGGTGAAATTGTAGGTCACCTCGTTAGTTCATGTGTTTGCATGGTTTGTATTTGACTTCTCATGCTTGCTCAAAATAGTAGAGGTCATTCAGTCAGTCCATTCCATTCCCCATGAAAGGGGGTTGCAACATATATCAATTGGGTCAGTTTTAGTGACAATTAGGTGGGGGTTGGATGTAATTGTTTGTCCGCATTTCCCTTTAGAACAGCGTTTTTGTCATTAATATAATTCTGTGTGGTCATCCCTTGTTGAAATTTACTTCTTCATTCCCTTTTTGTTGTTTTGAAATTTAAAACATCCTTCAGTTATTCTTGAAGAGTAAGAGTTATGCATAATAAACTTATCAGTGAAGAAAACATTTAGGCTATGCAACTATAGATTTCTTGTAGCTACCAGTGCCCTGGTATTATTCACATAGAATTCAAGAGAACTACTAAGACATGTGAAAACTAAACTTCTCTAAGACTTGTGTCCAATCTAATTCTGGGTTGATAAAAAATAGTTTGTGTTGAAAAGAACATGACAACAAGGAAAAATATCACATTTTCACTACCTAGCTTTCAATAGATTATGTTTCCTTGTCAGATGTGGTGCTTGTTATAGCTGTTTCAGAAAACAATAGCAGTCAAACGTAAAAGGAATGCCCTTCACAAGAATAAGGTTATATTTGCCTTGCTTCTGATTTTCAGAAAACTTTTGCTTATGCATTTAATTTGCTGATATTCATCCTGCATGTCTCCCGTTTACTAGAGTATTAACAATTCCAAAATTCCTTTGTCGTGATTATTGGTTATATGACATCCTTATATTTATCTGTATATTTATCTACGTTTCACTTTTACTGCAGCGGTAATGTCAAACCCGTATGCAAATGGTTATGCATTGTTCCGTAATCCAAAGCACAAAAATGATGGAAAATTTATGACATTGTCGGACTTTTTGGCCCTCGCAAACAATGCCAGTTCTGTTTCCGGTGTATTGATCAGTATAGAGGTGAGTTGATATGAAACTATCTTTCTTGGATCTTCAACTATTTCAATGGAATTCTTGCATTAACAAGTGTGTGTATGTGTTGCATGCGGAAAACACATGACCTCTCTACATTTACTTCCATTGCTTGACAAGTCAGATGATCCGATTGATATTGAGACAGAAGTGGTTAAACCGAATAAACTGAAATAGTAATATATGTTTGAAATCAAGCGTCTTTTGTCATTGTAAATAATATATAATATATATAATGTATATATTATATTTGTGTGTCATTAGTAGTCATCAGATGCCTTAGTTTGCTTTAGTTAGTGCCATTGCTTTCGGCATTGCTTTCGGCTCCTTTTAGTTTTATATCGTTGCCTTTCATTATATTGTCTAGTAGCCTTTCATTATGTTGTCTTGCAAATGTTGTATAATCACTCCTATAAAATGGAGACTCCCCGTAAGGATTAATATAATTGAAAACAAAGAGCTTGTTTGCTCTGTCAATTACTCTCTCCATAATTGTTTCATGGTATCAGAGCAGGTGTAATCCTGTCTCATTATTTTTTCGCCAGTTCCGAGTTTTCTGTTTGTTTTTTAAAATTTTGTGTCTCTCTCTTCTACTCAAATCTATCCTTCTATTTCATGCCTAAATACGGTCCAGCTTTTGGAATGGCTATCGACTCATCCCCTTCTTCTTCTGATATTATCATCTCATCATCTTCATCCTCTCATCAAATGGAAACCTCTCATCTTCCGATCACTGCCCATAAACTGAATGGGCAAAATTATTTGCAATGGTCTCAATCCATATTAATGTTTATACGGGGAAAGGAGAAAGATGACTACATCACTGGAGTCTCAGCGCTACCAGAAACCACAGCATCAACCTACAAAAGGTGGATAGCCGAAAATAATATGGTCATGTCGTGGCTCGTCAACTCTATGACCACGGACATTGGCGAAAATTTTCTGTCATTTGATACTGCCAAAGAGATCTGGGACATGGCGAAAGAAAATTTCGGACAAGGAAAACACATCTGAAATCATCACTTGAAGCTCCCCCCACAATTTCACGTTCAACAATCTTACGGTAACTGAATATTTCAATACCCTTACTCATCTATGGCGTCAACTTGATACGTTTGAGGTTCATAACTGGCAGTGTGTTGCTGATGGTTTGTTGTATAAAAAGATTGTCGAAGGGAAGCGTGTGTTTAAATTCTTGTTAGGATTGAACACAAATCTTGATGAAATCAGAGGAAGAATTATGGGAGTAAAACCGCTACCGAGTCTTAGAGAGGCATTCTCTGAAGTCCGTCGCGAAGAAAGTCGGAAAAAACTCATGATGGGATCCCATCAACAACTGAATATGGCAGAAAGCTCGGCTCTTAAGACTCAATTCACTCCTATTGACAACCGTCAGAAAAATAAAGGAGGTAGGCCTTGGTGTGATCATTGCAGAAAGCCGGGTCACTCGAGAGAAACTTGCTGGAAGATTCATGGAAAGCCAACAGATTGGAAGCCACGTCAGCCTCTTGAGAAAGAAGGACGAGGTAATCATGCAGGTACCAATGAACTATCACCACAACCTGAAGCAAGCCCTTTCACCAAGGAGCAAATGGAGATGCTCCAGAAACTAATGTCTCCTATTCTACAGTCACAATCTGGTTCGTCTTCCAACCACATCATAGGATCCGGAACCTTGGCTCACAAAGGTAATTCTTTGAACGCCTTTACTGTTAGTAAGAAATGTAAAAAACCTTGGATTGTGGACTCAGGAGCATCTGATCATATGACGGGAGATGCAACAATTTTTGATACATATAGCTCATGTCAAAATAATTTAACGGTCCGAATAGCAGATGGTTCACTATCAAAGGTTGCCGGTACAGGTTCAGTTGTGCTGTCTAGGAATCTTATTCTCAACTCTGTTCTCCTTGTTCCTGACTTGGACTGTAATTTATTGTCAATTAGTAAACTCACTAAGGAAAAGAGGTGTGTTACTAATTTTTTCTCAACTCATTGTGAATTTCAGGATTTGGATTCGGGGAAGACGATTGGCAATGCTGAGGAATGCTCTGGACTCTACATCCTTAAGGAACGCCACTATCCACAGGAACAACCTCAAACGGCAATTTGTGGTAGTTCTTTTTCAGTTTCGTGTCAAAATAACGATAGAGCAATTATGTTGTGGCACTATCGCTTAGGTCATCCTAATGTTATGTATCTCAAGCATTTATTTCCTTCATTATTTAATAAAAATCCAAAACCTTTTGATTGTGAAATATGTCAATTTTCTAAGCATGTACGGTCCCATTTTCCCATTCAATCCTATAAAGCGTCTCGTCCATTCTCACTAATTCATAGTGATATCTGGGGTCCATCCAGAATAAAAAATGTAACTGGTACTAGGTGGTTTGTCTCATTCATAGATGATCATACTAGATTAACCTGGATCTTCCTCATGAAAGACAAATTTGAAACAACCCAAATCTTCAAAAATTTTCACATTATGATTCAGACACAATTCCAGTCAAAAATACAAATTCTAAAGTCTGATAATGCTCGGGACTATTTCAACTCCATTCTAGGAGAATTTTTAGCAAAAGAAGGGATAGTTCACTTAAGTTCATGTGTTGACACCCCACAACAAAACGGCATCGCTGAACGAAAAAATAGGCATTTGTTAGATGTTGCTAGATCGCTAATGTTTTCCACAAATGTTCCTCAATTCTTCTGGGGGGAAGCTGTTCTTACAGCAGCCTACCTTATTAATAGGATGCCATCTAAGGTACTACATTTCCAAACCCCTTGTCAACTCCTCCTAAAATCCTTTCCAACTACTCGCCTCATCTCCACCATCCCACCAAAAATTTTCGGGTGCTCTGTCTTTGTTCATATCCATCACCAGTATCGAAGTAAACTTGATCCCAGGTCGCTCAAGTGTATCTTCATTGGGTATTCGTCACATCAAAAAGGGTATAAGTGTTACTCTCCAGTCACAAAGAAATTCTACAATTCCATGGATGTCACATTTTTTGAAACCCAGTCTTACTATCCTAAAAACGTCATTCAGGGGGAGACTCCAACCCAGGAATATCAATTTTGGACCCTTGAGTCATTTAGTGAGCCATCCATCACCACCAAAAATCACACACCTCAAGAGTCATTTCATCAATCTTTACCTGCCGAAAATTCTGAGTTCATTGTTGACTTGCGGGATAATGAGCCCATCCAAGAGGACACGGAGGAAGGAGCACTTTCTCAACAATCCCATGAGGCTGAACCGGGTTCTAATCCAAGCAACATTCCAGGTAACAATATTCCTACCACAGATAGTACTGTTGATTCTGAGTTAGAAAACAGTATTCTTAATATGCCCATAGCTTGGAGAAAAGGAGTTAGATCATGTACTCAGCATCCCATTGGGAACTTTATTTCTTATGATAAGCTATCACCTTCGTTCCGTGCCTTCACTTCTAGCATCACAGAGATACTCATTCCTCGGAATATTCAGGAAGCCTTCAAGTCTCCTCAGTGGAAGGCGGCAGTCAATGAGGAAGTTCGGGCTCTGGAAAAGAATGGTACTTGGGCAATTACTGATCTTCCAAGAGGTAAGAAACCAGTTGGATGTAAGTGGATTTTCACAGTAAAGTACAAGGCAGATGGTAATGTGGATCGTTATAAAGCTCGGTTGGTCGCCAAAGGATTCTCCCAATCCTATGGCATTGACTATCAAGAAACCTTTGCTCCAGTTGCCAAGCTCAACACTGTTCGTGTACTTTTATCCTTGGCAGCTAATCTCGATTGGTCACTTCACCAACTTGATGTAAAAAATGCCTTCCTCAATGGTGACTTAGCGGAAGAAGTTTACATGGACATTCCTGCTGGACTTGAGACGACATCAAATTTCAACAAAGTTTGCAGACTCCAAAAATCCCTGTATGGTCTCAAACAATCTCCCAGGGCCTGGTTTGAACGGTTCACTAAGGCAGTGAAAGGGTACGGTTTTGTTCAATGTCAATCCGATCATACATTATTTGTGAAGCACTCCCTAGGAGGGAAATTGGCAATTATCATTGTTTATGTGGATGACATAATTCTAACAGGTGATCATGAAGAGGAAATTGGCTTACTTAAAAAATTCCTAACAACGGAATTTGAGATTAAAGATCTTGGAAATCTTAAGTACTTTCTTGGAATGGAGATTGCTAGGTCAAAGAAAGGTATAGCAGTCTCACAACGTAAATACGTTCTAGACTTACTGAATGAAACAGGGATGCTAGGATGCAAGCCGGCAGAAACTCCTATGGACACAACTATCAAACTAGAAGAAAGTGACGGTAGTGCACCAAGTGATAAAGGGAGATATCAACGTCTTGTGGGAAAACTCATTTATCTTTCTCATACAAGGCCAGACATCGGCTTCTCTGTTAGTGTGGTCAGTCAATTCATGAATAATCCAACCGAAAAACACATGACTGCTGTGACCAGAATATTGAGGTACCTAAAAAAGACACCGGGACAGGGTCTCTTCTTCCAAAGAACAACAAATAGAAAAATTGAGATCTTTTCAGATGCAGATTGGGCAGGCAGGTTCAGTGACTGATCGAAGATCAACCTCTGGCTATTGTTCGTTTGTTTGGGGGAACGCGGTTACATGGCGAAGCAAGAAACAGTCAGTGGTAGCCCGTAGTAGTGCTGAGGCAGAATTTCGTGCTATGGCCCTAGGTATCTGTGAGGGAATCTGGTTGAACAGACTGTTAGAAGAATTACGGGTTCCATCTGAGCATCCCATGGTTTTATACTGCGACAACCAAGCTGCCATCAGTATCGCTAAGAATCCGGTTCATCATGATCGCACTAAGCACGTGGAGATAGATCGACACTTCATCAAGGAAAAGATTGAAGAAGGAGTTTTTCAAGTCAGCTACACTCCAACAAAGAGCCAAACGGCTGACATTCTCACAAAAGCTCTTGCTCGAGTTAACTTCGAAGATCTGACGGACAAATTGGGAATGATTAACATCTACAACGCCGCTTGAGGGGGAGTGTTTGAAATCAAGCGTCTTTTGTCATTGTAAATAATATATAATATATATAATGTATATATTATATTTGTGTGTCATTAGTAGTCATCAGATGCCTTAGTTTGCTTTAGTTAGTGCCATTGCTTTCGGCATTGCTTTCGGCTCCTTTTAGTTTTATATTGTTGCCTTTCATTATATTGTCTAGTAGCCTTTCATTATGTTGTCTTGCAAATGTTGTATAATCACTCCTATAAAATGGAGACTCCCCGTAAGGATTAATATAATTGAAAACAAAGAGCTTGTTTGCTCTGTCAATTACTCTCTCCATAATTGTTTCAATATACAATTTGAGATGAATTAGGTGGACACAAGGTTTCCTAACCTAAAATGTTTTCTTTATAATGTTGGTTTTGCAGTCCTAAGAAATGCTGACTTCAAAGAGACTTCTGCTATCAGTACATATTTGGTCATGAGAACTTCCAGAACTACAAAAATGAAAACATTGGAAAGTGAAAACAATCGGAAAACAGAAGCCAAATTTGTTATCATTCTTTCCCTGAAATTTGGAAAATAAAATCCAAAAATGAAAGCGATGAAAAAGGAAATGATATCAAGCGGTTTTTTCTATTCTTACATTGAATTTGAGGCGTGTTAAAATTTGATTAATGTGTGTGTCAATTTCCGACCACACTGCCAAACTAGAACTCAGCTGGACAAACACTGGCAGAATAGATTAAGCCCGAACAACCTGTCACAAAAAGAAGAGATTCCGGCGGTGGTTCGTCCACCCGGGGGCACTCCGACGATTAAGTCAGTTATCTCTCAAAGATAGCAAAAGTGCTTAACTCACTATTCAGAGCATAAAAAGCATACCTTAGACCCATGAGGGTGCCTCTCTTTTATAGCCAACACAAGCTTAGTCCCAATAGAAGCCTAACTTTAATGGACTTAGGATTACTGCTAATCTTGGACCCCAGTAGGATTGGGATAAACTCTCTAAGAGTCTTATATTTACCCAAACTAAAGTCCTTTCTCATTCTAGGACTCTGGTCCCTTATCCGCTTATCCCGGATTTCGGTATCTCCGCAGATAACCGAGATTATCTCGGCGTCATGACTAGGACACGTGGCACCTCGGCTGGCACTTCGGTGACACCTCGGCCACGTGTTGTCATTCAAAAATTATGTCCCCACAACTGCCCCCTAGGTTCTATTACTTCGGCATCCTGAGATGATGGAACCTATATCATTCCTTTCTTTAATCATGACCCCGGTTTAACTTCAGCTTGTAAATTTTTTTGTAAATTTCAACAAGTGTTAAATATGACCTCGGTTTAACTTCAACTTATAAATTTTTTTAAAAATTTTAACAAGTGTTAAACATGATCTTCGGTTTAACTTCAACTTGTAAATTTTTAAAATTTCAACAAGTGTTAAACATGACCTCGGTTTAACTTCAACTTTTAAATTTTTCTTAAAATTTCAACAAGTGTTAAACATGATCTCAGTTTAACTTTAACTTGTAAATTTTTAAAATTTCAACAAGTGTTAAACATGTCCTCAGTTTAATTTCAACTTGTAAATTTTTAAAATTTCAACAAGTGTTAAACTAACCTTAGCTTGTAAATTCCAACTCCCAAGCATCATTCTCCAGCCCTCTTTGATTCTCCATGCCCGACCTCCCGTGAAGGCTGGTAAGAATGCCCCTTTGCCCTGTCGTGCTGAGGGACTGCAGGAACTGTGTTCTGCCCCCCTTTCTGGGCATCTTTCTTGGCCGCTGGAATCAGCGTATCTTGTAGCGGGAACGACGGCTGCATGACGTTGTTCTGCATCAGGAAATTGACGACCGTTTGCAGGTCCGCCAATTTGTCCGCCATTCCTTTCATCTCGTCATCCCTCCGCAGGCATTTATCTTTCCATACCTGGAGGTCGTCCTCGTTATAATACCCGCTCCGGTCCGATTTCTTCAGTACGCTGCCCTCCTAGCCGACGTTCTTTCCTCCATGATTCTTATCATGAGTCTCTTCGTTGCAGTTGTTTTCTTCGACGTCAAGGTCAATGTGTTTCTCGCTCTCAGTAGGGGTGTCGTCCCCAACTTTCTCTTTCTGTCCGTCGTTGGCCATCTATTCTCCTTTCGTTCCCACAGACGGCGCTAAATTGTGTGTCAATTTCCGACCACACTGCCAAACTAGAACTCAGCTGGAGAAACACTGGCAGAATAGATCAAGCCCGAACGACCTGTCACAAAAAGAAGAGATTCTGGCGGTGGTTCGTCCACCTGGGCGCACTCCAACGATCAAGTCAGTTATCTCTTAAAGATAGCAAAAGTGCTTAACTCACTATTCAGAGCATAAAATGCATACCTTAGACCTATGAGGGTACCTCTCTTTTATAGCTAACACAAACCTAGTCCCAATAGAAGCCTAGCTTCAATGGACTTAGGATTACTGCTAATCTTGGACTCCCAGTAGGATTGGGATAAGTTCTCTAAGAGTCTTATCTTTACCCAAACTGAAGTCCTTCCTCATTCTAGGACTCTTGTCCCTTATCCGCTTATCCCGGATTCCGGTATCTCCGCAGATAATCTCGGCTCTCGGCGTCATGACCAGAACACGTGGCACCTCGGTTGGCACTTCGGTGACACCTCGGCCACGTGTTGTCATTCAAAAATTATGTCCCCACAATTAATAATACATCACCTTTGAGGGAACAAAAATTTCTTCATTGTATTTTTATGCTAACCTGAGATAAAAAGGCATTGCCTTCAACAAAAACTTCATCATCTATAAACTGACTAGAAAAAACTTGCAACAGGAAGTCAATAGCTCAATGACTCATGAGAGAAATCAAACCAATCCCTCAATCTTGCGAATATCAGAATAAAAACTAAAAGTGACCTTGCTTTTCAAATAGGTACTGAAAATTTCTATGCACTCATGAAGGTTGAATCTGAATGTAACTATAGATCTGTGAAGTATCTGGCCATCCTATTTAGCCAGCTTCCAAACAGAGCAGTTCGTCAAACAGATAAAGTGTGAGAAAGGTGTGAAAAATTCCGTCTTCCTCCCTCACTATGTCTTGGACGGGAAATTAAGAGTCTCCCAACTAACGGGTAAAACTTAGTTGACCACTTGATTATACATTGATATTATTGGGTTTCAATGCAAAAATGTTAATGCATCTCTTGAACTGTTGCATGTACCAGATAAAAAGAAAAGTTGCATCTACTTTGTGTATAGCACTAGCCTGACTCAAATCCTGATAAAGATAGCGCTCTATGCTGCTTTTTTATTTCTTATAGGACGCAGCCTACTTGGCAGAAAATCAGGGATTAAGTGTAACTGATGCAGTTCTTAATACCATAAAAAAATTTAGTCTGAATAGTTAGACAGTCAAGAAAATTATGGTTCAGTCCAGCAACAGCTCAGTTCTGATCAAGTTCAATCAGGAAAGCAATTATGAGCTTGTTTACAAAGTTGACGAGAATATCCGTGATGCTGATACCGTAACCATCACAGATATCAAGAAGTTCGCCAATTCTGTGGTTATCAGCAAGTCATCTGTCTTTCCTGACAGCCAGGCCTATATCACTAGTATGACAGGTATTGTACAAAAGCTACAGGGATTCAAGCTTGCGGTGTATGCAGGTCTCTTCAGAAATGAGTTTGTATCTCAAGACTGGGACTTCTTCTCTGATGCAACCGTAGAGATCAACAACTTTGTCATGGGTGCTGGAGTTGATGCCGTCGTCACAGAATTCCCCGGGACAGCTGCTACATACAAGAGTAAGTGCATATATTCTTTTTGATGATCATATAGTGGGAGTCTCTTTACTCTTCGTTTGTTTCGATGGAAAATATTTTCTGAATTTTTTTTTGTTTTTTTTTTCCTTTGGCACAACGGAATATGAAAGTTAACAGAAAACAAGTTTTTTTGGACGGAAAATGTTTTCTACTTTTGAAAGGGGAAAAACATTTTCTGGTCTAAAGTTTTACCAGTGCTATCGCACTACCATCACCTCCACCACTACAACCACTACAACCCAACCCCTCACCACCACCATCCCTCCATTGCCACCTCCACCTCCACCTCCACCATGGCGCCGCTGCCATTGCCACCATCTCCACCACTTTAGCGGCCACCACTAATACAACCACTGGTACATTAGTTTTAAAGTTGCAACCAAAGGTAGGAAAATATTTTTCATGGAAAACTTTGCACAACGCTCTGTTTGTTTCGGCACACAAGTCTTTTTCCTCAAACTAGTTTTTGAAAATTTTTCAAAAACTGATTTTATCAAACCTAGCCGATTGGAACTGTTGTTGATTATTTGCCGTCAGACATTATTTTATTTTTGAAATAATGTAACAGAAAATGAACATCAGGTGCCCTATATTCTATTCAGATCAGTCATTTCCCAAAAAAATGATGCTGATAACATGGTTCAGATGTAATTTTACAGCTTTCAACCGATTAATTTCATTTAATCACTTTCTTTTAGTAAAACAAATTTTAGTCTGATTAGCTGTTAATTGAGCTTTCTTTATTTGTTCTGTTACTGACATTTGGTGCTTTGGTGGACCATAGGGAACCGATGTTTAGGGTTGGGCAGTAAGACCCCAAATTACATGAGCCCTGTACAGCCTGGTATTCTTATACAATTAATGATTCCACAGGACATACCGCCAGCTGAAGCTCCAAATCCGGTCCTGACAGTTGCCGACGTGGTTGAGCCACCTCTGCCCACTTTTGTGGTGAAACCGCCCCCGACTTCTAACACTTCTAACACCAATGGATCCACAGCACCATCTCCAACCCAACCGAACGGGCAGCCTAAAGTTCTTGCGTGCATCATCATGTCTTATCTGGCTGTTATCCTTGCAACTCTGGCCTTGTTCTGAAAGGGTGACACGTCGATTCATGATCTTTTTCCCACTTCGTTGCTTGAGATTCTAAGCTATTTGGGAGTTCTGCATTACGACACGAGATTTTTCCCCCCCATCCTAAACTGTGACAATCAAAATATTTTTTATTTATTAATTTTTTTTCTTTATAATATTGTAGGTATGTGTTCATCCTCATGTAGTTTGAGAAGACAATCCTTAGGTATTTGTCGTGGTGGATTCCTATACCTAGCATTGATACCTGTTTTCATTCTTGTAATTTATGTTAAAATGATTATTCTTTGGTGTATATTATGAGATATAAACTTCAGTTCGCTAACTGAGTATGCCTCTGTTTTTTCTATGTTGTTCATATGAGTTATAAATCATCTATTTTTTTAATGATAAATTATAAATATTATAAAATAATATTACTATTAATTAAGAAATGAATTTAATTTTGTGTGTGGATGATTTAGAGAAATTATATGTGGGTCCCATTTAAAATTGAAAGCTAGCTTAAACACAATACAAGCCCAGGTTAAAAAAAATGAAATATGTTTGATTTAAACACAAACTTGGGATAGTGTTGGCTTTTTTGGCTTTTGAGAGTTAGTAGTGTAAATTTAAGTGTGTCAACAATGATTAATTAGTTCTTATAGAATTTATAATTGCTAACCAATTATCAAGCGATTATGTTGAAATTTTTTCAGCCTCAATGAAGAGGATTTTTATTGGTGGCTTGTTTAGAAGAAAATTATGAATAGTAACAAGTAAATATAATTTAGGTATCGAATTTCATTGAGCAAATGAAAACTTACAATGAAGTTACAATGACCCAGCCTTAACGAGGTTCACAGCAACAAACTGCTGAAAAACTATTCCTAGGAAATGAAGTGCAATACATGAATTGAAGTGTTAGAAATGTAAAGAATTGAAAATGTAAAACTGGAAAAAAAATGAAGTAAATAAACTGATTTCTGGATTTGAGTTTGGGGGCTTTTCTGTTTAGCCTTCTCTGCTATTTATACTCGTTAGTGATAACTGTTGAAGTGGCCTTCTAACCGTCGAAATACACTTCCACGATCTCTGGTCATGGCTTTGCTCAACTAGCTCCCACTACACCTCTTTTGCAGTTAAGTTTCCCTTTTGAATTTGAATTTGAATTATAGGTAACCGTTGGGCTATGTCATCTCGCGCCTCTTGACTATTCCGATGCCATGTAGATTCGATACTACCAATACGAACTGCCACGTATCCGTATTTGATTGGAGACTTGCATTAATTCCCCCCATTGCCCTTTAGGTGCCACGTGTCACTCTGCGATTGGCTTTTACAAATTATACAGCCAACATTCCCCCCCGCACTAATATATCCAATACTTGGTGATATTAGTGAACTAGTGCATTCTACCGACGTTCTAGGACGTGCATGGACTCTGTATATTTTGGAAGTGTAACCACTTTTTGAACAATGAAGAAGTGAACTTCATTAAATCCTTGCTTTGCACTTTCATTCTCTGAGTAGACGAAAAGACTAGTACATCCCCAATGGCCAATCACAACTTCTCTTACATTGATTGAGCATACGAGGAGTCTTTGGAAGATGATTATAGGCCTCGAAAGAACCTTAATGCATTTATTGGCTACACCTATCCGCCTCCATTTATACAAGTCATGGAAGCTTTTGCAAATTACCAACCTTTAGACCAAGAATCTGCCAACTACAAACCTTTGGACCAAGCATTTGCAGAAATGGATCTTCGAAGCTCCTTTTCTGCCCCACCACTCTCCGCATGGGACAAAATCGTTTCTTCTTCCTCCAAGTCCACTGGTTGGGAAAGCTGGTCAAAACCTACTAAACTCCAATTAAGGGAGCGGATTCATTATCGATTTGTTGAATTCAATGATCCCCTTTCTATTCTTCCTTCTGCTCAGAGCTCAGTGGTTTATCTCTATGTACCCATTGATCACCAACGCAGTCTAGAGAACAACTTGCTTGTAGCATGGTACACGTCTTCCATGCTAGTGAAGATAGTGCAAGAAACTCCTCATCCAGACGAAGCAGAGGGATATAATCCGTCATTCTTGGCTAAGAAGGCAAAACTTTGCTCTTCTGACTGGCTCGAATGCGTGAATGACCCCTAATTCCTTCTTCCTTCGGGACCTCCTCTCCCTCATAATCCTCATTGGATGGAGGAATTGAAACTTACTCTATTTGAGAATCAGTTTTTTCCTTCCTACAACCTTCAGCTCTTTCAACTGCATTTGAGCGATACAAGGCTTAGCTTCTGCTTGCTGCCTTCTCTCACTTGCCTTTCAATGTTCTTGGAGATGAGATTTCTCTCAAGAACTTCCAATGGACCTGTGATGTTATGACTCGGGGTCATATTCTCAACCCCATTGCCCAGATAGAGTTTCAAGCTTTTTCGGATCAACTTCCATTCCTTCTTCATTGGTACAAAATTTCTTTGGCTACCAGTGACTCTTTAGATGAAATCACAGCCAATCGAATTCAGACTTAGTACGAAGTAGAGAATCTTATTGAAGAATATGATGACTTCAAGAATAAGGATTCAACGTTCTAGGATAATTTAAATATGGACGAAATGAAGCGAGGCTTGAAAGAGACAGAGTTCGAGGTGAAAGTTGAACAGCTTTTTCACCAAATAAGAGCATACCAGCTGCAACAACCTAGCTTTGATAGGATAGAAAATAGAATAAAGAAAGAACATAAGTTCATTGAACACTTCTAGATTAAATTTAATGAACTTGTTACTTTTTCTATTCCCTATTATTATGAAATCAAATTCGTAGCCAAGTAAGCCTTTCTAATGTAATTACTTACATGTTAATAAAACTAGGGGTTTTCTTTCCCTATTTGGCATGATCTGATTTTATGTTCTAATTGCATACTTGTGACCACTTTATTCACACAATTCAAATAAAATTACAGCTTCGAATTAACCAATTTTTACTTCGAAGCCTGGTTTGAACATCTCAAAAGTATGGAATACTTGAAGCCTGATTTGAATATCTCCAAAGTATGGAATACAAATGACAATTTTGCCTTAAGTCTTCTCATTCCAATTGCATGGTCAACATAATCTAACAGCTTTGAATTAACCAACCTCTGTATCAAAGTTACTTTTAAAAGTAACAATGCTTCTTCCTAAAAAAGGGTTTATTTTGACAAAAAATCCAAAAAGGAATTTTTCATGTTCAAGAAAGTCTTTTTGAATTTTGATCATTTACTTGACTTGGTACTGGCTTTGCTAGTTTGAAGTCTAAAACATCAAATAAGAATCAAATTCCAACTGCAGAATACTTCAAAGTTCACCTCGAAGGATTTTTATCTTTTACAGAAAACCTAAGAGTAAGACCCCAATCCTTTCGAAGCAGATCAAACCCAAACATTCTTGAATTCTTAGGCATAAAATGTGCTTCGAAGTCAACTATCTATTCTCGAAGCCCTAGTTGGATGTCTGATATCTGGCTTTGGAGCCAAATCTTGGCTTCGAAGCCAAATATCTGTTTTTAAAGCCAATTTGAGTGTTTGAGATACGATTCCCTCCCAAACAATTACCCTTCAGAGAAACTTCCATGTTGTACTTTCAGGACTCCTTTGAATTCTAAGACAAAGGCTTAAACTCATATGGGTTCCAAAATTAGTCAAACAATTATCTCGGGTCTTTTTACCCATTTAGGCTGATTGGGCATTTTTTGGACAGAAAGGTTTAAAAACCTTTTCTTTTCGCTCTTTTAACTTAATTGCTTGCCCAAAACACAAACTCTTTATTTCTATTACTCTCTCCTCTTCTTTACTCATTTTCTCCGCTTCTTTCTCCGAAAACTTTTACTAATGGTTTCTTCCTCCTTGAAAGTACTAGTTGTGGAGCGCGTGAGTCCATCTGTAGCTTTGAAGAGGGTTATCGCTGAAGAATGTGAGAAGTACAAAGTTGGCGAACAAAGTGCTATCGATGGGCGCATTTTTATTCCCCGTCGACACGAGCAACGAGAATATGTACTTGGGCCCATTTTTAAGGAGGCCCCTGCTCAGCTTTCTGCTTTATACCCTCGTTTGGAGGATCAATGCCTCCTCTATGAAAATGGTCTTCATTGGGAAAGCTGGAGGATGAACCGACCCCATCGCTGTTGGCCCATAATAAGGCTAGAATGGGAGGAATGGTACGATCGAGTTATTCCTGCCAGGACATTGGATCTTCAGGAACTTTGCCTCTTCGATGCCGTTCAACTATCCAGGTTCACTATTCCGGAGGATCCATTTTTAATACCTGTTGCTCTTTATTTTTGGAACTCTGCTTTTAATTTCTTCCAATTTAGATGTGGTATGATAGCCCCTACTGTCCTTGACATCTGCCATCTTTTAGGGTTATCCTCTATTGGCATTCATTTTGGTCCAAACTATCCTGACCTTAGCGTCTCTTTTTCTATTCCCCATCTGAACTCATTCTATAGCGACTTTGTCAAATCTAAGAATAAAATGGAAGGTCTTGTAACTGATATGGAACTCTTTTCTTTTTTATTGTATTGGCTTTGTAAATTCCTCTTCTGTACCTCTTCTCAAAGGATTATGCCTGAGTTTGCTCCTTTCACCAAAGCTTTTGTTTTGTATAAAAAGGTAGCTTTAGCTCCATATGTTTTGGGTCATGTCTACAAAACTTGCTCCCAATTTTGTGAAAAACCCATGAATGCCAATCAAGGAGGCCTATTTTGGGTACTCCAATCTGGCTTTTTGCATACTTCACTGACTTGCACTCTAAATGTCTAAGATTTCTATCACTAGACCCTACCTCTTATGACATGAAGTTTGCCAAGGTCTCTCTTTACCTTTCCAATTTTGCCTTCTACTTTTATTTTTTCCATCAACTTCCAGTTTCCCCTTCTAGCCTCTTTTTCTGTCCTTTTAAAGCCAACATTGGACCAGCCTGGTTGAGGGCCTTTTTTGGATGACAAGTCCTGCTTTAGGCCTCAACACAAAGATATATGGGCTTCCATCCTGGTTCCGAGGGAGCTTTTCATTGGCACTCTGAATCCTAGAGCTTATAAGTGTATTTCTGAGCCCTACTGTCCTACCCAATTTGCTAGGCAATTTGGATTCACTCAGGAGATCCCTATCCCTCTCTGCAGGCAATCCAACTCAAATCTTGTAAGCAGAGAACTGAAGATTCCAAGGTCCAGACTGGAAGAAGTAACCTCCAAGTTGATCTAAGACTTAATTGATTTTGCATACTTACCCTTCATTCCCTAAGGTAATACATTGAAAAGATATCGGAATTGGTAGACAACCAATATGGAGTTGCACTTGCGATTTCTCCTCAAGATTTGTTAGTGGGACTAGATGTGCCTCAGGCCAAGCCAAGGGGACTGGGATCATCACTTCCTCTACTGCCCCTACTATCCCAACTCTTACTCCTGCTGCCGCAAGGACTATTCCTGCTACCCAATCTCCTCTTTCTAGAGTTACTAGAGCTGCTTCAAAGAAAGGTGTGCACTGCTACTTCCTTTCTGTTTTTTCTTTTCTTTTCTCTTTATGATGCATTTCTTAGTTATTTATAGCCTCTCTTTGGTGCAGGAACCTCATATGAGGACTTTCTTTAGAGAGTTCAAGCTTTGAATATTCTCAAAGACAAGCAGCAACAACAGAGGAAGAGAAAACTTTTGTTTGATCCTGAAGAGGAGACACCTGAGGCTCCTATAGAAGAGGAAGAAACAGAGAAAAAGAAATAAACACCATTGAAGAGGAGGAAGAAAATAACAATTTCTCCTTCTGACCTTGTTGGTGATCCTATTCACGATGTAGCTACTAAGGCCGTGGAAGAAGCACATTCCAAAGAAATTATAGTATTTCAGAGGTCTGAAAAGAGGAGGCAGCAACAAATACTAAAGAATGAAGCTACTGTTGTTGATGCGCTATAAAGGAATGCTGCAAGGAAAAAACAAACTGCTGAGCTCTATGCCCTTCGCAGCTCTCCAATCATTACCACTACAACCTCTGAGGCTGGTAATTTCTTCCTCAACTCCTTTTGATTCGCTCTCAAGACTTAACAAAAAGAATAAACATTTTCTTTCTATTTTCTGTTTATGCAACAACAGTCATTCCTTCTCCGACATTGGCCTCTTTGGTCTCAAAAGGAACAAGGAAGGCTTATACTGAAGTGCCAATGATTATAGAGCCTATTTAGATAGTACTTCCACTTCCCAGCTCTATATCCTCCATGCCTTCCTTTTTAAAGCAAAGCATTCCACCTTCCTTATGCCTAGGCTGAACACCATACCTGCCCCATCTATCTTTCCTCTCATCTCATTTTACTTCTTCTATAATCATGGTTGCTCCTGTATCACTTGAGAGAATTCCAGTGGTCACTTCATCTTTAGTGATAAATGGTACTTACAAGGAAGATACTGGTGGCTCACTAATTTCCTTTCAACCATCTAGCTTCAGTCCCTCTTCTTTAGACTTGCTGCTAGCCAGGACTATTGACTCTGCGAGGGAAACTTCTACCCCTTCACCTACTCCCATGCTTCCATCTCTTCCTTCAACCAGCAATTCCTCTGTACTGATAATGTCAGAGGAGGAGATAGACATCTTCGAAGCTTAGCTGGCAAGCTTGTTTGGCATCTTTTCACCAGCTCGGGTACCAAGCAGTGAGACTGAGCCATTGACCCTTGCTGATTCCTTGCTTGAGATTTTTGAGAGCTTTTCTACTGCTGCTGAGGCCTCTTTACCTCGAGCAGACTTGGGCACTTGCTTGGATTTACTGCAAACATTTTCGAGGATTCCATTCAAAGCTTTGCAGAGACCTATCATCAAGAATGATTTCCTTAAATGCTGCCAGGCCTTTGAGCAATCTGATCTGGCCTTTTCAAGCCACCTATCTCTGGCAACGGCCACCATAGACTTTTACATTAATATATACCAAATGGCTAAGGTTGCAGAAGAAAAACTGCTGAAGGATAAGGAGTTTGTATCCCATATCCATGCTGAAGCGTTTGAATTGAAGGGACAATACTCCTATGTATCCCAGTTTCAATCCCAACTGTTGGAGAAGAAAGCTCAACTGGAAAAGAAGCTCGCAGCAGTAAACCTAGCCTTGGATCGAAATGCCAAGAAGCTACACATTACTAACCAAGGGCTAGCTGACAAAAAACAAGACATGGCTATAGTCATTCAGTTGTTCTCATCCCTTAGAAGTAGAGAATCAATTGTAAGGGAACAATTGAAACACTGTACTGATTTCTAGGCCAATTTGTGGCTACATGTACTTAATTCTTTATAAAATGAAAAACCTTTTATTATCTATGTGGGTGTATCATGCCCTATCATTTTATTATTTAGCATTTTTTACACTCCTTGTGTCTCCCACACAGTTGGATAGTAAGGTTTCAAGTACCTGCCATTAATTTTCTTGGGATACACATATCCATTCAGATTTCTCAGAGGGTATGCTCTCCCAAGCAAGACTTTATGAATTTGACATGGTCCTCTCCAATTAGGTGACCATTTGCCAAACTTATGGCTTTTAATTCCTATTCGAAGTATTGTCTTTTATACCAAATCACCTTCATCAAAGCTAATGTGCCTGACTTTCTTATTATAGTTTTTGGCTGCCTTCTTCTTTTAGAAAAGAATACTATTTAATGCCAAAATTCTAGCTTCATCCACACTTTCTAATTCTAAGAACATGCTTTGATGGTACTGCTCAGAAGTTAACTGGTCCTGGCATTTTACCCTCAAGGATTTAATATTAATTTTCATAGGCCACACTGCATCATGTCCATATACTAAGGCAGAATGAGTGATTCCTGTACTTGACCTTGGAGAAGTTCTATAGGCCCACAACACATCTAACAACAAGTTATGTCAATCTCTAGGATTGTCTTCTACAACTCTTTGTATTCCTTTTTTCAAGGATTTATTAGATGATTCAGCCTGACCATTTGCTTGTGTATAATAAAGGGTGGAATTAACAAAGCTAATTCCAAACTTTGCTGCGAAAGATTTTACTATCTTTCCATCAAATACAGTCCCATTATCTATAGTTATGGTCTGTGGGATGACAAACCTATGGATTAATTCCTTGATAAATCTAATAACTTCAGTCTGATCCACAGCTTTATAAGGTTTAGTTTTGACCCATTTAGTGAGATAATCTGTAGCTACTAGAACGAAACAATGTTGCTTCGAAGAGGGTGGATATATTTTCCTTATCATATCTATTGCCCATCCTCTAAATGGCCATGGCTTCACTATTGCATGCAAATCAGCTATCGGAACATGTCTTATCATGCCATGCTTTTGGTATGCCTGATATCCTTTTGCATACTCTATGCAATCCTTTAGGATGGTTGGCCAATAGTAGGAATGCCTTCGAAGCAACCATCTCATATTCATACCAGGCTGATGGGCTCTACAAATACCTTCATGCATCTCAGCTATAGCAGTCAATGCTTCCTGTGGCCCTAAACATTCTAACAGCAACCCATCTGCTCCCTTTTTGTAAAGAGCATCGTTATACACTATATATTGCATAGACTGTATTTTAATTTTCCTACTAGCCTTCGAAGATGGGCCAGTTAAATATTGAATGATTGGATGTCTTCAATCATGCTCTTCTAAGTTATTCTAGTTAACTTCTACCATAATACCCCTTTTAGCCAAAGGTGGTATTAACTTCTGGTATGTTGCTTGACTTATGTCCACTTGGGTATTCCCCTTTCTTCTGAAATTCGAAGCCTTTTGGACCACATCATTGGCCTTATGGTTCATGAATCTTGGAATATAAGTCACATTGGCTATTTGAAACTGAGAAAGCAAATATAGTGCAGCAACATTGTAACAACCCTAACCTGTGATTAACTGTTTAACCATGATTAATTATGCCTAATAAGTAATTAAGGTGAGACTCTTAAGAAATTGCGTATGTGTCACATTATTTGTTCTCATATCTATCTAATGTAGAAATATCTGTTTGGATTTCTATTTTGTCTTGTAAATTGAAGGCCTTATCGACATTTGATCACAAAATTGATTCGGTTTCTATGTTAGTTGGAATTTTTAGAATTTTATGGTAGGTTTAATTAAAATTCGAATCAGAATGAATTAATTAGAATAATTAATGTTTATTTGGTTAGTAGTAAGCTCAATTATTTAAATCTTTTTAATTAAGCCTATATAAGGCATGTGAGAGCTCTAGGACACATTCTTACACCTTTAATTCTACAATCTTGAGCTAAAAAATGTGAGAGTGATGGAGAGCTAGAGTTGAGACCACAAACAAGAGGAAGACCAAGAATTGGCTTGAGATTAAGCTAGAGACTTGGAGGAATTTGGAAAGAACTTTGAAGATTATATTTCTATACTTGAGACTTCAAGCTTGAGGTAGGAAATTCAACCCTTGGATTGTATAATTTTGATACTTACACCATGGATTACATGAAAATTGAACTAGAAGTGTAGAAATTGAGCCATACCATGCATGCATGTCCATTTGAGCACAATATGAGTTTGATTTCAAAGAATTCTCTCATGCATGTGTCCATCTTACCTTTATTTTGAGAATTCATCTTGATTAATATCATTTCATCTTAATTGATCATGTTTAGAAGTTTTGAAGTCAAGATAAAACATGCATGTTATGTTTTCAAAGAGTTGGGTTTTGTTTTGCACAATTGGCAAGCTTTTGGAGCTTGATTTTGTGAAATGACTTTGAATTTATGATGTTTGACTGGTTTAAACATGTTTTCTCAAGTTTTGGGGCCCAAAGGTTACATTCTAAGGTTTTAAATTCGAGTTTTGGACTTGGGAGTGCAATTTGGAAATCCCAGATTGTGTACTTCCGCTCGAGCGGCAGAATCTATGCTCAAGCGACCACTCTGTGATCTTACACTTCCGCTCGAGCGACCAGAAGTCCGCTCGAGTGTGAAATGTAAGCTCCAAGAAGTTTCATGTTTTTGCAGACCGCTCGAGCGAGGACCTGAGTCTCACGCTCGAGCGACCATCGAGCGTGAAAATCACACAATCAGTACTTTTTCAAAGTTTGTAGGCCGCTCGAGCGAAGGAATTTGTGCTCGAACGGCCTCTCACATGTTTACATGTTCGCTTGAGCGAAGAAAGCTGCGCTTGAGCAGGACTCTTGTTTTCAGCAAGTTTTGTTAAGGGTTCCAAAGCGCATTTTAGCACCTACATTGCATCCTAGACATTCCTAGGCCATGAATAAGAATTAATAAGAGGTTAAGACTTAGAAACACACTAAGAATGAAACAAAAGAAGTTAATTATGAACCGAGTGTGTGTTTCATTATATATTTCTGCTATGTGTGTGTAGGTCATGCGCCACAAGTTACCTGATTTGTCTGTTCTGCAAGAGGAGCTATCTGTGAGTAATAACTTAGTAAAGCTATGTTCAAGTTAAATTATTTTTGTATATGAAATAGGATCTGTTTTATGAAATATATGTCCTATATTATGAATGATTGTCCAATTTTCGATAAGTATTTGTGACACAAGTATGTTATCTATTCCCGATCCGGAGGTTCCTTTATGGAACTGACAAGTATCTGCACCCGGCTGGAGGTTCTTTTATGGAACTGACAAGTTATTCGTTCCCAGTCCGAAGGTTCCTTTATAGAACTGATAAGTTATCCGTACTCGGCCGGAGGTTCCTCCATAGAATTGACAAGTATGAATTTTGATACTTTGTATGTGATCTGTTAGCGCTAACGGATGTGTCACGGTTAATCAAGCATGAACTCTGATTTCTATATATGCTCTGAACAAGAATATAAATATGAATCTGTCTTTGATATGAACTCTGGTTTCTAAATTGGTTCCAGGACATCATTCATTTACTCCTTTACTTTGTTATTATTTACTGGGCTTTCGTTTACTATTTATTATTATGTATGTAGGTGAGCAGGCGCGCGACCAAGCTTAAGATGATACCTGAAGAGTTTTGTGTTTGTTAGCCACCCTTTTATGCCTTCCGAGGAGGTTCCGGATTAAGCCAAGTTTTGTGGCTATGTTTTGTAATTGTTTAAGACTTCGTTTCTTTGGGTTTATGAACTAATTTCTATCTATCTGCACTTGGGCTAAGTCCTCTTTTGACTTTATCTGTGTAAATGGGTGACGTAAGACTATTATAATTATGACGTCACATGTATATATATATATAAGTTTGTTTCAAAATTTTGTCTCATATAAGTCAGCACAGCTCATTGGACTATGTATGTTTATATATTGCTTCCGCAGCCCCTAATTATACATTATACTGTTAAGAGGCCTTCGGTAATCCAAGGATTACTGGCCGGTTACGACGCTAAACTTATAGGGGCGGGTTTGGGTTGTGACAAACATAATATGGTAACATGCTTGCACTTTGACACTTGAAGATTCCTTTTACTTGGTTGATTACTAACTAGGAATCCCCAAATATATCAACTGCATGAGTTTGTAATCCAATAAGTATCTCAAGTCCCATTATTAAAACTTCATATTCTGCTTGATTATTGGAACAAGTAGTTTTATCCACTCTGAAACCATGTGTAGTTTCTACCTCCTGTGATGATTTAATTATAACACCAATTCCAACCAAACCACTGGCTTTTGATATATCGAACCACATTTTCCATGGCTCAACATTGACCATACCAAGGTCTATTATCTCTTGGCTTTCTGTTTGATATGGATAATCTGCCAAGAAGTTAGCGAAAACTTGTCCTTTTACTGCCTTTTGGGGGACATATTCTAGATGAAATTTTGATAAAGCTAATATCCATTTGCCAATTCTTCCTCTCAACATAGGTCTAGATAACATGTACTTAACAAAGTCCGTGGTTGCAATTACCAAGATAACAGTAGCAAAATATAATATCTTAATTTCATTGCTACAAAGTACAATGCAAGTCACAACTTTTCTACAGCTGAGTATTTACATTCACAAGAATTTAAAAACTTACTAAGGTAATAAACTGTTTGCTCATTGCCTTCTTCATTGTCCTGGGCTAGAAAAACTCCCAATGAATCTTTTGCTGCAGCAATGTATAACTTCAAGGGCTTGTCGCTCCTTGGCGGCATCAACACTGGAGACTTGGCCAAATAAGCTTTAATTCATTCGAAAGCAGCTTGATGCTCTGCTGTCTACACAAACTCCTCTTCACCTTTCAACTTTAACAAAGAAGAAAATATTTTAGTTTTCCCTGCAATGTTAGAAATAAATCTTCGAAGAAAATTAACCTGATCAAGGAACTTTTGTACTTCTTTCTTACTTGATGGAGGTTTGGCCTCAATGATGGCTTTGGTTTTATTCTGATCAATCTGTATTCCCTTTTTGTGCACTATATACCCCAAGAAGTTTCCAGCTAATACACTAAAAGCACATTTGAGAGGATTAAGCTTTAATTTGAACTTTGTCATTCTTTCGAAAGTTGCTACCATAGACTGGGACTTTACAACAATATCATCAATGTAACACTCTAGGTATCCTCCAATAAGATCATGAAAGATAGTATTCATTGCCCTCTAATATGTTGCCCCAACATTCTTTAGACCAAATGACATTTTTACCCATTCGAAGGTGCCAATATTCCCAGGACACCTGAATGCTGTCTTATAAACATCTTCCTCTGCAATGCAAATCTGGTTGTAACCAGAATGCCCATCCATCATAGACAAAATCCTATGCCCTGTTGAACTGTCCATCAATAGATCCACTACAGGCATGGGGTATTCATCTTTTGGAGTTACCAAATTCAGATTTCTAAAATCGATGCATACCCTCATCTTGCCATTCTTTTTAATCACAGGCACAATGTTAGACAACCATTCAATATACTTGACTGTTCTAATGAAGCCTGCTTTAAGAAGCCTGAGAATTTTCTTCTTCACTTTCTGAACCACTTCAGGGCTCATCCATCTTGGTTTCTATTTGTGTGATTTGAAGTTAGGCTTCATAGGGAGCTATGTTTCACTAATGACCTATCCAATCCTAGTAATTCATTATAAGACCACACAAAACAATCCTTATATTGCTTTAGAACTACCAACAACTGGTTCCTGTCAATAAGACTTAACTAAGCACTGATATAAGTGGGTTGCTGTCACGACCCAAACCCGGCCCTATGGGTTTAGTACCGTAACCGGCCAGTAATCCGAGATTACCGAAGGCCTGCTTAACAGTAGTACAGTAAAACAGAGTTCAGGGCCTGGCGGAAGCCAATACAGTAAATAAATAATGTCCATTGAGCTGTGACAGTTTGTGTGCCAAAAAGATTTTTCATGCATTCACACGTTCAGAACAGTACAGTCTATACAAAATTTACAGTCACACAGTACAGGGACCTAATCCCTTGATAACAGTACAGTTAGTAGCTGACAGTCTATACAGTAATCCAAAACAGTACGGAGATAGTCGGGGGAAAAACAAAACACCCCAAAGCCATAACATGGCAACTCGGAACCTCGCAGTGAGGCACAAAGGCTGGCTTGACAAACCTGGAGTTTAACCCACGCTCCTAGCTCCGATCCGGTGGCTGGGCACCTACATATATATATAAACAGTGAGCTAAAGCCCAGTGAATAACATAATGCGTAAAGAGGTTAAGAATGAAATGTCCTTACAGTAATGAAAACAGTTCATTAAACAGCATTTCAGTCTTTCAGTCAGAACAGTTATTCAGTCATATGTGGTACATCCATTAGCATAGCAGTAAACAGTAGGTCTTAAAGACCGAACAGTAATGATGGCCATCAATCAGTAAACAGTAGTGGTTCCACGAGGGAACCGACAGAGATCTCTGTAACAGTAGCAATAACAGTATACAATAGTTGCTAAGGATGCCACAATACATCAGAATATAGGACATACATTCAATCAATTAACAATAATTACTTTAGAAAACAGTTCCGTTAAACAGTCAGAAAACATTCTCAGTTGAACATATCGTTACACAATTGTTACTCACAGAGTTTGGGCCACAGTATGCTAGAGCGTGTCTCCCCAGTCGCCAACCCTACACAGTTCACAGGTTGAACACACACTAAGCTACACAATTGGGAAATATTATAATTTAATCCCTAATTTGCCTTGGTGTGTTCTACATCTATATCCTCATTAAGATGCCTTAAACTAGGCCTAAGAATGCCTAGAATGGGATGAGGATGCAAAAATACACTTAGAAAACATTTTGCAAAGTTTGCTGAAAATAGGAGCCTCGCTCGAGCGAGCCTTCCTTCGCTCGAGCGAGCTTCCAAAATCAAAGGCTTCGCTCGAGCGAGAAATCCTTCGCTCGAGCGGTCTGTCGAAACAGTAAAAGTATTGGATGCTGTGATTTTACGCGCGATGGTCGCTCGATGCTCGCTCGAGCGGAGCGCTGGACAAAGGTGCTCGCTCGAGCGAGGAATCCTTCGCTCGAGCGAGGAAGCCAAATCTGGAATTTCCAGATTTGTCTCCCAAGTTCGAACCAAGCATTCTACCACTCCAAACTCGACCTCTTGGGCCCAAATTCTGGAAAACATATCTAAATTCAATGTATAACAAGTTTCAAAGCTCAATTTATGAATTCAAGCCCCAAAGGTGAGTCAATTAAAACCATTTTTCAAACCCATTTTTCATAAACATGGAGAAATGCAAACATGCATGGATTCAAACCAAATTTAAACTTCAAAACTTGTTCAAATGTACTCATTTCTTCAAGAACATGTTGATATCATGAACTCAAGCCTAATTATGGACATGCATGTGCAATTTACCATAAACTCAACTCAATTTCAACATTTCAACCATGCATGCATGAACTAAGCTACAATTCAACTTATTTGCACCAAAACATGACTTAATTCCACAATGAAGCATGAAACATGCAAGACTTAGCTTAAACTCACAATTAGAGGGATGAATTCTCTTACCTAAGTCTTGTATTCAAGAATGGAAGCACAATTTTGAAATCAATCTTCAATTTCCAAGCAATTCTACAACTTGAACCCAATTCCCTCTTAATTCTCTCCCTCTCTTACCCTAAGGTCGGCTATAGCAAGAATAAGGGCTGAGGAGTAGTTGCCTAAGTATATACAAGACTCAAATTTGTCTAAAGTAGTGGCCACTAGGTGGCATTTTGGTAAATAAATCAAAGTTTGCAATATAACAATATTTAATCTAATTTAGTCATGCCTAATCACATTTTAGGTAAATATACCATTAAATCACATAATTTCCAATGATCCCAAAACATCAATCTATTTTCGATTCGACCGCCGATAAGGCCTTCAATTTGCAGATTAAACATAAAACACGAACAGATAACAATAATCGAAAAATCAATAATCGAAAAGATAAAATGCAATACAATAGCTATGTTCAGTCAATTCAGTTCCAATTTTCAATCAGTCCATTCAGTGCTTCAGTTGGTTCAATTATCAGTCATAAGCAGTCCAGTTTAGCAGTAATCAGTATGTAATTCAGTGATTTATCGGTAAACTGTAGACACCCCATTTTTGACCGACCTTAAGGCTCAGACGTCACCGATTGAGCGCTCGGTGATATTGCATACTGTGCTCGTTCAGAAGTCTCAGAGTCGCGGCCGTGCGCCCCGCCTCCGAACTTCCGAATCCTCTTCTGTGCCTTGTCTCGGTTTGCGAACCAGACTCGGTTTTCTCTGTTTTCTTTCCTAAGGGAAGGGAGTAGTCCTGTAGACTATCTCTCGGTGGCCGTGCGCTACTTTTCGTGGCCGTAGGTCATTTTGCCCATTTCGGAGCTCGGTTCCCGGTTTTCGAGGCCGTCAGGCCGTGTGCCTCGGCTCGGGACCGCCCAACCATCTCCGGTTTCTCCGGTTCTTGGCTAGTACCTCTGTTTTATCATAACAAGGCACACTGGGGCCCCCGATGCCCACTTCGTGGCCGTATGCCACTTTCGGTGCTTATAGCCGGTTTTCGGGCCCCGAACCTCGCGGTTTGGCCCCCGAGCATTCATTTCGCATCGGTTTTCTCCGGTTTTTGGCGTGTGCCTCTGTTTTGTCATACCGAGAAACCCTGGGGTCTCAGATACCCACTCCGCTGCTGAACACCACTTCCGGTGCCTACAGCCCATTTTCGGGACCCCGAACTGCGCGGTTTGGGCCCCGAGCGTTCATTTCTCATCTGTTTTTGTTCAATTTTGGCAGGTACCTCTGTTTCAACATTGGGAAGATCACTGGAGGGTAGGAGGCCAGCAATTATCCCAGATAACCAGTTTCGCTCCTCTGGCGCCCATTTTGCTCACTTCCGGGCCAATGTTGAACACCCTAGGCCCATTTTCTTCCAACCAAAGCTACATATCTGTGATGAGGGCACATGGGAGGACCCTAAAAACTACTGGTCAGCCAGAAATTCCAGGTTTCATTTTTGAGCCCCTCCTTCCAGCTCTATGTTGTGGCTCCTGCTTCAGTGTTGCCAATTTCCGACCTTGGAACCTTGTTCCACACATCTGAGAGGACCCTAAAAGTTGGTGGTCGGCCAGCAATTGTTGATTTCATTTTTGAGCCCCTCCTTCCAGCTCTATGTTGTGGCTCCTGCTTCAGTGTTGCCAATTTCCGACCTTGGAACCTTGTTCTACACACATGGGAGGACACTACTGCATGGTGGTCGGCCAGCAAATTTCAACTTCATTTTTGGGCATGGCTGGCCGGCCAGGGGGAGTGGCTGGCCGACCAGGTGGGGTGGCCGGCCGGCCACCTTGCAGAAAACCACCTGGCCGGCCAGCTTCTTGCTTTCCAGCTCATTCCAGCTGTCCGGATATTTTTGCCAAAATATCTCCCCATCCGGGGGATATTTTGGGAGGGAAATCTTGCCTCAATTTCCCTCCCCTTTTACACCTTTTTTTGCCTACTTAAAGGGCTGGACAGCCCCTTTGCTAGGGTTAGAAAATTTGCTCTCAAGAACACCTCTCCCAAATCCTCCATCTCCATAGCTAAAAAACTCAAAAAAGCTTCAAGGGTCAAAGCCAATTCCTTCATCAACCCCTAGCACCACTATCACCAATTCCATTGCAGCAGCAAGAGAGTGATTTCCAGTGGCCAAGGAGCAACAAATTGAGGTTAAGAAGCAAGGAAAGAAAGGTCTTCAAGGGTAAGTCATTAATTCCCTCTTTGTAGCATACTTTTGCTTCCTATTTCTACCCTATTTCCTTTCAGTTTTTGGGCCTTGACCCCTACTGGTTTTAGGCTTATTTTGAACCCCTCTACAACTTTGTAGAAGGGCTCAACTTCATTTGGTGCCTCCATGATACACTTGTTTCAATATCTAGCTTGTATGTCACAATCTTGCATACTAGTTTTAGCCTATTTGAATTTGTTTTTGGGGCTCAGACCCCTACTGGTTATGTGCTTATTTTGAGCCCCTCTACAACATTGTAGAAGGGCTAAACCTTGTTTGGCCATTCTATATACCACCTCCCTTTGAAATCCATTTTAGGCCTCAATTCTTGCATGTTTGGTAGCCTTTTGTGCTTTTGGTTTTGGCTCTTGGTCAGAACTTAAAGGGGTCTTATTTTGACCCCCTTTACTTGTTTCATGAAGAAAGTTTTGTTGTTTGGTGTAGTTTTGGCATGTCTCTTGTTATAACCTCTTTTGGGCTCCATTTTGCATGGAATTGTTAGCATGTTTGTGTATTGAATTTGGGGTTTCCATAAACTGAATATATGCTTATTTTTGGGCCCTCTTCAGTATTGTAGAAGAAAGTTTTTCCATTTGAATTTCTATATACTACCTCTCTCAATACTTCTCTTTTGGCCACTAGTTTTGCATGCTAATGTTGTCATATCTAGGCTTACAATTTGGCCTTGTTTTGTACTGAAAAGATGCTATCTTTGGGGCTGCCTTGCTACTGTTTTTGCTGCCATGTGTCAATTTTGCATGTATAGCATAGCTGTAGGCCATTTCGGGGGCTAAATATCACATTTCGGGAGCATTCTGGGCATCGGGTGCATTTTTATTACTATTTTGGGCTGTTTTCCCTTCATTTAGTTGCTGGAATTTGTTTTGCATGTTTGCATATCATTTCCCATGTCATTCGTGCCTTATTGCATTGCCTCGGTTTGCGTGCCCGTCGGGCACGCACTTTGAGGCACTCCGTTTTCATTCCGGCATCTGATGTGAGTGTGGCTGAGGCCCTCTCATGTTAGTGTAAGCCCAATCTACATTTTTCATGCCTGTATGTCATCGCCTCGGTGTGCGTGCCTGTGGGCACACATGCCGAGGCACTTCGGTTTTATCTGATTTCTCATTTCATCATCGCCTCGGTGTGCGTGTCTGTGGGCACACATTTCGAGGCACTTCGGTTTTATCCGATTTCTCATTTTATCATCGCCTCGGTGTGCGTGCCTGTGGGCACACATGTCGAGGCACTTCGGTTTTATCCGATTTCTCATTTTATCATCGCCTCGGTGTGCGTGCCTATGGGCACACATGTCGAGGCACTTCGGTTTTATTCGATTTCTCATTTTATCATCGCCTCGGTGTGCGTGCCTGTGGGCACACATGTCGAGGCACTTCGGTTTTATCCGATTTCTCATTTTATCATCGCCTCGGTATGCGTGCCTGTGGGCACACATTTCGAGGCACTTCGGTTTTATCCGATTTCTCATTTCATCATCGCCTCGGTATGCGTGCCTGTGGGCACACATTTCGAGGCACTTCGGTTTTATCCGATTTCTCATTTTATCATCGCCTCGGTGTGCGTGCCTGTGGGCACACATTTCGAGGCACTTCGGTTTTATCCGATTTCTCATTTCATCATCGCCTCGGTGTGCGTGCCTGTGGGCACACATTTCGAGGCACTTCGGTTTTATCCGATTTTCTCATTTCATCATCGCCTCGGTGTGCGTGCCTGTGGGCACACATTTCGAGGCACTTCGATTTTATCCGATTTGCATTTCACATCATTTTCTCGGTATGCGTGCCCGTGTGCGCGCATTTCGAGGCACCCCATTCTCATAGCATTGTGCATGCTAGAACTGTATATTAGTTGCATTTCATGCATATCATGCATATTGCATCATGTTCGGGATAGGAGTTAGCCCGGACACGGGAAACGAGGCACGTTTCGTACTCCGAGTGACGGAACGGGTCTCAATTTCCCAGTCACCGACGCTCCGGATAACCCATGATGGAGTTAGGTTTTCATTGTAGCATTCATGCATTCATTCTATAGTGAGTTGTGCAATCCGATTCCTCGGCCATCATGCATCGGTATGCGTGATTGGTGGCACGAGGATCGAGGCATGCATATATTTGTGAAATACATTGCTATGCCCTTTTCCTGCTCTCTATTGCAGCAAAATCAAGGATCAGCAACTTTTCAAGTTGGGCACGCATTTCAAGAAAAGTGCAAACAGAGGCTAAATTGGGCATCCCAATGGATTTCCGCGCAAAGGCAGTCCAGCACACATCATTCATCAGAAGCGAGGCAGCCCCCGGCTTGCAAACCGATTTACAGCTTTCTTAGTTTAAATTGCTAATTACTTAGAAAACTGTAATATTCTTTTATTTCGGACTGTATATTTATTCGGACCCTCTGTGCGAGGGCATAACTGTAATAAGTGTGGGTGAGTGTGATGTATGTCTTCCAACCCCACTTCTTTCTCCCTTTTATTTATCCGCTTACGATGGTTAGATATAGGGCATATTTCAATTAGCATAACAGTATGACAGCATGTTTGCATCATTCATCTGTTTTGCACGCACCAGGCTCAGCGCATCATACAAACTGCATCTGTATTTCAATTCCAAATTGAATACGTGTTAGTTGTAGCATTCCATATGCCATCTTTAAAATAGCCGAGCCTGCTATAGTTGCATCTTTGCATGTGTTGCATTAGGCATCTCTGCATTCTTAGGATCATGCATGGATTTCTAATCAGTTTTCTGTTTTGGCTTGGAGTACTCGGTGAGTTTTATGCTTTAGCATACTTGCATGCGTGTGAGTGTTGCCATGATAGCATGCTCGCCATGAGGCTATGTGCTTATGTGATATAACTGCCTTGAATGCCTGTGGGTGAAGGTTGAGTTATTTGAATTGGGACAATGCATTGACTGTTTGTTTTAAGCCCACTAGATAGTGGCAACATCATTTTTCTAAGCCCACCCGAGGGTGGCAAATCCGCATTTTAGCCTACCTGCGGGTAGCACCATCACACAATTTTCAAACAAACAAACATGAAATGTTTTGTTCCAATTCAGACGGCCCAGTCTATACTTGTTTGCTGCGAGCATCACATAGTAATCCTAGGCTAATAATCGGAATAAGAACTCACAAAGTTTTCAAAAACAGATATCATGGTTAGTAGAGGCCGGTCTTTGACCGGGCGAGCGGGGTGCTCACGATGTGACCTTCCCAATCGTACCCGAGTTCCCGAGCCAACTTTGGTGATGACGGACACGTGGCCTTTGGCACTGAGTTAGGGTTTCCTAAATTTCCCATTTAAAAAATATTTAGGTGGCGACTCTGTTATCTGGCAAAGTAGTCCATGTTTGGCACTTCTTTCAAAAAATCAGTTTTTCTCAAAACGATTTGCCGGATTTGGACTCTTTGGTTCGAGATTTAGAACCGCAACAAAATCGAGTCCGAACTGTAGCGAGGTCCCTCGCGGGCTTGCTACAGTTTCTGGCGACTCCGCTGGGGATTTAGAGAACTTAACTCGAACTCGTGATATCTGGTTTTGACTACATTTGTGTGTTTCTTTGCATTGCATTTGCATTGGTGCGCCTAGGAACACTGTGTTTGCCATATGCCATTCCCGAACGATTTGCCGGAGGCTTGTCTTGTCAAGTCATGTCCGTAAGGCTGATCGACTCTGGGCTCTGACAGCATGGGAACACAAACCCCGGTTTTACCGGGGCACCCTTTTTGACCATTCGGCCTAGTGCATATTCGGATCCATAGTGACCATTCCAAATTAGGACAGGTTGCTTACCCGTTTATAGGTTGTTTGAAGCCGTTGCGTGCATAGTGAAACCCTAGCTCCTGACAAAATAGGACAGGGAAACCCTACCCCAACATAGGGGTGTTTTGGCTCTCACTTATCTGTTATGTGCTTGTTAGAGTGTGCCTCTACAGGGAATGCATGTATCGGTTATGAGTTTGGGCATCAGGCCTGCGGGCATCAATTTGTGAGTTTGGACATCAGGCCTGCGGGCAACAGTTCATCAGTTTTGAGCAGTAGGCCTGCGGGCATCACGCCTGCGGGCATCAGTCAGTTATTTGAGAAATCAGGTATCTGAGGGTATCAGGATTCAGTTTTAAGGGCAGTGATACAGGGATATTGACCAGTGTTTGAGGACAGTGTATAGCCCGCTTACCAACTGTGTGTTGTTGTATACCCGACTGTGTGTGGTGTATTCAATTTAAGCTGTTATGCTGCCCGTTTTTCTGGTAATTTATTTCCTTTTTGTTTTATTATCTTTTTGCTAGGGCAGGTTTGTAGCACGATTGCTTCCGAACCCGTAGATCTCCCCCAAGCACTTTGGACACGAGGTCGCCGACTCAGCCGATCCGAGGATCTCGTTGACGGACATCCAGTGTTCCACTCTCTACCCCCAATTGTTAGAAGAAAGAGGAGAAAGCCCAGGGAACGCAGTGTATCAGAACAAAGGCTGTCAGAACCGTGGGTTACTGCATCAGAAGACATACCAGTTGTTCAGATGGAACCACAGAATACATCAGCTATGGAGGCGATGATGCGCCAAATGAATGAAAGCATGAAGCAAATGCAAGACGATGCTATCCGCCAGGCGGAATTTTCTAAACAGCAGGCTGCTGTCATGGCCCAACAGTCTGAGCTGATCACCAGATTACAACAGCAGAATGCTGCATCTGCTTCACACCAGGTCCCTCCTCACTAGGGGCGCATCAGGTCCCTCCTCCGCCAGGAGCTCCCTACCTGAACAGATACCTACTGGCCAGAACGCCCTCCAAATCCTCAGAATACCCAGAACACCCAGAATACTCTCCCAAATCCACAGAATGCTCTGCCAAACTTCCAAAACCTTCAAGAGGACACGAGTCTTCCAACGGGGCTCCGCCCCCGCTTCCGCCGCAACTGTCTAAGAATCTTACACCTAATCACCGGAATCTCCATTCGAGTTCGAGGTGGATCAGACAGCTCTGAAATTGAGCAAGTTGAGAAAAACTCTTCAAGAAATCTCAAGGGTGAAGAGGCGCCATCCCAGATATTGAAGACGGCTATACTGATGTGGCCGTAACACTGCCGGACCGATTTAAGATGCCCCAGATCGATCGCTTCGATGGATCTGGAACCCCATGGTTCACCTCCGGCTATTTTCGGACATCTTGAGACCAATGGGCCTGACCCGACCGCAAAAGCTTTCTCTGTTCGGTCGAAACTTATCGGGTGTGGCGTCCACTTGGTACGCAAAGCTGGAAGATGATGTGAAAACAAACTGGGATGAGATGGCTGAGCCTTCCTTGCACAACAAATATTCGACAACACGCAAATCGAGAGTCCACACTCGTGATCTCGAGACGACAAGGCAGGAACAGAAAGAGACCTTCTCTGATTTTGTCACCGGTGGAGAGCCAAGGCATCGATGATGACCTTGAGGCCGACTGATAAAGATCAAATTCGGATGATTGTGCGCAATCTCCAACCAAGGCTTATGCAGAAGATGATTGTGGTTCCTTCCCCACCTCGCAGATTTACATGATATGGGGTGCAAATAGAGGATGCTATGAAGCAAGGGTTGATTGATCAGACCGGGAGCAGCCCCGGAGAACGTTCAACCGAAATAACAATGCAAGGCCCGAGTGGCTCTGCCAATACAAGGACTCCAGAGGTCGGTATGGTCCCACACATCCCCCTCCCCAACCAAGGCCCGCACGGCCACACCTTTTCAATGCATCTGGGAGCAGTAATCAAGCCTCAAGATACCAACCCAGAGGCCAACGAAACTTCTCCCCACTATATATGCCTTTGTCTAAAGTCCTCGGGGTTCTAGTCAGAAAGGGGCATCTGAAACCCCTGGAACCGAGGCCCCTACCAAACCCACTTCCCCCTTCCCACAACCCAGCCAAATATTGCACATACCACCAGCAGCATGGTCATGACACAGACCAGTGTTACCGGCTGCGTCATGAGATTCAGGACCTCATTGACAAAAATATCATTCTACCCCCCGAGGGACCCAATGTCACAAACAACCCACTCCCCAAACACAACCAAGATCCACCCAAAAGAGTCAACCTCATCCAAACTGGGGGCGTGTCTTACGACCCTAGTATCTATATAACTCCCTCCCACCTACCTAAGCCGGAGGTGTCCTTCCTGACAGCACTGACTTGTGCGTGTTGGACACCTTCACAACCCCATCCGAGCCAAAGGTGGTGACCACGAAAATGGAATGGGGCAGGCTTCCGAGGAGAGCAACTGTTGAGTCTGGGATGGAACAGTCTGGGATCTAGCTGGAAGCGCTTACGACCCAGCGATACATTTTGCCAATGGGCCAGCCTAAACTGAGTGTGGGGTTGTCAGAGAAGACTGAACTGTGCATGATCCGGGGGGACAGGTCTGAAAAGGGGCAGATGATCTGACTACAGTGGAGGAGGATTTCGCCAACCTCAATTTTCAACGAGCAAGAACCAGCAGATGCTGCAATCAACTGGTATGACTATGAGGAGACGGCAGAGGTCACCGGGTGGTTAGATGATCAGCCGGACATTGTAGAATTTCAACAGGGCCCGGAAGGGGCGAGAGTATCATTGATGGCCGGAAGGGCCGAGGATCAGAATCAACCGCCGGAGAGCGCCGGCGTTAATAATTTCGTTCAGAATCCGGGGATTGTGAATACAGGGAACGTTGAACAACCGGCTGTACTGATGCAGTCGGAACAACAAAGTTTGACGATTCCGAGAGAATTCGAAAAGCGAAGGCCCATGTAGGGGTCGAAAGTGCTGCGTGCACAGGAACGGGAGATGCTGCGGGCATCAAAGTTGAAGTGTGAGGCTGCGAGCACGAAGACTGAACATGTTGTGAGCATGTGGGAAGATAGTACCGAGAGTACGAATTTGCCGGAACCAGACAGGTGCCTGTTAGATGCTAATGGGATGTGGTGGGAAGATGACGATTTGTATCTCGCCCACACAGATGAAGACTGGGCAGGTGGCCAACCAGACAGCACCTGGTACCTCGAAGAGGTGGATCATATGACTAGAAGCGGGCGTTATTTCAAGCCCCCACACCTTGATCAACCCGAAGCATCAGGGAGGAAGATAAAGAGGCAGAGAAACAGAGAGAGAGAAGCAAATTGAAGAAGAGGCTGTACTGAGGCAGTTAAAGAAAATACAAGCAGACATCTCCATCTGGGGACTGCTTATGGCTTCAAGGGTGCACAGGCAGGCCGTTCTATCTGCTATGGATAAAGCCAAACTCTCCATCGAAACTACTCCAGAACAACTAGTTGGGCTGGTCTTTCCGGGAGGAGGTTCCCCGGCATTGACCTTTTCGGATAAGGAATTGCCGCCTGAGGGCGTGGATCATAACAGACCCCTCTACATCTCTGTAGAATGCAGGGACAAATGGATTCCGGTGGTACTAGTGGATACCGGGTCCGCTATCAATGTCTGCCCAGCCAGAACGGCGTATGCCATTGGGTTGAAGCCTGCAGACTTTACATCGACCTCTCAAGTAATCAGAGCCTACGACAATACAAGCAGGGATGTCCTGGGGACAGTAAAAATCCAAACCAAGGTCGGGCCCGGACAACAGGAAATAGATTTTCATGTCTTGGAGGTCCCTGCATCCTTCAACATGCTTTTGGGGCGACCTTGGTTGCATCAAGTAAAGGCTGTATCATCTACCTTACATCAAATGGTGAAGTACCCCTATGGAAAGGGAGTAGCCATTGTATTTGGGAACTCATCAATCCATCCCCCTCCAGAGGTATCTACGCCAGTTCTGGAGATTGAACACGGCATGGAAGATATGTTCATATCGGGATTTACTTTGGCAGAGGCCCGGGTGGTGCAAAACATTATGGCTGTGAATGAGGGTGTGTATGTCAGTGCCCAATCAGTCTACCTCATGAACAAGCTACAACATATTCCCGGGATGGGATTGGGAAAAAGCGGCAGGAAAGGAGTCGCAGCATTGGCCGAAGTGCCACACAACCCGCATACCTTTGGACTGGGTTATCTGCCCACCAAAGAGACTGGGTGAGGAGGAAAGGAAAGGAAATGGCCGGCAGAGCCAGGGCGAAGCAGGCTGGGAAGCCGTTTGACTTAATGCACAGGCCCATTTGGGGTACCCTGAACGGACGCTTTGTCCGGGAGGGGGAAGATTTTCCATTTTGCGGCTTCCCAGAGCCTTGGATAAACGAGGAGAGGAAGCGCGTACCAGGCTTTGAAATCTTCTTCGATTTGCAACTATCTGGGGATGACGTTGCCACAGAGCAGACAGACCCAACAACTG
Source organism: Camellia japonica (assembly GCA_030407325.1). Classification (NCBI taxonomy): domain Eukaryota; kingdom Viridiplantae; phylum Streptophyta; class Magnoliopsida; order Ericales; family Theaceae; genus Camellia; species Camellia japonica. The sequence continues at coordinate 9,184,519 of JAPPVO010000032.1, read as the reverse complement.
AGGCTGAGCAGAATAAAGCAGGGGATCCGGAGGTCACAGATTTGAAATGGGGGTAGCACTGGCATGTCTCCTCTCTGATCCTCCGATCGACCAAGAGTGCTTGGGGGATAACTCCGTGGTTCCATGATTGGGAATGAAATGGCTGCGAGCCAACCAGCAGCTATCTTGGATGCATCAATCGCACCCTCTCTCACTTGGCAGTACGAGGAGGGATTTCTATCCAGCAGTTCCGGGTCAGGTAGTGAGCCGGAATCTGATTCCACCGAGTCTTGTGAGTCGGAATCAGGTTCCAGCTCGACTGAGTCTGAGTCTGGTACTCCTGGGGATGTTAACCCGGATGCCACAGTCCTGTCCAGGTCGTCTTTTTCCTTTTCTTTTGAGTCTGTTGTAACAGAAGAATTGGACGATTTGGATGAACTTAATGAGAATGAACTATCTGTGGTTTCCGATTACTTTTCTGTGCCCCTAATTTATTGCATTGATTCAGACTTTCAAAATTTTGATCAAAACGACGAGGACGAAGTTCCTCCGGTTTTACAACGTTTAATTGAGCATGAGCAAGAGAGATTTGTTAAGCCCTTAACGGACGAAATCATTTCCGTGAATATTGGTACTGAGGAGGACCCGCGGCTGGTCCAGATCGGGTCCACGTTGTCTTCTGAGGAACGCGAGCGCTTAGTCGCTTTATTAAAAGATTTCAAAGATGTTTTCGCGTGGTCCTACGAAGACATGCCTGGAATCGATCCTGAGATTGTACAGCATCGAATCCCCCTTGACCCCGAGGCCCGACCTGTCAAGCAGAAACTCAGAAGGATCCGCCCGGACTGGGCTCTCAAGATTAAAGTATGGGGGTTGTTACAGTTGCTGTGCAGAACCTTCCCCTAAATTGACTTCTTCCAAGGGGTCTTGTACTTGAGCACAGACTAATGCTTTTCCTTTGACTTCTTCTGCCTTCGAAACAACTTCTTCGTTTTGTTCTGCTCCCACCTTCTTTAGCTTAACATCTTTACCTTCTTCCTCATAGACAAAATTTGTCCATAAGGCTTCTTCTTCCTGTATTTCCTAGACTTTTGTCTCGATTTCCGATGCACAGTACTTATCAAGGGCCAAAGGCCTGGCCTTTTGTTACTTCTGATTACAGCCAACCACCACGGCTTCCCTCTCTTGTTCCTGAACTTTCTGGACTATTGACTTTATGTCCAATGTTAAAAACTTGACTAAGGCCAAGGGTCTGGCTTCTTGGGTCTCATCTTCTTACCTACAACCAGGTATCATTGTCATTCTTGGTAACAAACTCTTCATCAGCACTCTCATGCACTAAGTGCTTCAGGTGTGCTACTTCCTCATCAACCGTCACTTCGGCTATTCCATCAGGTTTCCTCAATATACTGAGTGGTGTCACTCCTTCAGTATATAACTTTGCCTCTACAAAGTCAGCACAAGTGATAAAGGGTTGAGGGTCTACGTTGATCTCCTCTGTCTCTCCATTGCATAGGGCTATCATTATTTTCTGATGTAGAGAGGAAGACACACATTTGTTGGTGTGGATCCAGTCCATGCCAAGCAAAGCATTATACTTTGCATTACTGTCTATAACAAATAATGCTATCATGCAATCTCTGGTTCCCACACTCAGGTTAATGGGCAGAATATCCCGAGCCATCTGCTTATCACTAGCAAAACCAGCAATGGTTGTGCTGGTTAGGATTAATCTGGGGTTTCTTTTTCCCAATTTCTTCAAAGAGGACTTTGGAAACAGGTTTATTGCTGCCTCATTGTCCACTAACACCCTGTTCATTTGTATCCCATCGAAATAAGCCTTGATATACAAAGGCTTAACGTGTTGAGTCATAGATGTTGTAGGGTACTCAAAGGGATACGAGAGGTTAATACTCACCTTCTCACTTTCTTCTTCAGTTTCCATTGGTGTGGCCACTTCAGACTCATCTTGAATCATGCTGACTTGTGAATCTTCACTAGAAATCGGAATAGGGTCATCTTCCTGACCTTCTTGGTTTCCTTCTTCAGCCTGGAACTCCTATGGCAGTATATATACCATGTTTATTGACACTGGAGGAAATGAGCCGAACTGAACTGCTGGCTATATTTGTTTCCCTTCTAGACTAGCTTGTTCTGTTATTTTGGAAGCATCTTCCATGCTGCACTCTGGTACCTCTATGCTAACAGGTTTCTTTGAAACAGCCTGTTGGTGATCAAAAAGGTTTTCTCAGCCATGAAAGCCTCAAATACTCTATCTTCAGCCAATGTTCTCTTTTGGCCTAGTTCAGTCCCTTCATCCGTTTCATCGTCGCTTTCCATTAAAGCCTTCTCGAGGCTTGCTAAACTGGATTTTTCTTTGGCCCTTAGTTCAGCATGAACTTTAGCCAACTGCTTCATGCTGGCACTCCTCTTGATCTTGGGAATAGGCTTTGAACCTATCTCTCCATCTGTCTGATCCTTTGCTTGTGCCACGGAAGTGCTCTCTCCACTTTCTTTCAGATCATTCTAATACTGGGTGTATCTCCGTTGGATCTTCCTTCTTTGAGACTTAGAAATTATAGGAACCACATCTGGCTTCCTTGTTTTTGGATTCTTTAATAACACCCAGTTGTTTTGAGCCACTAAGGGAGGTTTGATCATTCGTCCTTGGTCTCCAAAAATCTTTCTTTGAGTTGACATTTCCTTAGGTTTATTTTGCATGATAAACCAATCTGGAACTCCTGGGACCCATGAGCCCACTGGTCTGGCTGCTAGATCTGCTGCCCCACTCTTTGAAGCAGTCTTCGGGGGCCAATTATCAGTCCTGGTCCCATGCCTTGTAGTGAATCCATGCCTCCTTTCAAGCTGACTGTCTACTCTGTAATAATTGGGTGACCTAGTTTCATACAGAGGCCTCTTTCCCTTTGACTGCATATTGGTGTCTGATGGGGTTACTAAGGACAAATGTTGTTTGGGGCCAGTTTGGTATGGCCTCTTATTATGGGTGCTGGTTATTCGATCCCTCTACACCTCTTTGTAATGCTGCTTTCCATCAACTGGGTGCCATTTCAACCACTTGTAACACATCTTGCATCTGGGGCACATCCTCTGCACTATAGCAGCTTCGAAAGAGAGTCATCATCCAACATCTCTTCAATAAAGCTTTCTTTTAGGCCTGCAGAGCTTTGTCTATCAGCTGGTGAGCTTTTTGTGTTCTTCCTGAAAGCAGCCTGGCTAGCCACATGCATCTGCACTGTGATTTCCTCCAATTCTTTCAGGGATAGGTTTTGGAAATCTGGCATGCCAACATTGGCTGCAGCCTCTCCAATTTCTGGAAACGGATTGGTGTCAATTCCCATAGCTTTCTCAGACTTGGCTGGAAATTTTAGCCTTCCCTTCCGAATCTGTTCTTGGATCCTGTCTCGAAAAACAATACAATTTTTAGTTAAATGAGACCAAGAATTATGCCATTTACAGTATAGTTTTCCTTTAAGTTTTTCCAGGGTAGAAATCTTGACTCCCTTTGGTAACTTTAGGAAATTTACTGCAAGCAAATGATCAAAAATGTCATCTGCTTTTGTTAAGTCAAATGAATACTTCATATGCAGGTCTTTCTTTTTAAACTGTTGATCTATTGTACTGTCTTTCTGAATTAATGCCTCACAAGTCATAAGTTCTTTTCCTACTATCTATGCTGCATCAATTTCATAATTAGGGTCCCTATAGTAGGTCTTATATGATGCATTACTTCGATCTTGTTCTTTCTTGAGTAAAGTTTCATATCTAGACACCTTATAGGTTAACTCTACTAAGTCTCGAAACTTAGTTAAATCAAACTTCTTTCGAAGCCTAAATTCCAAGCCATTCTGAACCAATCTTACAAATTCAGACTTTGGTAGCATGACCCTACATTTGTTTCGTGCTCTTTTAAATCTGACAATAATTGAGCAGCCTTCTCATCAGGCCTTTGGCTCAATCTTGCCAAGTTTGCTATGGAAACTTCAGGTTCTGTTTGGAAAAATTGGGTATGAAAAACTTCCTCCATTTGCTGCCAAGTTTGGATAGAGCCAGGTGTAAGGTTTATGTACCATACGAAGGCTGCTCCAGTTAAAGAACTTGGAAAAAGTTTCAGTTTGATATAATCATTATTAGCAAACTCACCACATTGGTTTATAAATCTAGCAATGTGTTTTACTGTTGATTGATTTCCATTACCATAAAAGAGGGCAAAGTCTGGTATTTTAAACCCCCTAGGATACTCGTGTACTCTATCCACCCACTCTGGGTAAGGTTTTCTATATACTGGTGTCTAGACCTCCCAAGCTATAGGTCCACACATTTCTCTAACTATATCAGCAATTTGGTCCATTGGAACCATATTTTGTGCTGGTTGAACTACTACTGGAGGGACAAACACAGGGTTTGGAAGACCACCATTTGCTTGTGGGCCTCTTGGTCCATATATGGGTATATTCAGGGCTGGTTGTCCCTGCTGTACTGGTTACTGTTGAAGGTATGGTTGGCCTCTTGGGGCCTGCCCTGCGAAAGGTCCTGCGAAAGGTACTGTAGGAGGAGAAGCAGGTGTTGCTTCTCTTCTAATTACAAGAAATCCTTCCAACCCCCCGGGTGCAAACTCAAACACAGGGTTGGTGAAACTCCTTGTGCCAGGCATGTTTTCAAACATAGGATTTGGAAATGCCCTCATGCCATTACCCTGGGCTGGCCTAGACCCACCAAATTGTATGGTTTTGCTAGTAGAGAATGGTATATTCTGAGTGGCCATTGGTTTCGAAGGAGTTTCATACCATAACTGAGGCATAGGTGCTGGCCTTTCATAGTTGTGACTACTAGTCTGACCATTGCCTTGTCCATTATTTTGCATAGGCTGTTTATCTCGAGCCAATCGTTGTTGAGACTATTTACATTTTCTTCAGTTTGTCTTACAACAATTGGTTAATGAGAATTTATTCGATCCAAAAAGGATATTGCCCATCTTTCCATTGCATACATTAGTTGTTATCCCATAGCATCTACTAAACCTCCCCACGGATTCAATGGTTGGGTAGAAGGAACATTCGAAGGTCCAATCTCATGGCCCTGTCTAGTGTGTTGGACTAGACATGTGTTGTATATTCTAAAGTGTTGGTCTGTTCAACCATTTGCGGAGAATCTGATGGGATAGGTGCATCCATTACATTGTCTTTTGGGTTAGGTATTTCTACCTCTCCTTCCACACCCTCTTCCAGGCGTTCATTTTTTTCTCTTGCTCTACGTCTAGCCATTTTTAATGGTCCCACTAGACGTGCCAAAAATATATATTTGCTTTTTTTGGCTTTCAAGGGTTAATACTGTAAATTTAAGCGTGCCAGCAAAGATCAATTAGTCCTTACAGAATTTATAATTGCCAACCAATTATCAAGCGATTGTGTTGAAGTTCTTTCAGTCTCAATGAAGAGGACTTTTACTGGTGGCTTGTTTAGGAGAAAATTATAAATAGTAATAAGTAAATATAATTCAGAAATCGAATTTCATTAAGCAAATGAAAACTTACAATGAAGTTACAATGACCCAGCCTCGACGAGGTTCACAGCAACAAACTACTGAAAAACTACTCCTAGGAAATGAAGTGCAGTACATGAATTGAAGTGCTAGAAATGTAAAGAACTGGAAATGTAAAACTGGTAAGAAAATAAAGTAAATAAACTGGTTTCTGGATCTGAGTCTGACAGCTTTTCTGTTTAGCCTTCTCTACTATTTATACTCGTTAGTAGTAACCTTCGAAGTGGCCTTCTAACCGTCGAAATACACTTTCACGATCTCTGGTCATAGCTTTGCTCAACTAGCTCCTACTACGCCTCTTATGCAGTTAAGTTTCCTTTTTGAATTTGAATTTGAATTGTAGGTAACTGTTAGGCTACGTCATCTCGCGCATCTTAACTATTTCGATGCCATGCAGATTCGATACTACCAATACGAACTGCCACGTGTCCGTCTTTGATTGGAGATTTGCATTAATTCCCGCCATTGCCCTTTAGGTGCCACGTGTTACTCTGCGATTGGCTTTACAAATTATACAGCCAACAGATAGTGACTTGAATGTTGTATTATTATATGGTTTATTTTATTTTTATCTTTCTTAGGGGTCTTCTATACATTTGGAGTAACTAATGTACAAATAAGTTAAGGTTAACAGCGTACTTATTCCAATTTTCAGTGGACATAGGGTTGTTACTGTGAGGGTTTTTAAGGGTATTTTTTGAATTTATTTTGGTGATTCGAACCATTCATATTGTAAGGTTTGTCGAGTATATTATTTATATAAAAAATCAAGTTAATCGGATATCGATAATCCATAATCAAGAACTAATTATTTTTAAAAAATTATTAAAATCATATTAACCGTTTATTTTTTAAAAAATAAATGTGCTATTATTATAAGGCTACAGGTGTCCAATTTACTTATTTTTTACATGGATAATCTACTCGACAGACCTTATAATATTAACGCACTTAATGGGCCTCACAGCAGCCTGTTATACCTTATGGCACAGTAAGAACCCCAACTCCATTTCGAGCGAGCTAGGTCCCGAACCCATGTTATGAGTTCAAAAAAATAAGGGTTAATTACATTTGACCCCTTGTAGTTTTACTCAAAAATACATTGCTCCCTTTCGATTTAGAAATATACACATAACCATCTTGTGGTATGAGTAGGGCTGCAAACGAGCTGAGCCGAGCTTTGTTGAGTTCGAGCTCGGCTCGTTTGCTTATCGAGCTTGGCTTAATATGTAATTAGGTTCGAGCTCGACTTGGCTCATTAATATTAATGAAATTCGAGCTTGGCTCGGTTCGGTTCGGTTGGGTTGGGTTGGGTTTGGTTTGGTTTGGTTTGGTTTGGTTTGGTTTGGTTCGATTCGGCTCGACAAATTTTTTTAAAAATATTATTATATTATTAAATATATATAAATAATGTATTTATATATATTGTAGATTTATTATATAATTTAAATAAAGATAAACGAGTCAAGCTTATTCGAATTCGAATTCGAATTTAGCTCGTTTACTAAACGAGCCTAATATTTGAGTTCGAACTCGACTTGTTTACTAAATGAACCGAGTCCTTAATAAGCTGAGCGGAGTCGAAACTGTTCATGAACAGTTCGGTTCATTTGCAGTCCTAGGTATGAGATTTAGAAATACACACATAACCATTTTGTGGTATGGGATGAATTATAAAATTAACAGAAAATGTTGTAGATAAACAACACGTGTTGCTCAAAATTGGGTGAGGCGCGTGATGACAATATGAAGGGAGCTTCTATTTGCAAACACCATTTCCTCTTTATTCACACACTTAATGAATAATATTTTTATTAAAATTTTATCCTAATATGAAAATACAATAATATCCTTATCTTCTTTCACCACTACCTTCCATTACTGGAGCCGCCCTTCCTTTTTGTCGTCGACTTCCAGCCTCCTCCCTTTTCGTCACTTCTCAATCACAAACCTTCCATGAACTCTCCTTTGCCCAAAAAAACCCTAGCTTTGTAACCCCTACCTCTGCGAATCCCTCTCAACACTGCGTGAACCTAATTCTACAAACCCAAATGGTTCGATGGTTGGTATTCGACGAAGCCCTATTGGTTCGGTAGTTAGTATTCAAACAAAAGTCATTGGTTCGATGGTAGATTTCTGAATGGCTGCAATTTTTTCGACTCTGGTAGTCCGAATGGTAAAATCATTTTCCCAGATCTAACAAAAGAGAAAAACTGTGATGGAAGGGAAAAGGCGAAAGGGAGCTGAAATTTGAAGATTGAGTCGTTTTCTCCAATTTGCAGATTGAGCGAAAAGTTGTAAAAAATTGAGTCGTTTTCCCAAATCTAACAAAAGTCGTTTTATCCAAATGTGAAGATTTCCTTCAATGATTCACGTGATTTTGTTCAATGCTCTTCAATGTCAATGCTTCAATGAGACATCTTCAATGATGGATGAAGCTTTTGGGGGACGAATGGTAGAGTGTGAGAGATGGGTGTGTGTGTGTGTGAGAGAGAGAGGGTCTATCTTGTGTGTTCGTTGAGAGGGTGTGTGCATGATTTATATTTGAGGGTAGATGTGGAATAAGAGGTGCGTGGAGTGAGGAAAATAAATTAGGATTAATTTTTTAAGTGTGTGTATTGAGAAGGATGTGCACTAAGAGAAATGGGTGTGTGTAAATAGAAGCTCCCCAATATGAAAGACACAATTTTGAGACCAGAATTATAAAATTTCCCCTAATTTGTTTTCCATCTTCTTCCTACCTCATATTTCCTTATTCCTTCTTGAATTTGTGCATTGTCGATCGCCATCGAAAGTCCAACATAGCACGACCATTGCTCTAACACCACCGCCATGCACACACCACCTTTCTCGTGGGAGCACCACCATCATCACTCCCTCACTCTGTACACAACACATACTCACACATACATATATATTAGGAGGTTGTTTGGGGTGTCCTAAATAAGTTCACTTTTTGAATTTTTGGACTAAAAAGTTGAGGAAAAAAAGATAATTGTTTGGGATAACTTTTTGACTTTTTATGAAAAAATATGTATTAAAGAATTGTATAAATTAGTGTATATGAGAAGATTGTGATGAAATAGGCGGTATGGTGGGATAATTCCGGACAGCGTGTGTAGAGTAGCCTGGGATTTGATTCCTTGCTTTTCGGGCATTGAATTAAAGGTATTGTTTGGCCCGTGGGGGCCCATCACAGGTCCCGTTTTGCTAATCAAAACCGTTGAATGTGTAGAACTCGTCGAGTACTATATGCTTGTAAAAAATCACATTGATCGGATATCGATAGCTATCTGATCGAATTAGTTTTTTTTCAACCGTTAACTATAACATTATCCATTTTATAAATTTTAATTGATTTGATCATATAGTTACTACTATCCGATCAACGTGATTTTTTGTAAGTATATAGTACTCGACGAGTTCTACACATTGAACGGTTCAGATTATTAAAACGAGACCCGTGATGGGCCCCTACGAGCCGAACATCACAGTGTTATTTGTGCACCTAAATAAGTGCAATTTTCCAAAAAGGCAGCTTCGCCTGTGGGACAGTAGAGTTTTCTGAAATGTAATTATGTGTTAAATTAATTTTTTAATATTTTTTTTGGTGAATAGTGATAACTTTTTAACTTTTTGATTAATTTTTTGACTTTTTAACTTTTTTAAGACATGTCAAACAAGGCCTTAATTTTTATATAATTGTGGTAATGCTTACCAATTTTCAACCAATCAATCAAAAGAAAAAAAATGGTTGAAACCTCAAAGCATGTTCCAATAAAAATATTTCATTCAAGGCTTCAAAATGCAAATAGCAAAATAACTTTACAACATTAATAATATTGATGGGTCTAGTGGAAGGAGAAAAAAAAACACAAAGAGATTACAGTGGCCTTGTGAAGCAAACCCATGGTCTTTACTGTTGAAGGTGTTGTCTGGAACAGACATGGAGTGGCTGTCTTGAGTGAAGGTGACAGACATACAGAGTTAAACTTTGCACTTCATCTCAAAATATAAGAAAGTTACGCGTGTATTTCTAAAACTGAAAGGGGTAATGTATTTTTAAGCAAAACCACAAAAAGTGTAATTAACCCAAAAATAATTAAAAAAGATAGTGTATGATTATATTTATTTCAAATGTGAATAGTAATCTAAACAGTGCACAACAATTCCTAATTTTCAGTTTTTTTTTTTTTTTTTAAAGGATGAAAATAAAATATTAAAAAAAGGGAAAAGAAAAAAGAAAAAAGGGGTCCATTGTTGCATCATCATTCGTAATTCTTAAATCATCATAGGGTAGAGAAAGAGAGAAGAAGGAGAAGGTGGATCCATCTGTCTTTTGCAAGAAAGCGATTTGAAAAAGTCCAAACACGTTACTGATGTGTTTGTGTATAAATTAACATAATTTCATAATAATAAATCACTACAGTTTTTAAATTCCAACTCTGTCTCATATCTCATTTTGACTTTTTGTATATTATCAAATATCATCCAATGGATTCCTCTACGTCATGCTTCTCTCTTGGTGACGTCATTAATATCCTATCAGTAAAAATTGTTTAATTCTTCTCTCTCACCAATTTTATATCTTTGTTTAAGATATAACAGGCCAGGTCACTAATTAAAAAGTGCGGGGTATTATTTTTAATAAAAATTGTAAAATGAGCTCATGTGTTTAATTCGTTAAAAAAATTGTTTGACCTCATTATGTAAATAAGTCAATTTATATGTATTTATTTATTTATTAAGATAAATTTGAACAATTTAATACTTAGTTTGCAAATTTATATATATTATAAAAACTAAGTTACTCAATACTCGTTTGGCATATCACATCTGGGCTAAAATAGTTACAAAATGATAAAATAGATTAAAAAATTAATAAGATAAAATATCACATTCAAATCATAATTATTTTATTTTTCTTCTCATAAAGTCAAAAAAATCAAAAAATCCATCATAAACGAAACTTTTTAACCCTAAGCTAAAATAATCAAAAAGTTAAAAATTCAACAAACTAACCCACATCTCAAATGAACTCTCAATAAATGCTACATTTGGTTGTGGTTAAATAGTCTGTTTATTGGCAAAAAAAAAAAAATTTATTTGGCAACTCATTTTTTCTGGTCAAAAAAAAAATCATTTTAATTAAAAAAAAATTGAAAAATCCAAAAAATAAAAAATATGCCAAATAAATTAATATTTTTATAATTAGCTTTTTTGTAAGTTAGCCTTATTTTGAGAAGTAATTTTTTTTTAACTTATTAACTTATTATGAAAAAAATATATAAAAAAATAAAAAAATAATATAATTCAAATAAATCAATAAATTATTTTTTTTTTCGCTAACTCAAAAGCGGCCTTAATTTTTTAGCTAACTTGGGAAGGAAACTTCAAATTCCTTTGACACCCGTTTAAAGGGTAAAAAGTCATTTTTTTAAAATAATTTATTACATGACTTGATATAAATAAATTATTTTTTTAATGATTCAAACCAACTTGACTCATTTACCATGCCAATAGAGAAAGTTCATCTACCCTAGGACCTAAGAAGCTCTTGATTGGTTCAAGGATTGCTTGACCTGTATTGTAATTGATAAAAAAAATAAAATTCCTAATTTTATATTAAATAATTAAAAAATATAAAAAAATTGTTATTAACTTAAAATATGACACATGATCTTTCAGAGCTAATCAACAAATTTTCCTAATGCCCAGGCTCATGCTGAATTCATTAGTGGGCTCATATCCCCCACGTCCCTATGCGAACCCCCACCCAAAACAAGTTTATCCTACTCCCTCCGTCCCAAAATATTAGTCATTTATTTCATTTTTTATTGTCCCAAAATATTAGTCCCTCTTCAAAAATTAAGTACAAAAATAATATTAATTTCCTATTTTACCCTTCTTTTAAATTAATAAACAATATAAAAAATACAATTATGACATTGATATTCTCAAAAAATGTACTATCAAAAGGGTAATTTTGAAAAATCAACTTTTCTCAAATGTAATAATTGTACTACAAAAAAAAGTTGGATTCCCCAAAAGGGACCATTATTTTGGGACGGAGGGAGTATTCTTTTTTTTTTTTTTGGTAGAACAAAAGCAAGTATATTATTCTTAAATGGTCAAGCCACCAAATCGACTGTTTTTTGTAATGTTGAAATCTCATTTGGCCATTTTGATTCTATATAACTATACATTTTTAAAAAAAAATTCAATGACACCGTTAGAAGCTATTCCTTTTATATTTGTGCTTTTGCTAATAATTTTTGATGAATTTCTCTAATGTATCATTTGAAGGATCTTTCTTATCTTGCTGTGGAAGGGGAGTATTAGAATTTGCCATAATTTAAATTAAAAAAAAAAGAAGAAAAGCTTTAGATGATAATCCAACGGCTAGGATACAATGATGAAACCCAGGCATCATGGTAACGCTATGCTGACGTCACGTCCTATTTTGCTTTCTTCTTTGACCCACCAATGAATGAATCAAAATATATTCACATCTCTCTGTCTCTCTCTCTATAAATACAAATGGAAATCTTAGGTTTGCTTACAGACAAGTGTGTGTAATTGAAGGAAAGAAATAGAAAAAAGTACTAAAATGTCGAATGTTTTGAAAGAACCTCGGATTGTGGTCAAAAAGTTTCTGGCTAGGCCTCAGCATGAAGGTGTTGGAGCCATTGTCAGACGAAGCATAGGAAGGTAATAATACTAAGATACAAAAATAAGACCCAACACAACAGAGTGGGAACAATTATGAAATGTTGTCATGTTTTTTCATTGAAGATCTCAGCTGTTTGACAAAATGCCAAAATGGTTGTTTTTTTTTTTTTTTTTTTTTTTTTTTTTTTTTTTGGGAATTGAAGAACTTTGAAATGCTGTTTTGTTTCATTGAAGATCTCAGCTGGTTGACTAAATGCCTAAATCGGTTTTTTTGTTTTTTTCTTCTTATGTTTCTTTCTGCAGGTTTGAACTCAAATACTTTGATCCGTTCCTTGTGCTGGATGAATTCTCTGGTAGGCTTCTATGTTTTCCTCTCTCTCTCTCTCTTTATTTATTTTTTATTTTTTATTTTTTTTGATAATGAGAATTCTGGGTTTGTTCCAACTAGTTTTCAATAAATCTTGTAACCCGTTCCACGCATATCGGGTAATTATTGGGCACAATCATAAGTGGCTAGGAGTGAATTATGTGTATTTGAACTCTAAATTTGTTCCCACAAGTTTTCGGTACATATCAAGTAATCATTGGATATGAAGTGGTTTGGAGTGAATTAAGTTTTTTATGAGATTTGAACATATGTTTCCCATTACAATTCAGCTTTCCACTCCACTAAACTCTTTGGTTTTTTTTATGATGTTTATCATATATTTGTTTCATGTTTAATAAATCTTTGAATGTTTGAATTTTTGTTTGTTTGTTGATATTGCAGTTTCGGCACCTGCTGGGTTTCCTGATCATCCACACAGAGGTTTGATTCTCGCCCTTTTTTAAAAAAATTATTTTTTTCTCCAAAATGTGAGACACCCTGCAAAAACATCACAAATAGTTCCCAGAAAATGAAATGTTTGATTCTGATTGTAGTTCACCATACATTTTATTTTATGAGCACATTTTGGGATTTTTTGGGGGGCATGTTTGTTTTTTTCCTCTCTATTTTTCTGGAGAAAAGATTGCTCTATTGACATTGGGTTGAGACTATTTGTTCTGTTTTATGTTTGACAGGGTTTGAAACAGTCACCTACATGTTGCAGGTAAATATATGCATCAATTACTTTTTCCATACCTAACAGAAACTAGGATCCCATTTTTTGTTTGTTTTTCCTGTTTAACCAGCCTCATTTAGTATTTCTTCACAAGACTAGATTATAATTTTTTCAATAACCACAAAATGCTAATCCATTTATTATTTATGGGTAATTAGTCAGTTTGATATGATTGTGACACTTGAAACAAAGTACTACCATTCATTTTTTTTGTTGTTTAGTTACAAAAAAATTTAGGTTAAATTGAGGTGATGGGACACTGTCTGTTTGGTTAGTCCTACAAAATTTGGTCAGACGCAGTTGTATGCTTATATTTCCTTACAAAAATGGGAAGACCTGGCCGGCCATGACATTTGAAATGTTGCAAGTTCAGTATTGTTTTCGTTTTCTATTCTTGAAAACAAAAACTGATAGAGAAAACTTATTTGATAAACAATTTTAAAAAAAAACAGTCCCTTTCTTGGTTAACACTTTAGATTTATTTTGTCTTAGCATAAAAATAGAAACGATAGGTATTGCATAACTTTTCATCATTTTTGTTTCCAAAAACACAAAAAAAAAAGAACTTGAAAGAACTTATTTTTGTCACTAGGGTGCTGTAACACATGAAGATTTTGAGGGACATAAGGGGACAATAGGAGTAGGTGATTTGCAATGGATGACTGCTGGAAGAGGGATTCTTCATTCAGAAATGCCTGCAGCCCAGGGAACCCAAAAGGGCTTACAGTTGTGGATCAACCTCTCCTCCAAATATAAAATGTGAGTACATCAATCCCTCTTATCATATAGAATTAATATTTTTATAAAAGGAAAACTTTGACCGCATCTTGTCATTCAATATAAGTTTTATGAATAAACTCGGATGACATGTCTTACTATGATAGTTTCATTTAAAAATACATGACTTATCATTATCAACATAATTTACAAGTTTGTCACTCCCACTCCATTCTAGAAGTAGATTATGTATAAAAATTATGATAATAAAGAAATTTTCAATTCAGATATGTAGAATCATTTGCAAACACGCATATCAATTAAACCTGAGTCTTTTTCTTGGACCAGTTAGTCACAATATTTTGTTATATAGCATGAATGGAAAGTCAAATGGTTTTTTACCAATGATGCATTATAATGGATGCTTTGGCAAAAGTGCTTTACATGCAGCTAGCTTGCAAAGGCCCATATGCCTATCCTTGGGTGCCTTCCATTTGGATCCCACAGTGTAAAAAGGCATTCTCGATAATGATTGTTATGGAGTTTGTGACTTCTGGCTTTACACTTTAGTAAAGATAGTTGGAATTTTATGCTGATGGGAATCATGGCATCAAACTTTTTCTTTTGTTGTTGTTGTTTTGTCATTAAGTTTGCAGACCAATTCAAACTGATCCAATCATGTTTGATAAAAATAAAAATTGAATTCTGTTATGGGCAAAATTGCCTCATTTTTTTTAAGCGTTCTCCCCACCCACTAACGTTCTGGGCCTATGTAAAGAAACTCGAAACCAAAAAAAGAAAGAAAAAAATCGGGCCATGTTTTCTAAGAAATTGGGTCATAGTTCTCAATCATTTTGTGGCATCGAGTGTGACTGAACCATCAGGGAAGCTTCACCAAGGAGATAAATGTGAATCATTTTCTTGCATGACTTTTTAGTAGAAAATTCGATTAGGGAGAAAAGTGTTTGGTCGAAGCTAAAAAAAGGTTGACCCACTTTATCTACTAAGTGAATAATCTTTGAAATATTTAAACTGTAAGTCATGTGAATTATGATTATCAAATACACTTAAATTATTTTTGTTAAACACACATGTAGTTTCAAGTGCTAAAACAACCACCCTTGAATTTAGAGGGTTTGGTGACAAAAAAAAAGAAAGAAAGAGCAGCCATGGAGAGAAAATAACTCTTTCACTTGTTTAGATGTAAGAAATAGTAAAAAATTATGAGGAAAATAACTCTATTAAAAACTCTTTTTTTTCATAAAAAATTGATGAGATTTGTTACAATTTTTTGTTTCTTCAAAATAACTAAATCGCACATTTAGATACAAAATATTGAAAATAAAACCCATACATATTCTCTTTATTTTTGGTTCCTCATTCAAGCACAATAGTAAAAGAACACAATTATATACATATATATTATATATATTTTTTTTCTTCTTTCTCACGTGTTAAAAAAAAAAAAAAAACCATATTTTTTCACAGGATTGAGCCAAGGTATCAAGAAATAGCAAGCAAGGACATAGCAGAAGCTTCAAAAGATGGTGTCAATGTCAGAGTCATAGCAGGGGAGGCCTTGGGAACCAAGTCACCTATATACACAAGAACACCCACCATGTATTTGGACTTCACTCTCAACCCTGGAACCCATTTGGAGCAACCAATACCTGTTTCTTGGAATGCCTTTGTGTATGTCTTGGAAGGTGAGGGGGTGTTTGGTAACTCAAAATCATTGGCTGTGACATCTCACCATCTTCTTCTTCTGGGCACTGGGGATGGGCTTGAGGCTTGGAACAAGTCATCGAAACCGCTTCGATTTATTCTGGTTGGGGGTGAACCGTTAGGTGAACCGGTGATGCAGTTGGGTCCATTTGTGATGAACACTCAAGAAGAGATTGATCAGACTATTGAAGATTATGAGAGTTATATCAATGGGTTTGAGAAAGCGAGGCATTGGAGATCTGAAGCTATTCTTAGCGTAGATCATTAAATTGTGTTTGAATCTTGGATGTGTTTGAGAGGTATTTGCAAAGGAAAAATGAATGAAAAAACAAATGAAATATAATTTTTTTCTTTTTATTTTTCTCTTCTCTTGTTCTCTTTCTTAGAAAATCGCTTAACAAATTCATGATCCAAGTACAATCTTAACATTTTTTCTTCTCTCTTAATCGTTTGATCGAGTTGAAATAATAGTTACTATTGTCAAAATGTACCTCTAATTTTATGAAAGATAGAATGACAACTGCATGTGGTGCTCAACTACACAGAATTCTAATAATAGAGAATAAACTCGTGTTTTTAGACTTGAAGTAATGTATATTTGACTTGAAGTCATGTATATTTGAATTTAAAAACATTGCTTTAATCGAATACTTGTAACTTAAATTAATCTAAATTGAATTTATTTTTTCAAAATACAACTTTAAATTTAAAAATGTATTTTGAAAGCAAAATTTATCATTACTATACTATTGATGATATACAAACAATAAGTAAAGAGTAGTGTTGTTTGGATCGAAACCTATCAAATGCAGATGTGTGTTTTTTTATCATAATTAAATTAGAGATGTGATCGGATCAATAAATTATATTTTATTTATTTTATTCAGAAAGTTTTAAAAATTCATTGAATACAGTAAAATATAAAGATTATTAAAATTTTATATATATATATTTTTTGTATTGAACAATTTTTGAAAGATTTTTTACAAAAATTTCGGCCGTGTTTGGTTGTGTTTTGAAAACGTGATTCTACACCTACATTTAAATATCATGTTTGGAACGAGTTTTGGAATCATGTTTCCAAAACTTTGTAGAGACCTCTGTCTCAGTCGGCGCGATTTTCGAAATTTTTTTTTTGTAAATTTTGCCTAACCGGTCGTCCCACTAGTTGACCGGAATAGTGATTTTTTTTTTTTTTTTTTTTGCAATTGATATGTTAATTTTTATATATTCGAAAAAAATATTTTCTGAATTTTTAAAAAAAATTTATGTGCTTTAAAATAATTTTGAATTGTATGTTTGGTTATGAGTTGTAAATTTTTTATCAAATATCAAATGTCACATCAACAATTCCCCACTCAATTCAAAATTATTTTTAAAACTCTTTACCAAACAAATTTTTCACACTCAAATCATAATTTCAAACCTCACAAACTCAAAATACAACTCATACTCTCAAATTATAGTTACAAAACTCTACCAAACACAACCTTCATGTTTTTTAAGTATATCTAACTAAATCTAAAAATAAAAATAAAATAAAATAAGTGATCAAAATAGTAAAAAAATTTACCAAAAAGAAAAAAAAAATACGAATTAAATTTTCTTAAAAACTTCAAACTAGAAGTGATTATTTGGTGGTACAGGAACAATACTCCACACCATTCAACACATAACAAATGTTATGTTATTTCTCATAAATCAGACAAAAAGTATTACCATCTTGACTAATAAAAGGAAAATGTTATACAAAAAAAAAAAAATTAACTTTTTTTACAAACTGATGTGACATGAAGTGATACAATTTTGGAATATGAAATGAGACCGAACTTACTAATATTCTAGGTAACATATCAATTTGTAAGGAAAATTTGTTTGTATAACATTACTCCTAATAAAAATCAAGTTGAGCATCACATGGAGTTGCTCAAAACCACTCAGGGGCAATTTAGGAAGTTGGTAAAAAGTCATTTTTTTTGGCTTTTTACAAACTTCTCCAAAAAAAGCTACCAAAAATTCAGTTTTTTTGTCAAAAAATTCACCAAAAAAGTTAAAAATCAAAAAATCAACTTTTTACTAACTTTCTAAAACACTCTTAAATAATTTAACTCAAGCCAAACTGGTTGAATTAATACTAGTTGTTTTAGATATGATTTATAAGTTAATTTTTTTTATTTATTATGAAAAAATATATAAATAAATAAATAAATAATGTGACTCAAATAAGTTAATAAAGTATTTTTTTTAGTTTATCTAAAAAAAGATCTAATTAAAATTGGGAGTCGCTATTCACACTCTATTTTATTTTAAATACACTCTATTCTCTATTTTTATTATATATTATTACATTAATATCTTTTTTACTTTTACACACATACCTCAATTGGAGTGATGAAAAATGATTTATCTACACAATTTCTTTTCTCTATAATTCCTTTAATAACGTGACTAGTAAAATTTAAAAAGTTGGCTCATATTTAAATATTTTTTTAAAACTCTCTTTTCATGCATTTTGTTTTGTCAATTCATTAGGAGAATTGTAGAAAAAATAATTATGTAAATGTAGTACTGTTATAAATGTAACTATTTGTAATAAAGATTACGGGAAAAAAAGTTATATAAATGTGACATTATTGTAAATGTAATTATTTATAATAAAAATAAAATATAAAATGTATTTAAATCAAGATAGAGTAAAATAAGGATAGAGAGGGTCGCTTAAAATTTTCACATAAATTATTTATTCGGCGGATTCCAACCCAAAATATATACACAATTAGAATTTTAAGAGCGGGTGTAAGGCAAGTCTACATTGTACGGCAGAGAAGTCTTCACATTACCTAGCCGTAAACAAAAAATTTTATGATTAGAAAATGCGATATTCGTATTTGTTACTGTTGTACTGTAGGTATGTATGCTGCTGGTTAACGTGCTCTGAGGGCAAACTCGTGTTCGACGATCCACGCGTCCTCATTCAATTGGCCACACCATCAAGTAAAGTTAAGAGGGCGTTCCTTTCGGTACTAACAAGAGAGAGAGAGAGTAGACACACACCGGAACGGAGCTCTGTAATGTAGTGAGAGAGTAGAGAGAGAGAGAGAGAGAAACTGTAATCCTCCTCATCGAAAGAATGAATATGAGCAGAACGAAGCTTGAACTCCTCATCTTCCTCTTCGCTTTCAACTCAATCTCTCTCTACCTCTACTTCTCCTCCCACCCCGACCACTCCCCTCACTCTCCCCCATCGGAAAACCACCAATCTCTCACCGGAAACCGCCACACCCTCACGGATAACCACCACGACTTCTCCCTCTCAAAACCATGGCCAATCCTTCCTTCGTACCTCCCATGGTCTCTCAACCCCAACGTCCCCTTCAGATCCTGCGAATCCTACTTCGGCAACGGCTTCACTCGCCGGATCGATCTCCTCAAATCCTCGCTCTCCGATCACCGGACTGGAGGCTGGTTTCGGTGCTTCTATAGTGAGACGTTGCGGAGCTCGATTTGTGAAGGCGGGAGGGTTCGGATGCATCCGGACAAGATTAGGATGTCGATTGGGGGAGAGAGGTTGGAGGCGGTGATGGGGAGGGGAGAGGATGAGGAGTTGCCGGTGTTCGAATCGGGAGCTTTTGATGTTGAGGTTGTGGATCGATCGAGTCATGGAAGGAAGCTTGTGGATGATGAGTTTCTTAATCAGTATGTGCAGTTTGGTGCGGTTTCGCAGCACACGATGCGTGGTTTGGTCGATTCGGTCAAGTTAGTTGGTGCTAGTGACTTCCAATGCTCTGAGGTTAGTAATTTATCAACAAGTTTTACATGTGTTGTCATAAATTCCACTACTCTGAATTGCAAACTACTTCTTTTACATGTTGATGATGATGATTTATTTAGCTTTGATTTAATTTTGTCTTGCGATTTGGGACTTGAAACGTATTAGATTTCCAATTGTTGGTCCTACTTACAAATTACAATAATAATTTGATTTCCTTTTCAGGGCTAACTTAATCAGTTGAAATAAATTTCATTATTGCTGAAAGAATGAATCTTGTACTCCTGTTATAGAAATTTCTTCAATGTATGCAGAAAAATAGTTCAGAAACTATTTAAAATTCACTTCCTCCACAACCCTGCTCAAACAAAAGCAAAAAAAAGGGGGCCACTATTTCATAATTCTGAAGTGGGTAAGTATTGAATTAAGTGCGCATTATATATGCTAAAGTGATGTTTACAATATGAAGTCAATGCTCTTATGAATTCCCTGAAAATAAAATACTCTTTTTCTTGATGTAGTTGTTCTGCCTATTGGAGAGCCTGTAAGGCTGTAACCTAGAATCAATTGGAATCCTAATAATTAGGATTTGATTGGAGTGAGATATAACTGGGTATTATTAGCTTTATTGGTATCTGAGTATCTCCTACCACCTTCAAATGAGATGAACGGTTAGTCTCATAATGCACCAATTTCACCTGTGAGTTGATATCTTCAACTATAGCAAATCCGAACTCGTTGTAGTTATGATATGGGAGATCCTTGGGACAAGTGTAATGAGCGAAAACATTCAATCCATGATGCCATTAACGCTTTTCAAACTTGGTTAGAAAAGGAAATTTTAAATTATTTGAATAGGACCTTTAAGGTTTTTGGTTTTCAATTTACACATGCCGCCACTTTACTAAGAAAATCTGCATGGAAACATTGTAGAAGTCTTCACTCTTTAATGTGTCATGTGTCCATTTTTTAACAAGTATTTTAATGATCTCTTTTGCTAGTTGTTTCGTGACTATATCGTTATGTGTGTGACATGAAAGTCTTTTGTTACAGTGGGTTGAGGAGCCGACGCTTCTTGTCACACGCTTTGAGTACGCAAATCTTTTCCACACAGTTACAGATTGGTACAGTGCATATGTGGCTTCTAGAGTTACTGGCTTGCCTAATCGACCTAATTTGGTTTTTGTAGACGGCCATTGTGTGGTATGTGTGCTCAAATTTATATTATTCATATCATCTTTGGGATTCTTTGTGCTATATAGTAGAAATCTGCTGATCAACATTTGGTAAATAAATATTATATACCCCTGCTTTTGTTAAGTAACAGAGAAAATAGTGGAATTAGGGGAACAAGTAATTTTATTAATCAGATATATTTTTGTGAAAAAAATTCTCTCTAGTGGCACTTTTATGGGCCATCAGTTTTGTTTGAGTATCTGAAAATATGGCTATTCGAACATGACCTAGACCTGTGGTAGTCAATTGAACAAAAACCTTAATCCCAATTAGTGGTTGGCTATGTGGACCATTTTCCATATGGCTTCATTCAAAGTCATATCTTTGGTTTAATCTAAGGTAATCATGACCAAGATCTGTGATTATTATAAGTAAAAGAAAAAGAAAAAAGGAAAGGGAAAGAAAAGACAGAAAGAAGACCTGGATCCCAAGACCCTAGATGCTGGACAATTTGTACTCATCAGACATTTAAGACTTATTTCAGTACTTTTCTTCTTTCTATTCTTCATTACTTTCCTGTTTGCTGTTCATATGATTGAATGAATTTAGCTAATGTGCCAGCTGCTTGATCTACCCTATTTTCACCCACTTATTTTAATTAATGTGCTTCACCTTTGAGTGACTTCTGTTCATGCAAAAAATTACTAATTCTATGTTTAGGACTTTGTGTTATTCTTTTTCAATGGAACTATGCTTCAATAACAAATTGCATGCTAATAAAGATGTGCTGATTAGATATCATAGCACTTGGCTTCTAGTTTTGTTTATTTTCTTCTGTCATCATTGCATGATTGACTTGTTACGGTTCGCAAATCAACATCCTGATCTCTGTTCCCCTGTGAAAAAAATTCAGGCACCCTTGGAGGAAACATGGAGGGCATTGTTTTCGAGCGTTAGATATGCCAAAAACTTCAGCAGTCCAGTCTGTTTTCGCCATGCTATCCTCTCACCTTTGGGATATGAAACTGCCCTGTTTAAGGGGCTTTCTGAAAATATCAATTGTCAAGGAGCTTCTGCACATGACTTGTGGCAAAACCCCGATATTCAGAAAACTGCACGATTATCTGAGTTTGGAGAGATGATAAGAGCCGCATTTGGATTTCCAGTAAATAGACAGCGAACCTCAAAGCCGGTCTCGGGTCACAACGTACTCTTTGTTAGACGTGAGGATTATTTAGCCCATCCACGACACGGTGGTAAAGTTGAGTCAAGGCTTAGCAATGAACAAGAGGTTTTTGATGCTTTAAGGAGCTGGGTGTCGAATAAGTTGGAATGCAAAATAAACCTGGTCAATGGATTGTTCGCACACATGCCCATGAAAGAGCAAGTACAAGCCATTCAAGATGCTTCAGTCATTATTGGCGCTCACGGGGCAGGTCTCACTCACATAGTTTCTGCAACTTCAAAAACAGTGATTCTAGAGATCATTAGTAGTGCGTACAGGCGTCCGCATTTTGCTTTGATTGCACAGTGGAAAGGGTTGGAGTATCATGCCATAAATCTGGCTGGATCATATGCTAAACCTTCAGAGGTTATCGATAAGCTCAGCAGCATATTGAGAAGTCTTGGATGCTGAAAGTGCATATTGTTTGGATTGAGTTCTATTTAACATCGTCTACACATTCAGAATCTGTGAGATTGGAGCCGATGGATTCATGGTTTCAGTTTTTTGACTTCTTATGGGCTCTAAGTTTGTGTTGTTCAGCTGTCTTCACAAATGATTGGTGGATAGCATAATGGGCAATTTTGTCAATGGTTGCTGGAAGATCAACAAGTGAGAGGTGGGTAAGATGAAAACAAGAGGATGTGTGTTTTCTTCACAACATTTATTATTGTTGTTTTCAAAATTTTCAATACCAGTTAGGGAGGGAACACACAGGAGTTCTGATTTTGCTAGGAGACCAATTTTTTGGTCAGTTTACACGAACAAATGTTCTATTGTACAATAGAGTACTTCTCAGTAGTTGGTTTTTGATGTAGGGGTGTTTTTACGAGGTACTAATCGGTTGACTTGCTCATCATTGTTGCTAAATCAAAAGATGATACTTTTGTTTTTGTTACTATCAAATCTCCTAAATTATCATCTTAAACTATCAATTTTATCTGTTTTTATTTATTTATTTATTTATATTTTTTTTATGGTTATCAATTTTATCTGTTTAAGTTTTTAAAATTTGTTTAGTCTTTAAAAATTTTAATGTCAACCCTCATTTTTTTTTTTTTTGGGATCAATAATTTCAACTCTGTTAATAAAATTTGTTTAGTCCTTGGAATTTTTAATTTCAACTATTTTGGTTCAATTGAAGAGAGTTATCCAAACCAATTACACTTCAAGTCCAATTTGATGAGAAAAAAAATTGCTTCAAAATTTGCAAGACTTAAAATTTAAGGGTAATTTACAAAAATGCTCTCTGAAGTTTATTTCAATTACAAATTACTCCCTGTGATTTTATAAATTACATCATGTCTTTTAAGGTTTCTAGTTTCATAATAAATAGATCATTTTATTAATAAATCATCAAATTAATTAATAATTTTTAATAATGTTAAAATTTTATTTTAATTAATAATTCAGATAATTTTATTATTATATACGTAAACAATTAGAAATTTCATTTTTTCAATTTATTCTAAACAATTCGTATTTTAAATAAATTTAAAGAGATGTATTTATAATTTATCTAAAATTTAAATTCACCTATTATAACCCAATTGAAGACAGTTGTTTAAATCAATATTTATAGTGAATAAGAAAACATGAATAGTTACATGATTTCGATTATTCAAATTGTAAAGTTACTTTTATTAATATTTGATTAAATTTTCAATATTACCGATATAGACTTCAATTGGATTATATGTTCTGAAATTTAAAAATAATAATAATTACTAAATAGATAAAATTGATAGTTTAGGAATGAAATAGAAAAGAAAAAAAAAATGACAATAATTAAGGGACTAAAAGTAAAATTAACTTTTTAACATCTAATTTTTTTTTTTTTTTACTGGCACTGAGCAGACAACCGAAGTTGAAAGCTCTACTCCACCAAAATTTGTAAAACACACGAAAATAAGAAGTAATGTTGATAATAACTTAACATTCAACAATAAAGAATAAAATGTTTTAAGCTAAATGTCAGCTCAACCAAAATTCAGTTCCATGTCTTAAAAAAGACCAGAGGAAAATCTGGGAAAAACAAGATCATGAACTCTAAGATGAAAAACTTCAAGCAGCACCGGCACCAGCACCCTTTCCTTTCTTTCTCTGGATCTTCTTCGTGTAGAACTCTAGCTCTTTGCCCTCCAATATATACCTGTTGAGCAATTTGAGCACCACATTAGGTTTTTAGAAAAAAAAATCACCATAAAAGAAGATAAAAACAAGCAACCAACATATGATTTGAGAGTGGTAGATCCTTTACAACTACGAAGACATTAGCTTCTCTGACCTATCTTCTAAGAGCATCCGCATCAAACTCTTCAATTTTTTAATCAAATTATAACTCAAAATCCACTTTTACTATTTTAACTAGTCACCTTTTTAGTATTCACTACATCAAACTCTCTGTTCTAACTCAATCTTATTAAAATATTAATTTCTTATTGTATTTGTTATTCTTTTTTTTTATTATTAAATTGATGAGGTGTCACCCAAACAATTCTTAAAAAAAAAAAAAAAAATGCCGTTGACCTACCGACTAGTCGATCGGTTAGGCTAATTTTGGACATTTTTTTCTTCTGTTACAGGCACTCACAGGACATTCGATAGGATATCCGAGAGAACATCTGGGTGGACGACCGGTTTAAAGATTTTGGACCAGTTTTGCTACAGAAAATATAATAAAAAATCATGTAGCTAATGAACAATGGGCTCAACAAAGTTGTTGAGGTACTGTAGCAAATTTAACAAAAAGTTAATTTAGAAAAAAAATTGTTGAGATTGATGAAGGAACAATTTTGTGATTTACTATATTTTACCTTTTTGTTATTTTGGCTGATGCTCTAAGTCGATTACATGGTTAAGGATTGTAAAGGTGGTTCATCAAATGGTAAATTGGTAATCACGAGATACCATCTGTAAGGGAATAAGCATCTTATCCCAAGACCTCTTTCACTTGTGCAGAAGGAAGAAGAATATCATGTATTTTGATGTGTTTGAAATGTCTAATCAATTTACCAAAGCAACAAAAGGAAACATATGGAATTGGATGATATGGGCACAGGAAATTTGAAGAACATATCCAAAATCATAGATCTCACCTAAAAATGACTTCAAAGATTTGTTTGTTAATCAGTGCTCTAACTTCTTAATATTTCGCAATCAAAAGTGACCACAAGGAGAAAGGGGAAGAAGGAATTGCATACCCATCAGCACGACCACACTGGCCAGGTCGGGATGAGATTGCAGCTAACAGACGCCCACTGCCAAATTGCTCTTCAACATGGGGGTCAAGCTTGCGTTCCTGTTGACGCTTCTCCAGTTTTCTCACGATATGGTTGCTCTTCTTCGTCTCTTCAGCAGCCACATCACCCTCCTGTGAGCCAATAAAAAGCAATAAGGAAGGAACAAGATGCCAAGAGCTATTATAGGTAGGATTTCTAACAGATAATATTAACCATATTTATCATATAGATACACTGAAAACATACTAATTTCTTCTAGACTGCTTTGTATCCCAATACATGCCTGAGTGTACAGAAACAACAAGAAAGAAAACGAGTCACATATTTTTTGTTCATAGTTTTGGTTTAAGTTGCCATAAGCACTGCAATAATCTAAATAAAGCCTTAAAAACAGAGAAAGGATCATATGGAATTTAAAATAAAAAAAAACTCAAAAATGAAGATGATAGAACTGAAAGTTCCATTTGATAAGCCCAATGGGTTCGCCTACTCTACAGTACAAGATGTCCACTACTCTTCAGAAACCACTCACATTTGACTTCAATAGCAAGAGACCATATTCTCGTTTCAAGAAAAGTAGCAACAAAACATTAACAGCAGACACCGAGATCATTTGGTTTTTCTAGTGTTATGGGGAGCAGTGGTGGGGGTGAGGAGGGCACAGAAACATACAAGAATTCAACCACTTTCTGAAAAATTGTAACCAATTCATGATTTTATCATCAATATCATAACTATTCACTAATACAATCGACAATCAATTAAATATATACAGTAGTGCTAAGTGAATTGTAACTACATCACAAAAACAAAAACAAAAACAAAAAAAGAAGAAACCAATATAAATAAAAAATTGCATCTCCAACTAAAATGTAGTACAACCAACTAATAAAATGAGACTAACTATCAGAACAATTAATGAACACTCTCACCTCTCCTTCTTTTTTGGCAGCAGCAGTAGTTTTCTTTTTGCGACCAATGTCAACTCCATAGTGCTGAAGATACCATTGCTTAAATGGAGCTGCATCAACCTGAATAATTGCACTCTTCACCAATGTCTGGGTACGAACCAACTCATTATTTGATGCATTATAAACCACATCCAAAAGACGAGTCTTTCGTGTCACGGCCTCACTCCCCCAAGAGAAGTTCCCAGTATCCAACCTCAGTGCACGCCATTTCACATTCCCACCTCGAACTCTTATCCTCCGAACTGTCTTGTTGCTCGACAACTTTGTGTTAGCAGGTTGTCTTCCAAGCTCATACCTTGAAGAATAAAAACAACACATTAATCAAAAACTTATACTAAATCTGGGCATCACACAAAGAATTGATTTAGTGTTTTGAAATTTCTATCAGACAAACGAGCCAGAGTAAAGTGATTAGGTTATGAAAAATTTAACAATAATAGGGTTATATAACTAATTAAAATCCAAGACCACAACCAAACTAATCAAATGAATCTGAGATGAGATCTTGAGAAACCAATCTATTTATAACACAATGCAGATTTTCAAAATGGTTGATGAATTAGAGACACTATAACATCACCATCACAAGTGTAATCTGATTTGAGTATTGGAAATATGATCCACTAAATCATAAATACAAAATTATCATACCTGATTAGAGCTTCAAAGGATCACAATAAACCAGTATCCCCAAAAACACACATTCAATAAACAAATCACACTAGGGTTTCGGATATCATTAGAAACCCATTTGCAGAGACACTAAATAACGTAAATTTAACAAACCCATTACTCCGAGAGTCGAAACGAATCTAAAAAGAAAAAAAAAAAAAGAGAAATGCCTTTGAAAGATTTCAACAGTAGAGAGTTGCGAGGGTTATACTTACTTTCTCTTCTTCCTCCAAGCCTTCTTCTTGCCTCCAGTGGCACGCCTCTTGTGCATGGAATCCCGAGAGATACCTGTAAAAAGTTAGGGTCTTTCAAGATTATCATCATGAAGAAGATAAAGGTTCAACTGAGAAAACAATAGAGTGAAATCTTTCGATTACCCATGGTTGCTGACACAGAATTCTAGGGTTTCACTGAATCCGCAGCTGCTTGCAAAGTGATGGAGTATGGTTTGCAAGAAAAGGTCAACTTGGTTTTACTCAAAACCCTAACTTTTGAAATTACTTTTATACCCTCCATCTTTGATTGGAAAGACACTGAACCCAGAAAATGCCCAGAATACCCCGGTGGTTTTTGTGAATTTCTATCAATGCCCTTTCGTTTGTTCATCAATGGCATAGTGGGGAACCCTATTCCTTATCTCTCTGCCAAGTGCCAAGCTTCCATGGAATCTCATTACAACATGGATGGTGAGGCTGAGAGCTCCTAATCTTGGAAGATCTTGTAATGGGGTTTTCAGTGACTTGTACGCTTGGTTCTTCCTATGTTTTCTTCAAGAATTCCCATCAAAAGTCCGCAAATTTTCTATCTTTTGATCGGTTGAATTTCAAGATTTCGAAGTTCAAGCCTCGTCTGACAAGGATTTCATTACGTAAACCTGAAATTTTCGAGTTTGAGGAGAGAACAAGCCCAAATGAGGTAATACCCATATTCTGATTCTTTTCAAGTTTCGAATATATTTTAATGTCTGTTTTATTTTTTGGGTTTGTAGATATTCCTGAAGCTTATTTGTTTCTGTCTTCTTTTTCGATTTTCCTAGAACTTGAAATAATTTTCAGTGAAATTGATTTTGGTTTCCATTAGAATACGCTTCAACATCGTGTTCAAACAGACTGTGTGTTTGCGTGTCATGAGTTTAATCTCAGCTTTGTGTTGTCAAAATGCAAAGAGAAGAAGCTGAAAATGATTAGGCTTGTTTTAATATACAAAATTGAAAACAGAGAACAGAAAAATTGTAAGTTTTCAAACTTTCCCTAATATATATATATATATAATATTTTAGAAAAATGAGAAATTATGTGATTTTCTTCGAAAACACATAAATCCCTGTGGTCCTTGGAGTACAAAATTAACAGAAACCCTTAATTTAAAAGTAAGAGTGTGTGAAGCTCATGCATTATTTAGGCATGTGGTGTTGTGCGGGAACTAATTTAGGAGGGCAAAATTGCTTAATGCTCTTTTCCAATATATATATTTTTTCATTTTCCATCTTCTCATCGGTGTTTCACTCCAACCACCACCTCTCCACTGCACAGCCATCTCTGTGCATTCTTTGTGTCTCTCTGCGTGGCTGTGTGGTATGAGACAGACTTGATGGACGAGTGGATGAATAAGAGAGTCATATGTTATCTACATTCTTATTGCCATACTAGGACTTATCATCTCAAGCATATATAGCAGTTCAGTTGTTTTTCTACATCATTCTTTAGTACAGAAGCACTTTCATATTATCATAACTTCTTGAATCCCTAAAAAACGATTGCTTGAATTTGCTCATACATGGCATCGTGGTGCTACTTCATCTGGCTATATTAACCATTTTTTTGTAAACATGGAACATACTCTACAATTTAATGAAATCTGTCAAAAACTCGTTCACTAATATGAACTCATTGACAAAAGGTCAAAAAAGAGATAGAACGGTGCTATGAGCTCATTCACAGGCTAGGAAGGGGAGTCGCGTATTTGGGTTCTTCGAGGATGGGACCAACTCATCCGCATTACTTGCAAGCACTGGAATTGGGGAAAGAGGCAAGTCACTCCATATTTAACCTTCCATGTATATACTTATTCATGTAGATGTATATGGAGTGTGGAACTGCAAGTGAACAACACAAGATACATCGTAGAATTCTTATTGTTTCTCTGCATCGTCTTGATGCTTTTCAATAAAGTTGATTACTTATTAAAAAAAAAAAAAAAGATACATTGTAGAATTCAATTTTTTCAGCCCAAAATTTATATGGATTGTATGAGCCTAGTTATTATTTTCTGCAGATTGCAATTCTCTTGAACTGTACTTCATGGACAGGGGCTGGTCCAGGTCTCATGGATGCTGCTACGAAAGGTGCTTTGCAAGCAGGAAAGCCAGTTGGCGGATTTAAGATAAGCAAAGAAGCTGGCGAATGGACCGCTACAAATTTCCATCCATACCTACCTTCAGAAACTTATCTTACATGCAGGTAAATACAACTTTTTAGGTTCTATGGGTTATTTGGAACCGTGTCTTCTTTTCATTTCTATGGGTTATTTGGTAGAAGCGCAATGCGATTCTTCATGGGACAGTGTGTTATTTGTCATCTTTTTGGGATTCAGTTGCTAATCACTTTGAAGGGATCAGCTTGCTTGTTTTCATTTTTCAAAAAATTCTACTTTCTTATTTTCTGTATTTTTTTGTTTTTACTGAATTTTTTTAATATTTTAAGCAATTTTTTTACTTTTTAGACACACCTAACATAAATATACCTAAAAAGTAAAAAAATTGTAAAAAAAATCTTTTAAAAATTCACTAAATACCAAAAATACAAAAAAAAAATTACAAGAATTCAGTACATTTTTTGTATTTTTATGTATTTAATAATTTTTAAAATATTTTTTCACAAATTTTTTACTTTTTAGATACATCTAAGTAAGGTGCATCTAAAAAAGTAAAAAAAATATTTAAAATTTTAAAAATATTCACTAAAAACAAAAAAATACGAAAACCAAAAAACTCAGTTTTCAAAAAACTTAATCCAGAAAACTCAAACAAAACACACTGAATGTTATTTTTTATTTCTAGGGATTGGAGGGCAGTGTGTTTAGTAGCTTCCAACCTCGAGAAATTTTGCTCTTTTCACCTCTTTTGATTTTTTTTTTTTGGTGGACTTCTTGTCTTCCACTTTTTTGTTATCCTTTTTATTTTCCTTATTGATAATATTATTTTTTGTTGGCGATAAAAAAAAAAAAATACTGTTTTTTGGCTGGAAAGCATACCAACACATTGTTAGGCTGCCCTGTTAAATAAAATGCAAATGAAATGCAGGTTTTTTTCTGCAAGGAAGCACGGATTAGTGGATGCTGTAGTTAGAAGTGATAGCTCAGACAGGACTGCTGTTGTTGCTCTGCCCGGTGGTGTTGGCACTCTAGATGAGGTTTTTGAGATTCTAGCCCTAATTCAACTGGAAAGAATTGGATCAGAGCTTCCAGTTCCCTTTCTATTGATGAACTATGATTCCTTCTATTCGAAGCTGTTGGACTTTCTCAATGATTGTGAGCACTGGGGTACTGTCGCCAAGGGCGAGGTTTCGTCACTATGGAAGGTATGCGACAATAACTTGGAAGCATTGGCATATCTCGAAGAATTTTATGATCTTCCTACTGACAAAGTTAGGCACAGAGATAAGTTAAGAAGTCCACATAGAACAGTTTCCTAATAAATGTTGTTGGGTTGGGGATAACTCAGTAACGAAGAAGAAGAAGTGCATGTCAATGTAATTTGTTCCATATCTTACTGATTTAATGAAGCAAACTGTATCCCCTTTCAACTCCATCTCTTGTGTTTGTCTTAATGGTTTAAGGGAGAACCATTCTATTATCCAGATTGGAGTCAAATTACAGAATTATAGCATAAATTTACAACAAACATGCCCAACAGCAACGCAGCAGAACTGCATATAGATGTGTATATGTATGTAGTGGCAACTCTAGGAATTTGTGTAGGGGTAGTCATTAAAAGTTTTGAGTTTTAAAATTCAATGAATACTTACCGATTTTCTTATAAAATTAAACAAATGTTTATGGATAAAATTGTGCTAATTTTTAATCAAAATCCTAAAATGTAGGTGTAATTCAAAGAATGTAACAACATAGTAGTAAGAGCCAAAGAGGCAACATTGTGGCAAAAACAGAAGCACCATAAAATTTATAGATGATGGAAGAAAATTAAAAAAAGAAAAGAAAAATGTTTTAGACCTCTAAAACATGACTCCCAAATTTAGTTATAGTCACTCCCAAATTTAGTTATTGTCACGGTGAGTAGTTGTTGATTTGTTTAGCAATTAATCACTCAACTCCTTGCCACGTCATTGTAGGTAAATTTAATAATAGTATTTTAGCGTCTCTATTATTACTCAACAAAAACATTATGTTACATAAAAATGAAATGTATGGCATATATATAAATTTGATATGGTGTGAAATACACTTAAAACAAATTTAGTCAACAATATAGTTTATTTTCAGAATTTTTTTTTTTTTTTTTGGTCTGTAGTATTACACTATTAAAGGAAATCTTGAAGCTTTCCAAAATAAAAAATAAAAAAACTGAAGCCTCTAAGGGAATTAATCTGTGTAATTCAACCAAAGTAAAAAGAGCTTTAGGTGAGGAGTATTTCACGGGGAATATAGCTGTAGAAAAATGTTATTTTGCAACAATATACGAGCAACCAAGGTTCCTAATAATAAAAGAGCACTAAATTGGACTACACGTGGGGGTGTTCAAGATAGTGTTAAGGGTGTTCAAAACAAATGCAACCTATATATTTTTTTTTTGATCGCGTGTTTGAGTTCACTTATGTGCAGTTTAATTAATCTTGAGACTCACATAAAACGCCCCTTCACGTGATCGGGCAAATTTTAAACAGAGTTCACGGGCATAGCTTCAAGAAACAGATTGCCCCTAATGAGAGTTGAATTTAACACTTAGAGAGAGCACAATCCTATGTATCAAGTTGCACCCACTAGCCCCAAGTTGTACCCAGTAGGCCAGCCTCTTGGGATTCTCTTACAATAATATATGTACGGTAATAAAAATTGGCGGTGCTAGAGACCACTAATTTAGTGGCTCTAAACCCACCACTAATGAGGTGGTAAAGCAAAAAAAAAAAAAAAACAGACACAATACAAACTGTGGCAGTGGGTTCCACCCACTGCCACATCACTAGTGGTAGCTCTAATTAGAGCTCCCACTCATTTTCCAATAAAAATATTTCAAGTTCAGGTATGCAACTGGCTGTCCAGCAAAAAAGAGAAAAAAGTGACTACCCTAGAGTCCATGTAGAGTCGCCCATGTATGTACGTATATAATGCTTTTCTCTAGGAGTGGAACAAGATGATCATGTGGTTATTCTAGAGGAACCCCCAGAAACTGTAACAGCTTTGGTCATAGATGATATGACTGGAGCTCATTTTGTGAGGGATTAGCCCCTAACTGCTACTTGTTCTTTGAGACCTTTCTCTGTTTCTTTATGTTTCATCTGAATCCAAAAAAAAAAAAAAGTATGTAATGCTTTTCTCTGTGATGTGTAAAACAGTCATAACACATGTTATATCAAAAATTGACTCAACCAGGGAAAGACAGTTTGAATACCATACAGAGCCAAGAACCTAGTGAAGACTAGATATATTACTGATTTAAGCAACACAAAAATGGTGTATATATCATAAGAAATTGAGCTTAATTAGGGAGTTTCAAAAAAAATTTGAGAAATTTGGCAAAATTGCTAATACCCTGTTACAGATTGAAAGAATTGCACAATATGAGTCCCATATGTTTCATCTATTGGGATTGATAAGCAAGAGGAATTAATTATATGTACCATCCATTAGCTTCAATAATATTCATTAATCACTACTGTCATTGAGTTCTAAAGCCTAAATCATCCACCCTAGAGATTATAGTCTAAGAGAATGAAAACATTAGGAATCAGTAAAATGCACATAGGGCATGCACTTGGAATTCATGTTTACGCATCAACCTCACATCAAACTGCAACATGTAACGCCTTCCCCGGTTTGGGTAGTGTTAGCCGGCGGAGGTGGTGGTCCTAGTGGAAACCCATGACCCGATGGCTCTTGCAGGGGTTGATACTGACTCCTCGATTGAGGATGGTGCCCATAGCCCCCATAATGGAGATGCCTATTGTCTCCATAGAAAGTGTGTCCTCCATAACTGCCTCCGTGGCAGCCATTTCCTCCACACCCTCCATAGTAGCCGCCGCTGCTTTGTCCTTCCCAACTGTAATAACCATCATGTCCATAGTTACCGCTGCTTCCATGTTCATGATAACCGGGTATATAGAGGTTGCTAGAACATTGCCCAAACTGCCACCAGCAAAGCTTGGCACGCTTTCCCGCTTTCGCAAGCACCTTCAGTAGCAAGTTTGGATCGACTGTGCCCGACACTTCTATCTTTCCATCTTCATCCATTCTGAAATTACTCACTCCTATACCACCACAAAAAAATAAATAAATAAAAATAAAAGTAATTGATATCAAACTAAAATAAACATTCATGAAATGTTATTACCCTGGATATTGCTCAGAACTGTAGACACAATCTTTTGCCATCCGACGGTGTGGACATTCACTCTCAGAATACAAGCCTGCAGATAATAATTTTATGTACAAGAAAAACAAGATTCATATTAATAATAAAATAAAAAAGAAAAGAAAAAGTAAATAGAAAATGTAGACAAAGACATATATGTAATATATGTATATGGTGATTGAAACACAACCATGAATGCATAGTTTTCCTTTTTCACATGGTGGAGATCGGTGGCCATTGGTAACAACTTCTTAGTGACTTAATGGAAGAAGAAAATGAAGAAGAAAGAACAAGGACAGCTAATTCAGATGGGTTGAAAGAAAAATGGTGGTGGTTTGGGAACTTTTACTGTTTTGATGGTTTCCACAGTTATATAGATGCAAAGAGGTTTTCTTGATTTTTACATATCTTTCTTATTATAGTAAAGGCTTCAATTTTATGATTTTAAAATTACTATAAAAATTCTTATTGATTAACTCACCATAATACCTTAATATATATCTACCATAACAAGAAAATTGTTATTTTCCTTGGAAAAACAATATGCGTATAAACAAAACTTCCCATTAACCATCTTGTTAACACTAAAAATTGTATATTCTCTGTCGATTGTATGTAACAAATGCAGAGAATTGGTCCAGCGGATGCTAGGTTTAAAGACTACGAGTTTCCACAAGTTTACAAGTGAAAAACGAGTAAATATGAAGCCTAGAATACAGAGCAAGTGACAAAAAGGAAATAGTCAAAGAGATAGACATGGCAGTTGCGGTTTTCCTGTCGATTCGTCTAGTAATGAAGTGGAACGTGGCCAAACATGGCCCAGGTGTCAAGCCATAAAGTTAGCATGCAAGGCATATAGGATACACGTCATGTTTCCTAAAAGGAGAAAAGCTGCAACAGAGAAGCAGTTACTGGCAGTTGCAGAGATCATGGGCATTGAAGTGGAAGTAGCTGGCTATATGATGGGATACGTGGCAGCGGAGCAGCGGAGCAGCAGTGGAGTTTGAAGACCAACAATATAAAAGCTAGGAATTCGAAGTTAGAAAGGACCTTCAAACAAATTTACAACCCTTATAGCATTAGGAGTAACTTAACTTAATTAGTTTTTACTTAGGAGTAGTCTATCTGTAGTTCAGTTTCTGTAACTAAGAATTTTCTGTCGATTGTCATGTACATTGAACTGGAAGTTTAATTTTACTGATTAAATTCCAAGTTTGTTTGTTCAACAATTGATTTTCAGTTTGTTCCTTCTTGTTTTTTCGCATTACAGCCTCCAAAGAAGTCCTTGAATCTGTCAAGGCATAGAACGTTTAGACCACAATTGCTTGATTTGTTGTTGTTTGTAAAAGTTTGGCTTCTCTGTTAAATCACCCGTGTCGATTTGACCCAGACCAGATTTTTTGCTAACACATCTATTCAAATTTACAACCATATATACATTCCATTATATGTCTACAACAATAGCATTCCTAGAATTAAATAAAAATTGTCATAGATTCTTCATTTTCAATTATGATATTGTTTCATTCTATATATTTTTTTAAAATTCTTTTCTGTAAAAATCATGTTAATATATTACATAAAAAGTACATATGTAACAAAAATTATTAATAATTAATTAATTATTTTTATTAAAAATACACTTAGCAGAGTTGTTTGGTTTAATTTTTTAAAATTATTTTTGTTTTTGTTTTTTTAAACTTCAGTAAACTCTTTTAATTTTTTTTCATATTTCAATCAAATACACCAAACTAAGATATTTATCAAAAAAAAAATTTAAAAAAATTACTAAAAACAAAACATTATGAAAAATGTGTATTTTTTTGTTTTTATCTATCTATCTATATATAATGAAATTATTTCTTTGTGTAGATTTAAGATGGCACGTATGTATGTATGTATGTATCTATATATATTTGTACTATATATTAAATAAATGAGCCTTTTCGTGAAGAATCTTATCAAAACTCTAACGCTTCTAATTAATTAATTACTTAAAAAAAAGACTATTGATTAACCCATTAAACCAATAACTATAAAATAGTAATGATTCCGTTATTTAAGTTTTTTAGAAGGAAAGATAAAATAATATCCTTCCTAATTTATCCAAATCTATTTTCTCTCATAAAATTCAAAAGAAAAAAATTAAGAAATCTCGAAAATACTAATTAAAAATTTTCAAGTATTGATTTATCTACCCCATTTAATTTAAAATCTATACTATTACATAAGTAAAAAGGTTGTTGGGTGTTTGAGTTTTAAAGTGTCAATGCAATTTTCTCTATTTTTTGAATTTTAAAAATATAAAAATACACATGTCATCAAATTATTGATCATTTAATCAATATGGTAATATATTAGACATTTAATTTTACCTCCTTTAAAACAATGTTAGTTTGATCAATATGGTAGTATTGTAATTGATATTTCATCTTAACTCTTTTAAAACATTCTATATATATGGTGGCTAGGTCAAATATTTTAACTTTTCAAAATACAAAAATATATATATATATATATTATTGAGTCATTCATCAGTATAATAATATTTTTAAAATTTTCTTAACTCGTGATCTTTTAAAAATTAAATTTAATTATAAAATTTGTATCTATGTATATTAAATTTAGCCCATAAAGATATCTTGACTAAGATATCATTTTTAAAAAAAAATAGTTAGTATAACGTCTTAGACAAAATTTAGCATGTCATGTGATAATTATCATCTAAACACCAAGATATCTTCCACTAAAAAATATGAATTATTATAATTAAATTTAGCCCACAAAGTATTTATTTTTATTTTTTTTTTTATCTAAGAGACTCTAGGAAATTGAAATTAAAATTTTAAATTGCTCAAAAATTTTAATTTTCAAATTAAGAAATACACTTGTTACAAAACTATTGGTCTATCTAACCCCATCTAATTTAAAATTTAAAAACTTATACATAAAAAGTTCAAAATAAAATCTTAGTCATATTTAAATCAAATCACATTTGAATTTGAAATTTTTTAAATTGAAGGTTTAAAATGAAATTTTGATTTAAAATCCTTCAAAAGGAAATTTGTCTCAAATAAAATTTTAATAGTACTATGGTGAGTACTATGACGCATTATGTAGCACTAACCACATATATATCATATGGAGCCCATCAACGACCTACTTAGAGTCGTGTAAAATATTACATCATAAAGTATGATATTAGAATGTTGTCAATTTAAAAGTTATCTAAAATTTAATTTTTAAAATTATGCATAACTTATGAAAAATAAACACATTTCATTCTTTATACTAACCCTGGGCCTGATGACATGCCTGATCCGACTATATTTTTATTTATTTATTAATTTAGTGGGTTGATTTTTTGTTTTTAAATCATAGTACATTTAAATAAAAATGTTATGATTAAAATTTTAGAATATTAATTTATAGTGTTGGATTGAATCATAAGAGTGACTTTGCTGTAACTTGGATTTTATTTTCCAACAAAGTAAAAAGCACGTACGTTCTCTTGGATTTTTAATATTTTTTTCTTATATATTTTAATTTCATCTCAAATCATTTTTTTTTTTTTTTTGTCAAAGAACAAAAGAGAGATAGTAAAAATAAGAGTTTTTGAGAATTGATTTTTTTAGTGATTTTTAAATTTTTTACAAAAAAAATAGAGGAAAACTTTTGTAGTAACTATTTAATTAAAATATATCATTCTCAAACAAAGCCTAAATATATTAATTTTAGTACTAAGGACAAGATTTATAATCAAATATAAAAGTTTTATAAAGGAGTATCGACCAAATTAGGATGACAAAAGTGAAATAACTAGTATGAGCTGAGTTAAAGTTTGATCGGAGTAGTAGAAATTAGCAGGCGGATGGTCCTTATGCTATTCAAGGGGCCCTTCTCATTGTTGATTATTGGAAGCCGGATTTGGTTCTCGATAGATTGATTTTTGATAAAATGTTGGTGTGGGTACAGTTGTATGGACTACCGTTAGAATGCTTTACTGAAGAGGCCGGGGTCCGACTAGGACGTGCTGTTGGCGAGGTGGTTAAAGTTGATACAGATTCTCTCATGCCTCGCAATATCCGGTTTTTGCGTTTACGAGTGTGGGTTTTTCTGGCTAAACCATTGATCAGTGGTTTTTTCCTTCAGTTTCGCAATGGTCAACAGCATTGGATTAGTTGCCGTTATGAGCGGGTTTGTAAGATTTGCAGGAACTGTGGTCGTATAGGTCATACGATTAATGCTTGTGCTCTGTCCTTTGAAGAGGCTCAACAGCAACTTGATGATAATCTTCAGGACATGAGTCGACATCTCCATTCTCCGGTGATGACTCAAGAATCGTCCCCAATGTACTCTGTTACTATTCGAGCTAACGCCCATAGGCCGGAACGTCGTACTACTCGGATTTTTCAACAGTCCACATCTTCTCATATGGAGATCCCTGAAGAAGTGATTCCACCTCCCAATGGGCAGGATTTTAATCTGGATGCGGATTTTGCCGCTATGTGGGAACAAGATTGGGATGCCGGTTTACAACAAGGGACGCCCGAGGGGAGTGAGTCACCGACGGCCGTTGTTCAGCGAGATGGAGTTCCTTCGCCTGCCTTCCCCCCGCCGCATCGTTTAGTTGAGTCTGATGTACTTTCGGGTTTGGGTCAAGTTCCGGTGGATTCGGTAGGTGAGCTGGAGGTAATGTGGCATCAATGGGAGGGTCATCTCTCATCAATGGGCATCAGACCAGGGCAGTTGGTGGCTGAACGAGTCGGCGAGTTGACAGATTCGCCGCGTCAAGAACAGCACATTAACTATGGACCCATTAATGGTCCCGGTCAAGGTTCTCTACTTGCTTCAACGGAGGATGTTATTCGAGCTATTCCATTCAATGGGCCTGGCCCACGGTTGAATTTTCCTATGGGTGCGGCCCCCATTACCACTCGGGCCTTTGTCCGAGAAAGCCCAAGTAGCTGGACAATTACGGGCTTGGCCAATTTTGAAGTTGGCCAATCTAGCTCTATGATGGCTACTGGACCCCATACTCCTATTGTAGCAGCTGCACTTCCTACTTCTACTTCTTCTGTTTCTATTGTTAGTGGGCCTTCACTCAGGAAACAGCTAAGGGAAATGGAGTCCGGTTTTGATTTATTATATGATACAGAGCCCATGTTTGGTGTTGATACGGTTCAGAGCCCTTTCCAGGTTGGTTCGACTGAATTGTCTCTGCATGGTACGGGTATGGTCTCAGATTCCGTGTATCCTCCTCAGAGTTTGGGTTCTCTTGTACATAAGCATCTCCATCGTCAGAAGAAAGCCAGGTACTCTCCTCAGCCCGTCATGCATGGCCATGCACATGCTGTGCCGTGGTTACCAAGGGAGGCGTCGGACAGATTTATGCACAGCGTCGCCGTCGGAAGTTACAACTTCGGTCACACCATCTCATGGCTGGTACGAGTTCTTCAATGGGTTCCTCATCTCGGCGTCGTCGGGGCCAATCCTCATCTGCTTCTCGTGGCCATCGGAGGGGTGTTTCTCCTACTACGGGTCTTCTTGTGCAGGATGTTATCACCTCCGAATCGGGCTACGATACGGGGGTCAGCTCACCAGAAGGCTGTGGTCTTGGTTATGAAGTTTCGCAGACATGTGCTCCAGCCGATTTAGTGCAGGTTCATCATCAAACCAGCAGGTTTATGGCCTTGGTTTTAAATCCTAGTCTTGGGTCGTTACGACGGGTTTCGCAGGAGGTTATCCCACAACAACCTCCTCGCTCGCCATGAAGCTTCTTAGCTGGAACTGCAGGGGTCTGGGTCATCCCCTGACAGTTCAAGCAGCTCGTAATTTGATCCGTAAGCTTAAGCCCGATATTTGCTTCTTTATGGAGACCAAACGTACTGTTCTGCAGGTTTCTCGGTTTGGGTCTTCTTTGGGTTTCAAACATCATTATGGTGTGGATTGTAACGATAGATCTGGTGGCTTATGGATTGGTTGGCATAATGATATTCTGCTTGAGGTGTGTGAACTGAATGCGAACTTCATTGTTTTACAGGTTCATGATTCTGTGCGGGGGAATTGGTTCATCATTTTCATGTATGGTTCTCCCTGCATTCTAGCTCGGGGCCAAGTATGGAGTAATATAGAAACCAAATTTCAGAACTTTCAAAAGCCATTTATTATCATGGGGGATCTTAATCAGGTTCGAGGTTGGGCCGAAAAACTCAATTCACATAAAAGATTCATTTCTGGAGCATCGGCTTTTAATGATTTAATCTTTCGCAATCGGTTGGTGGATCTTCCTTCTCAAGAGGTGTGGTATACTTGGTGTAGGGGTGGGCGCGGGTCGGTTGCGGCCACAGAACCTTCAATCCGCCATCCGTCCGCCAGATTGGCGGATTGGAGAAAATCAATCTGCATCCGTTCGCCAATCCGGCGGATGTGGATTGAGCGGATTGGCGGTTTGGCGGATGGATGCGAATCGGTTTGGCGGTTTAAAATTTTATAAATTTTTAACATAATTCAACTTGTGCACTTCCTAAAAAAAAAAAAAAGAGAAAAAAGTATTACAGTTAATGACTTAAAAAAATATTACAATCACTGCATGCCTCATTCAAAGCAAGAAAGTTTGAAACTTTAAAAAATCACTGCATGCCTCATCCACATACTACAATCACAGCATGCCGCATCTACATAAAATATTACAATCTGTGGTTCTTAAAATATAAAAACAATTCAAATCACCAAAACCATGAACATAGTAGTAGTATAGATTGTATGTCTCTGTATTGTTACATCTATATCTATTTTTGAAAACAAAAATCAACCAGCATATATCATATTATCTATTTATTATTTTTAGAGATAGATTTAAAAACCAAAAAATATAGATAAATAATACGTTTATTTTTTTCAATTCAAAAAAGATATTCATGTTGAAAACTTTTTTTCAATCGAATATTTAAACTATTTTTTAATTGAAAACACAAACAGAATATTTAAACAAATTGAAAGCACAAAGTCTTATAAATTACTAGAGGTGTTCGCGGTTTGGCGGTTCGGTTGCGGCCAAAGGAATCTCAAATCCGTCATCCGTCCGCCAGATTGGCGGATTGGAGAAAATCAATCCGCAACCGTCCGCTCATCATCATGCATCCGTCCAAAATGCGGCGGATCGGTTCGGTTTGGTCGGTTTTGGTGGATCGGTATATCCGCTGCTCACCCCTAACTTGGTGTAATAATCGCAAGGAGACTGAAGCGATTTATGAGCGATTGGATAGGGTCCTAGCTTCATCTAGTTGGACAGCTCTTTTCTCACAATTTTCACTTGTAACATTGCCTATTCACCGGTCTGATCATAGTCCGTTATTCCTTGACACCAGCAGAATAGAATCTTTCGGACCGAAATGGGGCAGATTTGAGGCAGTTTGGTTAGCAGATCCGTCCACTCAGGATATTATCCAAAAAATTTGGCAAAAACCCATTCCCGATGTTGCTTCTTGTGTTCAGCGGCAGGCCTTTGTTTACCGACATTTGAAAAATTGGAATACTTTGTCATATAGGAGTCTCCAAGGTCAAATTGACGACATTCACGCTCGCCTACGCCAGGTCCAAGGGTCGCTACCAAATCTGGGATTACATTCTACTGAACAGGAGCTGCGGTTACATCTTGATATTTTGTTACAGAAGCAGGAGATTTATTGGGCTCAGCGCTCTAAACAACATTGGCTGTCTTTGGGGGATCGCAACACCAAATTCTTTCACCGGATGGCATCCTGGAGACGGAGTCGGAATCGCATTGCTCTCATCCAAGATCACGATGGCCATGTTCTCACTCAGCCCCAGGATATCCAAATGGCTTTTGTCGCGCATTTTAAGCAACTTTTTTCATCGCCATCGGTCTCACACATTGATTCAGGTTCATTTCCCTCTCATTTTAATTTACTTAGTGTCATTAATACTCAATTGACTCCTTATCATTCTACCTTTTTGGAACAACCACTTTCCGCTGAGGAGATACATAAGGCGGTCTTTCAATTGGGAAAGTTTAAGGCTCCGGGCCCAGATGGGTTTATAGCTGGTTTTTATCAAAAATATTGGTCAATTGTGGGATCATCCGTGACTGAGGCTGTGTTGGGATTTCTCACTACGAGCTCCTTATTTAAACTGATCAACAAAACTTTTATTTGCCTTATTCCCAAAACGAAGAGTCCATTGACGGTTCATGACTATAGGCCTATCAGTTTATGCAATGTGCTTTACAAAATAGGCGCTAAAGTTCTGGCTAATAGACTTAGTCTAGTGCTACCGGATTTACTTGCCGATAATCAGTGTGCTTTCTTGAAGGGTCGAATTATCTCCGATAATATTTTGTTGGCCCATGAAGTTATTGAACATATTAAAAAGCGTAACAAACAGGGGGGTTTGTCCTCTTTTGGATTAAAGTTGGATATGAATAAAGCTTACGATAGAGTGAGTTGGGCTTTCCTTGAGGCGGTTATGGCTAAAATGGGTTTCTCACCTAAGTGGATTCAATTAATCTCTCAATGCGTATCTACTGTTCAATTTGCTGTTTTGGTTAATGGCACCCCGTTGGGATTTTTTGAACCTGCTGCGGGTCTGCGGCAAGGCGACCCCCTTTCGCCGTATTTATTTTTATTGGTGATGCACGTCTTTTCGGAAGGATTTGCGCATTTGGCGTCTCTCAACATATGCTGTGGTATTGCTATTAGTCGGCAGTTGCCTCCCATTTCACATTTGCTCTTTGCTGATGATTGTTTTATATTCCTCAACTATAAGCCAGATGAAGTTTGGTGCTTCCATTGGTTTTTAAATGCTTTTCGTCACTATTTCGGGCTGCGTATAAATTTTCATAAATCGGAGCTATATCTTAGTCCCAATTTTTCACATTTGGCTAGGGACTGGCTGGTTTCTCTTTTTGGAGTTAAAGTTGTCCCAAAACCCGGAATCTATTTGGGGGCTAATTTGGGTTTCTCCGGGCGTACAAAGCCGGACATATTTAATTCAATTTTGAGTAAAGTTAGTCATAAGTTACAAGGCTGGAAGTGTGATTTTTTAAATTTTGCAGGCCGGGGTATTTTGGCAAAACATGTCCTTCAATCCATTCCGGTGTACCTTATGACTGTTTTTCGCATGCTTGAATCGTTTCAGCATAAGCTCACGTCTCTTATTCGTCAATTTCTTTGGGCTTCTTCCCGGGGTAAAGGGATATCTTGGAAAAAATGGACATATCTGTGTCTACCTAAAGATTGGGGCGGATTGGGTTTTCGCAATCTTACGTGTTTTAACCAAGCTTTGCTAGCTAAGCAAGCATGGCGGATTCTCTCATGTCCCAATTTACTACTTTCGCGAGTGTTGCTTGGTAAATATTGTCAACGGCGTTCTTTTCTTGACATTCGCCCATTTTCGTCCTCTTCATGGGGATGGCGGAGTATTTTATGGGGCCGTTCGTTACTTGCCTCGGGGCTTCAATGGGTAGTGGGAAACGGACAACGTATTAACCCATTTGAGGATCAATGGATTCTGATTGTTTCAAATCCTTGTAGAGGCCGAGGTTGGAGTGCTATTTGTCCTGGGTTGAGGGTTGCACATTTCATAAATCCCTTGCTTCGTTCTTGGCGTATTGAGTTATTGAAATTGTTTTTTCCTGCACATGTTCTCTCTTATATTTTATCCATGCACATTCCTCAAGTTGATATTGAGGACAAAATGGTGTGGGGCCCGACCAAAAGTGGTGAGTATTCAGTCAAATTGAGTTATAGGCAAGCGTTGATCCGACAATTTCCCGACCATTCTAGGTCTGATCCAGATTGGCAATTTTGGAAACGATTATGGCAGCTCAAGATCCCTTCTAAATGGACCTTGTTTGTGTGGAAATGCTTACATAATATTCTTCCGGTTAAAACCGAATTAAAGAAAAGGGAGATGCCTATTGATCCCATGTGTTCCAGGTGTTTTCAGCATGCAGAATCCCTTGAACATCTATTTTTTGATTGCCCCATTTCACAACGAATTTGGCGTGGGTAGACTTTGGGTTTAGATTTTGGGGTGGGAAGACCTCTATCCTTTTTCTCATGGTTTCAAGGCTGGGTGCAACAAGTTCATGACTCGGAGATTGTAATACACTCTATTGCCTTATTATGGGCCATTTGGCTGCAACGTAACTCTATAGAATTTCATGGAGTTGACGTGTCCATCGAACGATCGATCATGTTTGCCTCCGAGTTACTAACAGTATTTCTTTCACCGCTGCACAATGTTCCCTATAAGATTTCTCACTCTAGTCTTTCTCCTCAATCCAGTTTTGTTACACAGGTTATTTTGCAGACTGCTAAGCCATGTATTGCTGCTGGTCCGCGTATGCGTATTGTGGTGGATGGCTCTTGGGTTGCTGTTGGTGAGCGAACTGGTCTGGCGTGGGTCTGCTTTGATTCTGATGACCACCGAGTCTATGAGGAAGCTATTTTGGGACCTTCAATGTTCTCTCCTCAACAAGTCGAAGCAGTTGCTGTTCTCCATGCTCTGCGTTGGGCAGTTCATTCCGGCATCAATCATCTGCTTCTTCAAACAGATTGCCTAGTCCTTATTCTACTGCTCCACCATCATGATCAAGAATCCGATTGGAGTCTCCAATCCATTCTAGCTGATATTTTGTCTTTGTGTAAATCTTTTTATCATGTTGTATTACAAAAAGTGGACCGGGATGTGGTTCACGCTGCTCATCAACTTGCTACTGATGTAAGACTTTTTGCTTAGTTAATGTTATATTGCTGTGTTATCCTCAAAAAATAAAAAAAATAA
This sequence comes from Camellia japonica, assembly GCA_030407325.1. NCBI lineage: Eukaryota > Viridiplantae > Streptophyta > Magnoliopsida > Ericales > Theaceae > Camellia > Camellia japonica. The sequence goes on along the minus strand of JAPPVO010000032.1, from coordinate 9,140,317 downwards.
TAAACAAAATTATTATATATTTATTTAATATTTTTACTATTTAATTTTAGGGATATTTACCAATAAATCCCATCCCACAAACAGTTGCACCATTTGGTCCCATCATTGTGTCTGTTGCTCTGATTGGTCCTATCAGTGAGAGAATATAGTCTTGTTGATCCTTTTTTCCTTATTTGCTAATATGTATTGGTCCGTTATACCCTTTTTTCACGTGGGTTTTTTTCTTTTCTTTTCGGTGGGTTTTCTTCTGTATATGGAAGTGCAATATGTTCCTTTTCATTGTGTTAGGGTTTTGCTAGCTGATGTGACGGTGTGTTCTGCTCATTGGTGTGTCTGTGGACAGACTGTGGTTCCAGTTTTGCCGACAGTAAGACTCGTGTGTTGCAGGTATTGTTCTGTTTCGTGTTGATCCGTTTTTTCGTCTCAGTTGTGTGTCTACCTTACTCGCTGTGTGTTGGTGCTGGGCACATTTGTATTGAATATGTTCGACTGGTTATTCAGATGACACATTATGCGATTTGTACACCCACGATGTGTTGATCCATTGCTGATTTGATGTTCATTTGTTACACATTGTTGGTTTTTAGGTAAGGCACGGGGTGTGGGTGGGTTGTTCACACCTATTCGTATGCAACATCCTACTGCGATGCATTCACTGTAATATGAAACACTCAACATTATTAGCTTTGTCTTATTGTGTAATTTATACGATTTATACACATACTATGTGTTTTTAATGTTCATTTGACACACATGGCTGGGTTTCTGGTTTAGTCACGGGGTGTGGGTGGGTTGTTTACACATATTTCGTATGCAACAGTCTACTGCGATGCATTCACTGTTATTTGAAACACTCAACATTAGTGATCGTGTGTTGCAGGTATTGTTATGTGTCGTGTTGATCTTTTTTCCCACCTGCGTTGTGTGTATAGCTTATTCGTTGTGTGTTGATGTTCCACATAATGTTTATAATAATATCGTTGTTCCTCCTTTGTATGGGCCTGTGAACATTGCTGATTTGATGTGCGTTTGACACACATGGCTGGGCTTTCATATGAAACACTTTGTCACATTGTTTGCATATTGTAGGGATGGACGCTCATGTTATGTTGGTGTGTTGTTACCGTAATACGAACGCCGTCATGAAGTTGCAATTTCCATTTCGATTTGATGATTTGGTTAATTATGTCCACCAAAATTTTGATGGCCTCACAGATGATGATGTGTGTTTATTTTTCAAGATTCCGGGATACAACAATTTCAAATTACAAAATGATATCGATATGGAAAACATGGTATCCCTTGCACGGTCTTTTCGTTTAGGACATATTGACATCGTAATTGAAACTCGATGCATGCAAAGTTCAAACGGTTTTGGTGACGCAAATCGGAAACCATGTGATGTTACATTCAGTAGACCGAGGGAAGTATATGAGTCGGACGATGACGATGAACAAGATGATTTACTTCCCAATTTTTGTCCTCATGCTGACAAAGTTTACATGTCTGCTCAATGGGCTAATGGTATCACACATGTGGGTCAAAGTTTTGAAGGCGGGGCTGCTGAATTCCGTAATGTTCTTCGTAAGTATGCAGTTGAATGTGGGTTCCGGTTCGAGTATCTAAAGAACGACTCCGTTCGGATTACAGCCGTTTGCACGATGAGGGAATCAACAGGATGTATGTGGTCTATACATGCAAGAGTCCTTCATGCTGATGAGTTTTTTTACATTCGTAAGTGGAACGCGGAGCACATTTGCGGTGTTGCTGTTCGGACACCCAAAAACCCGAGGGCAGGGTCTGATTTAGTGTCCGATGTTGTCTCTGAGCGAGTACGTGACAAACCACTCACACGACCATCCGATGTTGTTTATGACTTGAAAAAATATTATGGATTAGAGATAAGCTACCGAGTAGCATGGTTGGGAGTTGAGAAAGCAAGGGGCGAGATGTTCGGTGCACATTCCATTTCGTTCGATCAATTACGGTGGTATAGTAATGTTGTTATGGAAAACAATCCGGGCAGTTACATTAACATTGATTACGATGACCAAAATCACCGGTTTGGACGATATTTTATTTCATTCAAAGCATGCATCGATGGGTTCAATAATTGTCGCCCTTTACTATTCCTCGACGGTACCTTCTTGAAGGGGAAATTCAAAGGCACCTTGCTAGCTGCTACTGCAAAGGATGGCAATCAAGGTTATGCCTTTTCTTAGCACACACACTATTGTTGTTTTTTTTTTTTTTTCAAATAAATAACACTATGATGTTTGCGTCATACCCAGCTGCTAAACCCACTGTTAATTATGCACACAGGTTTATTCCCATTAGCAATTGCAATTGTCGACTCGGAGAACACAACTAATTGGGCTTGGTTTTTGGAACACCTCGCGAACGTGGTCAAAACGGACAGGACGCTCACATTTATTTCAGACCGACACACAGGACTTCTCGAATCAATTCCGATCAAATTTCCATCTGCCCACCACGCTTTCTGCTTGCAACATTTGCAACGAAACTTGCAAGACAAGATGCGATACACCAACAAGATGCACCGATTCGGATTGCTAAGTAAATTTTGTGCATGCGCTTACGCACCGACCGTAACAGCATTCAACTCCAGCTTAGAAAGCTTCAAGACATCGGGCAGACAAGTGGCAACGGGTTTTCTGAAAGACTTACCTCCGGCGTATTGGGCAAATGCCTACTTTCGGTACGCACCTGATCATTACTATATTCCACCAAATTAGTTTCATACATTTGTTCTGCTTAATGCATTTATCCTTCATAATTACATGTAACTATTTATTACATGTTTTCATCTTTGTGTCTGTAAGGGTGACCGGTTTGGTGAGATGTGTTCCAACGCCGCTGAGTCATTCAACTCATGGATTCGTGAGGCACGACACCTCCCAATCACGAAGATGGTTGACAGCATTAGAACGAAAATTATGGACCAAATGTCAAAACGCCGACGCAAGGCAGACGCAAGGCAGCCGCATGGCCTGGAGTTCTTTGTCCGAAAATCGAGTCTCGGTTGGTCAAAGCTTACAACAAAGGCAGGGCATGGCTTGTAAGCCAATCAAATGACGATGTGTACGAGGTCCATTCATACTCATCAGTACTTGTGGATGTTGGCAGGCGGACGTGTTCGTGCTTTCAGTGGCAGATAAAACGAATTCCATGTGCACACGCATTGGTTGCAATCCGAAACAGCGGACGAGATCTGTATGACTTGGTTGAACCATATTACCATGTGTCCGAATATCGATCCACATACTCATCAAGCATAACCCCAATACCAACTGTTGAGAAACCTCCGCTCAACACCGAAGATTTTGTCATACACCCACCAGTTGTGAAACGACCACCTAGAAGGCCAAAGAAAAAACGAATTATGTCTCGAGTTGAAGAAACACAGCAAATTAGATGCGGACGTTGTCAACGCATGGGGCACCACAACAGGAAGACATGTAAAGAACCCATTTAGCCGTCACTGCATGCAAGATTTATGGTTAATGTTTTCATTCATAAGTTTGACATTGTTATTTTTCTTTTCCCCCAAAGTAAATAAGTGTGTGTGAACACACCGGACATCCCGTACTACTATCGTTGCTGTTATTACATATTAGTATCACTTTCAGTAGATAGTCGTCTTCATTACGTAAGTCGGCCAAATAATTTGGGTCCTTCCCCTTATTAAACATTTTCGTTACCATTGCTATTATTACATATTACTATTGCTTTCAGTACATAGTCGTCTTAATTATGTAAGTCGGCCAAATAATTTGGGTCGTTCCCCATATTAAACAGTTTTCGTTATTAAGTAAGTGCTACGTATCGTATTTTATTCGTTAATAATTTGGTTACATCGATGGCATTGACATGAATTGTGATCCCATTTAAACCCAATTTCCCAAAACAAAAAAATATGTTAGCAACGTCTCACATGCATCATCACACACATTCACCCAACCACCCCATACGTTGAACAAAACCACCACACGAATAATGAAAATGTGCTCCATTTGAAAATGTGCTCCATTTGCAACTCATAAGTATTCATAACACAGACTCACATAACCACCCTATACCTGCAACATACACAAATACCTACCCACCCTACACGTGGAACAAAACCAACCCACAAATTTTGTGTAAGCACACAGAATGATGACGTTCAACTTATCAAACCACTGAACTACGCACCATACAAACACACTGTCAAACATTCTCACCAGCCAAAAAATATGTCATACCAACTCCATAACAAACAGATTGCCCATGCATATATCACAAGTCACAAAAAAAAAAAACACAACACATTTACAGAAACCCCACATCATATTTATTACGAAATTAATATTGTTCACGTACGTTCACAAAAACCAAAACACCATGCACATACCAATAGCTAATCAAAAATATATAACTGTACGCTATTGTTTTCAACATGTGCCCAAAAACCATGCATATACCACTAGCTAATCAAAAATATATAACTGTACGCTGTTTGTTTTCCACATGTGCCCAAAGAACATGCACATACCACTGCCTAACCAAAAATATATAACTGTACGCTGTATGTTTTCATATGTGCTTCAAAGTTAACATTCAGTTGGAATGTTTAAGACCCCTGCTGATGTCGTTGACAAATCCTTTCACCATGTTTGCTCTCAACACGATCCCATTTGTACCTTGCAATGATCGCGCTACATCAACATGGTGCACGTACTGCCTCATCACCGCGCAAACAATAACCGCACAATCCAGCCTGCGTTGGGAAAACAATAAATGAATAAAATTCCATTCAAACAACAACCGTCACACCAAACCCACTACCTCATTCTCAATGGCTTGCACCAACGTCCCTAAAGCCAGTTGGTGTGTTCATTCGATAAGCTTGCGTAACTGTGTGTACTTGTTGGTCAGCCAGTTGGTCTTCTAACATCGAAATTGTTTGCCGTAATTCCTTGTTCTCATTTTCAAGTTTTCGTATCTCGTCATCTTTAACCTTCACAACACAACCGAACCCACCAACAATGTTAACGGCTTGCATTTCCATCTTACTCTTCAAACTAACTACTTCATCCTCCAGCTTTGAGATTGTCCCCTCGTTTGCCTTGTTCTTCAATTCCATATCTGCCATACACTTCAAAGCATTCTCCAATTCCGTTAAACCAGCCACCTCATTCACTGCATCACGTACCACGCTGCCCACATCTTTCCCTTTCACCCCCACGCCATCCACCACCTCATGCGTCACACGTTGCATCCCATCACCAGATCCGACAACCACATCCTTTACTCCATCGTCACGACGGCCAACTTCTTGCTCGCCTGTTGCCAAAATTTCACGTTCATACTCCAACGACTTCATTCTGTCAATACGTACCTGCCAATCATACAAAACAAAACACAAACCAATCAACACAATATTCACACACCCCTCGTCCAATAACAGTTATGAACAAAAATTACACATTAGTATGCAGGTACTACACCTGGAATTTGCCAGGTGTTGATAAATCCAAACCCCGTATCCGGGTAACTAACGCGACAATGTCCCATCTCATAAATCTTGGGAACATACTCTCCGTTTCAGGTTTCACCAGCGTCGAATGTTCACAAATCCAATACTGCGTTCCAAAAAACAAAATTCTGTTAAACCAACCATTATTTAAACAACATACATATTATAAAACAGTTTATAAATTTGCAAAACAAAATACAATTGGCATACCAGTAACGCGACAACACACCCAGTGACCTTCTCCGGCGTCTGATGAAAATCTTTGATTGAACCCATCAACATTTGTAGGATTGCACCAGTCCAATCGTATAAACGTACGGTATTCAGATCATCGATGTATCGAACGAACGCCCAGCTTATCGTCTCCCCAGAATTAGCAAAAAACATCTTCCCACACATTTACAGTGTCAACAACTTCGCTGCGTCCTCCTCGTCAACCCTTCTTCGCCCGGCCACGGCTTCTTCGAACAAATTCTTCACGAGCTTCGACGTTATCCTCACAGTGTTGTGACCCCTCCGCTGAATGAAATCTGATGTCATCCTTTGACAAGGAGACAGATCAATATGCTTAGTACCACACTGAATCCCAAACAGGAGTCTAACATCACTCCTATACAGCTTCACAGAATTTCTACCAATGTTGAATGCATCACTCTGTGCATCATACGTACGTATGATTTTCAAAATCGCATCGTCATACTTTCTGAATTCATTGTGATTCAGCTTGTTAATTCGGATTGCCTCAACCATGATCCAAAATGGAGTCCTCTTCAACTGTTCAAAGTGACCAGCCCTCAAAGAAGATGTTGTCACCAGCTTCACGATCCCAGCGATGTTGGAGCGGAAGTTAATCCTTGTGGGTGCAGTGCGTGACGGCCCTGCAGCCGTTTTGTTAACTTGTTCACGAGCATCCTGCTGATTTGTCTTCGATTGCTTAAACAGTATGCGTCCCTGCATGTTAACGCCCAGCTTGTTCGATTTTGCCACGAATACACCTTCAAGACGCTTCCGTTCACAAGACCGCGTCCATGGACTTCTGTTATCATCACCATCTACATTATCACAAAAACCGCATTAGTTACGTTGCATACACCCAAACACCAACCCAACATACACACAAAACCAACAACACTGAACACCTATAATCACAATCATAACTCAAAAGCTGAAACAAAATAACTCAATCACAACTACCACTAACATGCAACTCACAATAACAAACATAAAATCACCACAGTTAAAAGCATGATCTGTGACAGAAACATTTATCATCACTAATATCACCCCAGACGAACACAACTTATTCAATCAAACCACCCACATACCAAACATTACACCCTGTGTTACATGTTCAACACATGCAATCACCAACAAGTAATGGCAAAGTAAAAAATAAAAAAAATTACACCCCAACACTATTAAAATCACAAAAAACAACATAACCGACTGATTCGGAATATCACACAAAAAACACCACACCACACACACAATCATTCAAACCCACAGCTACAAAAGAAGCCAACAAAACCACACACACCCAACATTGTCACACACAGTAAACGACTCACAAAAACCCAAAAATGACTCACAAAAAGACCAAACCCACAAACACCCAAACCCTCCATTCTTCACAAACACAAATCGACTGCTTCGGAACATGACATAAAAATCACCACACCACACACACAATCATTCAAACCCAAAAACAACTCATAAACAAGAACAAACCCACAAACACCCAAATCCCCCATTATTCACACTCACAAAAACGACTGCTTCGGAACATCACAAAAACCACCAAACGACACCCACAACCATTCACCCTCCTAAGGAACATGACGAAAAGGAAAACCACAACAACATTGGTGACACGTACCTTTTGCAGACATCGTTCCACTCCAACTGAGAAATACCAACGTCTCCTTCAAATCGTCTCCACACAGATCGCAATTGTCGAACAAATTCAATAGACAGGAATTAGGGTTCCCCAAAAATGCTTAAATGGGTTTATGTCATATAACGTATTGCGGACACCGTTTGTGTAACGGGTCGGGTCGAAAGGTGTGTCACGTGCTTCAGCCTCCCAAACGTAAGAAAGTACAAAAAGCATTAGTGTACTTTCCAGTTTCGTGGCACCCACCAAACACAATCAACCTGACACGTGCCAATTTAATTGCAAATTATTCAGGCGTTAAACATTAAATACAAAATGGTATTTATGTCATTTGACAATACAAAGGACCAAATAGATCATAAGAATATATATTAGGACCAAATGGAACACAATCTCAACATTTAGGATTTATTGGTAACTTTCCCTTAATTTTAATTGATTTAATATCTTTATTAAAGACAGTGCATATGTCATGCTAGGACATAATATATGAATGCACACGGAACAGTGTAATAAAATTGGGGTGTTTGGGAAAGAATTTTGATAGTTTTTTGGGTTAAAATTTAAAAAAATAAAATAAAATAAGTTAAACAGTTAGTAAGACAGAATATCATATCAAATTTATAATCATTTCACTTTTTTCTTTTATAAATATCACATCTAATTTCAAAAGAAGAATTCAACCTTATTTCCAAACACAAATATTTTAACATATTAAAATAACAAAAAACTAAGATAATCTAATAAAATAGCCAACTTCCCAAAGGAGGACAATGTTTGATTTAGGTAAGAATTTCTGATACGGCATGAACAATACACAGAATTACCAATTTAGCAACCAATGGTGAGGATTTCCATGATTTTCGTGTAGTAAGAATTTCATGGTTTTCTTACAAAGCAGATATTACATTATTCCAGTATCTTATTTGCAATTTACAAACTCATTCATGCCAAGTCACAATGCTTAGAAAGAAATGCCAAAAGAGAAATTTCATTAAATGGAGTTGGACAAAGTTAAGATAACCAACAAATTTATATAACATCTTTATGGGCACACCAACATTCCACAGACATCCAAAACGTAATTGCTTCATTCTTGGCTCAGTCAGTGAGCGGCACAATTGTCGTCCTCACTTTTTTCTTATTGATTGACAGAAAACAGAAAATGACCCTTTAAATTCATCTGGAAGAGGGAGCGCTAACGGAGGGAGTATACTGAAGTGCCTAGTCTTGATTCCTGCTGACAATGGAAGTGCCAGTGCTGGCTGTTGCTTGTTAAGGCCTTCAATGATGAACGAGAATGCCCCAAACGTGAGGCAGCTCTGCAAAAGGGCCTGCGGTGCACCTAAAAAACATAAATGGCACAAACAATGCTCAATTAACAGAGTCATGTACCCCCAAACACATAAAAGTATCCATATATGCAAAGTGCACTTTCTGTTTCTTATAGCATTTGTATTCTACTTAGATAAAATACCGATCAGTCCCTCCAACTCTTTCCCCCCACTATTCTTTATTTTTCTCTCACACTTTCAGTAGAATAAGTTTACAGCGTTAACATACCCGACCTCATCCTACCTCCACAAATTCAAACTGGAACCTTTATGCTCAATTGCTATTTTATGCAAGTCAATTCATGGTTAGAAAACTGGCCTGCCAGCCAATCATTCTAAAGTAAAATGTGCATTTAGGAACTTAAACTACAGGAGCAATTAATTGATAAGCAAAAGTACAACAAAATAGCTGGGCGACTTGGTGATTGGAAGCCAAAAAGAAGAATTGGAAATTTGGAAGTAATTGCAAATTTACATTAATAAAGGTATCAAGTACCTGGGAAACTTAAAGCAAGACCAGTGCAACATCCGGCAACTCCTGCATTAATGACTGAAGGGGGAAAAAAAAAATCAAACACCAAAAAATCATTAAAAATGAAAAATCATGTAGAGTGTCAGGACTACAATTGAGATTTCATACCATCATCCTTCCCTCGCAGCCTCTTCAAAAAGCAGACAACCAAACTGTGTACTCCAGACAAAACTGCAAATGTCTGATAGAAGGGAAAGGTAAATAAAAAGACCTAATTTTTGTAAGCAATATACGCCTATAAAAACTACATCAACGGGTATTAAGAGTTGAAACTACTCCATCAACTTCATTTTTCGAATCAAATTTCTTGTAGATTATAGGATCTCTTGTACCTTGGCAGAAGATCCTGCCTCCGCGAAGGATCCTTTAAACCCTTTCTTCTTAATCAATCCTGAACCTGATACAAACACAAAAGAAATTCATCAACACACCTGCTAAATCACACAGAATATTATAAACATGTTTCCACAGAAGGATAGTTCCAAAAAATTTTTTAAAATTTTTTTTTTTGGAAAGATAGTTCCAATTTAACACTGAACTATTTATTAAAGTTCAAAATTACTCCCAAGGAAGGCTTAAACACGATTGGTAATCAATGAATTAATACTATTATCTGATTTCACAATTATGCCTCAACCAAACACTCCAAATGATTCAAAATGGGTAATTTAGAACCTACTCACAAAGGGTACAATCTTCAATCTTCTAACAAAATTCACAATGTTCAGTAAAGGATGACAATACAATAACTAACTCATTCTATCGAAGGTGAAAAATTAAATGTGTAAACTATCCTACCCGCAAGTAAACATTCGAAGAGAAGGGTGTGATTCATCACAACATCAACAAAATCTTACTGAACCTTATTTTAACCCCCATGCAACAGGAAAAATAGACATTTATACAGCACAAGCTTCCATTACTTAAAAGATATGAATTTAAATGCTTAAATAATCCTTTGTCCTTAATGCCTTCATTGTCTCTCCCAACAAAACTGAATAGTGCATAACATATCACTTCATCTATATGTAAGCAGACATCCATTGACATCATCTATAAGATCAAATTAACCATAAAATTATTTTATGACATTATTTATGCTTCAATTCTGCAACGAACTGCAACCCTACAAAAGTAATAAATTAAGTGTTCACTAAATGGCATGACAAAACAAACAGGGGTGCCAAACCCAACATTGTTGTATGAGCTAGTATTTCACCTGGCAAGCTTATATGAAATATTTAATCACCACCACATAAACTCAAACCCATTTTGAGAATTACAACCCAGAAACATTATCTAACCCCAAACCCCACAAATTTCACTTCGTACATAGTTACATTCATTACAATTTTCCCCATGAAGTACATAAACCATAAGGCTACAATAAAAATTCAGTGAATCGTGACAAATCCCTAAATCAAAATCACCACAAAACAAGCCTCTAATTTCAATCTCAGTAAGAAAGTAATAACATAGAATTCAAGAGAGAGATATGACCGTAGCCGAAAACGGAGCCCATGAAAGCGCCGGCAACGGAGTCGCCGGCGAACCTGAGGAGGCAAACGAGAGGAGGACCGGGGCTCATTGCGTCCAAAGTAAAATTAAGGTTAGGGTTAGGGTTAGGGTTAGGGTTAGGGCCAGGGGTAGAGCCACTGTTGTCGAGTTCTGGGTCAGTATCGGAGGTTGGAGAATCCGCCATAGTCGCCGTTTTGCAAAGTCTGTATATGCCCTAATATGCTATATGTATTTATTAGGGTAAACTGCTCAGTCTCTCACCTCTTGCTTTCGCAGCTTGATATTTTCGATATATATATATATACAAGAATATATCGGTTGTTATTCTCAAGAAACGACGTCGTTTTCATTCTCCACTTCCAGAATAATTATTTTTGGGTAAATTACACAGACCATCCCTGAAGTTTGAAAAAATATAATAAGCCACATAAATTTAACATAATTGCACTTTTCTTTTTGTTATCCTAACTCAAGTATCACCAAAGTTGGATTAGAAAAGTTTCCATTACTCAAAAATGATTGAGCAGTATCTAAGCTTTCAGAATGTGCACACAATCACTCCAAATGTATCTTTATTATCAACAAGAAATGGATGAAAGAAACAACAAACACACACACACACACAAACAAAAAAATAACTTTCAATCTCATAAAAATACCACAAATAAATAAAAAATACAAAGTTATAAATTGTATTATGCTTGGACCCAAGTAGGGTCTGATGCAAGCTGTGATGTTCAACTCAGTAATGATCTTGATATATGGCTCCGAATTCTGCTCTCCATGCCTGGTCATCGTCCTGCAGTGGGCTAGTGTTGTGTGCTACATCATAATCCTCCCTATATAGAGGTCGCAATGCAGATTCTGGCAATCGGCTCTCTGCAAGGTATTGCTTCATTGTGATCATCTCCATCTTGTGCTTTCTTTTGAGTTTCTCCACTTGATCTTTTAGCTTATCATTCTCTTCCTGAACAATTGCAACATTCTCCTGGTAGACAAAGATAAAGAAATAGCAAAGACAAGCACATCAAACACATTCACTGTCATGCCCTTTTTTTTTAAAAGACATTTTACATATTAAGGCTATCTTCAGATACCAAAAAATTTATGGTAATTAAGCACTATACCTCTGCCACTGAAGCTACTTCCTCAGCTTCTTTCAGCCTAACAAGGAGTTCTCCGGCAGCTTGAACAGCTTCTGCAGTGTCCCTAAGTTGAATTTTGAGGTTTCTGTTCTCCTTTTTCAATAATTCCATCTCCCTTGCCCTCTCAACTCTAAGGGCTGAAAGTTCTGCTTCCAAGGATTTTGCAAAACGAGAGCCACGACCCTTAGCTCCTGCTTTCGCAGCAGCCTTTTTCAGCTCTGCTATCCCTTCCATAGTCAGCTGGTACTTTCCAACTAAATCGTTGTACTTTTCTTGTAGTTCGGAGTAGTGTTCGACCATTCTAGCATGCCCAATGACAGATCTTTGAAGTACTTCATCCAACTCCTCTGTACACTTCTTCTCTAATATCAGCTCCATCTCCACCTTTTCTGCACGCCGGCGGCTGGACTCAAGTTCGATTCTCAACTCATCAGTCAAAGAAATCCATTCACTTTCCATTTCCATCCATCTCTGTCTTTCTTTCTCAAGTTCTTCCTCATTGTTGCCTTGAGTGAATGCACCACTTTTTCTCAATTGGATTGATTGTAACAACAAAGAGGATCTCACTCTCTCAAAAGACTTTGTAGGAGTTCCTTCAGTAAATGACGGCAACTTGCTCCTTAAGCTTTGAATTTCATTGAGAAGTACTTCCTTCTCATTAATATCAAAGGATGTTTTCCTGTACTCGCTGCCCATCTCTTCCATGATTTCTTTTATTTCATATTTTTCGTTAATAATCTCATGGTTCTCACTATCATCCCATCTCAAAGGCTGAAAAAACCACCGGGAACAAAAAAGAACAAATGCAATCAGAACAACAGACAAGGCTTTATAGATGATTGCAGAAGAGAAGTTCCAGACAACTAACCTTTCTTTCATCCTTGGGTGCATGAAACTTTTGATTTTTGAGCTCATCAATTTGTATTATTTCATTATTCAAGTCCTCAGGATGAAGAGTATAACTATGCTCGAGGATAGAATTCTGTTTTCTGTCATGTTTGTATTGCTCCACCTGCAGAATTACAGGTTATTAATAATGTGATTATGTGAAATCCTGATTAAAGCTTCATCTCATTATAAAGAACAAGGTATTATACCAGAAGATTTAGCTGCTCAATTTTGGCTGCTTGTTTCATGCAAATGCTTTCCAGCTCCTTCTCTCTCCTGCTGGCTTCTGCCAAACCTTTCCCAGCATCCTGACAATGAAGAAATAAAACAGGTGAGCACATAGAGCAAAGGATGTAATAAACTTGCTTTCAAGGCATTAATAACTTGAATCTAGACTTACTTTAGGCACATAAGCAATCAATCCATTTGAATTCTCTGCACTATCCACTGAAGTCAATGCCTTCAAGCTATCCCGGACTTTGGTGGAGCCAGTCAATCCTCCTGTTCTCCGGCATGATGCACACAGAAAAGAAGTAGAAGATCCATATGTTGATGGTCTCTCTTCTGATAATGTTTGAAGTGAAGATTTGGCTCCGTCACCTGTTGGACATGGCTTCAATGCCAAATGCTCAAAAGAGAATGCAACTGAAGGTGTATCTGATGCTGAATTCTGCTGGTGAGAGTCAATAATCTGTAAGCCCCTCTGAAGGCTAGCAGCCAGGGACTCTGTGGGGCCTGGAAATATCTTGCTTGACCGCAAAGAGGATCGAATATCACTTCGTCTGTGTGACTGTCGTGATACATCTGAACCAAACTTGGAACTCTCTGACACAATATTCTGACTTGCCAGATGAGTTGATGATGCAAAGGTTATGCTTTTCCTATGGTTGTTTTGAAATTTTGGAGATTCAGACGACGTCGGATCTTGGAACACTGAAGACTGATGCAACGAACTGATTGAAATACTACTCCTGAATGCAGTATCTATGGTCTTTGAAGTGTGGGGCCCACCTGCAATGTCATCCACAGAAGCAAAGCTCTCCTCCTGTTGAAGTTCTGTGTGAGATTTGTCCAGACTAAATTCGTCAGCTTCACTTTCTTCTAGAGAGCTTCCATAATGGTCACTTGTCAATTCTGTGTCAGAACCACCTCCTTCTACAGAAGAAAACTGAATGCAGCTACTGCTTTCATAGGTGTCTTCTATTTTCTCTTCACCAGAACTGTGCACTTTGTCTAATTGAAGACGTAGTTCTCGTACATCATCATTATTAGCATATGCTTCATCCTTGGCATCATTATCTATGCGGGGTAGGATCAAGGAGCGATTAAGGCTCAATCTCAAATGATTCAAGCTCTCAAGTACACTTCTTCCAACTGAGTTACATGACTTTGCTCTTATGAGTTCTTCCTGCAATCAAGGGAGATACTCATCATCATCTTAGTTTAATCATCTTTGAAATGCCTCATCTAGAAAAGGTGGAATTACCTTCAATTGACGAATCTGGTCACTAAGGTCAACATCATCCTCTGAAATTTCATTTATTACTGGCTCATTGTGTATGGATTTTACTCGCTGTCCAAATCTGAGTGTGCTTAATGTTTCACAGCTACTGCTACATTCAAGATTGAACACAGATGACAATTGTTTCAGCATTAAAATAAATAAATAAATAAAGAACGTTGCAGATTTCAAGCGAGTCTCAATGGAATGGCATTAAGTTGATACACTAACTATGTTTCCTATATCTAACTATCTAAGTCCTTCGCCCCGAGTACTGCACAAATTCTTGTAAATTGACTATTAACTAGTGTTTCCACCAGGTCATCAGATGGGCCAGTTTCCCAAGGCCAGCCACCGTAGAATGACTGATTGAGTGGTTCTCAAACCACCCACAACACCAGCTTCTAGCATACACACTACATGTAACACCATGGTTTTTAAGTTCATGTCATTATTATCAAGCTTGTGCAAATATAACGCAGAGTGTTGGTTGAAGTTTAATTACTTGCTATCAGGACAGATGGCACAAATAACTGCAAGCTTGACATTTCCACCAAGTGATTCTTTCAACAAATTTGTCAAACTGGAGCTTCTGTAAGCAATATCTTGTGTTTTTCCTGACTGACCTCCTTCAGCAAGGATATTCACCAAGTGCCTGCACCAATTAAACAGAACCATAACTACAAAAAAGCAGCAGCAAAACTCAATCATGGGTATTCACTTGTAGATGGAGGGAACCACTAGTTAACTGTTAATGGTACAAAGTATTGGTTTAATTGGTTTTAATGCACATACATTCTAAATGCAACCAGACATAAGGTGTTGCCATGCCTGACAATTATATCCTTGACATAAAAAATAGCAAATAACAAATTCAAATCAGAACGTCATTGTCAGATTTCTTGAAGTAGACTAGAGTATGTGCTTGTGAATTATTGTTTTCCCAGCATTCAATCACTAGTAATATCTTGATAGAGTTCATTGCATCATACCCCAACTGTGATAGAGACTTCTTCACATTTTTTTCCTCCTTTACACACTGCCTACCATCATCATCAAGTTTACTTCGCTCCAGTCCTGCAAGATCAACAAGGCTGATTCTGCTTGTCTTTGAACTACCAAAACATTTTGATGATGTTCCCTGCAGCAAGCATTTTCCACAAAAGAAGAAAAAGAAAAAAGAAATAAAATTAGAGAGTATCAGAGAAAAATTCACTAAAGCACATGTAAATGCTACTAGGAACTAATAGAAAGATAATTAAATTGATGATAACAAATCTTCCTGCTCATGAAATTAGTTTCAATTTCCTGGCATAGTTAACTGAAAACAAATACACATGTTCAGTACCAACTAAATTAAATCTAGTCATTATGTGGGCCAAAATAACATGAGCTTCTCTCTATAGATAGTAATTGCCGTAGAAGTAAAAGAAGTATTAGTTCGCTTTTCAGCCAAAATGCTAAGAAAAAATATGAACTTTTTTTTGGGTGAATAAAAATATGAACTTATAATAACCCATAGTCTATGAAGCACGGATACTTCAAATAGGAAGACGTATCCGTATCGTATCCGTATCGGATACCGATACTCCTTGGATACTTACAGATACGTATCAGATACTTATTAAAAGTATCGGATACTTCTTAATTAATTTTTCATTAATTTTGAAGTATCAAATACTTAGTTTTGAAGTATTAGATGCTCCAAGTCACATATTCTCGGATACTTTTAATTAATTTTAAAGTATCAAATGCTCCAAGTCACATATTACTCCTTTTACGAAATTAGAATTATATAATTTATTGCAAACAAATATAATATAATTGCGAGGATAAATATAATATTTTTACAATACTTTGCTTAGTTTTTTTATAAAAATAACATAGTAAGCTAAAGTAATAGAATTCATCAAATTGACATATCTTCATTGTATCATGCATGTTCTCTATAACTACATAGAAGTAAGGATTAATAAGATAATATAACAATAGTAAAATTAAATATCAATAAATAAATAAGTAAATAAACTTGCATAGAATATTTTTTACTAGTGCAAAAAGAAAAAGCATAGAGTCAAGTTGTGGATTGTTTTGATATTATAATTGAGAGGGAGATTTATAATCTGGCTTTGGGCCGAGGAAGGAGCCGGACAGAAGATGGCCGAGCATGTTTGGGCCGAGCTAACTTGGGCCTGATCTGAGTGGGATTTGCTCGGTCGAGGCTCACCCCTGTTTAGGCCGAGCTAACTGGGGCTTCCTTTGTGATGATCTTCTTCGGTCCAGGCCTAGGTCTGAGGTCCAGGTCCCATGTTTGGACCGAGCTTCCCCGGATTTGGACTTGCTCGGCCGAGGCCTATTCCCGAGGTCTACTTAGTCGAGATGAGCGTCTGCTACCGGGTTTTGTGGGAGCATGATTAGCTCGGTGGGAAAAGTCTTCTGAATGCCAGTGTAACCTGTCTGGAACTCGGTCCTGCCGGAGTGCTACCGAGCTCAGCTGTTATGGAGCTCGGCGAGTGGAGCACTCGGGCACGTTACGCAGCACGGTCGTGGAAGGCCGAGGTGATTCCGCCGGGCTGCCGAGTTCCCGCTAATGTAGCCTGACGGTTGGGTTAGGTGGTGATTGCTGGATTTGTACTGACAGATGGGAGAGTAGCACCACGTGTCAAGAGACTAATGGGTGCAGAGTTGAGCGCAAAAAGTATATAAGCGTGACTGCGCCCCCATGCTGGGGATGGAACATCATTTGGTATAAACACTCAACTCTCTCCTCTCTCTCTATATCCCTGAGTGTGTGCTAACTTGACCGTCGGAGGGGTTTTCCGGCCGCACACCGCCGGGTAGCTCACCGCCGTTGTGTTCGCAGGTCGATTGGACAGACGAGGAGCTTGGACGAAAGAAGTACAGGCATTACCGAATATTTGCTCCCCGTACAATAATATTAACATATTAGACTTGATATTGAAATAAAATATTTGCAAGACCTATTGAAAATTTAAAAACTAAACTAGCTACTGCCTTAAATTAATACCTAATTCTTAAAGATTAGTATTTTGCATCATAAAGTTACTGTAGTTTCTCAACATTCTTGAGCTTATGTGTTCACTACTAATAATTTTTTTATTTTTTATTTTTTATTTTTTATTTTTTACAAACGTATCCTAGCCATACCCGTATCCTACTTTTTTAGGTTTTGCTGTATCGCCGTATCCGTATCGTATCGTATCGTATCGTATCGTATCTGTAGGAAATTAATGTATTGTATTATTGATTGATTGTATTCAATATCTTAATTTTACAAGACCAAATGACACTCCTTATATAGGAGATATTACAAACATCATCATAACCCATTAAACCCATTATATACCACTTACATATTATATATTTCCACTATCTACCAATATATATTTCCACTATCTACCACTATATACTAACCTAACACACTCACATAATATACTAACTCACTCACCTACCACACTAAGGTAGAGTAGGTGTGGAGTTTGTATTTTTACATTCAACAGCCCCCCTCAAACTCAAGGGGGTTAAGAACTAACCAACTTGAGTTTGGAGAGAGTAACAAAACAGGAAAAATAAGCTGACAAATAAAAGTAGATAGGAGACACTGTATGGTCGTGTCAGATCGTTGTAGAAGACAGTTTATGGGGTCATGTCGGACCGTTGTAGAAGATAGTTTATGGGGTCATGTCGGACCGTTGTAGAAAACAGTTTACTTGGTCATGTCGGACCGTTGTAGAAGACACTATAAACAGTTTACTGGGTCATGTTGGACCGTTGTAGAAAACAGTTTACTGGGTCATGTCGGACCGTTGTAGAAAACAGTTTACTGGGTCATGTCGGACCGTTGTAGAAGACACTATATGGCTGTGTCGAACCGTTGTAGCAGATAACCGAAATCAATGTCGGGACAGTTTTTCCGAGTCTTGTCGGACCCATATAAGAGCTAACCGGAATCAATGTCGGGACAGTTTACAGAGTCTTGTCGGACCCATATAGGAGCTAACCGGAATCAAAGTCGGGATAGTTTACCGAGTCTTGTCGGACCCATATAAGAGCTAACCGGAATCAATGTCGGGACAGTTTACAGAGTCGGACCCATATAAGAGCTAACCGGAATCAATGTCGGGACAGTTTACAGAGTCTTGTCGGACCCTTAAAAGTCGCACCCTCAAAAGGTGTGCCCAATCTTATCAAAAAGCGTGCCATCAAAAGGCGTGCCATCAAAAGGTGTGCCCGACAGCCATCAAAAGTCGAGCCATCAAAAGGCGCGCCGATTTGTCGTCTGGCGATGAGAGGCGCGTAAGGCGCGTGTCTGCCTTGCCTATTTAAACCAAGGCGAGGCTGCAGCTGATGCAGAACAAACCAGCTGAAAAAACTCTTAGAAACTCTTCGTTTTCTTGAGAGAGAGATTCTGTAACTCTATTGCCCAGAAAATGGCCTCTTCTTCCCGCCCCGTTACCCAGAACATAGCCTCTTCATCCCGTGGTCTTACTCTCTTTCCCGACCTCAACGAGGCCACAACCCAGAATATAGCCCTTGAACCTCAACCAAGCCCCCCTGGTTTTGCGCCTTTGAACTATCCGATGGTGGCAGTTGAGCAGATAATGGCTGCTCAATCTGATATTGAGGCCAATTATTATACATTGAGGTCTTGTGTTGAGACAATGACGGCGGTTAACAACCTGTCGCACCGGCTTCAGAGTAGAACAACTGAGGTGCAGCAGGTAAAAGCCAACTGGCTCTGCTCCAGCGCATGTATACGGATGCCCGAGCAGAGATATGTGTGCTGAAGGCAGAAAATAAGGAACTGAAGCGGAAGGCCACCGTGATGCTCAGATTTGGAGGGGCCGCCATATGTGACAGTTGAGGAGCAACGGGAAGTGAACGTGCTCGGCGGCGTGGGAAACACGGAGGCAGCACCGGCAAGAGACGCCCAAGACAAAGGCAAGAGGAAGCGAACAGCTGAAGAGGCGAAGAAGTGAGGTTGGTTGATGTGGTGGTTGTGGTTGATTTTTTTTTTTTTTTTGTGTAAAAATGTGATCGGGGTTGATCCCCGAGATGAATAAAATAAGGGAAGGTTTGGTGTGCAAATCGATATGGTATATATATATATATATATTTTTTTTAATGGAAAAAGAAAGATCGATAAAATCAAACCAACCGAACCACCAGAAATGGCATCATTGTTGTGCTTGTCGAAGAAGACATCCTGGTTGAAATGGCATCCTTGTTGGACCCCAAAAATAAGTTCATGTACAGGAAAATTGATGAAGGTTTCCAGCTTGTTCTTCATTGACCTGCTGTATGAGAACCTCTTCAAATGGATAACAAGCAGCAAGGTTTCCAGCTTGTAAGCAGCAAGGTGATCATCATCTTTTATGGAAGACAACGATATTAAAGGATCTTCCAAGAACCGGTGAATCAAATGCCCTCTTATCTCTGCTAACAAAAGCTCACTGTGACTAGAACTTCCCAGCCAAGATGTCAATGCAATGACTAGGGATGGAGAGGGCGTGAGTTGGATCTTGGAATTAGACTTCTCAGAAAAAATGGGAGAAGCAAATATAGTTAATGATGCAGAACTTTTTGAGTCAGCCTGGTTAATGGGATCTGGGGTGCTTTTAATATCACAAAAAAACTGAACTCGCTAGTGCTGGCAGTGGACATCTGGTCCACAGCTTCACCATCTAAGCTCAGAAAAGTTTGAGCATCTTCTTGAGCTGCCTTGTTTGATTCCTGCTGGTGCTTAGTAATGCTTGTCTCGGCTTTGTCACCAGCCATATTATTTGGAGGCATAGGCATATCCTCAGAACTTGTACTCAGCTGCCCCTCAGGGCAGCTTCCAACGCTTATGGAGGTTTTGACAGTTCCTGTTCATGAGGCAAACTAGAGAATGTATTCTGGGAGCTATTGGTATCATCACCATCATTTAGACTCTTCTCTTCTGGCTTTACAGAAAGTTCCTTCGCCATCTTTACTGCATGAGCAGCCCTAACACATGAAAAATAAAGGTTGATACAGCTTTCAAGAAATTCTGCCCGTCTGCAAACAGCAGAGAAAGGGGGGCACATTTTTGCCAAATCAACCATGAATCTTAGGACTGAAGTTGCAGCAGCAGGAGCACTGTTTTGTGGTGGGAGAGAGAAGTGGGCTGCTTGTTTGAAAACGAGCAACTGTGGCCCATGCACCATAGATGATGATGATGGAGTTGTAACGCTGCTGCTGCTGTTTGCTTTGTGATCTACAGAGGCTGAAATGAGGGGTAAGAGCTCAGCTATGGAAGAAGGTATGTGTAGAAACACAAGCGGAATAGGTTGAGGTCCGGCGGACGGCCAAGGGAAGGTTGCCGCCCGCCGGTAAGGTGAAGAACACCAAGAGCTTCACCTATAGCTCTGATACCATGTAGGAAATTAATGTATTGTATTATTGATTGATTGTATTCAATATCTTAATTTTACAAGACCAAATGACACTCCTTATATAGGAGATATTACAAACATCATTATAACCCATTAAACCCATTATATACCACTTACATATTATATATTTCCACTATCTACCACTATATATTTCCACTATCTACCAGTATATACTAACCTAACACACTCACATAATATACTAACTCACTCACCTACCACACTAAGGTAGAGTAGGTGTGGAGTTTGTATTTTTACATTCAACAGTATCGTATCGTATCCATACCTTGTATCCGTATCCGTGCTTTCTAGCCCATAGTGATACATAAATTAGGCTTAATTCAAAGAAGAAGAAGAAGAAGAGAAGGAAAAACACAATCAGCTTCTTGCAAATGCATATGGATGACGGGTAAAATGATACAACTAAGAAGATTTTGTTTAACAAAAAAATTGAAGGTTACATATCCTAGCAGTATATATTATTATACATTGAGTCAAACACAACCTAAAAATATTAAATGTTAGATAATTTCAAATAGTAATTGATAGCAATTGCAAACTATAATTTTCAATTATACCTTGCACCAGGACTCAATGACGCATGTAAACACAATATGGGATTGTGAACTTTCTGAATGTATTTTTGCTCCGACCTTCCTACTTGAAAGCCCCTGAGCCAGAAATAAAAGTTAACAAGCATAAAAGAAAATCCATGAAGTATCAACAAGTAGCAATCTGTAGCACTAATTCAATAAACAACAAGAAACATGCTCATGGAAAAAAGAACAAAACTTGAATGCCTTGTTATTTGCTACCTTAATTAATATTTGGGTTATGTCCTCATAACTGGTCACATATTCCTCGGTCAAATTCTCAACATAAAATCCATGTTTGGTATCATCCCTTATCTGCAGCAGTTTAACCACCATTAAGCACACATAAAAGTAATCCAAAAAGGTATTGAAGAGAGAGAGAGAGAGAGAGAGAGAGTAATACCCACCTCTAGGTTTCGTTGGGTTGGATCAAGTAAATCTCCTATTTGTTCATTGTATATCTGAGACAGCAAAAGATAAATAAAATCAACATAAATTCTCAATCTGTTCGATTCATGTCACAGACATAAAGAAGTAATACACCTTATATCATTTAAAGCAAAAGGCCCAAATATTTAAATAAATAAATAAACACACACAAACCTCAAGGAATGAACAGCGGCACTGAAAATTTATTTGTTTACCTTCTGAGATCTCTTTTTCCTACATGAAATTTGAAAATAGACTACAATCAATCACAACTTAAAATCCTCATATTACTTGCTTGGCCAGTTAAATAAGCAGAACCTACTCGCTGAATCTCAGAGAATAGCATCTGGAAGATGCGCGGAACAATGCCCTGATGACTATTGGATGCCTGATTCTCAACCATCGCACTTGGTGGACCCCACATCGTATAAGACTTGCCACTTCCAGTCTACACACAACTCATCGAAAAGTTATTACACGGCAAACATACAATCAATTGAATCAATGGCTACTACATTGACTAGAATCTAGAAATACCTGTCCATATGCCAAGATTGTTGTGTTGTAACCAGCTAATGCATTTTTAACTAAAGGAACACCAACTGACTGAAATACATATTCCTGGTAGAAACAAAACAATCAATTTATAAATCAAAATCCTCATATTCACTGTTTGATCACAAATTTTAAATTTAAAAAAATTGTAACTTTTGTCTTCATTTTGATGGACGAATGTCATTATTTTCACTCAATATTCTGGGAAATCATCAGGGAAGAACTTCAATAAAGAAAAAAAATACTGGGCTCATGAATTTAAGTTGAAACCTGGTTTGATTTTGAGTCAAGAACTGAATCAAAGGTAAACTTTTTATCCTCAGCAGCTACTGAATCATCAGAGAGCTTCCTGACCAATTGATCTCCTTCTCTTTCATGACCATTAGCCGGTCTAATCCTCACTACAACCTAAACAACCAAACAGATTGCAATTACACACAATTATGGCACAAAACACTAATATTAACTTTAAAAACGATCAAATTTCAATGACGAGGGTTTCGAAAAGGAACAAATTAACAAACTTTCGCACCTTGACTGGTGGATCTGCTGGAGGTGAAAGTACTTCCTTCTGAGAGTCTGATTTGGTGATTTCTCTCTGCGAAATTTCATGTTTTGACAGTGATTGTTTAGGGATTGGGTCTTTATCAACCAGAATGTTCGGATCGATCGGGGGGTTGTTTTCACCGTCGGGCCCCGATTTGGAGCGAGTTGAGTTCGTCTTGTGCTTGGTAGAGACTGATCTGTGAAGGAGGTTTCGAATGGACGAGGCTGAAATGCTTCCCAAAAATCGATTCTCTGACATCTCTGCGTTCGATTTCATGACCTCTTCTTGGACAGAGAGAGAGAGAGAGAGAGAGAGAGTAGAGAGAGAGAGAGAGCCTTGAATTGAATTCAAATGTTGGTGAAGAGGAATGAAGAGCGGTTTGGCTGGGTAGATGACCGTTGAGAATTTCCTTTCCGTTTTGAAAGTTTAAACTTCATTACAAAATGACCAAAATACTCTTTTGCCTATGTTTGGCAGGTAAGGTTGATGTTATTTTAGTCAAAATAATAATAATAATAATAAAATAGATTAAAAAATAATAAGATAAAATGTCACATTCAAATTATAATCATTTTACTTTTTCTCTCACAAAAGTCAAAAAAATCAAAAAAATCATTTCAAATAAGATTTTTTAGCTTAGGCTAAATGCCAAAAAGTCAAAAAGGCAACAAACTTTCCAAACGAAGGCTTTGTAAAAACGTTTCCAATGCTTCATCAAATTTTTTGTCAAATTTGAGTAAAAAGTTGATAAAAGTTTTAGGCTCTATTTGGTAGAGTTTTTAAAGTTAATTCTACCCCTTAGTTTGAGTATGTTGTTTGGTTATAGTCTTAAAAAATTAATTCCACACCCACTTTTCAAAACACTCACTTTTCAATATTATATGTCACATCACTCAATTCAAACTCTTTTTAAAACTTATAACCAAATAAATTTTCTACACTTAAATCATAATTTCAAAACTCACAAACTCAAAATACAACTCTATTATCAAATCATAATTCTAAAACTCTACCAAACGCAACCTTAATATGATACAATGCATTCTAATTGCTTTCATCAATTCTACTAGTCATATGGCTAGTTGTTTTGCCAATCGTTCGTTGTAGAGTAAATTTCCATCCAAAACCCAGTTGTTTGGGAGGTTGTTTACCTGGTCATCTACCAACGATCACTTGCGAAATTTGATGAAAGGTTAAACGCTCTCTTGATTTGATGAAAAATATATTGCTCTCTCTATTTGATATCAATCTGACGAAACGGTTGGAATATCGTTTTCATCAAATTTGAAGTTGATGAAAGATCTGATGCAACTTGGAGATTGTCTAAGAGCATCTCTAATCATTTATCAAATATTTACTCAAAGTTTAATATGATATGATACACTTTAATGATAAAAAGTTTCATCAAATCGGTCGATCGTCCTGCCGATCTTTCGATGTAATATAAATTTCCATCAAATCTTTTTATAAAATTTATAATATATCCCAAACCCCTATTGACCGGTCGATTGTTCACCAACAACCATTTACAAAATTTGATAAAAGGATAAAAACTCCCTTAATTGATGAAAATATAACTCTTCCTTTATTTGATATCAGTTTGATAAGACGATTGAAGCACTGTTTTATGAAGGATTAAAGATGGCCTAATGCATAGCTTATTGGGTTGTTAATACGTGGAAGAAAAGAGTTGTGTTTGGTGGGGCTCTCAAATCATAATTCCACCTATTGATTTGAACATTGCGTTTGGTTCCGCATTTCAAAAATCATTTCCACACTAGCATTTGAAAACTCGTCTATCTGGTCATCTACTCGGACGTTGTAGACACCCAATTTTTGATCGTCCTCAAGACTTGGACGTCACCGCTTGAACACTCGGTGATCATTCATGTTTGTGTTCGTCTCGAGTTCTCGGAGGTCTCGGCTACGCGCCTTGCCTCAGGATCTATCGACTCAGCTGTTTCGTGTCAGGTTTTGTACCAAACACTTGTGTTTTGCCTTGGAGGGGCAGGAAATGGTTTGTGGGCCATCCCCACACTCCACCGGCCATGGCTTGAGACCACCGGCTGTGTTTTGTTGCCACCGGCCAAATGTTTGGCGGGCCGGCACTATAGATGGCCGGCCGGCTATCTTTTTTTGGTCAATTGCATTTTTGGCCGGCCGACTACTGTGCATCTGCTTTTGCAGATATTTTTGGGCAGCTGGCATACACTGTCACCCCCTCCATACACGTGTATGGAGGGATTTCCCTCTTGTTAGCTTCCTTTGGAAGCTTTACAAGACACATTGTCTATAAAAGAGAGGGTCTTTTCTCTTGTAAGGGGGTTAGACAATTTAGACAGAATTTTCTGAGGGTTTTGAGTTTTAGGGTTAGGGTTCATATGTCCTCCATCTCTATATCTCTCTCTCTCTCCTCTCTCTCTCTCTCTCTCTCGTCTACTCTCTCTCTCTCTCTCTTTTTGTTTTGAGTGTTTTTGCCTTAGTTTTGCACACAAACACCCACTATCACACCTTTTCTTGGAGCTGAGGCCCTTGAGGGTTGTTTTTGGAGTTTTGGAGCTGGTTTGAGCTTGAAGAGCCAGCTGGTCCACCATTGGTGAAGAGGGTCTACAAGGGTAAGAAACTAGTCCCTTTATTCCCCATTTTTGCATAGCTTATTTGCCTATCTTGCATCTGTTTTTGGGCTTAGTGTATAACATAGAAAAGTTCTGTTTTTTAGCCCTCTAAATAGTTGGTTAAGGTTTCTTTAAGCTTTGGGGTTGTTTGACCCCTCTTAAGCCTTGAAAGGCTCCATTTTGTGCCATTTTGGTTGAGCTCCGGGACCATTGTGTTTGGGCCTCCTTACTACTGAAATCTTGAGGGATTTCAGTGATGAGGATGGTGCCTTGAGGTCCTAGGAAGGAGAGGGTCACCCCCTCTCCTTGTTGTCCTTGCAAAGGGCCCTTTTTTGCCTCTTGAGGGAGCATCTAGTCTAAGTGTGTGTTGGCCATGCCTTAGCTGATTTTCATGCTTATTATGTCATAATATGTCTCTGTTTTTTAGTTGGTTTCGACACACCTTGCTTGTTTAGCATACATGTCATGTAATGCCATATTGTAGCCTTAACATGCATCTAGGTTTTGACCCTTATTTTAGCATGTTTTTGGCCAAGCTTTGTGAAGTTTTTGTGTTTATTTTGGCATGCTCAAGTTCTGTTTTTGGTTGTTTTGGTCGACCATGGCATGCTTAGTATAGCCCCTTTGTATTCTTGGCTTGTGAGCCTTAAGTGCATGAACCATGAGCATGCATTATTTGCATTATTTCAATGCTTTAGAACCACTTACCATGTTATTTCAGAGCTTATAATGTATGCCTTGCATCCATGTTTGCGTCCTCTTAAGTATGCTTGAGAGTTGCTCTTTGTGCCTAAGTGATGGACCATGTTTATATGCATGCTTGTATGTGTATTTGGCTCCATTTCCTTAGTTATTGGCCACTGATTTTGGCATGCTTGCGAGCTATCCATGTTAGTTTAAGACCATCATTTTCATGATATAGCATGCTTGCCTTGTGCATTGTTGCATACTTGGCCTATTACATGTTATTGCTTGCTTGAAATCATGATGCATTTGGCATGCATTTCATTAGTTAAGTTGCTTTGCATTGTTCCCATGCTTAGTCCACTTTACATGTTGTTGCATATTTGCCACTAGCATAGTTGTCACATGCCTTGCATGCTCATTTTGCATACTTAGCTTCCATGCTTAGGATTGCATTGCATTAGCATGCATGCTTGGCCTCTTGAAATGCTTGTGATAGAGGTTGAGCCCCTTTATTTGCTTATGTGCATTGCATTCCAATATCAAAATGCACACTTGATTCTTTGGGCCATCATGCATGGAAATGCGAGATTGGTGGTCCGAGAATTGAGGCCCATCCTCCTTTGAGTCATTCACATGATAAGGGGTGTGGTTGGTGCATACATAGCTTGAAATACATTGCCCTGCCAAGTTTTGCCCTCTGTTGCTGTCAACACAGATTCTGCAGGAAGATTTGGCCGGCCAGCCATCTTCAGTGCCGACCGGCCATCCATCGTTGGCCGATGGCTTCACAAGTGGCCGGTGACCACTAACTTTTGGCCGGTGACCATCCCACATGGCCGGTGGTGTCCCCCAATGTCCAGAAAGCATACCTTGGGAGTTGTGCAATTTTCAGAGGAGCAGAGCAGGGAAAACAGAGGCAACTTGTGCATGGCAGTGGATTTCCGAGCAAACCCGAGCACACATCGCATCGGACCCTCTTCCCGAGGCCGTTTATTGCTTAAATTAGATTAATTAATTTTCTTAATTAATTTAATTGTCTATAATATCTAATTAGCTTGTTAGTTAGTTAAATTGTATTATTCTTTCGGTCCCTCCGAGCGAGGGCAAATTTGTAATAAGTGTGGGTGCGTGTGTGCATGTTTTCCAATCCCCACTTCTTTCTCCCTTTTACTTACCTGCTTTGATGGTTAGTATTAGGTCATGTCTAATTTAGCATACCTTATGCTATGCATGCGTGCATCATTCATCAGTATCACATACACCGGGCTCGGCGCATCATGCTAACTGCATAAGTATTTCAAATCTAACTTGAATACATGCTATCTGTGCATTTCACATGTCATCCTTAGATTAGCCGAGCCTATTCTAGTGACATTCTGTATGCGTTGCATTAGCCATCTTAACATGGACTTGGATCATGCATGATTACTAACATGTTCTTTGTTTTGGCTCGGAGTACATTGTAAGTATTTTATGCTTTAGCATCTCGCACGAGTGTGAATATTAACATGACAGCATGCTTACCATGTGGCTAGATGCTTATATGATATAAACTGCCTGAATGCCTGTGGGTGAAGGTTGGATTGTTTGAGTTGGAACAACTCATTGAAATCCGTGTTTTAGCCTACTTGCAAGTAGCAAATTCCAAAGCGTTTTCCAAACAAACGGATATGCAATGCTTCGTTCCAAATTAGGCAATCTAGTCTATACTTTTGTGTTGTGCGCATCACATAGTAATTCTAGCTAATTAACTGGAATAAGAACACATAACGTTTTCAAAAGAGGATATCATGGTTAGTAGAGGCCGATCTTCGGATCGGGCGAAAGGGGGTGCTCATAGCTGACCTTCCCCAATCGTACCCAAGTTCCCGAGCCGAGGCAACTTTGGTGATGACGGACACGTGGCCTTTGGCACCGAGTCAGGGTTTCCTAAATTCCCCCATTAAAAAATATTTAGGTGGCGACTCTGTATCTGGCAAAGCAGTCCATGTTTGGCACTTTTTTCAAAATCTGTTTTTCTCAAAACGATTTGCCGAATTTGGACTCTTTGGTTCAGATTAAGAACCGACAAACAAAAAGGGAGTCCGAACTGTAGCATGAGGCCCAAGGGCGCGTCTATAGTTTCTGGCGACTCTGCTGGGGAATTTAGAGAGCTTGACTCGAACTCGTGATATCCCGTTTTGATTTCGCTTATGTGTCTCTTTGCATTGCATGTACATTAGTGCGCCTAGGACACCGTGTTGGCCATCTGTTATTCCTGAGCGGTTTGCCGGAGGCTTGTCTTGTCAAGGCATGACCATAAGGCTGACCGGTTGTGGGCTCTGCCAGTATGGGAACACAAGCCCCGGTTTCACCGGGGCACCCTCTGACCATTCGACCTAGTGCATAGTCGGAATCCGTAGTGACCATCCCAAGCTAGGACAGGTTGCTTACCCGATGATAGGTTGTTTGAAACCGCTGTGTGCGTAGTGAAACCCTAGCTCCTGACAAAATAGGACAGGGAAACCCTACCCCAACATAGGGGTGTTTTGGCTCATTTACTTGCTATGTGCTTTTGGAATGTATTTCTACAGGAACGCACGTATCAGTTTGCAAGCTTGAGTATCAGGCCTGAGGGCACCAGTATCGGTATTTATGAGAATCAGTTATATCTGTGGATATCCGATTCAGTGTTTTGAGGCAGTAATTCAGGGAAACAGTGATCAGTAGTAGAGTACAGTTGTTCGGCTACACCTGTGTTTGATCCGTTTGGGCTGAAGTGCTACTTGTTTTTCCTTTCAGTTCAGAGAGTTGATCCAGAATAGCCAGTGTTCCCCCTTGCTGAGGCAAGACCTATGATGACGCAGAATTCGGAAGAGATTGTGGTTATGACAGCCGCATTAGATCAAGAAATCACTCTGCAAAGTGAGACCAATGTCGATGTGCCATATCCACCCAGGTCGCCTGCTGCACACCCGGTTTGGACCCTCCAGTTGTATCAAGCTCGTGAGCCCACCACATTCGAGTTAATGGGGATGATTGGTAACCTCCAGAGGTTCGTGGCGGATCTCGCTTACGGAATATCAGTTTCGCCACCAGCCGCACCATATGCAGGGAATTTTGTACCCCAGGAGCCCCCATTGCTGGGACGGATTGTGATCGAGCTTAGCCAGTCGGAGATGGCCTCCAACTATAACAATGACGTATCAACATCAACCCAAACCTTCGATCAGGCTGAGGCCAGAGGTAAAGACAAAGTGAAGGCAGATGCCGATCCCATTGAACAACTGCTGTGGGCAGTCGAGGCTTTAAAAGCCGGAGGGATGAGTAAACAGCAGGTATTCGTAGTCCTGACCAAGACTGTGGATGATGTTTTTCCCGCTCCAACTGAAGGCAGTACCAGCCAATCAGAAAACCGGGATAGGCCCCGTCATGCTAAAATAGTTCCTTCCGCTCCCAACCCTGCACCCGGAAAAGATCAGAAAGTCAAGGCAGTGCCTGCCGACCCGTTCGCTAGTGCGTCTAGCAAGAATACTCAGACCTCAAAGTACCTACCCCGAGGGCGCAGGGTCTTTCACGCTCTCTACATGCCTCTGTCCAAGGCACTCCAGATCCTAGCCGAAAGAGGGCACCTTAAACCCCTGGAGCCTCGGCCTCTCCCGAAGAATCTCCCTCCCACACATGATGCTGCCTTGTACTGTGCGTACCACCAGCAAACCGGTCATGCTACCGATAATTGTTTTCGCCTCCGTCATGAGGTGCAAGACTTGATCGACAACGAGGTTATCCTCCCGCCCACCTCAGCCAAGTCCGTTACTACCCAGTTATTGGATTTTGAGGATACTGATACTACGAGTATGTGATCGGGAAGTGAACCACCTGCGGGCGACACCCGGTATTTTTGATGTGGCGTCTGGCACGCATTTTTTAGCATCTGCGAATGCTAGTTTTGTAAATTTTAGCTTGGGTGTCGAGTCAGTCTTTTGTTTTGTTTTGAGTCTGTCTCATTGTCGTGAGTCAGTCCTTTTTGCTTAAGGGTCTGTTTTGTTGTAGCGAGTCGGTCCCCTTGTATAAAATACCAGGTGATTCCGGGGTTGTTGCCTCGAACACCATTTTGTTTTGTAATTACCCTTTTGCTTTCTTTTTGAGTCTGTCTCTGCTGTGGAGCCAGTTACAACCAGGAAATCTAAATGAAACAGCTGCGGCTATCATGTTTCCGTGCTTATTACTATTTTGGGCTGGTTGTGCCAGAAGATTTGAATGGGACAACAGTACATTCCACCTGCTCTCTTGTGCCCTGAAAATCATTGTAATGACCTAAGTTTTTCCAAAACCTTTTTGAGCACTGTGGTAATAAAAATGAAGAGGAAGGAATTCCTTGGGTTTTACAAAACTTTGATCAAATTAAGAGAAAGTTAGGTGTGCTAAACCCTTAATGAATGAAATCATACTTGTTAGCGTGAGTACTGAGAAGGACCCTGGCTTGATCCAGACTGGTTCCACACTATCTTCAGCACGAGCGATTTGTCGCTTTCGTAAAAACTTTCAAAAACAAAATGTTTTGCGCGGTCCTATGAAGACCTGTGTGGAATCGCTCTCGAGATTATGCAGCCTAGGATTGCTCTCAGCCTCAAGATTCAATCCATCTGTTTTTAAGCCTAGACCACAATCCGGACTGTTCAACGATCAACCGTCATGTGAGGCCCGTGTGGCCAGGTTTGAAGCAGCCCTCGAGCAAGAGGCACCAAAGTCAGATAAAGAGGTCAGACGTCGTCAACGGAAGCCAGCAAAGCTAGAACAGAAGCATCCTTTGAACTAGGGGTAGAAAAATGTCAGATGTGCTCGAACAGCCAAATATAGATCCTTCTGCAAATCAATACAACAACCACTCTCCTGGATACAGAGGGCTTCAATCTCAAAACCATTTGGCATGGACTTGTTACACTTTTACCCTTTGAGAGGCTCGTTGGGCCGAAAACCCGGAAGGGCGACCCAGGCAAAAGTTAGAGCAAGAAAAATATATACAAAAAAGAAAAAAAGAAACATACAAAAAAAATGCAAAAAAATACAAAAGCAAAAAAAATACATACAAAAGCAAAAAAAAAGAAAAGAGAAAAGAAGAAAAAGAAGAGAAAAGAAGCTCGCAAGGTCGAAAACCCACATCGGGCGCCTTGGCAAAAGTTAGAGCCTAAAAAGTGAAGGTTAAAATACCCGAGTGTACCTTAACCGGAACTACGTAAGGCTTAATTCCCATGTTTGGGATACATAGGCAACTTTATCCTGAAGTCCAGCCCCCAACGCTTTCATAGCGTCTCAGTCCATTGTAATGGTTTTGATCATCCTTGCCCTCTCCGAATCCGATAGTTCGGTTGTGACAACCGGGACTACGTAGGCAGCTTCATCCTGAAGTCCAGCCACCGACGCTATCACAGTGACTGTGTCCATATATTGGTTTTGACCATCTCTGTCTTCTCTGCATCCGAGAGTTCGTTTGCAATCATCACTGACGAAGACTGTTTACCAAATGCTGCGGCATCATCCAAACAAGGGGTAACTTTCCGTTGCCATGAGTTGCCACGAGTCGCCGTTCACACCAGGGGCAACTTTCCGTTGCCATCCACCCCTTCAAGCAGGGGCAATTTTCCATTGCCTCCGATCCGAGGTTGCGCATCTCGAGGGTAAGTTCCGTGCTCGTTTAGCACCGGCCGTTTGCAAAAATAGTTTTTGAAAATTTTTACTGAGGTTGACTATTTTCTCGAAAACTATTTCATTTTCCAAAATCGACCATTCTTGGACCCAAAAAAGGAAAATTTTCAGTGCTTACAGCCTGACTTGCATGATTTTCAAATCAAAAATGAACAAGTATGTTAATCCGACTCTCATTTTGGTCAAAACTGTTTTAGTAGAAAACCAAAAAAATGGTCAAAGTGATGAACTAGGGGCACAGTCGAGTCAGGTGTTCTGTCTTTCCCCGTCATCAACATGCTTGCCAGAAGGGCGCCCTATTCGCCGGAAGAAGGCACAACTGAAACTGTCTGTAAAGGGCTGAAAGCTCTCAATAACCTCCAAACAACGAGGTATTAAGCCAAGTGCGAAGCACAAATTGGGACAGATCAAGATACACCATTTCCTGTCTGGAACATCGACTAGACGTCACCGAAGAAATAGCCGTGAGCCAATAGTGTTGGGCGTGAACCCACAACTTCCTATTCATCTGTCAATCACCCTGGGGAGGGATGAAAATGAGAGAATAAAGAATAGAGAGGTGTAAGTTGAGAGAAAAGTAAGAAAAGGTTTTGAGAGAAAAACCGAGCTTGAGGGCCGAGTGATGTGAGAATCACAAATCAGAAAGGGTGGGAAACATACCCGAGGAACTGGCTCCTCGAGATTTGAGGTCTCTCGTTTTTGTAAACACGTCCGTGTGTCGTGTCTTTTGTCTTGTTTAGCCCAACTTTTGTTTTGGGTCTTTTCCAAGCGTGTTTCATTGTGTTTAGGTCGTGTACCTTTCGTTTGAGTCTCTCTCGCTGTGTTCAGTTGTAGGCTCGATACCCCAGTTGAAAAACCCTCTTTCAATTTCAAAAATCACTTATGCTCAGAGTGCTGTGCCATTCTCTACATTTAGGCGAACCAAAAGAAGAAAAGAGAAAAATTTGGGGCATTTGAGTATGTTTCAATTTCAGTCGGTTTCACCTTCGTATTCCGTCTCGTCAGACTGGACTATTGCTCAGGGTTGCCGTGTGCCGAATGAACCAAGTGTTGTGTTATGGGCTGTATGCAGGTTAATCCTCAGCAGAGTATGGGCTGTGTGTTCAGAATCAGGCAATGGGTTGCTTGGGTTGTTTTACTGTTGGTTGGTTAGTTATCTGATTATTACAGTGCAAGTGTTCAATTTTCAGACAACAAATCAATTTCATTTACATTGAGGTGTAATATGGTGTGATGCAATGCAATGTATGAGATATACAAATGTAACACTTTTTCAGACAAAAAGTTTGTTTCATTCCATCATCTTTTCAAGTACATAAGTTTTGGAAACAAAATCTGCCTGCGGCAGTACAAGGTACCCTAGCTACCAACAAAAAGGAAAAAGTACAAAAGAGAAGAAAAACAGCAAAAATCTATGTCAATATCAAGTGGCTCCAGGGCTACCGGTCCGTCCTAGTCCTCTTCCTGGACGAAGGTCCAGGAGCATCGTCAGCACTGTCATCTGAGCCCGAGTCCGAGCTGTCTCCGGTCTCCTCCTCCGATGACTCCGCCTCAGCCTCAGCCTCCGCCTCGGACTCCTCCTCATCATCATCGTCTGGAATTGGAGCCCGCGAGCTACTCCCGATGTGAGTGCGCCCCGCCTTGGTGCGGGGGAATACTCTGCCCTCTCCATCTCCTCCGGCAGGAACAGGAGGCCTGGCTGGAACACCTCCTACGGTGGGAATCTGGAAGGGAGGCTGAAAAGTATAAGAGGCAAACACATCAGTATGCCGTGAGCAGTTTATCAGTGCAGAATGCAGTGTATGAGTACAGTGTGAGTATGCCGTGAGCAGTTTATCAGTGCAGAATGCAGTGTATGAGTACAGTGTGAGTATGCCGTGAGCAGTTTATCAGTGCAGAATGCAATGTATGAGTACAATGTATCAAATGCCGTGAGATCAGTATGTCAAGTGTTGTGTTGTGCATCGGATTATGTGGAGCAGTTTATGTATGGTTTGAGACTGTGGTCAGAAGAACATACCGGAATACTATAAAGGGCCAGGAGGTCGAAAGTCCGCTGCAACATCCCCATCATAGAGGCATTCAGCTCCAGGGACTGCCGGGTATACTTGGAGGAAGCCTGCGAAAGTATCAGATGCATCAGTATTCTGCGGAATATCAAATAAAATGAAATGAAATGAAATACCAATGCAAGATGCAATATGAAGTAGTACATACCGGAGGTAAGTCGTAGAAACCGACCAACTCGTGGTCAGCCGGAGGAGGAGCAAAGGGGATCTGGTAGGTCGCCCCACCCTGCCCTCTGTATGTCAATGAAGTGGGTAGTACAGGCCAGCCACCCCACCGTCCTCTCTGAACTCCACCCCTGCCGCGGACCCGAGCTCTCCTCGATGCTCCTGCTCCAGCCCCTGTTCCTGCCCTAGCTGCTGGCGCCACGGGCCTCTCTCCCTCAGCCCGACGGCCACCACTCAGAGGCCGCATGATGTATGTCTGCACGTACTCTCTGTAGTCACCGATGCCTCGGAAGCGGATCGCATCCCAGCCAATAGTGTAGTCGGCCATCTGCTCGGCAGTGAATCTCTCGGTCTCCCTCATATCCTCAGGAGGGTGAACCGGGACTATCTGCTCTGGTAACCCTAGGGTCTGGCGTAGGAAACGCTCGCCCAGGTACCAAGCCCGACAGACCGGGCCCTCCAGCAGAATCCGGAAACGCGAGGTCTCCTCAGCACCGGCAAATCGATCCCGAATCGTCGCTGGCAACGGAGCCCAAGGCTGCCAGGTGATCTGAAAATGAAATACAGTTTGTTATCTACTGTTATTGAAAACATACAGTGAAAAGCGAAGCTTAAATGAACTGCAAAGTTGAACATACCTCCACGGGAGTGATGGTGTCAAAATAGCGGCGGAAGAAGCTAAACGTCTCCCGGGGCCTCCGCACGCACCTCCCGTCGAAGCGTCGCGAGAACGGGACGACGAGAGGGGTCTCCACGTCTGGCACTGGGCAGTCTGGGAAAGTAGGCGTAGACCCACAACTGCAGAATAAATACCAGTACGTTATCAGATAAAGCAGAATGCAGAATAAAGCAGAAATGACAGAGCCATGTATCGTGCAGTGTATTGTGCAGACAGTGTATTGTGCAGAGTGTACAGTGTGAGCAGTGTACAGTCAGTGAAAAGCAGAGTATATGTGTGCCGTGTGTGCAGTATACGGTTAGTGTGAAGTAAACCACAATGTGTGCAGTGTACAGAATACAGTACAGAGTACAGTAGTAGAAAGCAGAAATGTAAAGTAGAAAAAGAAATGTACCTCCCAAGCGCGCCAATAACCCCCGAGCAGCTGTCTGCTGCCACGGGAAGCCGAGCTCATGTATCCGTAGAGCGTGGCCAGAGCGGCGCCACCCCAGTCATAGTGCAGGATCTGAGTGACATCCACTAAGGCGCTGAGCAAGCAGAGGGGCACGGTATTCGCCCGGTCGGCGAAAATAGTTGTCCCCAGTAGAAACATCAGAAAACCGCGCACATATCGCTCCACAGCCTCCTGAGTCATCGGAGCCTCCTCCACTAGAGCTGGCTGGACCCTGAACTAGACCTCGAACCAAGAATAACGAACGAAGCCTGGACGGGCGAGAGGTGGAACCTCGCCAAGCAGATATATCTGAGTAGCGGTCCACTCGTCCATATCGGTATCAAAGGGGATCGGATCACCCCCTACCCCGATGCCTGTGAGCATCGAGAAATCATAAGGAGTCATCGTCATGTCTCCCGTCGCAGAGAGGTGGAACGAGTCGGTGGTGTCCCACCACCTCTCCGCTAAAGCAGTAAGGAGAGACCTGCTCGTGGTGAGCCTGGATAGTCCTCTGCAGAATGCGCCAAAACCGGCCTGGTCCATAATGTGGCGGACCGCATCAGGTAGCTCAGCGTACCAGTCTCGGGCGGCGATGTTCCCATACCCCCGGACGGTATGGGAATCTCCCTGTTTTCAAACAAACAATTGCGAAGCGATGCTAAATATACTAGTTTTGAAAGGCATTCAGAGTTGAGATAAATAT
Source organism: Camellia japonica (assembly GCA_030407325.1). Classification (NCBI taxonomy): domain Eukaryota; kingdom Viridiplantae; phylum Streptophyta; class Magnoliopsida; order Ericales; family Theaceae; genus Camellia; species Camellia japonica. Next base: position 9,104,372 of record JAPPVO010000032.1, on the reverse strand, counting down.
AGCATGTGTGCAAGTATTTTCAGATTCAAACAGATACCGGGTGCCGGTGTGCTTACAGTGAACTATAACGTATGATGTGTCAGCGTATTTGCGTGGTTCAGTACAAATACAGCATGTGTGAATATTTTCATATTCAAACAGATATCGGATACCGGTATGATTGCAATAAACTACAGTGTGTGCAGTGTGTACTGTGTCAGTGTGTTTGAGTGATTCAGAGCCAGCGCAGTGCGTGTACACGTGTCAGTCTCAAACAGATATCAGCTGCAAGTGTTCACAATTAACTACAGTATGCAGTGCATCAGTGTATTTGAGCTAAGCAGTTGAAGAACATAATCGGCTATGGCAGTCGGCAGTTAATTGTTCTATGTCGCGGAAAGTAAAACAGAGGAAGGAATGTTACCTCGGAAGTGCCGAAGGACAGATGAGATGTAGGCTCACACAAAAGAAGCTCTGGAGGCATCGCCGTATCAAAGCTCCGAAACTGGCGAAGTCCATCGGGAGGCAAGACATGGATCGCCGGCCGGTAGGTCGCCGGGTCGAATGGGCGGACGCTCAAAGGTAGAAGCTCGGCCCCGGGATCCATTTCGTGATCCGGGGGAGTCCCGCCTTGTGGAATATCGTCGGCCATGTCAAATGTGACGAGGAAAATGATCGGAAAAGGAAAACAAAGCTAGAATGCGAGGGGTCAACCGAAAAGTCAACCCCGAAAGGGTGGAAAATGGCCGGAAAAGCCGGGAAGTGGAAAAGGTATAGAGATCGAGAGAAACACGAGGGGAATAAACCCCAAAAAGTGGAAATAGCGAAAGGAACACTGAAATTGAGAAATATTCGGTTTAAAGTGTTCGAAACGCGAAGATATTCGCGAATCAAACGATGGAACGGGCGTGAAACGCAAGAAAACGGGAGAATGAAAGGAGGAAAATGTTCTAGAGAGAGAGAGGAAAGGTTTTCGGCTAAGGGAAGTGAAGGAAATAGGGTTTGAAACCCTATTTTAAAAGACCCAAGGTGAAAAGTCAAAACTACCCCGAATCAGGCATTTTTGGCCGGTCGGCTACATTTTTGGCCGGCCGGCCAAATATTTGGCCGGTGATGTTTTTTTGGTGGCCAGTGGATGGCCGGTGGCCTCCCCATGTGGCCGGTAAGCCTCCTACAACCTTGTTTGGGTCAGATCTGTAGTTTGGGGCCTTCATTGCTCAAGATAGTACAAGAAATGGCATCTCCGAAGCTCAATCGGCCTTCGTTTTGACCTCGGACTGTGTCTTCTGTGCGTGGCACTCGAATTCGTGCAAGGTGTATCCTTTCCATATCCTTTTGTCTTTTACAAAACTCAAAAGTTGCCTCGTGTGCATTTGGCATGCATTCAATTGCGCTACGTTGCGCATCTCATTGCATTTGGCATGCAGTACATCGCGCTATTTTGCGCATCACACTGCCCTTTGTATGTATGGTCTGGCGAGCCCTTAAACCCGCTTGGTCTGACAAGACCTTAAAACCGCTTGGTTGCATTGTCATGCATTTCAAACTCACATGCATTGTCATGCATTTCAAAGTCACACGTTGTCACGCATTCTAAGTTCATTTGCATTGTTATGCATTTCCCCAGCAGACGGTCTAGGAGACCTTAAATCCTTGGAAGGTGCAAGACCTTCGGTGCATTGGTGTGCACAGTTCATTTGCATTATCATGCATTTCAAAAGCCGCGCGTTGCCGCACATTTCAAGTACATGCATTGTCATGCATCTCAAAAGCCACGCGTTGTCAAAATCATGCATTCAAAATAACAAAGCTCATGCATTTCAAGTGACTTGCGTTGTCGCGCACTCCATGTAGCATGCATTTCAAAAGCAAAAAAACAAAAATATTGCATATGTCATGCATCATTGTAAATATTGCATATGTCATGCATCATTGTAAATAATGTATATGTCATGCATCATTGTAATATATATTGCATATGTCATGCATCATTGTAAATATACTGCATATGTCATGCATCATTTTAAATACTGCATATGTCATGCATTTCAAAAAACAAAACAAAAAAAAAAACACACATGCATATGTATGCATTTCATTGTAATATAGTGCATATGTCATGCATTTCCGCTGTAAATATCCGTTCCATTGCATATTGTAAATATCGCATTGTAGCTTGCATGCATTTATTGCATCATCCCCTTCCATCCATGGCTTGCACCTTTCCATGTTAAGCCTGGTTTGGTATGTGCTCATACTTTTCACGTCGAAGCACAGTTCTGCATGTGTACGCACCTATTCCTTGATGAACTTGGTTTGAGGGTGGCGGCACATTTTCTGTGTTAGACGCGTTTCGTTTGTGTACATGCCCTTCCTAGGCAAGATTTGGTTTGGCCTGCGTGCCTTTTCCATCGTATCTATCCATTCCATTGCATGTCGCATTGTAGCTTGCATGCATCCACTGCATCATCACCTCCATCTTTGGCTTGCACCTCTCCTTGTTGAGCTTGGTTTGATATGTGCTCATACTTTTCACGTTAAAGCACAGTTCTGCATGTGTACGCGCCTATTCCTTGATGAACTTGGTTTGAGGGTGGCGGCACCTTTTCTGTGTTAAACGCGGTTCGTTTGTGTACATGCCTTTCCTAGGCAAGATTTGGTTTGGCCTGCGTGCCTTATCCATCGTATCTATTCCATTCCATTGCATGTCGCATTGTAGCTTGCATGCATCCACTGCATCATCACCTCCATCTTTGGCTTGCACCTCTCCTTGTTGAGCTTGGTTTGGTATGTGCTCATACTTTTCACGTTAAAGCACAGTTCTGTATGTGTACGCGCATATTCCTTGATGAACTTGGTTTGAGGGTGGCGGCACTTTTTCTGTGTTAGACATGGCTTGTATGTGTACATGCCCTTCCTAGGCAAGATTTGGTTTGGCTGCATGCCATATCCGCTGTATATATTACATTGTAGTGTAATTTTTGCATCCAGCATTAGGATCATTGTTCTTTCGTTAGCGGGTTGTTTCCCCACTTATGTCATTCCACCCAATACTCGTTCTTGTGTCCGTCTACATCACTCATAGTTCTGCATGTTACGCGCTTTGAGGGTTGCGGCACCTTTTCTATGGTAGACGGACTTGTTACTTCCATCAATCTATTTGACATTTGTGTGGTTTTGAACCCGCTCATGATTGGATCATGATTCAATTGCGTTGCATTTCGTTTGCATTGTTTCAATTGCATTGCATTTTCATTTGCATTATTATACATAGTTTTGTATATATTGCATATCATTTTGCATTCATTTTGCATGTTATGCATGTTGCTAACAGCATCGTACCTGTTAAGTTGCTTTCTTTGCAAGCACGATATTGTATGTACGGTTCATTTGAGGCTGGTGCAACCAGACGAACCGCACAGGTATTGTATCCTCCGAGTGAGACATATTGAGAATGGCATAATTCTCTTACATCCTTTCTGCATGATAGTGTAGTTTGGTGTATGCTTGCTTAAAACTGTTGCATTGTATGTGCTTCGTTACAGCTTTCTTTGCATGATCATAAGTTATGCCCGGCTTTGTGCATTGTCTTGCATTTTGCCCCTGCCTTCGGGCGCATATCTTGTTTGTCTTGCATGTTTTGTCTAAGTCTTCGGCCTTGTCAAAAATGGGTCGTCTCTGGGTTTTGACATTCACTCCCGTCACTTTGTGACTTTCGAGTTCTGTCAAAGAGGGGCAACTGTAGACACCCCATTTTTGACCGTCCTCAAGACTTGGACGTCACCGCTTGAACACTCGGTGATCATCCATGTTTATGTTCGTCTCGAGTTCCCGGAGGTCTCGGCTACGCGCCTTGCCTCAGGATCTCTCGACTCGGCTGTTTCGTGTCTGGTTTTGCACCAAACACTTGTGTTTTGCCTTGGAGGGGCAGGGAATGGCTTGTGGGCCATCCCCACACTCCACCAGCCATGGCTTGAGACCACCGGCTGTGTTTTGTTGCCACCGGCCAAATGTTTGGCCGGCCGGCACTATAGATGGCCGGCCGGCCGGCTATCTTTTTTTGGTCAATTGCATTTTTGGCCGGCCGACTACTGTGCATCTGCTTTTGCAGATATTTTTGGGCAGCTGGCATACACTGTCACCCCCTCCATACACGTGTATGGAGGGATTTCCCTCTTGTTAGCTTCCTTTGGAAGCTTTACAAGACATATTTTCTTGGAGATGTAAGGGGGTTAGACAATTTAGACAGAATTTTCTGAGGGTTTTGAGTTTTAGGGTTAGGGTTCATATGTCCTCCATCTCTATATCTCTCTCTCTTTGTTTTGTGAGTGTTTTTGCCTTAGTTTTGCACACAAACACCCACCATCACACCTTTTCTTGGAGCTGAGGCCCTTGAGGGTTGTTTTTAGAGTTTTGGAGCTGGTTTAAGCTTGAAGAGCCAGCTAGTCCACCATTGGTGAAGAGGGTCTACAAGGGTAAGAAACTAGTCCCTTTATTCCCCATTTTTGCATAGCTTATTTGCCTATCTTGCATCTATTTTTGGGCTTAGTGTATAACATAGAAAAGTTCTGTTTTTTTATCCCTCTAAATAGTTGGTTAAGGTTGCTTTAAGCTTTGGGGTTGTTTGACCCCTCTTAAGCCTTGAAAGGCTCCATTTTGTGCCATTTTGGTTGAGCTCTGGGACCATTGTGTTTGGGGCTCCTCACCACTGAAATCTTGAGGGATTTCAGTGATGAGGATGGTTCCTTGAGGTCCTAGGAAGGAGAGGGCCACCCCCTCTCCTTATTGTCCTTGAAAAGGGCCCTTTTTTGCCTCTTGAGGGAGCATTTAGTCTAAGTGTGTGTTGGCCATGCCTTAGCTGATTTTCATGCTTATTATGTCATAATATGCCTCTGTTTTTTAGTTGGTTTGGACACACCTTGCTTGTTTAGCATACATGTCTTGTAATGCCATATTGTAGCCTTAACATGCATCTAGGTTTTGACCCTTATTTTAGCATGTTTTTGGCCAAGCTTTGTGAAGTTTTTGTGTTTATTTTGGCATGCTCAAGTTCTGTTTTTGGTTGTTTTGGTCGACCATGGCATGCTTAGTATAGCCCCTTTGTATTCTTGGCTTGTGAGCCTTAAGTGCATGAACCATGAGCATGCATTATTTGCATTATTTCAATGGTTTGGAATCACTTACCATGTTATTTCAGAGCTTATAATGTATGCCTTGAATCCATGTTTGCATCCTCTTAAGTATGCTTGAGAGTTGCTCTTTGTGCCTAAGTGATGGACCATGTTTATATGCATGCTTGTATGTGTATTTGGCTCCATTTCCTTAGTTATTGGCCACTGATTTTGGCATGCTTGCGAGCTATCCATGTTAGTTTAAGACCATCATTTTCATGATATAGCATGCTTGCCTTGTGCATTGTTGCATACTTGGCCTATTACATGTTATTGCTTGCTTGAAATCATGATGCATTTGGCATGCATTTCATTGGTTAAGTTGCTTTGCATTGTTCCCATGCTTAGTCCACTTTACATGTTGTTGCATGTTTGCCACTAGCATAGTTGTCACATGCCTTGCATGCTCATTTTGCATACTTAGCTTCCATGCTTAGGATTGCATTGCATTGGCATGCATGCTTGGCCTCTTGAAATGCTTGTGATAGAGGTTGAGCCCCTTTATTTGCTTATGTGCATTGCATTCCAATATCAAAATGCACACTTGATTCTTTGGGCCATCATGCATGGAAATGCGAGATTGGTGGTCCGAGAATCGAGGCCCATCCTCCTTTGAGTCATTCACATGATAAGGGGTGTGGTTGGTGCATACATAGCTTAAAATGCATTGCCCTGCCAAGTTTTGCCCTCTGTTGCTGTCAACACAGATTCTGCAGGAAGATTTGGCCGGCCGGCCATCTTCAGTGCCGACCAGCCATCCATCGTTGGCCGATGGCTTCACAAGTGGCCGGTGACCACTAACTTTTGGCCGGTGACCATCCCACATGGCCGGTGGTGTCCCCCAATGTCCAGAAAGCATACCTTGGGAGTTGTGCAATTTTCAGAGGAGCAGAGCAGGGAAAACAGAGGCAACTTGTGCATGGCGGTAGATTTCCGAGCAAACCCGAGCACGCATCGCATCGGACCCTCTTCCCGAGGCTGTTTATTGCTTAAATTAGATTAATTAATTTGCTTAATTAATTTAATTGTCTGTAATATCTAATTAGCTTGTTAGTTAGTTAAATTGTATTATTCTTTCGGTCCCTCCGAGCAAGGGCAAATTTGTAATAAGTATGGGTGCGTGTATACATGTCTTCCAATCCCCACTTCTTTCTCCCTTTTACTTACTTGCTTTGATGGTTAGTATTAGGTCATGTCTAATTTAGCATACCTTATGCTATGCATGCGTGCATCATTCATCAGTATCACATACACCGGGCTCGGCGCATCATGCTAACTGCATAAGTATTTCAAATCTAACTTGAATACATGCTATCTGTGCATTTCACATGTCATCCTTAGATTAACCGAGCCTATTCTAGTGACATTCTGTATGCGTTGCATTAGCCATCTTAACATGGACTTGGATCATGCATGATTACTAACATGTTCTTTGTTTTGGCTCGGAGTACATTGTAAGTATTTTATGCTTTAGCATCTCGCACGAGTGTGAATATTAACATGACAGCATGCTTACCATGTGGCTAGATGCTTATGTGATATAAACTGTCTGAATGCCTGTGGGTGAAGGTTGGATTGTTTGAGTTGGAACAACTCATTGAAATCCGTGTTTTAGCCTACTTGCGAGTAGCAAATTCCAAAGCGTTTTCCAAACAAACGGATATGCAATGCTTCGTTCCAAATTAGACAATCTAGTCTATACTTTTGTGTTGTGCGCATCACATAGTAATTCTAGCTAATTAACTGGAATAAGAACACATAACGTTTTCAAAAGAGGATATCATGGTTAGTAGAGGCCGATCTTCGGATCGGGCGAGAGGGGGTGCTCATAGCTGACCTTCCCCAATCGTACCCAAGTTCCCGAGCCGAGGCAACTTTGATGATGACAGACACGTGGCCTTTGGCACCGAGTCAGGGTTTCCTAAATTCCCCCATTAAAAAATATTTAGGTGGCGACTCTGTATCTGGCAAAGCAGTCTATATTTGGCACTTCTTTCAAAATCTGTTTTTCTCAAAACGATTTGCCGGATTTGGACTCTTTGGTTCAGATTAAGAACCGACAAACAAAAAGGGAGTCTGAACTGTAGCATGAGGCCCAAGGGCGCGTTTACAAACGTTCGGCCGGTTGATCAAAATAGTTTTTTTTTTTTTTTTTTTTTGACACTTGTTATTTTTATATTTTAAATAAAAAATATTTTCGAAATTTTTTTATGAGTTTTAAATAGAATTTTGGGTTGTGTGTTTGGTTTTGAGTTATAAATTTTTGAATCAAATATCATATGTCACATCAAAAATTTCAAACTCTTTTAAAAAATTATAACCAAACAAATTTTCTTCACTCAAATCATAATTCTAAAACTCACACTACTACAAATACAGATAAAGTTCACACTTTTTTTGTGTGATGTATGTTTTTTAATCACACCTTTTAAGTTTTATTAAAGTGTGATCTTTGGGAGTGTGATTAAAAATGGTCATTTTTAATCACACTTTTTAAGTGTTATTAAAAAATGCTTTCATCACATCTTTAAAATGTGATTAAAAATATTTAGATCACATCTTTTAAGTGTGATTAAAAACATTTAGACAAAGTTTTTAAGTGTGATTAAAAACATTTAGATCACACCTTTTAAGTGTGATTAAAAATATTTAGATCACAGTTTTTAAGTGTGATTAATAACTAATAAAACCTGTAATAAAAAAAAAATTCGACATATTTGAAGAATAATCAATATTATTTTTATATGCGCATTTCAAGAATATAATACACACTATATACTATACTTTGAATCACAACAGCATATTGAATAGAATAACGTCATATATTTCATAAATGAAAATTAAATATGTTCAAAAGTATATACAAAGGAATTAAATAAAAAGTTTTAAACCATGCTTACATATATTAAAAAATGAAAAAACTTAAAAAACTAAGTTCTTGAATTCTTTGACCATATTTTGCATCTCTCCAAGAATTTCTAACCTGAAAAATGAAAATAAAAATTAATTCAGAAACTGCTAGAAGCATATGAATAAACTAACTATTTGTAGAGATTATTCTAGTCTTACAAAAGATAAAGTCCTACCGATCACACCATTTCAAATGTCTTAAGACTTGGACAAGAAGGTATCATTTCTTATATCGCTGAAGGGAGGCAAAGATGAACTGAATGATGGAAAGTGGCTAGCAATCAATGAAGACAAGGTTTCCCCAGTCCTCCACATGCAGCAATTTGCTGACAGCACACAGGGTTGTCATTTGTTGAGTTCATCAAAACCTGCCATAAGGAGCATAATATAAGTGTTGACAATCATCACGTGAATCACAACCACGTCAAACAGATTCTCAATAAAACACATTTTTAGCCACTCCATTGCAGATGCTCTCATCTTTTCTCCAACTTCTATATTTCAATATTCTATTTAACATAAGTAAAACCAATAATATAAAAAATATTTGGAACTGATGGGCAACTTATTAAATTTGTAATTTATCAGAGACATTTTGTTATAGGAAGGATCATGCTCTCTTATTCATTTTCTATTTTTCTTCCTCGAATAAACAACACACAATCAAATCCTAAAATCAATCAAGTTTCAGAGCAAAGCACACGCCCTTGGGAATCAATTCAGAACAAAGTGGCTTAATGACAGCTGTTAATGTCACCAACTACATGTAAAACGATAAAATTTGTATGCTATGTTGCCTGTTGTCTTTATGTTGAAGTTCACACTAGTCACTGTTTGTTTATCTATTGTTCTGAATCCTTTCTTTTGCATATGAAGTTTATGCTATTAGTAGTGGTGGTGGTGGTGGAGGTGGTTAAGTTTCTATTTTCCTATATACTTGTGTTACTCATTTTACTGTTGTTACTTATCAAAGAAAAAATTACTATAATAATTTTTTGCAATAATTAGGCACCTTGGTATTAACAGGACTTATTAACTCAAATTACTTAATACACTTTATGGGTGAATATCTAATTACACATGTTAGACACATACAGAAAAACAAGACATTGCTATGCATAGAAAAGCAAGACCCACCATACGCATGACATAAAGGTAAAATGGCAGGATGGCAATTCTTCCTGACTCATCTTTCTCAAACTTCATGAAGTTTGACGAACTGAAAAAGCGTCAACATTTAGGGCCTATTTGTTCTGTACATAAATAGGCAATGTGGCAAAAGTCCTCATAATTCATCTAAAAATATGAGAAACAAGACATGTTTTAGCATCATTGCAGAAGGAAAAAAAAGAAAAAAGAAGAGGAGTTATAAGGCTATAACTGTATGAGGGATATAATTAGAGATGTTAAAATAATAATAATAATAAAAGAAGAAGAAGAGTTGTCCCACAGCATCACTAAATACCTGTACATTAGATCAAACATGCCAAATTATAAACTTCAAAATTAATAAGCTTAAACAAGCAGTTAGCAAGAAATCTAAGAAAACAAATGCACCAGATGTGGCTATAGCAGTCTAATCCACACTTAACAACATCTACATCAGTGAATGTCTGCTAATTCAATAATGTGAAACAAATATGACATTTCTTTCGGTCAGGTTTGAATAGAAAATAAATGAAGGACAGAAGAAAGAGAAAAATAATGAAAAATCAAGAAAAAAAAAACTGGCATGAGAGAGAAAGAAAACAAAGTATTTTACTACATGGAAAATTGGTAAAATGTTTGCACAACAAAGTAGTGTACTTAAAATTATCAGGACATGTCAGAAATCTAGAAGAATCTAAAAAAGAAAATAAGTCAACTACCACTGCTAGTGTAGACATTTGCAAAGAAGCTGAACATATATATTAGATTCTTAGAAACATGAAAGAGAAATTATATAAAAATGATAAGGTGTACAGACCTTTCCAGCACCAGTGGCATCATCAATCACACAATTTTCTTTGAAGCAAACCCACATGGCATCCAGATCATCAGCATTTAGTAAAAGATCAGATTGTTTCTGCATGTACGGAATGATGAATTACTGCCAATCCACATCCTAATACTAAACCAAATAATTAGTCACTACGAATGAAATCATATTGAAATCTTGCACAACTCAATAAACTTTTTACGATTCAATCTAGAAAGAAAAAAAATGGCAATATGGAGTCCCAATATCACACCAAGAGACAAAGAGATATACGCTTATTTCGATCTGCCAAAGATGAATTGATTAAGTGATGATGACTATCAACAGTCAACAAATGAGAAAAAGTGTAAATGATACCTTTAGAAAATGATATTTAGCCACCCTCTGGACCCTGTGACTGATGGACCCTTCTTCTGGTTTCTGAACAAAGGGGAAACAGAAAACAAAATAAGGGGGAGCTAAAGCAAGTACAGAATACAGAAAAAAAAAATGAAAATGGAAAAAAACAATATCACATCAACGAAACCAACAAAACTATATGAAAATAAGGAACATTCTCCCTTTAGCATTTGCACTCAAGTTCTATCCAAGTAGATACCAAAATAAATGGACAAATTTTGTACTCAAGTTCTATCCAAGTAGATACCAAAGAAAGAAAGTGACAAAATCACCTGGCCTATATTAATTCAAATACCTAAGCACCAATAACAATGCTTACCTTCTTTTAGAAGCTTGGAATTGTGCCAGCTTCAGCACTCTTTTGCTGCTTCTCTTTGAAAATATTAAGCAATATTCTCTGTCTCAAGCTCTATAAATCAAAGCACAACGTATATAGTTATACTACTAGAGAAGCATGCACGTGGTAATCATGGCCATATTTACATCTGCTATGTAATTCATGCACAAAATGCGTATATACAAGCCACCAATAACAACTGATAAAGAAATCCCATTTTGAGATAACTAACTAACATAAATATGTTGTCAACATGCAATCTACAATCCATACCAACATGAATTAACATTAGCATTACCTTACCATCAAGCCTGGCCAGAAAAAAAAAAAAAAAAATCCTAAAAATGTATAATCCATACTCACATGAATAATCCCCCTACCGTGGATGACCCACAAACTCCGGAACAGAATTTTGAGCCTCAACCTCCCCAAATCATTAACACCTAGTTTGGATTGAATGATTTCAAACACTAAGCATAACATATAAAAATTAAAACCTGCCTAGTAGATGAAATATAGGCTCCATAATTTGCCATATAGATTTGTTGGTAAAATGGTTTAATATAGGCATATTTTTGAGCCCAATATTGAGTGGACCCCAAAACGTCTTTTGGGGTGGATTCGAAGAGGTGAAGTGTTCCTTGCCGCGTGGCAAGTCACACGGTGAAGACGGAACGTCAAAACCATTTATGAGTGAATGGGAAGTTGACGTCGTTTTCGGGTCTAACATTAATTTTTTAAATAAAATTCATTTGAATTTTTTCAATAAAAAAATTATTGTGGGAATTTAATTTAATTCTAAATTCAAATTTTAGGTTCCTTAGTAGTTTCCTAAAGTTTGTAATTATGGGAATTTAATTTGATTCTAAATTCAAATTTTGGGTTCCTAAGTGGTTTCCTAAAGTTTGTACCTCTTCCTTTATTTATTATACTATTCAAATAGTTTAATATATATATATATATATATATTCCTAATAGTTATTAATAATAAAGTTCCAAGCAGTTCTTTGTTTGACCAACGGACAACTTTTCAAATTTGTTTGAAATTTTGTTTTTTCCTACGGTCAAATCTTATATTCAAATTGTGAATAGCTTTGCACCTGCTCACTTCGGAATTGCATCTGTTCGGGTCAGATCTTGTTGCCTATATATACCAACATACTAACAATGTGTTAGGATCCGAAAAAAATTGAGTCTGCATTCTATATACTGCTGTCCAGATTTTTTCTCTTTTACATTTTATTCCTCATTCTAGTTTTTTAGAGATATTTTAAAGAAAGTATTAGAACACAAGGTTTGGTTCGCCGTACAAATTTGTTTGGTGTGCTACAACAATTTTGTGAAGATCATTGTATCTTGGGAGATAGACGCCACTCAACCGTAAGCACTGTAGCGGGGCGAATCTGTCTTAAGGACAGAGTGTCTCACACTCGACTTGGTCTTTTGATTTTATTTGGTTCGACAAAAAAAAAAATTCTGTAAGTTTTATTTTTTTTTGTTTGAAATTGTTTCGATTTATTTTATTTACACAGAAGATTGTTCCAACAAGATTATCATGAATCTAAGGGAAACAACGCATAGATAATCAGAAAGTGTAATGATGCATATAATATACACAAAAACTAAGGCAAAAAAAAAGGGGGTTTACAAAGAGAGCATTTTACCGTAAAAGTTTCATCATCATTTTTATTTTTCAGTGTTTTGCTAAAAATTAAAAGATAAAATAGAAATAACAAAAGTTTTCCATTGACACATTTTATCGAACATTTGACATACAAGGAAAATGGTACGATAAGAATCACAATATCAACAAGCTATTCCAACAACAAAAAAATTCCATAAAAAATGAATGGTTCATTGGTCACAAAGAGTGCAGTGCACGTGGTTAAGGTCAACTAGCATATCATAAGTTCATGGGGTCGGGGAAGGAAATGAAGAACTTACAGTGAATGAGAAAACATAAACTAGAGAGAGAGAAGTAGCAACGGTGAGAGAAGAAGCAACGCTGGAAAAGGCAATGGCGGCGACTAGCAAGAGCAGTGGCGGCGCCGATCAGCAAGGAAAGGAGAAGGAGCAAGAGGGCAGATGGAGAGGCGCGTTGATCAGTAGCCATCGGCGACAGAGGCGAGATAGAGAGCCGCAAGAAACCCTAGAAAGAAATTGCCCAGCTCTTTCTCTCTCTACCAAAGCAATTTCATGAGCTTATATACAATATGGGAATAATTATTTAATATAAAAATTAAATTGAAAAATTATATATAATCACACTCGAAACTGTGATGAAAATAAATATATATAATCACACTTATTTAAAATGTGTGATTAAAAAAAATTATTATCTCACTCATTAAATTAAGTGTGATTAAAAAATTATTTTAATTTTTTTAATCACATTTCTAATAAAAGTGAAATATTTTTAATTCTTCTTATGTGATCTTTAATCACATGTTAATTAGAATGTGTAATTAAAAAATATAAATACAATCACACTTAATTGAAAAGTGACATAAAAAATAAATACTATCACACTTAATCAAATCAAGTGTGATTAAACTATCAGTCTAATTTTTTTTATCACACTTCTAATAAAAGTGAGATATTTTCATTTGTTAAAGTGTGATCTAATCACACTCATTTAAAAAGTGTGATTAAAAAGTAGTAGTGTATATATAATCACATTTTAATTAGAAGGTGTGATTAAAAAATATATAAATAATCACACTTTAATTAGAATGTGTGATTAAAATATATATAAATAATCACACTTATTTAAAAAGTGTGATTAAAAAGTAATAGTGTATATATAATCACACTTTAATTAGAATGTGTGATTAAAGATATATATAAATAATCACACTTTAATTAGAATGTGTGATTAAAAAATATATATATATAATCACACTCATTTAAAAAGTGTGATTAAAAAGTAGTAGGGTATATATAATCACACTTTAATTAGAATGTGTGATTAAAAAATATATAAATAATCACACTTTAATTAGAATGTGTGATTAAAATATATATAAATAATCACACTTATTTAAAAAGTGTGATTAAAAAGTAATAGTGTGCACTTTAATTAGAATGTGTGATTAAAAATATATATAAATAATCACACTTTAATTAGAATGTATGATTAAAAAATATCTATATAACATGGAAGCTCAGAATTTTACTCCTGATGGGACTTTTGTCCCTTTGTCAATACATGGACCATTAGATTGAATTCAATCCAATCCAATGGCTTACAACGTTTTGACTTTGAAAGCTCAGATCTCAGATGGAAGCTCAGATCTCTTTGTATTTTGAAAACACACAAACACTCCTCTTTCAAATTTTGAAAACACACGCTCAGAATCTCTCCCTCTCTCTCTCTCTCTCTACATCACTCTCTTCATCTTCTCTCTTCCTCCATCCCTTTGAACCGCCACAATAAACCCATCTCAATCCCTTTGAACCGAGCTCTACAACTAGCGTGGCTCTGGCACAGAGGTAAAGAATTTCTCTCAATCATCCAAAAACCAAAGTCAGATCTGTGAACCCTCCTCCAAATCCACAGAGGTAAAGAATTTTATTTGTTGTTTAATCATTTATAAATTTATTGATTTTCTTAGTTGTTTTCTCTCATATTAATCAAGAGCTCTGGTTTTTTGGAGGAGGGTTCACAGATTTTTGTATAGGTGTTAAACCCTTAATTTGTTCAAAAACCAGAGTTTTGTATCATCCAAAAACCAGAGTCACAGTTTTTGGATAGGTGTTAGATCAAGAGCTCTACAACTAGACAGTTTTTTGTTTTGGTAGGGAAGGTTTGCTTTGTTTTTTTTTTTTTTTTATTTCTGTTCTAGGTTAGACAGTTTTTAAACCCTTAATTTGTTCATCTTAATTTTTGTTCATCTTTTTCATCTTATAAAATGACCAAATAAGTCATGTATTGCAAGTGTTTGATAGAATGATCCAATAAAATTTAACAGTAATTTCATTTCAAAATGCCCAAATTTTGGTTGCCTTAGAGTGCTTTTATTTAATCAAAAAAGAGTGGTTTCATAATAATTTGATTTTTTAATTTTGCGTTATTAAAGATTAGACTTTTTCTCACTTCCTTCTGAACATGTTGATTGCTACTTGCATATTTTGAAAACCATGTCGTATTTGTGATGTCTATTAGAATATGTTTGAATCTCGCATTTTTTGTGTGTGTGTTGGTATTTTGATGAATTAAAAGACTCTTTCGATGAATTGTAAGTTGAAATTAAAACTATCAAGGGTTGATGTTAGAATTAAGTGGCTTTCTTCAAATTTGATTGATTTCATTAGTGACTCTTTTGATTGACTTCATTAGAAAAACTTGGTTAACTGTTAATCTCCTTAAAATTGCAAAAATCTTGATCTAACACCATGTAGTAATGATTAAAAGGACTATGTATTGTTGTGTACTGAAAATCTATGATAGCATGTTTTAGAGTATGTTTTTCTCAACTATTAGGGATGTATCTTTATGTTTACAAACAACTTGAACACCTGGGACATTTATCTTTTAACCCTTTCAGAATGTTGACTTATTTGGGTATTTGGATTGATTACCGAATAATTGTGTTTTTTGTTTTTTGCTACTATTTTCTTTTCTCTTCTTTCTTTCCTTTCTTTTTTGTTTTTTCATTTTTTTGTTAAAAACATTATTTTTTTCACCGAAAATAATTGAATGTTGTTAGTTTTAACAGTGATTGATGTATCAAGTCTGTCTAACAACTTGAAACTTGCTTTTCTTAGGAGAGGATAAAAGAAAATGTTCCATTTGTATGTATGAGTATGACTCTGGCATACAACTCCTGACCTGAGATTTGTCTATATATTTATATATATGATTTAACAGTATAAATATGTCTATGAAGCCATGTCTAATAAAACCTGTGCCAATTTTAATTAACAAATTCAAGTGGGTTTCTGCTTTCTAGGCAACTAAACAAAAGGGCCTTTTTTTTTTTTATATAAAAAAATGAAAAATTGAAAGAAGAAAATAAACATACCTTCTTCTGCCTCTTAGGGCATGTTTTTTGTGTTGAATGAGTTTATTTTTTGTATTAGTTTTTGACTTTTTATCTAATGTTTCAAATTTAACCAATATAGATAGGAGTTAAATTATTCTTTTTTTTTTTAATTGCCAGAACCGGACCGAAGTCTGTCCCCAGCCAGAGCGTCACTGTCCCCGGACTGAAGTTTGTATGTATTTGTGTGTATAATATATATAATTTGCATTTTGGATGTATATATATGTATATGTGTATATATGTATGTATATATATATGTAAAAATTTATTTAACTCTTCTTGCTATGGTTAATTTGTGTATATGTGCATGTATATATATGAATACATATGTCCCATCTGGTATGTATATATCCAACACTATGTATGTATATATATGTGCATACCAAAACAGTTTAAAATATGTATTGTTGCCTGTTCTTCCATTCAGAAACAAGGTATTGTTGACTGGTGCAATTATTCGGATTCGCTACACCTCACCCAGCAGGTATATTTACTTTCCCTTGCTTAAACCCCCAATTTATTTTCTCTTTGATTTTCCCGGGAAAAAAATGTATTCTGGATTTAATTCTTCTGGAATTTGCTTGGTTTGGGTAAAATTATTGGAAAAGTGGAAAACTTGAGTTGTATTTTTTCGTTTTATAGGAATTTTCGTTTGTTTGTTGGGTCTAATTGGTATAGGGAATTAGAAAGTGAAATTTGATTCCCAATTTGTTGGAATTGGAATTGTGATAGTTTTACACAAAAATAATAATTTGTTTTCTCACTATGATGGGATATGTATTATTGTATAGGGAATTAAAAAGGATTTCATTCAATGGTTTGTCTTCGATCTCACTAACAGAACAATGGTTTGTCTTCTCAAGCCCTTTCGATTTCATTCAGTTACATATATGCATATCTTATCTCAATTCCATATATTTGTTTCATTAGCATTTTCTGTGAATAATTTTTGGTTTCTGGATTCAATCAAAAGTGGAGCTCTTTGTATTGATTTTGTGATGCATTAGGGGTTTATAAACTTCAATATTGTGTGCCTCAAATGTGTGTGGTTGCCTCAAATGCAAATCATGTATATAAATTAAACTATTATATATGATAAATGTGTGTGGATGACCCGAATGAATGTGAATGTGATTATATACATAATTTTATATATGAGACCGAATGATTCCAATATGTATGTATATATATATATATATATATGGATGTATATATCTATATATATAAAACAAAACCCCCTATTTATGTATGATTTCAGTGTGTATAAAATATATCTATATATATCTATATATCTATATATATTTCTTGAGAAGCCAATTTATTTTCCCTTGCTTAAACCCCCAATTTATTTTCTCTTTGATTTTCCCGGGAAAAAAATGTATTCTGGATTTAATTCTTCTGGAATTTGCTTGGTTTGGGTAAAATTATTGGAAAAGTGGAAAACTTTAGTTGTATTTTTCCGTTTGTTATTTTATAGGAATTTTCGTTTGTTTGTTGGGTCTGATTGGAATTGGAATTGTGATAGTTATTCGCAAAAATAATAATATTGTTTTCTCACTATGATGGGATATGAGTGCAATTTCTTTTCTTTGCTTTGTATTTTAAACATTTTACAACCAATCAACTTGAAATGTTTCTCAAGAATGTTTCTCAAGAACAGTTTGAAATGTTAACAGTTTATGGTATATATATGTACATGTGTATATACATGTGTATATATATATGTAAAAATTTAAAATATACACATCCATATAATAAGGAAGCTCAGTATTTTTTCCTTGATGGGACTTCTGTCCCTTTGTCAAATTACGAACCATTGGATTGAACTTAATCCAAGGGCTTACAGTGTTACACTCTCCATTTTCAACCCACACCCTATCTCTCTCTCTCTCTCTTTCTCTCTCTCTCACCCTCATCTCTTTGTTTTTGGTTTCTGATTTCAAAATTTGAAATCAGACCCCCCTTCTCTCTCTCTCTCTCTCCATTAGACGTGCTACCCTGTCGGAGCCCAACCCTTGCCGGCGACCGAACCCCAAACCCCAAACCCTTGCACATCCTAATCGTCATCTTCTCTCTTCTGACCGAATGGAGCCACTATATATATGATTCAGAGATGGGAGATTCAGAGATTTGGAGACCGAATGTATGTATGTATGTATGTATATGCATTTGTGTGTATTATATACATAATTTTATATATGATTATATATGATAAATGTGTGTGGATGACCTGTGCAAACAAAACAATGGTTTCGATCTCACTGGACTGTCCTCCACTCAATCTCACTAACAGAATAATGGTTTGTCTTCTCAAGCCCTTTCGATTTCATTCAGTTACATATATGCATATCTTATCTCAATTCCATATATTTGTTTCATTAGCATTTTCTGTTAATAATTTTTGGTTTCTGGATTCAATCAAAAGTGGAGCTCTTTGTATTGGTTCTGTGATGCATTAGGGGTTTTTGTGAATTATAAACTTCAATATTGTGTGCCTCAAATGTGTGTGGTTGCCTCAAATGCAAATCATGTATATAAATTAAACTATTATATATGAATTAACCATTCTATCTTCCTTGCTTATTAAGTGTTTGATAAAATGTTTCAATGAAATTTACACATACAAATTGACTTTAACGCACACCACACACAATGATAATTTTCATCATAAAAATGCATAACTATCTTATGATGTGCATGTTTTAAGATGTGCATCCTTTTAAGAGTGGACATTATTAATATGTGCATCCTTTATTAATTATGTTTTAAGATGTGCATCCTATATCATAGTGTAAAATTATTTTTCTCTTTTCCTTGCTAAAAGACACAACTAGACAGTGCTTCATCATCACTACCCTGCAATAAAAGATAAAATCATATTTGATAAAATGTTAAGTGTTTGATAAAATGTTTCAATGAAATTTACACACACAAATTGACTTTAACACACACCACACACAATGGTAATTTTCATCATAAAAATGCATAACTATCTTATGATGTGCATGTTTTAAGATGTGCATCCTTTTAAGAGTGGACATTATTAATATGTGCATCCTTTATTAATTATGTTTTAAGATGTGCATCCTATATCATAGTGTAAAATTATTTTTCTCTTTTCCTTGCTAAAAGACATAACTAGACAGTGCTTCATCATCACTACCCTGCAATAAAAGATAAAATCATGGCTTTGCATCATCATCACTACCATCACCTCCCTATCCATTACTCTCTCTCTCTCTCTCTCCTCTTGATACTGAGCAATTTTAATTTGAGAATATAGACATCATAGATTAAAGACAAGATTTGAGAAGAGTGGAAGTAGGGGGGAAAAAGGGTGGGACACAAAATGCTAAGTTCAGATTCATTTTTGAGGCAGTTAAGTGGAAGAGAGGGTTGGAAATCAACATCCAAGAGATGGGGTACTGGTGGTGGTTTGAAGCAAATGGAAGGGCTGAACATGTATTATGGGAATGGTGGTGGAGGTGATCAGAATGGTGGTGGTGGTGGTATGATGATGAGGAAGAGAGTGATGGTGGTGTGGATCAGAGCTACATTCAAAGCATGCAATGATGTGGGCACTCACACATGTCACCAACAAGGGTGATCTCCTCACCAATGCTTCTACTTCCACCTATATAAAAATAAAAAAAAAAAATCATACACTAGTGGTATGCATATACATACATACATACATATATTTGTTCACTTTCAAGCTTATAATCTTCAACTAGATATATTCATGTTTGTTCACTTTCAAGCTCATAATCAAATGGATCTATCTATACATGCTTTTATATACATATGCATATATTGGTGGTTACTGGGATCAACATAAACCACACTTAGAGAAATGGCTCAAATGGGTCTTTTCTTTTCTTTTGATTTGATAGGTCTAAATCTAATTTGCTTACAGGGAGCTCTGTTATCAGAATCTTACGATTCGCGATTCGATTCGCGATTCGATTCACAATTTTTGTAAAATCGATACGAATCTATGGGTGAATCTCTCTGTTATCAGAATCTTACGATTCGCGATTCGATTCACGATTCGATTCGAATTTTTTGTAAAATCGATATGAATTTATGAGTGAATTTATTTTCGAAGTAAATCTTTAGTGAATCGCACGATTCACAATTGATTCACGATTTAATTCACTTTTTACGATTCATGCAATTTTTTAAATTGTTGTGTCCGACATATTTTCGACTATTTCTTTCTCCATGTTTTTAGTGAAAATGACATAATACAACTTCTAATAGCGTTTAATACAAAAATAACCAACATATATATATATATATATATATAAAATTTGTTGTTAGTTTAGAGATCATGAAGTTTTTAATAGGATCCAATCAGATTTAGTCAGACCCAACATATTTTAACATTTCTTCTCATTTTTCCCCCCTTTAAAAAATCATAATATATCTTCTAAAGATGTTTAAGATTAAAGTTACATTATGAATTATCTATTGCTATTTTATCAAATTGAATATAATTGAATATTACATATGTGAGATCAGTTATACCTTTGAAAATGTTTTAGGCTTTAAAATAAAATATTCTAAATAATTCTTTCTTATTATTTGCTCACTGTTACTTAGAAAAGTATGCATGCTTATTGTCCAAATACCAATATCGTTGTTAATTATTGTTATTTTGGAAATTGATGATTTGTCTATTTAGTTATTATCTTCATTAAGAATGGTTGATAAAAAATATCTAAAAAGAAAAAAAAGTAAGATAGTGATCTTATATAAGAATCTTTGTTAGCTTCTTACCTATTAAACTACGTGATTATCTCTCAAAATAACATTTTCGTTGATTTAAGTCTAAATATTTCATATTCATAAGATAAATTTAACATCTAAATGTGTAAATATATATTTTTAAGTAATTTTTAAAAAGTGGCCGAATCTTTACGATTCACGATTCGATTCGATTCGCGATTCGGTACAAGGTCATTTCGATTCACGATACGAATCTCGATTTGACAACTATGACAGGGAGACAAAGAAGGGGAGGTCTTCTCATATTTTTTATTTTTTTGATTCCTAGATCCTATTCTTTCTACTTTTGTTTAAACTTTTTCAGTGCTCTGTGAGGGAGTGAAATTAGAAATTTTTCTTTATTTATTTGAGTCTTGCTTTTTTGCCGCTCTTTTTTTTTTCACTGGTAAAAGAGAGAAACATGTATCCTCTGTTTTCATTGTCATCTTTTTCAGTATTTTCTTTTCCAGAGGACGGACGTGAGTTTTTCAGATGTATTTACCTTTTTCTCCTTTTATATTGTTTCCCAGTTTGTTGTCATATCTATATATATATCATTTTCATTTGATCTTTTGTATGTTGAATTTGATTTTATTTTATGGGAG
Organism: Camellia japonica; assembly: GCA_030407325.1. Taxonomy (NCBI): domain Eukaryota; kingdom Viridiplantae; phylum Streptophyta; class Magnoliopsida; order Ericales; family Theaceae; genus Camellia; species Camellia japonica. The sequence continues at coordinate 9,083,178 of JAPPVO010000032.1, read as the reverse complement.
TGTTTAATTTGATTGATAGCAACAAAAAAGATTTAATTTGATTTTTTTATTTTTATTTTTATTTTTATATAGGTGGAAGTAGAAGCATTGGTGATACAAAGTCCAAAGCTGGCTACAGTGATGAGCCAAGTGAAGAAGCTAGAGGTTTCTGTCCTTGATGTGCATCCTTTTAAGAGTGGACATTATTAATTTTCCCTAATATATGAGAAATCAATATTTAGCCAAGAGAATGCGTTAAAAAAAATAAATAATAATTCAAAGAACAAGATTGAAACCTTAAACAAATAAATTATGGGTTAGAATTAAAAAATAAATTATACAAAAACAGATCAGACTTGAACTTGGGCTTTTTGTACAAGAAAAGCAATTGTCAAAATTGACCTAACCTACTTTGGTCAATTTGATAGAGATAAAGTCATTTTCATTCATTTTTATTTTTGCAATCTCATTGATTAGAAGTACCATATGTATATACTTTTATGGCATTCGAAGAATATTCAATAATTTTTCAAGTATGATTTAATTATTATTTAATGTTACAAGTCTATTGGACGAATTAATTTTTTTGTACAAATTTCTTTTCCTTTTCCTTATTGTGATTTAAAATTTCTTTTTCAATTGTCAGTGCTGAATTTATCTATGAATAGAATTAGTAATAAACTTATCTTTTCCCTACAAATTTGGATACTCTGTTTTTTGTCATCCCACCATCCCCACCATCACTCTCTGTCAAATCAAATGGGGGTTAAAGGAAGAAATTGGTTTCATGTTAATACCCATTTTTATTTCATGTTAGTTAAATGGGTTGAGGATTGGTAACATTAAATGGGTTAATGTGAACATTAAGGTTAACCTGACTGTTAACATTAAGCTGAAAATATTTTTGTTAACATTAAATTGGTTTCATGGTCATATTTTTTATTCATAGTTTCTAATTAGACAAAATATTTTTGGTATTTATTGAATACTTTTGTATTTACTTAAGCTTTATCTAGAACATTATTTAGTGGTGATTTGCAAAATGATGATGAATTGTGGTGCATAGCAGATGTGAGCAGTGGTTTTGTTTTGGGATAATGTTCTTATACTTTTTTTTATTATTATTATTATTTTGAGAAGTGCTCTCTCACATTTTGGATTTGGTGCTCCTTCATTTTTAAAAGATATACTTTGTTTATGGTGATTCTTTTGGATATATTTATATATTTTTTGTTATTTTTTGGTATATATCTAAGAATGTTTCAGTTGCAGTAAGAGTGCTTCAAAGTTGAAAATCACTTCCAGATTAATTGCTTTATTTACATTTTATGGTAATTTGTATATGAAGCATTGTGTTTGTGGTCCAATATATCTGAATCATTTCTTTAAATTTGCTTAATAGGTTCACATTAGAGAGCTTGAGGAAGAAGTGAAACTTCTTAACAACCTTTCACATCTGAACATTGTGGTAAGCATCTGATTTGCATTCTTACTAAAGCATTTTAACGTTTCCTTTTGTTGGTCATCCCTTAGAAAACAATTCAAATATCTTTCTGTGCCTATCCATAAATTCTTCAAAAGGTAAGGTATAACTTCCAATTTTTGGTTGTAATAATAACATTCTAATGATTGTTCAAATATAAGTGATGATCCTCGCTACCATACATAGAACTTTAAACCCAAATGAAATTCTAATTTTTCAAGGCAATTAAGATCCATTGGGGTTTATGTTTTATAATTTGTTGTGGTATTGCTTTGTTTTCACTTAAAATCTATTGGCTTTGGTCTGGTTTCCTTTGCTTCTATAGAGTTATGAGCCATTATATTGGTTTTCATTTTTCTGGATAATTAATTATTTTCTTTTATCCACCAATGTCGATAGCTATTGTGGGCAATTTGGAAGTTGATTTCAATAATTTTCCATGATTCTTTGATTTTGAAGCCCAACACATGCTCTACATAGTGGGTTTGTGGTGATTCTCTCTCTCTCTCTCTCTCTCTCTCTCTCGATTTATATTTAATGGGTTCAATAACTTTTTCGTGGTGAGCACCAAACTTAGATTTTTAGATATATTTTTCATGTGAATGGGTTGTTATTTCGTGCTTTTATTGGTATATTAGTACGAGATTTTGGGGTTTTTAGTATGTTGTTATTGCATTATTGTACAAAGAGGTTTTCATTTGAACCTTTCTTACCTTTATTTTTCCCCTCAATATTTAATGTACATTTGTAATCTCATCATACACCACCAGTTGAGTCCATGTGTGGAATGATTCATAATGGAATGATTCCCACTCACTCTCACCCCCTATCTTAGTTATATCTAAATACAATTTTGGTTTTTTTAATTGGTACAAATCTATTCAATTTCCATGGAATTCGAAACTTTACCAATGGAAGCAATTTCAAGTTGAGGCATGAGTTATAGATATAAAAGGTAAATTCATGACTTAATTTGTTTTATACTTATAGAAGTTGAGTTGGAATTTTTATTTACTAAGATTTCAAATTCATGATTAATGATTAATTTCAAGTTTTTATTCAAATTCAAATTCATGACTTAATTTCAAGTTTTTATTTACTTATAGAAGTTGTGTTAATGATTAATATTTGAATTTTTTTTTTTACAATTAATTGGTTTTGAATTTCATAACTTAATTATTTAGATTTGTAATATCATCCAGTTCAATTTTTGATTAATCTCATTAACAAAAGTATTCTTATTTACATAGAATCCTCTAATTGGTTATTTAGAATTTCATCATTATTAGTTGGTTTAACAGAAAAGCCTTCTATTTGTTAGCCTGCTTTCAATTTGATTTCCAAATTCTATTTTTTTCATAGTGTAATGATTTAACTATGTTCATTGTGGAGTCTAATCTCTATTTGTTCTTGGTATTATTGATTGGTAGGTTATTGATATTGACATAAAACAGTGCATCTTTAGCTTAAATTTTATATTATAAGTTTGGCATCTGCATATGTGTGTGGTTTTGATTGATTGCTTGAAATAGATGGTTTGATTCTTGATCAAAAGAAACTAACAAAATGCGTAGAAAAATATAGTGCAATAGCTCATATCTTTGTCAGATTGATTCAATTTAGTTAAATCAATAGTATTGGGTAATAGTAAAATGAATATATACTGTCTTTTGGGTATAAATAGGACAGTTTCATGATTTCATTGTAAATTTTATCATTTTTACTTGAATAATCAAATGAAATTGGGAAGTTTAAACTAAAAAGTTTTGTGGATGGGGCTGTTTTGTTGGGTATTGCTCATTTGGGACATTTAATTTTGTTTTTCATGTAACCTTTGTTATTAAGTGATTTTGAATAGAGCTTCAATAGAGTTGTTAATAGTTGTTGATTCACTTCCTCCCTCTCTCAACTAAATCTCAATTTGCTTTTTAATTTTTAATTTTTATACTGGTTTGGTTTTGGATTCAATGTGTGGAATTCAAAATATAAAATTTTTATTTTTTTAAGTTGAATTGAAGGTGTGAGATGTTGTGGTCATGATTGAAATTTGGTTTTGGAGTACTTGCTACTATTGACTGAATTTCATCATAACTTTTCTAGCATTTTCTACTACTTATTTGGTTTCATTTGTGGGTTTTTGATTAGATCACGTTCTTTATACAAGCGTGATTATGCTAATTACATTTTTTTTTTTTTTTACTTAAACACAGAATCATATTTGAACTATTATTTTTTCCCAAGTGGATTTGGCATAACTGGTAGTTTTGCCCTCTTTCCTAAATTGTGGAATTTAAGTTTTTATCATTAAGTTGATCGTTAAATTGTAATTTGTGAACTTTATCATTTCTTCTTCCAAAATTTTCTTTGTTAACATCTGGGCAAGGTTTTAAAAAGCGGCCGCAACCGTTACGTAACTACGTAACGGTTGTGGTAGTTACCGCCACCCGGTACGGCCGCTTTTGCAGTGTGATTGAGATTCACAGGTGTATCGGCCGTAGCGGCTACTATAGCGGTCGTAACGGTGCCGTAACGGCCTGTTACGCACCGTTACGTAACGGTTCCGAATTGCTTCTTTCAAAAAAACACACAAAAAAAAAAAAAGAAGTTGAAAATGGGAGAAGAGAGATAGAGAGAGAAGAGGGAAGATAGAGGAACAAGAGATAGAGAGAGAGAATATGGAAGATGAAGAACATGTTATTAATTCGTTGAAGTTGTAAGACCTATGCTATTCTATTCAGCTATTATCACTCAACCATTTTGTTTGTGTGTGTCTATTTATATGTTGTTTGAAAATAATAATAATAATAAGTATGGTCATTATCTGTGTCTATTTATTCTCTTACTTTTGTCATTATTTATCTTATATATAATAGTTAGTGATTATTTTTTGTAAAATATAAAGTCATTAATTATTAAAATAAAATGTAAAAAACTCCGTTTATAGTGAATAAAAATATGAAGTATATTGGATCAAACTTAAAAATTTTTAAAAATTGATCAATATTTATTTTAAAACCCAATAAATATGATCATGAAAAAAAAATGTGCGTATCGGTAAGTTTTTTTCAAATTGTGCGAAAAATAAAAAAATTCACGGTTCCGATTACCGCAACCGTTACGCTACGGCCTTTACACCCCGCAACCGCAACCGCGCCACCGCCACTGTTACGGCGACCGCAACTGCTTTTCAAAACCTTGCATCTGGGCGATGACACTGGATGTTCAATTCAAATATCAGTTCAGTTTTTAATTTGTAGTTCCTAATGTGCCATTATGGAGTAACAAGAAGATTTCAGAAAAATTATAGAGTAACAACCATTTGGGTGCTTTTTGAATGGCTAAGTTCTCTCTCTCTCTCTCTCTCTCTCTCTCTCTCATGTACTCAGCCACCGAAATCGAAGTTGGGTTGATGTTTATCAGTTTGATACAGAGGAATTAATGATGTTGACATGCCCAATAGCCACTGCACCCACTTCGTCTTTCCTCTTTGCCGGTATGTAAGCACTGCTTCCTCAAATGGCTCTTCTTAAAATACTACTCTCCACTCTTTAAAATTTTCTCTGATTATTTTTTTCCTTTCCCCCTTCTATTGTTCATTTTCATCACTTGAATTACAGGCTGTTAGGTGATGGAATATACAAATGGGTGACATGGATTGAACAACTGGGAGACAACGTGTATCTAACGTAAAAAGCCTTTTCTTTTTACTGTCATTCCTTCTTTAAATACTATAAATGCATACACATATGTATACGTATAATGTAATGAATAGAATGAATTTATTTAACGTGAATATCAAATGGTTCTATTTGAAAGATATTTGTTTGTGAGATTTTAATTCCCTTTGAAAGATCAATTGGATTTGCAAATGGATCTTTTGATCTTTTTCAAGCATCATGCATTTATGGTGGTGTGCTATTGGCAATAAGAAATAATCAGATCTAATGAATCAAGTTTAAAGTGGGACTACACTTGAGGCTATACATATAGAATGCATGATTATTTATGTTTTGGTTTCAAATTAATTCATGAACTATATGTATTAAGTAAATCTCTCCTGATTTCATATTGTAATTACAAAGTAAAAGGACAAGGGAATTAAAAATGATTGTAATTGTCTATATGTGTATACTGAAAGTTTCGTATACACTGTGACACGGAGTTTAACCTTGAATATGAAGAATTATTAATGGATTGAATAGATCATAACTACAATGTGGTGAATTTTTACCAGTATGGAAGCACTATATTAGTTTGTCTTAACTTTTATTTTTCATGGGTCAAAATGTATTAACTTGAATGTGAATTTTTTTTTTTTTTAAAACTTAGAGTGCCGTAGGCACGGGTCATCCACTAGTATATATATATATATAATCACACTCATTTAAAAAGTGTGATTAAAAAGTAGTAGTGTATATATAATCACACTTTAATTAGAAGGTGTGATTAAAAAATATATAAATAATCATACTTTAATTAGAATGTATGATTAAAATATATATATATATATATATAATCACACTTATTTAAAAAGTGTGATTAAAAAGTAATAGTATATATGTAATCACACTTTAATTAGAGGATGTGATTAAAAAAATGTATATATAATCACACTTAATTGAAATGTGACATAAAAAATAAATATTATCACACTCAACCAAATTAAGTATGATTAAAATATCAATTTAATTTTTTTTATCACACTTTCAGTAAAAGTGAGATATTTTTTTTTTGTCAAAGTGTGATCTTTAACTATTTTTGTAGTAGTATCACAAACTCAAAATATAACTCTATCTTCAAATTATAATTCTAAAATTTTACCAAACGCTTTTAAAAAAATTGTTTAGAATCTTAAGACATTTTTTATGCATCCCAAAAACAAATTTTATAATATGCAAAATTTTATTTTTTATATATTTCGATATATTTTTTACACATCTGTGGTAGTTGATGACATCTATTTGGACGATCATTATAATTTTTCTTCACTTTTTTACTTTCAAGTAGATTCAAAAAAGTCTCTCTAGCAACTTCTAACATTTTTTTTCCCGACAATCTCTCGAATGGCAAGATTGCCTGCAGATAAAATGATCGCATGTGAAAACAAATCCTAATGAACTTGACAGAATGTTTTTTTTTTCATAAAAATTAAAAAAAGTTAAAAAGTGTTAGAAATGATTTTGGAAAAAAAATAGATTTTTTTTTTTTCCAACTTTGGTCTAATTTTTAGATGGAATTCATGCGTCAAAGGAGGCAGATCTAAGTGGTAACACATTCTTTACCGCATAGTGATTCACGTTGTATATTTGGTTACTCAAAACCATTATCGGATGAATGAAAAATTCATACCAAAATGGACTCCATGAAAATGATGTGTTTAGTGGAATTTCCATAAAGGTTTGAGTTAAAATTTGTCCCACATTGGTTTTGTAGGCAAACTTTATGTGGGTTTATAAGACTTGGGTTTGTAACTTGCGAAGGGCCCCAAGGAGTACCCAAGTTTTGTGAAAGGGTGAGGTTATGGGCAAAGTGGGTTAGACCTATTGAACCCAAAACAAACACATATGGCCGTCTAGGCGGGTTAGGCTGGACTTATCTTATTGGGCCAAATGAAGTTGGTTGCACTTGTCCGACCCAATGTTTATTTTTTTGGGCAAAAAACATTTTGAATTTTTTTTTCTAAAATTAAATTCTTACCTTTTTTAGAATTTAAATTTTGAATTTAGTTCCGAAATGGTGTCCAGTTTATTCCTCCACCCAAATAGGTTCATATTTATCTAATTTAAACCGACCAGATTCAGTATCTGTTCAAATTTAAACCAAATAGGTTCCTTACCTGTTCAAACAATACCAAACAGGTATTATACTTGTTTAAACAAGTTTGCTACCTGTTGAATTCAAATCTAAAAAACCACCATTGCACCTATAAACAGACAAGTCCCTCATTTGAATTTTCGCTCAATTTTTCGTCCTCAATTCTACTATTGTTCTCCGTATTTTGTTGCATTATTTTTTCTGTGATAAATAGTGTAAACACAAAGTGTGTTTATTGTGCGAATAGTTTGTAGTGCTGCTACTATTTATTGTTGATCATTTTATCTTAGGAGATAGACGTCTACAATCTGAAAGCACCGAGGAGATGACGAATTTGTCTTAAGGATACAGTGTTAAATATTGGACTTGATTAAAAATTTGTTCGAGAAATTAATAAGGTAAGTGATTAGTTTTCTTTTCTGTTTTATTTATTTTTCTTTATTAGATTCTGATTTTGTTTTTATCACAAAATAAGAATCTGTTGTTCTATTTTTTTTCATATACTATTTTGATTTTTGTAATCAAATAGTCTCTCTCCTTTCTTTAATTCTTTCTTTGAATACTTTGAAGATTGTCCAACAAAAAATTTATCTCAAACGAGACTTTTTAACCCTAGACTAAAATAGTTAAAAAGTCAAAAAAACCAAAAAATTAACCTATATCCCAAACGAACCCATAGTAGATTTGTTACTCGGCCTTGATATTCCATATGGTTTTCTCAAAACCATGTTGCTAAACACCAACACAAAAGAATCTCCTCTCCAAGATTGATATGGCGGTGTTTGTTTGGGTTTTCTTGAGCCAACTTATAACTTATAGCTTTCGAAAAGTTATTTTGAACTGTTTAATTAAACTTATTTCAAATAGTTTCTGATTCTAACAACTTATTTTAACTCAAAAAGCTGATTATGAGAAATTGATCACCCCTTACTTCTGATTATCAGATTCTGTTGTGGACATATTAATTTACGATTATACTCTTAGATTTTTTTTATTTTTTATTTTTTTAAAAATAGAAAAAGACCCAAATGGACTATAGATTATTATCATTATTTTTTATGAGAAATGTAAACAAGTAATGAATAAAATAAAATAAAAAGTTAATTTAAAAAGTTATTTCACACTTAGGGCTGCAAATGAACCGAACTGTTCATGAACAAACTCGACTCTGCTTGTTAAGGGCTCAAGCTCGAGCTCACATAAGCTCGACTCGTTAAGTTCGGCTCGTTTTTCTTTATTTAAATTATATAATAAATATATTTTTTATATTAAATAATATAAATAATATTAAAAAAATTATCGAGCCAAGCTGAGCCGAGCCGAGCCGAACTTGAGTTTTATTAAAATTAACGAGCTGAGCCAAGCCGAGCTCGAACCCAGTTCCTTATCGAGCCGAGCTCGAGTTCAATAAACAAGCTCGATAAGTAAACGAGTCGAGCTCGAGCTCAACAAAGCTCGGCTCGGCTTGGTTCGGTTCGTTTGCAGCTCTATTCACACTTATTTAATAAATACTATTCAGTAACTTAAACCTATAATCTAACACTTACACAAAATAAATTAATAATTTCTGATTAAAATTATAATTTATAATCTATTAAATTATAATTTATAATTTATTTTAACTGTTACACCAAATCAAACGGACGCATATATTGCGAGATGTTAGTCAACTTAGATATTGACGGAAGTATTGTGGGACACCCTTTTTAGTTGGAGAATTGTGACAATGCTTGTGACTTTTTCTTCTTTTTTTTTTAATTTCCAACGTATATATCTTACTTCAATCCTTCTTAAAATAGTTTTTCAAAAGAGTGATGCTATGTCCCCCGAAATTCACCCCCTAATCCCCCGAATTTTCAAACCAAGGCAAAAAAAAAAAAAAATCCACAAAACGACGTCGTTTTAGGGATTAGGGGAGATTTTTTTAGGGCTCCAAATAATTTTCCTTTTCAAAATTTGAAACAATAATAAAACTTCACTATGTCTTGGTTTGGAAAGAGTTAAAATAGTTTGATTTTTTAGTTTTTTGACTAATTCAGTCTGCATTTTTTAATCTCGTTTGATTTTTATTTTTGATTTTTTTGACTTTTGTGAGAGAAAAAGTGTAATAAATATGATTTGGATGTGATATTTTGTCTTATTAACTTATATAATTAATTTTATATTTTATATTTTTTTTAGCTAAAAAGCCAAAACCAAACATATCTATAACTCCATATATAATTTTATTGATTATAATAGAAGAAATTAGTTGTAAAAGCCCTTTCAAAAGCTTTTGGAGGATATTTGGTGGTAATTTTTATTGCTTTTAGCTTCCAAAGTTTTTTAATCCTCAATTATTTCAACAGGCTATGCGATAAAATCCATTTTTATCATCATGAAAACAAATAAAATAAAATCTTTATCACCATAAATATAAAATAAAATAAACAAATAAAGTTTTACTCTTTGGCCCAATTGAGAAAAGTATAATGGTCCATTTATGAGAAACACCACTGGGCCATACCCTTAAAAGACTAATTTGGAGTATTGTACATTTTCAAAGGGGAGTAGTTGAGGATCATTGTACACTGACACCTTCAACATACTTGAAATTAAAGAGCAAGTGACCCACCATAGTCTTTGATTTTTATTTATTTTTGGAGGGGGAACTTTAGAACAAGTCGTAGGGCTTTATAAGAAAGATGGGAGTTTTTAAGTCCACCCCAAAAATTATTGTTCGGCATTTTATTTAATTTAAACTTTTTTTTTTTCATTTATAATCGTTTAAATCTCAATTTCACACTCTATTATAACCACTACCTCTTCTGCATTCAACAATCATTGGCACATCTACAACTACTATGCTAACTCCTTTAATCCCTCTCTTGCTACCTCCTAACTTGTATTCCTTCTCACTCTCATTTTTCTATAACTCATTGATAATTATTTGATTGAATTATATTTGTTTGAGAAAAAAAAAATAAAGAATTATTTTCAAAATTATACAATCCATCTATTTTTTTAATTTTAAAAATAAACAAATTTTATTAAAAAAAGATAGGCATAGGATTTATCATTTTATGTTGTCTCTCCATAATTTTTTGATTAAATAGTTGTTTATAATTTTGTTTGATATAAGTTGTTTAGTTTTTACAATTTAAAATATTATTTTTAAGTAAATTAAAATTATTTATACAATTCTTATTCATATTTATACAATTCTTATGAAGATTAATGTTTTAGTAATAAATTATGAAAAATAAGGCCAAGTTTGGGAAGTCTCAAAAAAGTCAAAAAGTCAAAAAGTTACTCAAAAAGTTAAAAAGTTATCACTATTCACCAAAAGTCAACAATTACGACTGCACAACTTCTAATTCTAATTTTTCCCTACAAACCAATTTTTATAATTTTTTATTACACATTTTTCCATAAAAAGTCAAAAAGTTAACCCAAACATTAATATTTTCAACCTCAACTTTTTAGTCTAAAAAGACAAAAAGTGCACTTATTTAAGACAACCCAAACAACCCCTTAGGCTTCGTTTGGGAAGCCAAAAGTTAGGCTCTTTTGGCTAAAATAGCCACAAAAAATAAAATAGGTTTTTTAGCCAAATAAGACAAAATATCACATTCAACCCATAATCATTATATTATTTCTCTTACAAAAAAGTCAAAAAAGCAAAAAGTCCTTTCAAAACTAGGTTTTTTAGCCACAAACTAAAATAGCTAAAAAAATCAAAAAATCAACCCACTTCCCAAACGAAATTCATATTAAAATTTAACATGACTCGCCAATAATTTTTAGGGGAAAGCACCAATAAATCCTAAATTTGAGAATGTTAATCCATTTAGTCCTGAAGGTTTTTTGTTAGACTAATAGGTCCTATTTCCCAAGAAGCTTACTATAGGCCTTTTTATGATTTCCCTTCTTTTCAAACATCAAACATTATTCATCCAACAGTAAACATCAGCAACGTCAGGATTATTCATCAAACATCAACCACTAAACATTAGGATTATTCATTAAACATCAAACATCAAACATCAAACACAGATTCTGAACCATTAAACATTAGGATTATTCATCAAACATCAAACATCAAATACAGATTCTGAACCATTAAACATTAAGATTATTCATCAAACATCAAATGTTATTCATCAAACATCAAACATTACCCCCTCAATTACTGACCCAGATCATCAAACGTCAGAACATCAAACATTAGCAAAATTAAAACTAACGTTGTGAACATCATCGCCATCATAATACAACCCATAAATCTCCTATCAAAGAAAACCCATTTGGTTGTCACACTGAACCAACATTTTCTGTAAAATCCCAATTGAACTCTTATTGGCCATGAAAACCCTATAAACATGGAAACAATTGAACCCCCAACAAAGATCACAAAACATCAAGATCCATCCTCAGAACATCAAACATTAGCAAAATTAAAACTAACGTTGTGAACATCATCGCCATCATCAACCTTTCTTGCGAGCACAGAGATACAAAAAAATAATACAACCCATAAATCTTCTATCAAAGAAAACCCATTTGGTTGTCACACTTAACCAAAATTTTCTGCAAAATCCTAATTGAACTCTTATTGGTCATGAAAACCCCATAAACATGGAAACAATTGAACCCCCAACAGAGATCACAAAACATCAAGATCCATCCTAAAAGCCAATTCAATTCAGAAAACAACAGAACCCTAATTCAGAATACCAATCAAACATCACAACATCGCCATTAACGTCGCCATGTGTTGATGATGATGTTTGATTTTTTCCTGAGAACTTGCCACCGAAGAGAGGTAGAGAGAGCCAGAAAACCGCCATCGAGGAATGAAATCCGCCGGAAACCCGGAGTTGGAGTGGCGGAGGAGATCCGGAGGTGAGGTAGCAGACGAAGCGAAGAACAAGGTGAAGGACTTTAAAGCAAGCGTAGGAGACTGACAGGAAGACCAAACCGTACACGATCCGAAGCGCCATTAGAGAGAGAATTCAAAATCTGATCGATTCGTAGAAAGCGCTTAGAGTGAAGATCGAGATCTGGATTAGATGCATAGCATATATATATATATATATATGGAGGGAGAGAGAGTAATGTTATGTGATTGGGTTTTGAATTTAGCCAAATCTGATGGTGATTGCGCTGCAATGGGAGGGATGAGCCATGTGTTGATGATGATGTTTGATGAGCCATGTTGTTTTGATGATGATGTCTGATGTTGTTTGATGATGATGTTGTGAGGTTTGATGTTGTTTTAATGATGATGTTTGATGTTGTTTTGATGATGATGTTGTGATGTTAAAAAAGGACTAAATGGTTTATAAAAAAACACTCAGAACTAGATGGAGTAACATTTTATCATATGGGACTTATGAGTAATTTTCCCTAAATAACAAAATAGGACTTAATTATATTTTTATTAATAAAAACCTTACCAAATATTCTGTATTATAAAAATTAAAAAAATAAAATTTTGAATATATTACAAATATATATTTATGAGATTTGTTTAAAATATGAATGACTCTCTATAATAATAATTTGTTATGTAATTAAAAATTTGAAAGAGTGAGATTTATTTTCAAAATTACAAAAAAAAAAAAAATCTATATTTGTAGCAAATGACATATGAGTAATTATATTTATCAAAAAATATATATTTATCAAAAATATATATATATATATATATTAAACAGTTAGAATAAAATAAAATAAAATGCGAACATGCTATTCACAATCTATCTACTTTTTTATTCTCTAATAATGTGAAAAAAGGAAAATAAAATGGGATAATCTATATAATACACAAATACCGAGACTTCCGACAAGGTTCAACACCTTCATAAATTCGACAAGTTTTTTTTATTCTTCACATTCTTCCTTCTTATCCTTTCCTTACATTTCACCAGTGATTCCTCGAAAGCGCCTCGATTCACGATTGTAGTGATTGTTTATGCGATCATATTGTTTTACAAAACAATCGCCTCGATTCACGAACTCGATCGTCGACAAAAATTCGGATTTGAGCTCTACTGATTCTACAGAAATCGGTTTAACTTTGGACTAAAAGGCAAGAAAGAAACTGACCCATGTCACTCCTTTAAACCCTTTTTCTTTATCTTTTGTGCTTTTCACTTCTCTGTTCATTTAATGTGCTTTTTTTTTCCTTTTTTTCTTTTGGGTTGATTCAAGTTTAAATCTTGTTTGTTTTTGGGAATCCGTGAGATCTAAGCTACTGTTTTTGCTTTCTTTGCCCTTAGATTCCGGTGGTAGTAGTGTTTTCATGAGTAAAAGTTAGTTGCTTTATCAGAATCTGTTCATATATTGATGTAATTGTTCGTGGGTTTTGCCTATTTTTTAAAACTTGGGTTTTGCTTGTTTCTGGGATTTGTGGTAGTTCAGCCGACAGGTATCTTTTTGTTTTTTTTGTTTTTTTTGCCATTTTGCAAATTATATATGTACTTTAGCTCAAGCAAGGTTTTTGGATTCGTGGTTGGTTCTTATGCTGTGTTTTTGTTTAGAGAACCATAAATCCACAATTTTGCCTTCTGGGTTTTGAAAATTGTCTTAATTCCACCTATTTCTAGGGTTTGGATTTGTGAATTTGTAAGTTGGTGAGAGTTTTAAGTTCCTAGATTCTAAATTTGGCATCAATTTTGTTCTTAGGATTTAATTGGATAGAATGGGCGTCTATTCTATCTAGGGTTTTGATTAGGGTTTTCTTTTAACTTCCCAGTTGTTGGATTTTTAGTTCAAAGAAATACTGAAGTTCTCAATTTAGCTTTGAATTTGAGTTTTGGGGATAAGGATTTTACCCAGATTGTTGAAAGCACAAATCCCCTTTTCGTTAAGCTGATATCTCTTAAAGTATTTGTTTTGAAAGGACTGGGAGTTTTTTTTTTTAGTTATATTGTAAGATTTTGATTTAATAATTGGTTTTTCTTGTTGGCTTCAAGCTCTGGGGTTCTGAATTGAAGTAATTTGCTTTTGTTTTTCAGGTTTAATTTCTGGTTGGTTTCATGGATTCCCCTCAATCTGTGGTGTCTCCATTCAAGGGCTCCTCTGTTTTTCCTGAGCCTGAGAAGCAGAATGCTGATCCTCTCACTCGGAATCCCGGTTGCTTGTCCCGGAAAATTGAGCTTCAAATCAAGGAAGCCATTGGTGTTCTTGATGTTTACATACATCAAGCCAGGGACATCCATAACATCTGCATATACCAAAAGCAAGATGTTTATGCTAAGATTTGCCTTACTAGTGATCCGGAAAATGCAGTCTCCACTCAGATCATCAATGGCGGTGGGAAGAATCCGGTCTTCAACGAGAAACTCCGACTTGATGTTCAGACAATAGGTTCCTCTCTCAAATGTGAGATATGGATGTTGAGCAGGGTGAGGAATTATCTTGAGGACCAATTGCTAGGGTTTGCTTTGGTGCCTCTGTCTGAAGTTGTCATCAAGAATGGGAAGTTAGAAAAGGAGTTCTCTCTCTCCTCAACTGATCTCTTCCATTCCCCAGCAGGGTTTGTTCAGTTGTCTCTCTCTTATACCGGAGCTTCACCGGAAGTGATGGCACTGCCAGCTTCCACAGCTCAAAACTCGGTTCTCCAGGACTCGGAAGTAACTGAGTCAAGTGAGTTTGACCAGATTGAGTTCCCAGATCCAAAGATTGTGAATGAGAATCAACTGATGGTTTCAGAGTATTTTACCAATTTGGATTCCCAGAGTTCTGAGAGCTTTGTCTCTTCAGATCCTGAAAATCAACTTAGTTCAGAAATTGGTGTAAATGTTGAAAGCTTCTCAACTGGCACTGTTGAGCCAATCCAGCTTCCAAAGCATCATGATTCACCCCCTAGCAGTGTGTTGACTAACGGGTCTCCATCTGAATCGCTTCCTGCAAGTTCTCAGTCCTGTGTCACACCCGGAGCTTCTAATTCTCCAAATCAAGAATCATTTTTGCCTCCAAAGAATAATCTGAAGGATAAAAGAGAGTATGTCGAAGATGCTGAAAGTAAAGCCTCAGGCGGGGTGGTGGTTAATGCATTTTCCAAGCCCGTTGCTACAGTTAACATTGAACCAAAGCAAGAGGTTGTGCAACAGGACATAGTGGACATGTACATGAAAAGCATGCAGCAATTTACCGAGTCATTGGCTAAGATGAAGCTTCCAATGGACATTGAGAGTGGGCCTACCAGTTCTGAAAGTTCAAGTTCTGATCAGAAATTACCAGCATCAAAGAACACCAGCTCCCGTGTGTTTTATGGGAGTAGGGCTTTCTTCTGAGCTTTTGTTTCACCAGTCAGAAGAGGAAACACAGGTGACTTTAGGAATTAGAATCAAGACTAATGCCCATGCTAATTAATGTCAATAATGTAGTATGTAATGTGGTGCTATCCTATGTATGTTGTAACATTTGGATGTTTAGATGATGGAAAACTCAGGACTTGTATGCTTGACAAAATTTGTACTATGACATTTGCTTTTAGTGTATATGGAGTTATATTATGTTTTTTATATATTTTTTGTGGTACTAGCTTTTGATGATGCGAAGATGAGCAATGTAAATTGCTTCCTTTGTATACTAATATGCGATTGTGTAATCAAGTCTCTGTATACTAATATGCGATTATTACATGGATGATATTACGGTCCTGCATACAAGATTCATGGCAAAAACTTGGGTTAGGCCAAAACATCCATGATTTTGGTTTTGGCCATCTATAGAGGCTTCAAGATCTCCCAGCTTTCCCCATCTACTTCCTCAGTTACAGGCTTGGTTGTGTCTGATGGTGTAAATTTGTTACATCTTTATGATTTTTGGAAAAAATCTGATTGACAGAAATCGTGATTGATAACATCTGGTCTTGTAGTTAGCAGAAGATAATTTTTATTGAAAAGAAAAAATTATCGAGGCATTCATAAAATGCGATTGATGTGATTGAATCCCCCTCTTGACCCAACCCACAACAACCAAAAAAAAAACGAAACAAAAAAAAAAAAAAGTAGAAGAAGAAGAAGAAGAGAAAAAGGAAAGAGAGACTTCCCCACCCAATAAACTACTAACACAAATTCAAATTGGTACTTCAATTACTTCGTTTAATCTAGTGTACAAGTGCCTCCTGCAAATCCATGCAATCTGGCCACTGTCCCTGTACCTCACTCTCCATAATCCAAACTTCTCAGCGATTTCTCTTCCAGTCGAACAACTTCGATCCCTTAAAAAATCAATAACCCATTGCTGTGCTGTTCTTTGATCTTGGTGAATGTCCCTTGAGCGTCTGTTTCTGCTTCCCTCAATACGTCCAGCAGCTGCAGCCCCAACAGCGCCAGCTGCAACTGCACCTGCTGCCCCAGTCAGAAGCGAAGAGTCTGCCAGATGTGCAACTTCTTTGCCCAAATCCGGTATCATTTGTCCCATTCCAGCTGCTAAATGAGCTCCTATCTTGAGAGCAAATGTTAGCAGCGTCATGAACGTCTTCATGTACGGAGCCAAGCTCTGCACTGCCACGTTGTCGATTTGCATTAGTTCGCAACCCAACTGATCTTCAACCACGTGCATTTCTTGCCGGTATTCGCACAACATGTGCAGCCTGACTGCATTCATGCCAGAAATCATGGTGGTAACCAATCTCCTCGAGTAGTTCTCTGTCCTGACAAAATAGAACATGTTGGGGACTTTTCTTTCTTCAAGTTGGACATTGTAGTTGACAAGGTAGTTCACTTTGCGATGAAGCTCAATTAGAAGTCTGTGTTCGTAATATCTAAGCCCTTGAATCTCCTGCTTCAAATCTCTGATTTCTTGTTCAATGATCTTCAGTCTCTGCAAAACTTGTTCAACCCCCTTGGCAATTCCTCCAAATGTTGGATCAACTTTTTCTTCACCTGTAGCATGATCTAATTCATCTGGGTCGTTTTCCGGTGGGACTTGCAATTCCACGGCAAGGTTGTGTAGGTCATGATATCTTCGATGCAGTACTTCCCGAAAGTCGTCATCTGATAGGAGGTCTCTGGCAAAATCAAAACCAGCGGTTAAAACAGGGTTGCCAGAGTCCGAGACTGAACTCCACGTATGCTGATAATCATACATGCTTTCTGCAGGGACCGAGAGTAGTGCCTCTTTCAATTGTTGCAGAGGCACAAATTGGGTTTTTCTGTATCTCGGAGGTGTTAGATTTCTGACACATTCTGGGCGTAGAATGTTTTCAGTCAACGTGACACCATGGCAGAGGCTCTGTATTGTGGGTATTATAAGCTGATGCAAGAGTCTTAAAGTTTCTGTCAAATTATGGGTGGAGCACGCAAGGACGTCGATGTAGTAACCCAACTGCCCTCCGAGCTCTACTCTGACATGGATACCGTTGATATTGATTGAGATGAGGTACTTCTCAAGACTGTAAGTTGCTCCATGTTGGTTCTTTAACCCCATGATTCTGTTGTGGAGATGAACCTGGTTTGCAAATCAATGACCTTGGTCACAACTCAAATATGATTGCTTTAAAATTGTTACTTTTAGTAGTTTTAGTAACATGTCTGGTGGCTTATAAGCCTCTATTGTTAGTTGGTTTGACACAAATGTCCGATACCTTAGTAGTATGAAACTTCCATTAACAAGATGTGTTTTGTAAGATTTGAATTATACAAATTAAACAGAACACCAATTGAGAGTATGCAACAACAATGATGACAAGGAAACCAAGGACAATGATACACTATCGTTTTTACGGACACAAATTTATCAGTTAAGTATCAAAATTCCCATTTAATACTATTGTACTGATATTGTATTCTCATAATTTTAAGATCGTGAAAACTAGTTGTGATTAAGTAACTCCTTAAACTATAATGATGATATACTTTTGCTTCTTACGTGTATAATCAATTTCTAAAAACTGGTAAGAGAAGCACAAGAAACAAATAATGAAAAATAGACAGAATGAAAAAGAAAAATCTTGCCTGTAAGCGGGGAAAGAAGCCTGGTGTGAGAAACATGTGGCTCGAATCATCACACTCTAGATGTCGCCCTGTGTAGACACAGTCGGGCATGTTTAACTGCCATCTCTGTGGCCTCCCCCTACCTTCTTCCAGAATGGAAGGAATCAGCAGGAGTGAATTTGGATCTCTAGGATCTTGTTCGTAACATAGTTCCAATTTCAGCATCATTCTCACAAGATCACTCGCGTCCAAGTTCTCAAAAACCTTCGAACCCATCCCAGGAATCTGGCTCTGCAAACTCCCTTTTAGAATCTTCTCCAACTCTTTCCTGCTTATGAATCCCTTATTTTCTGTCGAGCTTTGCTTTCTAACATCTAATTTTATTAGTTGACCCAACACTTCACCACAAAACCACTCGCAATCCAAGATTAGAAACCCCAGTTCGTCAAAATATATCACCTCGCCTATATGATGAAGGCAATTAGCAACAGCCCGCCTCCTCATCTCTGCCTTCTCTTTCTTATCGTGTCTTGAGCGAATTCTCAAGGATGGAACTCGAACCTGGCATAGCTCACCAAACTCGTTCCACCTCATTGCTGGCTTGTTGTAGTTCTCCGATCTCCAATCTGATAGAATTTGTGTCAGATCATTGCAAATCTCATACACTCTAGGAACCCTTTGGAGTACTGTCTTGCTTGTCTTTCGAAGGTGATGAGTGAGTTTACTCACAGATGCTGACGATCTTGCATCGACTGTAAATACTGTTGGGTAGAACTCAACAAAGCCCTGGAATTTATCTCGTAATCTCTGAATTGAGTTTACAGTAGCCTGCAAGTTCTGTGATGGTTGATTGATTTTGTCGGTGTGAGTGAGGACTACAGTTACATTCGGTAGAATGCACTGTTGGACTGCTCTTCTTGAATTGGAAACTATGAACCTAAGCCAATATTGGAGGTCTTCTTCGATCTCAGTCGGAGTCTTTGGTTCTCTGTTGTTGGGTTTTCTAAACAGACTCGATACGATCAGGAAAAACGATGCACTTCCATGTCCTGGGAACATGAGATCATGGAGGGAATAAAACTCATGCTGACCAGCGAGGTTCCATATTGAAATCTTTGTGTCTTCGTCTTTGAAAGTTTTTGTCTTCATTCCTACTGTTTTAACAGCTTGCTCAACTGGGTTCACTAGGGTTCTTACTTGATCAATGTAGTGCAGCTTTGAGGAATTGAAGTTCTGGGATATGGCGTTGCATAACGTAGTTTTACCTGCACGTGAAACGAAAAGACTGATGAGTTCCAATACTGAATTCTGTGTTCTAAAGGATGATAAACAAAGATCAGTTTCACTACCAATTCAGAACTTACCAGCATATTCTTGCCCGCAGAAGAAGACTCGGCAGCTCTTGGGCACCACCATTGGCATGTCCTTGAGCAAATCTGTTCCTGTTTCTGGTTCTGTCCTTCCATTCTGACCCAATTTCTGATAAATCCCATCTGTTTTCCCTGAAGTCTGCAGCGGCGTTCTTGCAAGATCAAGGTCCTCAAGCCAAGGATTGATCTGTATTGTCTCCATTATGGCCTGCAACACCAACTCACCGTTCACTCCTTTGCAGCCTTGTAACGACAGGCACCTTAAAGTGGCATTCCTCTCCAAACTCCTCAAGATTTTGACAATATCTTCGGGCCTCAAACTTTCATCATCGTATATCCCCAACCGTGTCACGCTCTGGTTGGTCGTCAGCATCTGTAGGATCGCTGCAAGACCGTCCCTTCCTATCTTAGTTCTTCCCCCTCCAAAAGTTACTGACTTTAGTGTTATGTTTGCTTGGCATTGCAGGGTGGAGAACCGGCTCAAGGGGCAGAGTAAATGTTCTACACCAATTCCACTAAACCAGTTTCCATCAAGGTACAAACTTTCCAGGTTCTGATTCTTGAACAGTCCAGCTGCGACATACACGACTCCCTTGTCCTTCAGGCAAGTTTTCGACAGATTTACCTCTTTCAGGGTCCGGTTCTGTTCCAAAACCCACCGGAACTCCTTGGCCCACCGTGATTTCAGGCGGACTCCGGTCATGTCGAGCGACTTCACCGTTGAATTCCACCCGAGAGCACAAGCAACCCTGCAAGACCCTGCCACGTCGAGCCGGTATATTCGAAGCGTGTTGTTTTCGGGTACGAATTCAACCACTTTGGAACTTTTTTCGCCGTGTTCACCGCTCCAAACGTGAACTTCCATGTCTCTGTTCCTTGCTAAAACTGCTGAAATCAGTGGGGTTGCTGTTATCGAATATGAATCAAAGATTGTCAACAGCTTCAAAGTCGGATTCACTTCAATCATCTTCGAGAACTCCTCTGCTCCCTTGGACCCAATCGAGTCCTCCCATATCTGCAATTCTTCCAAGCTATTGTTCACCTTAAGTGCTGAAGCAATGAGGGTAGCTCCAGCTGACCCAATACCCGATCCTGAAAACATGATTTCTTTGACGACTCCATTTCTTCTCAGAATTTCTGATAATTCCGATAAACATTCCACATTGAACTTGTTTTTCTGAAACACAATTTGCTTGATGTTTGTGTTGTTCTCAAGTAAAACCCCAAGATTTTGTAGTTGCTGCCGTTCCCACTTAACCTGGTGAAACTCCAAGTTTCGTAGGGATGATGAGTTGGTGTTCTTGGCTGTTCCTAGAGCTGTGAGGAGGTGAGAGAAGCGTGAATTGCTGTCTTTGGAGATGTTTATGTTCATGGAGTTCTCTGTTTCTTGGTGACAACCCGAATTCGGTTGAGAGAGGTAGAAGGAGATGCTGTGCAGGTTGAGGCTTTCGGATTTGATTGCCTGAAGAACCCATTGAAGATCTCTGAGATTCTGGTTTGTTGACATGATTGGTATAGTGAGAACTCTTAGCAGGTTAAGAGAGCTAGTGTGGTTTACACACAGAGAGAAGCAGGAATCATTGTTTCAGAGTAAATTCGGAGGTCAAGAATGAAGATAGTCTGAGGACGGTTTTGAAAAATGGGATCAAATGGTGTTTCTTTGATTAAATGTCATGTGATATGCCATAGAAAAGAACTTCCTTGTTGCTTTTATTTATTTATTTATTATTGGTTTTTCGGTGGAATGACAATATAAACAGGGCATTGAGTTTAGTCTTCTATTAAAATTGTGTTCTCAACTTGTTTTTGAAGGCATTCTTTTTAGCCATCTTGCCAAGTGCTCGATTCCTTTATACCTTTTTTGAGAAAAATGCTTTCTTTGTTAAATTTTTATGCAATATTTTATATTAAAATGATGTGACAATTATATTTTTATAATTAAAACTAATCAGAAATCTTGATTATATTGTTTATACCCGTCATCAATAATACATCAACAATTCTATAAATATACATGAATATTGAGTACAATTCTTTTCTTTTCTTCTTTATTCTCTCACAAGGGGTTATGATGTCTGAAAATAAGTGTCTTTATCTTTTATTCTTTTTTCTCTTTTAATTATTATTTCATAAGATATCTCCTCCAACAGAACTTGTTCATGATCTAACATGATCTGTGATCATCGGGCTCTCATTTTATCACTTTTAACACTGGAATATATTGAAATGGGTTTGCTTGTTTTGGTCCCATCTGCATGGTAGAAAACTTTTTCCAACTTTTAGGCTGTTAAAAGTTGTACATGTCTCTCTCTGTCTTGTTTTGTTTTTCTTCTATTCCCACTGAAGAATTGGGGAATCCAATAAAGCAAAAGAAAAAGCCAAAATTGATTGCAGGACAAATTAACCTTCTTTTATGGAAACAATAACATAAATTTTAAATGAACTAACCGTTCGGGAATTTGACTTTTTAGTAATTTTTTTTTTTTTTTATAAATTAAAAAAAATTAATGTGTTTAATAATAATTTTTTTAGTTGAATAAATAGTTGTAAATAAAAAAGAAAAGAAAAAAGAGATAGATTGATGTTTATGATGTGATTCTTTACTATTGAAGTTGAATTTTTAGCTTTGTGGGGTGAGTCTCATCCAGTGCACAACATTATCGTGGCTAGAAAAATTTAAAGCATTTAAAGTATTGACAAGAAAAATTTAAAGCAGTTAAAGAATTGACAAAATGATTCGCCATTTTGATAATGTACATCACTGTAGATGGTTTAAGATGCTTATTTATAATCAGAGGAAAATGATTTAGACCTTTAAAAAGAGAGCTCTAATGGAGCACTAATTTGTCTTTTTCCTCCTCATTTTTTGTCTTTTACTTTACTGTTTTTTTTTTTAATAAGTAGACAGCTCATTAGAGCTGCACGGTAGCAGCTCTAATTACAGCTCTACAGCACTTCCGATAATCAGATTATATTTCAAGCTTTTGATCAAGTTGACATTGACCTAATCAAATTTGTGCATGTATAGGACTATGTGATTAGAATGGTGAAGTTTTTGAAGCTAACAAAAATCTTTGAGCAAATGAATGCATGTCAAATACACAATGCCCAGTTGAAAATGAATTCAGGATATTCGGTCATTTTATTTAATGGGGGTCCTATGTGGATATCCCTCTAATCTTTCACACTTGTAAAATCATCCAAGCGAGAACAAAAACAAACAAAAAAAAAAATTAAAAAAATAAATAAAAAATCCCAGAGAAAAAGAAGACCGATATCTGGACAACACACGTTATAGTGAATAAAATGAATCAAGAATATCAAAAGAATTAATGCTCTATTTTTTTATTTATTTTTTTAAAATTTTATGTATTACTAACAGTGATACCATCTTGAAGAAGAGAGTCACAACTCATTCATCTAAATTAAATGCCAAGAAAGGAACCTAAGTTATAAAAAAAATAAAATATCAAACCTTCACAAAATCCTTTGTAAATTGCACTCTGTGATGTGAATGAGTATACTTCAAACCAAGAACCATTGTCAGCTAGGTTTTGTATGACTGATTTCCTTATAATCTTAATTTATGAGAGTATATGTATGAAAGTTTTCAGTCTTTTCACATGTTTCTCTGCAATCTCTTCACCTACTGTTACCTTCTGATATGTGAACAACAAAGTCTTCTATGCAGCAATTCCTGAAAACCAAGTGATGACCAAAAAATAATAAATACTGAGAAAGAGCATTTTGAGGCAAAAAAAAAAAAGGAAAAAAAAAAAAAAGGAAGAAGAAGAAGAAGATAGTAAAGAGACAAATGATTTAAGATCTTATTTTGAAACAAACTCATTAGTATGCGGTTTCACTAACTTCACCACAAAATTCACGAGGAAAAAAAGAAAAAGAAGTTTGATTTTAAGATGAACTTGTTTTGCAGGGTTGTGATCCAAGATGCAGTTTCTTAAAGTTAGCAAAGCCCTACTCTCTGAACTAGTATTTCTATATCCTTTCAAATATTCACTTGCACATTCAAGGAAAGCATCATAGATTTTTAGGCATGAATGTTTTTAACGATAACCCCTCACATATCATATGATGAGCCTAAAACTAAGAGCAACATTTCTAAGGATTGTTTAACATCTGGTTTCCAATATTCAACCTATAAACTGCTAGTTCCACTAAAGATTTTTCTTCTGACAAGTTCAAATTAAACAATTTAAACTTGTTTATTGTGATATTACATTTTTACTTGATTTTATTAAGGAACTAAATTAAATTTCAAAAAGATAATATATAAAAGGCAGGCATGGATGCATCCAGGTCGACAAAAAATAACAAAGTACAGAAACCAAATGTAGATGAAGAAGAGTCTTACCTCTGTTAGCTTGACTATTTGCAATGCTATGACTTCCAATATAACCCTCAGAACCTTCAGCTGTTACATCTGTTGCATTACCAAGCCTATAACCAAATGAACCAAAACCGTCTCCCGTCTCAGAAGATGCAGAATGCCAATTTGGATCAGCATATGCTGAACCACTCCGATACAAGTCTCCATAGGACCCCTCATAACCACCATTTGAAGCAGTAAACAACGATGTTGCAGACATACTTGTGCCACTGTTTCTCCCAAATCCCCCAACCCTCGATCCATAGTTTTGTCCTACAGAATACCCAATGACTCCACTACCACCACCTTGAAGAGACAAAGGAGAACCCCAATTTGCTCCGCTATTTCCAAAGACTCCAAAACTACCACCTCTAGAGCCCAAGTATGTACTATGGCTACCAGCATTTGCAGCATTATTACTAATGCCACTATTTCCCCAGACATTTCGAGTCGATGGGCTTAAAATAGAATCATTTCGAACATTTGCCCCACCATATCCAGTAGGAGTACTATTATATCCATTTGAATTGCCACCATAATAAGGACTCAAAACCCGTCCATATCCAAGATTATTACTGAAGTTGGAGCCCCCTCCAACGCTCAGGCTCAACCCTGGGTCCAAATTCACACCCATTCCGTAACCAGGAGGACCAAATGGAGAGAACGCACTACGACTACTACCAACTGGGTTATATCTGTCATCAATCCTAACTCCATGGCCTCCAATAGAACTTGGATTATACCCCTGAGCATAGCTGTTAACGAAGCTGTTGGCCCTACTGAAACCATAGTTATATCCAATTAGAGGGCTTCGGTTGGGCCCTGGGGACAGCTCTTTGGGAACTGCCCGCTTAACCTCAACCATTTTACTGTTAAGTTCATGAAAGGTTTTATGCAACACCCTATCCACTGCTTCCTCCGAATCATAAGTAATGAATCCAAAGCCTCTTGGCCTTTGGGTGTTGTGATCATACATCACCACTACATCAATGATCATACCAAACTGATCAAAGTACTTCTTAAAGTCACTCTCAGTGACTGTAGATGCTAAACCTCCTACAAAAATCTTTTTTGTACGCACAGGACCTGGCGATCCTTGAATGCTGCTATTGTTTCTGTTTATAATATGCTGATCATCCCTTGGAACAGCCTTCTTTGCTTCAACCTGAAAATAGAGAACCCAAAAAATGACTGAACATTCAATTACATAAGAGTAGCAGCAAGAAAAGTTGAATCTTTAACACTCTTGAGAGTAGCAGCAAGAAAGTTTCTCATTCATACATTTGCAACCAAGTGAAAAATAAAAACCATAAACAAAAACAAAACAAAACAAAAGAGAGTTAAAAAAACAAATGAAACATAATTGTCTTAATAATATTTGAAATTGCACTACTTACTGTTCTACCATCAATCATGTGCTTCTCCATAACCACTCTTTCAGCAGCAGCAGGATCGGTGAAGACTATAAAGCCAAAGCCACGAGCACGACCTGTGGCACGATCTCTCATTATCACTGCCTCTACCACTTCACCATATGACCCAAAATATTCTTTTAGGCGATTTTCATCCGTGTCCCAGGAAATCCCACCTATGAACAGCTTACAGAGATCTGATTCCATCTTCTCTACAATCCCATTTATCAATATTCCTAAACTCACAATTAAACCAACTAAAAGTGCTCCAAATTTAACACCGAAAAAGAAGAGGGAAAAAAGCCCAATTCTTTCTATAATTTACTTGGCAAGCAAAAACTTTCTGCATTATATATGATCTAGATTGTACAAAAATATGATCTAGATTGTACAAAAAATCAAGGAAATAAGATGAGGAGCTATAAACCGAAAGCAATCCAGCAGATCAAAATGTAGATAGAAAATCAATGAAGCAAGAAAAAGAAGTACCTTATCCGAAAATCAGGAAGAATTGAGTGAAGATTCCGATCAAACACGAGGTGGGTATAGTCGAATTCAATTCAGGAACATCGGATCGTTCATGCACCAATCGAATCTCACTCAGACATTGCTGAGAAAGCACAATTCAAGTGGATCAGAGACCCAAAAGAAATTGACGAAGATGAGAGAGAGAGAGAGAGAGAGAGTCGAAAAAATTCAGCATTTACGGTAAATCCTAGGTGGAAAAATGGAAGAAACTAAGATCTAAAGAAGGAGCATGAACATGTACATAATAGGAACAGAGGATGTGTTCAATCTTTTCTCTCCCCAAAGGCCACTCTCTTGTTTTCTCTTTCTTGGTTGTTCCACTCCTTTTTAAATCAATGAAATGGATAGGCAAGAAACAAATATATATATATACACACATAGAGAGAGAGAGAGAGAGAGAGAGAGAGAGAGAGAGAGTTGGCCAATCCACTGGTTGTAAGAATACTTGGAGAAGAGAAGAAGAGAGTGTTATTAGTGTTGTGTGGGAAGCAACATCCCAAATTTTTTATCTCATAAAAATCATTAAAAGACAAAAATTTTGCAAAACCAAAAAAATACATCCAAACAAAATATCACATCTAACCCCATAATCATTTCACTTTTTCTCTCACAAACATCACATCCAACCATATAAAAACTCAATTATCTTCTCAAACACTAAAAATTTTTTATCTCATAAAAACCTACATCTACTAAAATCTACATAAAAACTCACTTCCCAAACACCCACATTATCTATACTATATATTATAATATTAAGGAGAAGGAGTTTTTAACCCAAGTCTTGTGGAGTTCCAATTTTTTAATCTAAAATTTTTAAGTTTTTGATTTAAAAAAAAAATTTAGTATTTATTAATTTTTTCAACTCCCAAATTTTACTCGCATAATAATATTTTGATACATTAAGAATAAGCATAAAAAAAATTCTTTGAAATCCAACACATATGATTATTATCCATCGTAATAACACTTTAATGCATTGAGAAAAAGCATAACAAAAATTTCTTGAAAAATCCAACACATATGATTATTATCAAAATATTAGACTTTAATATAATATAATAATAAAAAAAAAGACATTTAATTTCTTGAAAAGTCTAACACATATGATTATTATTAAAATATTAAACTTTAATATAATATAAAAAAAGAAAAAAAGAAGGTATTTAAAAAAAAAAATTTAAATTACAATTCACATATATAGATAATTGTAAACACAATCCATGCATAGTACGGGTGATATGCTAGTAAATAAATAAATAAAAAGTGAATTTGAAGAATATTACTCCCTCTAATTTCCTTTTTTTTTTATTTTTTTTATTTTTTATCTTTGTTTTTTCAATAAGGAATGCATAAACTCATAATTTAAATTTCACAAAATTTGAGTAAAATTATTTATCTTTTTAGGACATAATCATAATTCGTCCTAAATAATTTCACATAAAACTATCATATTTTTTTATTATCTCTGTCCTTCTTACCTTACTTATACAATTATTTTCTTTATTTAAATAATAAAATTAACTCAATTAAAAACCACATAATATAGAGATACTATTTTCTCTCTTACTTTTATTGACAATATAAAGATATTAAATATAATAATGGAATTTTTTTATGTCAGTCATTTTTTATTTTTAAATATAAAAAGTACCCTTAATTCAAACACATTTAGTAGTGTTTTAAGAAGTTGATAAAAAGATGACTTTTTATTTTATTTTTTTTAACTAAAAAACAAACTTTTTAAGTAGTGACTTGGATAAAAAAAATTAACTTTTTTTTTGACTAAAAAAACTAAAAACTAACTTTCTGTTAACTTGTCAATTAAAAGGTTGTAGTCATTCAATTGCTGATTGGAGAAGTGAGTGTAATTGAAAATGTCATAAAATTATTTGGTAGAATTCTAAACTTATACCACACCATAATTTTGTTATTTTCACATTCCAATTAACATATAATTGGATTAAAATAGTATTAAAAGATAAAAATAAGTTAAAATAGTTAATAAGACAGAATGTCACATCAAATCCATATTCATTTCATTTTTTCTCTTATAAATATCACATCTAATTACAAAAAAAATTTGACTCTCTTTTCAAATATAACTATTTTAATATATTAAAATAATTAAAAATTAAAATAACTGATTAAAATAATCAATTTTCTAAAACCCATAATTTATGGGGGTTTTTTTTTTTAGGGTCCCTGGTATTAAGACTTTATACTATAAATGACATATAATATTTTCATAATGTCTAAGGTCCCTCAATTTGATCCAAAGAAATTCTGGTCCAGAGAAATTCTGTCAAGAGAAATTTCAACCCAGAGAAATTTCCATCCAGAGAAATTTCAAATCAGAGAAATTTGAAATTTCTCTGGTTTGTTCAATTTTTTTGATTTTCTATGTTTTGAAATTTCTCTAGGGTTGAATTTTCTCACAAATAACTCTGTGATTTGCTGCTTTGCTTGCCTTCACTCTTGGTGTCAAGCAAATTATGGGAATTTCTCTAGTCTTTTCCAGAGAAATTCCCGAATTTCTCTGGAGAGAATGAGAGATGAAATCGAACAACATCAATATTACTCTCCTTCTCAACAAGAGGGTTTCAAAATTTGATTTCACAAACATTAGGTTTTATACAAATTAAGCATTCCAGGTTCCAGCTCGAAACCAAAGAATTTCTTTGGACCAACACAGAGAAAATGCAGTTCAAAAACCAGAGAATTTCTCTGGTTTCAACCCAGAGAAAATTCAGTTCAAATGAAAAAAAAAATTCAGTTCACTAGTTCAAACACACACCATATATATACCACACGTACACACACAAATTCATTGAATCTGGAACTTGATCATAAAAATACTCTTGTAGGCCAACAAGTGTAAACCCATCTCCAATCCCAAGAATGATGAACTGAGGAGCTAACGAGAACACGCTCATAGACAGATAAGCAGAGAAATTCCCAGACAAACCTTTCTACAGAAATTCTCTCAACCTAGAGAAATTCTCTCTAGACTTCAAAACCCAGATAAATTCCCAGACAAACCTTTCCAGATTGCCAACACTTGCATTGGAACCCATAGTTGGACGGCTCTGTGGAAAAAGATCAAGAGGATTTACATTGCGTCCACTGAAAGGCACTGCTGGCTGTGGAGACTGGGAAAGCAAAACCCACACTTGATGCGGCTCATTCGAGAGCATCATGCAGACTTTCTACACTTAATCAATGAACCTGTTGAAGGGGAGAGGAAGGGAACATATTGGGCAATTGGCTGGAGCAATGCCATAGGCTGTGACTGTCACGTCGGAACAGCGTGAGGCTATTGAATGTATTACTCAACAAAAGTTCACTGATATGGCTTGGCAAAGTATTGTTTCTTCACCAGAAGTGGCAAAAGAGAACAAGCATCAAATAGTCGAGACAGAACATTTAATGAAGGCCCTTCTGGATGGTCTTTTAGATGCCATTGACAAGGTTAAGTATTTAAAACTCCACAGTGCTGTTCATCTTCTTCATAGATCCAACAACAATTCTCTCTTTCAGATCTAAGCGCCTCGTTCAATCTGGGTCATTTTCCACTTAATTATCACAATGTGTGCCAAATTGAAGTTTAGGTCTCAAATCTAACCTTCGAAATGGGTCACATCACTCTCAATCGGCGATTGGACTGGTGTTCCACAGCCATGGATCTGGTTTCGAGAAATTGAAGTCTCCTACTAACTGTTTGTTTCCCACGAAAATTTTGCCTCTTTGATGGAGTTTACGGAATCTTTTAAGCAGACTAATCCTTGTTGTTTCTCGCTTAATTCTCAGTTTCTTGCCGTCGCCGTCGATTATCGCCTCATGATCCGGGATGTTCTGTCGCTCAAGGTAATCGATCTCTTTTAATTGTTCAACGGCTTAGGCACAATTTGAATGTTATTTGTTGATATCCACGTGATATAGAGGAAGAGAGTTCAGAGAGAGAGAGAGAATGAGGTTTGATTTGAGAAATTTCTCTGTAATATATAAGTGTGAGGGTTGAGGGACCTTAGACATCATAAAATAATATTGTAAATCTCTTTCATTACTAAATATGGAAGAAGGACCTCAGACTAATTTTTCCTAATTTATGTTACAAGTATAACTCTTTTTTAGTTAAGAAAATGATTTTTTGAAGGCCTTTCATTTGATAGTGACTGGCTTCCATGTGAACTTTTGGGATAATAATAATAATCCCGAACCTCCTTTTCAAAACTTCTCCAGTACCTTCTTCCTCCTTCGCCATGGAATTGACCCATTCTCAGTGAAGGTTTTAATAGCACATATTAGCACATTTTTTTATTTTGTTATTAGTTCATATTATCTTTTTTATTTTTTATTTTTCATCTTTTCGTAAAAAGTTAAAAAATATATTTATGTGTTTAGAATGATTTAAATAAGTATATTTTTTTAACTTTTTATGAAAAGATATTAAAACAAAATAAAAAAATAATGTGAACTAAAAAAGATTAAAAAAAAAATAAAAAAAATATATGCTATGATAGATTATACCAAAAAAACTCTTAATAATTCCCTTTTATCAACTAATCCCAATTGGATTAATCCAGTCCGTACAACTTCAAAAACTGTTCGATTTAGTTAAATTTTATTGTTCCATGCAAAATATCATACAGATTGAATATCAATACCCAGTTGCAGAATCAAATTATACTTTTTCTTTATTTTTTTTTAATGCTGGGTTTGGTTGGGGGATTTGATGAGGGATTTGGAAAGGGAAATGAAAAAGGTAGGTGAAATGTGAATAAAACATACATATATTTCACTTAGTTACACATACTTTTTCTCTTTCCCTTTTCAAATCCCTCCTCAAATCCCCTAACAAAACACAGCGTAAAGAATAACTATTATGATTTAATTAGGTGATCACTTATATTGAATCGATTTAATTTTTAGATAAATATATTTTGATCAATAATGTGACAAAAACAAACAATTCATGTCATAATAATGTACAGAGATGAGGTCCGCTTCCACTTCCACTTCCACAATTTCAGGAGTCTCTTGACAGCAAAAATGGCATTGTTCTTCATTATCTTATGGACCACTTTAGTTTTTAAATTCTGCAAAATGAAAACGAAGGCAAGACCGCAATTTCTTTCCCAACCATATAGAGTGCGACAGCACAACAACTTTGTCAACCCCCCAAACACGCCTTATAAACTTCTTCACCAAATTCTCTTCAAAAAAAAAAAAAAAATTTCTTTACGAAGTCCTCAAACTTTGAAGCCAAACATTCAACAAGTTCTTTTGTATGGGCTGGGTCGTCAATCTCAAAGCTGGCACACATCATCATTTAAACCCATTCCACGCTTTGACTTTTCTTCGCTTCGACTTCACTCCAAATTCGTACATTTACCATGCTATTAGATATATATATATATATACATATATATATAAAAGGGCATTTACACACAACGCAGCCTTATTTGGGTTAAATTATATGAGTGTATTTTCTTGTATAAGTATATTTATTTAGATCATATCAATCAACATCTTCTATTTACTTTCCTAAACATCTTTTTATAAAAATTTAAAAAATACACTTATTTAGAACATCCCAAACCAATCCATACTCCATTACTATTTACTTTTCTAAACATCTTTTTATAAAAATTTAAAAAATACATTTATTTAGAACATCCCAAACCAATCCATACTCCATTAAGTCCTAATTAAGATTTAAGATTTTTTGGATCTTTAAGTCTCATTAAAATTTTAATGGTCGAAATTGCCTTTCAAACAATGATTATTCATCATTTATGATTATCTAAAAAAGAACATAATGATTTAACATTTATTTTGATTTTCAAAACTTTAAAACATCAACTTTCAAATTGAAAAAACTAAAATAAAAATTATGTGTAAAAAAAAAAAACTAAATTATTTTTTTTGTACAAAATTGAAAATTTTGTGTCTATAAAGGAGTATGATGATGGAACATTGATATGCAAAACTGAAAAGAAAAATTAAAAATGAAAAAAACTTATAATGTTCTCGGTTTTATTGGATAATTAAATCAAACCAATAAGTAGAAGGATAAAAACGTTTAATCACATACTCGATTTTTTATTTATTTATCTACAACATTACTATGTAAAATTGATAATATTCTTAATTTTAAAAATTAAAAAGAAAAACTAATAATATTCTCACTTTTATTAAATAGGACTTATTAATTTAAAAAAATCTTAAATAGGACCCTTCAGCTGCATAACAGACTTTTAGGTAATTAATTCTATATATAATTATGACAAATGTTAACAAAAAATTTATGACTATTGTTTACTATTGAGTACCCGTTGGGCATATCACATTTGGGTTAAAAGAGTTATAAAAAGATAAAATAAATTAAAAGATCAATAAGATAAAATACCCCATTTAAATTATAATTATTTCATTATTTTTCTTAAAAAAGTTAAAAATCATCCAAGACGAGATTTTTTAACCCTAAACTAAAATAATAATTAAAAAAACTAAAAAAAAAACCAAACTAACCCTGAGAAGTGTGTAAAAGGTGATAAATGATGAAAGTCGAATGTAATGGCATTTGAAAGTGGGGGTTTGAAAGTGGGGGAAGTCAGATTATTACAAACCATAAAGGGTGAAAGAGAATGAATGAATTAAAACATTTGTAATAAACTTTTTTGTATTGTTAAAAGAATATTGAATTTTTTTCTATAAATTGTTTATAATTTTTTAAGACGAAATAAACCCCAAATAAATTTTTATTTATTTATAAATAAATAAATACATAAACTATCAACATAAAAGTAAACCAATCATGCTCTTACAATTCGGACTCTCCTCCAATCAAATATTATACTCGAATGAAATGCCAACAACCTTGGAGTCAAATACACCACAGGGATTTTATATATCCAGATTCCACGCAAAAACAGCTTCACATACAGAAGATATCCCAATCTTCTTAACAAATTTTTTAATATTTGTGTGACCAAATTCTCTATTTACATCAAACAAAGACCCCCTTGCATTTTCACTCCCCCAGATTTTCCTCAATTTCATGCTTATCATTATCAACAACTTTTAATCCAAATCCAAAACCTTGAAAAGCAAAAAAACCAAAATTGAAACCAAGCATCTAAAAAATCCACACCCGGCCACAACCCCCCCTGCAACCCTCCAAAATCATCAACAATTCAAAAGAAAGTAGGTTGGGAAAATCAAAAACAAAATCAAATTCATCCACTGTTAGCATGCTATATCATTGTCATTTTCGTCATCATCAAGGTAGATCCCATCGAAGAATGGGTCTTTAAGGAGATCAGCCGCGGAAGGCCTAGCCCTCGGCTGAGCAAGACACTTCTCGATGAATGCCTTCACCTCAGGGTCCTTAACTTTGTCCATTGCTCGAGGCCTCACACCAGAAGTTACTTTCTTGTATATCTTGGCAACGCTATCGCACTCGCTGTAAGGTAATTCAAGAGTCACCATCTCGAGCACGCACATTCCAAATGAATAGATATCAATCAGTTCAGTGTAATCCTCGTCGTATAGCTCTGGTGCCATGAATTCTGGTGTCCCAAGTATCGAATGTGCAGAGTGGCTCTTCCCAACTATTGCAGCCAATCCCAAATCACCAATTTTCACCTATTTATTAAGCGCATTCAAGATATCAATTCAAATTCAGAAAATCAATGCTATAAAAACACCATTTTTATGCAAACAATTCACAATTTAGACAAAAGAGCATACCTGACCGATGTTGCCATTGATGAACACGTTGCTGCAATTGAGATCTCTGTGAATGATACACGGATCATGAGTATGCAAATAGTTCAAACCCTTGAGAATCTGTTTGGACCATTTCTTCAAAGCCTTCATCGAGACATGTTTGTGCTTCTTTCGGTACTCTCTCAGATTACCAGAAGTACACACTTCGGTAATGAAGTTGAGAGTGTTACGCTCTAAGTCTCTCCACACATTGTACAGAGCAATGATGTTCTTGTTCTTCAGAGTTCTCAGCAACCGAACCTCCGAGTATAGCCGATCGATTGTTGCTTGATCATCACAGAAATTTCGCAATTTGACCTGGTTCCAAGCCACCTCTATACCTTCCTCTTGATCAAAGGCTCTGTATACTTTCTTCACTGCGCCGCAGCCGAGTAGCTCACCGTACCGGCCGTATCGGCCGGTCGGATCAACCTCCACGAATGGCTCCGAGTCCCGATCGGCTGGATCGGAGTTCATGCCCGGCATCTTCAAGCAAAAATACAGAAAAATTAATCACAGAATCAATTAAGTTATACAAACACTGCGAAACTCTCCAACAATTGGCAATTTTAACCGTCCAAAAATCAAGGAATAACATAATTATTATCCAAAACTTCAAAATTTCTCTGATTTAGTTTCCAAATCTATTTTACGAAAAAAATTCAAAAACACTAAAAACTAGGCTTTTGTGAAATAAAATGAAATTAAAAAAAAAAAAATTCTGAAACTACACAAACAGAGCAGTTTTTGTTCAGGAAAACGATATGTATGTATATTGTATAAAAAAATCAGAACTTGTAATGCTGTTGCACAAAACAAACTCGCATAAACACATAATACAATTTCAAGGCTCGATTCGGAGAAATTTTTTAACAATTTACAATTTCAAATCGCCAATTTTTTTACTGAAAGTTTCAGAATTTCATTATAAATATATGTATAATAAATAAAAATCTCTCAGACTCTCTCTATCTCTCCATTAAAAAGTAACAGAGAATAAAGTTCTTTTGAGAAACGAATCGAAGCTTCATTCACCAAAAAACTTTAGATCAATCAATAAGAACAAAAACACAAAATGAGCAAAGAGAGATTGAAAACGAGAACGCAAACGATTCAGAATCAAAGAGGGGGGGAAAAAAAAAACAAAACAAAACAAAACAAAACAAAACAAAACTTACCAGAAAATCGGAAGCTTTGGAGCGAAGCTTTCACAGCAGCACTGTTTCAAACTCAAGCAAAAAAGCAACGACACAAAAAGGCACGAGACAGGGAAAAGCTAAAGCGCCGTGGAGCTGGGGTTTATATAGTAGGGCTGAGGAGCCTAGGGTTGAGCTTAACTCGTGTTTGGTTTGTGTTTGACTGTGGTTAAGTGGTTGAGTTAAAGGCCGTTTTGGTTGAGTTGAATAATTAAATGGATTAGGTTTAGGAAAATAAAACGTTTTTAGCGATCTTTGCTTTCCCTATTTCTCAGAAACCGACAATCTTGGAATTGAAAATTTTATTATGCGTTAATTTTGACTTGTAATTTACAATCTTAATCCACGTTTTAGCGTGTTGGGAAATATTGATTTTTAATTAAGGCCTTGTTTGGGAAGACTAAATAAGTGCATTTTTTGTCTTTTTTGACTAAAAAAGTGAGGTTGAAAATATGGATGTTTGGGTTAACTTTTTGACTTTTTATGGAAAAATGTGTAATAAAAAATTATAAAAATTGGTTTTTAGAGGAAAATTTGAATTGGGAGTTGTGCAGCCGTAATTGTTGACTTTTGAAAAATAGTGTTAACTTTTTAACTTTTTGAGTAACTTTTTGACTTTTTGGATTATTTGGGATATCCCAAACTTAACCTAAGTATATGACGTCATACATATTTTTTGGAAAAAATTTACTATTAATCACGTGACATTGTAAGATAAGATTTTGTGATTATAGGACGCCATTATGACTTATATTTGATAATTTAAATTATTTATTTTGTAATAATTTTCATATAAATTATTTATAAAAAAAATAAATCAATTTGATAATTATAATCTATTTAATTATTTATGTTTGTTACAAAAAAATTAATGAAATATTTTTAAAAATACATTTATCTTCTTTTTTTTTTGTAGATAAATATAATAAATTGAACAATTTACAATTATCAAATTGACTTTTAATTTTTTGTTTGAATAATATATATGAATAATCGTATAACTAAACTATTTATATTATAAAAACAAGAACTATGATGACGGATTCAAATAGGGTGATGCACCAATAAATCCTAGTTTTGTAACTTATACACCGTTTAGTCCCAAATGTTTTCTTATGAACCGAACAGTCCCATTACATTGGAAATTACCATAGAGGACATACACATCGTGGACGGTGCTTCTAAGATAAAGGGGCAACATCGGTAATTTTAAAGTGTGAAATTACATTGACAGACAATCAGTTGAATATGCTGTTACATTAGATCTTCCTGATTCGGCGGTGGAGCGGTACGATTTGAAGGAAAGATTTTTGGTTCGGAAAAGGAAATCAACATCCGAAACGGAAGGGGAATCGGTTTGGGCGCAGTGTTTCTACGTTAGAGAAACCCTAAAATTGAAAGGAGTTGTCAACGCTGTGGTGGTGACGGTCTGAGGGAATACGTTGTTGTTGAAGCTTAGGGACGTCGTGTAATCCGACTGCCGATTGGGTTAACGTTTCGAGGTTGGTGTTACGAGTGGGGACTGTTGATAATGACGAAGCAAAGTGGTGGTACGTTACTTTTTTCTTTTTTGTTGCGGTTTGTTGATGTTGTTGTCGTTTGTACGGACAACATTGTTGTAGGGTTAATGTTGATGTTGTTGTTGTGGATTATGAAAGGAATTTGTGGGTGTTGATGGTGTTTAATTTTGTTTTTTATGTTTGGAATTGGGTGTGGTGTGTAGTTTTGGGTATGTCTTGTTGGATTTCGTGATGGTTTTTGGTACGATTTTGGGGTTAATGGTATGTCGGGTGCCCAATGTTTATGTTAATGTGTTTGTTGATTACTTGAATGTAGTATGATGTTGTGTGTTGTTAGGTAGTGTGAATATGACTAAGATCTTTTAATGATCTGTGTGTTTACATTTGGTGCACAATGTTGTTGATATTTTTTCTTTTAAGAATATGTCTAAGACGTTGATGTTTGTTGAAAGTGGTACGTGTGTAATATGTGTATTACAATGTTGTGTCAATGGTGTTTTGGATTTTGTTGGTAGGCAATGGTTTTGTGGTTGCTATGATGATGTTTTTTAAGGCAATTTCATTTTTTTTTTCCCTGTTGGCAATTTCTGGGTTTTTCTGGACGATATTTACTGCCTCTGTTTTCTTCATGCTCTTCGCTTTAGGACTGTGTAGTTGTGATGTTAACGGTTCAATTGTGGGTTGGTGATGTGGTTTGTGTGCATGGGGGATGTGATGTTATTGTGGTAAATGTCATGGTGTTTGTGATAGAGGTTGTGTGACGGTAGGATGGTGTGTTCGTTGTTGGCTTTGTTGTTATGTCTGTTAAACATTCTAAGTTGCGTAATTGTTCATGTTAAGTTAGATTGTTTGTATGTTACAGTGTGTAGGGTAAATGTTATGTTACGCACCTCTGTTATGTGTATTATTCCTGACTGGTGTTTTTTTTTTCTGCAGGTGTGATTTTGAGGCAGTCACCACGGAAAAGAAGTGTTGATGTGTCGCATGACGTTGGCGACTCGGATTTCACGTCAGAACCGGTTGTTGTGAAAAAACAAGGGAATATACCATTGAAGAGGAAAAAAGAACATGCACATGTTAAGGATCAAGTGGTAGTAGACACTGCTAGGCTGGCGTATCGTTCAAATATAAATGGCGTTATCAAAACTGTGCTTGAAATAAAGTTCACAGCAGGGCATGAACGACAATTGCGACGAACCCCGTTCTGGGCGATGATTAATGCCATCCGCAAACACAACTTGTCGCCGAATGCATACAAGAAATGTGATGAGACAGTGTTCCGCATACTGCAGACGTACAATCATCTGGATGAAAAGTTTTATATCGGGTGGAAAGGAGTTCCACTGCGTCGTAGTGATATCCGACTTGTTTTTGGCATTTAATGCGGCGTGGACCAGCTTGATTTAGCTCATGGGTCGAGGCCACCATCAGATTTCATTCAGCGTCGGTGCAACATTGTCGGGAGGATATCGTGTAAAAAAATTAAAGAACTTCTGGACGTGGCACTGCAGGGGAAAACTGTTCATGACGAGGAAGATGTCGCGAAGCTGCTGTGTTTATATATTTGTGCGAAACTGTTTTTCACAACAACCGGAGAGTCTATCGGGTGGGCGTTTGTTCGATTAATTGACAAACTTAGTACGTTACAGTTGTATGATTGGGCTGCTGCAATACGCGGCGCGTTAATTTCATCGCTGAACGAGTTTCATGACAGGCCTGAAAGGGTAACCGGATGTGTTGTCGTAGTACTCGTAAGTGTTTTTTTTTTGTAATCTGCTTGTTATGTTGTAATTGGAATGTTTGGATTAGGTTGTTAGAATGTAATGTTAATGTAATTGCTTACGCACGTCCTGCAGTTTTTTATTTGTGAGCACACGAACCTTATTGAAGCAGAACGACACAGTGTGCTGCCAAGGTTCTGCAGATGGAACATTTCAAATTTGACGACGAAAATGAAAGGGGTGGACTTGAGTAGCGGAAGACAGTTTGAGGTATGAAATGGTAGGATGAGTTGTGTGGTTTTGGTGGGTAGTACGTGTTGGCGTCACTAACGATTTTACAATGTGTTTTGTCAGGTAAGGTGTGGTAAACTGGAGGGCGCTATTCTTGAACGGTACAAAGTTGGTACGACATTGTTAAGTGGGGAATGTATGAGGGCACAAGACCAAGTGCTGGACGTGCAGCCAGTGTCAATGCATGTCGGTGTGGCACGTAAAGATGTCGGTGCTGAACTTGTGGAGCCAAGTTTGGATTGCTGGCAAGTGGACTCGTCTACAGAGGTCCGTGTTGATAAAGGCAAATTGACAGACGAGGCACACACGTACGATGGAGGCAGCAAGTGTGTTAATAAGCGTGGAGTGTCTGCGGTTGTAGGAGGTGAAGGGTGGCCAGTACTGTTCCCAGATCTGCTGGATTTGTCAAGTACGCAACCAGCTAAGGAGGTGGATCCAGCAGGAGGCAGTGGAATCAATAAAAAAAGTGGATCACTTGACAGGGTTGCTGAGTTGGAGGAAGAATTGAGGCTGAAATCGGAACGTGTGCATGAACTTGAATGTAAGGTTACGAGCATGGAACGTGCACTTGGTTCGCAAGCTGCGAATTTGTGTATGGGGTTTGAAGCTGCCATCAATGTAAAGGATGCAGAAATTGCACGTTTGAATGCCCTAGTGTCGGAGATGAAAACAACAGTAGCGCGATTGGAGGAACAGGTTGATGAGTACGAGGCGCACGAGGTAACACAACTGGTTCGGAACGCAACTAAAAGTCAGGGGACGTCGACAGAACAAGAAGTTGGGAAACAGACAGACTGTCCGGTGAATAACATGGCAACCGTCGTAGGCACGACTATCGAAATGAAAGATGCAAGCGTTGTTGATGTTGATGTAGGTAACACATCTGGTGGTGGCGAGAACGTATTACTGGGGAGCAGTGATGGGTTTGTCAAACAGGGGACGACGGTTTTTGGGGGGGTATGGACTCCAGTGGAGGTGAAAAGTAAATGCAATTCTGCTGGCTCAGGTAATGTAGCAACGTCAGAGGAGAAAAAGAACATTACACATGTTCTTGATCAGCCAGGCAGTGAGGTTGTTGACAGGGTAATCGACTTTGTGATTCTGGAGGAACCAAATATCACATCGTTGGTCCGGCGTGTGAAGAGCAAAGCAAGGCGGGAGTGGAGGCTACAAGATTATGAGTATCCGGGTTTGGTGAAACGTTGCAGACAGTCAAAGGATGACGGCGACATAGTCAAAATTGCAACTGAGAAAGTACATAACATTGAACATGACGATGGAGAGATCAAGACATGGGCTGGATTTGGAATGAAAAATCGGTATCCTGTTTGGAAATTATTAGCAGAAGATGAACAGAAACTGTTGGAGGTGGTGTACACATTTGAAGGCGACGGGTAACATTCCAAATTGGAATTTGTAGTTGTTCTGTTTTTCAGTGACAATGTAAAATTACATTTTAAAGCTGATAATGTGATTGTGTTTTGGTGTAGGGCTGTGATATGGAGTGCAGCAGAATATGGTGTACGCGTTAATTTCAAAGACATGAAATCGCTTGTACAAGGAGGTGGAACAGCCGGTAATGTAAGTATGAAGTGACTTTGTCGATGTGAAAACGTCATTGTTAAATCCATTTGTTGCCTGAATTGGTTTTTTGAAAAACGGGTTGCCTGAATTGGTTTTTTGAAAAAGGGGTTGGACGATCATTTTGTACGCGTAATCTGTTAACCACCTCTTCATCTTTTGTGGTTGTAGGTTATTGATGCGTATGCTGAAATTTTAAAAAGTGAACAGAACGTAGCGGCTGTTAGTTGTGCTAATTTCAGCAAATCGTACTTCCACAGCAGTGTGTGTTCGGTATGTATATGGTATTATGAGTATTGTCACGTTGTCGGATAGTGCGAATTTATGTTTTCACCACAGCTGGCTAGTCAAATTTGTGAGTTTGTAATTGGTTTTTATTTTTCATTGTAGGATATGATGAGGACTCGAAGCATAACGTCCAAAGACAGTTACCTGAACGTGCACGTCAATGCTGCTTTTGGATGCAGATACGTCCATTACCCTATATACCATGCGAATCATTGGACGATCATGGTATACGATTCAGATTCGGGGACATGGACACACTACAATTCAATCAAAACACGTAAAGGAAGCCGAGATGATCATTTTGCGGAGGCGGTGAAAGTGGTAAGTACCAATGAGTGGTTATTTCATGTATGTGTTTGGTTTTGCGTGTGTTGCAGGAATACTGATTGGGTTTATATAGTGTGACTGATTGGTTGTTTTACATTACACAGAAACAGTGGGTCGTCGATTATGCGAAGCGGATGCAAGGGAAAGTGCAATCCGTTGCCGGTGTCAGAGCGGAGAATATCGACGGGCCATTGGAGGCTTTGGGTGACTGTCCTCAGCAACACCCGGAATCGTAAGTTTACATTTAACCCCCGGCTTAAATTTGTATTCAAGCTCCGGCTTACAGTTGTTCTATCTTCTGTTACGTTGTGTTTTTGGTTTGATCGTCTTGCTGAACCTGTTAACATGTTTGCTATTGGCAGTCCGGATTGCGCTATCATGGTATGCTTCATCATGCGGCAGTACGCTAATAACGTGGAGGTTGAAGGTTCGATGGATGGGATGACAGCCAGCGCGTTCAGAGCGGAAATGGCTAAGGCTTTCATAAACGATCCGCATAGAGGGCTCCGGAATCGACCTCTGCCCTGACGGTTATGGTGGAACACACATTTTAGCTTTGGTTGCTGTTTTTGGTTTTTGGGTAGGACGTACAAATGTTTTGTTTTATTAGCTTCGTGTTATGGAATGGTAGTATTTTTTTGATGTTCCATTAGCTTCGTGGTATGGAATGGATAAAGACAGACTAGTTTACGTCAAACATTGAAAAAATTGGCAAACTAGGATTGTTTTGTTTGGCTGGGGAATTACATATTAATAATTTTTGGATGTGTTGTTTAAATTCGTTTCTGTATGATGTTCGTTACAGGTTTGACAAATTCATATTTGTAGGTGTGTCTTGTGATTATGTGTAGGATGTTGTTAAGCCCATAAATTGAAGAAGAGTACGGTGTGTTGAAATTTAAACGTTTGTTCAGGAAAGTTTGTAATGTGTTGTTCGTTGTTTTCTTCCGACTGTGCTGTAAACTTTTTTTTTTCGAAACAGGTTCATTGTTACCTTAAAACATAATGCATTGAGTTTGTATTGTGACATATTCATGTATCAGAATCGAGTGTAATTGGAAACGCACAGCAGACAGCTTTGGGTAGTGGTAAACAAATGGAATTGATTTGGGTAATGTGGTTTTTTGGAAATTTAATTAAAATGTTAAATACATTGGCAGGTGGTGGGGAAGAAAACATTTGCAAAAATGGCGTGCATTTGTGGAATTGAACCAACATGTGCGATCTGTACGTAGTTGAAACGGAATGGAAAACGTTGTCAATTCTAAACTTAAATCAACGGGAATAAAAATGTTGAATTGAAAACGTAAATTGTATGGAAGATAATTGAATGTGGAAATACTCGGAAGAAAAACGTAACATCAATTTGCCATAACATGATCAAATGGGCTCCTTGCATGTCTTCCTATTGTGGTTGCCTATTTTTCCACAACGACCACAACGGATACGTTGCACAACCTCGCCCTTCGATGGGATTCGTTTGCGTTTCGGCCTGCCAGGTGGACGTTTCACCTTCGGCGGCGCTATCATAAAATCATTGGGCGAAAATGAAGGCTTCTCAACAGTTGGAATGGGGAAAATTGTTCCGCTGTACGATGCTTGAAATTTTTCAATACGATAGTACGTTTCAATGGAATCGTATATATTCTGCCCACTATTACGAAAAGCAACAACAGCATGAGGACACGGAAACCCATTCAGCTGCCACTGGAAACATGAACATGATCGCCTTGCCACAT
Organism: Camellia japonica; assembly: GCA_030407325.1. Lineage (NCBI taxonomy): Eukaryota > Viridiplantae > Streptophyta > Magnoliopsida > Ericales > Theaceae > Camellia > Camellia japonica. The sequence continues at coordinate 9,040,838 of JAPPVO010000032.1, read as the reverse complement.
CAACTAGAACAGAGGGTTGACTATGCACCTCGTAAACATTATCATCAGCCTGACTAACACTCCACCCCCTGCTCTCATTATATGCTTTTAGCAATTTCTTCTCCATTTTCGGGCATAACACGCCGGTCCACTCTCTAGCTTTCACTCTACGCTCCGCCATTTGTTCCATTATTTGACCCCTAACCATGTCGACCAACCTAGTAATGGGAAGATGCCGAGCCTCTCGTATCCAATTGTTAAAAGATTCAGCTGCACTCGACCACATCTCACCGTAACGTTGTCCCCTGCAAAAAAGAGAAAAACATTTACCAAGAAAATTATAGTGAACAGCATACTTGTTACCATGTTAACGTGTGTCACAAATTGGGAAAACTTGAATGCAGTAACGTAATACGTTGGGAAAAGTGTAATCCAACTTACATGAAATACGCATTAGCCCAATGCGATGGATGCAAGTCTTTCAAGAAGCTGTCAACCACAACGGGGCTACACTCTTTCAACACCTCTATTTTCTGATTATAAGATGGTATTGTGGGGGCATAAGCACATTCTCGGAGCTTCCGCATCAAACCGACCTTATGAGATGCGTTAACGTATTTCATTCGGTCTCTCAAATTCATTTGAAGATGTAGCAAACAAAATGCGTGATGTGCTGAAGGAAATATAATTGGCATAGATTGTAATAGGCCTGCATGCCGATCCGAAACGAATGTCAACGTACGCTCATCACCGACAACTTCTTTAAGATTTTTTAAAAACCACTCCCAATTTTGTTGATTTTCAGAATCGACAATGGCAAATGCCACCGGAAACAAACCTGTGAACATTACGTAAAATATGTAATTGATTCATTAAAAACATTCGGAACTTATATGTGAGTAATAATTTAGTTAGCCAAGATAGTGGCAAAAAAATTGATACGTCACCTTTATTGCCATCTTTCGCGGTAGCAGCTAATAAATTCCCCTTGAATCTGCCTTTCAGAAACGTGCCATCCAAAAAAAGTAACGGCCGACAATGGTTAAAGCCATCTATACATGCACGGAAGGATATGAAATACCGAACGAACCTCCCAGTTTGTTGTTGAAATTCAAGGTTAATGTAACTGTTTGGATTCTTTTTCATAACAGAATCACTGTACCACCTAAGTTGGTCGAATGACATAGCATGGTCTCCATAGACTTCGCCTCTAGCTTTCTCAACCCCTAACCACGCCACGCGGTAACTAATATCCAAACCGTAGTCATTTTTCATATCGAACACAATGTCCGTAGGGCGTGTCAGTGGCTTAGCACGCACCCTATCTGCGACAACGCTTGAAACCAAATCGGACCCCGTACGTGGGTTTGTATGTGTTCGAACAGCAGCTCCACAATTGTGCACACTATCCAACTTCTTAACGCATAGAAGCCCGTTCGATGACAACACCCGCGCATGCACTGTCCACGTGCATCCTGTGGACTCTGCAAACTTACAAACCGCCGTAATGCGAACTGAATCATTCTTCAAATATTTGAATTGAAACCCACGTTCAACGGCATACTTGCATAATATTTCCCGAAATTCAGTTACGCCACCAGCGAAACATTGTCCAACATGGGTAATACCGAATGCCCACTGAGCAGACAAGAATGTCTTTGTTTTGTTAGGACAATATGTTGGTAACAGATCCGTATGATCATCCACACCGAGCGTCTGATTTCCGAAATTGAAATTATGAACTTCACGGCAGTACGCACCCCCGTAGTTACCCCCCTTTTGGACGTCACGGATCTGAATGAGAACATCAAAATGTTTCAAAGCAAATGACTCCGCAAGGCAGAACATGTTTTCGATATCGTCATCACTATCAACCTTAAACTTGTTATACCCGGGGACATCCCATAACATGTACACCACATCCCGTACTAAATCGTCGAATTTGCCACAAATGTCATCGATAAGCTGCGTGAAAGTCATCCCTCGGTGACACCGAACAGCAACATTTGTTTGCCCGTATGAGCACAACAACAACACCCCATCCATACCTGTCACACAATCCATACTTGAATCATGAAATGGTTAACGCGTACAACAATGATGCAAATATGAAAATTTTAACGTGCACATAACATCAACTACACATTGTGCTGCAGACACGTAAAGTACGAATGTAATATGTGCATGAGTGAGACGCACGGACGTAATGTTAATTTATATGACATTGATAACACTGCCACGTACACAAAAATTTGAAAACAACAAAACATCAAGAACAAAAAATAACACAGCCACATTTATAGGACGTTACGTTTTCTAGAATCAACTTTGATGTTGCTGCAGTGAATACCGGAACATTGAAGACATCCACAATTTTTTTAAAAACCCGTCACAATGTTACACGACAAATGTTACGCTGTTACACCACAATGTTGACCAAACGCAAAACACGAACAAACACTGTGATGAAGATAAGTGACAGAGGCACAGTACAACATACATTACGTTCCCATGAACGACAATGACAAAACACCAATGAACACAAAAAAAACACCAACGAAACAACAACACAGCTGCACTGTATATTTGTGAAACATTCACAAGAAACACAAAGTAGGTGTTACCAGAAACGGGCTGGTGTTAATGTTGTTAATCCCGTAACATGCCATACATACACAGTAAGGGGAAACAAATGCAGGAAAAATCAACAAGAAAAAACAGCACCTATGTGACAAAACCGATCCACACACCCCACTGTGAACCACCCACAAAAAATCAACAAACAAAGTGATGATATTCATATACAAAAACAGACAGATTCAGACAAAACGGACTGTAACGAGAACCAACGTTGCCTTCATGAACTTCATACAATAACATGCAAAAACATACAGAATCTGGAAAAATAATACAGAAATAATCACACAACAGAGACACAAACCTCTGTCGCAACTCCCCAGAAACCCGTTTTCATCAAACCCTTGCATTCATTAACATTATGAATCCCCCAAATCACTGAAACCGAATTCCCACCATTTTAGGAAACAACCAGCCAACATAATGGGTATAATTGTAATCTCCAAAAAATCTAAATTAAATAAATAACATTTCCAAAATAAAGGGGGACTAAATGGTGCATAAGAAAACATTTGGGACTAAATGGTTTAACTTTCCAGAAGGTAGGATTTATCGGTAAATTTTCCATTCAAATAATACCATTTTAGTTTAGATTTAGGGGTTGTTTGGGGTGTCCTAAATAAGTGTATTTTTTGTCTTTTTAGACTAAAAAATTGAGGAAAAAAATATGGATGTTTAGGTTAATTTTTTGACTTTTTATGAAAAAATGTGTATTAAAAAATTATAAAAATTAGTTTGTATGGAAAAATTAGGATTGAGAGTTGTGCAGTCATAATTGTTGACTTTTGGTGAATAGTGTTAACTTTTTAACTTTTTGAGTAACTTTTTGACTTTTTAACTTTTTCTTATCTTCCCAAACTTGGCCTTAGTTTAGATTTGGAATGAGAAGAAATTTGTTCCTTAAAAATTTAGATAAATATATTTACAAGAATCATAAATATTGCAGTTTTTTCTAAGTAACCACCGAAGGTTTATCCATTTATGTTGTGATATAATACTAAAGAATTACAGTTTCCATAAGGAATCAACTTTCTTTCCCTCCACTAATTGGATTAGAGGATTGAATTAAACAGTGGTGGATTTATTTTGTTTTAAAAAAAAAAAATTTATAAGGTTGGTATTATTATTTATTTTTTTGAAATCAAAATGATTCAATCTCGTGATTAGAAATACCTGATCAACTTAATTTTTTACACAAAATAATTTACTTAGTAGATATTAAAAATTAATTAATTTTTTTATCAAAATATGTCCACAACTTTAAATTAGACCCTTCAATTCAATATCGGACCATTATTCTTATGATAGACCCCCACATACATTAGCAATTCAATCCCCCTCTTTAAATCCCCAAGCAAACATGGTAAGTACTTAAATACGTAAATTTTTTTCTGATTAAAATCTTAAAAATTGATTTTTTGTATACAATACATTTTTGTTTTTGGAAAAATATGTGGATCAATTTAGAAGGACATTAATGGGCTTAATTTACACGGTCAATTTGACCACTCCCTCTGTTTGACCGTGTTCAAAGCGACTTTAGTGACGTCATTTAGTGTGGAATTACTTAAAAATAATAATAATTATTATTATTATTATGGAAGAGGAAAGTGGGCCTGTTTGGTATTTGACAACTGTTTGGTTCAGTTTTTATTTATAATTTATTAAGTAAATATAATTAAGTAAATTAAAAAAAAAAATTATTTAAGATAAAAGTATTTTTAACTTCTATTTTTTAATTATTAAATTTTAATTTATGAAAAATTATACCAAACAAAACAATGACTGATACCTTGGGTCTGGGGTTTTAAAATTAAAAAAAAAAAACACATAAATATAACCTTCCCTCCAACCAGTTTGACTCCTGATCCGATTGGATTATACATCACATCACCTAATAAAACCAAAATGATTAAAAATGTTAGTATTTATTTATTTTAATTATTATTTTTAACCAGAAACTATACTAACCATCAATTAATTGGAAGTCTGGTTGTAGTAAACTCAAGATATTACTCTCATAACAAAGTTTTAAAAATTGAAATGTCGATTTATAATCGATTTGATTGGTTAATTTAGATTATAAATAGTGTATTTGAAACATACTTTTTCCGTTTCAAAATATTAATTATTAGTGTATATCCGTACCTGAATGTACGGTGTAAATAAAAATAAGTGAATAAAAATGAGAAAAAAATTAAATAAATAGAGAGGAAAATAAAAAATGGGAGAAAATAAAAAAAAGAAAATGAGAAACGTAAGATCATGGGATCATTCATGGGATTATGGAAGGGTGGGTGAGAAAATAAAAAAGTAAGAGACAAAAGAGGGAAAGTAAAAAATATACACGCACCACAACAAAAACACATTTATGGCACTACACTAGAGACATGTTTTTAGAAAATGCCACAAAAATAATAAGGCACCGTTTGGGAAGAAGAATATGGGGCTTTTTTGGCTATTTTAGCCACAAAAGACATAATAGGCTATTTTAGCCACAAAAAACAAAACATCACATCCAACCCATAATCATTACACTCTTCTCTTACAAAAAAAAGTTTAAAAAGCCAAAAAGTCAAAAAAAATTTCCCAAACTAAGCTTTTTAGCCCAGGCTAAAATAGCCAAAAAAGCCAAAAAGCCAAAAAATCAACCCACTTCCCAAACCAACCCTTAATGACACATTTTAGAAAAATCCATAGAACCACAAATATATAACGCTCTAGTGACATTTCAATAAAGAAATGTCACATCAATTTTATGACATTCACATTTTATAAAAAAATGACACAATAAATTGTTTTAGTAACATTTATCAACAGATGTCACTAAATTAGGTAGGTGCAAGTTACTTTTTATTGTATTAGGTGAAAAGTGTCATAACAAATATTTTATAGTATTTTGATAAATGTCACTAAGCCAAAAACTTTCCAAGCTATCTGATGACATTTTTTGAAAAAAACAAAAAATGCCAATATATTTTCAAAATTTTTAAAATGTACAAAATAAATAAAAACAAATAAATTAAACTCAATATAACATATTTGTTTAACTGTACTTGCCACATGTACAAAATTGATCAATGACTTTACATGACTTAATAGAAAAAATAAAATTTCAAATTGCTCTCCTGTACAATGATAAAGTTTTTTGAATTTTAGTCCATGTAGTTTCAATTAACTCGATTTTGACTCTGAATTTATGGATTTATCTTAATTTATTTCAATTGTTTATAATTGTTGAGTAAATTACATCAATAATCCTTACATTTTGTTGTTCCATATAGTTTTAATTGACTCAATTTTGACATTTAATTTTAGATTTTACGTCAATTTAGTCGAATTGATAACATCTTTAGGGTCTTTAATAAATTTTTTTTATTGAATTGGTTAAGGTTAAATCACTGAATTGACCAAATATTTTGTTTTACTCCTAAAACGATGACAGGTTGCATTTGTCATAAAAAAAATGCTATCAATTGGACCAATTTGAGACAAAATAAAAATTCAAGGTTAAAATTGATTCAATTGAAAGTACAAAAATGAAATAATAGCCAAAATAGAGGGACTAATAATGTAATTAGCCCTAATTGTTAGCATTTTTCAATGACAAATATGCATACAAGTGACATGTGTCATTCTTTTTAGAGGTAAAATAATAAATTTGCTCAACTCATTGAGTTAATCTCAACAAATTCAGTGATTATTTTTCATCAAAAACACTAACGGCATTATTAATTGGACTAAATTGATTCAAAATTAAAAATTACAAGTTACAATTGATTTAATTAAAAATATAAGGACCAAAATTAATATTTATTTATTTTATTTAAAATATGAACAAACTTAATTCATATGATGCATCTGGTCTCATTCTCCACCGTTTTTTTTATCATTTATTTTTTTATATATATTATATAACAAAGGAAATAAGGAAAGGAAACAAACTGTAGCGACCCTAATTTTTTCTTAAGTTATTATTTATTATTATTATTACTACTTTATTTTATTTTATTTTTGACTTTATTAATTATGTGGATGCATAAGAATGTAATGTGGTATTTAATTAATTTAATGTGATATTAATTATATATAATTAATTCGAATATTTATATATTTATATATTATATATAAAAAAAAATGTTTTATATGTCGATAAAATATATATCATATTGATGTACATTGTATTTATGTTGTAATACGACTGTCATTAGGAAATGGAAAAGAAAAAGAAGAAAAAAAATAAAAATTAGAGAGGAGTAGCCGACAGAGAGGAGAGGAGAGGAGAGGGAAAAAAAGGATTAGGGTTTTATTTTGGTGATTTCAGTAATTCTCCAAGTATTTCTTTGATTTTTGGAAAATAATTGTGAGTGCAAAACTCACTTTCCTTAATTTATGTTTATTTCGTTGTTTTTATTTAATGTTAGTTTGATATTGTATTGGCATAAAGATGATGGATTGATTTCAATTATTTTGATTAGTTGTGTATGTAAGGTTTAGGGTTTTTATATATATTTATTTTATGGTTGTAATCACACTCATGGATATACGAAATTAAAATAAACTAGGAACGCATAGATAAATTTTGAATACTCCACCATGACTCCAGGAATTGTTGTTTTATTTGAGTGTTGGTGAGAAAAAATGTATAAAAAAAAAGTGAGGATTATGAGATTGATTTGAATGCCTTGGGCTCGGCATTGTTATATTTGTTCTCATGAGTAGATGAGGGTTGTATATATATATATTGTTGCCTCGTTCTCAGGAGTAGATGAGTGCTTTGATTTATGCACATACGTATATGCTAACCGTCCGGGGAGTGTGGGTCAAACTCGGGACGATATTCGCGTACAAGTTTGGCTTCGGAGTGGTGTTAGGTATACAGGAGGCACATGAGATATATGTGTAGGCTAAAAGTGAAGGGCCGAAGTGGTGGAGTTAAAGTACAAATAATTAAATATGAGTTTATTTGTATAGTTTAATTGTATTGATTTGTACAACTCGAAAAATAGTAAACGACCTTGTTAAATTACGAAATTTGGATAGAGGCATGTATACGTAATTCTAGACAACTTTTGTATTACAACTTTTTACTAAAAAAATCAATTAGAACTTGTAATCGGATGATCTTGGTTACAATAGTTTTTATTCATTTTAGCAATGCAGACTTTAGATACTGTTTTAACCTATGAAACGAGCTTATTTTCATTGATTTTTTGTAAATTGAAATAAAATATTATTTTGAACACTTTTCATGTTTTGAACTTTTTCGAAAAAAATCATTTTAGGACAGTTTCTTTTCGTTTTCAGCTTCAGATTTTTCAGTTGAATTCCGTCTAGGTTTTTCTATCAAGTTTTTGTCTCAACCTGTTCAGTTTCTACTAAATTCGTTTGCGTTTTCTTTTAGAAAATTTAACTCTGTACAACTTTTATTCTTTGAGTTTTGGTCAATTCGAATGATTTAAAGCATAAAATGGTGTATTTTTATACTTCTTCAGTAATTTACTTATGATTAAATTATACTAACTTTATTTTTTGCAGAATGGTGAATCTTACTAACTTTTTATGCAGGACTGATCCACCATATTATTTTTATTTCTTTTTTTGTATGCTCAATTTAGTTGTGTACGGGTAAGAAACTAAATGCCACCATATCTCGGAAAACTACCCCTTCAGCTTGGTGCGGGTGGAACTACTTGTCTTGTCTAATGTACTTTTGTTTGTGTCTGGTGGACACGTAGGTGTTAAATCTTGTACTCATACCAGTATACTTGTATATGGTCTCGTTTTGTCTCTTGGCATCTTGGGTGCGTTCTGTTTAAGTGCAGCCGAGCTTCCCTTGCAGGATTAGTTAGGACTACGGTGGTGACGAAAAATAGCTACAGTTGTAGGGCATGCCTTTCGGACTTGTTTTGTTTTCTGGAGTTTAGGGTTGATGCTAATTTATTTATTTTATTTATTTTTTTATGACTTTAGTATTTTGAGAGTTTGACATTGTGAATTATTTTCTAACTTTACATTATTTAAGTTGTTTTGACTATTTGTTGCTACTTTAATGTTAGAGGTATTGGATAGTCATGAATTTATGATGAATGGTTTGGTTGACGTTTATTGATTTTTTTTTTTATCCCTTGTATTTTTTTTGAGCATTGAAATTTAATTAAACCAGATTGGGACGAAAACATTTAGATTTTTGTTTCTCCCCTAGGATTTGAATGATGGAATATTGATTGGGATTTAGTTCTAATTTAATATTTAATTGTCAAATTTTGGGCTGTGACACATATCAAATTTGATGAGGTAAAATCTGCAGAGCAGATCGAGATAGAGACAGAGGCTGTAACAACCCCGACCCGTGATTAGCTTAAAACATATGAGTGAGATTGCCTAATAAGTAATTAAGATGAAATTCTGAATTAATTACATGTGCATTGCATTATTTGTGATTATATCTGTCTGTCGTAGAAATATCTGTTTGTATTTCTGATTTGTTCTGCGAATTGAAAGCCTTGTCGACATCCGATCATGAAATTGACTTGGTTTCTGTGTTATTTAGAATTTTTAGAATTTTATGATAGGTTTAATTAAAATTTGATTTGGAACGATTAAATTAAAATAATTTAATGTCCAATTGATTAGCTTTAATTAATTACCACTAATCAAGCCTATATAAGGCTCTTATATGTGCTTCAATTCATCTCTTTTCTTCATCACATCTTTAAGCCTTTACAAACAAACAAAACGTGAGAGAGAGGAAGAAGAGACCAAGAGGGTTTAAGATCAAACTTGAGATTGGAAGGAATTTGCTAGAGAATGACAAGGAATTGGCTTGGAAGCTTAAAGATATAGCAAGCTAGAGCTTAATTCAAGGGTTGGGTAAGGATTTGAGATTTTACTTGTGAAATTGAGACATAACACATGAACTCAAGAGGAATTAGAACAAGAATTAAGCTTTGAGAGGTGAATTTGAGCCATACTTTGCTTACATTCATTTTCATCACATTTTGAGTTTGAATTTCAAACAAACCTCACATGTATGTGTCTATCTTGGCTTTGTTTTGAGAATTTATCAAGTTTCTCACCATTTTATCTAAAGTGATCGTGTTTTGAGCAAGTTTGAGTTCATAGCATTGCATACATGTTACATATATGAAAGTTTCAAGCTTGGGTTGAATAATTGACTTACTCTTGGGCCTTGATTTTGCGAAATGGTTTTGAATTCATGATGTTTAACAAGTTTAAACATGTTTTCTCAAGTTTTGGGGCCCAAAGGTTGCATTCTAAGGTTTTGAATTCGAGTTTTGAGCTTTGGAGCAAATCTAGAAATTCTAGAATTCTACTTCTTCGTTCGAGCGACAAAACCTGCGCTCGAGTGACCACCCTTTGTTTTGTACTTCCGCTCGAGCGACCAAAAGTTGGCTCGAGCGTAAAATGTATGCTCCCAGAAGTTTACAAGTTTTACAAATTCGCTCGAGTGACCAGAGTTGCGCTCGAGCAAAGACCTCAGTCTCACGCTCGAACGATCGTCGAGCGTGCGTCGAGCGGAAAAATCAAGTAACTAGTACTTTTGTAGAGTTTGCAGACCGCTTAAGCAAAGGAAGTTGTGCTCGAGTTACCACTCACATTTTTGAACTTTCGCTCTAGCGAAGGAAGCTGCGCTCGAGCGAAGACCTCGTTCCCAGCAAATTTGACTAAGTGTTTTGAATCACATTTTGGTATCCTCATTGCATCCTAGGCATTCTTAAGCCCTAATTAAGACATAATAATAAGGATAAGACTTAGAAACACACTAAGAATGAAAAAAGTTAAGTTCAATGCCTTCCGAACATATGTTTCAATATATATCTGCTATGTGTTGATGTAGGTCACGCGTTATAGACTGTTTGAATCGCTTGCTTTCTTTGTTTTGCTACTGGAGCCATCTGTGAATAATAACTCTATAAAGTTATGTTTAACTTTAATTGTTTCTAATGATATGAAATAAACAGTGTTTTGAAATGCTATATTTTATATGAATGAATGATTGTCCAAGTTTCTAAAATGTATTCGTGGCATCATTAGCATCATATGATATACGTCCCTTTATGGATCATCGAAATACCTTTATGGTTGTTCTTTTGTGGGTCATCGAAATGCCTTTATGGCCGTCCCTTTATGGGGTATCAGAAATGTCTCTATGCACATGAGTCATCGGAATGCCTTCATGGCTGTCCCTCTACTGTTCATCAGATTTGTTAACGCTAATGGATGTACCACGTATGACCTTGAGAAATGTATGAATTGTGAACATGAATATGAATATGAATCTGTTTCTGATTTGAAATCTGATTATGTACAAGACTCGGTTTCTGTTACTTACATCATTCATTAAAACCTTTACTCTGTTATTATTCATTGGACTTCCGCTCACTATTTATATTATGTATATAGATGAGTAGGTGCATGACCAGGCCTAAGCTATTGCCTGGAGAGTTTTTGGTCAACCAGCCACCATGCCTCTCGAAAAGGTTCCATTTGAGAAGTCAAGTTTTGTGAACCATGTTAAAGACGTTTTGTTACTTTGTTTTTTTGTTTTTGTTTCTCTGTACACTGGGCTAGTCCCTTATAATACTGCCTGTATGGTGATGCATGACTATGGAAGTTTGACATTACATATGTATGTATGTATGTATGTATGTATGTATGTATGTATTTAAGTTTTGAAAATCTTTGTCCCATGTATGTTTACACAGCTCAATGGACTATGTATATTTTATATATTTGCTTTTGCGGCCCCTTCCTATGAGATAATCTGTTCAAAGGCCTTTGGTAATCCAAGTATTACTGGCTGGTTATGACGCTAAACCTATAGGGGCGGGTTTGGGTCTTGACAGAGGCAGAAGTCCAACAATTTTGAAATTGGTGAAACAAATTTGATTTTGGTGGGACAAAGAGATAGGAGCCAAATAATGAAGCAAGGGTTTATCATTCTTTATCTTTCATGCCATCCTTATCTACCATCTACGCCACAAATTTGCTGTGTTTTCATCTTCTACAATCAGAATTTATTAGGTATTCTTTCTCTCTTTCTTACTCTCATCGAACACACAACACCTCTATCTTTGTCACTTATTTATGATCTTCTTGTTTTAGGCATAAAACTTGATACAATCTAGAAAATTTAATATTTTAACTCATGAATTTATTAATTTTCATCTTTTAATATAAAAGGTTAGTTGTGATTTTTTTTTCTATTATTATATTTATGTTGTGATTTTATATAATGTCTTGCAAGTGTTTGTTTAAATGCTTCAATGGGATTTTGCATTATTTTGCTTTGTCTTTTTTTAAAAAAAAAAAATTATACCCTTTTTTCTGTTTGTAAGGATAAATAAAATGACAAAATAATACTAATATCTTTTCACACCATCACTTCAAGAAAGATTCTAAAGCCCTATCTATGTTTTTATTTATTTATTTATTTACATTCGTAAACATGGTATTTCTAAAAGTCTCAATTAAGTGATTAAATCAGGTGGCTTATTTATCTACTAGAGAAATGCATATCACTATTAATTGTGATCATTTTCACTCTAACACTTTGTACTGATTTATTTTTTAAATATTATTTATTAATTGTAAATATATAATTACTTAAGTAGTTAAATCTTGATTTACAGGTGAGAGATATAGTTATTCTAAAAAGTATCATTAGGCCAACATAAACAGTTACAATCAGAGTACTTAAAAGTATAGACCCATCTAAAGAAGTAGAATGGGAAGAACTAAGGCCTGACTATTGGGAGATACATGTTCAAGTGCCAGTCAAACTTAATAAGAGCTTGATCCGATCATATGGACTTGTCAAAACAATTGGACAAGCTATTGGAGCTCATGTTGCTTGGCTTGCTCCATTTGTGGTATATTTCTTTCGTAAATACTAATTTCATTAACAAATTTATATTAACTTAATATAATCTCAATTACCTTTATATGTTTATCTTTTGGATGCAGATTTCGCAAGTTATGGATGCTAGTCGAAAATATTTATACAAGTGAGGTTAAGAATTTGGGAACTGAATTTGTTTTGATAATTTCTCTCTCCAGAAGATGGATATCACTATGGCTTTTCAGAACTTATAGTTGGAATAATTTTCTTTTAAATTTTTTTTTGCTTTAACTTTGTTAGTGTGGTAAAATATTTTATAATTTTGATTATGATTTGTATTGCAATTTAGACAAAAAAAATCATTGTGGTTTGAATTTTTTTTGTTTTTTATGTGATGATCCTATGGTGGTAATATTTGTTTATTATTATGAAAACATTACAGGATGAATGGATGTCAAATTAATATAGGATGTGGCAATTAATATTCAATTTTTTATAAAATCGATTCAATTTTTACAGGCATTTACGCATGCTTAGTTGTGGCTTTTAAAAGTGTTAATGAAAAGAACATATAAGTGGCATTTCATAGTAGTGGTAGTAGCTTTGCAAAGTGTCACTAGAATAAGCCCTAATGACACTTATATCCATTTAATGGCACAAATGAATTGGATTTAGTGGCATTTATGAAATTGTTAAAAATATTAATTGTGGCATAACAAGCACCATTAAAAATTCATATAGTGGCATTTTTTAGATTGTAAGTCTTCTTTAATGGCACTTGATAGCGTCACGAATAGTGTTTACCATGACATTAAAGTGTCACTGAAAGTCTTTAGCCTTGATGGTGTAATGGCACTTACAAGTGTCACTGAAGTGCTACTAAATCTTTTTTTAATGGCGCTCGATAGTGTTACAACTAGTGTCTATTATGACATCAAAGTGTCGTTGAAAGTCTTTAGCTATGATGGTGTAGTGACACTTGCAAGTGTCACTAAGGTGCCACTAGTATTTATCGTGGCACGGGTATAAATGACACTTGTTTAAAATGCCACAAGACTAAAAAATGCCATTAGAAGAATAGTTTTGTGGCATGTTCAAATGTCACTAAACTAAGAAAATGTTGTAGTGACATAGGATACATCATAGCCGTTGTTTTGTAATTTAAATATATCTAAACCATTCAAATATGTAGGACATTTTCAAAAACCTTCTTGTGCCTAAAGGCATGGTATAAATAAAAATAAGTGAACAAAAAGGAGAAAAAAAATTAAATAAATAGAGAGGAAAATAAAAAAGGAAGAAAATAAAAAAAATAAAAATAAAAGGAGGAAGATAAGATCATGGGATCATTCATGGGATTATGGAATGGTGGGTGAGAAAAGGAAAAGGTAAAAGAGAGAAGCGAGAAAGTAGAAAATGTACACGTAGGATATATCACAGCCGTTGTTTTGTAATTTGAACAGATCTGAGCCGTCCAAATGTCCTAGTAGGACAAAAATATGTAGGACATTTTCAAAAACCTTCTTGTGCCTGAAGGCACGGTGTATATATGTCACGACCCACTTCCCGTACCCAAGGGTTAAGTATCATGATGGCCAGTAACTGAAGTAATCTATAGCCAATTCTTGAACAAATAATAAATGTGAGTGGAAATAATATTTAAGTGAGGGTACCAAAATAATTATCGGAGCTTCTATTTTTATAACAAAATTTATTGACCAAAAATGCCGATATTTACATATGAAAAATAGAATTATAAATACTATAAAAGTGTTATGTGTGTCTATTCCGTAGCCCCGCGTCTAAAACTCTCCAAAAGTTATGTCTGAATTGCATTGTTTTTTAAAAATTAATAAACAGCTATAAGCACATGGCAGAGTGAGAATATTATACTCAGAGCATAATTACTATGGATAAGTTTTAGGCTTACAATGGAATACTTTTCTATCAGAGTAAATAGATTGCTCATATTATAACCAAAATCCGTTTCAGAAATCATATGATATTATATGAAATATATAACTATAACCACGGTGCAGAACAGAATAGGGGTCAATGGATTGATGACAATACAGAAGTACGGATTCAAGAGGTGGCTCGTATGGATTTTAGAGGTAGCTCCCACAATAGTGTAGCACTTAACTCCACACAGAACCGAGGTCAATAGATCCATGACAAATAGAGGATCACAAAGTGGCTAAACAGAGGTCAATAGTTATTTAACTCCCCAAGACATGGGACTCCCGTGGTGATATTTACAAAGTATAATTGTTTATAAAATCATTGTCAAATAATTATAAAAATTCAAACAAACATATCCATGGGTTTCAATTTAAGTAAATAGAATTCAAAAAATAATCAACGTAGTTGCAATATTAATATAATTTATAAAACACAAATTTTGTAAAATAAATTATGGTAACTCAAAACATACGTAAAATATATTATGATGACTCAAGGTATAATATAACTCACCTTAATGTTAATTCCAACTTTTATCTTTTGTTTACTGCGACCCACTAAATACTCCAAACTAAACTTAAAGTTTTGTAAACATTTAGAGAGAGATGATGTTGATGCACAAGGTCAACATCTTTATATAGGTGAGAAGGCGTGGCTAGCAAGCGACTTGGGGGGCACACATCATAGTGGTACAGAAAATGTGATGTTTTAGCGTATTTTGGTTTAGGAAAAATGTAGAGAAAAATATAATAAAAATACTGTAATACTCAGAAAATAATATGGAATAATAATATAAAGTTAAAATTATTTTTTTGAAATCATTTATAATTAAATAATACTAATATAAAATTTAAGGGACAACTTAAATTTTCGGATTGTTATAATCTTCCTTCCTTTTAAAAATTTCGTTGTCGAAATTTGTCATATGTGTAAACTATTTGCTATGCACTCTGATAAATATATATTTGATGATTAATCTAATATAAACTATTACCTCAAAAATTTTTTACCAAAAACAATTAACTGTTTATTTGTCAAAAACTATTTTGGGCCAAAATGAGAAACAATGGGTGACTCTAAAAACTTTTCATGGGTTTTGTTTATGAAAATAAAAAAAAAAATTCAAATGAGAACACAATTAAACAAGCGACTGTAAATGAAATGATAGAATCATATGCAATAGTTGAAAGAATTTGAGATAAACTTCAATTTCTTTTGTCCGTGAACTTTCTATTGATGGGAAATAGTTTTAAAATTAGTATTTTTATAAATTTTGAAAAATTATAGATTTGAACCCACTTCTAAAAAGTCAAAATTAATTTTTTTTTCAAATGCTATGAAACATATAATACGAAATTTTTTTTTTTTTGCTTTTTTTTTTTGTAATTGTTTTTTTTTTCTTCAAATTATTTAGCATATACATGAAAGATATATATAATTCTATATAAAGTAACAAATAACTCATCTTAATTACAAAATTTAATGAAATACCATAATTATATATACCACGATTGTTGCTATACAAATATTTAATTTAAATACAACCTGTAATCTAGCTCAACGTTTCCCCTATCCTATTTGTGCATGTGTCTTATGCTCCAATGCTTTGATAAAAATAATTTTAAAAACTTAGGCTCTAATACCATTTGTCATGACCTGCTCTCCGCACCCAAGGGTTAAGGATTGTAATGGCCAGTAGCTGAAGTTACCTACGGCCAATTCTTGAACAAATAATAAACGTGAGTGAAAATAATATTTAAGTGAGGATACCAAAATAATTATCGGAGCTTCTATTTTTATAACAAAATTTATTAACCAAAAAAGCCGATATTTACATATGAAGAATAGAATTATAATTACTATAAAAATGCTATGTGTGTTTATTCTGCAGCCCCACGTCTAAGACTCTCCAAAAGCTATGTCTGAATTGCATTATTTTTTGAAAATTGATAAACAACTATAAGCACATGGCAGAGTGAGAATATTATACTCAAAGCATAATTACCATGGATAAGCTTTAGGTTTAAAATAGATAAAATAGAATACTTTTCTATTAGAGTAAATAAGTTGCTTATATTATAACAGAAATCCGTTTAAGAAATCATATGATATTATACGAAAATATATAACTATAACCACGACGCAAAACAGAATAGAGGTCAATGGATTCATGACAATACAAAAGTACTGATTCAAGAGGTGGCTCGTACAGATTCTAGAGGTGGCTCCCACAATAGTGTAGCATTTATCTCCGCACAACACTTTACTCCACACAGAACAAAGGTCAGTAGATCCATGATAAACATGTTGGAAAAAATGATTTTTGGTGACTTTAATTTAATATTAAATGTGGTGACTTTAATTTAATATTAAAGTGGGTCCTAACCTTTTATTGTGTTGGGTCCAAGTGAGCCAAAACCATTGGGTTTTGAATAAGAAATTGCCAAGAAATTGCTTCATGATGTTAGATTCATGAATAGGATTTTAAAGAGTATTTAAATCCTTTTTTCTTGGCTAAAGGGTGTGAATCCTTTGGGCATCCAACCTTTTATATTTTTGGAAAGGGGCTATGGATGCTTGGTGTTTTAATGACCAGCCTTAAAGGCTGGAGGCTCTTCTTCTCTCCCCTTTACATGTATAAATTGAGACCCTCCTATCAAGTTTCATATAGAAATTTTTTGCTTCCATTTTACAAGTCAGTTTGCCAGAAAGTTCCTACATTGAGAGAGTGCTGCCACTGTTTTTGTTCGCTAAGCTAGACAGGAAGTGCTTCTGCCGTAGCTGGTTTTGACCGTCGTGTCCTGGGAGACAGACGCCGGGATTCCTCAAGCACTCGACCCGTGAGGCGGCGAAATCTGTTTTAAGGAAATTGCTTCCGTGCAGGCTTCGGTTTCGTCTCTTTACCCTTTTATTGTTTTGTGTATTTCTGTTGAAATTTAATTGTAATTATTAGCATATGTTCTTGGCATATAATTTGATTTCTTCATAAATCTATTTATTTAATTTCACAATTTGAACAACAAAACAGAGGCCACAAGGTGACCAATCAGAAGCCAATGGTTTATTTAAGTCTCCCAAAGTGTGGGACTCGCGTGGTGGTACTTACAGAAAACAATTGCTTATGAAATCATTGTCAACTAATTATTAAAATTTAAACAAATATATCCATGGATTTCAATTTAAGCAAATAGAATTCAGAAAATAATTAACGTAAATGAAATATTAATATAATTTATAAAACACAAATCGCGTAAAGTAAATTATGGTAACTTAAAATATACGTAAAATATATTATGGTGACTTAAGGTATAATATAACTGTGACGACCTCACCACGTATAATGATTAGCATTTAATTAATTAAGGAGATTTGAATTTTAATTAGTTGTTATTCTGATTTTATTTGAGATTTACGAGGATTGTGGTGCCCAATTAATGAGTGATTTTAATAATGATTTATTTTGGGATTAGAAATTGAAGGTCCAAATGGCTTAAAGAAGTGAAATTAATTAATTGAATTAGTTTGATTTCAAGTATTGACCCATTTGGGAGCTTAATTAAATATTCGATTTATCTTCGGTTCAGTTTAGTAAAATTGGGATTTGATTAATTGGGTCCGAATTGAATTTAATTAAATTAATTAAGTTATGAGAATTGAGAATTACGATTAGTTTGAATTAAATTTATTTATGAAATGTCCAATTTGAATATGTAATTTATTAACGGGAATTTGGAGTCTAATCAGAAATTGAAGGCCTAAATGATTTGAGAAATCAAAATTTATGATGGCAATAAGTTTAATTTAATATTTGGAGCCTTCAAGAGTTTGATTAAAATCTGATTCAGAATGGTAAAGCTTAAATATAATTAATTGGGCCTTAATGGAAGTCAAATTAGGCTAATTAAATAATGTAGGAATTGTAATTAGTTATGATTAATTAGGTTATGTGCTAATTATGATTAATCAAGACTAAGTGATATAATTAAACTAATGTGTAATTAGTGTGCTAAACTAATCCTAAGATACCACCACATGGGTTCATATTATAAGGACAAGTGTCCCACTAATGACTAAAATAAAATAATAAGAAAAAAAGAAGAAGATGATGAATGAAGTCAAAGGGAGCCTTTAATCTGCTGGAAGCAAATTAGAAAAAGGAAGAGAGTGAGCACGGGCTGAGAGAGAGACCAAGAGGAAGAAAGAAAATGGAAAGAAGAAAGCCTTGTGGATATCTAGATTCAAGCTTAAAATTGTGAAAAATTCTTCTTCAAGTAAGAAATTCCACCATCTTCTTAGTATTGTTTAAATAATCTAGAAATAAATTGATTTAAGATAAATTTTGAGAAAATTAAAATAGAGATTTGAGGATTAATTATATAAATTCATGGAAGTTGAGTCTTGCATGTTCAATCAAGTTAGGTTGCAAAATATGAGTTATGATTCTTTAAACTTGTCAAGTTTGGGTTCAATTTTGAGAATTATTCTTGAATTGAGTCTTATAAATTACATGTAACAAGACTTATTTGAAGATTTGATCCATACAATGGAGTTATGTTCAATTTATGGAAATTAATTTAGAAATCAATTATGTTGAGTTTGGTTTTTGTAGTCTTGCATGAATTTGAGTTTCATCTATACATGCATGGACAAAGTTTGTAAGTTTTAATACTCTAATGTTACATGCATCATAGATTTTGAAGAATTTGAACTAATTTAATCTCATATTTTGAAGAAAAAAAAAAAGAGAAGAGGAAAAGCTTTGAAAATTAGGAATTTGTTTGATTTTGATCTTCAATCCATGCATGTAATTTAATTTAAAAGTTTTATTCAATTTAAACACATTTTAGAACATCTATGATTATAAATTAAGTTTTTGGTTAAAACTTGAGTTTAAGTTGAATTTCTAAGAAATTGATTTGTGTAATTCATAGTTAAGTTGATTTTTGTTAATAATAAAATTGGGTTCTATTTTTACATACATCATGAAATTTCAAGAGTTTGGAAAGTCTAATTCATGTTTTTAAATCGGGGGTTTGATATAAAGAAAATGAGTTAAATCTAAATTTGGACAATTGGAGCATGATTTTGAATAAATGATTTTTAATTAGGAGTGTCTACTACATTACACAATGGTTCTTCATGGTTTTTTACCAAAAACACAAGTCTTGAGGCTTTGAGTATCAACCTTGAAGCTTAAACACAGTTCTGGAAATTCTAGAATTTATGTTGTGCGCTCGAGCGAGAAAAGCTCCGCTCGAGCCTGAAAATCGAGCTCCCAGAAGTTTTGTAAAATTTTACAGTCCGCTCGAGCGACCAAAGTGGCGCTCGAGCGAAGACCCTATTTTCAGCATATTTTGAAAAATTGCATTTAATTCACATTTTTATTCTCATATCTTTCCAAAGCATTCTAGACATGATTTATGGCTCAATAAGGATTAATAAGCTAACAATCAATATTAATTAGTTGATTAAAGAATAAGTCATTAACTTAGTGATACTTGATTAAGGAGCCAAGTGAGGAATTGATTTATTCAGAAAAGAATGATTGAGTAATAAAACGGGTTTGTGAAATGAGAACCCGATTCATTTGAGTAAAGAAAGAATAAGCGTAGTGGACCTTCGAATTATTTAGACAGAAAACAAGAAAATCAAGTTTGATCAAGGGAGTAATATTGTGTTTCAATGTGTATATGTTATGTGTTTGTGTAGGTCACGCGCTATTGTCTGCTTGATCTTTCTGATTTGCTTCTGTTACTATCTGTGAGTAATAACTTAGTAAAGCTATGTTCAAGTTAAATTATTTTTGGTATATGAAATAAGATCTGTTGAATGGAATGCCATGTCTCATACTATGAATGATTGTCCAACAATAACAAGCATTTATGACATTATGCTATGATTCAAGTATGTTACAAGCGACATTATGCTATGATTCAAGTATGTTACAAGCGACGTTATGTTATGATTCAAGTATGTTACAAGCGACGTTATGCTATGATTCGAGTATGTTACAAGTTCCCGGTACCGGAGGTTCCTTATGGAACTGACAAGTTATCTATACCCGGCTGGAGGTTCCTTTATAGAACTGACAAGTTATCCGTTCCCAGTCCGGAGGTTCCTTTAAGGAACTGACAAGTTACTTGTACCTGGCTGGAGGTTCCTTTATGGAACTGACAAGTTATCCGCTCCCAGTCCGGAGGTTCCTTTATGGAACTAACAAGTATGACCTTTGATGCTTTGTATGTGATTTGTAGCGCTAACGGATGTACTATGTAAGATTAAGCATGAACTCTGATTTCTATATGTGATTTGAATATGAATCTGCTTCTGACTGAAATCTGCATATGCATAAGACTCTATGATGGACATCGTTCATTAAAACTCTTTACTTTGTTATTATTCACTAGGCTCCAGCTCACTGTATTATTTATGTATGTAGGTGATCAGCCGCGTGACCAGGCCTAGGGCTTCTGCCTGGACTCTGCTTTGTCAGCCAACCTATGTGCCTCCCGTGGAGGTTCCAGATATGTCTAGTGGTTATGGCTAAGTACACAAAGTTCAAGTTTTGTTTTTTCTTGGTTGGTTAAACAAGTCTTTGTTTATTTTGTAAATAGGGCTGAGTCCCTTTTTGTCTAATATGTATATATATGATGACGTAAGAATGATGTGTGAATATGTATATAAAAAGTTTTAAATTTTTCTGTCTCATATAAGTCTGCATAGCTCAATAGATGTTGTATATTTGTTATTTGCTTCCGCTAGCCCCTAATATTATGTTAATATGTCTCAGAGGCCTTTGGTAATCCCAGGATTACTGGCCGGTTACGATGCTAAACCTATAGGGGCAGGTTTGGGTCGTGACAATAACTCACCCTAATGTTAATTCCAACTTTTACCTTTTGTCAACTGCGACCCACTAAATACTCCAAATTAAATTCAAAATTTTGTAAAACATTTAGAGAGAGAAGTGCCGAAAGAGAGAGAGAGAGAGAACTGTTGAAAAAGAGAGATGATGTTGATGCACAAGGTCAACATCTTTATATAGGTGAGAAAGTGTGGCTAGCAAGCGACTTGGGAGGGTACACAACATAGTTGTACAGAAAATGTTATGTTTTAGTGTATTTTGGTTTACGAAAAATATAGAGAAAAATATAATAAAAATACCATAATACTCAAAATATAATATCGAATAATAATATAAAGTTTGATTGCGAACCAGAGCTGCACTTCATCAAACTGAAGGTAATATTTTTTTTCATTAATTTTTCCCCAAATAATCTGCCATGTTCAAAGCTGCCATTTTTTAAACTTGTAGTTGATATGTGTTTCCTATTCAAAACAATTACGTTTGATGGTTTGCCATTTTCATTGTTTAATAGGCCCAAAAAATATATATATATATATATATAATAAATGCAGAGGAAGAATGAAAATAACAGAGAAGAGACTGAAAACATTGGACTTGATTTTTTCAATTTTTATGCCTAAGTTTGATGGTTTGGCGTAGAATTTATATGAATATATATATATATATATAGAGTGTAATCTATAATGTGGTTCTGCAAGATCATTTTCTGAAAATAGCATTAGTTGTTATTTGTTGGTTTTTATTAATTGGTTCCAAATAATATAAAACACTTCAAAGATATATTATTGATGTTCCTCCAGGCTATATTTTATAAATTATTTAGTGATGATGTTCTCAAATGCATCAAATGCCACATGAAACATGCTATATTTTTGTTGTTAAGTGTAATGTTGGGTTCATGTTCATTTTGTAATTAAAATGTTATATACTCATATGGAAGATTGGAGGAACTATGTACCAAGTGAAGTAGTATATGAAACATATATATTAGTTTAGTGAAATGTTTATATTACTCATATGGAGATTGGAGGCCATATTTTTGATGTTTTGCACTTATGGAGTCTATGAATGACAAAAAAATATTTTTGATGTTGTTTGGGTTAGAAAAAAAATTTGAGATTGCAAACGAAAAAAAGAAGCAAGAGTTGTGGAAATCTAGCTGGGTCATTTGGTGCCTTGATGTGCTTTTGTATGGTTGAATGAAGGAAATTTTCCTGAGAGATGTCTTGATGTGCTTTGCTATTTGATATTTTCAGAAAGGTCAATGTCAATGTCAAGCACAAATGCAAGTATAGGCAGCATTCTTGAAGTTAGATTCGACAGCCGCAATTGTCGATATGGCAGCAAAGCTGTGGTTAAGATATCTCAGTCAACGCATAACCCAAATTGCTTATATTTTGTATGCCCCAATTCACCGAATGGTTGTAAGTTCTTTGAGTGGCGGATCCCTCCACACATGCAGCATAATTTGAAGATGGTCGAGAATGATCTTTTTGAAGAACGCATGGATGTGTTGTCTACTCTTAGAGAAGTAATTATCTTGAATAGGGAGCTAAAAAACATGACTGTGAAGAGTAGGAAACAATATAGAGACTTGGCAATGGTGATTGAAAGAGTTGGTGATAAATTGAATTACGCCTTTGCTTTTATTGTTCTGTTGTTGG
Organism: Camellia japonica; assembly: GCA_030407325.1. Taxonomy (NCBI): domain Eukaryota; kingdom Viridiplantae; phylum Streptophyta; class Magnoliopsida; order Ericales; family Theaceae; genus Camellia; species Camellia japonica. Next base: position 9,017,863 of record JAPPVO010000032.1, on the reverse strand, counting down.
TGGTAGTTGTTATTCTAGTGTATTTGAAATAGTGTATGTAATGTAGGTACAATGACTATGACTTGTATTGTAGGTTAAATGTGTTAGAAATGGTTTTGGAAAAAATAGATTTTTCCTTAACTTTGATCTATTTTTTAGGTGGGACCCATGCGCCAAAGTTGGCGGGTCTAAGTAGTAACGCGTTTTATGCCGCGTTGTGATTCACATAGTATATTTGGTTGTTCAAAACCATTATCGGGTGAATGAGAAATTGAAGCCAAAGTGAGCTCTATGGAAATGGAGTTTTTGTGGAAATTCCTTAAAGGTTTGAAATAAAGGCTTGTCCCACATTGGTTTGGTGGGTAGGCTAGACCCATTGGACCCAAAAATAAACACACACGCGCGTGCCGCCGTTCGTCCGTCCATCCGGTCAGTCATTGTGACAACCCTCACCTCTGATTAATACTAAACTGTGACTGATAATGATAAGTAACTGATTTGACTGAGATTCTGAATTGATTGCAAGAGTATACTGTTTTAAAAGCATTTCTATCTGTTAGTCATTAAATGATCTGTTCATGTTTTATCTTTGAATTGCGAATTGAAGGTCGTATCGGCGACTGAATCAGAAATCGATTGGTGTTTTATGTTAATTAGAATTTATGTGATTTTATGTTAGATTTAATTTGAAATTGATTTGGAATGATTAAATTAGATTAAATAATGTTAAATTGCTTTAGTTTGTTTAATTACCAAACTTGCCATTGAGTGGCCATTTCCTACACCCTTGTTAGTGACTTAACTATTGCATTACAAACACCATCTCACCCATTTCCTCTAGAGACCAAACCGACAAGAGAGAGAGAGAGAGAGATAGGAGAAAACTTGAGTTCATCAAAAATTGGCTTGGAGAATTAGGAGTGTTGAAGAGCATTTGCATAATTGAGCTTCTATACCTAAAATTGAAGACCTAAGGTAGGATATTTACCTTCTTGTTTATGAATTCAAGTCATTTCTTGCATGATTCATGGAGGAATAGGAGCTTAAGGTCAAGAATTAAATTAAAGTGTTGAATTAAGAGTGATTCCATGCATGCATGTTCATATTCTTGCATTTTGAGGTTGTTTTGCATGAATTCCTTCCATGCATGTGTATATTTTGAATGTAGTCCATGAATTCACCATGTTCTTAAGCTTAATCTTGCATTTGGCCAAGTTGTAGAGCACTTAATTCATAAGAGTTCTTGCATGTTATGTTTTTACATAGTTCATGAGAGTTTCTTTGAAATTGTGTTCAATTGACTTACCTTTGGGCTTGATTTTACAAAATTGATCTTCAAAACATGTTGTAGTATGAGTTTTCAAGTGTTTTCCAGAAAATGGGCCCAAAAGGGTGAGTTTTGATGTGTTAAATGCTTGGTTTGAGTTTGGGAGGCAAATCTGAAAATTCCAGATTTTAGCTTCCACGCTTGAGCGAAGGATTCCACGCTCGAGCGACCGTCTTTTGTTCAGAGCTTCGCTCGAGCGAAGGAATGCTGGCTCGAGCATAGATTGCAAGCTCTCAGGTTTTTGGTACACGCAGACGCACGCTCGAGCGAGGGAACCTACGCTCGAGCGAGGACTGTGTCTTACGCTCGAGCGAATGTCGAGCGGGAATTTTCAACATCCAACACTTTTTGCATTTTTACAGACCGCTCGAGCGAGGAAGTCCACACTCGAGCGACCCCACTGTTTTGACAAGCTCGCTCGAGCGAAGAAATCCACGCTCAAGCGAGGCCCCTGTTTTCTGAAAATTTTGAAAAGTGTTTTAAAGTACATCTTTGCATCCTCATTTCATCCTAGGCATTCCTAGGCCTAGTTTAAGGCATCTTAATGAGGGTATTGATGTAGAACCACACCGAGTCAAGATAGGGACTAAGTTGTTGATTCCCAGGTGTGTAACTTAGTGTGTGTTCGTTCTGTAACTGTGTAGGGTTGGCATCCGAGGACGCTCATTAGCTGTTTATAGCCCAGTACTCTGTGAGTAACAATGTTGTAAAGATATGTTCAATCATGAATATTTTCTGAATGATCTACTGTATTGCTTTCTGAAATGATATTTCTTACTGAATGAATGTTTGTCCTATTTGTGCATTGAATTCGTGGCATCCATAGCAATCTACTGTTACTGCTACTGTTACAGAGATCTCTGTCGATTCCCATGTTTGGAACCATTACTGTTTACTGTTATGATGGCCATTAACTGACTGTTTGGTCTGTTAAGACCTACTATACTGTTTTGCTATTGGATGTACCACATATGACCATTGTGGTTTCTAAATGACTGTTTTAAATACTGAAAGGACATTCATTCTTAACCCCTTTACGCATATGTTATTCACTGGGCTTTAGCTCATTGTTTATATTTATATGTAGATGTCCAGGCACCGGACCGGAGCTAGGAGCGTCGGGTTAACTCCCTTTTTGTCAAGCCAACCATTGTGCCTCACCTCGAGGTTCCAAGTCTGACCAAGCTAAGGCTGTTTTAGGGTGTCTTAGTTTCACCCTTCCGTCTTTGTTTTGTAATACTGTTTCAGACTTGTACTGTACTGTGCTAATTAGGGATTTGGTCCTCAACCTGAATGTTTGTTCATATGGTGTGTATATGTTTTGCTTATGAATGTGAATATGTTCGGAAAAGTCTTTTTGCATACAGACTGTCACAGCTCATTGGACATCTTTTATTATTGTTTTGGCTTCCGCTGGCCCCTGTACTCTGTATTACTGTCTTTACTGTTAAGCAGGCCTTTGGTAATCACGGATTACTGGCCGGTTACGGTGCTAAACCCGTAGGGGCGGGTTTGGGTCATGACAGAGTGGTATCAGAGCGATATCAAACCACGAGTTATACCGCACACGCGTGTCCAAATGAACTATAGGATGTCCTAGAAAAGTGAATAGGGCATTGCATGAGCATTGAAAATGTGTGTGTGGCCATGACATGAATATATGTGCTAATGTGCTAATGTGTTTAAGTAAGCAATTCCTATGTTTATTATTACTGTATTGCATATAGTGAAATGGACAATGCAAGGAATGCCAATGAAACGGAATCATCTGATGCCAGAATGGCAAGATTAGAAAGAACAGTTGAACTGTTGACTGAAGCTTTAAGACAACAACAGAACCAACAGCCCCCACCTCATTCAGTACAACCCGAACAGAATGTTAATGAGGATATAATTGCTCTAACATAGAAGTTCAGCAAAATGAAACCACCATCCTTCTAAGGAGGCCTGGAACCATTAAAGGCTGAAGCATGGGTGTTAGAAATAGAGAAATTATTTGAAGTGTTTCCGTGTTCCGAAGCACACAAGGTATTGCTGGCTACCTTTACTTTACAAGAAGAGGCCAGACGGTGGTGAATGCTTGTCCGTGACACCGACAATGTTATGACTTGGGCTCAGTTTAAGGGAGCCTTCTTTGAGAAATATTTTCCTCAGTGTGTCAGGGATCGTAAAGTAACTGAATTTGAGCAGTTAAAGCAGGGTACCATGTCAGTAGTAGAGTATGAATCAAAGTTTACCGAACTCGCCAGATATGCACCACACATGGTGGACACTGATTACAAAAAGGCTAGAAAGTTTGAAGGCGGCCTTAATGTCGAGATACTGGACCGAATCAACGTCCTGAAATTACTTAAGTATGTGGATGTTCTTGACCGAGCAATAATGGCCGAGTCAAAAATCGAAGCATTGAGATAGACTGAAACACCAGCAACTGAGTGGCGCGGTAAAAGACGGGGCTTTAAATTTAAGAAAGGCCGGAACAGTTCATTGAACAAGAAGCAAAACACCAGGTCTTCGAACAGTTCTAGCCAGGGTAACAATTCCATACCGCCCTGTTCAGAGTGTGGCAAGAGACACAAAGGGGTATGCTATAAAATCTCTGGTGCTTGTTACAGGTGTGGCAAGGTGGACCACATGGTCAAAGATTGCCCTTCCATTTCTCAAGGCAATAGTAAAGCTACCGCTAATGCCGTAGCATCAACTGCTCCACCAAAACCCAACCCCAGAGCTACTGGAAAGGAGCCTGTAAGGAAAGGCCGGGTATTTGCACTCATATCGGAGATGTGCAGAATACCGAGAGCATTGTGTCAGGTATACTCTCAATCTGTGCTCAAAATGCTTATGTTCTGATTGATTCGGGGTCTACATATTCATATGTCTCGCATGTTTTTTCACGGAAATTGAATAGACCATTGGAACCCATGAACTATTTGTTAGCTGTATCTTCACCCGTCGGGGGATCCATGACTTGTGCTTATATGTACCCTACATGTGAAATTATTGTTGGAGATACGCATTTGTATATTGATTTACTGCCATTGAACATTGACCACTTTGATGTAATCTTGGGAATGGACTGGTTAACAAAATATCATGCTACCATAGACTGTGTAACGAAACAAGTTGTTTTCCGTCCACCTGGTCTACCTGAATTTGTGTTTAGTGGAATTGGTGTAGTACCTCCCCCATACTGATTTCATCCATGAAAGCATTTAAACTGATTAAAAAGGGGTGTAAAGGGTATCTATGTTGCATATTGACTGTACCTACTGATGTTAAAGCTAATGTGGACAGTATTCCTATAGTCAGAGAATTCCCAGATGTTTTTCCAGATGATTTGCCAGGGGATTTGATTGACAGGGACATTGAGTTCACTTGATGTGTTACCGGGCACAGCCAGTTTCCAAAGCTCCTTACAGAATGGCACCTACTGAATTGAAAGAACTGAAAGTTCAGCTACGGAAACTGTTAGATAAGAAGTTCATCAGAGCCAGTACTTCACCATGGGGCGCACCGGTTCTTTTTGTGAAAAAGAAAGACGGCTCACTAAGACTCTGCATTGACTACCGTGAACTGAACAAGGTAACAGTGAAAAACAAATATCTATTACCTCGTATTGACGAATTGTTTGACCAGTTACAGGGTGCCCAGGTTTTCTCTAAAATTGACCTTAGATTTGGATACCACTAGTTGAAAGTCAAACCAGGGGACATTGAAAAGACTGCCTTTCGAACGAGATATGGACATTATGAATTTCTTGTTATGCCTTTCGGAGTTACTAATGCACCTACTGCATTTATGGACCTTATGAACAGAATTTTTAAACCATTCCTCGACGAATTTGTAGTTGTTTTTATAGATGACATTCTGATTTACTCCAAAAGTGAAGAAGAACATGAACATCATTTGAGAATTGCCTTACAGACCTTAAGAGGACAGAAACTCTATGCAAAACTAACAAAGTGTGAATTTTGGCTTGATAATGTTATGTTTTTGGGTCATGTGATGAGTAAGGATGTCATTACAGTTGACCCGCAGAAAATTGAAGCAATGGTGAATTGGCCTAGACCAACTAATGTTACTGAAGTTCGAAGCTTCCTAGGCTTAGCCGGGTACTACAGAAGGTTTGTAAAAGATTTCTCGAAAATTGCCTACCATTGACTCAGTTGACTCAAAAAGGAAAACCATTTGACTGGACCGATCAGAGGGAATCAACTTTCTAAGAGCTGAAGACACGACTGGTGACTGCACCGATTCTCACCCTACCCTTAGGTACGGATGGATTTACTATTTTTAGTGATGCTTCTTATAAGGGTTTGGGATGTGTCTTAATGCAGAATGGTAAAGTTATCGCATATGCTTCCCGACAACTGAGACTGCATGAGAAAAATTATCCGACCCATGACTTAGAACTTGCTGCAGTAGTGTTTGCATTGAAAATCTGGCGTCACTACCTATATGGGGCAACATGTGAGGTGTACACAGACCACAAGAGTTTGAAGTACTTCTTCACACAGAAAGAATTGAACATGAGGCAGCGGAGATGGTTAGAAGTGATAAAAGATTATGACTTGCAAATTTTGTACCATCTGGGGAAAGCTAACACCGTTGCCGATGCACTGAGTCGAAAATCAGTTGGAAATTTAGCCTGTTTACTCACCGGGCAGAAAGAATTGCTATGTGACCTTGAAAAATTTGAAGTTGAGATTATTTTGCGTGAACAAGGTGGAACCTTAGCCGCTATTTCTGCTCAACCGGCACTGATTGAGGAGATTAAAGAGAAACAGCAACATGATGACTTTTTGAAAAAGGTCATTGATGAACGGGAGTCCAAACCGAGGCCGGACTTTAAATTTGAGAACAATGTGTTGAAATTCCAGGGAAGGTTGTGTGTACCGAATGATTCTGAACTGAAAAGACGAATTCTGCAAGAGGGCCACAATTCGAAACTGTCTATCCATCTAGGAAATACGAAAATGTACCAAGACTTGAAACTGAATTTCTGGTGGCCGGGAATGAAGAAAGAGATTGCTGACTTTGTATCGAAATGTCTTCATTGCCAACAAGTTAAAGCTGAACATCAACGACCCGCAGGCTTACTGCAGCCCTTACCAATACCGGAGTGGAAATATGAACATATCACTATGGATTTCATTGTTGGTTTACCTCGCTCGAGTAAAGGTATGGACTCAATTTGGGTTATTGTTAATAGACTGACTAAATCTGCTCACTTCTTACCTGTCAAAATAATTTATAATGCGAACAAATTGGCCATAATTTATATTGATGAGATTGTTAGATTGCATGGAGTGCCTGTATCTATTGTTTCTGATAGGGACTCGAAGTTTACATCGAGATTTTGGCAAAGCCTACAGACAGCATTGGGTACTGAACTGAGACTGAGTAGTGCATACCATCCTCAGTCAGATGGCTAGTTAGAAAGAATCATCCAGACTTTGGAAGATTGACTGCGAATGTGTGTTCTTGATTTTCAGGGAAATTGAGAAAGTCATCTACCTTTAGCTGAATTTGCCTACAACAACAGCTTTCACTCGAGTATTAGTATGGTGCCTTTCGAGGCTTTATATGGCAGGAAATGTCGATCTCCTATCTGCTGGGCAGAAGTTGGAGATGGGCCTTTGTTTGGGCCCAAGATTGTACAAGAAACCACAGAAAAAGTGAAACTGATTCAGCAAAGATTGAAAACCGCCCAAAGGCGGCAGAAAAGTTATGCGGATGTCCGAAGGCGAGACAGGGTATACGAAGTAGGTGAACATGTTTTTGTTAAAGTGACACCGATGAAAGGCCAGACCCGTTTTGGGGTCAAGGGTAAGCTAGCACTGAGATATGTCGGGCCGTATGAAATCATTGAGAAGATAAATCCGGTGGCGTATCAAGTAGCACTTCCTCCTGAAATGGAGCATCTGCACAGTGTCTTCCATATTTCAATGTTGAGCGATTATCTTCGGGATCCCTTCCATGTTATTGAGCCTACACATGTGGTATTGAGTGAGGACTACACTTATGAAGAACGGCCTATTCAGGTTGTAAACCGACGAATCAAGAAGTTGAGAAACAAAGAAATTCCGTTAGTGAAAGTGGATTGGCAAAACCACGGTGGCACCTATGCCATTTGGGAAAGAGAAGATGATATGTTGAAGAGATATCCTGAACTGTTCCCCCTGGATCCAGTATTCTTCCGGAATGAAGGTAATCCGAGTTTGGAGGACCAAACTCTTTTTAAGGAGGGAAGACTGTGACAACCCTCATCTCTGATTAATGTTAAACTGTGACTGAGAATGATAAGTAACTGATTTGACTGAGATTCTGAATTGATTGCAAGAGTATACTGTTTTAAATGCATTTCTATCTGTTAGTCATTAATTGATCTGTTCATGTTTTATCTTTGAATTGCGAATTGAAGGTCGTATCGGCGACCGAATCAGAAATCAATTGGTGTTTTATGTTAATTAAAATTTATGTGATTTTATGTTAGATTTAATTTGAAATTGATTTGGAATGATTAAATTAGATTAAATAATGTTAAATTGCTTTAGTTTGTTCAATTACCAAACTTGCCATTGAGTGGCCATTTCCTACACCCTTGTTAGTGACTTAACTATTGCATTACAAACACTATCTCACCCATTTCCTCTAGAGACCAAACCGAAGAGAGAGAGAGAGAGAGATAGGAGAAAACTTGAGTTCATCAAAAATTGGCTTGGAGAATTAGGAATGTTGAAGAGCATTTGCATAATTGAGCTTCTATACCTAAAATTGAAGACCTAAGGTAGGATATTTACCTTCTTGTTTATAAATTCAAGTCATTTCTTGCATGATTCATGGAGGAATAGGAGCTTAAGGTCAAGAATTAAATTAAAGTGTTGAATTAAGAGTGATTCTATGCATGCATGTTCATATTCTTGCATTTTGAGGTTGTTTTGCATGAATTCCTTCCATGCATGTGTATATTTTGAATGTAGTCCATGAATTCACCATGTTCTTAAGCTTAATCTTGCATTTGGCCAAGTTGTAGAGCACTTAATTCATAAGAGTTCTTGCATGTTATGTTTTTACATAGTTCATGAGAGTTTCTTTGAAATTGTGTTCAATTGACTTACCTTTGGGCTTGATTTTACAAAATTGATTTTCAAAACATGTTCTAGTATGAGTTTTCAAGTGTTTTCCAGAAAATGGGCCCAAAAGGGTGAGTTTTGATGTGTTGAATGCTTGGTTTGAGTTTGGGAGACAAATCTGAAAATTCCAGATTTTGGCTTCCACGCTCGAGCGAAGGATTCCACGCTCGAGCGACCGTCCTTTGTTCAGAGCTTCGCTCGAGCGAAGGAATGCTAGCTCGAGCGTAGATTGCAAGCTCTCAGGTTTTTGGTGCACGCAGACGCACGCTCGAGTGAGGGAACCTACGCTCGAGCAAGGATTGTGTCTTACGCTCGAGCGAGCGTCGAGCGGGAATTTTCAATATTCAGCACTTTTTGCATTTTTACAGACCGCTCGAGCGAGGAAGTCCACGCTCGAGCGACCCCACTGTTTTGACAAGCTCGCTCGAGCGAAGAAATCCACGCTCGAGCGAGATCCCTGTTTTCTGAAAATTTTGAAAAGTGTTTTAAAGTACATCTTTGCATCCTCATTTCATCTTAGGCATTCCTAGGCCTAGTTTAAGGCATCTTAATGAGGGTATTGATGTAGAACCACACCGAATCAAGATAGAGACTAAGTTGTTGATTCCTAAGTGTGTAACTTAGTGTGTGTTCGTTCTGTAACTGTGCAGGGTTGGTATCCGAGGACGCTCATTAGCTGTTTATAGCCCAGTACTCTGTGAGTAACAATGTTGTAAAGATATGTTCAATCATGAATATTTTCTGAATGATCTACTGTATTGCTTTCTGAAATGATATTTCTTACTGAATGAATGTTTGTCCTATTTGTGCACTGAATTCGTGGCATCCATAGCAATCTACTGTTACTGTACTGTTACTGCTACTGTTACAGAGATCTCTGTCGATTCCCATGTTTGGAACCATTACTGTTTACTGTTATGATAGCCATCAACTGACTGTTCGGTCTGTTAAGACCTACTGTACTGTTTTGCTATTGGATGTACCACATATGACCATTATGGTTTCTAAATGACTGTTTTAAATACTGAAAGGACATTCATTCTTAACCCTTTTACGCATATGTTATTCACTAGGCTTTAGCTCACTGTTTATATTTATATGTAGGTGTCCAAGCACCGGACCGGAGCTAGGAGTGTCGGGTTAACTCCCTTTTTGTCAAGCCAACCATTGTGCCTCACTTCAAGGTTCCAAGTCTGACCGAGCTAAGGCTGTTTTAGGGTGTCTTAGTTTCACCCTTCCGTCTCTGTTTTGTAATACTGTTTCAGACTTGTACTGTACTGTGCTAATTAGGGATTTGGTCCCTAACCTGAATGTTTGTTCATATGGTGTGTATATGTTTTGCTTATGAATGTGAATATGTTCGGAAAAGTCTTTTTGCATACAGACTGTCACAGCTCATTGGACATCTTTTATTACTGTTTTGGCTTCCGCCGGCCCCTGTACTCTGTATTACTATCTTTACTGTTAAGCAGACCTTCGGTAATCACGGATTACTGGCCGATTACGGTGCTAAACCCGTAGGGGCGGGTTTGGGTCGTGAAAGTCATGCACGGGTGTGAGGTTGGGTTGGGCTGGGCTTGTCTGGCCCAATACTTATCTTTTTGGATAAAAAATATTTGAATTTATTTTTTAATTTTTTGGAAAATAAATTCTGACCGTTTAAATTCAAATTTCGGTTGGAAAATTTGCACCTTTCTGTACAGATTTCAAAGCTGTCCGAACATATTCAATTCAAAACCCTTACCTGTTTAATTTAAATTCAAACAGATTTGTATCTGTTTAATTTAAACCGAATAGGTACTGTACCTTTTGAATTCAAATCAAAAAGCCACCATTGCATCTATAAATAGACAAAGTCCCTCATTTGGTTTCTTCACTTCAAGTTTTTGTCCAAATTCTGCCATTGCTCTCTCTACATTTTGCTGCATTATTTTCTTGTGAGAAAGAGTGTAAACACAAAGTGTGTTTATTGTGAAAATAATTTGTAGTGCTGCTATTATTTGTTGTTGATCATTTTATCCTGGGAGATAGACGTCCACAATCTGAAAGCACCATGGAGAGAACGAATCTGTCTTAAAGACACAGTGTTAAACACTGGATTTGATTAGAATTTTGTTCAATAAATACATAAGGTTAATAATTAATTTATTTTCTGTTTTATTTATTTATTTTTATCAGATTCTGATTTTGTTTTTGTAACAAAATAAAAATCTATTATTTTATTTATTTTTTTTACTAGTCTGATTTTTGTAAACAAACAGTCTTTCTCCTTTCTTTATTTCATCTGTTTGTTGTTAAGTACACAAACATTAGTGAAGATTGTCCAACAGAATGTGTATGGAATGTATGGTAGACTACTACCATTTTGTTGAAGTGGTAATGAATGTAATGGCTTTTTTTGTTTAATGATCTATGTTTTATGTACACATTTAATATTCACCTTCATTATTGAAAATATATGGAGAAAGAACTTGTAAAATGTTAGCAAATTGTGAGATTAATTTTGTCAATTATACTAAGTAGTAATTATTTGGATATGGATAGTACTACTGCTCTTATTTGAAGTTGCGACTTGAGATGGAGGTGTTTGTGTCAATTATACATCTTTTACCCATTGACACACCTGGTTGCAAGTCTTGGCCAATTACTGAAGGATGTGGATAATACTATTGCTCTTATTTGAAGTTGAGATTTGAGAGGATTTTTTTTTTAATGCAATTAATCAAGCAATTGATTTTAATCTCTTCAACAGTGGCATGCATAAAAGTCTAGATCCCCTGCCGTAGTTTCCTGCGATTGCCCCTACAGTGGTTCAAAACGATGTCGTTTTAAACCACTTTTTTTTTTTTTTCCTTTTTTTTTTTTTCTCTCACTTCTTATATTTTTCTTCAGCCTCTTTTTGTTGTCTGGTGTTTGAACCCTAGTGAGACGAATAGAGAGGCGACTACATCGAGGAGAAGAGAGACAGCGGTGAGGCGAGAGGAAGCGGCAGGAGACGGACAGAGAGGGATTAGCGACGGCGATGAGATCCTTTCGTCTTCATTCTCATTTTTTCCCATTCGTTCCTTCGTGTTCATTCTTATTTTTTTTTACTTATATATATATATATATAAGTATGATTTGTTTGCCATAGTTTGATTTGTTGTTCAAAAAAATAGATGCTTTTGATTTATTGAGTGTGATGGGTTTGATTTATTGAGTTTGATGGATTTGTTGTTGTTGATTTGTTGCCATAATTCTAGGGTTTGTTATGGAAACAGATTTGTGTTTAATCTGTTCAATTTTTTCCCAATTTGTTTTTGTGTTAATCTGTTGATTTGGTGCTTCATCTTTTTTAGTGGGAATAATGACATTAATTTGGGCCTCAAGAATGATTGGGAACAGGGGGTAGGAATAAGGGGTTCCACAGTATGAAGAAACATTTTTCCAATTTTCATTGAAGTTGAAGTTGAGGAAACATTTTTCCAATTTTCCTTTTTGTGGTGTAGGAACATGGGGTAATACCAAAACAAAGCATATTGTTGTTGCATAAACTTAGTGAAAGAAATTAAAACAAAGCGTGATTTTGAACAGGTTCGACTCTGTTGATTATTATGTATATAACTTAGTGAAAGAAATTTTTTTTTTTTTTTCCTTTTATTTGATTGAGTTCTGAAAATGAGAAGACAAAAATAGATCATTGTTAAAATAACCCATTATTTGGTTAATTACTCATAAATATGAACATGTATAAATAATTTCATTTTCTTTCTTTCTTTTCTAATCTTTGTTTAAATATAGCAGTAGAGATATAATATTTGGAAACCCTTCAAATTCTAGGAGAGAAAGATCAATAGATGTTCTCTTTGACAATTTTTTCTTTTTTAATATCATATATATATATATATATGTATATAAGCTGACAGACCACTTGACCTCTTAGTATATATAGCTAACAATGTGTTTTGAAACACAATTTAGTTCACAAGGCCCATTAGCATCAAGGTTTTTATTAGATTATGGAAGAAACTTTTTATTATAATTGATGAGGCATATGTTAAAATTTAACATTGCATCTCTAGGTATATTTATAAATCATATTTTCTCATAGAATTAACTAAACTTCATAAGCAACTATTAGTGTTTCTTGAGACAATTAAGCGCGCATGATTTTGAGTAGGTTTCAAATTTCTTCAAATATGCAACAATAACAAATCTCATAAGAATTATTAACTCATTAAACCCAAGTTTGGGTGTCTGATCTAACTAACCCCATATATCTAACTAACTCACAAAGAAATATTAAAACAAAGCATAAAAGACCTTGTACCTGTGTCTTATTCCTGAATCAATTCCCCAAAGCCGTATATGACTAGGAATGAACATGAACATGAAAATGACATTAAGAATGAACATGAACATAAAAATGACAATGGTTATTAGACAAATCATTGATTATTGTTTTATTTTACATCTTTGTTTGAATGTTGTCTTAAGTTATAATGGACTGATTGTGTCATAAAATGCTCTTACTAGGATCATGTCAATGGGTTCAAACATTGATGCTGGATATTTGCAAAATAGAAGATGCAATTGTGGAAAAAAAGCTACAGTGTTCATATCAGAATCAGAGAAAAATCCAGGAAAGCTGTATTTCAAGTATGCAGATAGGATGTGTGAGTACTTTGCGTGAGGGAGCAACTCCGACTGGGAATGCATCAAATATCCAAAGGAGAAGTAAAGCTAGTCATATGAATAATGAAGATGAGAAAGGCTATGATTATGATTTTGACAAACTCAATGAAATTATAAATAGATTGGAACGAGTTGAGGCAAACCAAGAAGCTATGAAACTGATTATGTTCACAACCATAGTGTTGGTTGGTTTTACTATGCTAATAGCACTACTGAAGTGAATGTAACCTTTTAGTTATTTATTTTATTTATTTTATTTTTTTGGTGGTTGTACTTGGGTTTTGAATTTAGTGAACCTTAAACTATGAGTTTTGATATGTAAAGCTTAATGAAATTACCTATGCTTGACGAATGTGATGCGCTTCTTTTTTGTTTCTGTCAATGAAGTTACTTTTTGATTCAATCTTTTCATTCATTATTTTATATTGTTATTGTTGGTCAGGTCATACTTGTTCTTATCAAGATTTGTTCTTCACTGGTGAAATGAATCTATCTATACAAAACAAAATAAATTTACATGCTTGATAGCATAATAAATCTGTCCACAATAAAATAACTCTGTCCACAACATAATATCTGTCCATAATATAATAAACCTGTCCACAACATAATATCTTTCCACAACATAATAAATCTGTCCAATACAAAATAAACCAAACCAAATCTGTCCAACACAAAATACATCAGACCAAATCTGTCCAAAACAAATGAAATCTGTTCAAATCTGTCCAGATCATTATAAATCTGTCCACAATATAATAAACCTGTCCAACACAAAATAAACCAAACCAAATCTGTCCAATACAAAATACATCAGACCAAATTTGTCCAAAACAAATGAAATATGTCCAAATCTGTCCAGATCATTATAAATCTGTCCACAACATAATAAACTTGTCCAACACAAAATAAACCAAACCAAATCTGTCTAACACAAAATACATCAGACCAAATCTGTCCAAAACAAATGAAATCTGTCAAAATCTGCCCAGATCATTATAAATCTGTCCACAACATAATAAACCTGTCCAACACAAAATAAACCAAATCAAATCTGTCAAACATAAAATAAATTAGATCAAATCTGTTCAAAACAAATGAAATATGTCCAAATCTGTCTAGATCATTATAAATCTGTCCACAACATAATAAATCTGTCCAACACAAAATAAACCAAACCAAATCTGTCAAACACAAAATATATCAGACCAAATTTGTCCAAAACAAATGAAATCTGTCCAAATCTATCTAGAACAAAATAAATCTATCCACAAGATAATAAATCTGTCCAACACAAAATAAACCAAACCAAATCTATCTAATACAAAATACATCTGTCCAAAACAAATGAAGATAAATAAACTTCTCAGGGATGTCCATCTACATGACTGTCAACAGGACTATGTGACGCTTGCGAGAGTTGGACTGCAAAGTGTTGAACACTTGTACCTCGAAGCAACTCCTGAAAAGATCTGTGAGTGGGATACACAGAAGACATTGACTGAGGCGTGTTATTTCCTTGCAATAGGCCAAACCATTTATTAAACTTTGATTACAATGTATACTACATTTTTAATGTAAACTATGTAACCAATGATAACTCACATCATATGTACCATACGTAAGAGGAGGACTACTTGTACCACCCATGAGAACTTGAGGTCGAGGTTGAGATGGAGAAATGTAGATATCATGACAATGATCCTAAATACAGCCAATATAAAGTATGTAACCAAAGATTTTGAAAAACAAAAGAAACATTATTGAACATTAATATTACCTGATTATAATTACTACCCATGACGAAATGAGATTGTGATTGAGAAATATAGACACCAACACCATGATCCTAAATACAACCAATATAAAGTATGTAAACAAAAAATTTGAATAAAAAAAGAAACAATATTTAACATTTTCTTAAAAGCTTGCACACAAATAAATATTACTTGATTAGAATTACTACCCATGATGAAACGAGATTGTGATTGACCTTGGGAAGTATAAATAGCAGCACCCGACTGCATTGCCAGGCAAACTAACTAAAGATAACAAAAATTAAATGCCAGGCAAACCAATGAAAAGATATAAAGTATTACATATTACTTGAATAGAATTACCACCCATGACGAAACGAGGTTGTGATTCACCTTGGGAAGTATAAACAATAGCACCCGACTATATTGCCAAGCAAACCAATTAAAGATAACAAAAATTAACCATATAATGAGTGAACTAAATGAAAGGAATTCATAAAACTAACCATATAAAGACCACATTACTATTACATATTACCTGAATAGAATTACTACCCATAATGAAACGAGGTTGTGATTCACCTTGGGAAGTATAAACAGTAGCACCTGACTACATTGCCAACCAAACCAATTAAAGATAAAAAAAAAATTAAATGCCATCTGGATAGTTCATTATTTGATAATAGTGAATGGACTTAATGAAATGAATTCATAAAACTAACCATATAAAGACCACATTACTATTAAATATTACCTAAATAAAATTATTACCCATGCCGAAATGAGGCTGAGATTCACATTGGGCAGTATAATCAGCGGCACTCTACATACAACGAAAAACCTTAATGAAAGTGGGTCATTAATAAAAAAAATCAATGTCTTAGTTTATTAATCTATTGTATTTTAATCATATGCAATTTTTCATGTCTAAACCTAAATAGATTGCATTCTTTTCTTCTTTGCAATAGATTTTTCCATCCCGCCTTTGATCCTCCTTCTTCCCTTACTAGTTGATTCTCTTTTCTTCAGTCCCTTAGCTTAGATTAGACAATCTGCTTCATCACTCTGTGGGCATGCGTTGCTTGACGAATTTCTCAAATCAGTTACCTCCACTTGACCACAAATGTGGACACTTAATTTGTCTTCAACCATTACACTCAATTCTTCACCTTTTGAAACTAACAACTGATAAGTTTCTTCAATTTTAGTGGCTCTACTTGCTATTGCTCTAAACATGGTCATTAATGACCGATATCGGTCACTTTGATGTGGTTTCACATCAGCCTTCACTTTATACCCACATCTATCTTTCACACTTTCAGCCATTGTTTTTTAGTCCATCGTTTGAGTATATATTGTGGAGGAAGTTCCGTTGCATTGAATATATCTCTAAGCACATTCACACAATGTCGACATAGTATGCCCTTCACTTCAAACTTCTTGCAACTACAACTCAAAGAACCCTCTCTATCCATTGTCACAATCTTATCTTTTTTCTATCTACCACTGTTCTTATTGTGAATATGGCACTCTCACCATCATTAATAGTGCCTATAATGGATGTTTCAATGGATTGCACGTACTCATTTTGGAATTCCTCAAAAATTGTTTTCGTGTAAATCTCTGCCACTTGCTTTAACATTAAAGTTGGAATTGAAACCCTCAGCAATTTTTGGGACAAATTATACTCGGCTTCCAATTCCTTATACCTCTTCTCATAAAGCACCCTCTCAAAATGCATGAAGAACTCCATCAAGTTATGGTCACAATTCAGATAATCCTTCAAAAATGCATTGAAGGATTCATTAAGTTGAGTAGTACTCATTCCAGCTGCCCAAGAATTCATAATATATGGTCATTCCCATTTCTCCTTCACGTGAAAAGTCTGCTATGTAGCGAGTTGTGAACAACAAAATCATAAGTTTCCTCAGTTTAGCAGCTCTACATGTTATTGCTCTAAATGCAGTCATCAATGTCTTATACTATGAGGCTTGTTGGAATTTGACATCTACTTGAATCTCATTCCCTAACTTGTCTTTCACAGCTTCTGCTCTTGCTTGTTTAGGCCACCTCTTCATAATGTATTGTAAAAGAATCTCTTTTAGCTTCAATATTTCTCTCATAACCTTCAAACAGTGACTGCACAAAATCCTTTTCCTTTCAAACTTTGTACAACTACAAGTTAAAGAGCCATCCATCTCCTCTTCACTTTCCTTGCATTTTTCCAAATAGTATCAACAATTGTGTATAGGCTACAACCATCATCGTATGCAATTGCTTGTATGTCTGATTCAATAGAAAGAAAATACTCATCTTGAAACTCCTCAAAAATATTTTTAGTGTACACATTACCCATTTGACTTAACATTATGAATGGCGCTCTCACCCTTGGCAACCTTTGGCATAAAGCATATCCAGCTTCTAACTCCTTATACCGCTTCTCACAAATTACCCTTTCAAAATGCATAAAGAATTCATTTAAATTAAAATCAGAATGAATGTAATCCTTCAAAAAAAACATTAAAAGATTCACTAAGTTGTGTTGTACTCATTCTTGTAGCCCATGTTGATTTAACATATGGCCAGCCCCATTTTTCCTTCACCCTAAAAGTCAACTTCAACCAATGATTATCTTGAGAATCATATGTATCAAGCATTTCCCCCCCCCCACTTCATTTTTCATTCATTTCATCCTCAATATCAAACATGAATCTGTTCAATACACCTTTCACCCCCTTATCTTGAAAGAGACAATTAACATGCCTTAATGCATTTTGCATCAAATGCCAAGTGCACAAACGGTGACTCGTGTCAAACATGACAATGGGTATGGCCTTAGCCATTGTAGCATCTTGATCGGTAAACAAAGTTTTTGGTGCATTTTTTGACATAGCCTCTACAAAAGTTTGAAACAACCATACAAATGTTTCGGTAGTCTCATCATACAACAAAGCAGCACCAAAAACAATTGTTTCTCTATGATGATTAAATCTCACAAAAGATGCAAATGGCCTATGCTCTTTATTTAACTTGTAGGTAGTATCAAATGTAACTACATCGTCAAATTGGGCATAATCTATGATCATTTGTGCATCGGCCCAAGACATATTTGTTATTTGCTCCTCATTGTCTAATTGGAAAGCATAAAAAAAATATGGATTCTCTAAAGATTTTTGACCTACTTCCCCATATGCTAAACTTTTTTGCCTTTTGGTTCTCAAGTAATTTTTTTGATCTAATTTCGTAAGCCCAAAAGACTGCCTCCCACCAGCTTCCCTACCCATGAGTTCAAAAGATTGCCCTAAATGAAGACCAAACTCTGAGGCTAAATCTAACTGAATTGCTTGAGTAGCTGATATCTTTCTTTAAGATGGCAACATATGGGCATAATTAGGAGATATAAGTTCATGGTTGTGTTTTTCTTTGAAATCAATCACAACTAATTTCCCAGTATTGATATCCAATCTAACAAAAAGTCGGGCCTCACAACCAGTCCTAGTTTCAGCTCTAGGGGTTTTTGTCAATGGGTCTTTGTCAATGGGTCTCGCTTGTCAACCTTCCGAAATCCCTCATTGTTGTAAACAAAATTTCTAGAAATAATTTGTTTTGTAAACTTGTTCTTCTTACAATATTCCCTTCTTATGCTAAATCCTATTCTTCCTCCATATGCATTATAAAAACCATATGCACCTTCTTCCGAATCAAAGGTCATTCCTTCTTTTGGCTTCCAACGACAATCATTGTCAGGTTCATATCCATATGAAAACGTAACTAAAAAGTAAAGGCAATGAAATGGGAGAAGTATCAATATAGAATAATAAAGTAAAATCAGTTGGGTTTTAGAGGTTTTGTTAGCTCAATCACTGTATTCTCAGTAATTCAAGACTGCCTTTTTTGGAGGGGAATTTTTTGACCTTAATATGAACTCAATTTGCATACATTAGCATAATTTTCTTCTACCACATTTTTAATTGCTTTCTAAGAACCATCATAATTGCTTTGAAGGTTTGCTTTGAAGTATTTTATTTATTTATTTGGAACCAATTAATAAAAAACAACAAATAACAACTGTGCTATTTTCAGAACATGATCTTGTAGAACCACATTATAGATTACACTATATATATATATATATATATGTATGTATATTATGAAAATCTACGCCAAACCATCAAAACTTAGGCATAAAAATTGAAAAAATCAAGTCCAATGTTTTCAGTCTCTTCTCTACTATTTTTATTCTGTCTCTGCGTTTATTATATATTTATTTATTTATTTGGGCCTATTAAACAATGAAAATGGCAAACCATCAAATGTAATTGCTTTGAATAGGAAACACACATCAACTACAAGTTTAAAAATGGCAGTTTTGAACATGTCAGATTATTTGGGGAAAAATTAATGAAAAAAAATATTATCTTCAGTTTGATGAAGTGTAGCTCTGGTTCGCGGGGTCACTGGAGCTTAGTTCGCAGTTGAACTCGCGGCTTAAATGTTCGGAGTAAGACAGAGGGAGAGACCGGCGATTGAAATCGTGGTTGAAACCTTCAGACTAAGACAGCGGGAGAGAGGGAAAGACTGTCGATGTTTGCCACTAACTTCGATTCGCTGCTGATCGTCGTCAATGTTTGCCGCCGGCTTCGCCAATCGTTGTTCACCAGAGCTTCGAAGAGGAAGGGAAAAAGTGAAGTGAATGTGAGGGAAGCTGTTGCTGTTGCTGTGTTGAATGAAATAAATTCAATTTTTTTTTTTTTTTAACATCTGAGCCGTAGATCTTCTCTTAAGGGACGTGGCCAAATCTTGGCCCTTGATTGGAGGAAGGGTTGGAGGATTTGGCTGGAGAGGATCTGAACTCAAGGGAGAGTGGGTGAGAAAAGGAAAAAGTAAGAGAGAGAAGCGAGAAAGTAGAAAATGTACACGTAGAATACATCACAGTCGTTATTTTGTAATTTAAATAGATCTGAGCCGTTCAAATGTCCTAATAGGATAAATGTGTATAGGACATTTTCAAAAACCTTCTTGTTTTATTATATAGATTTATTTCATATTTTATTATTTCAAAATATTAGTTTATTTTTAAAAAAATAATGACTAAAATAATATGAATTTTTTTATTTTACCCTTATTTTAAATTAATTAATTATGACAATTAATGTTATAAAAAAAAGTTAAAGGATAATTTTAGAAACTAAATAATTGTACTACTAAAAAGGTTTAATTTCTCAAAAAGAATTACTAATATTTTTGAACGGATGAAGTATTAGATTACTATAAAAAAAAAAATTAAAAATTTAAGTAGCGTTGGATAACATTTAGGCCATTTTTGTTTCAAGAGATGGAGGGGGGATTGGGTTTGAGATGGAAGTGGGACTCACTAATGTTGTATTTGTTTTGGGAGATAGAGAAGGGATTAAGATGGACGTCCGGATTAGGTTGGGCTTTGGAATGAGGATTGACATGGAGGAGGCAAAAGTGGTATTAGAAAAATAGTCTACTGGACTAATTTTTTTTTTTTTTTTTATAAATTTTTTACATGTTAGGCATTTTTTTTTAACATTAATGTTTAATTTTTTATATTTTTTGTTAAGTAAAAATCATTGTTCTATTTATTTATATTTATTTTATATTTTTTGTTAAGTAAAAAATATTATTTTATTTGTTTTATTTATTTTTATTTTTTATTTTTTATTTTTTACATGTTGGTCATTTTTTTTGAACATTAATATTTAATATTTTTTATTTTTTTATTATTTTATATAAAAATAATTTAACAATTCTTACACCAACAACTATCATCAAAACAAACACAATTTTACTTAATCCCCTCATTATCAATCCCCTCCATTCTACCTCTGAAAACAAACGGGGTCTTAGGGGTTGTTTTGGTTGATTTAAGTAAGTATACTTTTTAAATTTTAATGAAAAGATGTGCAATGTAGTAGATATATGATGTAACTTAAATAAGATAAAAAGATAGGCTAAAGTAGTGTACCCAAACAACCCCTTACACTTTATGATTTTTATTTACTAAGGGTTCGTTTGGGATGTGAGTTGATTTTTTAACTTTTTAGTTATTTTAGGCCTCGTTAGGCAAATGGTGATTTTAACCAAAAAGTCACTAAAAAAAAAAAAAAGCCAACAACCTATACCAAAAAGTCAAAGATTTTATTTTCTCTCTACTTTTTGCACATTTTTTTGTAAAAAATCAAAAATACATTTCAAACATACTACTTTTTTTTAATCATATTTTAGCTAAAAAGTCAAAAAGTTACTAAAAAAGTCTGTTTCCAAACGAGGCCTAGTTTGGTGTTAAAAAGTCTCGTTTGTGATAGACTTTTTGACTTTTTTTGAATTTTGTGAAATAAAAAGTGAAATAATTAGAGTTTAGATGTGACATTTTATTTTATTGACTTTTTAATTTAGGGGTTGTTTGGGATGATCTAAATAAATACACTTTTTGTCTTTTTACGAAAAGATGTGCAGAAAAGTAGAGAGATGATGTGATAGAAAAAAAATAAAAGGAGAAAAAGATGGATTATATTGCAGTTGCCAAACTTAACCTTATTTTTGTCTTTTTATAATTGAAATAGCCTTTTAACCCCAAATTTTGATATGTCAAACGAGTGCCAAAAATATTAAATATGTTTAAATTTATTTTTAGAAAAAGCTTTTTCATATCTATATATATATATATTTAATTTACCAGAATTATAAAATTTTTTAAAAAAATCATTTATAATTTTCAAATTTTTTTAAATAAATACAGTATAAAACACTCCCAACGAAAAATAAAGTAAATAAATAAATAAAATTGTACAAACGTCATCATGAAGCAATTTGGACATCACATGTAACTTGTTTCCCATTGATTTACTCCCAACACGACGTCGTGCATAGACCCCATGAAACTTGTAGCGGGGGGGGGGGGGGGGGGGGGGGGGGGACTCCTCTTCAGAACATCGTCGTCGGAAATCTGAACGAGTTCTCAGTCTCCGGTGCTTGAATCGGCAAACTAGGGTTTACCTGGTTGGTTCCCTAAACAATGGCGACATTGAAAATAATCTCAGCAGCTCTGAAACTCGTCGACGTCAAGAAAGAGAATCTCAAAAAAGCCTTCGAAGATCTTCAATCCCACTCCTCTTCTCTCTCTTCTTTCAATCTCACTTGGTCCGACCTCGATTCCTACTTCACCTCCCTCCAATCCTCCCTCCAACACAACTTCAATCTCCTCCAATCCCAATCCCAACTCCAATCCCAACAACTTCTTCAAATCGAACCCCAATCTCAGTCACCTAAATCTTCTGTGATCGTCAATTCGGCTCGGCCGGAGTTGAAATCGTTCTGTGAGAACATGGACGGGTTGGGATTGAGGAAGTACATGATTGAGCGGCCCAAAGTGCGGAATTCGATTAGGGTTGAGTTGCCGGATGCCTTGCGGGGAGCTCCGGACGCGGCGGCGATGGTTCTGGACGCGATGGAGGGGTTCTATGTGGCGAATTCGAAGGGGGATAAGGATTTTGAATTGTGTACTGTGAGGAGATGCTGTGTGGTTTTGTTGGAGGAATTGCAGGGGTTGAAGGTTGAGATTATTAGGGCTGAGGTGAAGGTGAGAGCGATGAAGTTGGCGGCAGAGTGGAAGGGGAAGGTGAGTGTTGGTGGGGAGAATCCGCTTGAGGCATTGGCGTTTCTGCATCTTCTGGCTGCGTATGGGTTGGCGGATGGGTTTGATGTGGAGGAGCTTCTTGAATTTGCTGTCCTAGCAGCCAAGTTTCGGCAAGCTACTGAATTGTGTCGGGTGCTTGGTTTTGGGGATAAGATATCTGGTGAGCTTCTTGAATTTCCCTCTCAAATTCACTTGTGTTCTGTATATCTTTTCATAACCCCTTTAGTTAAAACCTACATTGTAGATTACCAATTTCAGCTGATGTGTGAATGAATGCATTGATGAGTTTGAATTATGAATGCATTATTGGAATAACTTCTATATATTGATATTTTTACTAACAACACCTCTATATATTGGAATAAGTTCGTTGTTCATCTCTTATTATGACTGTGTTTCTTCATTCTTTAGGTTTGATCGGTGATACGTAATTTCTCTGTCATGTCTTAGAATTTGGTGTTGGGAAAGACAAAGGATTGTTAAATTTTAGTTTTTGATTAAATGTAATGATGTTAATATCTTTCTACACTGTCTTTTGAGATTGAAGATTTGTATAAATGTGATGGTTAATTCCATCCAAGGAGTATGTGAATTTAAACCTTGATTTGAGAAATTAGCTTCTCGTGTCTATCTTTATGTGCATTAACTCAAATTTAATATGCTTGTGCAGCCTTTGTTTGACATACAATTCATGAAGGTGATGATATGTTGGTTGTGGCTGGGTTATACTTGTTGGTTGGGTATTGAATTCCTCTTCATATTCTTGTCAGCTATGGTTTTAGAACATATTATTGTGTGTACCTACTAGAATTCTCTAATTGTACTTCTATGCTTTAGCCAACTGTTATGTAAGGTTAACCTCAAAATACCTCTGTGATCAATGCACATCCACCTTGGTGTGTTGAAAGCATCTTTCACTGGGGCTACATATCTTTCACGAAGTTAATCCAATAATCAGTTTTAATATTTTCTTACCTAGTAGTAGTAAATAAAATGACATTGCTGGAATGGTCTCATGATTATGAAGGGGGCTACCCCATGTGGTTGTTCTTCCTTTTTTGACTTGGATTTTGTTTCAGCATTGAACCATTTTGTAGGTTTCATGGGACCGGACAGAACCAATGTTTGACTGCTATAACAATTATTTTAAAATTCATTCGCGATTTTCTTATTTTGTTATTGTTGTGATCTGTGGTAGTAAGGAAAGTGTTTGTTGTTTTCTACTATTAAAAAATATTCAATGACTTTTGTATACATTATGAGCTCAAGTCAACTCATCCATGTTATTTGGTTTGTCACAGATCTTATTATAAAACTTATTAGTGAAGGCAAACAACTTCTGGCAGTCAAATTTATTTTTGAATTTGACCTTGCTGACAAATTCCCACCAGTACCCCTTTTAAAAGAACATGTGAAGGAGTCCAAGAAACTTGCTCAAAAAGTTTGCAAGGGTGGAAAGAACTATTTTCAATCACAGGTAATGTTGTATTTCCCTTTATGAATATTAAAAGTACTCATTTTCAACTTTCGAATCAAATAGGTTTCTATGTGATATTTCTTTACTTTCTCCTGTAGAATGAGGCCGCAACCAAAGAAGTCTGTGCATTGAAATCTGTTGTGAAAGTCATTGAGGATCATAAACTTGAATCTGAGTATCCGAGGGAGAAGCTTATGAAGCGCATTGAGACACTAGAGAAGCTGAAGGCGGACAGGAAACGCTCTGTAGCAGCCCCTGCTTCCATGATTCAGCAGCAGTCAAAGCCACAGGAAATGAGTGGAACCAAGCGTCCTCGAATTACTGCCAATTCAACTGTTCTTGCATCTCAGCAATCTCAATTACAGCCAGCAGGTTTGTTGCCAGAACCTCATGCTCCATACTCAAGCTCACTGACTGGGCTGTATGGCTTGGCAGGTTCAACTTCTGCTGTCCCATATGCAGGTTCATCTGCTGGCTTGTATGATTTGGCACGAGCCCCTTTGGGTGTCCCTGGGAATGTGGTGCCTACACAGCCACATGTCAACCCTTCTGAATCGCACCTGCCATCTAGTTATTTTGATAGGCCAATTGCCTATGGTGGGTATGGTTTGCCGCCACAATATCATTTGCCTTACTATCCTCAGTAGGTCCTTGTACAATCTGTCTTTCTGGTAGTATAATAATATTTGGTGGTATCGTAGCATTTGCCTCACTTTGTTGCACCGATAATTTACAATGTATATTATATAAATTTATCACAGTGAATTTAGCACAAACTAGATTTGGTTATATTAGAGATTTGTTGAAGTGTGTGTGTGGCCTGGCCTAGCATCACAATAATTTTACCTGAACCATATAGCTTCAGATGTTTTGGAATCGATCATCAATTATTTCATTTGAGATTAGTTATTTCAAGGGTTTTTGGGACTGGAACCATTTCTTTTTGTTTATTCTCCAGTAGTTCTATTGAGCATTTTCGTTCTATGAAATTTTTGCAGTGAGTTAATTTTTTTAAGGGGTGCTATGTTAAGCTTGTGTTCTGCATCCCTACAATGACAGTATCCCTCCTTTACCCCACCTCTCTTTCCCTTTTCACTTCGTATGCTGTTTTTAACAGTGATGATGATGGCACAAGGACATGTATCTGATGAGCGAGTGAGTTGAGGAAATTATGTGGTCCCTTCGTGCTTTCAGTCTCTGAATATTCTTGTTTTATTTCTCTTTAATGATGATGGTTCTGGCTTAATTCTGGACAGTAGGTTTGGTTCCTTCCTAATTTAGTTTCCCGTTGAAACAATTCAAGTGATGGTCAGAACTCTAGTGAAGGTTATGTCTAAACATAATAAGATGATCTGTGCTGAGGAAGTGTCATTGTTGGGTTATATTCACTCGGTATGTCATTTTACAAAAAATTTTTAGACAACACCACTGCCTAATATGGCTTGGTGGTGTTCAGTTGGTCTCTAAATGTTAAGATCCAAACACAATGTTAGGAGTTAAAGTAAAAAAACATTGCAAACATACTTTTCTTTTTTTCTTTATACTGTGTTTGGATCAAAATTTGTTGTCACTTATTTTTATCCCTTGGCAATTCTCTACTCAAATTTGAGATTCAGACATTTTTGCCCCTTTATTTAACATCCGTTGATTCAAGTTGGTTGAAGTCGTCATTTTCTTGCTGCATTGGGCCTTTTCTAATGTTCAACAATGCCAATCATAATCAAATTTTGGGATACCATCTTCGTGCGGGAACAGGAATCATTATGCTTTAGTAGTGTTCACAACTCATCCAAACACTCGCACTTTTTTTTTGTTTTTCAAAAAGAATAGGCTGTTTTGGAAAATCCATGCTCCTTTAATAAAGGTGGTTGAAATTTTACAATATTCAATGACATTTTTTTTTTTTTTTTGGTAATTTAGTTCAGTAGCGCCAAAATTTATGGCTGGTCGATTTATTTTTTTTATAGGAATTCACAGGATTTTTTTAAGAAGAAATTTTGAGGACTTCAATCCAAACCTCTTTTTGAAAATATTGGGGTGATGATGCCATTAGATTACAAAACCGTTTGGCCATGTTTTTTCTTATCTACAAGAGAAAGATTATTTCATATGATAAGAAGAAAAAAGAATTATATATCATTTATAACTATTTGTATTATGTTTGGTTAAAGTAAGATGAAAATAAAGATCGTGATAAGAAAGTATAATTATTTCAAATCATTGAAAAAAGAAAAACAAACAATTCGCTTGGAGGTTAAATCCCAACAAAGCTGATGAGATACGTGGTATTAAATATTCCTCTCGTATAGTCTCTCTTATTAGTATAAATTTACTTCAAAGAAACTAAAGCAAAATCAATTAAATCAATAAAAATGATGGCTTTATCTTGGGAGTATGGTGGGTGTGTCAAATTTTAGATTAAAAAACAGCAAATTAGGTGATAGTTTAGTGAGTGTGAGCTCACTTCCATCGAATTGGACAAAAAAATAATTATCGATTTTACTTTTGATTATAAAATGATACAATTCTCATTTATCTTTGATCTTAATTTTTACTTTTTAAAACTTTAGTAAGCTTGAAACAAGTAACGTCTTAAACTCATTTTGTTACATGCCTATCTAAACTCATTTTGTTATATTAAAAAAAATCAAATTTATTTAATCAAGCAAAATTAAAGGAAACATTTCAAAACAACTGGATAATAAAAAAATATATATATATATATATTTTTTTATGAAAATGCAAAGTCCACCCCTCCATGCAAGTTCTTGTAAAAAAAATGTTAATTCTAAAAAACAAATAAAAAAAGCGCCGCATTGGCAACACCACTTTAGTGTCACATGGGGTTTTAATAAAAACAAAACAGAGACAGACAAATGACATCTAGATACAATGTTATAGCCTAACCCTGCTCGGCTATCTCTCATCTCTCTCTCTCCGACAAAGCTACAAGACCACACACAATCGCAGCCTAAGATAATAAAATGCCCAAACTACCTCTTCCCCTTTCTTCCTCCATCATCGAATCGTCTCTCTTCTCCACTCTCCTCCTCTAATGGCCGACTCTCTTCACTCTCACTCTCTCTCTCTTTCCGAAGACCAACCTTTCGACCTCCGATTCTACTCCTCCGACCCTCTCCGAGATGCTAATTCCGACTCCGCCGCCGGATCGAGCTCTGCCAAGTACAAGCTCTTCTCTCCGGCCAAACTCCCGATCTCTAGGTCTCCCTGCATCACGATCCCCCCAGGTCTCAGCCCGACCTCCTTCCTCGAATCCCCTGTTCTCCTCTCCAACATGAAGGTTAGGTCTTCTTCGAATCTCTCACTACTACTTTCAATTTCACTACCTTTAATCACAGATTCGAATCCGATGCATAGAAAGTTAGCGGAAACTGAAAAATAAATATAGAAAGAAAGAAAGAAAGAAAGAAAAGATTTTGATTTACTTTTGTGTTCTAGATATATCCCTTAATTGAGTTCAATATTGTAATTTTTGTTTTTATTTATCGTGCATTATTATCTCAGCAATCAAACGGAGGATTGGGTTACATTACATCACAGTAAGCTTTAATAGAGAATTTTGACGTGAATCTGATTTTTAATGTTTGCTAGTTGAGAAAGAAAAAAGGAGAAATAATAGATTTCAAAAATAAATTACAAATTAGTTGAAAACTTTATATTAATAATGAAAGTATTAAACTTTTCCATGTATTTGTAATATATATATATTAATTTATATTACCACTGGATGCTAATTCCCCCAAGAAAGAAAATAATTCAAGGAGTTTGTTTAAGTAAAGTATGATTTGAGATTCTGATAAGAAGTTGGGTTCGTTTCACCACTTCACAATATGTTGTGCTTTTTGTTTGTTTGATTGGCTATTGGAACTAATTATGTATGCTATTGCTGGGACCGATAGATTCTTTATGCTCGCATTAGGGGATTCTATATTAGCTGCTTCTTAGAATTATGCTCATTCTTGCCCTAGAATATATGTCTTCCTGCCAATATTTCGAACCTTTTTCTTGTTTATAGACTTCATTGTTGTTTTTCCACAGTGTGAATCCTTCTTTTTGTTTGTGCTTGGTCTTTTTAATTTTTTTTTTCATGTATTGTTCCTGCTTTGTGATTTGACGTATGATGAAAAAAGAAAAGAATCGCATATGGATGACTTTCACAATCATACTATTTATATAACTGAAATCAGTATGTGCTAAATTTGTATAAAATCATATGAAGAATTTTGGTTAGCTTGCTATGTTCATTTGTTATTGCAAGGTTAAGGCTTTGAGGCTTGCCGGAAATGGAATACCACTTAAGCCTTCCTTGAGAACCGCCACCCACAATTTTTTTTTACCCCAAATGTAAATCAGTGCCTCGAGTGTGTGTGTACTGGTGTATGTGTGTGCGTGCTGGTGATTGAACACAATATGGAGATTCCCAATCTATTTTTTTATTTTTATTTTTTACAAACTTCTGAATCCTGCAGGCTGAGCCTTCTCCAACTACAGGTTCATTTTTGAAGCCTCACTTGATGCAGTGCTCTGGCGGTACAGCTGGTTTCTCATTGTCTGCAAATTCCTCCAATAGAAATAGTGTTGATGGAAGACAAAACAGCTGTTTTGAGTTTAGACCCCACACTGGATCTGATTCTGTTTCAGGATTACCACCAGCAGCACCTACGGTAATGCCCTAATGAACTATCAAATGGTTATTACTAGTTTTGTTTTGTCCCTGCTGAAAAAATTTATACTACATGACAATTGATGTTATTATTGGTTTAAACTGTAATCCAGTGGGTTTGTATGTGGTTCTTGTTTATTGTGTTATATGTGAATCAGAAATCACTTTGGGAATATTTAAGCCGCTTGACTTGTGTTTGATTCTTGGTTTGAGCATCCAATTGACTAGAACATCTAAAGCATATATGATATAACTTAGGTTTTATGTGAGAGCTACCCACCTTTTTGCATACTTCTACAATGTTCCTCCTAGAACCAATGTTACAACTTACAAGCAAGCAATTACCAAGTTCAATTTATTTACGTTTGTTAGTTAGGCATAATATAAGTTTGTCTATCATGTACATCACAGCTAACGCCTACAACTAATGATTCTGTAGACTTGAAAAAAATGAATAATATTTTTCAGTCTAAAAACACCTCTTTTTTTGTGCAAAAGAAGAATCCTGAACAGTTATTTATGGATTTCAGTTTGATGTGTCTGTGACTATCCTAGAACTGATTCTGGACACTGGTGACTTAACACTTCATTTTTTTAAAGATCACTGCAGGTACGAACAACCAGAAAAATGAACCATATGAACAAGTTCAAACTCAATGTCAGTCTCAATCTTTTGCATCATTGCCTTCTGTTAAAAGTGAGATGGCATCTTCCTCAAAAGAATTGAGTCTACCTGCATCTGTTCATATGTTTGCTTCAAGAGCTACTGTACATACTGGAGTTGATTCTGATGAATTAAACCAGGGAGTGCCCCCAAGTACAGGGGTTCAAGCATCACAACCTGACCATAAAGATATTGGGCCTTCAGTCACTGCTGAGAGATCATCTGATGATGGATATAACTGGCGGAAATATGGGCAGAAACTAGTGAAAGGATGTGAATTTCCACGAAGCTATTACAAATGTACACATCCTAACTGTGAGGTGAAGAAGATTTTTGAACGCTCTCACGAAGGACAAATTACAGAGATTGTGTATAAGGGTACACATGATCACCCTAAACCTCAACCTGCCCGCCGATATACTGCTGGTGGTATTATGTCTGTCCAAGAGAAAACTGATAAGTTTTCATCTTTAACCGCTCAAGAAGGTAACTAGAGAAACTTTCGTAGGATTTCTATTTTTCAAAGATTTTGGTGTACAGAACTGATTCCTTATTGTTCTTTCTTGAAGACAAATCTGCCATAAATGCCCAAATATCTCATCACATTGAATCAAATGGCATTCCCGAGCTATCTGCTTATGGAACAAATGATGATTGTGTAGAGGGTGCAGCTTCCCAATTCAACAGCACTAACGATGAGGGTGATGAAGATGACCCATTCTCAAAGCGGAGGTGATGTAGTTCAAAGAAGGCCTTAGTTTTTTTATTGAAATAGTTATATCCATAATTCATATACTAACTTCAAACAAACTTTCCAAAAACTTCTTGCAGGAAATTGGACGGTGTTAGTATTGATGTCACGTCGGTGGTTAAGCCTATTCGTGAACCGCGTGTTGTTGTTCAAACTGTGAGTGAGGTTGATATACTGGATGACGGCTATAGGTGGCGTAAATACGGGCAGAAAGTGGTGAGAGGCAATCCTAATCCAAGGTATGTCTCAGTTTTCTGACCAGGTGTACAATTACTAGGAATGTTTGTTTCTGTTTTTCCAATATAATCTCTAAATTTTGCCTAGACATTTTGGAATATTGATTACAATTGACTTGGCTTCTCTTATCAGTTGTCAACTTGTCAGTTTGAAGTCTCTGTATCAGAATGGGCAATTCTTTTAGATCTGTGGATCCATATTTGACACTTGCTGATTTCTTTGGACAATCATATAGCAACTAATTGTCATAAATCAAGTAATATTTAGATAGACAATGTAGCCATGAAACCTGTTCTTAATTTAGGTCCATTGAGCCATTTTTATGAAGTATAAAATTAAACTTTCAGACTCAATGAGTCAATGTAATTCAAGAACAAGTTGAAGTTTATTGCCTAATTCTGGTCTGAAACCTGTGAAACAGTAACTCTGACGGATGTTTGTGATTCTCCTGGATCTACTTTGCAAATGAAAAAAGAAAAATATACATGTTCAGCTCTCAAGTTTTAAGAAAAACTATAATACTCTCAACTCCATGAGTAAGCTTTATTCATGTAGTACCTCAGTGAATTGGACTACATTATCATTTTCTGTGAGCTAGAGAGCAAATTTGGGTTTATTGTGGGAAGGAAAAAGGGGGCAATGATAATGGATCTTGTATCCAAGTGATTTTACAGATTAGTGATGCCTTCTTATTAATATTGTACTGGCAAACTGCTAGCATCTAAATGCAGATTTTTAATGTTTCCTCTGTGAAAGCAATGCTTGCAACTGCGTGTGCCCCCCCTCAAATCTTCACCTTTTATGGGCACTTAAAAGTTTTGGTCTGAAAATTAAGTGTCTTGTCTACCAATATTTGTTCCATATTTAGGCACTATATTTAACTGTCATTTTGTTTTTGCATGTTATGCAGGAGTTATTACAAGTGTACAAATGCTGGATGCCCAGTCAGGAAACATGTGGAAAGGGCATCGCACGATCCCAAAGCTGTTATAACTACCTACGAGGGAAAACACAATCATGATGTACCTACTGCAAGGAATAGTAGCCATGACATGGTGGGACCCGCAACTGTGAATGGAATGTCAAGGGTTAGATCAGAAGAGAGTGATTCAATCAGCCTTGATCTTGGGGTTGGGATCAGCGGCTCTGTTGCTGAAAATAGATCCAATGAGCGGCATCAACAAGTGATGGATACTGAAGTTCTGCAAAACCAAGCTAACAGTGTCGGCTCCAATTTCAAGGTTCTCCAAGTGAACCCAATTCCAACATACTATGGTGTTGTAAATGGCGGCGGTGTGTATGGATCCAGAGATAACCGCGTTGAAAGTAGTCTCAACTTCCAGACTCAACCTTTAAACCATTCATCTAATCCGTATCCACAAAACTTGGAAAGAATACTTTTGGGCCCGTAGAGTTTTGTTTTGTGAAGTGAAGGAAAGAATAAAAATGCAACGCTGCGGGGTTCTGCCCCTTCTTGGTGGCCGGTGGGTGAAATATCTGAGGCTGCTCTGCTCTGTTCTGTATCATTTCTTCTTGTATTAAGCCTTGCTTATACTACTACAACATTATTAATCTTAGGTAAAAAAAAGTTTGTACAATATGGAGTTAGAACAGGGCACATTTTCTGACCAACAGACATATTGTAACTCTTTAACAGTGCTTGAAATGGAATGTACTTTGGGGGAAATACATACATACATACATACGTATATTCTATATTTGGCCTGTTACAAAGGCTTGTAATAATTATTATGGTTTTGAGTTATAGAGCTTTGCATTCTCTCAATCTCATCCTTTTTGTTCCTTTTTCCTTTTTTTGAGGAGCAACATGAACTGTTAAAAGGAAATTACTATATAATCTAATAAAAGTATTAAACCGTAATGTTCCTATTTCTTGGATCAATCTTTCAGGTTCGGACTCTATTCTTTCGAATCATTCACACTATTAATTGGGTAAATTCACAATTTTCAAATATATATACAAATGAATATATATATATATATATATATTTAAAATGAAGTGTAAATATATA
The DNA here is from genome assembly GCA_030407325.1 of Camellia japonica. NCBI lineage: Eukaryota > Viridiplantae > Streptophyta > Magnoliopsida > Ericales > Theaceae > Camellia > Camellia japonica. The sequence goes on along the minus strand of JAPPVO010000032.1, from coordinate 8,985,481 downwards.
TTCAAATGATTAGTGAAAAGGAGAGAGAAGTCTTTGTAGAAATGGGAATTTCATCTAGGTGGGTGATAGAAAAAAAAAAAAAAATTATTTCCACGTGGCGGTGCAATTGTGTATGTGATGAGATGCAAATATAAGCGTGTAGGGGTGTAAGAGTTATTTGTAAAAATTATCACCATATGGCGATAAGTATATATGTGCCAGTTTGGGATTGTTGCTGCGCAGCAACTGTTGCGCATTTTATTGGGCCCATTTCAGGGCTTAATTTGATAATCTGAACCGATTACATTTTAGAAAGTATCGAGTAGAATATATCTGTAAAAAATCACGTCAATCGGATATCGTTGGCCTTTTCATTAAATAACATTTGTATTTAAAAATAAATAAATAAATATAATTTGAAATATAAAACTTAATGCAAATGTGATTTGATGAAAGAGATAATGATCTCCGATTGACGTGATTTTTTACAGGTATATTCTACTCGATACCTTTTAAAATGTGAACGGTTCAAATTATTGAATTAGATTATAAAATAGGCCCAATAAAACGCGCAATAGTCGCTGCTGTGCACCCTGCGCAGCAGCAACCCCAAGCTCATATATGTGGTGGGATGCAAATGTAAGGATGTGAGGTGCACGTGTCACTTGTACTTTTCATGTGTCAGTAATTTGTCTATGCAACGAAGACGACGTCGTACAAGTCGTACTGGCTAAACAATAACAACTAACAACGGCCACTCACTAATCTGAACACAAACATACTAACAAGAAACAATGGTGTAGGATTAGGAAGAAGATAAACCAGTCAAGGATAAGGTTGACATTTGCACATTTGTGTCAATACAGATATTCCTTTCCTATTTTAGGGTATATTCCTCTCCTCTCTCTTACAATGGCCGTTTTCTCAATCTACACATTCACTTCCTTTCCTCCCTCTTATTCCTCTTCCTATTTTCATGACTTCACTGGAGATTTGCTTTCGAGAGCATGGATTGGTAGACGAAGAAGAAGAAGCAAAAGCAAAAGCAAAAGCAAAAGCAAAGCCACTACTAGGCTCTTTGTTCTGTCTTCGCATTCCAACCCTAAAATTCTCAAGTCTAATCGCAGGTCACGGTACGGCCAAACACTGTCCCCTTACGATAGCGACGACGACGCTGGCGGTGACGGTTTCGAATACGACGACGATTGGGATGAGGACGACTGGCTTTCTGATGTAATCTCTCTGTTCTTGAGTTTTAGTGCTATTTTAGAATTTATTGATCATAATTATCTTGTATTATCTGTAAATTATTGTTGAACTTGTCTTGTTTGATCGAATTAGGGAATTTCACCTTTAATTGAAAAAACAGAATAAATGGAACTTATTTTTGTGAAAAATGACAGCACTTGGGATATGATATGTTGAGTTCATAAAACTGTAGCAATATTTGAATTGTGCATCATCGGTCAATTCAATTTTGTTGCTTGCTTCATATTCGTTTGGGGTTTAATGGGGAGGTTATATGTACTGCCTTTGATTATACATACAGACTTTCTAAAAAGTGCTTTCAGTGGGAATATGTACCACTCACAAATTTTAGCAAAACTCCCAGAAACTTGTTGTGAAGTAAGTATTGCTACTTTTCACGTCGATAGGGGTTGCTAGTAGAGTTAATCGGGAAATGGTGCAGAAGAGTGAATCTGGTTGCTCTAGACTAGTGTTCTCAATCTCCGAACTTGATTTTCACGGATGAACATCCAATTTCTGTCATCTCAAAAGTGGCAGTTTCACTGGCCAAAATTGGTGTTATGATGCCATATCTTAGTGGTGATCATCTGCCTATGTACCCAAGCAAGTACTGCTTTGATTTGAATTTTTGGCCTAGGTATCTTTTGCCTTCTTCATATGCTTGCTTTATTTCTAGAGACTTCTTTGCTAAGAGTTCTTTTCTGGCTACATAAACATCTGGTTGCTTTTTCTTGATTGGCACTGCTTTCTTCTCACTTAAGGGTGTTTATCCAGGATGAGTTTGCAGAGACAAAAGCATCTGATAAACAAAGATTCAAGTCATGGAATCCAGCCAACAAGAGTCAAGGTATGAATTGAAGCTGAAATAAAGTTTTCTAGACGGAGATTGACATAACATATATTCATTTGTGCAGGAAGCCACAGGCATTCAAAAAAGGAATGGGGTGTGGGATCAATCAAAGTGGGTCAAACCAAACCAAACAATATTGGTTCCTTAGGTGCAGATGGCAGAGGAAAGGTATTTTATTAATAAAATGAGTTGTCTAATCTTACTAGTGAATAGAATGAAATATTTTATCTGGTTGCAGCCGGAGGTTGGGAGCTCTACAAAGAACAGATTTTGTCGTCTGTCGGAAGAACTAGATTTAGACGAGAAATGGTTTCCTCTTCTTGATTACCTGAGCACCTTTGGACTCAAGGAATCACATTTCATCCAAATGTATGAGAGGCACATGCCTTCCCTTCAGATAAATGTGGGTTCAGCACAGGAAAGGTTGGAGTTCCTGTTGAGTGTTGGTGTCAAACACGGAGACATGAGAAAGATACTTTTGAGGCAGCCACAAATCTTAGAGTACACGGTGGAGAACAATATGAAATCACATGTTGCTTTTTTGGTGAGTTTGGGTATTCCAGATTCCAGAATGGGCCAGATAATCACTGCTACTCCATCCCTGTTTTCTTATAGTGTGGAGAATTCATTAAAACCAACTGTGAGGTACTTAGTTGAAGAGGTTGGCATTAAGAAGAGTGATCTAAGTAAAGTTGTGCAGCTGAGTCCTCAAATCCTGGTTCAGCGGATTGATAGTTCTTGGACCACTCGTTTCAGTTTTCTTACAAAGGAATTGGGAGCGCCTAGAGATAATATAGTGAAGATGGTCAGAAAACATCCTCAACTACTTCACTACAGCATTGAGGATGGTTTACTGCCAAGAATTAATTTTCTAAGGAGTATTGGGATGCGCAATTCTGACATTTTGAAAGTATTGACTAGCCTCACACAGGTTATTTTCCTCTATTCACTTTGACATTTCTCACATCATTTGAGTTACATTTTTGTGTTCATTTTATTCAGTTTTGTTATTTTGCTCTTTCTTATTCACTTTTCTGTTTTGTTTGCACAATTGAGTTACTCGTTGCAGAAGGTGGTAAAATATTTATTTCTCCTCATTCTTATTGAGTATTTTTTGGACATCCCATGATATATTTAGTAATTCTACTATATGACAAGACATGTTAAATTTTTGTTGATGTTGGCATAGAGAGAGAAAGAGAGAGAAACCCCTTGATGCTATCTCATGATCTTTAGCAACGTTATTTCATTAGTATCTTGCTCACTGTCATCTCATGAAACTTTCAAATAATTTTAACAATATGTGCAGGTATTCTCTCTCTCACTGGAGGGGAATCTGAAGCCCAAGTACATGTACTTGATCCATGAGCTTCGAAATGAGGTGCAATCATTGGCCAAATATCCCATGTACCTAAGCTTGTCTCTAGACCAGAGAATCCGTCCTCGCCATAGGTTTCTGGTTTCCCTAAAGAAAGCTCCAAAGGGGCCATTTCCTCTGAGTTCTTTGGTTCCAACTGATGAAAGCTTTTGTCAGCAGTGGGCTGGAACTAGCGTGGATAAATATTTGGCATTTCGTCAGAATTTACTGCTGAAAGAGTTTGCTGAGAAGTATGAGCGATAATAGTGATTTGCTGACTTCAAGTTCCTTACAAGTCCATCAACATATGTAGTGGAAGATCAGAATGGTCTCTCCGATAACCTAAGCGACTATATATTTATCTTCTTGGAAATATTATGAGCATCTAGGGTAAAGTTCAGATGTCTGTGATCAGTCCAAACTCCTGGTAAGCAAACTTCTGGGTTGCTGTTATTTTCCTGAGAATTGGTTCATTTTTTCTTTCCTTGTACAACTTGACCCCAGTTTTACTTCTATTATTGCTGCCAGGAACAGGTCAAGTTTTGCTCTACAGTTAGCAAATATTTTCTCACTTTCTCAGTGTAGCAACTTAGCAAGAAGTAGGCAGTTGTTTACTAACTTCAGGTGTTTGCTAAAAGCCAGTGGCTCCAACTTCAAACCTTTGTTTTCAAGGTTTGTTCTTACTCAATGAATTTGGAAAGAAAAAAAAATGCAATTCATTTCTTTAGACAAGCACGATTCAGATTGTTGTAGCAGATGGGCACTATCCCAGTTGTGAGACAGTGGCTTCATGGCCTAATATTGACAATCATTAGGCACAGTAAATAAAAAAATTTGTTGTTAGATGATTGTTACATCTAGCATGCATGCCTTTATGATTTGATGGCTATCTTACAGATATACCAAATTGATTTGGTTTCCTCCTCCATTAGAGGATATGCAAAATGTTTTTAATGAGGCATCTCCTTCCGATCTTCAATGCGAAATGCTGCTTATGACTGTTTCCTAACTCATTGCAGGTTTATTTTTTAACTACAACTTGTCAGACAATATAGTTTTGAAGTGGCAGGCTTTACTTGTTGGAATCTTTCTTGGTTAAAGAGAACTTCCATATTCTCCATTTCCCCACCTTGGATATTTTTGTAATTTGCTTGATTAACTTATATTTACATAACCGAGACATTTTTTTGTTCCTTCGCTACTTTGAAAATTGAAAATAGTATAGTAGCTTGTATAAGACACTGTTGATTTTGTTTTCTTGTAAATGCACAATAGAAAAGTTAATCAAGTTTGATTTGTTTTATATGAGTGGTACTTTTGTGACCTGGCTGCCAAAGATGTTCATTGTTATTATGTTTGCTTCTGATAAGTGCAGTATTGTAGTTGTGGTTTTCTGATGGTGTGCCCTTTCATGACATGGAATAGGACGTCGTGTCTTCTTGATATCGTATGAGTGAAGTATAAGCTTTTAAGTTTGGCAATTCTTGTCGCCAATAATTATGTTTGACACTAAATTATTTTCTTCTCTTATTCAGATATGCTCAACTGGTTTGTGATGGGGCTCTTTGTGGAGGACCCACCAGTGAGTGCTCAACGCGTCCAGCTGTTTGATTATAAACATTATGTTTTCTTACTGGTGGGTGAAGGTTACCCCTCACCCAATCAAGAGAGAGTTGAGTTGGAGTTGAAAATGTCTTAATCTGTTGAATGGTGAGAAACAACAATGATTGGCCTAGGATACCATAAATTGGGTGTCAAATTTATAGAATTGTGCTTGAATATCATTATGTAAAGTAGGGTGTTTATTATTTTTGGAAATGAAACTAAATTTTAAAATCTTTTTGAACTAATATTTCGTTCTTTTTTTTTTTTAGATTGAACTTCTATTTCATTCTTAATTATCAGTAAGTATATATGTGTTTTTTGGGCTTAAACAAGAGAAGTACAAGTGGGGTGTGTTGTTGAATAGAAATGGCAATTTGTCCTGCCCTATCTCGTCATCGTATCCTTTTTGCTGCTCTAGGAAAATAGGATTAGGATGAGATTTGCGTCCCCCATCTTGTTTTTCCTTCCTCGCCCTGATTAAATTATAATTAATATATTTTGTAATTTAATTTATTAAATATAATAAGAATATAATGTCAAAATATTCATATACATTCTTGTCACCTTAATATATCACTTATATTTAATCTTTTTAGTTGTCGTCATTCATCAATCTCTCTCAATTATCAGTATCACCTCCCTGCTTCTGTCACCTCCTCGATTTTTCTCACCCTATCCCTACCTCAACAAGGAATAGACTCCACAAACCCAGTCCCATCCCATCCCATCCCATCCCACTCTGTTTACTATTCCTACTGTTGAACTCTTTCAGGGATTTAGATCTGTTTGTCATTATTGTTCTAATTTGGTTGTGCAGAAGATAAGGGATAAGAAAAGTTTTGAAAGTATAATATCTACAATCTGGGGTCCAAATGGTGGTTGAGCCACTGCCAATGTGAAGTTTTTTCATTTTTGTCTGTCTGTCTTCTCAGCAAATTGAAGGGTTGTTGTCATAGTTATGTGATGAGGACTAAAGATCTGTAACCATTTTAAAAGGTTGAGAATTTTAGGGGAAACTTTGTGATCCAATTTGGATACCATGTCTCCCTCAGCTGCTCTCTACAACTCATTTTCTTTTCCGAAGATTGCGGGTTTGTTAAAAGTTTTTTTTTTTTTTTTTAAATAAAAAAATTGAATTATTAATAAGAAATTAAAAGGGGGGTGGTTGAGATTAGAAAGTCAATCATGAAATTAAAGCCTTTTTCCGGCTGTGGGGGAAGATTTTATCACGAGGGACACGTCAGTTGGTGACTGGGTGGGTGTGTCCATTAATCATAGTTTTTTTTTTTTTTCAAAAAAAAGGGAATTGATCCAAAATCAAGTCCATTTGCTGATTAAGTGGTCACTTAGGTTGCATTTGGATATGAAATTTGTCAAGGACAAAAATAAAATAACAAAAAACTATAGGCTTGTTTGGTTATGTTTTTATTTTTTGTTTTTCTGTTATAATTTTTTGAAAAACACAACAAACTTGCTTGGTGAAATATTTTAACTGTTTTCTTTCAATTATTTTTTATTTTTTATGAGAACAATTCTTTCAGGAATGAGTGTTTTTTGAAAAAGTAATGGAAACAATGAGTGTTTTTTGAACTTTCATTGTTTTATTTTAGAAAAACATATAAAAGGAAGACAACGAAAACATAATCATACAAAACCTAAATTATTTTCTCTTTGAAAAATGTTTGATAACTCAAAATTTTGTAGCTCAAATGGTTTAAATCTGTCAAAACGACGTCGTTTTATACTCATTTACACTAAAAACGTCATTTTAAATGATTTGAGCCATTTGAGCCACAAAATTTTAAACTACCTACCATTGTTGTTTCTCTTTTACTTTCCCACAAATATAAAATTCAGACCAGATACATTATACATATTATTGAGAACGTGGGCAATACAAGGAATGCGATATTGAGTTGAATAAGTCAGCTCTCTCTCTCTCTCTCTCTCTCTCGTGTTGGGTTTGGTATAGTTTATTAAATCATTCACATTGTGGCTTTTCAGTACCACTTTGAGTCTTTTAAAATTATTTTCTAATATTTTGGTAAAATTTTTCTAATCTGCAAATCACTTTCCAAAACCACTGGATTGCTTCATATCCAACAAGGACCCATCACATCTTTCTATTTTTAATAGACTAATCATTTAATCATATCTCGAAATTTTTATATCTTGAAACAAAAAAACTGAGAAATTTCTGAACAATTTAAAGGCCAATCCTTTCAATATCTTACCATATGGGCTTGGTTCCAATATGACCAATTGATAGCTTCAACGCATAATTTTTAATGTCATGACTACATAGGCACAATACAAAGTTAGTCAAACTTTGGATTTTGTTTTTCAATTCCAAACACCAATAATAATAAGCTTCAGATAAAATTCCCAGAAACCCAAGAAACAGAAATTTGACCAGCACACAACCACACGCAAACAGACTCCTGCATACTTCTAAGAATAGTTCATCTCTATCTGCTAAAAGAATATGAAAACTTCAATGTTACTGTTTCATCTTTATGTGGGCAGAGCCATGTGAACAATCAAACTGAACATATTATGCAAAAACGTGCTTCGGAGACAATAGAACAAAAGAACAACCCCGCATTGATTTGTATACAATAAGTTACTTTCTGTCCATTGCTTGGTGTTACAGATCAGAGATTACACATACATATATTATACTAGCTTCTTTTCATTAGCTTAAAGACTATATTACATTCTCTTCTAAAGATTCAGATTTTCTTTACCTTCTGTGAAAACATTAGGAAAACTGTAGAACTTTCTTTTACATGGTGCTTTCTTGTGTCATATTCTTCTTTCCTACCGCTTTTGACCCCACGTAATGGGGAAGATAGCGAGTATGTATTTGCAGGGGGATTTGATTGATGGATAAACAAAGGAGTTGAGAAATCGGAAAGGGAAAGAAAGAGCTGTGTGTTGTATTCTTTCGAAATTTGAAGTAATGGTGTTGCTGTTCAAAACCAGTACTAGTAGTACTCTGAACTCTAATTCTTCTGTTTGTTGCCGAATCTATGTAACTATTGGAGATGCAAATGGGCTCTCCGGGAGATTAAAGCCTTGGCTGCTGAATAAAAGCCCAAATCAGAAAACAGTAGTTCTAATCATGAGCAAAACAAAACCAAAAAAAAATTCGCTGCAAAGCAACCAATGAATATTTGCTGATTAAACAGATTAGAATGACAGTCCACGTGTAATTTCCAAGTGAAAAAACGTTTTCATTCCTACCTCTCTGAATCAGTGTGATTGGTTCCAGAATGCTTGGGATTAATATCATCACTGGCGGAGCTACTATTAAGGACATCCAACAGATAGTTGAACCGTTCTGCTGATGGGAACTTGGAATGACAGGCACGAGCAATGGCTTCAATAAGAATCAAAAAAACGAAAAAAGTGCCAAAGTAACCGATAAAGCAACAAAGAAAACGCGAATGAAGACGGAAAACTTGAGCAATATATTAGATGAAAGAGATGATATTATACCTTCTGAAGCTTTCAGCTCATCCACAGAGTACCCAAAATAGGACTGATTGGAAGTAGGTTTTTGTGCTAACTGTAGCTCTGAGAATCGCCTAGTCTGAACTTCAATGTCCTGTTCTTGCTCTTCCATAAACAGCTTCCCAAGCAGTCTTGAAGACTCCCATCCTGTTGGCACAATGAGAAACATATATTAGGTGAATTGACAATGCTATTAAGATTGAATTGAAGGCATGGGTTGTAAATGCTTGCATGATATGAGCTCGAACATGTGTATAGAGTGGGAGGATCTACACCCAACTGTTAATCACAGAAATAAAACCAATCGGTGACTTTTTATATTATTAGTAGGAAAACATTGATTGACACAAAGTGAGCCGACAATTACATTCGAGTTCCTATCCATGAAGAACTTACTGTACTTTCAGACTAAACCTATATCTTATGTTGTTAATTAGAAGGAAAAAAAAAAAAAAAAAATTTCTTGCATCTTCCACTCAAATTACTGCAATTTCTTACTCACTTGAGTGAAGATCAGAATCCATGTCTGTATAGTGTGAACCGCAAGTCATCGGAAGCTCCAGTTTCTCCGCATATTTCCTGCATTAAAATACAACACCGAATGAGGGCAGAAGAGAGCGGGTTATGAAGTTGCACTGTTGGGAAAACGGTTCATTTTTTTGTCAATTTCCCTTCATTTTCCTTTCCCTCTATAAATTTCTACTCACCACAACCTTAATGTGTTAATTTATGATTTGTGACACTTATCAACTGTTATCCAAGCATCAATAGCTTTCACAACAGTCTACAAGTTTTCACAACATATGGAAGTTTTTTTTTTTCAATACGAGAAAGAAAAGAGAAAATTATACCTATCAGAAAGCTTCGACTTTTCCCTATAAGGTTTCACAAGAACACGAGCTCCACAAACATAATGCGGATTTCCCTTTGACAGAATCATCTTCACGGTATCTGCACTAGCAAAAGTCACGAACCCAAACATCCGTCTTTGTTGGCAAGGAATTCTTACATCTTGAACTAGCCCAAAGGTGCTACAACAAACCAAAAAGAACAAAAGTGAGAAAAGAAAGTACAAACAATCCCAACAAGTTATCGATAGGACATTGAATTACTTGAAGTAGTTGGCGACATCTTCCTCTGTAAAAGTGCTCTCAGCTGGAAAAGTTAGATATATCTGCCGTGATCCACTAACAATTGGGCCTGGGTCATTTCTTTCACTCCGGTTTTCCATATATTTCGATGCATCTTCTGCCAAAATTACTGAATGCTGCCCATGAGGTCTGTAACTCAAGCCATTAAATCAGTAAAACTGTTATTTTAGGAAAAAAAAACAAGAATGAATACACATTCGAAATGCCATGGAAATTATAATTTCACCTGTCAATCAACCGAATACTGTTCTTCAATCGAGCAAGGAGCTTCGTCAAACTAAAACCTGCTTTACCATGCCTCTGGCTTTCAGTGAGGTACCCTTCGGCCTGAAGGGTCCTCCCGTATTTCTCATAGTACAACATGGGCAGCGAGGCAATTGACACGGGATGACCTCTTCTTGATTTCAACAGCTCTGTAATTTCGAATTCTAACTTTTCAAGTGACCTAGGTGAAAAAATCAGATCTTCATTAACAACATCATTTGTACTAGGACTAAACATCTGAGTGAGGCTCTCTGGGAAAGGTTGTCCATGAAAGTACCTACAGTTACTTCCATGCTTACAAAACCCCTTATTAAAATAGTGACAAGCTTTCGTTGGGAACTCGGATAGGGTTGGAGACCATGGGCTTCTCGCGCACGTAGCTTCCGGGTAATAATAATCACTCGAAAAAGCTGAAATTCCTGGATTAACTGGCTCTAATTGATCATCCAAACCCATGAATTGAGTCTGATTTTGGAGTATGAAATGGGGGTTATGCATTGGTTGGTGATCGGGGTTGACTTGGGGGTCCCAGGAGGGATACGGAACCTTCAATGTTACAGGGGATGAAACCGGTGAGAAGGGATTAAAACCCGGGTTCATAGAAGGTGAAATTGGAGGTGAAACAACTGGTTTAGCCAAGTTCATCGAAGGCGAAATCGGAGGCGAAACAACTGGTTTCGACACTAAACCAAGTTGAATTTTGGTTTTGTATATCAAATTGTGGATTAAAGTGTCCGGTCCAAAAGCCAAACGAATCATTTCATGACCGCGGTCTTGTAAAAGAAGATACCCTATTATCTTCTTTGTAACATTCTCTGGTTCAAACTTCCGGATTCTACTAAACACAATATTAGAAGCCTCAAAAGAGTCCATTTTCACATCTAGTCACTCCTGAATAATAAATATAAAATAGAAATATTAATTTAATTGAAAAAAAATAAAGACCCGTATAGAGAAAGAACTTGCCAATCCAAATAATCTATGATCCAAGAACAGAAAATTATACATAGTGATCAAGTAAGAGTGATAAGTGATTTGTGTCAAACTTTACTGTCAAAAAAGAAAAGTATAAGCAAATCTAGGGAAACAATCACAATAAACCCTTTACTGGTTTAAAAAAGAATAGGAAAAGAGAGAACAGAGAACAGAGAAATTTCTCTCTTTTTGTCAGAAGTTTCAGAAAGAAAATCTGCATACCCATAATTTTTTTTTTCTTTTTCTTTTGCACAAATTAAACTCCATAAAGCTGTAAGGTGAGACAGAGTCTTTTTTTTTCTTCTTCCTAGATTTGGAAAAAAATATTAGAACATATATACTCTTACACAGAAAAAGGCATGTACAGATAACAGATCACACAGAACAGATTTATCCAGATATAGAAACAAGAAAGATTGAATATTCGTCAAGATACAATCAATTGAAAGAATATTGGGGGAAAAAAAAAAAAAAAACTACTAGTATGAATCTTTATATCATACTGATGAAAACCCACATAAGTAGTCTACACATCTACTTAAAAAAAAAAAATGGTAAGATATGAAAAACCCTCCAATCAAAAATATTCATTTGCTCTTTTTTCAAACTTGACCTTCAAAGTTCTTTCTTTCCAGATTCAAAACCCTCTACAAATTAAATTCTTTTCACACGCCCCAAATTTAAAAATAAAAATTAAAAAAAAATGCCCATAGTTATCAAAAACTAAATAAAAAAAAAACCCAGTATTTCCAGAATGAAAAAAACAGAAACAATATTCATAACAAGAAGAAAAAGGCAAAGAAGCAGAAGACGACTTCATTTCCACTCATTTGAGCAGTATTCATATCCAAGAAACACATCTTTACAAGTGAATCTCAAGAAACTCTCTAAAAAAACCAAAAATTTTGAAGCCTATGAGTGAAGAAGAGTGATTTTATAGCGAAACAAACTATAAAGAAGGAGCAAGAGATAGGCAAACCAACCAAATCTTTCTCAGTCTGTGGTAGAAGAAAAAATTGTCAGGAAAAGCAACATAGAGAGAATAGAATAGAAAAGAAAAACAGAAAAAAAATACACTCTCAGAAACCAGTACTCGTCTCGGCCTCTCTTCTCTTTGTCTTTCTCTCTCTAGTTTCTCTACTCGGCCATCTCATGCCTTCAATACACTGCAAAAACCATCTTTTTAATCCCCAGAAAAACAAAATGACATGGATGACGGAAAGTGCTCTACAGTTAAACTATAATAAATTATTGTGGTGGAATTATAATAAATTAGTAAAAATAGAAAAAAAATTATTTATAAATTTAGGACCTTGCTACATCCCCTAAAAACACTCCCCCTAATCTCCCTAATTTCCATATCAAGTAAAAAGAAAAAAAAAACAAGAAAATAGTTACCCAAAATGAAAATTAGGGGGATTAGGGGGACAGTTTTTAGGGCTCCAAATCATTTTCCATAAATTTATTAGGGTAAGTCAAGTCATAACTTGAAACACTAATCTCACCTAGGCTTTGGGAATTGATTTTTTTTTTTACTATTTTTTAATTTTTTTGTCTTATTTTGTGGGATGAAAAAATTTAATGTATTTAGAAATAAATTTTTTTTGTTATATCAAAAATCGTAAAATATTAAAATGTTTGACTTTTTATCTTATCATGTGTGAATATAAATTATGGATTATAACAAAAAATTAGGAATTATTTTTTAAGTTCCTGATATTAAAATTTTATAAAATAAATGACATATAATAATTTTATAGTAATTAGAGTCTCTCAACATCTTCATAGTGAAAATTTGACTTAGAGAAATTTGTGCTCGACTCAGAAAAATTTTGGTCTGACTTAGTCTAACTCAGAAAAATTTTGGCCCCGACACAGAGAAATTTCTTTGATATGATCACTGAGAAATTTCAAAATTTATTTGATATGATCCTATAGAAATTTAATTGAGAGACCTTGGCTAATAAAAAAAATATTTTAGATCTCTTTTACTACACAAAGTTGAAGAAAAATGTTTCACTAATTTTTTTCAAAAAATTATTAGTTATTTGTTCCATTTTGGGTTTTTTTTTTTTTTGTTTTTGTTTTTTTACACTACAAGACAAATGTTTTACAAAATCAAAAAAAAATCCAAATAAAATATCACATCAAATCTCATAATCATTTCACTTTTTCTCTCACAAACATCACATTCAACCACAAAAAAATTCAATTATCTTTCCAAACACAAAAAAAATTTTCTCCAATAATATCCTACAACCAAAGAAACTTACAAAAAAATCTACTTCCCAAACACCCACTATATCACAACTCTAATTTGAATATCATATAAATTTAGCCTGTGTTTGGGAAGGGCTCCCAGGCTCTTTGAGCCATATAATGACAAAAAAGGCTCAAAGAGCCGCTAAAAGACAAAAGCAAAAATCTTGCTTTACAAGTTCCAACTCTAAGCTGAATTCACAAAACTACCCCTCATCAAAGAGCGGCATGCGGCAGCACCCAAAAAAAAAAAAAAAATTCCCAAAAAATACATTTTCTCAGAAAAAACAAAGAAAGTTGAAAAAAAAAAATATTTTTTTGTTTTTTGTTAAAATATTTTATAAAAATAAATTCAAACTCTATTTTATAAAAATAGTTTTAAATATTTTAATTTTTTTGTTATGTGTTTTGGTTATGATTTGAGTGTAGAGTTGTGAAAGTAGTGTGGAGTTTCAAGTTATGTGTTTGATTATGAGTTTTAAAAATAATTTATTATGTGAGTTTTATTTTATATGTTTGGTTACGATTTCAGTGTAGAGTTGTGAAAGTAGTATGGAGTTTCAATTATGTGTTTGGTTATGAGTTTTAAAAATAATTTATTACGTGAGTTTTATTTTATGTGTTTAGTTACGATTTCAGTGTAGAGTTGTTTTTAAATTTAAAATATTAACATTTTAAACTATTTAAATTGTTTGAATATTTAAATTATTTAAATTTTTACGATTTAAATTTTTTGAATATTTATTTTAATTTTTTACTATTGAAAGAATTTTTAGATTATTTACATTATTTAAATACTTAAAATAAAATTAAAATAAATATAAAAATTAAAACGCAAATTAAAATAAAAATACAAATAAATATTTAAAGTTAAATTAAAATTAAATTATTTAAAATAAAAAAAAAACGTAAATTAATAACAGTAATAACATTTGCTAATAATTTACAAATAAAAAAATAATAACATTTTAAATTAATAAAAACGACAAAAAACGTAAATTACAAATAAAAAAACGACAAAACCGTAAATTAGTAATTAATAAAAAAAATTACAAATAAAAAAAATTTATTATAAAAAAACGACAAAATCGTAAAAAACGACAAAACCGTAGAAATGTAAATTAATAATTTTGTGAATATTTATTTTAAATTTTTGCTTATTAAATTATTTACATTATTTACATTATTTTAATACTTAAAATAAAATTAAAGAACAAGAACTAATTAAAGTATAAAAAAATAAAAAAAACAAAAACATAAACTTTTTTTAAAAAAAAGTTAAGCAAAACACGCCAAATCCAAAATAAAAAAATATATATATATATATTTTACCAAAATAAGCCAAAATAAAACCCAAAATAATAAAATAATAAATTTTTACAAAAAACGCCAAATCAAAAAAAAAAATTTATTTTACCAAAATAAGCCAAAATAAAACCCAAAATAATAAAATAATAAATAATAAAATTTCAACAAAATACAAAAAACGTAAATTGGCCAAATCAAAACCAAAAAAAAAAATTTAAAAAAAAATTAAGCAAAAAACGCCACATCTAAACCCAAAATTAAAATAAAAAAAATAAATAAAAAAATTAAGCAAAATATGGGAAATCCAAACCCAAAATAAAAATCAAAATAAAAAACAAAAGCAAAAAAGGGCAGTTTGGTAATTTATCAGGATGACACCTCACTAAAAAGCCAAAAAGCCAAAAAAGTCAAAAAGTCCTTCCCAAACCAGGTTTTTGAGCCCAGGCTCATATAGCCAAAAAAGTCAAAAAACCAAAAAGCCAGCCCACTTCCCAAACGGAGGCTTAGAATACTTAAATAGAAATTTTTTATCCCATTGCTATAAAAAAACAAAAACAAAACAAACAAAAACCATTTCACAAGTCACTGTTTTTTTTAATCTCTTTTCAAATTTACCACAAAACTTGTTTTTTCTTTTAAAAAATAGATCAACAAATTCGTTTGAGTGAGATTTACACATAATAAATATTTTATTATATTTGCATGATATATAAGTACTCCTCCTAGTATGGATATAATGAAGAATTTATTATTTGAAAATAGTAGCTCTCAATTCGTTTGAGGACAGCTAAAAAATTTTAATACCTAATTAATCTTGTGTAATTAATATAATTCCAGATAAAGTTAGTATTATATAAATAAGATAATAATTAGTAATTTGATGGGAATTCTTTGGAAACTCCAATGTGATGAAATAGAGCTTCATCAAGTAACCACGTCAGCCGATCGCATCTTTTGAGTGGGACGAACGTGGTACTTTTGTCTTTACGTTGGAGTTGGTCCTCCTTGGATCTACACCGTTAGATTTGCCATCTCCTAGATAGAGTTGTACTATGAATGGGCAAATTTGGACTATTTTTTATATGTCAACTGGAAAAATTCTTGGGTAATTCTATTTACACATTTCACATCATCTCAATATACACCACTTACTTAGTGCACATCAAACACAATTTTGATTTTATTATTTTTGCTTAGTGCACACCATTCATTTTCAAATATACCTAAAATATCCTCCTCATCTTCTTCAACCACTCCACCAACTCTAACCCTAGCCACCGCTACTGTCACTCGCTGTCGGTCATCATCTCCTCTTCCTTCTTCTTCGGCGAATCTCTTCCTCACTCTTCTATCCATCACTCCTCTTACTTCATCATCACCAGCCTCACTCCCAAACCCTTTTCCACCCTATTCCTCCCTCCACCACCGGTTCCACCACTTCCCCGCTATTGCCACCGTAACCTCTCGTCCCATCCATCTCCTTCTTCTTCTTCTTCTTCTTCTTCTTCTTCTTCTTCTTCTTTTCTCTCTCTAGAAACTGCCAAACCTACTCTCACCATCGTAACCCTCCCTCTACAGTGATCTTCCTCAACCCATCAGAGAGGAGCTTCTTGTCGAAGGCAATTGCAGTGGTGAAGCTCAATTCGGAGCTTAAAATCCAAGATTGGAGTTTCAAATCTAGTTTGCACGATCGGACTCCTGCAAACCCTAGATCTAGATCTGAAAATCGTAGGATATTCTCTCTCTCTCTCTCTCTCTCTCTCTACAATGGAGAAAAGTAGGCAATGGCCAAAGTGGGGGGGGCCTAGTTTGTTTGTTGGTGGAGGGAGAGAGAAGGGTTTGCAGAGAGGAAAGTTGTCACCAGCGAGGTAGAGAGGTTGTGGGGGTTACGATGGTGGGTGGGTTTCAATGACAGTGGTCGGGGGTGAAAGTAAATGACGGAGACTAGTGGTACGTGGTGGTGCCCAAAAGAGTTTAGGGTTAGAATTATGTCCAAAATGGTAATTTGATAAAGGGATATAATTTTAATAAAAAAAAATTATGGAAATGGTATGTACTGAGAAGTTTTGTGATGTGTAAATAGAATTACCAAAAATTCTTGGGTGTATCACGTAGTGTCTTCAATCAATTACAACAATTATGATCCTCATATTGTCTTCTCATCACCTAACACAAAAATATAACTCTCACTCTCTCAACCAATTAGAGAAGAGAAAGGTACCATATGGCACGTACCCTCTTTACACACAAAAATAGAATATATGTCATGTGACTTTTTATTATATTAGGTGTTTGGAAAACAACAAAGAATATATACATTTGTAATTGATAAAATGTAGTGTCACGTGTTGGAAAATTTGAATTAAAATTTACTCATATGGTTGTGTCTCTTGAAATGGAAGGGTGTGTCATTTTGAAATGTCACAACTTTTCTTAAAAGTCATGGAGAAATCTATATATTCCATCCCCTCACTTCAATTTGTATAGAGAATTGTAATTTTCTTCTTTACTTTACATTTATTCTTCATATTTTCTTAGTCTAATTTTCCTATAAAGAGCGTATATGCAGTCCCGGCCCTAACCATAGGCCTACAAAGTCATGGCTTAGGACCCCTCAAAATAAACTCAAAAAAGGGGCCCCTCTTATTATAATTTAGTGTAATATATTAGGTATGTCTTAAGTTTAAAAAAAAATTAAAAAAGGCTCAAATTAACTTAAAATAACTTGACCGATTAAAAAATTAAAAATCATCAAAAATTATCTTCGATCAACCATGTCACAAAAAAATTGAATGGATTAGTATTGTTATCCATTGAAAATGATTTGCAAAAAAATTAGATTATGCAAGTATGATTGATTTATTTGCTTCTAAAAATACAATAAGAGCGAGGATCAAGTGATACTTATTAGTTGTTATAATGTAATGCTAAGCATTTTTTGTGATTTTAATACAAATCTTTTGTCTTTTACCTTAATTTTTTTTTTCATTCAATGAGAAAAAATGTGAAGGACTCCAGAAATTTAGTAGTTGATTATCGGTTTTGGATCCCGAAAATCTCAGGGCCGGGCCTGAGTACATGCACAGCGAAGTTCGCTAGGCTTGCAATGGTAGTGCTGCTAGTGCAAGACATTGATCGTTGTATCCTAGGAGATATACGTCCATTGAATCCTAAGCACCGGTGGGAGGACGAATCTGTCTTAAGGAAAGAGTGTTACACACTCGACTCGATCAGGTTTTATCTTTTTATGTACCGTAAGTTTTGTTACGTTATTTTGTCAATTTATTTCAGTTTTGGTTTTGTCCAAAAACCATTTATATATTTTTAAATTATATTTTTCCAGATAGTTTGGTACTATTTTTCTAACAATCTTAAGACAAATTCGTCCATGTTTATGATTTTTGGGCAAATATTGTTTTGTAAATCAGAACTGTTTGATTAAACAGAATTGGACCTGTTATTAAACAGGATCCGATCATTATTATTATTTTTTTTAAAAAAACTGTTGTTTCTACAAAATTGATACGCTACGCTTCTGATTAATTCGATTAATATATCTCTAATCTTGTCAAAATGTTTCTGTGCGTGTGTGCATATATATATATATATGTCATTTGTTATATCTATCATGTTCATAGAAGTTAGACACCCCTTTAGAGACTCTCTCTTTATCCTCAACAATCTCTTAGATAGAGGAACTAAGGTTTGCAAGTTGGACAGTCCTCGGGGGGGTGGACGAAATGGGAGTTACAGAATTGGGTTCACGGGTTGCCAAGGCTGACTCTGCCTTCCCACAGAGTAGCAAGATGAAATCATCATCATGAGATGATAGATTCTTGAGAAAATCTTTGCACCCTAATAACTGTAAGTACATCCAATAGGCCATGATCCTTCTTGCCTTGTCCACTTCCATTTCTAGATCAATCATTCTAGATAAAACACTCCTTTCTGGTGTGTACTCATCCAAGAATGCCCTCACTGTGTCCTTTCGGGATTTGTGTGGAGAAAATAGAGAGAGGGAGTAAAGATGTGGTGTGTGTTTGGTGAGTAAAAAAGAGGGAGAAAAAGATACGTGCCTCTGTGGAAAGAGAAAGTGAGAGAGAGAATGTGGATTGTGTATAACGTCCCGTTCAGTGTCCCGTCGTAATTGTGTTCCGTTCTGTTCGTCGTAATCATAAGTTGGTCGTATAGAATCTGTTAAAGACAGATTTTCAATCAATATTTTGGTTATTTTTTATAAAAAAATGTTTATTCTGTATTAAATTTCTATCCATATATGATTTTCTGGTTTTGTTTATTAAAAAAAAAAAAACAGATTATGTTATTTAGAAATTACAGATTGATGAGGAACTGTTGATTTGATTAGTTAATCATGATTAGTTAATCATAATGTTCATGTACGGATATGATGAAGAGATGTTATTTATAGACATTATTGATTTTATAAATCCTTATAATATGATGTCATTATCTGATATAATTTTGTTTATGTTAGTTGTTAGTTTGTGGAAAATATATAGATATATACATATATGTACGTATATATAGTTATGTCGGTTGGTGGTTTTTTTTTCTGAAAAGTTGTGTAACTTCTATAAATTGCTTGGTAACTATATATATTACTCCATCCGTCCCAAAATATTAGTCCCTTATTTCATTTTTCATTGTTCTAAAATATTAGTCTCTCTTCAAAAATCAAGTACAAAAATAATATAAATTTCCCATTTTGCCATTCTTTTAAATTAATAAACAATATAAAAAGTACATTTATGACATTAATATTTTCAAAAAATGTACTATCAAAATGATAATTTTGGAAAATCAACTTTTTTAAAGTGTAATAATTGTACTACCAAAAAAAGTTAGATTTCCCAAAAGGGACCATTATTTTGAGATAGAGGGAGTATATTTATTTGTTTCCTTTAATATCATGATAGGCAGTGCTTTTGTACCAGTTGATAAATTTATATGGTTCTGTAAGATAAATTAATTTGATGTCGATAATCAAATATATGCGGATAGAATTGATTGATTAATTTTATGATTAAAGTTTAATTGAAAATATTTTGTATACAAATCTATATATTGTGAAATTTTCAATTAATTTGTGATTGTGATGATGACATCATCAATGAATTTCTTTTGGAGTATTATGAGAAAAATTATGTGTAAATAACTTTTGTTTGATTGTGGTAGTAGTATTCGTGCAATATCAACGCAATCTGGATCACCGGAGATATTTAAACATGCTAATTTAAATAGTAGTGTCTTCCATTTAATTGAAAATAGATTGAGGAATCTTTTTGGTTGATTATTATTTTTTAATAATTAATTGAAAGTTATTTTTAAAGTAACTTTGAATTTTGTGAGATATGATGTCTTCAATCTTTATTTCACTTGTGTGTTAGACTTAGTTTAACCATGAATCATGTTCTTAATGTGTGAGTTTATCTTTTGAATTAGAAGAGATAATTCCATTTTTGTTCCAAATATTTTTGAATGATTTATTATTTGTGACAGTGACGCTTGTTCGAAAATGAGTCATGTTATTTGTGTTAATTTATGTATTATCACAAATGTGGGGAAAAGAAGTAGAATTGTCTGCTAATCATATTCTATGCAATGTTATCCATAGAAACTCGAACAAGGAGTATTCAAATTTAAGAGTTTAAGTCTTAATTTGGATGTACAAGTACTTTTTCTTAAATACATTGTACAAGTATTTTTCCTTGAATGCTTTTTAAAGATTTATTCAATTAAATGAGATTTTTGAATTGTTTGATTATTGGGCAAAATCTTTATGAAGACATGATTTTGTCAAAGTATTAATTGTGACTTGTGGTAGTCATAATTATTCTGGATTTTTCTATTTCATAAATTTGATTTGGAATTTTTTGATTCAAGCACACCATAGTCAATAAATGATGGATGTTATATACTGATTTATATCAGGAATGTGGGGGTGCTTGGAGGATGTTACCAAAGTAACGGTTCCGATAATAGGTCCACAAAGAATTTCAATTCTTTCTATAGGACAAAGTTAGAGTATACGCAAAAATGGTTTTATTAACTTCTAAGGAACACCTCTATGTTTATTATTTAAATTTGAAAAAATGGGAGTGACATAGAGTAACGGTAAGTCTTGATGTAATCAAAGACTTAATACCGTAAGACATTTGCTTTTAGTTGTGCATATTGTCTAAGGATAATATAGTGGATCCACGAACTACTCAATGATATATAACTGAGAAGGTCAAACGGAAAATAGCAGCCGCTAAACAAAAAGTTTGACCAGAGAGCAAATGACGGAAAGTTCATCAAGGTAAATGTGATTAAAGCCTATTACATCAAAGTCATCATAATGGTAACCCTACTTAGATGACTGGAGATCCGAAAAACTAAGTTCAAATGGACAACTAAGTTATGTGTGGCTCGCCACAAATCACTAAAGAAGTTTAACTCCTATCCATTCCTATGATGAGATGATGTCTGCAACATGTGTTGTATGCAGAGAACTTAGAATAAGCTATACTTTTGATGATCACTTATATCTTGAAAACCCTAGACAAATATCTTTCAAAAGGAGTGTTTAAGAGACTCGAAATAAGGATCACCTATATGAGTATGAAGGAGCCGCTTCTATGAGAATTGATAAGGCAAAATTCTTTGAAGCACTCATGAAATATCAGGAGATGCCCAAGGCCAAAACGGGTACAACCGTGAGAACTAAACTATGTTTGGAGATATTCTGTGTGAATTCTATTGTCTTGGCTTACACAAACGGCTGAACAGTTCAAGGCATCACGTCCACTAATTAGCTAGTAAGTCCGATAGGCTTTTACTAGGGAAGGTTCAAAGCTAAAAGTTATTTATCCCGATGCAGGGTATTTCGTTAATGTACTCTTTCTTTGTCTGCCTATTGTTACATGTCCTTTCCGTAAATTTCATTCATGTGGGGGATTATTGGAAAATTTGAATTAAAATTTACTCCTATGGTTGTGTCTCTTGAGATGGAAGGGTATGTCATTTTGAAGGGTCACAACATTTCTTAAGAGTCATGGAGGAATCTATATATTCCATCCCCCTCACTTCAATTTGTATAGAGAATTGTAATTTTTTCCTTCACTTTGCATTTATTCTTCATATTTTCTGAATCTAATTTTCCTTTAAAGAGAGTACATGCACAACGAAGTTCGCTAGGCTTGCAATAGTAGTGTTGTTAGTGCAAGACATCGATTGTTGTATCCTGGGAGATAGACATCCATTAAATCCTAAGCACCGGTGGGAGGATGAATCTATCTTAAGGAAAGAGTGTCACACGCTCGACTCGATCATACTTTATCTTTTTATGTACTGTAAGTTTTGTTACGTTATTTTGTCAATTTGTTTCAGTTTTGGTTTTGCCCAAAAACAGTTTACATATTTTTAAATTATATTTTCCAGATAGTTTGGTACTATTTTGCATATTTTGCTATTGACATACAATTTTTTTTTACAATTTTGAGATTTGAATTTGTTTGGTATAACTTAGGCATCTTTTGGGAAATGGGTTAAAAATCACTTCCCAACTTTTAACCCATTTTGGTCTCATCATTTTACACATTTTTGACACATTTTTTCAAAAAAAAAAAAACTAAGAAATTAACTTTTAACCATCTTTCCAAAACACCCTTTATTGTAAGTTAAAAATTGATAACTAAAAGCAAAAATTAAGAGTATTTTTTTAATTTTTAGGTAAATTTTTTAACTTATTTAAATTATTTTTACCTTGTAAACTGTAGTTAAAAGCTGCAATCCAAAATTAAAAAAAAATAGTATATAATTTAGATAAGCCACACCAAACAAGTGGTTCGACAATATTTCACATTATTAATCTTTTGATATTCATCTTATTAAGGTTTTGTTTGGCAAAATAGTTGAAACTAAATTAATTTATTAAATGATAAAATAGACTAAAAAATTAATCAGATAAAATGTTACATCTAAATTATAATTATTTCATTTTTCTATCATAAATTTATAAAAAAAAAAATTTAAAAATTCATCTTAAACAAAATTATTTTACTCAAATTAAAATAATAATAATTAAAAAAATCAAGCTAAAAAAGTTATTTATCAACCGAAAGCTAACTCTTTAGACCATCTCCAATGGTTCACCAAAGCTGATATCAAATTTAAATTCTGATGAAAAGGGTACTGTTCACAGCTCCAACGGTTCACCAAAAGTGATATCAGATTGAGATTTCATCAAATGTTTCATCAGATTGAGGACGAAATACTGAATTCACCAAAACACTGTTACGGACCGTTGGAGGGAGTACCCGGTCGACCAACCGGTTGCCTGGCCGGTCGACCAACCGGTTGCCTGGCCGGTCGACCAACCGGTTGTCCCGGAAAAGGTTCAGACAGTTCAGAAAAAAGTTCAAACAATTTGAAAAAAAAAAAAAAAAAAAAAAAATCCTCCTAACCGGTCGACCGGCCGGTCGACCAACCGGTTGTCCCGGAAAAGGTTCAGACAGTTCAAAAAAAAGGTGCAAACAATTTGAAAAAAAAAAAATTCCTCTAACCGGTCGACCGGCCGGTCGACCACCCGATTGTCCCGAAGCACATTTCATGAATTTGGTGCACCGTTGGAGTGAGTAGTATCAAATTTGGTGAAATGAGTCTTTTTTGACTCAGATTTGGTGAAAAATCTAAGTCACCGTTGGAGATGCTCTTAGAAGGGCCTTAATCTCTCTCTCTCTCTCTCTGTATTTTTGGACAAAGTCTATATACTCCTTGGGAGGTCTGAAAAGTTTTGTTTCTGTAAGTTGTTTAAACTTTAGGGTAGTGAGCAACTTTGTTTACGTATTTCGTTTGGGGTGTTAGTTGATTTTTTAATTTTTTAATTATTTTAATTTTGTGTTAAAAAGTCTCGTTTATAATGAATTTTTTTGACTTTTATGATTTTTGTGAAAAAAAATAAAATAATTATGATTTGAATGTGATATTTTATCTTATTAATTTTTTAATTTATTTTATTTTTTTATAACTAAAATAATCAACCAAAAAAAAAAAAAAAAAAATCATGCCCAACATGCTTTTAGTAGTGATTAGGGGATCCCCTTTGATCATTGAGGGCCACTAACCATCATTACATGATACAAAAGTCAACTTTAGGTTGAAAACGAAATCCAATTAAATAGTGTAGGGAGTTGTTCAAATTTAAATTTTACTTGAAAGTTAAAAAATATTAATTTAATTTATTTATTTTTAACTTAATTTTAAACGTGTTTCAATCCAACCAATTGGGGCATGTCCCGACTCAACCTAAAAGTGTATAGGAATTATCTCAAGATCAAGTCCGATAGGTTTAAGTTGCCCAAATTTAAATATTCCAAAAAAAATAAAAAATAAAATAATAGTTGTCCTAAACTATTATATTGCACTTTTTGAAAATTTAAGAGAGAGAGAGAGAGAGAGAGAGAACTAGAAGTAGTGAACATTGTAAATATTCAAGAAACGGCATGGTTTAGTAAAGGAGCAACTAAACTGGAAAGAGATTGTAAATATTTTGGTGTTGCAGCTAGATGCCAAAAATATCTTTGAATTTAAGCAACTTTTGAGGTATAGTGTAAATTTCAATTGGTTAAGAGCAAAAGATGCAAAAAAATAAAAAATAAAATAAAATAATAATTGGGGGTGCAAGTAAGGTATGTATCTTGATGCAATGATGCAAGTAAAACTATAATTTTTATTTATACCATATTATAGACCCATTTGCACTTTCATATTTCTGTAATTACTTTTTCTTTTTATTCTTTTAATACTGATTTACAAATTTAAAAAAAAAAAAATGCAAGAAGATTAAGGATATTTTGGTAAATAGGTGAGAGTATTAATCATGGGGTGACCGGTTCAACAGTTTGACAGGGATATATACGGCCAAAGGGCTGACAGGGAAAGATCACCAGAGAGAGTAGTTCATGCCAACAAAATGATTTTTTTTTTATAAAAAAAATAAAAAAAATTGATACAACTATTTAATTATGTGGTATCGGTGTCCAATCAATGTAAGTGGTTACCTTTTAATATTATTAATATTATAATATTTCTTAATACAACAAATTAGTAATTATAATAAAATCTAGTATATCATAAACTATAATTAGATCAACTCTCAATCTGAAAGAAACATATTCAAAATAAACATTAAAGAATAAAACTCGAATTAAAAGAGTCAAATTCTTATTATCTATTTAAGACGTAAGAATTCTAATCAACAAACTAACTCGTTGATTAGTTGAATCATAGTCCATAATCAAATTTTGAAATAAAGTGGTCATTTATTTCTAAATCTCTCGTGTTGGTAGTCAAATAATAAAATAAAAATGGATTTTTTTTATGTATTCTATCTTTCATGTTACATTTATTCAATTCCAATGTATTATAAATCTTGTATTTGAATCTTGAATTTGATGAGAAGTTTGTGGACGAAAAAGAAAATTATAAATAAAATTTTGTTAATATTTCCATTACGTTGCTTTTTTTCTTCTTCACAAATCAACCCCAAATTCAATATCCAAATAAAATCTAAGAAAATTGATGCATGTATTAATTTTAAAAAATTGCTTATTTATAAAAGAATGAATAATGTTGAAAAGGACCATTAATTCACATATAATACCAAAAGATGAGTTCATGTTTATTTATTTATTTTTGTTATTATCCGATTAAAAATATACGGGCCATCCAAAGTAGGAAAAATAAAATAAAATGGATGGCTGGGATGCTCCTATTACTGTAACCTCTTATAAAACAGTCCTTTTCATTGTCATTTATGTAAATATATAAATTGTGAAATAGTTAATCTAATTAGAAGCTCATAGTCTCAATCAAGGGACACCCTCTTGTATGATTTCACTAACTTATATATTATTTGTCTGACCGTATCATATTCTCGGGTCGGGTCAAGTAGACAAAAGATGTTTCATATAATGATTTGAGTGATTTAATATAGTTTCTCGAACAAAGTTAAATGTTTTTCAAGAATCATATTTATTTTATTTGTTGTTCATAATTTAGAATTTCACTAAAACAAATTTGGACACTTCAATTAGGTTGAAACCGCCCAATGGTTTTTATCATGATTCATACGACAATGCGACATACACTATCATTTTACGCAATTTTTTCTTTTGCATAAGTTGATTTTATTCTCAGGTAAACATCGTTTTTATTGTAACATCTTATGTTGTTATATTGTTATATGTACAAATTTATTGTTAGATAAATTATTAATAGGTCTTAATAGTTGGAGTTAATTCCTATCTAGTCCTATTAAAAATAAGTCCTAGTAAAATCGTCGCTAAAAATGATTTTTTGTGACAATTTTTTTGCACATGTTGCTAAAAATTGACAATTAGTGACTCTTTTTTGTCATGATTTTTATAAATTGTCGTTAAAACTTACAATTAATGATATTTTTTGTAACGAATTTTTAAACTGTCGCTGAAAGTTAAAAATTAATATTTTTTGTGATGATTTTTTTAAATTGTCACTAAAACTTGTAATTAATGATATTTTTTGTGATACAATTTTCAAACTGTCGCTGAAAAATAACAATTAGTGACATTTTTTAATAGTGTTTAATGAAAAATGTCATTAATTTTTACAAGACCTATTGGATAATAAGTCGACCTATTAAGACTTATACGTAAATCCCCATTTATTGTTCCAAATTTCAAGTTAATATTAACAATCCATCGAAAATTAGTTATGAAAATAAATAACAAGAATTACACTAATAATCTTTATAAATTGGGGCTTGTGTCACTTTGATCTTTGACTTTTTAATTGTAATATATTTGATTGACCCTAAATTTTGAATCTTATTTCAAATAAGGGCAATCAAAAATATTTCTTTTACAAACGGTCTATTTCAAAGACAAAGTCGTCATACAATTTATTTTGTATTGGTTTACTTGTATGTTGTTTGTAATGTAATGGCTTTTATTTTTTAATAAATAATGTTAAAACTTTCTTGGTTATAAAGTTTTATTTGGTTTGGTTTTCAGAATATATTTTCAGAAATTTTTTCTAAAAAACTAAAAATTAAATTTGTAAAAAAGAATAAAAAAATACATCATTTTTATATAATTTTATCTTTGGTGGATAAAAATAATTTTTTGACATTTATTTTATCAAATTAATTTATATTTTATCAAATTGACCACTATGTCTTTGAAATAAAGCAACAGTGTCTTCAATTATCCTTATTTAGAACGAGATTTAAAATTCATGATCAAATGTATCACAATTAAAAAGTTAAGGACTAAAATAACACGAGTTTTAAACTACACAAACTATTCATGTAATCTATCCAAATAAATACAAGTATTGAATTGAATGTATTTTATTGTATTTAAAAATTCTAAATGGGGATAATTTAGAATTTAAAACATTTCTCAACTTTCATTGCTGAGTATTTTTTTCCCCTCAACCATGAGACTGAAAGTAGAAAACCACGTGCTAGAAGATTAGGAGGCAATTAACTACTTCAAACACGTGCTTAGATAGTTCGGGCATAAAAATTGTTTAGCAAAACAAAAAAGATAGAAAGCTCATGAGCATATGTGAAAAAAGGAAAAAGTTTAAACATACAAAATTTTTATATAGAAAAATTATATAGAATAATATAATAATGATAATTTTACAATTGCAAATTATGGTGATATAATTTTTTATTCCAAATGAGTATATATAAGGAAAATGTCTCGTAGCTCAAATTTTGTGGCTCAAAAGTGGCTCAAATGGCCAAAACGACGTCGTTTTGGCCATTTTTATGTTGTTCTGTACTCAAAACGACGTCGTTTTGGCCATTTGAGCCACTTTTGAGCCACAAAATTTGAGCTACGTAGCATTGCCGTATATATAAATAGACAACACAACATGTTAAAGTCTCTTTTGCTTAGCTGCTTCACATGTTTGTCCCTCCAATCATTGCTAGATTTTTCAGGCAACATATGTTGAAAAAATACATATTTGACAAACAAGGCAAAAGGGAAGAAAAAGCAAGATCTTAGCATGTGTGTGTTTAACCCATACAATGTTATCTTATCTTCATGATCTGATGATTTAGATGAATGTTGATCCCATGTGTCACGCCCCAAAATAATACATAAAACCCATCACTTTAGACATGCATTGATATAAAATAAACCAACCATTTCTATTCATCAGAGTAGTTCTTACAACAGTGTTACATGTTAACAATAAAAGGAAATGCCCTACGGGCTTACAGCTTTCCAAGTCAACACTTGGTTACACAGAGTAGAGTACTAACTCAAATACATATAAAGCCCTTGGCTTGAAATCACATGTAACACATCAAAAGAGAAACAAAACATCAAAAGGTCCATTCGCCTCTAGCCTCCCAAGCTATATCTTTGGAGGTGGATGCTACCTGTACCTGAAAATGATATTCCCGTATAGGGTGAGCTAACAGCCCAGTAGAAATACACTAAACCAGCTATGAACAATGACTAAAAGATTAACAGTTTGATAGATGGTTAACACTTTTACATTCTTTCATGACACATTACAGTTTCATTTTCCATTCCTTTTCAATTCTCAATTCATAACCATAGTCCAGAACCTGACCAAATAACCGATATGAGACAGTAACTCATATTAAACATTTCCTCATTTCACGATAGATAAGCATACTAGCTATATCAACACATCAACAGATAAGCATATGAGCAATATCAACACTGCCACTGATATATCACACTTCCCAAGATAAGCATACAAGCTGTATCTACGGAGTCCATCCCCTCTCTTCTCCCACACAACACCCGGTTTAGAGGTCCATCACCTCTCTTCCCCTAAACCGTGGAGTACATCACCTCTCTCCTCCAACACAACACAATGCATATAAACAATTATTATACACATCATCAGTCAATACATAAAGTTAATGTATTCTTTCAAACGTCATACTCAATGACACATTCTAGTGATTAGTTTTAGTTTGCCTAATCATCATGCATTGTTTACAACAATCAAGACTATCCTCCACCGATAGCCCAAAGCAGTTATTTCTAAACAGAAAATAAATGCACAAAATGAATATAAAATCAACATTTCAACTAGGTGAGCGATAAATAATTCAACTACACCCCTTAATCCCATACATTCCCAATTCTAACATTTCTCTATGCTAAACATGCATATAGGCTTATTATAAATAAAACCTCAACTTTTGTAAAATTGCACAAAAGTCCCTAAACTTTCTCAAAATTACCCAACAACCCCAACATATCAAAATGCTAAAATTTAAAGACAAAGCTCATAAAAAGGAGTAGGTTATCCCTACCTCAAATTCGAAGCTCAACGGAGAAGATGAAAAGAGTTGAAACTCGATCTCCACCACACACCACAAAGCCCTCGAGAAATAATACAACTTTGGCGAAGGAACTATGGCCGAAATCCCAATGGAATTATGGCCAAAATCCAGCTCGGCACAACTAAAATTTATAACTCAAGCTTGGTTCGTAATGGCTTATCAAACCAAGAAAGAACCATAGAAGTTGATAAGCTAACCCTATGCACTTGCACCTATATATAGGAGTTTGTCCACCTTAAAATGTGTCTTCTAACCGATGTGGGACTTCCAACAACATAGAGAAGTTTGTCCACCTAAAAATATATCTTGTAACCGATGTGGGACTTCCAACAAACACACCAAAGGTTCCCAAAATAGAATGAAGGCATTTACCAAAAGCCTTAAAAGACACAAGTGCTATACCATGCAATAGTTTGATCTCATGCAATAGTATAGTACTTGCAATGTCACTCTAATTACTTGATAATAAGGATCATTTGTTATTTTATTTTATTTTATTTTTTTCTTTTAATCAGGATAAGACACAACATAATACATAATTTAATAGTTTAAGTTTAAAATTAAAGTAAAATAGTACTAAAAATATTGGGTATATTTTAAACTACATAACCTAAAATAATATAATTTGGTTTTACCTTTAAACCTAATTCATTGAATTACTATAGCAAGACTATTGTGCAGAGATTCATGATAAATAATTTTAATCCCTAATTATAGTAAATTATCGTTAGGTCATAATTATACATTTTCAAGTGTTTACTTTGTTCATACTTTAAAACAAAATAGTGACCTAGCCTCTATTCACTATAACAAAAATATACTTTAGTGGCACTACATTAGTGTCATATTTTTAGAAAATACCACAAAAAATGATATTTAGTGGCACGTTTTTTAAAAATGCCACAAAACGAGAAACATAAAAGGCTCTAGTGACATTTCAATGAACAAGTGTCACAAAATTACAACAAAAACATACTTTAGTGGCACTACACTAGTGGCATATTTTTAGAAAATGCCACAAAAATGATATTTAGTGGCACGTTTTTGAAAAATGCCACAAAACGACAAACATAAAAAGCTCTAGTGACATTTCAATGAACAAGTGTCACAACACTACAACAAAAACATATTTTAGTGACACCATACTAGTGGCATGTTCTTAAAAAATGTCACAAAAAGAATATTGGTGGCATTTTTTAGAAAAATGTCATAGAGTCACAAACATACAAGGCTCTAGTGGCATTTCAATTAAAAAAAGTGTCACTTCACTATAACAAAAATGTCACTACAACAAATTTACACTTTAGTGACACTACACTAGTAACATGTTTTTAGAAAATGCCACAAAAATAAAAATTAGCATTAAATATTTTAGAAAAATGTCAAAGAATCACAAAACATATAAGGCTCTAGTGGCATTTCAATAAAGAAATGTTACATCAATTTTATGATATTTTATAAAATAATGACACAAAAAATTATGTTCGTGACATTTACCAACAGATGCCACTAAACTTTAGTTGCAATGGCATTTTTTAAAAAATGTCAGGACAGTAGGTATGTGCAAATTACTTTTTATGGCACTTAGGTGAAAAGTGTCATAAAAAATATTTTATAGCATTTTGAGAAATGCCACTAAGCCAAAATTTCCAAGCTTATAATGACATTTTTGAAAAAAAAAAATGCCAATATATTTTAAATTTTTAAAATGCAGTAAATGATTAAAATAAATGAATTAAACTCAATATACACTACAGAAAAAAGCATATTCGGCGACTAAATTTCCTGACCAAAAAAATTTGGTCGCTGAAAGTATAGCTTTCAGCGACCAAAATAGCATTAGTTGCCAAAAGTAAAGCTTTTTGGCGACTAAACAATTTTAGTAGCCAAAAGTCTACAATTAGCGACTAAAACTAAGTTTGGTCGCTGATTATATGGGTTTTAGTGACTAAAAAATTTTTAGTAGCCCAAAGTAAAGCTTTTTGGCGACTAAAAAAATTTAGTAGTCAAAAGTCTACAATTGGCGACTAAAAATAAGTTTGGTCGCTGATTATATGGGTTTTACCAACTAAAAAAATTTTAGTAGCCAAAAGTCTACAATTGACAACTAAAAAATAAGTTTAGTCGCCAAAAGTGGTCATTTTTAGCGCGGGAGAACTAAAATCCTAAGGCGGGAATAAAATTTTTTGGTGACCAAAATTTTGGTAGCTGAAAGTGCATCTTCGGCGACCAAATCCGATTTTGGTAGACAAAAGTTAAGTTTTTTAGCAACTAAAAAATAATTAGTAGCCAAAAGTATAGAATTGGCGACTAAAAAATATTTTTAGTCGCCAAAAGTGGTCTTTTTTTTTATTTTGGTAGTAAAGAGTTTATTTTACATAAATTATGTTCAATAAAATAAATATGTTTATACATATACTTTTATATTAATATGGATGTATGTACTATATAAATAATATATGTTGCATATATAATCATGTGGTGTTATAGAGGTGTAGTGGAAAGAGTGTGGTGTATAAGGTTTATGGTGCGGAAGGTTGGCGGTTCGAGTCTCCGCAAGAGCGGATCAAATTGTTCTACAACGAATTATCGTCATGAATGGCACTTGATAGCGTCACGATAGTGCCTACCATAACATTAAAGTGTCACTGAAAGGTTTTAGTCTTGATGGTGTAATGACACTTACAAGTGTCACTAACTCTTTTTTAATGGCGCTTGATAGTGCCACTAATATCTACCATGACATTAAAATGTCATTGAAAGTTTTCAGCCATGATGGTGCAGTGGCACTTGCAAGTATCTACCGTGGCACCGATAGAAGTGGCACTTGTTCAAAATGCCACAAGACCAAAAAATGTCATTAGAAGAATAGTTTTGTGGCACTTTCAAATGTTACTAAACTAAGAAAATGTTGTAGTGATTATTGAGTGAGTGTAATTGTATTTATAATTCTATGTTAGACGAAAAGCTTATTTAATCTCATACTCAACATGTTAGTTGATTCTAATACTATATGACATGAATTCTTTGAATAAAAATTTACACAAGGGAAGAGTATTCAAAAATATTTATATTCACATTAACTGGTGTGAGATGTAACAAAAAATCATTTAAGAAAATTGTAGGAAAATTATAAGTAATATACCGTGGAATAAACGAATTCGGTCATACCTTTTATACTCAAACCGAATCCATGAATCATGTGAGTGAATCACATGGCTCCATGATGAACTCGAACAGTTCTCAATAGAACTAGTAGAGAATTATCTATACTATTCACAGTACAAAGGTTATTTTGTATTTCTATGGAGAGAGAAGAAAAAGATAAGATTGCAAAAGACTCATTAGATATGGTTAAATTCAACAATGTTACAAACCCCCAAAAAACACAACCCCTACAATCTCTACTCACCTGTGATTGGTCCGAAAAGAAAAAAAGAAAAAGAAAAACACATGATTGGTCTACATCATTTTGGAGGTCATGGGGGGTTCCAAGTATTTTTGGGGTTAAATTAACTCTTACTATGTAATACGTATTATTATATGAGAGTATTATAATCACCCACAACTCTATATAATCAAAGAAATAGATAGCGTGGGTTATTCCTAGAATAAGTTAATCCAAATCCTCTTTGACTGGATCTCTTCTTATGGGTTTTGAATTATGTCACACCAGTGTGTTTGGTTTGAGTTTTTTGGATTAAATTTTTTGACAACTGAGTTTTTTGATTTTCGTGTTTTTTTGTTTTTAGTGAATATTTTTAAAATTTTAAACATTTTTTTTTTTTACTTTTTTAGATGCACCTTACTTAGATGTATCTAAAAAGTAAAAAATTTGTGAAAAAATATTTTAAAAAATTAATAAATACATAAAAATATAAAAAATGTACTGAATTCTCATATTTTTTTGTATTTTTGATATCAACTGCGATTTGTAGCTCGAATAGAGGCCCCCCCCGAATCCCCCGAATTTGGAAAAGGTGAGTTTTAAATGTTTTGGCTCAGTTGCAACAACAACAACATGGGAGAGGAGAGGAACCACGCGCGAGAAATAGAAGAAGAAAAGAGAGGAGAGGAGAGGAGAGGAGAGGAACCAGTTGAAGAAGAGTAGGCGAGAGCGACCACCGCCGAGGTAGACCGGTGCTGACACTACCGACCTGGGTGACCATCGACGACCAGCGAAAAACTTTGCCCACCTGGTGCGTTTTTTGTGTTTTTTTTCTTCTGATAAATTTATTTTTTTTTGTTGGAAGAATGGTTACTCACCTGAATCTGAATTTGAATCTGGTCCGTTAATCTGGTGCGAAATACCAGTCTGTCAATATTTCACTCACCTAAATCTGAATCTGATCCGTGAAGTTATGATTTTTTTTTGTTTTTTACTCACCTGAATCTGAATGTGGGGGATTAGAAGAATGGTTATCCATGTTTGCGTCTATGTGGGTAGATGATTTCAATTAAAAAATATGTTTGGGGGTCTATGTTTGCTCTTGTTGAAGTGAAATCTAAATTTGCTGAATCTGTGTGTATACTGTGGTTGGTTAATCTCTTAATCTCTTAAATTTGTAGTCTCTAACCTGTGGTTGGTTAATCTCTGTGATGTCTCGAATCTGTGTGTATACAATCATGTTTAGATTTCACAAATCATGTTTTGTGGTGTTTTGGTTAATCTCTTCATCTGTGTGTATACAATCATGTTTTGGTTGAATCTATCTGAATCTCTGAGTCTTGTTTAACATCCACTTGTTTAATTGTTGAATCTGTCTAAATCTCTGAATCTAAATGTGAATCTCTGAATCTGTGATGTCTAAATCTGAATGTAAGTGGTGTTTAACATCACTGAATTTGAATCTGTGAATCTGTGATGTCTCTAACCTTATTTATGATTTGTTGTGCATTTCATTCTGCTGATTTTATAGAAATTACAGTAGAGTGTTTCACACAATGGACATTGATTCAAACAATCCTACATTGAGCGGGGGTGAGGAAGTTGAGGAAGCAGAGAACAATCCTTCATTAAATGAGAGTGGTGAAATTGAAGAACCTAAGAAGGGGATGTGTTTTAATTCAAAGCAAGAAGTGCACGAGTTTTATGCAAAATATGCTAAAAATGTTGGATTTGCAGTAGCTTATAGAACACAGAATGTTGGAGCGGATGGAAAGGTGAAATACTTTGGAATTGAATGTACTCGGGCACAGAAGAGGACAAAAAGATCAGAAGTAAACCCCATGAAACCATCGTTGTCATCAAGAATTAATTGTAAAGCTAAGGTAAGAGCGACTTTACAACCGGATGGAAGATATAAGTTAACTACAGTTATGCTTGAGCATGCGCATGATTTAATTCCTACCGACTCACGCCATTTTCCAATGAATAAGAGGATTCGTACTCCTGTGAAGAGAAGATTAGAAATAAACGATGAAGCTGGAATATGGGTGTCTAGGAATTTTCATTCTATAGTTGTTGAAGCGGGGGGCTATGAGGCATTAACATTTGATGAACGAGATGCAAGGAACCACATTCAAAATGCTAGAAGATTGAGGCTTGGGGTAGGAGACGCCGAATCAGTTGCATTATATTTTCATAGAATGCAACAAGAAAATTCAAACTTCTATTCTGCACAGGGTATGATGAATATGTTCACAGGTTATATTTTGAACAGGTTATGATGAATCTGTGAACAGGTTACATTTTTAACAGGTTATTTGATGAATCTGTGCATTTAATTTTCACAGGTTATTTTCAACAGATTCTGCACAGGTTATTTTGATGAATCTGTGAACAGCTTATTTTGAACAGATTTTGCACAGGTCCTATGTTGTTCGATTCCCATTATGTTTGCTGATGTTGTTTTCATACTGATGAATCTGTAAATCAGTTATTTTGATACAGATTATGTCAACAGGGTTTTTCATGTTTTTCCCCTTTGTTTCCTCCATCCAATGACAGGTTGATTGTTTGATTCGGTTTTGAACAGATTATGTTGAGATTATAATTGATTCAACAGATTATGCACAGCAAAATGAAGTGCAGAAATGATCAGTCCAGAATGAAGCAGAATTGATCAGTCCAGAATGAAGTGTAGAACTGAGCAGTCTAGATTGAAGCAGCACAGCAGAATGAAGCAGGTTGATGCAGAATGATACAGCAGAATGATGTAGCAGATGAAGTAGGTTGATGCAGAATGAGGCTTTGGGTTTTGTTTAGGTCTGTGCTTATGTAATACAATTATGTCTTCTTCTGACTGTGGTTTCTGTTCTGATGACCTATTCATGTACATGGATGTGTGTGCTCTGCATATCCATTGTTGCTGTATATGTCAAGCACATCCAAAGTTTGTAACATATGTTTTAAAATGAATTTTGGTTACTATTTGCTTTGTCTTCTGAGCTATATGGTTGAAATTTTAGATACTCAAATGGTAGTTAATGGAATTATTCTTGGTGATCTGCAAACTCTCTTTGTTAAGTATATTATTTGGTCAAATGACATGGAGAGTGTAGCTTTGCTAAGCAAACATGCTATAGTTATTTCCAGTAAGAAACTTGTGCACCAGTGCACCCTTCACGAGACGATTCGTGTGAAGAGTGGAGCCTGGGACGACAATGGGGTTTTCATTTATACAACCCTGAATCACATGAAGTACTGCCTTCCCAACGGAGATAGTGCAAAAATAAGGACCCTTGATGTCCTAATATACATCACAAAAGTTGAAGGGAATAAGATTTTTTGCTTGGACCGAGATGGAAAGAACAAGGTTATAGTAATTGATGCAACAGAATATATCTTTAAGCTGTCCTTAATGAAGAAGAAATATGACCATGTTATGAGCATGATAAGGAACTCCCAGCTCTGTGGGCAGGCAATGATTGCTTATTTGTAGCAGAAAGGATTCCCTGAAGTTGCTCTTTCAATTTGCAGATTGAAACTGAGAAAAATAAGCCGCATAAGGAAACATGTATAGCAGAGCATGAGACTGTTTTTGGGGTTCCTCCACTGCCATATGTTGGGTCTTTGGAGCTCCCAAATGTGAAACTTAAAAAAGGAAAGGAGCTTGGTGGTAAATTGAGCAGTTCTAGTAAAATGGTCAGTGGAAAAAAACATGTAATTCTATAGTCTGGTGTCCACTTAGCTCCTTCACCTTGACATCATAATTCAACAAGTCCATTACAGAAATTCAATAAATTCAACATGTCTGGTATTGAACTATCAACAACTCCATTCAATCCATAGAAGTCCATTCAAGAAATTCAACAACAACTTCAACAAGAAATCCATTCAATCCATAAGTACATCCATAAAATCCATTCCATCCATAAGTACATCCATCAAATTCCCCAACAGCTATGAACTCAGTAATTTATATTATAAAATAGAAAACAATACAAAATACAATGACATAAAGCACGACATTCAATTTCTTCTCCATCCTTCGAAGCCTTCTAGCATGCTCCTGAAATTCATTATCCATCTTATAAACCCTTGTGCTCAGATCGTTAAATTCTTCGCTTCTAATAGATGTACGAGGTACAGCATTGGAGATCACATCGTCGTCATCATCTGCGAACTTGAAGTAATTGCAGTGTTCCTCACTAATCTACAATGCATGACAATCAGTTAATCAAATCAGGGTAATAAATTTGCAAACAAATTTCAATACTGCTTACATATCTCAATGGACACACAAAGTACACACGCCCTTTATTTCCATTCTGATTGGTTCGGACACGGTGAATGGCAGTTGTTCTCCCACAATCACACAATCTTGGATCCAATCTTATGTTGCTATTATTACTAGAGGAAGAAGCCATTTTGTAATCTGCATAAAAAATGGAACATAAATGTTATAGGTTCTTCTATTAAGAAAAGAAAAGAGTTTTGATTCAGTTGGGCATTAAGAATCAATCATTCATTTTGATTCAGTTGGGCATTAAGATGACACATTCAGTTGTCAATCAAAATGTATGAATTCAGTGACTCCAACTGAATCAAAATGTGTCATACAAAATTGTCATTCAGTTGGACTCACTGCACATATTATTGACCACTGTAAATTGATTCTTAATTTTCCTGAGGGCACTAACAGCACTTGCATCTGTCCATTCTTCCCCTCACCTTTCCAATTAACCAACTCTCCCTAATCATTAATGTTAACAGATTTTCATACATGTCGGTAGCATTTACCATGTTAACATTCCACCATGTTTTTACACAACTGAATGACACATTCAACATACCAATCAAAAAATGAAGGCAAAACCCATAATGCCCAAACCCTAACAAACAATCATAACCCTAACAAACATTCATTGACAAATCATGTTCTACAAATTCAAGCCAAAACCAAAACCCTAAATTAAGCTTACACTTGCGATAATGGGTTTACCTTTGCTTGTGGTACCTTTTTTTCTGCTACACCCAGATCTGTTATGCGAGTCCACCCGTACCTGATGAGAGGATTGATGAGAGGATTTGGAAGAGATTAAGGGCTCCAGGAGAGAGTGAGTAGAGAGAGATGAGAGGATTTGGAAGGAGAGAGTGAGTAGAGATTAGGGCTCGAATGGAGTTGAGCCTGAGGAAAGAAAGAAAAGCTTAGAAAAAAAGGAAAAAGATACAAAACTGAAACGACGTCGTTTTTGTAATTTGGGGGATTCGGGGGATATATTTTCGAGCTACAAATCTTTTTTGTTTTGATATTTAGTGAATTTTTAAAAGGTTTTTTTCACAATTTTTTTACTTTTTAGGTATATTTATGTTAGGTATGTCTAAAAAGTAAAAAAAATTGCTTAAAATATTAAAAAAATTCAATGAAAACAAAAAAATACGGAAAACAAGAAAGTATTATTTTCTGAAAAGTGTTTTTAGAAAAGAGAAACGAAGCAAATGTTTGTGTTTGGTTTGAGTTTTTTGGATTAAATTTTTTTAAAAACTGAGTTATTTATTTTTTTGTTTTTTTTATTGAATATTTTTAAAATTTTAAGATTTTTTTTTTAGATGCACCTTACTTAAATTTATCTAAAAAGTAAAAAAATTGTGAAAAAATATTTTAAAAAATTACTAAATACATAAAAATATGAAAAATATACTGAATTCTTGTAAATTTTTTTTTTGTATTTATGATATTTAGTGAATTTTTAAAAGATTTTATTTTACAAAAATTATACTTTTTATGTGAATTTATGTTAAGTGTGTCTAAAAATTAAAAAAATTACTTAAAATATTAAAAATATTCAATAAAACAAAAAAAAAAAAACACGCAAAATAAGAAAATAAAATTTTCTGAAAAATATTTTTGAAAAACCAAAAACAAACAAAGTGAATGAGAATGTCAGTGAATAAGAGACAAATTAAGCAACCAAGTCTTGCCTAACACTAGTTTTTCCATCTCAACTGTCTTCAACATTTCATGTGATCTTGTAATTAAGACAAGATATGGAGATAGATGTTTTAGTTTGCCAATTGACAAAAAAAGAGAAACACAAGGGCCACAAAAACATGTGCCACAATTGTTGAAGACATGAAAAATTGCAAATTGGTACTCCTAGGCTGTATTGACTGGAGACTGTCCCCAACTGAAATGAAATGCCCCGTTTGCATTGCATGTTCGTGAATCGAAGGCCACATACTCAATTGAAGACCACATACTTAATGAGTGTCGTATGAAATTGTATTTTGAGCATGTGCTTGATTGAGCTAAGACCTTTAAGAGTGGACAATAATACATGCATGTACTTTAATTGAAATTTTGAAAGTTTGGTTGGTATATAATAATTACAAACTCACATGTTAGAAAAAAAAAATCCTCTTAGCTCATTTGATAAATATTTTCTGCCAAAAAAATTATTTTCGCTTTTCTTAAATATCAATAGAAAAGTTGAAAAAGTTAGAAGCATGTCAAATAAATTAATTTTTTAAGCATTAATTTTTTTATAGACTTATTTTTAGTTAATAAATTAGTTTTTTACCTAATTCTCAAAAGAAGCCTTAGTTGATTTTGTATGCTTTTTTTTTTTTCTTTTTTTTTTGTTGGTATGTTGGATTTAAATACCTGTTGGTAGGAATGTAATCGGTTCGGTATGATCGATATTTAGGTAAAAAATTTCACCAAATCAATAATGTCTGTTTTATTATTTTAAACACCGATACAAACCGCTTTTCCCATCAAACCATACCGAACTGAATCGATTGAAATGGTTTGGTTCGGTTCGGTGCAGTTTAATTAGTCTAAGACCTTTCAAATTTGAGCCACTTTTAAATATAATGACTAATCTATATAAAAATATTAAATTAGTTATTTGTCTATCATTTCAAACATATCCAATCAATCCATTTAATAAATACTTTTAAATTATTAAAAACAAAAAAAAAGTTAAAAAATACTAAAGTTTCAAGAATAATGAGTTAGAGTTAAGATTATATATAATAAGTGTACGGGGAACAAATATTCCGGTACGTCCGTACTCCTTTCCGTCAAGCTCCGTTTCTGTCCGATTACCTGAAAGCACAACGGTGGTGAGCTACCCGGCGGTGTGTGGCCGGAAAACCCCTCCGACGATCAAGTTAGCACACACCTTAGGATAGAGAGAGAGAGTGTTTGAGTGTAAGTATTTCTTACAAAATGTTCCTCTGTCTCGTATGGGGGGGCGCAGATGCTTATATACTGCGCCCCAAAATACTAGTCCAGTGATCTCTCAACAGTGGCATTGCTATCCCATCTGTCAGCACAGATCTTGCTGAACATCACCTAACCGAACTGCCTGCCCACTCTTATGGGAGCTCGGCAGCCGGGCTGCACCATCTCGGTTGTCAACAGCCATATTGCGCTTCAAGCCTAAGTATTCCCATAGCTAAGACTAACGAGGACCGAGCTCGGCTGCATCCCGGCATAGCCAAGCTCGGTCAAGCTCATGCTTGTCCGCCGTTGACCTTCCTGCCGAGCAAACACAAGTAGCCCGGTCTAACCTTGGCCGCCGCCAGACATCTCACTTGACCGGCTTTGATACCATGATGCCGCGTAGCTCGGTCAGTCCACGGCCTGCCTTAACCGAGCAGACTCCTGCAAGGACAGGGCCGAACAACCTTGGCCCAACCTCGTTGGGCCCAAATCTGTCCGGCCTAACCTCGTTGGTAGGAATGTAATCGGTTCGGTATGATCGATATTTAGGTAAAAAATTTCACCAAATCGATAATGTCTGTTTTATTATTTTAAACACCAATACAGACCGCTTTTCCCATCAAACTATACCGAACTGAATCGATTGAAATGGTTTGTTTCGGTTCGGTGCGGTTTAATCGGTCTAAGACCTTTCAAATTTGAGCCACTTTTAAATATAATGACTAATCTATATAAAAATATTAAATTAGTTATTTGTCTACCATTTCAAACATATCCAATCAATCCATTTAATAAATACTTTTAAATTATTAAAAACAAAAAAAAAAGTTAAAAAATACTAAAGTTTCAAGAATAATGAGTTAGAGTTAAGATTATATATAATAAGAGTTTACAAACTTAAATTATAAAGATGATATGGTTAATTAATTAAGGTTAGTAATTTATTATACTTATTAATATCATTATATTATTAGTTATATATATATATTATAAATACAATATATGTTGAAGTGGTCGGTTTCGGTTTAATTGATACTGAACTGAAAATCCAAAAAAATCAAATTTAAAAACCGTACGAACAAATTCTTGTTAAAAAAACATAACAAATATAGTCGATTTAGTCAGGTTCAATCGGATTAGTCAATTTTTCTTACATCCTTACCTGTTGAATTTGAGTCCGTAGTCTCATTCCCATTTATATAACTTGAAAGGAAAAAAAAAATTCAAATTTTATTTGAATCTTAAATTTGTCGAGAAAAAAAATGTGATTGTATTTGAAATTTTGATTTATAGAGCCAAAAAAAAGGAGAAAAATATAGGAAGAGAAATTAAACCCAATAACTCAAGCTCAATGGGCGTGTGGTCGGCCCAATAAAGCCTGGGTTGCAGGGCCTTAAGTTTGAAGTGATCAAACTTTTGGTTTTCAAGTAACCATCCCACCCTAAGCCCACATATTTTCTGGGTTGAGCCCAAAGGGCCATCACAATGCAATAATTACCGTAAGTTCCCCAATTTCCGATTTTGCTTTGCTATGGGCCGAAAATAAATTTAAATCTTATACTACTGTATTATTATATATTTTTTTTAATTTTTTTTTTCATCCAAGAGAAAACTAGGTGACAATTCTACATGTTTTTATTTAAATATTTTTTAAACAATATTTGCCACATATATATTTATAATATTTTTTAATTTAGTGTTACTTTTATAACAAAATAAAAATAAAATTTTTTGAAAATAAATTTAATTTATCAAAAATTTCATGATGCCCCAGTTAAATGTCATATTTTCAGTTTAACTCTAAAAAAATATTTTGCTTTCGTCTAGGAACTTAGGTTGGGTTAGATTTGAAATTATTGTAGTTCTAAAAAAAATAAAACAAACTTTTTAATTTAATAAGACAAAATGTCACATCTAATTCATAATTATTACAATTTTTTTTTT
Source organism: Camellia japonica (assembly GCA_030407325.1). Lineage (NCBI taxonomy): Eukaryota > Viridiplantae > Streptophyta > Magnoliopsida > Ericales > Theaceae > Camellia > Camellia japonica. The sequence goes on along the minus strand of JAPPVO010000032.1, from coordinate 8,944,020 downwards.
TACAAAAAATCAAAAAAATCAATCATAAATAAAACTTTTTAACCCAAATTAAAATAACCAAAAGTTAAAAACCCAAAAACACATAGCCTTGCTTTGGCAAGCTAACAAAAAGTTAGCTTTTAACTGGCTAACTTTTTTTTATCCAAGTCACTATAAAAAAAAAACTAATTTTTTGACTAAAAAAAAGCTAAAAGTCAACTTTTTACTAACTTTCCAAAACACCGTATACTTTCCAAACGAAGGCTAGGTTTGGGAAGATGGTTTGTGGCTATTTTAGTCACAAAAGATAAAATAGGCTATTTTAGCCATAACAAACAAAATATCATATTCAATCCATAATCATTATACTTTTCTTTCACAAAAAGAGTAAAAAAAACCAAAAAATTCTTCCTAAACTAAACTTTTTAACCCAAATTAAAATAATTAAAAAAAAAGTCAAAAAATAAAAAGCCAACCCCTTCCCAAACGACGCCCAAGGCGAGTCTTTACGAAGCAAGGCGAGATGCTTTGAGTCGGTGCGAGATGCTTTCAATGGCAAAATCTTTACGAAGCAAGGCGGGTCTCTCTCTCTCTCTCTCTCTGTATTTGTGTGTCTCTATAGTGGTTTTACAAATTCATGACATTCTTTAATTCGTTGTTGATGTTTTCATGTAATCTTTCTGATGATCTGATCGCTTGATGGCTTTTCTGGTTTAGATTGCAATTCAATTCGAATATTAGCAGGAAATTCAGTCTCAGCTCAAAATTTTGAATCCTGCTATAAATTTTTTTTTGAAATTTGAGGTAACCCTTTTTAGGAAACACTGTTTCATCAACTGGGTTGGTATTGCTTCTGGGATTTATGAGTTAAAGATCAAGTTCAAATTACACCAAAGCAAAATTAGCTATGTAAAGTAATTTTGATGATTCTAACTGTTCTTCATTTGGTTCTCTGGTTGTTAACTTGAATGTTGTTTATGTTGACACCTCTTGAATAAAGTGTAAGAAATGTGTTTACTTTTTCATTTTTTTTTGGGGGTGATTTTTTCGATTTCCCGTCAGTATAGTAAATAAAAAACTGGTCTTTTACGCTGTGATGTGCATTTTGTTGTTGGGTTTACAGGGTTTCGATGTACAAAAGGATTCAGAAGAAGAAAAACAATCCTTGGTTTTCTGGATATGTGGTTTTGAGAATCAAGAATTCATCAATTTTTTAGAATTAGAAAATGTGGGATTTACATGGTTGCTTCGATAGGATTTGTCTTGTAAAAGTGAATTTATGATGATAGGGCACTTACTATTGCTATTTGCTTGAAAATGCTGACCTGTTCTATGTGGGTATTTTATAGAGTCAGGAATTGGGGCTTTTTCTTATTTTGGTCAATTATACTTTTGACACAAAATTAATTTGGTCAAATTGTTAATTATAGAATCAGGGATTCAGATTTTCCCCAAAAAAATGTCTAGCTGTGGAAAAATTTGTCACAAAGAAATGCTGGACTTACTGAAAGTTTGCTTTTATGTATTATGTTTTATGAACATAATCACGGGCAGAGTCCTTACTGTGATGTGCAGGAATTTCTCGGGTAGTCAATGTTTAAAGTCAAGTTTATTCTATTGAATTGCACATTACAGTGTTTTATCTGGCCTTTATATCAATCTTGTTCTTTTAGCTGTTGACATATATCCCCAAGTTATTATAAAGACTGCATATTATGTTACTTTCTATGTGGTATTTCTGTAGTTGTAGAAATTGATGGTTTTTATCTTAAGTTCCAAAGATTGAGTTGGAGGTGTTGATAATTACCAGGCTTGAATTTTCTTTATGGATCGGTCAGAGCTAGAGAGAAGCCAACAAGTGATAGGCACTGATTGGGAGCAAGCATTTCATCGTTTTGAGAATGTGATTGCCTGTGGAAATGAGATTTTGCAAGTAAGAGCCGCAATCAAGCTTGCTCATCTTGCCAACCATGCACCTGAGAGTATATTAGCAGGCTCCATACCAATACTTGTGAAACTTCTTGGAAGTCCTTTTAGTGGCTCCTCGAGTCTGTCGATCCAGGAAGCTGTCGCATTCTGCTTAAAATGCATTACTTGTCAAGGAGAGGGTAAATTGGCTGTAGTCGTAGGCCAATCTGGTGCCATTCCTTCTCTCTTGAAGTTGTTACCACATTCTGAGGTTCGTTTACAGAAAGTTCTGTTAAAATGCCTTCGCAATATGGTTACATTTGCAGATGCTAATTGCATAATTGTGGTTGAAAATGGTGGGCTAGAAGTTATACTGAATATGTTTAGTGCCTCCTCAGATGGTTTGAGGCGGTTCTTGTTAGAAATTTTTAGCGCATTGGCTCTGTTGAGAGAAGTTAGGAGGGTCATCATCAGTTTGGGAGGTCTACCTTTTCTTGTTGAGTCTGCTAGGTTTGGCAGCATGATCTCTAGAACAAGAGCTGCTCAAGCGATTGGATTACTCGGGTTGGTTAGAAGAGCAAGGCGTATGCTTATCGATTCAGGTTCTATACCCGTGCTTATCGAATTGCTTCGGGTTGGAGATTTATCAACAAAACTAGTAGCAGGTAATGCGCTTGGTGTAATCTCATCTCACGTCGATTATATTCGGCCAGTTGCTCAAGCCGGGGCTATTCCTTTATACGTCGAGCTTATTCAGGGACCTGAACCAATGGGTAAGGAGATAGCGGAGGACGTGTTTTGCATTTTAGCTGTTGCCGAAGCAAATGCTGTTACAATCGCTGAACACTTGGTGAGAGTCCTTAAAGGGGGCGATGATGGAGCCAAAGCCGCGGCTGCTGATGTTCTTTGGGATCTCTCGGGTTACAAGCATGCATCATTTGTTGTTCGGAACTCTGGTGCGATTCCTGTTCTGGTCGAGCTTTTGAGACATGGCAGTGTTGATATTAGAGAGAAGGTTTCTGGGGCTGTTTCGCAGTTGAGTTACCATGGGGCTGATCGAGTTGCCCTTGCTGATGCAGGGGCAATTCCACTTCTCCTTGACACGTTGGACGACGAGTCAGAGGAGGTGAGAGATAATGCTGCCGAAGCACTTGCCAGTTTTTCAGAAGACCCGTTACTGCATGATAGAGTATCCGATGGATTCAGTATGTTCGGTTTTCAGAATATGCAAGATGTAATGATTCAGGCTCATGATTCTAATGTGCATTTGGTTAGGTCTTTGAGACAGATGAGCATTGATCAACTCACTTGGGACCCAGGTCTCATCTAATTACTCTTCCTCCCAACACCCTTTCTCCTTGTAAATTCTTTCAACTTCTAAAACAAGTGAAACTTGTCTGTTGTAATAATATGGTATCAATGTAAGAAAAATGTTGACAAAGGGTAGGTTCAGTGATTGGCTGGCCGGTGATGGATCTAATAACTATCCAAAATATGATTTCAAATAAGAGACTATTGCTTGTAGCTTGTCACGTAGTAGTTTTTTAGCCAGTGTTCTTGTCAAGTGTTGCTTAAAATGGTCATTTGGATCATAAACCACTTGAATAGGTCATTGCTTGCCATGAATGGAGTCATTTTTATTCCCAACTTTTTCCTTGACTTCTTCGACACCTCCCAGGCTCGCGAACCGAATCTTCTTCCTCGATGAGCTAAGTCAAGCCAGCTGTGTCAGCTTGATCTTTGGTCACCACCACCTGGTCTTTTTCCTTCCTTCACAATGTCACTGAGATCACACCTGTGACATAATAGTACAAGGACAAGAAAACCTCAAATCAAATTTCACCATAATTTTCTGTAGGAGCAGAGATCTTTTTTCTGGGTAAAGTTTACTTTTGTTTCTTTTTCGGTTTTATGTTTTTTGGGTTGGTAAATTAGGAGCAAAACACACGTGTTGCATGCATGCATGCATGCCCTCCCTTCAAATGTTGCAGTTCTTATTTTCCTTATTCTCTCTGAGATAATTCTCCCCTTCCCAACTTGTTTGCGCATCTCTGCAATGTCAAGAAGTGCAAGTCACAAATCCTCAAATTTTGAATTTCATGAAGCGTTTGATTCCCCTAGAGGGATTGTGATCCTCTCCATTCTATATTTGTAATGGAGATGTTCCATTCCATCATCCAACGATGAGTGTAATGATTTTTTTTTAATTTAAATTAATTATAAATTTACATTCTTATTTTATAATTATTAGATATGTAATGAAAATCTTCCATTACATATATAGAATGGAATGGACCCATCTGAATTTCTCTCAAGTTTAAAAATCCACTTGTAGCCAATAGGAGACTTGCCGGGTGGTAAAGGGACAAGGGACCAGGTTCCATGTTTTTGCAATGTTTGGTACGTAGTGGACTTAAGAGCTTCCTGATAAGGCTCAGTTGGAACAAGAACAGACGAAGATGGAGATGGAGTAGAGATGGAGGTGGGAACAAAAGCAGAAAGACACAAAGGGTGTTTAGGTTTGGAAATGCCGGCTTTAGCCCTAGTGACCATAGGATGAATGTTTTGACTTGGAGAAGCTGGAGAGAGTATGATGTTGCACTGAAGAAGTAGGATTGTCAGTAAAGGACGAGTTGGGTTGCTGAGGAAGAAGTGGTGGAGAACTGACTACAGAAGATGAAGAATGAAAACTAGAGAACAAAGAATGAGAACCAGAAAAAGGAGAAACAGTGTAATGACTCGGATTTTAATACGTATCGGATTGGTGTAAAGTGGTGCCCGTCACCTTAAAACTTGTATGGTTGTTGGACTCTTGGTATTGATGGGTTGGCAAAATGAACCTTAAATATTATAATTGAGGACCCTTGGGTGATGTTTGGAATCTTGATTGAAGCCTTAACAAGGTATTTAGGCAAAATTAGATCAAAAGCCCCAAATTTGAGTTTTTGTTTTTGACCAATCTTCACTCTTTTGCCCTTTTCTCTTTCCACACTTTGAATTTGGATGTAAGACTAGAACCATTGGAAAGCTTGTTTTTGGGGATTCGATTTGGGCACAAGAACGACCTAAAACGGAGTTCGAACAAGAGATTTATGCCTGTTTGAATTTTGAGTTTTTGTACTGAAAGCATTCTCGTCGCTCGCTCGAGCGAGCTTTTCCTCGCTCGAGCGAACTGCGCGATTTTTAGAGATTCTGGGAGCTTATTTTCTATGCTCGAGCCAACCTTCCTTCACTCGAGCGACCAGGTCGCTAGCAGACACCCAAAAACTTTGTTTTTCTCCCTCTCTTCTCCTTCCATCCTCCAAACCCGAAACCCTAACTTCCAAACTCTTGATTTCTCTTCTTTTTACCCAAGATTCACCCCAAATCTTTCAAGAAGGTTGAAGAGCAAGCATAGATTAAGATTTCTACCGATTGTTTTGCGATTTCATTGGAGTATCAAGTTGGGTTTTCATCTTTAGCTTCCAATCTTGAGGTAAGGAGTTATCTTAGCCTTAAATATTTATGATTCAAAGTGATTTTGGTGACATTTTGGAATTTTGAGTTGATTATGGGTTAGAAAACATTAATGGCTAGTTATTTAAGTACAAATGGGGTTTTCACTCAAATTTTTAAAGGGTGTTGAATGTTTTGGCATATTGATAAATAATAATTGATGGTTTGAGGATTTGACTAAGAAAAGAGGAAAATCCCAAATTTTCTTTAAAACCCTAGGTTTAAAATGTTGAGTAAAAAGGGGTTTTTGAAACTAATTGATAGTTTTATGTTAAAATTGACATTAATAAGGTATTGGAATACATGGAGATTATGAAATGGGTAAATCCTAATAAGTTGATGAAATTAGTGTGGGGATAGAAGTTGTGGATTAAATCATTTTGGAACCTTAGCTTGGGAGTTTAATGGAAATGAGATAACTTACCTGAGTAATGTTTATAAGTGGAATTGGAGTCGTTTTGTGTTGATATTCACATGATGTTTGAACGATAGAGAATTTGGGATTGATGTTGCTATATTAGATGATTATGGAAATTGTTAAGATTGCATTGCTTATGTTTCATGTTAATTATTTTTATGGTAATGATTTGAACCTTAGGCAAACTATGATGTTGGCAAATCAATTGCATTGCATTGCATCGTATCTTCATGGTTTCGGGATCAAGTGTGTAGAGTTAATTAAAAATGGGTTATTTTGAAATGTGTTGTGTATGTTGGTAAAGGTGCCCAATTGCCCTTCTGTACTTGTAGGCTGGAAAATGTGGGGGTGTTATCGGTATGTTGGTAAAGGTGCCCAATTGCCCTTCCATGCTTGTAGGCCGGGAAATGTGGGGATGTTAATGGTATGTTGATAAAGGTGCCCAATTGCCCTTCCGTGCTTATAGGCTGGTAAATGTGGGGGAAAAGTTACAATGGTTGATGGGTGTCCAATTGCCCCTCCGTGCTCGGTGGCCGGAAAATGTAGAGATATTTTAAGCATGAAATGGGTGTCCAATTGCCCCTCCGTGCTTGGTGGCTGGTAAATGTAGAGGTTTTCTAGAAGTAAGAGTTGCCCACTTGCCCTACTGTGCTTGGTGGCCAATAAATGTGGCGAGTGTTTGTGACAAGTAACATAGAATTAGTTACAAAATGATGGTTCGTGGTTAAATCAATGGTTAACAAATTGGGTCAAACTTGGAATACGAATTTAACGTTTTACAAATTGGTTTTCTAATAAAGTCAAGTTATATGCATGGCATGACATTGCATGAACATAATCACTTTGAGCATACTTATTTGTTGTTAAGTTTATTTCCTACTGAGCGTCAAAGCTTACTCCTTTTTTATGGGCTGGATATCCTAAAAATCCAAGTGTTGAATGTGTACCATGATAGTGTCGAAAAACGAATGGAATTTAATGTGGAGCGCTGAATCTTCTTTGATGTTGTTCGCCTACAATCATTAAGCTTGTTTGTCGAGTTAGGAATTTTATTTGTAAAATGAAGGATCTTAGTCTAGAAAGGTGTAAGCCCTTGTGGCAATTTAGATAGATATTTTTATATTACCATGTATTGTAATTTTATTACTTTGAGCTTGACAAAAAATTTATGAGAATGTGATAGATTCCAGTTATTAAATTGTATACCTTTGCTTATTGTTCATATATTGGGTTGGTGGCATATTGTGGTATAAATATCGGGGCGTGACAAACAGGGAGACTAGACTAGGAGGAATTAAAAGAAGGAGATTGAGGAGACCAAAAGAAGGAACTAAGTTGATGTAAAGAAGGAGTGATAAGTGATGTTAGAAATAGTACTAGAGAAAGGAAAGAGGTTCTCATAAAAAACATGTCCACATATAAATCTTACCACTTGTGGGATCTTTAGCCCTTGACAGTAGGATGATAACCAAGAAAAACACAAGGGATGGATAGCGGCTGAAGTTTATGAGATGTATAGGGTTTGAGCCATGGAAAACACCTACAGGGAAACACTCTAAAGGACTGAAAATCAGGACGTTGGTGAAAAAGTTTTTCAAAAGGAGCAAAGAACTGAAGCTTGGAGCTAGGGGTCCTATTGATAAGAAAAGTTGCAGTTGCAAGGGCATCAAACCAATTTAGGAGAGGAAGAGGAGATTGATGAAGTAATGTGATAGTGGTTTCAACAAGATGGCGATGTTTTCTTTCAGCTATTCCATTCTAGGGTGGAGTGTAGGGACAAGACAGTTGGTGAAGTATACCTTTAGAGGAAATAAAATCATGAAATTTATTATTATAATATTCACCACCACTATCAGTTCTAAGGATCTCAAGTGCAGTGGCAAATTGATTTTAGCATAGGATTTAAAGAGTAAAAACTTAGAAAACACATCTTTAAGGCACCGATATTTATAACTCATTTTATAATTACCAATCCATTATTGTTATCCAATTTCATAATATAAGTGTGAATAAGGAAAATAAATACAACGATTTTATAAATAAATACATCTTTTCTCATAAATTCCTCATAAGATTACATACATTAGATTACAATACATGTAAAATAAAAAGGAAAAGAAAGCACATCCAAGGTTCCCTAAGGGCATACATCTTTCAAGACTAAGGTCTTGATTTCAACAAAATTATAAATCCTATCTCAGACAAGTAAGAGCTCAATAGCTGTAAACAAAGAAAACATCAAAATGAGCTTTCATGCTCCATCTAGATCTCCGCTCGCTCGTCAACAGGGTGGAGGCACATCATCAAAACCTAGAATTTTGTATATCTAGTCCATAAAATAGATTGAGCATTTACGCCTAGTAGAAATAATTTAACACTATATATATGTTTCTTATGATTATGCTCATGCAATATAATGCCCGTGTCATGAACAAGAACTATAACTTTACTTCTTTTAAGAAAAAGAAAACTAATGCTCAACATGGGAATGTCACCCACGTTCAACTCAACACTAGTATTTTAGTTAAAATGTTTTAAAAATCTTTTAGTAACAAAGTTCACAATACGTTTGTCAAAATACTCTCACATTTACTGGCCATCGAGCATGGAAGGGCAATTAGGTACCTTTTTACATTTCCAAATCCATCTCCACATTTACCGGCATCAAGCACGGATGGGCAGTTGAACACCCAACAACATTTCCAATCACCTTCCCACATTTATTGGCCTTAGGCACGGAAGGGCAATTGGGCACTTCGATAACATATTCAACAATATCACCCAAATTTACCAGCATCAAGTACATAAGGGCAATTGGGCACCTCAATTATATTCCGAAAACATTCCGCATTTTCTGGTCTCCGAGCACAGAAAGGCAATTAGGAACCTCAACACACACAATGCATTTTCAAGAACACACTTTTTCATGACTTGACACATGTCCCAAAACTATGAGGGTGTGATGAAATGCATGGATTTCAATGTCATAAATTATTTAAGGTTCAATTTCCATTCTATTATAATCACATGCCATACTCCATTGATAATCGAAACATTATCTTCTACAAAATAAATAAATAAATAAATAAATAAATAAATAACTACATAACTATTATATTGAAAACAACATTATCATCATTGTCATCATCATCACCTATCTTTCATCACTTCCAAGCATATCTCAAGTCATCAACATCCTCTTAATTTTCTCATCCTTGTTCCATTTCATCATTTCCATTCTCTTTTATTTATAAAAGGGCGAATTATGCTAACGGTCCTTGTAGTTTGGGGCTTGTGTCACTTTGATTCCTGACATTTCAATTGTGATATATTTGACCTTGAATTTTGAATCTCGTTCCCAATAAAAACTATTGAAGACATTGTTACTTAATTTCAAGAGCAAAGCCATCAATTTGATAAAATATAAAGTAGTTTAACAAAAATAAATATCAAAAAATACTTTTAAATTTTTAAAAATTATTTTTACTCACCAAATATAAAATTATATAAAATGATAAAATCTTTTACATTTTAATTTTTTTACCAAATTAATTTTTAGTATGTGTTTGAATGATGATCATTTAACGGGTGGTTATTTTGTTGATATTTTTTTATCGTTATCATATAATAGATCGTTGCATTTGTTGTTAATAGATATTTTTGGATGGTTATCATGTAATGGATGGTTATTAGACTTTTAATGTAGAATCGATATGTTTAATATATGAAATATTTTTAATTTTGAATTTTTAGATTTAATGGATTGGTTTAATAATGATATCAAAGTTGTCATCATGTTTGACTTTTGAAAAAAATAAAAACTAATTTAACGAAAATAAATGTATAAAAAAAAATTTAAAAAAATTATTTCTACCCTCCCAAAAGATAAAATTATATAAAAATTTGTATTTTTTATTTTTTTAAAAATAGATTCTGAAAACCAAACCAAACAGAATTTCATAACAAAAAAAGTTACAATTCATTAAAAAAAAGGCCATTATATTTCAAACAACATATAAGTTAACCAATACAAAATAAGTTGTATGACGGCTTTGCCCTTCAAATGGAGTAACAATGCCTTCAATTGTCCTTATCTGGAACGAGATTCAAAATTCATGATTAAATGTATCACAATTGAAAGGTCAGGACCAAAGTGACACAAGTCTCAAACTATAGGAACTGTTAATGTAATTCGCCCTTTATAAAAATTCATCTTTCATAATGATATAGTACATGAGCAAAATTATCCTATTTGTATAACTCAATAATCTCCATCATTGTCAACAATTTAAACCAAATTCAATCTTTATGTGATTCCAAACATTCCCAAGTGTTTTCAACATAAAATCAATCTCAATTTCACTATGAAACCTTGATTAGTTTACAAACCCTCTTTTAAACAAATTCCAAACCAAGGGTTTTAGAGAAAATTGAGAGTTTTCCTATTTTTCAACAACTTTTCTTTCAAAATCTATAATTTAACACCACACACTCAAGATTTATACAAAACATTTCCAAGATTTCAATGAAAACCCCTTTTTATACAATAATACATTTATATTAAAAAATCTCCTATACAAACTCATAATTACAAAAATGTCCTTTAATCATACCAAATCATAGATATATAGAGTTAAGAGAACTCCTACCTCAAAGATGAGAGTGAATGGGTGAAGACCCAAACTTTGACAGTGATGAAAATGTGATTTCCTTGGCTCAAAACATAGCCCTTGACGATCCACGCATTTAGTTCTTAAGAACTAGGGTGAGATTTTTTTTGTAAAAAGAGATGAAATCAAGGTTTAAAGAACCTTGGGGCTCAACAATGGTAGAATGAGAGAAGAGAGAGAGGGTGTGTGTGAAAAGTGATGAAAAAGAGAGAAATAGCCTTTTTACATGCAAATTTTTAAACAAACCGCTCGAGCGCTCATTCTTGTGCTATAGTGGCGAAGACAAAATGAATTGACCGCTTGAATGTTCATTCTTGAGCTTGAGCGGTAAATTCGAGCTCCCAGTATCTTAGGCCTATAAAAGACCGCTCGAGCAATTCTTGTGCTCAAGCAAACTATACAATTCAACTCAGGTGCTAGTTTTTCAAATGGACATAACTCTCTTGTCCGGACTCCTTTTTGGGTCGTTCTTGTGTCTAAATCGAAGCCCCAAAAAGAAGTTTTCCAATGGTTCTAGTCTTGCATCAAGATTCAAAGTGTGAAGAGAAAAAGGTAAAAAAGTGATGACTACTCAAAGGACGATTATTCGAATCAATGTTTTTAGTTCAATCCTACTTTACCATCACGATACCACATCGATCAATACTCTAATGTCACTCAAGGAGGCTCTAATTACAATAATAAGAGATTCAAAAGCAATCCCACTAGTCCCAAGAGTACGAAGTGTTACATCACTTTTATAGAGAGGAAAAACCCAAGTGAATTGACTATAGTCATCAATAAACAGTATGTAGTAGTGATAGCCATCTTTATAAGGGGAAAAGGGGCCCCACACATCACTGTGAATCAGTGACAAGGGCTGATTACTAGTTTGTGCTAGACAAATAAAAAGGTAGTCAATGTGACTTAAAAACACAACAAGAAGTACATAAAGTTTGAAAATCTTTGCTAGTACAACCCCATTTGATGGAATTTAAGGCTTGGTTTGGTTTATCAAGGTTCATAAGAGGAAGGATGGTCCAACCGTTGGTGCCATGTAGAGCTTGTGACGGAAGCAAAAGAGCAATCAGGTAACGGAACAGCTAACTTGGAAGGGAGATGATGAAGACCTTGAGAATGAAGGCCTCTAGAAAGGATCTGTTGGGTATCATTGTCCTGGATCACAAAGGAATCAGAATCAAAAGTAATTGTGCAGTTGTTATCTTTGGTCAACTGATGCATGGATAGGAGATTAGAAGACAAATGAGAAACATGAAGAAGATTATTCAAAGAGAAATCATGTGTTGGAGTTGGTAAGATACACATACCTGGGTGTTGAATTGAAATAGTAGTGCCATCTCCAATAGTTACCTGATCAGGACTATAATAGGGTTCATGAATTTGTAGATTACCAAATTCATTGGTCATATGTGTGGAAGCAGCAAAATCAACAAACTAAATGGACTGTATAGAATAAGCGGAAATACCAGCACTATTAGCTGCATAAGCTTTGGAATTGGTAGTAGAGAGAGGACCAGATGATACATTTTGATAATGGCAGGATTGATAATCCAAATTCAGTCTATGGTAACAATCAATGGCAATGTGATTTGTTCTGCCACAGATTTGGCAAGCTGGAAATTTGTGAGTACTGTCTACTATTGCAGTTACCATAGCCAGAGTTTCTTCCATTACTATTTCTTTGTCCAGAATTAGAGAAATGTCCACCTCTTTGTGACTGATTTGGAGATCGATTCCGTCGTTAATTGGTGTTATTAAACATTTTGAACTGTGTAGAAGGAGAATAGCTTGAAGAGTTATTACCTTTAACAGCAAAAAAGGCCATTGTCAAATCCGAATTGGAAGGAATCTTGAGTTTAGACTCGATATGAATAGCTTCTGAGTACAATAATGAAGAAAGCTCTTCCATAGTGATTCCTTGAGATCGTGTTTTGATTGAAGTCTTTAATGCATCATAAGAGTTTGGTAATGTTAGAAATGGTTGGAAAATTCTAGGTAAAAACATAATTTTTTTCCTAACTTTGGTCTATTATTTAGGTGGGACCCGTACGCCAAATTTAGCGGGTCAAAGTGGTAACGCGTTCATGCCGCGTTGTGAATCACGTGGTATATTTGGTTGCTCAAAACCATTATCGGTTGAATGGGAAATTGAAGCCAAAGTGTGCTCCATGGAAATAGAGTTTGGAAAATCCTTAAAGGTTTGAAAAATGGCTTGTCCCACATTGATTTGTAGAAAGTTTTGAGTGGGTTTATAAGGCATGGGATTGGAACTTGGGGTGTGCCCCAAGGGGTACCCAAGTTTTGTAGAGAAGGAGGTTATGGGCAAAATGGGCTAGACCCATTGGACCCAAAAATCATCAAGCGCGCTCCGCCGCCGTCCGGTCGGGCTGGCTTGGGTGCGTGGTGTGAGATTGGGTTGGGCTTCCGGCCTAATACTAATCTTTTTGGGCCAAAAACTTTTGAATTTAAATTTTATTTTTTGAAATAAATTTTTCCAAGAATTCATTCCGAATTTCTGTCCAGATTAATTTCAAATTTTTGAATTCGAAATTATTGCACCTCTTCAGAAATATTGTACAGTTTTGGATCTGTCTAAACCGAATCTGTTCAGATTTCAAATCCAACCAAAACAGGTTTTTGAATTGTTTGAAATTCAAAACCAAATAGTGCCTACAGATTTTGTATTTGTTTAATTTAAATTAAACAGGTATTGTACCTGTTTAATTCAAAACTAGCAGCCACCAAGCCACCACTTCATCTCTATAAATAGACTAGTCCCTCAATTGGATCATTACACTAATATTTTCATCCATAATAATTATGCTATTATTCTCTTCATATTGCTGCATTAGTTTTCAGTGAGAAAGAGTATATACACTTTGTGTGTTCGTTGTACAAATAAATTGTAGTGCTGCATTTATTCGTAGATTGATCATTTTATCTTGGGAGATAGACGTCTGTATTCTGAAAGCACCGTGGAGAGGACGAATCTGTCTTAAGGATATAGTGTCGAACACTGGACTTGATCAGAATATTATTCAAGGAATTAATCAAGTAAGTTGATTATTTATTTTGTGTTTTATTTATTTATTTAAATCAGATTTTAATTTTATTTTTGTAACAAAATAAAAATCTGTTTTTATTTATTTTGTTTTATCTTCCTTGTTTGGTTTTTGTAATTAAACAAATTCTCTCATTTTCGTTATTTCTTATATATTCTGTTTGTTGTTAAGTACACAACAGAATTTATTTTTCAAATACAGTAAAGATTGTCTTACAATCTTAAGACAAAATATTTTTTGTATCTTTATTGTATTTAATTTTCTGTGTTTTCACAAAGTGATATTCTAGTTGGAAAATACAAATAGTATTTATAAACTATTTGACAGATAGTAGTAATATATTGTCTATTTTCTTTGACAACTAGTAGTAATATACTGGTGTCATTAACAATTGCAGAATATTATTTGGTGTTATAGAAAATTATTGTGGTATTTTATTTTTCTGGTTTTAGTAACAAGGAAAATAAAATTATTTTGTGTTATAATTTATTTTCTGGTTTTAGTAACTAGAAAATTAATTTGTGGTTTGTTTTTCCTGATTTTTTGTAATCCGATATTATGGCTACTGCAACTGGAACTGCAACCGGAAGTGGTACTCCAATTGTTACACCAACACCGGTCCCTATCTAGAACCATGTTCAAGTACCAATAAATCATAGAGAAAAAGGGAAAAAATTTAACGGTACTGAGTTTAAAAGATGGCAGTAGAAGATACTGTTCTATCTTACAACTCTAAATTTGGCCCGATTTCTCCATAAAAAGGCTCCAGCACTTAAAGAGGATGAAAGTGATCGGCAAGTTGTTGCCGCTGTAGATGCTTGGAAACATTCAGATTTCCTATGCAGAAACTACATCCTTAATGGCCTTGACAACATGCTGTATAATGTTTACAGCCCTCTGAAGTCAGCAAAAGAATTGTGGGATTCTTTGGAGAAGAAATACAAGATAGAGGATGCCGGCATGAAGAAATTTATTGTCGGTAAATTTCTGGACTTTGTTATGGTAGATTCCCAAACAGTAATTTCTCAAGTTCAAAATTTTCAAATAATTTTGCATGATATTCATTCAGAAGGTATGTCTCTTAGTGAGTCTTTCCAAGTCGTTGCTCTAGTGGAAAAGTTACCACCGGCTTGGAAAGATTTCAAAAATTATTTAAAACATAAACGCAAGGAGATGACCATGGATGAATTGATTGTAAGATTGAGAATTGAGGAAGATAACCGAAAGGCTGAAAAGAGGAATGGGAAAAATCCCATTGAGTCCAAGGCTAATGTGGTTGAACAAGTTCACAAACCACATAACAAAAAGAGGAAGTTTACTGGAGATGGTCCTAAACAAGGAGACAACAATGGCAACAAGAAGTTCAAAGGAAAATGCTATAATTGTGGCAAGACTGGACATTGAGCTTCTGATTGTCGCCGCCCTAAGAAGGATCGCGGAAGTACAAGCAAGAAGACTACCAATCAGGCCAATGTAACTGAACTAGATTACATCTCTGACGGGGTGAATGACATCAACCTTTCTACTGTGGTGTTTGAGGCTAATTTGGTTAGAAATTCCAAGGAGTGGTGGGTTGACATTGGAGCAACTCGTCACATATGTGCGGACAAGAAGATGTTCACTACCTATAATGAGGCTGCAAATGGTGAACAACTTTTCATGGAAAATTCTTCTACTTCTACTGTGGCTGGACAAGGAAAGATGATCTTGAAGATGACATCAGGGAAAGAATTGACCCTCAACAATGTACTGCATGTACCTAACATCCGGAAGAATTTGGTTTCAGGCTCTTTGTTAAGTAAAAATGGTTTTAGGCTTGTATTTGAGTCTGATAAATTTGTATTAACAAAGAGTGGTATGTATATTGGTAAGGGATACATGAGTGATGGTCTCTTTAAATTGAATGTAATGACAGTTGTACCAAAAGTTGCTATTAATAAAATTAACACATCTTTTGCTTATATTCTTGAGTCGAATTTATGGCATGGTAGATTAGGACATGTAAATTATGATGCTTTGCGTAGATTAATTGGTTTGGATTATATACCAAAGTTTGAAATTGATCCTAATCATAAATGTGAAATATGTATAAAAGCGAAACTAACTAAGGCTCCATTTAAATCAGTTGAAAGGAAAATTGAACCTCTAGAATTAATTCATACAGATGTATGTGATCTTAAATTTGTTCAAACTAGAGGAGGCAAAAAGTATTTCATAACATTTATCGATGATTGCACAAGATATTGTTATGTTTATTTACTTAGAAGTAAAGATGAAGCTTTAGAAATGTTTAAACTCTACAAAACAGAAGTTGAAAATCAACTTGGTAAAACTATTAAAATGGTTAGAAGTGATAGGAGTGGTGAATATGATGCACCATTAAATGAATTTTGTGCACAACATGGCATTATTCACCAAACTACAGCACCCTATTCTCTTCAGCAAAATGGAATTGCTGAAAGGAAGAATAGAACCCTAAAAGAAATGATGAATGCCATGTTCCTAAGTTCAGGCTTACCACAGAACTTGTGGGGGGAAGCAATATTGTCTGCTAATTATGTTCTTAATAGAACACCCCATAAGAAAACCAACAGCACTCCTTATGAATTGTGGAAAGGTCGACCACCTTCCTACAAATACTTAAAAGTGTGGGGGTGTTTGGCAAAAGTTGAGGTTTTTGTTCCTAAAAAGACTAAGATTGGACCAAAAACAGTAGATTGTGTGTTTATTGGTTATGCTTAGAATAGTAGTACATATCGGTTTCTGACTTATAAATCAAAAATACCTGATATAAATGTGAACACTATTATAGAGTCGAGGAATGCTGTGTTTTTTGAACATGTCTTTCCTTACAAGAAAGGACAGAAATTAAGTTCATAGAAAAGAACTTATGATTGTACACAAAGTCGAGAGACTAATGACAATCAAACACAAGAGATTAGTAATGGTCTTGACCAACAGGATTTAACTGATGATGAACCAAGACGAAGTAAGATAGCGAGAACATCAAAATCCTTTGGTCCAGATTTTCTGACATACCTGTTAGAGAATGAACCTCAAAGCTTTAAGGAAGCAATGACAGGTCCTGAAGCACCTTTGTGGAAAGAGGCTGTTAATAATGAAATTGAATCCATTATGCAAAATCATACTTGGAAATTGGTGGATCTTCCACCTGGTTCCAAACCTCTTGGATATAAGTGGATATTCAAGAGAAAAATGAAAGTAGATGGTTCAATAGACAAGTATAAAACCAAACTTGTAGTAAAAGGTTACAGACAAAAGGAAGGTCTGGACTATTTTGACACATATTCCCCTGTGACAAGAATAACATCCATTTGCATGCTTATTGCTATAGCAGTGTTGTTTAAATTAGAAACACATCAAATGGATGTTAAGACAGCTTTCTTAAACGGTGATCTAAATGAAGAGATCTATATGGAGCAACCCGAAGGGTTTGTAGTACCGGGGCAAGAAAAAAAAGTTTGTTGGCTTGTAAAATCACTTTATGGATTAAAACAAGCACCTAAGCAATGGCATGAAAAATTTGATCATGCAATGCTTACTAATGGGTTTAAGATAAACGAATGTGACAAGTGCGTCTATGTTAAAAACACTGACCAAGGATATGTCATAGTTTGTCTTTATGTGGATGACATGCTTATGATTGGAAGCAGTCAAAGCATGATCAAATCAACTAAGCAAATATGTAGATGTTCTTGACCGAGCAATAATGGTTGAGTCGAACATCGAGGCACTAAAACAGACTGAAACACCAGCGACCGAGTGGCGTGGTAAGAGACGAGGCTTCAAGTTTAAGAAAGACCGAAACAATTCATTGAATAAAAAGCAAAATACAGGGTCAACAACCAGTTCTAGTCAGGGAAGTGGTTTCATACCGCCCTGTTCTGAATGTGGTAAGAAACATAAAAGGGTTTGCTATAAAATATCTGGTGCTTGTTACAGGTGTGGCAAGGTGGGCCACATGGTCAAAGATTGCCCTTCTTCTCCTCAGGGCAATAGTAAAGCTGCAGCCAGCGCCGCAGCATCAACTGTTGCACCAAAACCTAATCCCAAAGCTACTGGAAAAGAGCCTATGAGGCAAGGCGAGTGTTCGCACTCGTACCGGGAGTACAGAATACCGAGACCGTTGTGTCAGGTATACTCTCAATTGTACTCAAAATGCTTATTCTGATTGATTCGGGGTCTACACATTCATATGTATCGCATGCTTTTTCGCAAAAATTAAATAGACCACTGGAACCTATGAACTATTGTTAGCTGTATCTTCACCTTGGGGATCATGACTTGTGCTTATATGTACCCTGCATGTGAAATTATTGTTGGGGATGTTCATTTGTATATTGATTTACTGCCTCTGAATATTGATCACTTTGATGTGATATTGGGAATGGACTGGTTAACAAAATATCGTGCTATCATAGACTGTGTAACAAAACAAGTTGTTTTCCGTCCACCTGGACTGCCTGAATTTTTGTTTAACGGAGTTGGAGTAGTACCTCCTCCGTATCTGATTTCATCCATGAAAGCTTTTAACTGATTAAAAAGGGGTGTAAAGGGTATTTGTGTTGTGTATTGATTGTACCTACTGATGCTAAAACTGATGTGAACAGTATTCCTATAGTCAGAGAATTCCCAGATGTTTTTCTAGATGAGTTGCCAGGGGATTTGATTGATAGGGAGATTGAGTTCACCATTGATATGATTCCGGGTACACAGCCAGTATCTAAAGCTCCTTACAGAATGGCACCTACCGAACTGAAAGAATTGAAAATTCAGCTGCAGGAACTATTAGATAAGAAGTTCGTCAGGCCCAGTACTTCACCGTGGGGCGCTCCAGTTTTGTTTGTGAAAAAGAAAGACGGCTCACTGAGACTCTGCATTGACTACTGTGAACTGAACAAGGTAATAGTGAAAAACAAATATCCATTGCCTCGAATTGATGATTTGTTTGACCAGTTATAGGGTGCCCAGGTTTTCTCTAAAATTGATCTTAGATCTGGATATCACCAGTTGAAAGTCAAACCAGAGGACATTGAAAAGACTGCCTTTCGAATGAGGTACGGACATTACGAATTCCTTGTTATGCCTTTCGGAGTTACTAATGCACCTGCTGCATTTATGGACCTTATGAACAGAATTTTCAAACCATACCTTGATGAATTTGTAGTTGTTTTCATAGATGACATTTTGATTTATTCCAAAAGCACGGAAGAACATGAACATCATTTGAGAACTGCCTTACAGACCCTAAGAGAACAGAAACTATATGCTAAACTGACAAAATGTGAATTTTGGCTTGACAATGTTATGTTTTTGGGACATGTAATCAGCAAGGATGGAATTTCAGTTGATCTGCAGAAAATTGAAGCAGTAGTGAATTGGCCTAGACCGACAAATGTTACCGAAGTCCGAAGTTTTCTAGGCTTAGCCGGGTATTACAGAAGGTTTGTCAAAGACTTCTCCAAAATTGCCCTACCACTGACTCAATTGACTCAAAAGGGGGTATCATTTGACTGGACCGATCAGAGAGAATCAGCCTTTCAAGAGTTAAAGACTCGACTTGTGACTGCACCGATTCTTACCCTACCCTCAGGTACGGATGGTTATACTATATTTAGTGATGCTTCTTATAAGGGTTTGGGATGTGTTTTAATGCAGAATGGTAAAGTATTGCGTATGCTTCCCGAAACTGAGACCGCATGAAAAGAACTACCCGACCCATGATTTGGAACTTGCTGCAGTAGTGTTTGCTGAAAATCTGGCGTCACTACCTTTATGGGGCAACATGTGAGGTGTATACAGACCACAAGAGTTTGAAGTACTTCTTCACATAGAAAGAACTGAATATGAGGCAGCGGAGATGGTTAGAACTGATAAAGGATTATGATTTGCAAATTTTGTACCATCTGGGGAAAGCTAAAACCGTTGCCGATGCACTGAGTTGGAAATCAGTTGGAAATTTAGCCTGTTTACTCACCGGGCAGAAAGAATTGCTATATGACCTTGAAAAATTTGATGTTGAAATTGTTTTGCGTGAACAAGGTGGAACCTTAGCCACTATTTCTGCTCAACCGGCACTGATTGAGGAAATTAAAGAGAAGCGGCAACATGATGACTTTTTGAAAAAGATCATTGATGAACGAGAATCTAAACCGAGGCCGGATTTCAAATTTGAAACAATGTTGAAATTCCAGGAAGGTTTGTGTACCGAGTGATTCTGAACTGAAAAGAAGAATTCTGCAAGAGGGCCACAATTCAAAATTGTCTATCCATCCAGGAAATACGAAAATGTACCAAGACTTGAAACTGAATTTCTGGTGGCCGGGAATGAAGAAAGAGATTGCTGACTTTGTATCGAAATGTCTTCATTGCCAACAAGTTAAAGCTGAACATCAACGACCCGCAGGCTTACTGCAACCCTTACCGATACCGGAGTGGAAATGGGAACATATCACTATGGATTTTATTGTTGGTTTACCTCGCTCCAGTAAAGGTATGGACTCAATTTGGGTTATTGTTGATAGATTGACTAAATCTGCTCACTTCTTACCTGTCAAAACAATTTATAATGCGGACAAATTGGCTATACTCTATATTGATGAGATTGTTAGATTGCACGGAGTGCCTGTGTCCATTGTTTCTGACAGGGACTCGAAGTTTACATCGAGATTTTGGCAAAGCCTACAGACAGCATTGGGTACTGAACTAAGACTAAGTAGTGCATACCATCCTCAGACAGATGGCCAGTCAGAAAGAACCATCCAGACGCTGGAGGATTTACTGAGAATGTGTGTCCTTGATTTTCAGGGAAATTGGGAAAGCCACTTACCATTGGCTGAATTCGCCTACAACAACAGTTTTCATTCAAGCATTGGTATGGCGCCTTTCGAGGCTTTGTATGGCAGGAAATGTCTATCTCCAATTTGCTTGGCAGAAGTTGGAGATAGGCCTTTGCTTGGGCCCGAGATTGTACAAGAAACTACTGAAAAAATGAAACTGATTCAACAGAGACTGAAAACCGCACAGAGTCGGCAGAAAAGTTATACGGATGTCCGAAGGCGAGACAGAGAGTATGAAGTAGGTGATCATGTTTTTGTTAAAGTGACACCGATGAAAGGCCAGACTCGTTTGGGGTTAAAGACAAGCTAGCGCCGAGATATGTCGGACTGTACGAGATTATTGAAAAGATTAATCCGGTGGCGTATCAAGTGGTGCTTCCTCCTGAAATGAAGCATATGCATAACGTGTTCCATATTTCAATGTTGAGGGATTACCTCCGGGATCCCTTCCATGTGATTGAGCCTACCCGTGTAATGCTAAGTGATGACTACACTTATGAAGAACGGCCTATTCAGATTATAAACAGACGGATCAAGAAGTTAAGGAACAAAGAAATTCCGTTAGTGAAAGTTGATTGGCAAAACCATGGTGGCGTATATGCCACTTGGGAAAGGGAAGACGATATGATCAAGAGATATCCTGAACTGTTCCCTCTGGATCCAGTGTTCTTCCAAAATGAAGGTAATTCGAGTTTGGAGGACCAAACTCTTTGTAAGGAGGGGAGACTGTGACAACCCTCACCACTGATTAGTGCTGATCTATGATTAAGCATGTTAAGTGACTGATTGACTGAAATTCTGACTGATTGATTGAGTGTATTAGTTTAAACGCATTTATCTCTGTTTGACTATTAATTGATCTGTTCATGTTTTATGTTTTAAACTGCAAATTGAAGGCCTTATCGGCGGCCGAATCTGAAACTGATTAGTGTTTTGTGTTAATTAGAATTTATGTGATTTTATGGTAAATTTAGTTGAAATTGATTTGGTATGATTAAATTAGATTAAATAAGTTAAATTACATTAGTTGGCTTATTTTCTCTTTTGCCATTATGGGCCACTTCAAAACATCTTGAGCTTAATTCATATATGTTTGCACCTCTTTAGCCATTTTGAGACCAAAACCGTGGAGAGAGAGAGTGAGATAGGAGAATTGGTTTCAACAAGAGATTCTTGGAGAATTAGAAGAATTGAAGGAATTGCAAATTGAGCTTGTAGACTTGAATTCAAGACCTAGGTAGGAATCATCTTCTTGATTGTGAATTTAAGATTTCTTGCATGATTCATGGAGGAATAGGAGCTTAAGGTCAAGAATTAAATTAAATGTTGAATTGAGTAGAAATTCATGCATGCATGTACATTCTTGAGTTTTGAGGTTTTTCATGAAATCCTACATGCATGTCATTTTATTATGGTCCATGAATTCATCATGTTTTTGGAAGGATTGACTCATTTGTTCTTGTATTAGAAGCTTTGAAGTTGATTAAATTCATGCATGTTGCATGTACATCATGTTCTTGAATTTTGTTTGGAAATGGGTTCAATTGAACTACCTTTGGGCTTTGATTTTGCAAATTGATCTTTGAAACATGTCATATTATGAGTTTTAAAGTGTTTTCCAGAAAATTAGCCCAAAAGGATCGAATTTGATGCTTTAAATGTTGAGTTTCATGCTTGGAGACAAATCTGGAAATTCCAGATTTTGGATCCACGCTCGAGCGGGAACTCCACGCTCGAGCGTACACTCTGAGTTCATGCAGTCCGCTCGAGCGGGAAAGTAACGCTCGAGCGTGAAATGCGTGTATCCAGTACTTTGCATGTGTTTACAGTCCGCTCGAGCGGGGAATGCACGCTCGAGCGAGGACTTGTGTCTCACGCTCGAGCGGTCGAGCGCCCGTCGAGCGTGAATTTCATGCATCCAGTACTTTTGCAGTCCGCTCGAGCGAGGAAAGTCACGCTCGAGCGTAGCTCTTTTGTCTGCATGTCCGCTCGAGCGGAGAAAGCCACGCTCGAGCGGGACCCTGTTTCAGCAAAAATTTGAAAAGTGTTTTAAAGTGCATCTTTGCATCCTCATTCATCCTAGGCATTCCTAGGCCTAGTTTAAGGCATCTTAATGAGGATAATGCTATAGAACCACACCGAGTCAAGATAGGGACTAAGTTATTGTTTCCCAAACGTGCAACTTAGTGTGTGTTCATCTGTAACTGTGTAGGGTTGGCATCCGAGGACGCTCACTAGCCTATCTGTAGCCCAGAACTCTGTGAGTAACAATGTTGTAAAGATATATTCAATCATGAATATTTTCTGAATGACAACTGTACTGCTTTCTGAAATGATATTTCTTACTGAATGAATGTTTGTCCTATTTGCGAACTGTATTCGTGGCATCCATAGCAATTTACTGTTACTGTACTGTTACTGCTACTGTTACAGAGATCTCTGTCGGTTCCCATGTTGGAACCACTACTGTTTACTGATATGATGGCCATCAACTGACTGTTCGGTCTGTTAAGACCTACTGTACTGTTTTGCTATGGGATGTACCACATATGACTGCTATGACTGAATGACTGATATACTGTTATAACTGACTGTTTTAAATACTGAAAGGACATTCATTCTTAACCTCTTTACGCATATGTTATTCACTGGGCTTTAGCTCACTGTTTATATATATATATATAGGTGTCCAGGCACCGGACCGGAGCTAGGAGCGTCGGGTTAGCTCTTGTTTTGTCAAGCCAACCATTGTGCCTCACTGCGAGGTTCCAAGTGCTGCCAAGCCAAGGCTGCTTTGGGGTGTTTTAGATTCCCCCTTTCTGTTTCTATTTTGTATAGACTGTATGAGACTGGCACTGTACTGTTATGGTAGGGATTTGGTCCCTAACCTGAATGCTTGTATATGTATGTATGTACTGTTTTGGTTCTGAATGTGAATATGTATGAAAAGTCTTTTTTTTTTGCATACAGACTGTCACAGCTCATTGGACATCTTTTATTACTGTTTTGGCTTCTGCCAGTCCCTGTACTCTGTATTACTGTTATTACTGTTAAGCAGGCCTTCGGTAATCACGGATTACTGGCCGGTTACGGTGCTAAACCCATAGGGGCGGGTTTGTGTCGTGACAGGAAGGCGCTACTGTTTCTTGGAAATCCACGAAACAAACATGCATTGCGCGATCCACAATGGAATCCGAGTTCATTGCTTTAGACAAAGCAGGAGAAGAAACAAAATGGCTTCGTCACTTCTTAGAAGACATTCCAATGTGGCATAAACTTGTGCCAGCTATTTGCATTCATTGTGATAGTCAATCTGCAATAGGCAGGGCACAGAATCATATGTATAATGGTAAGTCATGACACATTCGTCGTCGACATAATATTGTAAGGCAATTGCTCTAAAATGGAATAATCTCAATAGATTATATAAAATCTAAAGAGAATATTATGGATCCATTAACAAAATGTTTGACAAAAAAGCAAGTGTATAGTTCATCGAAGGGGATGGGATTAAATCCTGTTATATAAGAGTCATCATAATGGTAACCCTACTTATATGATTGGAGATCCCAAGAACTAAGTTCAAAGGGACAACTAAGTTATGTGTGGCTCGCCAGAAATCACCAAGGGATTAAAATTCCCTACCTATTCCAATGGTGAGAGTGATATCTGCAACATGTGTTGTTTGCAGGGGTATAAGGATAAGCTTTGCTTTTAATGATTACTTATATCTTGATTAAGGCATAAAATCAAGACGAGTATAAAGAGATACTCACAATAAGAATCACCTACATGAGTGTCGAACTGGGGCCAGTTCTATGAGAATGAAGAGGCTAAATTCTCCAGAAACACTCATGAAAACCAGGAGCGTTCAAGGCTAAAATGAACACAACAGTGAGAACCACGATATGTTAGAAGATATTTTGTGTGAAATCTATTGTCTTGGCTTACACAAACGGCTAAACAATTCAAGGCATCGTGTCCATTGGTTAGCTAGTAAGTCCGATAGGTTATCACTAGGGAAGGTTCAAGGCCGAAAACTACCTATCCTGATGCAAAATATTTTCGATTTATACTCTTTCAACAATTTCTGCATATTGTTGCATTTCCGTTGTCATCAAATTCCATTCATGTGGGGGATTGTTAGAAATGGTTGGAAAATTCTAGGTAAAAACAGAATTTTTTCCTAACTTTGGTCTATTATTTAGGTGGGACCTGTACGCCGAATTTAGCGAGTCAAAGTGGTAATGCGTTTTATGCCGCGTTGTGAATCACGTGGTATATTTGGTTGCTCAAAACCATTATCGGTTGAATGGGAAATTGAAGCCGAGGTGTGCTCCATGGAAATGGAGTTTTGGTGGAAAATCCTTAAAGGTTTGAAAAATGACTTGTCCCATATTGATTTGGTGGGAAGTTTTGAGTGGGTTTATAAGGCATGGGATTGGAACTTAGGGTGTGCCCCAAGGGGTACCCAAGTTTTATAGAGATGGAGGTTATGGGCAAAATGGGCTAGACCCATTGGACCCAAAAATACCATACGCGTACACCGCCGTCCGTCCGTCCGGTCGGTCGGGCGGGCTGGGTTGGGCCTGGGCGCGGGTGCGTGGTGTGAGGTTGGGTTGGGCTTGTCCGGCCCAATACTAATCTTTTTGGACAAAAAATCTTTTGAATTTAAATTTTATTTTTTGAAATAAATTTGTCCAAGAATTCATTCCGAATTTCTGTCCAGATTAATTTCAAATTTTTGAATTCGAAATTATTACACCTCTTCAGAAATATTGTACAGTTTCGGATTTGTCTAAACCGAATCTGTTCAGATTTCAAATCACCAAAACAGGTTTTTGAATTGTTTGAAATTCAAAACCAAACAGTGCCTACAGATTTTGTATCTGTTTAATTTAAATTGAATAGGTATTATACCTGTTTAATTCAAAACTCGCAGCCACCAAGCCACCACTTCATCTCTATAAATAGACTAGTCCCTCAATTGGATCATTATACTAATATTTTCGTCCCTAATAATTATGCTATTATTCTCTTCATATTGCTGCATTAGTTTTCAGTGAGAAAGAGTATATACACTTTGTGTGTTCGTTGTACGAATAAATTGTAGTGCTGCATTTATTCGTAGATTGATCATTTTATCCTGGGAGATAGACGTCCGTATTCTGAAAGCACTGTGGAGAGGACGAATCTGTCTTAAGGACATAGTGTCGAACATTGGAGTTGATTAGAATATTATTCAAGGAATTAATCAAGTAAGTTAATTATTTATTTTCTATTTTATTTATTTATTTAAATCAGATTTTGATTTTGTTTTTGTAACAAAATAAAAATCTATTTTTATTTATTTTGTTTTATCTTCCTTGTTTGATTTTTGTAATCAAACAAATTCTCTCATTTTCTTTAGTTCTTATATATTTTGTTTGTTGTTAAGTACACAATAAAATTTATTTTTCAAATACAGTAAAGATTGTCTTATAGGTAAGCCATTCAAAGTGTGCAAGACTAGATCCTCGTCATCCAAAGGAGATAGGGCAAGAGCTAATTGATTTGCAATATCATGAATCTCTTGGAGATACTGTTCCACACTCTTTGATCCCTTGTGTAACAACCCTCGTACTGATTACCGAATAACCACTGAATTATATACTGATTACTGCTAAACTGAACTGATAATGACTGATAATTGAATTAACTGAAGTACTGAATAAACCGATTGAAATCGAAACTGAAATTGAATAAGTTTATTTGTTGTATTGCATATTGCACCTGTTCGATTTATCGATTATCTGTTTGTGTTTATGTGTTTAAACTGCTAATTGAAGGCCTTATCGGCGGCCGAATTAGAAACCGTTTAGTGTTCCATGATCAGTAGAATTTATCTGATTTTATGGTATATTTATTTAAAATGTAATTAGGAATGATTGAATTAGATTAATTTAAGCCAATTGGAGAGTTTGACTTAATTACCAAATTGCCATGTGAGTGGCCTCTTTGTTTATTATCATTGGAGGGCCTTATTACACTTAACAAACAATTGCTCAGCCCCTATTCTTGCATTCCAACCGACCAAACTTAGAGAGAGTGAAGGAGAAGAGAGATTTTAGCTCATTTGTGGAACTTGCTTGGAGATTGCTTAGAAATTGAAGTATAATTGGCATAATCTAGCTTCCTTACCTTGAAATTGAGACTTAGGTAAGTGACTTCATCTCCATCTTCTGTCTTTGAGCCTCATTTTGCATGGTCCATGCCCAATTAGAGAGCTAGGTCATGATTTAGTTCATAAATGTTGAATTGGAACTCCATTGATGCATGCATGGCCATTTTAGTGATTTTTGAAGTTGAATTCATGATGGATTGTACATGCATGCTCATGTTTCTATCAAAGTCTATGTTTTCATTTTGTTTTCCAACTATTGAGCTCATTAGAGCAAGATTTGAACCTTGGATTTGGTTAAAAGTTCATGCATTGCATGTTTGGAGATTGTTCTTGAAATGGGTTTGAAACATGGCTTTAATTGACCAACTCTTGGCCCTTGCATGTGTAAATTGGCTTTTGAAACTTGTTGTATATTGAATGTGGATGTATTTTCCAGAATTTGGGCCTAAGAGGTTGAGAATCGAATTGTGAATGCTTGGTTTGAGCTTGGAAGGAAAATCTGGAAATTCCAGATTTGGCTTCTTCGCTCGAGCGAAGGATTCCTCGCTCGAGCGAGCACCTTTATTCAGGGGTCCGCTCGAGCGAGCATCGAGCGTGGTATCGCGCGTAAAAATCGAGCAACCAGTACTTTTACTGTTCATCAGACCGCTCGAGCGAAGGATTGTTCGCTCGAGCGAAGCCTTTGATTTTTGAAGCTCACTCGAGCGAAGGAAGGCTCGCTCGAGCGAGGCGCCTATTTTCAGCAACTTTTGAAAAATGCCTTCCAACTGTATTTTTGCATCCTCATCTCATCCTAGGCACTCTTAGGCCTAGTTTAAGACATCTTAATGAGGATTTAGACATAGAACCACACCGAGGAAATTTAGGGATTTAATTATCATCCTTCCCGACTGTGAAACTTAGTGTGTGTTCTATTTGTTAACTGTTTAGGGTTGGCTCTCGGGGACGCGCTCTAGCTACTACTAGCCCAATCTCTGTGAGTAACAATTGTGTAAAGATATGTTCAAAATGACTATCTTTTGAATACTGAACTGAACTGTTTACTGAATTGGAATTATTTACTGAATGAATGTATGTCCTTTATTTCTGAACTGTACTGTGGCATCCTTAGCACTACTGTTACTGACTGTTACTGTTACAGAGATCTCTGTCGGTTCCCTTGTGGAACCATACTGTTTACTGAATGACTGGCCATCATTACTGTTCGGTCTTTTTGACCTACTGTTACTGTTATGCTAATGGATGTACCACATATGATTGTTTATTGTACTGAACGACTGTAATACTGATTGAAATGAACTGTTTTCATTACTGTAAGGACATTCATTCTAAACCTCTTTACGCTTATGTTATTCACTGGGCTTTAGCTCACTATTTATATATATATGTAGGTTCTCAGCAGCCAGACCAGAGCTAGGAGCGTGGGTTGGTCCCCAGTTTTGTCAAGCCAGCCTATGTACCTCACCGTGAGGTTCCAAGCCTGTTATGCTAAGGCTTAGGGGTGTTTTAGTACTTCCCCTTTTTGTACTGCCTCACTGTTTTGTATTGACTGAACGGATTGTATAGACTGAATGTTTACTGTACTGCTATCGAGGGATTAGGTCCCCGTACTGAATGTTGTATATGATTGTACCGACCGTACTGTTTTGAACTGTATGAATGCATGAAAAATGTTTTTGGTATACAGATTTCCACAGCTCAATGGACACTAGTTATTTACTGTATTGGCTTCCGCCAGGCCCTGTACTCTGTTTTAACTGTATTACTGTTCAGCAGGCCTTCGGTAATCTCGGATTACTGGCCAGTTACGGTGCTAAACCCATAGGGCCGGGTTTGGGTCGTGACACCTTGGTAACTTGAATCAATTTCATCTTTAGTTGATGAATGTGAGAACGTGTGTAGCCTGACTTTTCGTGCCCCCTTTCGAAAGACGAATAGCCCTATAGTTCGGACTCTACATGTGGTTCTGAGTATGTATTAGTTGCATTTAGGCCATCTTTATTTTATGTATTGCATGTAAGACGCTAAAAGTGGATGACCGGGTAAGTCCTCTTAATCTTCATAGCATGTGTGCAACCTCCTTGCATTGTCTTTCAATAATCCAAGTCTATATGCTCTTTATATGTAAAATTGTTTGTTTTGAATGTTCTTGTGAGTATTGTTTATCTTATATTGGGTTTGTGGCCATGGATTGACTGGGTCCATTCCTCAGGTTTGTTGCATTATATTCTAGACACTATTCACGGGTTATGTTATGTCAATAAGGCAAGCATCAGATTATGCTATTAGTATTGTTTGATCATTCCCTTGTGGAATGAGAGTATATTGATAGTAATAACTGATGTACCATTTTGTGACCAAACTTACCTTTTGCATATAGAGAGCATTAGCACCTTCCAAACTAGGGCATGATACCCTCCTTTCTAGGATTGTATTATTGCTCTTTTGAATAATTTAGTGAATCCTAGATCTCATTTCTTAATTAGGACAGGGCAACCCTAACCCCCAATAGGCATGAATGCAAATTATGTGCTTATGTGATATTTTGGAAATGATTTGATTTGATTCTAGGGATCAACAATCAGAAAGATAGTGATTTCATTCCCAAAATCTGGGGAGTCTGATATGGAAGTGATTTGATTATGTGGCAATCCGAGTTATTTGGTGCAATGATCCAATTACAAAGATTTGGGTGTTCAATTTAGGCAATGATTCATGTTTCGATCATGATTTGAGTAATCAGTAGTAAATTAGGGGGGTGGTTTCCTAATTTTAAAGAATTTGAGTTTGAATTTGGGTTCTTACCTTAGTGATCCAAAAAAAAAAAAAAAAAAAGAATGATTGCCTTTTTAAAATTTAAATCCCCAAGAAAACATGTGATTAAAGAATAACTTCTAAAAAAAAGAAATCTTCCAACTTAAGTAGAGCCTTAGAGATTATGGAAGATGTTTGATTGAATAAGAATTTTTAAGTCACTGACCTTAGGGGGAATTTCAACTTTTATGAAAAATGGTAAATAAAGAAGTGCTGACTAAATCTTTTATTTTGAATAAAATTCCAAATCCCCTAAAGATATTTGACTAAGGAGACAATTGTTTGATTAGATACTTGGAATAAAATCCAAAGCTCCTTGGGAGGAAAGAATTTTGAAAGAAAACCCGAGTAAAATTTTAGATATTCTGAAAAGTTTTTGATCAGACAGAAATTTTAAGGTTTTTGACTTTAGAGAGAATTTAATTTTATGGAAAAGTGTTGATAAGGAGGTAATGACCGAGTCTTTCACTTTGAAACAAAATTTTAAATTTCCTTAGAAGACATTTGACTATAAGGTAAGTGTTTGATTGATTTCTTGGAATAAGATCTTAAATTCCTTGGAAATTTTTTGAAAATGAAATTTGAGTAGAGTTCAGAAATTATGGAAAGTTCTTTTCATCAAGTAAAAATCTTTGGGCCACTGACTTTGAAGGAACCTTAATTTTATGGAGAAATGCTAGACAAGGAAGTGATGACCAAGTCTCTCATTTTGAATAAAATTTTGGTTCCTCTATAAGATATTTGGCAAAAGGATGATTGTTTGATTGATTCCTTGGAATAAAATCCAAACTCCTCAAAACTTTTGAAAAAGCGGATAGGAAAACATTGAAATTTTAAATAAAAAAAGGGACTTTATTTTGAAAAAGGATTTTGAAAAAAATAGAAGTTGAAATTTGATCATGCACTTTTGAAAATAAATTGGGGCACATTTCGGGAAACAACAACTAATGGAAAGACAATTGTTTAGATCGATCACTCTGGTAGGAATCCTTAAAATTCCTCAAAATTCCCTTGGTTGGGCATCTATTACCTAATGGGTGATGATGATGACTTCGAGATCCAATGGTAAGTTGTAGACCGCCCGAGAACTCCCGCTCCGCGTGCGAGGGCGCGAATTGTTTGTTCTTTAGCTACTACAGTTCGGACTCGTGTCACGGTTCTGAATCTAATCTCACAAAGTGCGATGTGAGACCGATAAATCACCAAAGAGTCCAAATTCGGCAAATCGTTTTGGAAAATCGATTTTAATAAAGAAGTGCCAAACATGGATTGCTTTGCCAGATACAGAGTCGCCACCTAAATGTTTTATTTTTGGGAAATTTAGGAAACCCTGACTCGTGCCTAAGGCCACGTGTCCGTCATCATCAAAGTTGCCTCGGCTTGGGAACTTGGGTACGAGAGGGGAAGGTCATGCAATGAGCACCCCCGCTTGCCCGATCAAAGATCGGCCTTTACTAACATGATATATTGTTTTTGAAAACACATGTGTTCTTATTCCGGTTATTAACCTAGAATTACTATGTGATGCGCACAACATACAAGTATAGACTAGATCGCCTAAGTTGGAACAAAACATCTCATGTTATTTTGTTTGAAAACGTTTAGAGGTGCTACTTGCAAGTAGGCTAAATTGAGGATTTTGCCACCCTCAAGTGGTCTTAGAAAACATGATTTTGCCACTCTCAAGTGGGCTTAAAACACACATTTTGATGAATTGTTCCAATTTAAGCAATCCAACCTTCACCCACAGGCATTCAAGCAGTTAATCACTTAAGCAGTTAGCCTCATGGCAAGCATGCTATACATGGCAACATATACATCTCATGCAGTATGCTAAAGCGTAAACACTCATAGTGTACTCCGAGCCAAAACAGAGAACTAGTTAGAAATCATGCATGATCCTAGTTCATGTTAAGATGGCTAATGCAACACATGCAAAAATGCAACTAAGATAGGCTCGGCTATCCTAAGATGTCATGTGAATGCAACTTGATAACATGCTGTTGGACACGTATTCAAGTAAATGTATTGACATACAATGCAGTTAGTATGATGCGCCGAGCCCGGTGCATGCAAAACAGATTTATGGATGCACGCATGCGAAGCATAAGTATGCTAATTGAAACATGCTCTAAACTAACCATCAAAAGCTGGTAAATAAAAGAGAGAAAGAAATGGAGGTGGGAAGACATGCATCGCACACACGTACGCTTATTACAACAGTTGTGCCCTCTCGCAGGAGGGTCCGAATAATGAGCTAACTAGCTAATCTAAGCTAATTAAACTAATTATTACAAAACAAGCTAATTAACTAACACGTTAACTAACTAGTTATTACAACACAAATTGAATAGTTAAGCGCACTAACTAATTAAGTACAAAAAAACAAAGCATTAACTAGCTAAGCAAATCAGCTAAGTAAAGCAAATAGAAGAGATGTCCTCGGAGGGAGGAGAGTGTATGCATGCTCGATCGCCTCGTTCGGAAATCCACCGCGATGCCCCAACTTGCCTCTGTTTTCAATTATTCTCAGAACCTTGCACCAAGCTCCAGATAGCTTCTAACTCACCTTGGGGACCCTCAAGAGGGTGGCCGACCAGTTGTTGGTGTGGGAGACCACCTGTAAACCACTTACCATTGCTGCAGACTAGAAAAAGTGGTCGGCCAGCCACTTTTACTGGTCTGCCGATCACTTTTTGCTGCACTCTTCCAGTTTGCTGCAACAGAGAACAAGAAGGGGCATGGCAATGCATTTGCAAGCTATGTGTGCACAACCACTCTCCCTATCATTTCATGATCTCAAGAGAGTGCGGTTCTCGACTCTCAGGCCACCAATCGCGCATCTCGATGCATGATGGCCAAAGAGGCAAGATTGCACGAATCAATGTAAATGAATGCACACATAACACATAAATGCCTTAACCTCTATCATGCTTGATCAAGAGGGTCGGCGACTGAGAAATGAGACACGTTTCATCACTTCAAGTATGAAACGTCCCTCGTTTCTCGTGTTTGGACTAATACCTAATCCAAACACATGCAATGCAACATGAGCAACCTATCAACGCTAATGACATGCATACACAATGCAAGGCAACATAAGCATGCAAACAACATGTAAACAAACATGCTCAATGGACTTAAACCGAATATGGATGGACCTCAGTCATGCTAAAACAGTGGCCATAATGATGAAATGATGGAATGAAATGCAAAACAAAGCATGCACATGCATTGGTCCATGAACTAGGCCTAAGAACACAACTCTCAAAAGTGCTCAAGGAGTGACAAATGTGGAAGTGTAACAACACTATAAGCACTGAAATTAGGTATGAAATGATGCCAAATCATTCAAACAATACAAGCATAGCATGCAAGGGTCCTTAAAGCATTAAAGCTAGCAAAGAGGACTATACAAGGGACATGCAATACATGACACAAATGCATGAACCAACCATGGACAGAGCTCAAATAGGTGAAAACAAAGACCAAAACATGCTGAGATGGGGGCTCAAATGCCTAGGCATGCATGCATACACACTAGGCCACAAACAAGGCGACAATGCACAACCCTTAGAGGCACTCAAAGGGTGGAAGAAATGGGAACATGGCAATGCTATATGCTCTGAAATGCCATGTTAAATGATACCAAATCATGTACATGTCACAAATGAAGCATGCTATGGTACTCAAAGCTTGAAGCTAGCATATGTACTTGCAGCACAGCTATGCAATACATGAAGCATATGGCAAATACAACCCAAAACAATCCTAGAGCATGTCAAAATGATGCTAAAACATGTATGGAAGGAAGCCAAAATAAGCTAGCATGGTGATCATAAAGCATGAAACATTCAAGGCCAAAAGGGAGAATTACACTGCACCTACTAAGACCAAGCATGAGATGGCTTCGCCAACAAAAATCGGAGTTATATCATGGCAAAATAACCCTAAAAACATACTGAAATGATAGCTCGCAAGTTTAGGCATGAAGGCATACACAATGACTCATGTTTAGGGCATAAAGGACCAACTCTTCAAAGCATTGAAAAAGTGACAAATGCAAGTGTATGACCACACTACATGTACTGAAATCACATTTCAAATGATGCCAAATCATGAAAATAGTCCAAGTAATGCATGCTAATGGACTCAATACACAAAGCTAGTGAGCAAGATTGAACCATGGCTATACAAAGCAATGCATGCATGACCAAAACAACACAAATCAGAGCTTAAGCATGCTAAAACATGGACAAAAGTTTCTTAGAGTTGAGCCAAAAACATGCTAGAATGATGATCAAAAGCATGATACACATTAGACTAGTGAATGGAAATGCACTACAAGTGCATGGAGCATGCATGGGGCTATCAAACCAAACCTTAACAGAGGTATATCATGGCAAAACAACACCAAGAACATGCTGAGATGGACTCAAAACATGCTAGAAAGACATGCTACTTTATGAAGCACACAAAGCTAGTTTGTAACATTTACACTACAAGTGTATAAGGCATGCGTGAGGTGACAAAACCAAATCAAAACAGTGGTATGCCATGTCAAAATAACCCCAAATATATGCTAAGATGGAGCCAACACAAGCTTAACAAACATGCTCAAACATGAGGCAACTGAAGCAAGCATCTAAGATACAAGGAGAGGGGATGACCCTCTCCTATTTGGGACCTCAAAACACCATTTCCACCATTGAAATTCCTCTAAGTTTTAGTGGTGAGAAGGCCAAAAGGAGGTGGTCCCAATAGCTTAAAAGGAAAGCACAAAACAAGGCCAAACAAGGCACAAGAGGGGGTGGACCACCCTCAACACAAAAGAGACCTTAAACAAACATTACAAGCATGCAAAATCAGCACTTTTTGCAGTAGAAAGTTAGGCCTAAAACAACATGCAAGTAGGGCCAAAAGCTTAAACAAAACAAGGGGATTAAGAGGTTAGAAGCTCACCCTTGTAGAACCACTTTAGAGCAACAACTCCAGCAGCTATTTTGGATCAAAACCAGTCCAAAAACTCCAAAACCAACCTCAAGGTACCTCAGCAACAAAATGGTGGTGTTTGAGTGTGTGTTTGTGTGCAATAGTATGATGAAAATGCACTTTCAAGCATAAAAATGAAGAGAAGATGCAGGATAGATACAAAGATGTATGTATAATTCTCAGCCCTTTTTTTTTTCTGAACCTGGAGAAGGGAGGGAGGGCCTCCCTTTTATAGAAAATCAAGCAAGAAGCTTGTTGAACACACTTGAGGCTCTAAGCCATCCGTATGGAGGATGACTTCTGTGCCTTCCAGCTGTCACAGCTGGCAAGAAAATATCTCCAAAAAGGTGATGGAAAGTTGTAGTAGTCGGCCGACCACCACAAGTGAAATAAAGTGGTCGGCCATGGGGGGAGGTGGTCTGCACACTGAAAGAAAGCCAATGGTGTGGTGGCCGACCACTTTTGATGGTCCAAAGACCAAGAAGACTAGTTGGCCGACCAGAAAACTGGCTGGTGGGAAGAAAAGTGGTCTCCAAGGGGGAGAACTGGTCTCCCACCCTTATTCCACCCTCCAAGCAAGGAAAACAAGATTTGTGCCAAAAACAAACCAAAAAGGATGCAAGGCGAAAGTCTGCGAGTCAAGGCGCGCAGCCGGGAGACTCAAAAACTAGTCTACGGGCACCAAAAACGGTCTACGAGGGAAAAGTGGTCTCCTAGACCTCAGTGTCCCCCTAGACCAAGGCAACGAGGCATGGTTCAAAAACCAAGGCAAACGGAGAACGTTAAGCGGTCCCGAGACAAGGCGCGCGGCCGAAGGCTCCGAAAACCGGAAACTAGTCTTCAAAAGGGAAAAATGGTCTACGACCACAAAAAGTGGTCTCCCAGACCTCTCTCTCTCTCCCTCCAGGGAAGGTCAACAGGGCTTGGTCCACAAACCGAGCCAAAACACAAAGAGTTTAGAGGCCCAGAGACAAGGCACTTAGCCGAAAACTCCGGAAACTCGAATGAGCACAACATGCACTATCACCGAGGGCTCAATCGATGACGTCTGAGTCTTAAGGTCAGTCAAAAATGGGGTGTCTACATAAGTGTTAAACAAAATTGAGTAGGTCCATTCACCTATCCTCAGGTTGTTTATTTTGGAAAGAGAAAAGTTAGAGGTATGAGTGATATCTCATCCCCTTTTATATTAAATGATTAGCATAATTACAAGAGCACCCTAAGGCAATAAAGATACTAAATATACATAAGGATGAAATAGGAAATAGTTCTAATACATTCTAACACCCCCTCAAGCTGGTGCAAAGATATCTCTCATGCCCAGCTTGTTGAGAATGTCACGAAATAATTTATTCCCTAATCCTTTGGTGAGAACATTAACCAGTTGGTTCCCAGACCTCATGAATGGTGTATATAGTGTCTCTAGTGAGCTTTTCCTTGATAAAATGCCTATCAATCTCCAGATGTTTGGTTCTATCATACTGAACCGAATTGTGAGCGATATTGATGGCTGCCTTGTTGTCACAGTATAGCCTCATCAAATCTGTCTGATCAATCCCCAAATCCCTAAAAAATAATCTAATTCATAATAGCTCACACACCCATTGAGCCATAGCTCTGAATTCAACCTCTGCACTAGACAGCGCAACTATATTCTGTTTCTTGCTTCTCTAAGTAACTAGATTTCCTCCAACAAAGGTACAATAGCCAGAGGTTGACCGTCTATCAGTGACTGATCCAGCCCAATCAGCATCTGTATATGCCTCCACACTAAGATGACCATGTCTGGAGAAATAGAGACCCTTTCCCGGAGAAGACTTCAAATACCTTAGAATCCACATAACTGCCTCTAAGTGAATTACATGTAGAGCATGCATAAACTAACTAACCATTCTCACAGCAATAGCAATGTTAGGGCGCAAATGAGATAAGTAAATAAGCTTGTTAACTAGCCTCTGGTACCTCCCCTTGTCTACAAGCTCGCCTCCTTGATCCTCACTAAGCTTCAGTCCAGGCTCTAGTGATGTATCACAAGCTTTACTGCCAAGCAGTCCAATTTCTTTTAGTAAATCAAGCACATACTTTTTTTGACATATGAAGATTCCATCTTTGGACTGAGCAACCTCAATACCTAGAAAGTACTTCAAGCTGCCCAAGTCTTTAATTTCAAACTCATTAGCCAAATACTTCTTTAACCGAGGAACCTCCTCAACATCATCCCCTATGAGTACAATATCATCTACATAGACAAAAAGAGTTGTTGTCTTACCATGTGAGTGTTTCACAAACAAAGTATGATCAGCTTGACTCTGTTTGAAACCATATCGCAGCATGGCCTAAGTAAGTCTCTCAAACCAAGCTTGTTTAAGTCCATAAAGTGACTTGTGTAGTCGGCACACTTTCCCTTCGGTTTTAACATCCTCAAAGCCTGGGGGAATGTCCATGTATACTTCTTCTTCCAAATCACCATGGAGGAAAGTATTCTTCACATCAAATTAATGGAGAGGCCAGTTGAGATTGGAGGCAAGGGAGAGAAGGACTCTAACAGAGTTCATCTTAGCAACATGTGCAAATGTCTCCTGGTAGCCTACTCCATAAGTCTACATAAAGCCCTTGGCCACCAATCTTGCCTTGTAACGTTCAATTGAACTATCGGCTTTGTGCTTCACAATGTACACCCACTTACATCCAACAGGTCATTTGCCCTTAGGTAACTCAACCAATTCCCAAGTGCCATTTTTAGCAAGACCTCTCATCTCCTCCATCATGGCATGCTTCCACTCAGGAGTAGAAAGAGCATCCTGAAAATTAGAAAGAAGACTCACAGAAGAAATTTTAGATAGGAAAGCTTTATGAGAAGAAGACAGATTAGTGTAGGAGACAAAATGAGAAATAGGATGTTGAGTATAAGACCTAACCCCTTTCCTATTAGCAATGGGAACATCTAAATTAGAAAGAATAGGGTTACCTGAAGTTTCATCAGTAGAAGAGGATTTTGGACACTCATCAGAAGGAGAAGATAACAGTGGAGAATCCGAATTGGTCTCTTGTACCCAAGTAACTTGTTTTTATCCTTGTCCCTGACACAAACTTTGCCATCTTTCACTGTGGATGCAGATTCAGACTCAACAATCTTAGTAGCTGGGTCACCCTTAACATCCTGCTCAATCCTTGATAGTAGTGATACAGGAATTGCTTCACACCAAGGCTCCCCCTGAAGGGATGACTGGGACACTAGTGAGGACAAGAAGTAGGACTGAGACTCAAAGAAAGACACATCCATAGAGACAAACCATTTCCGAGAGGGTGGATGATAACACTTGTAGCCTTTTGGGTGGTAGAGTAACCTAGGAAGACACACTGAAGAGACCGAGGATCCAACTTACCACGGGTAGGAGAATGGTTATGAACAAAGCACACACACCCAAAAGTTTTGGGAGGAATGGAGAAACTAGAAGAGTGAGACCCTAACAAAACTTGAAGAGGAGTATGTTTGTTGAGAACTTGGGTAGGCAGATGATTGATGAGGAAGGCTGCAGTGAGAACAACTTCCCCCAAATATGATTGAGAAACATGCATTTCAAAGGACAAACAACTTGTAGTGTCAAGAAGATGACGGTTTTTACGCTCTACAACACCATTCTGTTGAGGGGTATTGGTACAAAAAGTTTGGTAAATAATACCATGAGTGGAAAAATAGCTGGCAAGGCCAGAGTCAATGTATTCCCCCTATTCTCCTCAAATTATCAGAACGTAGAATTTTGACAACTGCCCCAAACTGAGTGCAAATCATTTCATGAAAATTTTGAAACACAGAAAAAATCTCACATTTGTCCTTCATAAGATATACCCAGGTGGCCCTAGAACAATCAACAATAAAGGTAACAAACCATCTTTGACCTTTTAAAGACGCAAAACGAGAGGGACCCCATACATCAGAATGAATCAATGAAAAAGGAACTAAACTTAGTGAAACTCAGAAACATTATTGTTCAAAAAAACTCAAGGAAAAAGATGCTAAAGTAATAAAAAAGATGGATGCCCAAGACGACGGTGCCACAACCATAGGTCTTCTTTGGTAGATTGTAACTGAATGGATGAATGAGCCAGCTTGTCTGCATGATCCAGGATATAGAGACCATTCTCGTTTCTACCATTGCCAATCATCTTCCTCATGATAAGGTCCTGAAACAGACAATGATCAGGAAAAAAGTTCACATTACAATTTAAGTCCCGAGTAATACAATTCAAAGATAAAAGATTAACACTAAAATTGGGAACGTGTAGGACAAAAGACAAAGGAAGGGAAGCAGTGATATGAATTAAACCTTTCCCAGACACAGAAGAAATGGTACCATCAGCAATTTGAATTTTATCCTGTCCTGAAAAAAGGAGTATATGCTGAGAACAAATTAGAAGACCCAAACATATAGTCTGAAGCACCAGAATCAATAATCGAAGGCAATGTGTGATGAGATAGGAAAGCACTTATAGAAGAAGCTAAGTTACCTAAATAGCAAAGTTACCTGAAGGAGAACTAGATGTCCGACGGTCTAGCAAGTGGTGAAAAACAACCTCCAATTCAGAAGTAGAAAAACCAGAGTGTAGCTCGGCTTTTCGCGCTCCCTTTTGGAAGAATGAAATAGCCCTTACAGTTCGGACTCCACTTGTGTGTGTTGGTTCTGATTCTGATTTCACAAGTGCAATGTGAAACAGTGGAAATACAAAAAGAGTCCAAATCCGGTAAATTCTTTTGGAAAATCGATGTTTGAATCAAATGCCAAAAATGGACTGCTTTACCAGATATCAGAGTCGCCACCTAAATATTTATTTTGGGAAATTTAGGAAACCCATGACTCGTGCCAAAGGCCATTAGTCCGTCGTTACCAAAGTGTCTTGGTTCTGGAACTTAAGTATGAGAGGGGAAGGTCAATAATTGAACACCCCACTCACCCGATCAAAGATCGGCCTCTACTAATCATGATGTGATTTTTATGTACAATATATGTTCTTATTCTGATTATTTAATAAATCCTAAAATTTATTATGTGAAGCATACAAGGTATAGACTAGTTTGCTCAAATTGGAACAATTCAATTTCATGTTTGTTTCTCGAAAAGGGTTTGAATTTGCCACCTCAGGTGGGCTTAATTTGCCACTTAACAAAGTGGGCTTAAAACATATATTCGTTGAATCATTCCAATTTAAGCAACAAGCCTTCATCCACAGGCATTCAAACAATTTATCATTTAAGCAATTAGCCTCATGGTAGGATGCTAAATATAATAAAAAAATTATGTACAAGCGGGATGCTAAAGCATAACAACTCACATATTTACCGACGTCCCGCGAACAAGTTACAAAACAAAGTTAGAAAATATGCATGATTCCTAACTATACAATGTGACAAATGTAACACATGTGATATGCAATTACTAGGCTCGGCTGCTAATATGACATATGAAATTATTTGATTGTATGCGGTCTAAGCATGTATTCAAAGAAGTATTTAAACGACAATGCGAATTAGAATGATGCGCCGAGCCTTGGTGCATGCAATACAAGTGGATGCAAACATGAGTATGCTAAATTAGACATGATGTCCCTAATCTAACCATCATAAGCTGGTAAATAAAAGGGAGAAAGACGTGGGGTTGGATGACATACACATTATTACAAATTTGTCTACCCTCGCGTAGGAGGGTCTGAATGTCCAAATGTCCGAATAAATAATTATTACAAAACCGAATGAATAATAAATGAAAGGGGCTGTCTAATTTATTACAAGAATTGATGTAAGGCAAGCCTTGACACAATAAATTCGGTATAACGTCCGACCGAATTCAATTAATCATATTGGTTCTTTATGTCGATTGTAATCCAATTTTATTAGCCTTTTTATTACCTTTCCATTTATTTATCTTTTCTCCTGTTTGTGCAAAAGTGACTAAGTCCAAAATGCAATAAAGAGAAACAAGCATCAACTTAACCCGAGAAAATTTTCTTCGGGGGAAATTACAAAGGAAGAGTCAAACTTATTTACAAGCGATAAGGGATTCCAAGTCAAACTCAAGATGTGCAACAAGGACTAGTCAAACTCAAAAGAGTGATAATGACTTAGAAAAACCCAAACTTGAGTGATAATGACTTGAAATCCAAACTTGATAATAAGTGATAATGACATTTTCCTTGGTGATTTCCAAGGGTCAATTAGTCCCTTAAAAGTAAACACACTGATGAATAAAGAGAAATGAAAAATAAAAAGATTGTGCTTTAGTATAAGAACATGTATACATTTGGGGTAGTGAACCTCCAAAGAATTTAAACCGTTAAGTATAGAACGTTTTATGCTTTTGGTGGTAAATCCCCTAAGAGATTAAATCAGTAAGCATAGAACGTTGTATACTTGTGGTAATGAACCTCTTAAGCATAAAACGTTTTATGCCGTTGATAATGAATCTCCAAAGAGATTAAACCATTAAGCATAGAGCGTTTTATACTTTTGATAATAAACCTCCGAAGAGATTAAACCATTAAGTATGGAAGAGTTCCTTTCTTATACTTGAATCACAATCTTAATTTTTCACAGCTTTTTAATCAAAATAAGCAAAGAATGGAGGGAGGTTGCAGAGATGATTATGCGAAATTGATTAATTGGTTAGTACAAACAAACTTGATATTTAAAACATAAATCATTGAAATAAATTAAACAGCCCCCTAAATAGCATATAATAGTGCTGAAATTAAGCTATAGAAAGCGAGCAAAATTAATAGCCGGAGGTACTATTCACCGCTGGAGTTACTATTCATCGTCGGGGTTACAATTCATTGCCGGAGGTTAATTATTTAAAATAATAAATTACAACAGTTTATATACAATATTTAATCCGGTGGGGTAGATTATTTAAAGTAATAAATTACAACAGTTTATATACAATATTTAAATTACAGCAGATATGTGGGTGGTGCAACCATCATATTAAAGCGATAAAAAAAACAGTTATGAAAAGAAGTAAATGAAGTATTTAAACAAATTATATCACATTTTTAAATTAAATGAAAATTTGCGAAAACTCACCTTTTGGGGAAATGATGAATTTTCTGAGTCACAAACTTTCTTTTGATTACTGTCAAATCTGTGGAATGTGTTCTCAATTCTCAGTCCAAAATTTGGAATTACAACTTTAGTGGTTGTTTTTTGAATGGTATATTGATGAAATGAAAATAAAAATATCAAAGAAAATATTTTATTTTCCCTCCTCTCTTTTTTTTTTTCTTTAGACTTTTTCTCTCCCCCTCTTATTTTTTCTCCCCTGCTAGCCTTTCTTTCCCCAAAATTCCTTCTCCAGAATGCCTTCCCCCCAGACTCCTCCTGAATATCATTGCCTTATATAGGCAAATGATATAATAATAATAATATAATAATAATAATAATAATAATAATAATATAATATATATATGTATATACAATCAGGTGGATTTGAATGTCGGCATGCCGACATCAAATCGTTTTTATTTTTATTTTTATTTTATATAATATAATTATAATATATATAAAATATATAATTTATACCAAAATACTAAACATATAATATACTAAAATAATTTTATATAAAATACTAAACATATAATATAATAATTTTAAACACATATATTTTCTTTTATATAAAATACACAAAAAATACCAAACACATAAAATTATGAAAAATTACAAAAATACTAAATTAATGAAATATTCAGTATTTTAAAATAATTTGGCCATAATGGTGAAGGTTGGGATTAAAGTTCAAATTCCATCTCTTTTACTGAGAATTCTGTGAGAAACACATTCTAATTGTCATCATCGGGTAATCAAAAGAAAGCGCCCAAGTCTTAGGGTCGGTCAAAATGGGGTGTCTACATAGAGATATCAGCAGAAGAAACAACCAGAGCTGGGGACTGTGGCTCAACTGTAGTAGAATGATGGGCTCGGGCATTGGGCCCTGTGACAACCCTCACCTCTGATTAGCGTCAATTCATAATTTAGCATGATAAGTAATTGACTAAGATGAAATCCTAAATTAATTATGTGAGTGTGTTGTTTTAATTGCATTCTTATCTGTTCGATATAGAAAGATATGTTCGTATTTTTATTTCAAATTACGAATTGAACGCCTTATCGGCAACCGATTCAGAAATTGGCTTGTGTTATATGCTAATTAGGATTTATAGAATTTTATGGTAGGTTTAATTAAATTTCGATTTGGGATGATTAAATTAGAATAAATCATGCTGAATTAATTGAACCTAAGTTAATTACATGTTTGCCATTAAGTGGATTATTTCAAGGCCATTGTTTATTCTCATTTCATATATGTTTGACACCATTAGCTTCCACCTCCTTAGTCAAACGTGAGAGAGGGAGAGACTTGAGGGAAATTGAACTCAACAAGAAATTTTGCTTGAATTAAGAAGAATTGAAGACTTGTCTACATTGCTCAAGGTTTTGGCTTAGGTGAAGTTTGATTGAGAAGCTTAGGTAAGAGCTCAACCTTTTAATCTTGTTATTGAGCCATCTAGGACTTACATATGAATTAAATAGGTGAATTAATAGGAGAATTGAGCTTATTATAAGGGAGTTTAGTTGATTCATGCATGCATGTCCATACCATGGAGTTTGAAGTTCATTTCTATGAAATTCTCACATGCATGTTCTTATCATGGTTAAAATCCAAGAATTCACCATGTTTTGAGTTGAATGTTGCATTTGATCATGGTTTGAGAAGCTCAAGATCAAGAAACCTCATGCATGTTGTGTTCTTGCATTGTTCATAAAAATTACATTGAAATTGTGTTCAATTGGCATACTTTTGGGCTTTGATTTTATGAAATGATCTTCAAAACATGTTGTGTTATGAGTTTCTAAGTGTTTTCCAGAAATTGGCCCAAAAGGATGTGTTTTGGCATGTTTCATTCATGGTTTGAAGCTTGGAAGCAAATATGGAAAACCCAGAATTCGGTTTCCTCGCTCGAGCGAAGGATCCCACGCTCGAGCGACCACCTTGTTTTCAGACTTCCGCTCGAGCGAAGGAATGCTAGCTCGAGCGTAAATTGCAAGCTCTCAGGTTTTTGCGTGTGCAGACGCATGCTCGAGCGACGAGACCTACGCTCGAGCGAATAACTGTGTCGCACGCTCGAGCGAGCATCGGGCGGAGAATTTCAGCAACCAGTACTTTTCACATTTTTGCAGATCGCTCGAACGAGAGAGTCTACGCTCGAGCGACCTCTCTTATTCGGTCAGCTCGCTCGAGTGAAGGAGTCTACACTCGAGCAAGACCCCTGTTTTCAGCAAGCTTTGAAAAATGTTTTTAAGTACATTTTTGCATCCTCACTCCATCCTAGGCATTCCTAGGCCATGTTTAAGGCATCATAATGAGGATAATGTTATAGAATCACACCAAACCAAGTTAGAGGCTAAGTTATTAATCCCGAGTGTGTAATTTAGTGTGTGTTCATTCTGCAACTGTGTAGGTCTGGCACCCAAAGAAGCTATTTAGCTGCTTATAGCCCAGTAATCTGTGAGTAACAATGTTGTAAAGATATGTTCAATTATAATTATCTTATGAACGATTGACTGTACTGCTCCTTGAAGTGATATTGTTTGCTGAATGAATGTTTGTCCTATTTTAGGAACTGCACTCGTGGCATCCATAGCAACTTACTGTTACTGTTACTGTTACTGTTACTGTTACTGTTACTGTTACAGAGATCTCTGTCAGTTCCAATGTTTGGAACTACTACTATTTATTGTTTTGATGGCCATCAACTGATTGTTCGGTCTATTAAGACCTACTATACTGTTCTGCTATTGGATGTACCACGTATGACTGCTATGATTTCTAAATGACTGATATGACATGAAATATGAGGCACTGATTGAATAACTGATCTACAGATCCAATTGATTGTTTAATTTACTGAAAGGACATTCATTCTTAACCCCTTTACACATTTGTTATTCACTGGGCTTTAGCTCACAGTTCATATATATATGTAGGTGGCCAGGCTCCGGACCAAAGCTAGAAGCGTCGAGTTAAGCTCATGTTTTGTCAAGCCAACCGTTGTGCCTCACTTTGAGGTTCCGAGTCTGCTCGAGCCAAGGCTGTTTGGGGTGTTTTAGATTC
Source organism: Camellia japonica (assembly GCA_030407325.1). NCBI lineage: Eukaryota > Viridiplantae > Streptophyta > Magnoliopsida > Ericales > Theaceae > Camellia > Camellia japonica. Next base: position 8,899,496 of record JAPPVO010000032.1, on the reverse strand, counting down.
ACCCTTTTTGTCTCTGTTAATGTATGAATGTTTAAGACATTGGACTGTATAGTTATGGCGAAGGGATTAGGTCCCTAACCTGTATACTACGTGTATCGGATATGTATATGTGTATATGGCTATGAATGTGGTTATGTCCATAAAAGTTTTTCTCATTCATGTTTTCACAGCTCATTGGACATCTCTTATTTCTGATTAGCTTCTGCCAACCCCTTTATATATTGTATTACTGTTTTTATTGTTAATCAAGCCTTCGGTAATCACGGATTACTGGCCGGTTGCGATGCTAAACCCTTAGGGGCGGGTTTGGGTCGTGACAGGCCCTTGGCCTCTAGACGGACCGGATCAACTATAGACATCCTCCCGGGAACTTCCGAGGCTCCGCGCTTGCGAAGGCGCGAAATCTCGTTTGTTCTCTAGCATACTACAGTTCGGATTCAATGTCACGGTTCTGACTCTAATCTCGCAAAGTGCAATGCAAGACCGATGAATCACCAAAGAGTCCAAATCCGGCAAATCGTTTTGGAAAACTGATTTTTGTAAAGAAGTGCCAAACATGGACTGCTTTGCCAGTTACAGAGTCGCCACCTAAATATTTTATTTTAGGGGAATTTAGGAAACCCTAACTCATGCCTAAGGCCACGTGTCCGTCATCACCAAAGTTGCCTCGACTTGGGAACTTGGGTACGAGAGGGGAAGGCCATGCAATGAGCACCCCCGCTCTCCCGATCAAAGATTGGCCTGTACTAAGCATGATATCTTGTTTTTGAAAACACATGCGTTATTATTCCAGTTATTAGCTAGAATTACTATGTGATGCGCACAACACACAAGTATAGACTAGATCGCCTAATTTGGAACAAAGCATTGCATATTTGTTGTTTGAAAAACGGTTTGAAGTTTGCTACTCGCAAGTAGGCTAAATCGAGGATTCAATGAATTGTTCCAATTCAAGCAATCCAACCTTCACCCACAGGCATTTAGGCAGTTATATCACATAAGCAAATAGCCTCATGGCAAGCATGCTATCATGGCAACACTTACATACTCATGCAAGATGCTAAAGCATAAACACTCACAGTGTACTCCGAGCCAAAATAAAGAACTAGTTAGTAATCAATGCATGATCCTAATTCATGTTAAGATGGCTAATGTAACACATGCGAAATGCAACTAGAAATAGGCTCGGCTATTCTAAGATGGCATATGGGATGTGACAATTCGATACATGTATTCAACTTGGAATCAAAGTATAATGCAGTTAGTATGATGTGCCGAGCCCAGTGCATGCAGTACAGATGAATGATGCAAACATGCATACCATAAGGATGCTAGATGAAATATGCCCTAAAACTAACCATCGTAAGCGGTTAAGTAAAAGGGAGAAAGAAGTGGGGTTGGAAGACATGCATCACACACACGCACGCTTATTACAACAATTGCGCTCTCTCGACGGAGGGACCGAAAGAATAATACAAATCAACTAATTAACTAACTTACAACCCAATTAATTATTACACAACCCTTAACAAATTAAACAAATTAATTAAGCTATGAAAACAGTAAAGCAGCCTTGGGAAGAGGAACAAATGCATGCTTGATCAGCTTTGCTCGGAAATCCGTTGCCATGCCTCATGTTGCCTCTGTTTGCACTGTTTAACATCTCTGAAAACTGCACAATTCTCTGTGATGATTCTGAATCACCTCAAGGACACTCTAAGAGGCCATCGGCCAAAAGATAAGGCCATCGGCCAAGGGAAACTGGTCATCGACCAAAAATAATTCTCTCAGCTAGACATTTGTAGCCGACCGGCACTGAAGATAGCCGATCGGCCATCTCTTCCTGTAAAATGCTCATTTTGCTGCAGCAGAGGATAAACAGAGCATGGCAATACATTTACAAGACAATGTTTGCAACTACACCCCTTATCATGTTTAAGACTCAAAGGAGTGTAGTTCTCGACCCTCGGGCCACCAATCACACATTCCAATGCATGATGGCCAAAGGAGCCAAGTGTGCAATTCAATATCAAATGAAATGCACAAAACACATAAGGGGTCCCAACCTCTATCATGCTTGATCAAGAGGCAAGGGATGCACACATAATGCAATGCAAACATGCAATCATGATGCGAACAACTCAAGCATGTAACAAGTATGCAACAAGATCATGCAATGCATCTAATATGCAATAGGCATACAACCTAAACATGTGAACATGCATGGCATGCAACAAACATGCAAAATGAAGCAAGCATGCAACAACATGCAAGACAAGCATGTAATAACATGCAAAGATGGACTTAAACTAAAGTGGACAGCTCTTAAACATGCCCAAATCAGTGGCCAAAATACTAAGAAATGATAGACAAAAGCACATACAAACATGCACATGTGATGGCCTATCACCTAGGCATGGGAGGGCAACTTTCAAGAACACTTAAAAGGGGACAAATATGGACATGTGACAAACATGGTAAGCTCTGAAATCACACATGGAAAGTTGCCAAACCAACCAAACAAAGCAAGCAAATCATGCAAGAAGGCTTAAAACTCAAAACTAGCCAAGGGACTCAAAACATGGCCATGCGAGGCAAGCCCCACAGGGCCAAGGGCTATCAAAACAGTCCCAAGACAGGTCAATACAAGACCAAAAACATGCTCGAAACTAGCCAACACAAGCTAGAACACAACACCAAAAGCATGAGGCATACAAGGCTACAAAAGGGGTGTTACACTACACCTATTACAACCACACATGGCATGACTTAAACCAATGAAAAACAGAGTTATGGCATGATAAAACAAGACCAAAAACCCACTTAGATGGCATCCCAAAGACCTAAGCATGGAGGCATGCACAATGATCCATTCATGAGGCATAAAACATCAACTCTTTAAAGCATTAAAGGAGTGATAAGTGCAAGCATTTGAGCATGAAACATGGACTGAAAACACATATGAAATGATGCCAAATCATAAGAAGAGTCCTAGCAATGCATGCTAGAGGACTCAATACTCAAAGCTAACAAGCTAGATTGAACCAAGGCTATACAAAGCAAGTCATGCATGACCAAAACAACACCAAACAGACCTTAAGCATGGTAAAACAAGGCTAAAAGCTTCTTTGGGTCAAGCCAAAATCATGCTAAAAAAATATGGCTTAAAGCACAAAGCATGTTAAGGCAATTTCATGAAATGCACTACAAGTGCATGAGGCATGCAAAGGCTAACCAAACCAAACCTAAACAGAGATATGACATGGTAAGACAACACCAAATACATGTTGAAGTGGACACAACATAGGCTAGAATGACATGCTACTTCATGAAGCATATAAGACTAGTGTGTGTGATTTACACTACAAGTGTATAAACCATGCATGAAGTGATCAATCCAAGCAAAAACAGTGGTAAGCCTCAGCAAAATAACCACAAATACATGCTAATATACAAGCTAAAACAAGCCTAACAAACATGCTCACACATGAGGCATTCAAGGCAAGTATTGAAGACAGAAGGAGAGGGGATGACCCTTTCCTTTTTGGGACCTTAAAACACCATCCCCACCACTGAAATCCAAAGGCTAAAACAAGGTGATCCCGAAGCTCACAAAGAAGGCACAATAGCAAGGCCAAACAAGGCCTAAGGGGGGGGGGTAAACAACCTCAAACCAAAAAGTGACCTTAAACAAAGGTCTCAAGCATGCAAAATCAGAACTTTTTGTAGTTTAGAGTTAAGCTTAAAACAATAAGCAAATAGGTCTAAAAGCTTAAGCAAGAATGGGGGTTTAAAAGCAAGAAGCTCACCCTTGAAAAACACCTCCAAGAACACTACTCCAGCATCCTCTTCTGGCCAAAACCAGCTTAAGAACACTAAAAATAACTCCTAAGGACCTCAGCAACCAAAGGATGGTATTCTACTAGGTGTTTGTGTGCAATAGTAAGACAAAAAGACACTTTAGAGCACAAAACAAGGATCAACAAGGTGATATAGATACAAATGTATATCTATCTCTCAAGACTCCATTTTCTGAACCCCTGAGAAGGGAGGAGGGGCTCCCTTCTTATAGAATTCCAATTCTCAAGCTTGTTGAGCAATCTTGAGTCTTGAAACAAATCCCTCCATACACGTGTATGAAGGATGTGAATTGTGGATACTAGCTGTCACAGCTGGCAGAAAATATCTGCAAAAAGCAAATGGAAAGGTCTCGGCTCAAAAATATGGCCGATCGACCAACATAAGTGCCGACCGACCAAAAGGAGTGCCGATCGGCCAACACTTTTGGTCGATAGCAAGAACACAAGGCCGATGGCATCATGCCTTGGCTGATGGGTTGAGGGGATGGCCAACATGCCATCCTCTTCCCTCATAAGTAAAAACACAAGTGTTTGGTCCACAACCAAGCACAAAATAGACAAGTTGAGAGATCCTAAGGCAAGGCGTGCGGCCGAGACCTCCGGGAACTCAAAACGAACACGAGCATGGATAATCATTGAGCGTTCAAACGATGACGTCCAAGTCTTGAGGACGGTCAAAAATGGGGTGTCTACAGTTGCCCCTCTTTGACAGAACTCGAAAGTCATAAAATGACGGGAGTGAATGTCAAAGCCCAGAGACGACCCATTTTTGACAAGGCCGACGACTTAGACAAGCATACAAGATAATAAAGATATGCGCCCGCAGGCAGGGGCAAGATGCAAATGACAATGCACGATGCCGAACATAACTTATGATCATGCAAAGAGAGCTGTAATGAAGCATAACATGCAACAGTTTAAGCAAGCGGACAAAAATCAAACTACATTACAAGCAGAAAGGATGTAAGAGAATTATACAATTCTCGCTACGTCTCACATGGAGTACATACAATACTGTCCGGTTTGTCTGGTCGCGCTAGCAAATGAACCGTACATACAATATCGTGCCTGCAAAAGAAAGAAACTTAACAGGTACAATATTGTTAGAAACATGCATAGCAATGTAAGTGAAAAGTGCGTGACAACGCAAATGGAGAGGTGCATAACAACGCAATGCACTAATAAGTGCAGGTAAGGTGCGCAAGATAGCACGATGCGCAAAATAGCGCGAATGAAATGCAATGCACTGACAGGTGCAAATGAGGTGCACAAGATAGCGCGATACGCAAAATAGCGCGAATGAAATGCAATGCACTGACAAGTGCAGATGAGGTGTGCAAGATAGCGCGATGCGTAAAATAGCGCGAATGAAATGCAATGTACTGACAGGTGCTTGGTAGATAAGGAAATGGTGACCAAATCTTCAATTTTGAATAAAATTCCAAATCCCCTAAAAGATATTTGACTAAGGAGACAATTGTTTGATTAGATACTTGGAATAAAATCCAAAGCCCCTTCGGAGGAAAGAATTTTGAAAGAAAACAGGAGTAGAATTTTAGAAATTATGAAAAGTTTTTGACTAGACAGAAATCTTTAGGTTTTTGACTCTAGAGGGAATTTGATTTTATGGAAAAGTGTTAAATAAGGAGGCAATGACCGAGTCTTTCACTTTGAAATGAAAATTTGAATTTCCTTAGAAGACATTGGACTAAAAGGTAACTGTTTGATTGATTTCTTGGAATAAGATCTTAAATTCCTTGGAAATTTTTTGAAAATGAAATTTGAGTAGAGTTCAGAAATTATGGAAAGTTCTTTTCATCAAGTAAAAATCTTTGGGTCACTGACTTTGAGGGAGCCTTAATTTTATGGAGAAATGTTAGACAAGGAAGTGATGACCAAGCCTCTCATTTTGAATAAAATTTTGGTTTCTCTGTAGAATATTTGGCAAAAGGATGATTGTTTGATTGATTCCTTGGAATAAAATCCGAACTCCTCAAAACTTTTGAAAAAAAAGAGGAAAGAAAAACTTTGGAAATTTAATAAAAAGGGGACTTTATTTTGAAAAAGGATTTTGAAAAAAAATAGAACTTGAAATTTGATGATGCACTTTTGAAAATAAATTGGGGCACATTTCAGGAAATAATAAATAATGGAAAGACAATTATTTAGATTGATCACTCTAGTAGTAATCCTTAAAATTCCTAAAAATTCCCTTGGTTGGGCAACTATCACCTAATGGGTGATGATGATGACTTTAGGATCCAATGGTAAGTGTTAAACAAAATTGACTAGGTCCATTCACCTATCATCGGGTTTGTTGCATAATATCCCGACACTATTCGCGGGCTATGTTATGTGAATAAGGCAAGCATCAGATTATGCTATTAGTACTGTTTGATCATTCCCTTGTGGAATGAGAGGTATATTGATAGTAATAACTGATATACCCTTCTGTGACCAAACTTACCTTTTGCATATAGAGAGCATTAGCACCTTCCAAACTAGGGCAGGATTCCCTCCTTTATAGGATTGTATTATTGCCTTTTTGAATGATTTAGTGAATCCTAGATCTCATTTCTAAATTAGGACAAGGCAATCCTACCCCCCCAATAAGCAAGAACGCAAATTAAGTGCTTATGTGATATTTTGGAAATGATTTGATTTGATTCCAAGGATTAACAATCAGAAAGACAGTGATTTCATTCTCAAAATCTGGGGAGTCTGATATGGCAGTGATTTGATTCTGTGGCAATCCGAGTTATTTGGTGCAATGATCCAATTACAAAGATTTTGGGGTTCAATTTGGGTAGTGATTCATGTTTTGATCATGATTTGAGTAATCAGTAGTAAATTAGGGGATGGTTTCCCAATTTTAAAGAATTTGAGTTTGAATTTGGGTTCTTACCTTAGTGATAAAAAAAAAAAAAAAAAAGAATGATTGCCTTTTTAAAATTTAAATCCCCAAGAAAACATGTGATAAAAGAATAACTTCTAAAAAAAAGAAACTTTTCAGCTCAAGTAGAGCCTTGAAAATTATGGAAGGTGTTTGATTGAATAAGAATCTTTAAGTCATTGACTTTAGGGGGAATTTCAACTTTTATGAAAAATTGTAGATAAGGAAGTGGTGATCAAATCTTCAATTTTGAATAAAATTCCAAATCCCCTAAAAGATATTTGACTAAGGACACAATTGTTTGATTAAATACTTGGAATAAAATCTGAAGCGCCTTGGGAGGAAAGTATAGCGATCCCGGTTTTCCCTCCATTGTTTATTGTATTCTGGACTTGGGTTCTGTCATGATTGTTGTTGTCTATATCGCATTTCCATCCTTTAATTCTTTGTATTCGAGTTTTGGGATGTATTGGGCAGGTTTGTAATAGGTTGGATGCAATTTGAAATAAACAGTTGCTGCCCAGATTTTGGTTTCTTCACTCGAGTGAGGCTTTTGTCGCTCGAGCGAGCTTTGGGTTTTAGTGCCTTCGATCGAGCCAGGGTTCCTTCACTCGAGCGAGCTTTGAGTGGTGTGTCTCTTGGCTCGAGCGAGCACTCTTGCGCTCGAGCGTGCGTCTGCGTCTCTTTTTGACCTGAAGGTTGTGTTTCTTCGCTCGAGTGAGATTTCTTTCGCTCGAGCGAGCGAGGACTATGTTTTGAGTTTCTTCGCTCGAGCGAGCACTCTTGCGCTTGAGCGTGCTTTTGGGTTTCAGACTTGAAGCTTCGCATTGTTCGCTCGAGCGACGTTTCCTGCGCTCAAGCGAGGTTCTTTTGTGTCTGGTCGCTCGAGCGACCACTCATTCGCTCGAGCGAGCCTCGAGTATATCAGTTGCAGCAGCGTGTTTCTACTTCACTTTTTCATACCCTTCTTCCTCAAAACCCTAGATCCGGCACACTCTCTCTCTACATACACATTCTCTCTAGAATACACTTAGTTCTTGGGTGTCTTTACCCTAGTCCCTTTGAAGAAAAGGTAGAGCTTTGCTTAGGCTACACTTTGATCAGAAAAAGGTTGGATTTGGAGCACTTTAAGTTTCTTCCTTCTTCTCCTTTGAGCTCCGAAACTTGAGGTAGGGATAACCTACTCCTTTCTATGAGTTTTGACATAAACGTTGGGTATTTTGTATAGATGGTATTGTTTGGGAGTTTTGGGAAAGTTAGGGTTTGTTTCGAATTTATAAAAGAGGGGTTTTCAATTGTCAAGCTCCATGTATATGTGAGACCTTGGAAAATGGGGTTATTGGTGTAAGATTGAGGAAATTGAGCCTTAGGGCTAAAGTTGAAAAGAAAAGGGGAAAACGCCCTAAGTAAATGCGATTAATTAATTTGTATAATTAATTTGGGAAAGTTATGGAAATATGAAATTGAGTTGAAAATCATGAAATTGGGAAGTTATGAGAATGAATGGTGTAGTTGGATTAATTAATCACTCACCTATGAAAATATTGATATATTTATTTGTCTGTTTGATATATTTATTTATCTGTTAGAAATAACTGTTTTGGGCTATCGGTGGAGGATAGTCTTGATTGTTGTAGACACTGCATGATGATTAGGTGAATTAAAACTAATCAACTGAGTTATGTCATTGAATATGACTATTGAATTAACACGTTGAATATGTGTCTGGATTGATCATTGTATATGATAAAGCGTTTAAATACATTGCATATGTATCTTGTTTGGGAGGAGATAGGGGATGTACTCTCAAACCTGTTCGGGAGGAGATAGGGGATGGACTCCATTGATAACTAAGTTGGCCGGAGTGTCCAGGGTGAAAGTCTCGAAACCTTAATTATGTTTGCATAACGTAGATGATGGAAGTATTGATAATATGAGTTGTAGTTTCATTTGAATTGATTATGATTGAAGTATTGATAATATGAGTTGTAGTCTCATTTGAATTGATTATGATTGAAGTATTGATAGTATGAGTTATAGTCTCACTTTGAACTGTTCGGATAAACAATGAACCATATCTATGACTTGGTTTGGATAATGAAACGGAAAGGGATTAAAATGTGGTTGTGAATATGAATTGGTTATGGAAGAGATGTACGTTGGTTAATATGAGTTAAACAGTTATCAAATGCTAATGTTTTAGTTAATTCTCATATTATGTTTAGCGTATCTCTACTAGGCTTTGGCTCACCCTATATGGGACATCGTTTTCAGGTACAGGTGATATGCCGCCTCTACGGATGTAGCTTGGGAGGTTTAGAAGCTGAAGGCTTATTAATTTTTGTAGTTATCTTTTGTGTTACATGTAATTCAAGCCTAGGGCTTAATATGTTAAGAGTTAGAACTCTCTTTTGTTAAAACCAAGTGTTGACTTGGAAAGTTGTAAGCCCGTAGGGCATTTACTTTTGTTGTCAACATGTAATACTTTTTGTAAAGAATACTCTGATAAATGAATATATGCTTATTTCTCCCATGTCTATGGATATCCTGAATTACTGGTTTATGTACTTAAATTTGAGGGCGTTACAGAAAGAATTTTGGAAGAAAACCCGAGTAGAATTTTAGAAATTATGAAAAGTTTATGATTAGACAGAAATTTTTAGGTTTTTGACTTTAGAGGGAATTTGATTTTGTGGAAAAGTGTTAGATAAGGAGGTAATGACCGAGTCTTTCACTTTGAAATAAAATTTTGAATTTCTTTCGAAGACATTTGACTATAAGGTAACTATTTGATTGATTTCTTGGAATAAGATCTGAAATTCCTTGGAAATTTTTTGAAATTAAAATTTGAGTAGAGTTCGGAAATTATGAAAAGTTCTTTTCATCATATAAAAATCTTTGGGCCACTAACTTTGAGGGAACCTTAATTTTATGGAGAATTATTAAACAAGGAAGTGATGATCAAGTCTTTCATTTTGAATAAAATTTTGGTTCCTCTATAAGATATTTGGCTAAAGGATGATTGTTTGATTGATTCCTTGGAATAAAATCTGAACTCCTCAAAACTTTTGAAAAAAAAGAGGAAATGAAAACTTTGAAAATTTAAATAAAAAAAGCGACTTTATTTTGAAAAAGGATTTTGAAAAAAAATAGAAGTTGAAATTTGATTATGCACTTTTGAAAATAAATTGGGGCACATTTCGGGAAACAATAAATAATGGAAAGACAATTGTTTAGATTGATCACTCCAGTAGTTATCCTTAAAATTCCTAAAAATTCCCTTGGTTGGGCAACTATCACCTAATGGGTGATGATGACGACTTCGAGATCCAATGGTAAGTGTTAAACAAAATTGACTGGGTCCGTTCTCCTATCCTCAGGTTTGTTGCATAATATCCCGGACACTATTCGCGAGCTATGTTATGTCAATAAGGCAAGTATTAGATTATGCTATTAGTACTGTTTGATCATTTCCTTGTGGAATGAGAGGTATATTGATAGTAATAACCGATATACTTTTTTGTGACCAAACTTACCTTTTGCATATAGAGAGCATTAGCACCTTCCAAACTAGGGTAGGATACCCTCATTTCTAGGATTGTATTATTGCCTTTTTAAATGATTTAGTGAATCCTAGATCTCATTTCTAAATTTTGACAGGGCAATCCTACTCCCCAATAAGCATGAATGCAAATTATGTGCTTATGTGATATTTTAGAAATGATTTGATTTGATTCTAGGGATCAACAATCCGGAAGACAGTGCTTTCATTTCCAAAATCTAGGGAGTCTGATATGGCAATGATTTGATTCTGTGGCAATCCGAGTTATTTGGGACAATGATCCAATTACAAAGATTTAGGGGTTCAATTTAGGCAGTGATTCATATTTTGATCATGATTCGAGTAATCAATAGTAAATTAGGGGGTGGTTTCCCAATTTTAATGAATTTGAGTTTGAATTTGGGTTTTTACCTTAGTGATAAAAAAAGAAAAGAAAAAAGAATGATTGCCTTTTTAAAATTTAAATCCCCAAGAAAACATGTGATTAAGGAATAACTTCTAAAAAAAATAAACTTTCCAACTTAAGTAGAGCCTTGGAAATTATGGAAGGCGTTTGATTGAATATGAATCTTTAAGTCATTGACTTCAGGGTAAGGCTGCAAACAAACCAAGCCAAGCCGAGCTTTGCTGAGCTCGAGCTTGGCTCGTTTATTTATCAAGCTCGTTTATTGAGCTCGAGTTCGGCTCGATAAGAAACTCAGCTCGAGCTCGGCTCGGCTTGTTAACATTAATGAAACTCGAGCTCGGCTCGGCTCGATAAATTTTTTTAAATATTATTTATATTATTTAAATAAAAACATTTAAATAAAAAATATTATTTATATTATTTAATATATAAATAAAGATTTTATTTTATCAGTATTGACAAACAAACCTTTTAGACATTAATAAATGTTAAATAACACAACTTGCTAAGATACTTTTTGCTACACAACTAACTCCTTCCATCCTGCTGCAGGTACGAACTTCCAGATTCACACCCTCTCCTAAAAGGGGTTAGTTACCTCTGCTTTTGTTTTATTTCATTCTCCTATCAGCAACACAGATTGCTCCCAATTGACCTTCTAAAATATTCAGCTGGATAAACGAGAACCAGATGATCCAAGTCCATACCTTCTTGCTATATGGACACCGGGTAATCACATGATATATTATACCTGAAACTGTAACTCTGTACAACCTTAGTTGTATGTTTTACAATACACCAAAAGACATCGTATACCATCATGGAGGAGCTCAAACATACTCTTGTCAGAACCCAAGTGACACACATCAAATCGATCCGAGGCTATTTGACATTAAGTTTTCAGGTATAAATGCTATTATTGTCTTGTTAAGTGCTTATTGTTTCCATCTACTTTGGCATCATTCATACAGGAGAAACTGCAAATTCAATTCAACCACCATGAAGCAGGTGTGGGTCTTAAGAATCAGGCAAACTGTGCAATGAGCAAAAGTGCTTCTCATGCAGTAGTATACGAGAAGCAAATTCATTAACAGTTAAGAGGGACACTTTTGGTGAGGAAATCCAAACCTGGGATACATACTACAATTATTGTTGCTAAAAGTAACATTGAAGGCTACTAGGAGCTGTTTATTGATACTTGCCTCATGTGCAGATACCATGTGGAACGGCAATGAGAGGAAGCTTTCCACTCAATGGCATGTACTTCCAAGTTAATGAGGTAGTCTAATTATTACCATCTAATTACTCTCATCTCTATTAGTAATCTATTTGCAAGGTAGAACTACCACTTGCCATGGGAACCTCTGCAGCAGCTTTATAACCTCACCACCCACCAACAAAGGGACTATGAATTTCCATTGAAACCTGCAAAATGCTAGTTTACTTTACCATCCTACTTTGGCAAAAGTTGAAGCCAATTGTTTTTTTTCTTTTTTTTCATAGATAGTATTATAACACACAATGGCCACTATTGCAGATGTTTGCTTAACATGAATCCAGTCTTAATCCTATTGATGTTCCATGGGCATAGACCTCTGCATCATAAATTTTTAAAGGTAAATAGATCTTTTTCACCATAAACACTAAATGTGTCAACATTGCAAGAAAATTATGGGAAAAAATGTAATCACCGTATAATAGGGAGTTGTGGAGAGAAGCACGATAAAGAGGGAAATAAAATAAGCATTGTCAAGTTTTGCGGAAAAAAATAAATTTCCCTGTATATTTTGCGAGAAATCATAAGCCTAACTAACAAGCTAATTTGAATTGTACAAGAAACTTAAACAAACACATAAAAAATATTTTTTTTCTTTTTCTTTCACTTTCCTATATTCTCTATCTAACCAAACCGAGCCTGATAGTAGCAAAGCTCTGTGCTTTGATGAACTTTTTTAGAGAGACCAAAATTCAATGGATTTGATTTTCATACTCATCCTATCCCTCTTATTCAAATTTCTTTCTTGATCTTGGAAGACCAATGCCAGCATAGCATATTTTTTGGGAAAATCTTCTTGAGACCTAATAATGTTTTGTAGGTGAGTTACATCCTTGCTGTGCTTATAGTTTAAGGGTCTATCTGGACACAAAATCACCATGAACTTGCCTATTACCCATACTTCTTTCCATTACCCATGGTAACTAATAAACTAAGAGAACATGATGATGATACAACAACAAACTTCTCAATTGTCCATTGTTCATTTAATATACTCATTACCCCAACAAATTTTGGAATTATTATTAACAACAAAATAATGATCAAATATCAATAGCATTGTTCAGTTGACAAAACACCACCCCAACTCCACCAACTGTCATCCTTACACACAAGCTGTTCACTCTCTACAAATCAAATCACAATATAAAATGATAAACTATATGCTAAGGAGATCTGAAATAAACTATATGCTTCACAGAACAGTGGCTTAATGTAATTGAAGGCTGTGACTAACTGAATTCCAACTTGTTCAACTTATTCAGAGATGATCCCCTGTCCCTTAATACCTACTCATCAGTCTCGTGAACAAATTTTATTTAACCATGCTTTTCTTGCTAATGTTAATGGAATAATTATTTTGTAGGATTTCTGTGTGTAAGGGGTTGCCAGGTTGCACTTTCTTGCAAGCAAGTTGACCAATACAAAAAATGAAGACAAATGAAAAGAAGGCCATAATGTAGAAAAGAGTACCAATTTAAGGTGCCAGGCAGTTTTATCAGTACAGGGAGAAATATTTACCGCGAAGCATGGAAACAGATCAAAGACTGCATATTGTTGTACATTTAATTGTTGCTCCTCTAACATGAGATGCATTCACATGTAATTCAATTCAGGTGGTAGAAAAAATCAAAAAATAAATCTAGTTGTTTAAGGGATCCTTGACAAGTAAGCTTTAGTCTTGTATAATACGATTGTTTCAATTCAATGCTCAAACAGTGCCGTTGTTCAAAGACTAGCCAATGTCAAAAAGGAAAAAAAAAAAATGAGGAAAATAAGTAGAAGAATGTCTATTGGGATGTTTCTACCAGTTCTCATGCCATGTGTATATAACTCCTGTTAATAAAATATTTAAATTGATTTTTATACCGTCACCTCTGTCTTCTTTCTCTCTTCCAAATTAAACCTATATATCTATACATATTTACTTTACTTTATGATCCTCCCATGGTTGCCAACGGTAGTAAATTCTATCCCAACTTCAGCACTTGAGCAGTACACACTCCTGCACACTAGAAAATCACTCACCACTCTCACTTCACCATCATAACAGTAAATACACCCACACACAAATGGCCACTGAAAGTCTGAAACACAGTCTCCACTTCACCAGCATTTAAAAACCAGCCATCCTTTGAACATTGAAAATCAACTCCACAAAATGTCACTTTGTTTTGGCTTAAAAAAAAAAAAAACAAAAACAAAAAAATACGACAGTGTCCTGTGGAGAATTATTCACACAACTAGTATCTATTAAAAAACCGCGCACACACACACACACACACACACACACACACACACACACACATATACATATATATATATATGGTTTGGCATCAAAGAAGTGTTTGATTTTGGACAATCAATATCAAAGATAAAATATATGGTAAATCATTTTATGTGTTAGTTGGGCACTAAAAGTTAATGAATTTGGAGGGCATTAGCGACGCGTGGTGGTTTGAGGGAAAGAAGGAGTCATAGAGGAAGCCAAGGCAGTACAGAGTGAAACAGTTGAGGTTGATGAGGGAGCCAAAAAAACAAAGAAAGAGGAAAGGAAAAGAAGGCTAAGGCAGTACATAGTGAAATAGTTGAGGTTGATGAGTGAGCCAAAAAAGAATGAAGGAAAGGAAGAGAAGGAAAAATGAAGGAGAGAGGAGGTGGTAATGGTTGGGAAGCAAAGGAGTAGAAAGAAACAATAGAAACATGGAAGGTGACATTTTTTTGTAAATTTGAAGATGTAGGTGTATTTTTGTCTTAAAATAGATTTAGTTTATGGTACTCACAATTTGTTATTTTAGATGGAAAAGTTAATAGTATGTTTTATTTCATAAATTACATGTTAAAAATAAATAAATAAATAAATAAATAAAACTAACCTCTAGCCCCTACTAATGTGTACCTTGAGGTGAAAAAAAAGGGGGGTAAATTTTGATGTTTTTATTAATTGAATTGACCAAAAAAGATAGGGTTTTTGGTAAGAAATTCTCAATCACAAATTTTGTTGTCAAAAGGAATAAGTAAAATGTTTTCATTCAATAAGGACAAAATCCAAAATATTAAAATAATGTTACCCTCAATTTCTAACCTTCATTTCCAGCACCTTACATTACCACAACCACTACTAACTATTGTCGGCCACTACTAACCACTGTTGACTGGTAACAATTTTTCAGCGACCACCATCGGCCGACGCTAATTTTCTAGTGACCAACATCAAGGTCGCAGACTTTCCAATGACATTTTTTTGGCAAAAATCTTCAATGACCATTTTTTGACAATTTTCTTTATCATCCTTCAACGGCTTATCTCCCTCAACAATCTACTCTAGCCACCATTTCCAGCAACTTTCCCCACCATTAACTAATGACCAACGTTGTTGCCATCGCCACCACCACTTAGCAAACAACTACAAATAGTAACACAAAACATTCAAAACTCACTATTATTGTGGACAATAAAATTTTACTCTATTAATTTAGACAGTAAAATTTCACTGTCTAATTTAAACATGTAAATAGTAAATTTTTACCATTAACATCACTAACCACCATACTGACTATGATCGTTACCATTACTAGTATAAATATTAAATGAGAAATTAGTTATAATATCGAATTAATAATGTTAATAGTAAAGTTTTACTTTGATAGATGGTAAATCTTTACTAATTTTGCTATTGAACATTTGGAAATAACATTTTTGTTTGAGATCCCAACCTCAATATTCAAAATTGGTCTTAATAGTTTGACTTAATTTCCATTAAGTGCTATTGAAAATAAGTCCTAATAAAATTACCGTTAAAATTTTTTGTGATGATTTTTTTGCATATGTCGTTAAAAATTGACAATTAGTGACTTTTTTTTTGTCACGATTTTTATAAAGTATCGCTAAAACTTACAATTAGTGACGTTTTTCTGTGACGAATTTTTCAAACTGTCTCTAAAAGTTGAAAATTAGTGACTCTTTGTGACAATTTTTTTTAAAATATCGCTAAAACTTATAATTAGTGATATTTTTTTTGTGACAATTTTCAAACAGTGGCTGAAAATTAAATTAATGACATTTTTTAATAGGGTTTGATGAAAAACGTCATTAATTATCATAAGACTTATTAGACAATAAGTTCACCTATTAAGACCCACATGTAAGTCTCCAAAAAAAAATGGCACTAAAAATATATATATATATATATATATATTTATATAATAAAGCAAGTGAGTTTTTTAAAATGTATTAAAAATATTCTATATGTCATTGTGAATAGTGATGATTAACTCAATCTAAAGGTTGAAATTGTTCTACTCGGAATAAAGATATAATTGGATTCATGGGTTGAGATAATAAGCCCAATTAATGGTTAGTTAGATATTCTCTCTCTCTCTCTCTCTCTCTCTCTCTTTCTCTCTCTCTCTCTCTCCCTCCATTTTTTTTTTCTTTATGCAGTTCAAAAGAAAAAGCAAGTTACAACAAAAAATATCTCTATCTCTCTCTCTCCATTTTTTTCTTTATGCAGTCGAAAAGAAAAAGCAAGTTGCAACAAAAAATTTAGGGAATTTTTTTAAGGTCTCTGGTATTAAGATTTTATAGCATAAAGGACACCAAATATTTTCATAATGTCTAAGGTCCTTTAATATCGATCCAGAAGAATTTCTCTGTGTTTTTGACCAATTTTCTCTAGTTTGCTTATAATTTTCTGTGTTTTTTATCAAATCAAAGAAAATTGAACAACCACCATTTTCATTCTGACCAGTTTTCTCCGAACTGTAAGACATTCAGACAACAACAACCCAGAGAAAATTGAACAAACACCATTTTCATTTTGACCAATTGTCTCGGGACTGTAAGACATTCAAAACACCAAAAGCAATGGATATCACAACATAGCACTTAACCAGACTAGTAAATTTCACCAACAATGGTACGAAGTTCATGACTTGCTTCTTAATGATGATCATATCGTAAATGTTACTCACAAAAAGCTTAAAACCCTCATAAAATCCCAAAAGCTTGAATTCTTTCGGAAGTCCAGAAATTCTTTGGGTTCAAACTAGAGAAAATTCAAAGCATTCAATTTTCTTTGAATTTCTCTGGTTTGAACTCAGAGAAATTTTAATTTCTCTGCGTAATTTTCTCTATTGTTGAATTTTCTCTGGTTTGAACTCAGAGAAATTTGAATTTTCTCTGGTTTGAATCAGAGAAATTGTTGATGTTTACAATTCAGTCTACATTTCAAGAGATTAAAATGCAGAAAAGGGACTCCATAGATAGCTACATTGAAGAAAAGCTTCAATTTTCAAAATTAAAATAAAAGATAATACAGAGAGAATGTGTCACGCCCCAAGCTCCGTGACAATGCCGCACACTCATTTAAGTGAGCATGCAAGGCTAACAGCCCAACACATAACCAACAATGTAAAAACTCAAATTAAATCCTTAATTATCATAATGCTAAAATCCATAAAAATAGGTAATTCTTATCATATGAAATTGTCCACTAAGTCCACTAATATAATCCACTAACAAAATAGTAATCCAAGTACTTAAATCCTAGTCCTACTCTTGGCACTCC
The DNA here is from genome assembly GCA_030407325.1 of Camellia japonica. Lineage (NCBI taxonomy): Eukaryota > Viridiplantae > Streptophyta > Magnoliopsida > Ericales > Theaceae > Camellia > Camellia japonica. The sequence goes on along the minus strand of JAPPVO010000032.1, from coordinate 8,881,930 downwards.
CACAAGTAAAAACACTGCGCAGTTCTACTCCTCAGAATCTGAAAAATAAATAAATAAATAAATAAGGGTAAGCTAGATAGCCTAGTAAATAACCAACCATCACTGCTAGCTGGATCAAGTATACAAAAAAAAAATTTGTCGACAACCAATAAATATATTTTTGCTATAATCCAATAAATAACAATTATTTTGTAAGATGGTTTCATAGTTGAAAATAAACAGTGTATCAATACATTCTAATTGAAAAGACAATGAGATAATTCGAAGAAATTTCGTTGTTCAAATCGATAGTTCAATATTCAGATGGTTCAATGATGCGATACAGCCTGTGACAAGGCCCAGAACCATACATAGGCCGGTGGTAAAGCCCCAAAAGAAACTAGTTTATGTGTCAATAAATAACCCCCATTGGCTAGGGTCCAAATCATAGTCAGACTAGAGTGATGTTCAAAATTCAAACAATACACAACCTTTAAATAAAATATTCAATATTTTCAGAATAAACATTTGGTACAATTTTCAGAATAGTTTCACAAAATATTCAAATAATTTTCATAATAATATTCGATGTTGTTTTATACTTTACTCATATTTTAATTTAAGAGAACATGAAGGCTATAAATAAATATTTATAATTTTAAATTATTCAATAGGAATAAAAATGAACCAACAGTGATAGATGGTTATTTACATCAAACGCTTAAAAAATAATATTCCAATACCAACTCCAAACACCTAGCTCCACCACTTCAATCACACAAACCTAATAAATAAAACCTCAAATAAATTAATATTTTTACATGTTACATACACCCACAAAAGCCCCACCGTATTAGATTAATGTATTGCTTTAATATCCAAGTGACCAAACCATTCAACCCAACTTTATAGCCAAACACACCCTTACCCATGATACAAAACTCCACTGTTTCTATTACCCACCCAAAGTTACACTTATACATTACACCCAATTCTCAAAACCTAAGTAGGCACCTATAGATCTTCCAAATCCCCTTAATGCATTGATTGTTTAATTCCTCAACATAAACTTAATAATCAACAGTACAGGCAGATTTTACCTCAACCAATGGGTGTCCCAAAATCACCCAACGTGCTACCTCCAATTCCTATTGCAGCCTCACTTGAACCTCTCTTCTTTTTTCTTTTTTTTTTTCTTTTACCTTTTCAAACCCTTGCCACCTATGGAGCAATTCACTAGTCTTTGTTTTGTTTGTTTCCCCGGACTTAAAGCCACAACAAGTGGGCTTATTAACCTAATTTCTCAAAATTACAAAATTACCCATCTAAGTAATAGAAAATATAATGCCATCTCATAACTAATTCTTTGATATTAATAAATGACCTATATAAATTAATTTAATTACTAATCTATCCAAAAATAATTATATACAAAACTTGGGTTTTACAGAATGGAAGAGAAACTCTTCCCAGACTCACATATCATTAGAATTTGTGTGGCTTTGTGTGGCTCTATCCAGAGAAAATTGTGCTAGAGAAAATTTGTATGGCTTTGTATGGCTCTATCCAGAGAAAATTGTGTGGAGAAAATTTTTGTGGCTTTGTCTGGCTCCATCCAGAGAAAATTGTGTAGGGAAAATTCATGTAGCTTTGTGTGGCTCTATCCAGAGAAAATTGTGTTAGAGAAAATTTGTGTGGCTTTGTATGGCTCTATCCAGAGAAAATTGTGTAGAGAAAATTTGTGTTTTTGATCAAATCAGAGAAAATTGAACCAAAAAAAAAAAAAAACCCAGATAAGAGAATTTCTCTGGTTTAGGCATAGAAATACTCCATAGATAACTACATTAGAGAAAATTAAACATGTCAGAGAAAATTAAACATGTCAGAAAAAATTACACACACGAGAGTGTTAAGTGGCAGTTCTCTTTTCTCTTCCAACTTCATTCCTCATCTTTCCCAAATTAATTATCTAGTTTGCTTATAATTTTCTCTATGTTTTGATCAAACTAGAGAAAATTGTGTTTTGACTCAATCAGAGAAAATTGATCAAAAAGGAACCTCAAGATCAATATATACCCAATCATTATCAAACCAGAGAAAATCCATTCAAAATCACATTTTCCTTTTTTTTTTTTTTTTTTTTTCTCCTTCCAATATCTGAGTAAGTAAACAAATTAATAGAGAAATTGAAGCAACCAAATATCAAAAAGGAACCACCACATCCTTGAGTTTTCCAGAAAAAATTCACAGCCAACAACTAGAGAAAATTCACATAGTGGCCAAAATTCAGAGAAAATTCACACAGTGGCTAAATCTAAAGAAAATTCATACAGTGGCCAAAATCTAGAGAAAATTCACATAGTGGCTAAATCTAGAGAAAATTCACACAGTGGCTAAAATCTAAAGAAAATTCACACAGTAGCAAAATCCAGAGAAAATTCATACAATGGCCAAATCTAGAGAAAATTCACACACAAAAACTCATACAACCCAAGTACTAAATCAAGGTTACAGTGAACTTCGTATATAGAACTCAAAATCAAAATATGTAATTGTAATGAAATAAAATGAGAGTAGATTGAGATTTGGGGGGTTAAAAGGATGAACCTGCAGTGATGGCGCTGCTGGGGAGTTGAGGTACATGTTGATGGGTTTGGAAGGGTTCTCGGACTCAAGGTAGAGAAGTTGAGTGACGACGACATGAGTAGTGTCGTCGGAGATGGGGCCGTTGATACAGACGATTTGTTCTTTGAGAAGGCGAGAGAAGATGTCGTAGGCTCTCTTACCTCTGGAGGAGTGCTCGATCACCATTGGTATCAAACTATAACCCATTCGACTCGCCAGAGATGGACTCAATGGGTGGTCATTCCACAGCGGAGCTTACTGATTATACTCCATGGCATAGGGTTTGAGAAACCTAGTGATTCTCATTGTGGATTTGGAGGAGTTTTCTTGATTTGTAGATCAGAGTTTGTTGTTGTTCTTCTTCATCCGCCATTGTTAAAGCTCAGTAGTGACATAGTACAAAAAGGGAGAGACAGTTTAGAGTGTGTGTGTGTGTGTGTGTGAGAGAGAGAGAGAGAGAGAGAGAGAGAGAGAGAAATGAGATTTGATTTGAGAGACTCAAATTTCTCTGTGATATATGGGTGTGGGGTTGAGGGACCTTAGACATTATAAAATAATATTGTTGATCTCTTCCATTACTAAAAATGGGAGAGGAACCTAGACTAATTTTTCCAAAAATTTATATACATTAATATGTCAAATTAAACACTAATTATCGTGGTTTAAAATTCTAAAAATGTTACTACCAAATATTTTGTACAAGTTTTATATACATAAAATTTATGTAAATTATTTTGTATGTTATATTTGGTAGACTAGATAAAAATTTCATTGCTTGGTATGTAATATGAGATTTAAAAAATATTAAACATTAAACATTTTTTTTTTTCATCTTTGACCAATTTATCTCGCTTTTTCTTCGTATAAAGGCCTCGTTTGGAAAATGGCTATTTTAGTAGGCTATTTGGCTTTTTGACTATTTTAGTAGGCTATTTTGGTTTTGTGTTTGGGAAGTTGGATTAAATTTTTGGGTTGATTGTTGTATTGAAAAATGTGTTTGAAATGATGATTAAATTGAAATGACAAATTTACCCTTCATTTTATTTTTTTTAAAATTGATGTATAGGGGTAAAAATGTAATTAACCAAACCTGCAGCCTACACTGTTGGTGGCAGTGTAGGCTGCGCTCTGCAGCAGCCGGCCAAAAGTCAACTTTTCTTTTTTTTTTTTTTTTTTTTTTTTGAAAATCAAGGAAAAGGTTGCTACAGGAGGGCTTTTGGGATTTTTTGTCAAAATAGCCTAAACCCGGCTACTTTTTTTCCTTCCCAAACACCCCCAAAATTGTAATAACTATCAATAGATACTGAAGGGCTCTTGAAGCCTATTATTCCTATTTTCATGATTAGTTTATACTGTTAAATTATGCCATTTTTTTTTGGTGTTTTCTACTTATTCAACATTTAAAAAATAAAAAATATTAGTTTTTAGTTTTATGGTGCCTTCTAGGATTGGCTATGGTTCAATAATGATTGGGTTATTGATAATTTAAAATTATTCAGTGGGTTTGATTTTAATTTTTTGGATTCAATTTTCTGAAAATAAAGTTTTTGTTTTTCATTTTGTTTTTTGTTTTTAGTGAATATTTTTTAAATTTCAAGCAATTTTTTTACTTTTTTAGATGTATCTTACTTAGATGAATCTAAAAAGTAAAATATTTGTAAAAAATCAATAAATACATGAGAATACAAAAAAATATATTAAATTCTCATTTTTTTTTTTGTATTTATGATATTTAGTGAATTTTTTAAATTTTTTTTTCACAAATATTATATTTTTTAAGTGTATTTATGTTAGGTGTATCTAAAAATTAAAAAAAAAATTACTTAAACTATTAAAAAAATTTAGTAAAAACAAAAAACATGAAAAAAAAAAAATTTAATTTTCTGAAAAGTGAATTATGAAAATAGGAACCAAACAAGCTAATTATAATTTATTTAATTTTTGCTTAAGTTCCAATGTGATGTATTTATGTTTTATTCTTTGGAATGTATGAAATTCTTTTAAAGTTTAACTAGAAATAGCAATCGGAACCCGGCCCGACAGGGACCGATTCCTCGACCTCAAATTGAACGGTTATTCCTCGAAAAATACTTTCGACGGATCGGGAATGGTATTAAAAATTAAATCTCTGATGATATTCGGGCCAGGGATGGGGATACATGTTTCAGCCCCGGCCCCGGCCCGGGCCCCGGCCCGGCTGCCTGACGTGAATTTACTATTTTGCCCCTGCCTATATATAATAACATTAACATATGTTTGTATAGGGTTTTGGCTGAGACCACTCACACATAACACACAGACAGAGCCGCTCTGCTCTGCTCTCTCTCTCTCTCTCTCTCTCTCTCTCCTCTCTAGGGTTTCGCCTTCCTCTCTCTCTCTCTTTCACACTACGACGGCGCCGATCCTCCGCCAATCCTCCCTCACCGCCGCTCGTACCTCACTGTCGATCCTCCTCCCTCACCGCCGCTGCTGGTTAGAACTTAGAGCTTCGCCTCCGCCTCCCTCTCTCTCTCTCACACACGACGGCTCCTCGCCCCTCACCGCCACTCCTCCCTCGCCGGCGATCCTCCCTCACCGTCGATTTCAAAGGGTGTCTCTCTCTCTCTCTCGGGATTTCGATATTGGGGGGTTTACATACACACACACATATATATATATATTGTGTGTGCGCGTGTGCGTGTGTGTATATATCTCTGTTCTTCGATTCGATTTTTTTTTTTTTTTTTTTTTCATAGTATCTCTGTTCTTCGACCTCTGTGTTTTTTTTTTTTTTCTCTAAATTTATTTATTTTAAATATATATATATATATATATATATATGATATGGTTTTTAATCTTTAATTAATCTTTAATTTGAATCTTGCACATATCTGTTTTGAATCTTTAATAATCTTTAATTTGAATCTTGCACATGAACTGTATTATTAATCTTTAATTTGTTGAATCTTGCACATATCTGTTATTATTAATTACCTGAGGCTGAACTGTATTATTGATTTGAATATTTGACAGATTTATTCCAGCTGCACCATTACTACTCTTCCATGATCCATTATTGATGCTGCTGTGTTTCAATTTGATGCTGCTGTGTTTGAATTTTGAAGCTGCTGTTTAAATTTTGATGCTGCTGTTTGAATTTGATCCATTTTGATGCTGTGTTTGAATTTGATCCATTTTGACAGATTTATTGATGCTGCTGTGTTTGAATTTGATGTTTATAGAATTTTTTTAATTGGCAAATATGTTGACAAATATATTTCAATAGGATTAGGATGTTTACAGATTTTTACAGATTAAAAAAAAACAAAAAAAACCACCGGGAATTTTTCGGGGTCGGGGATGGGGCCGGGCTATGGGTCCCCGTCGGGGATCGGGGGCGGGGAGTATATCACTTTCAGGGATTGGGGACAGGGAGTGTAGTCCCCGGCCCCGCCCCGTTGCCATCCCTAAGTTTAACCAAACTCATTTTTACATAAAAGTTGTATCAAATAAAATTTTAATGTGATGTGCTATATTTTTCAGCATGTGAATGTCGCAAGTGCCTTTAGGCGCATGTCACAGCTAGTGTGTATATATATATATATAGAGAGAGAGAGAAAGTGAGAGAGAGCACATATTTGTTGTAGTTGATCTTAGATCTAAGGTCTCTGATCTCAAATCTAAGATCTTCGATCTTAAATTTACTTGAACCAAATTAAAATTTTTCTATTTGAAAAACAGAGTATCGTGAGAAAAATAAGAAGAGGAGAGAGAACGTAGATTTGAGATGATTGATCTTAGATCTGAGGTTATCAGTCTTAGATCTGAGATGGTGGAGGCAGATGAACTATGGTGGTGAAGGGGAAGATGGTGGTTATCGGTGGTAGATTTAACATGGTGGCATTGGTGACGGACTATGGAGGCGATCAGCTGTGGTGGTGTTGGAGACGATAGAGAGCGTTCTACAGTGAGTGACGGTGGAGGTGGATACAGTGGGAAAGAGCTCAACGGTGGCTGTGGATATGGTGGAGAAAATTTTGCTATTTCGGTACTTTTTCTTATTTTCCTGTTTATTTTTGTGTTAATTAAGAAACTACCTAAATTGGTTCTTTCCTAGTATGATAGGGTTTCTTCTATTATAAATAATGATTGTACACCTTAAGCTTCTCAGTTAATTAATAATATACAAAATTTCTTTGAGGATTGTCACTATTTTTCTTATTATTATGATAATCTTTAGATTCAACAAAGTTATATAAGAGTTGTGATTTTTTAGTTCGCTTTATAGATGTGGACACATAAACTTCAAACACAAGGTATAGCCAAATAGTAGACCAACACCACACAAATAATACTTACCACACCAGATGGTAGACCAAGGGCAGGGGCATCGGCATCGGCATGGACAAGGACAATAGGATCCCTTGGAAGAGGGAGTTGCATCCCCATCCTCTCACGATTATAAATTTTTTTATAATTAATCTGTTAGGCAACAATAGATATAAATCAAAATGAGAAATTTTATAAAATAATATAATAATAATAAATGGTAAACCTCACCATGAGTATATCAAATTCAGACAACCATTCATCCATAACCGGATACATGGCAGACAAATATAGGCTTCCAACTCCTCTCTCATTTCCGACGTCCCGAGCGATTCTTAAATATCCATCATGCCCCCAATTTTTTCCCCACGAGTTTTGAATTATGAAAAATTTTCTTCAATTCTCTTCCCCATAACCAACTATAACAATTGCATGGCAATAAAGTTTTTCACTAGGTTCTTCTCCTTCACATATAAAAGGGTTGTCCATACTAGCATATTTGAATTTCGGACCAACCATCATGGTTGCTAGTACTGGTTGGGTTGTCAATGCCAACAAAAGATACTCCTCATTACATTGGGGTATTCTGATGAACCCATCAATGGTTTGCTTTTTCGTCATATCATTACCATATCTCATCGTTACACCATATATCATGGCGTACTCGTAGCAGTATTCAGGTAAACATCCCACAGCATGAGGTGTTGCACTTGGATGACATTCTATCAATTCTGACCAATTTAGCATTGATTCAACTCCTGCGATAATTCTAAACATAACTTCAATGGTGGTTGCCGTACTTAAAACATAGCATATTTGTAAACCTCTCTGATCTTTTACCTCTGGCATGCATTGAATCCAACTGCAGAATGCGGGAACAACCCATTTTCCATCATCAACTTGCAGATGTATCCAATTCTGTATAAAAAAATAATAATAATAATTAAGCAAATAAATAAATAAACTATAAGTGTTATCTGACTATTGAAAACAAAATCTAACACAAAAAAAAACTTACCGCACCTGCACCCCCAAGCTCCGATTCAATCCATTGACGAGCTGTCAATCCATCGTTAAACTTAACAAATGCAGGTAACAAATTTCTTTGGGCTCTAACATCATTGTAATTGAACTTTTTGTCACATTGAACAAATTCCTTATGCATTATCTCAGAAATAGGAGTTTCTCACACTTTTGACATGTTTTACAGAAACAAGAAGAATGTTCCAGTTTCAACGTTGATCGGGGAAGAAAACCAAAATCTCCGTATATGAGGACAAAAACCTCCGTATCGCTACAGTATAGGAGGGAAAAGGAGGATTTAAAGTCAGGAATTGCCTTTTGATTCGGGGGCCCGGAAAGAGTTAGTTGGGAGAGGCCCAATTAATCTCATTCGGTGGGTGGTCTGTACCCTAGAAGCAAGCTCACGTAATTGAAAATCGCAAAATAAATAAATAAATAAAATAACAACGTATAAAGCATGTGATTTTTTTGGAGGGCAAATATTAAATTAGAAAAATTATAATACAACCATTCACATCTACTCGGTGATCGCGGAATGGATTGAATCGGGTGGCATTTCATTCATCATCCGTTCAAAATAGGCAGATTAGAAAAAAAATCAATCTGCATCCATCTACCGGTTTGACGGATGTATATTGCACATGCCATGTTGGTTGGCAGATGAATGCGATCACTTTGGCGGTTTAAACCTTATAAATTTTAGACATTTTTTTGAATTATAATTTATAACTTTTACAATCCTCAATAACTAGTAATTTGAAGAAAAAAATAAAAAAATAAAAAAAAAAATATATGTATTGTTTGTCTATAATAAGCTATGGCACCGTGTATGTATATTTTTAAAGTAATGTTTTCTATTTTCACAAAAATATATATTGTATTATTTCTATTCTATGTTGTTACTTGTTAGCAGTTTCTTTTTTATTTTTTTTGAACTTCATCTACAACCGGATCGGGTTCATACGGGTGCGGGATAATTGATCCGCCATCCGAACAATATCCACAGATTTTGAAATATTTTATTTGCATCCGCTAGCCGAAAGACATGCATCCACCTAAAATTAATTGGGTTAGATTGGTCGGTTAGGTTGGTGGGTTGAATAGATCCATGATCACCTCTAACATCTACAACTATTACCATAACCAACATCATCATTCTGTCATCCCAATAATCATCATCATTACACTACCGTCGCCACCTCACTTTTATCTTCATTACATTACACCTTTACTATCACCGCAATCACTATTTTCTTATTTTCACAATCATAATCATTGGCACTATAGTTACCATTGTTGCCTCTACTACCATCACCACCACCAACTGACTTACTATCACAATATACAATTAAAAGATATACAGATTTAAATTTAATATTGTACATATCAAATAATTTATTTTAATTCAACAATTACATTTTTATCAAACAAATTCTTAGCTTACAAAATTTAGCATTCAATTTTCAACACTTAATTCTTATTTTTTCAATTTTATTAAACACCACTTAAGTCATCCATCTATCTCTGTCTAAAGAAACTAAAAAAAAAATAAAAAAAAATTCAAGAAGCATATTATCTTATTGAGATTTTTGGCTAGAAGTCCCACAAATGGATTATATCTTATAAAATGTCCAAGTTAAAATATTTTAATATCTAAGATCTTTCATGTCATATTTTTATTGTGAAAAGGACAAATTAAAATAAATAAATAAAATAAAATAAAATGAAATTGGACCTTTTTCCCTACAACTTTCATTATCTTCTATAGCCTCTCATTTTCTCTCAAAGTTATAAATTATAATTCAAAAAAATGTCTAAAATTTATAAGGTTTAAACCGCCAAACTGATCGCATTTATCTGCCAACCAGCATGGCCTGTGCAATATACATCCGCCAAACCGGTAGATGGATGCAGATTGATTTTTTTTCTAATCTGCCTATTTTGAATGGATGATGAATGAAATGCCACCCGATTCAATCCATTCCGCAATCACCTAGTAGATGTGAATGGTTGTATTATATTTTTTCTAAATTTAATATTTGCCCTCCAAAAAAATCACATGTTTTATACGTTGTTATTTTATTTATTTATTTATTTTGCAATTTTCGATTACGTGAGCTTGCTTCTAGGGTACGGACCACCCACCGAATGAGATTAATTGGGCCTCTCCCGACTAACTCTTTCCGGGCCCCCGAATCAGAAGGCAATTCCTGTCTTTAAATCCTCCTTTTCCCTCCTGTATTGTAGCGATACGAAGGTTTTTGTCCTCATATAAGGAGGTTTTGGTTTTCTTCCCCGATCAACGTTTGAAACTGGAACATTCTTCTTGTTTCTATAAAACATGTCAAAAGTGTGGGAAACTCCTATTTCTAAGATAATGCATAAGGAATTTGTTCAATGTGACAAAAAGTTCAATTACAATGATGTTAGAGCCCAAAGAAATTTGTTACCTGCATTTGTTAAGTTTAATGATGGATTGACAGCTCGTCAATGGATTGAATCGGAGCTTGGGGGTGCGGGTGCGGTAAGTTTTTTTTTGTGTTAGATTTTGTTTTCAATAGTCAGATAACACTTATAGTTTATTTATTTATTTGCTTAATTATTATTATTATTTTTTTTATACAGAATTGGATACATCTGCAAGTTGATGATGGAAAATGGGTTGTTCCCGCATTCTGCAGTTGGATTCAATGCATGCCAGAGGTAAAAGATCAGAGAGGTTTACAAATATGCTATGTTTTAAGTACAGCAACCACCGTTGAAGTTATGTTTAGAATTGTCGCAGGAGTTGAATCAATGCTAAATTGGTCAGAATTGATAGAATGTCATCCAAGTGCAACACATCATGCTGTGGGATGTTTACCTGAATACTGCTACGAGTACGCCATGATATATGGTGTGACGATGAGATATGGTAATGATATGATGAAAAAGCAAACCATATATTTTGTTGGCATTGACAACCCAACCAGTACTAGCAACCATGATGGTTGGTCCGAAATTCAAATATGCTAGTATGGACAATCTTTTTATATATGAAGGAGAAGAACTTAGTGAAAAACTTTATTGCCATGCAATTGTTATAGTTGGTTATGGGGAAGAGAATTTAAGAAAATTTTTCATAATTCAAAACTCGTGGGGAAAAAATTGGGGGCATGATGGATATTTAAGAATAGCTCGGGACGTCGGAAATGAGAGAGGAGTTGGAAGCCTATATTTGTCTGCCATGTATCCGGTTATGGATGAATGGTTGTCTGAATTTGATATACTCATGGTGAGGTTTACCATTTATTATTATTATTTATATTTATATAAAATTTCTCATTTTGATTTATATCTATTGTTGCCTAACAGATTAATTATAAAAAAATTTATAATCGTGAGAGGATGGGGATGCAACTCCCTCTTCCAAGGGATCCTATTGTCCTTGTCCATGCCGATGCCCCTGGCCCTGCCCCCGCCCCTGCCCCTGTCCTTAGTCTACCATCTGGTGTGGTAAGTATTATTTGTGTGGTGTTGGTCTACTATTTGGCTATACCTTGTGTTTGAAGTTTATGTGTCCGCATCTATAAAGCAACTAATCACAACTCTTATATAACTTTGTTGAATCTAAAGATTATCATAATAATAAGAAAAATAGTAACAATCCTCAAAGAAATTTTGTATATTATTAATTAACTGAGAAGCTTAAGGTGTACAATCATTATTTATAATAGAAGAAACCCTATCATACTAGGAAAGAACCAATTTAGGTAGTTTCTTAATTAACACAAAAATAAACAGGAAAATAAGAAAAAGTACCGAAATAGCAAATTTTTTCCTAAACCCTAAACCCAAATTTGATACTAGAATGAAAAGAAATTTTTTGAAAAAAACTATGGTCAAATCGGATTCGTATGGACCAAGTAATTGACGAATCATAACAGAACTTTCTAAAAATGGCAAAATCGTGAAATAGATGGCCTAAACGATTGAATTTGCCCAAAATTAATCAAGGTCCATGGTGAATTGAAGGATCCTGATTCCAAGACAGTTTCCATCAATCCACCAAATTTTACACAATTTCGAGCATGTGCCATTTGGTCTTTCATTAGTGTCGTTTTCCCTCTTTGCCCACATGCCTATCTATATGTTTTAGGAACTGTATGACCAAACAATTTCGAGCATTTTCCTTCTCATTTTTATGGTTTAATTTAATGTCATTTTAAGAAATCACACTTAATTGTCAATAATGGCACACCCTATTTACTACCCACATGCCACACCATTCTTTTTGCGGTGCATTGGTTAACATTGTTTTATGTTTGTCTTTTGTAGATGTGTTAGTCTTTCTTTTTCGGGTAAAAAGAGGAATGATTAGAGGAAGATAAGAAATTAGTGAATAATTTTTAATCCAAATTGATTGGAGGAATGGTTGGTGGGGTGCTCAATTTTGTTAGCAATCAAAATAAGTTTTGTGTCATTGGGCTTAAATTGCAAACTGCAACAGGATATGATATTGAGTACATTCTTGTAAGAACTGAATTGCTTGCAATAGATAGTGTGCCTTTGTTTGTATCTGTAAAACAAAAAAGAGAAATTCAGGTAAACTATTAGGGATGTATCTGCATAACGTCTCTGTTAGTTTGTAGTTCTTTTATTTGCTTCTGTAGACTTACATTTGTGTTTTAACTTGTAGAGCTACTTCAACTGTCAGCACTGCAGTAACCCCTGTTCCAAGATTACCATCGGAGATCACTGGGCAACCTGTGGAGAAGGTACTTAAATGGCCAATCCTTTTTATTAATTAGTTCCTTATTTTTTTTGGTTCTCTTCCAAAACTGTTTACTTTGATGCACAGCAACCCAACGCAAATCATCAAACCAATGTAGTGTGCCAGAGTCTATTATGCACACATCACATTTTCTTTATCTGTGTATTTTTGGTATGTGTTGTGCTTTGATTTCCTTATTGTCACATATTGTGTTTGCTTGATGATGGTAATTGTGACATATATTAAAGCAATTTGCTGATATGAGTTATGGATGTGGACAATTGTCTTTTTTGCATACTTAAATTCAAATTGTTTATTATGAATTTATATTTTTGGCTAATTCACTGAAAGACGCCCAAGAAACAAAAAATAGACTATGTCATATGATAGTCAGTATGCAATTAAGTACAGGATTAGGACATGATCTAGTGGATAAGCTATGTTAACAGGTATATGGAATTGTTTAAACTTTAAAGTGGTAAATACTTCTGAAAACACCATAATACAACTCAGTTTAAGCTACATACAGTTGTGGAAACTCTCAAGTCTTTTTGCTTAGGATAGGATGGATAGCAGGGGTTATGAGAGGAGACAGCGACGCCTTCCTCACTCTTGAATCCTTCAATAAAAGCCATTTAATTCAGTAGAACTCAAGGCGGTATAGTCAGTGTGAAGTGTACTAATGCTTCGTGCACATATATTAGCCGATTATAACTCCACATACAGATGTCAAGCATTGTAAACTAAATGGAAAGCCCAGAAAACCCAACTTGTGACAAAAAACCTTAATGGCCTTAACTTTTTACATGAAGACATGGCTTAGGACTTACAAAATCCTTAAAAAGCAACTTTACTGTTGCAATCATCAACTTGTTTCAGCAACAATATTCCTTTACTTCAAGTTGATGGAATATATATATATAGGAAAGCCAAAATCCATCAAACATCCAAGAAAGTTGAAACCTGATCAAAACCCATACTGACATAAGAAGCAGCAACAGAATACTGATAATTGAAAATTAACAAGAAAACATGGTACCTGAAGCTGATGCTCAACACAACACCACCAGAGTGGAGGTCAACGGTGGAGGGACACCTGCTGCAGATTTTGAATTTTGCCCCAAAATTGAATTTGTGGACTCCACCTTCAGTTTGTCCCAAAATAAACCATTCTACCTCATTCCTTCTTCTCCCTTCTCTCTCTAAAGCACGTCACAAACCCTGCCCTTCGCTCATCTCTCTACAAATTTGGCATTTTGGAGTGGGATTCAACTTTCAAGTGAAAGAGAACTTGTAGATCATTGCAAGGGCTTCGTGTTCATCTGAACAGATTTGCTTTTCGGCACTATTGGGATTTCTGAATTTTTTCTCTATTTGGGTTTGGTTGGGAATTTTGATTTTTTTACTTTTCTTTATGCATTTTTATAGGTACATGTGCTATTTCGTGAAAATCTCAACCTGTGCTGTCTGATTTTTTTAGGCTAGTTGAGACAATGTCAGCATGCTAAATATATGATTTCTCACCTTAAAAAGTCTTTAAATACGTACAATTTGATGAATAACATGTTATAAGGTTTGAGAATGATAATAGTCTTATTCATTGCTATATCCAATCTTGGTTTTGAACTATATAAATAATGTAATTATTCATGAAGTGCTTATGAATTTTAAGTTTCAAGGTGAAAATCCAAAAACTTGGCCAAGTGAGATTACAAGTCCCTCTAGTTAGTAAACCTATAAAGCCGGAATTTTACTCAAATTGTGCTAAAGTAAAGTCCTAGGAAGACACAAATCCTGGTTGTGTGTTGTGTGAATGTTATTGTGTTGGGTGGTTTTGATGATGAAACTTGATTTGGGAAATAAATTTTGAGGAATGGTGTAAGGCGTGACAAATTGGTAATAAGATTTGGAAATGATGGTAGTCTTATTCATTGCAATAACAAATGCTGATTTGGAGCTACATAATGTAAACATCCATGATCACTCACATATGTCACTGTAAAAGTGTTTTGAAATTTTAGACGGTCTCAACTACTAGTTGGAGCTCATACCCTATTTTTACGTTTCAGATGCACGAGTCCTTGATTAAAGCTGGAGTTTATGATTCTTTTGTGAAGATCAACAGTTGTATCAATGCCATTGGGCATTATTTTGTTGTTGGGTTATAAAATTGCATGGGCATGTGTTGGCCCTCTCTTTGGGCTTGTAATAGTTAACTGTTGATAGATTTTTACTTGCACCGTGCCAAATTACCATTTTTTTCTTTCCTATTGTCTAAAGCGAGTGCACCAAATTACCATTTTTTTCTTTCCTATTGTCTAAAGCGAGTGCACGTAGTACTAGCAGCTTTATTGTCTTTATAGTTACAGTGATTGTATGTTTGACAGGGTGGTTATATTTTGCCAAACTTTCGGCAGGCACGCCGACATTTCTTTTTACATGTGACCTAAATTTGACTAAAGAACTAATGTTTTCAAAGGAAAGATATTTTGTTCAAATGAGAGGCTTAGTTTCTAAATTAAATTTCTGAGCAAGAGAATTACTTAGGTAGCCTTTGGTAGAGTTTTCTAAATATGATTTGAGAATATGAGTTGTATTTTGAGTTTGTGAGTTTTGGAATTATGATTTGAGTGTGGAAAATTTGTTTGGTAAATGAATTTTGAAAAAAGTTTTGAATTGAGTGAGGAATTTTTGATGTGACATATGATATTTGATACAAAAATTTACAATTCGTAACTAAACATACAACTCAAAACTATATTCAAAATTCATAATTTTTTTTTAACAATTTTGAATTTTTTTAAATTTAAAATATAAAAACTAACAGGTGGCAATTTAAAAAAAAATAAAAATTGCACTCTTCCGGTCAATCGGCCTGTCAATCGACTGGATGTCCGGGTGGACGACCGACTGGACGTCCGGAAGGATGACTGGTTAGTCTAATTTTTTTCGCCTTGGATAGAGTTTTCAAAACTGAGTGTGAAGTTAATTTTTAAAAATTGTAAACAAATATCATATATAAATCCAAGGGTGGAACTAGAGTTCCAAAACCTTTCCAAACACAGGCTTAGACTTTTCAACACTTGACTATCCAAGTGGCCTTAACCAAACTATTTTTAAATTAAGTTTTGAAAATCCGAGCTTAACACATCCACAAGTATACCAGTGTCAATTTAGTGACCTCAACATTTATGTTCCTTTAGCATAATGGCTTTGTGAGTTTGTGTAGTAATAATTGAGTAAAAATAAAATGCAGGATCCCTTATGTTCAGGACAAACTAAACATTCAGAACTTATGAGGTGATTCTATTTATATCATCAAAAGATCTTAGGGTAAATTATGCAAATAGTCCTTGTAGTTTACACGATATGTCCATTTGATCCCTGTAGTTTCAATTTGTTCGATTTTGTCTTTTAATTTAACGGATTGTGTCATTTTAGTCTTATAAATAACGGTTGTTAAGTTAATTTAACGGAAGGTCAAACAATGTGTCAATTTGGTCCTTGTACTTTACACGATGTGTCAATTTGGTCCCTGTAGTTTCAATTTTCTCGATTTTGACAGGGATTAAATTGACACATTGTGGAAAATACAGGGACCAAATTGAAACATTGTTTGACTTTCTGTTAAATTAACTTAACAACCGTTATTTATTGGACTAAAATGACACAATTCGTTAAATTAAGGAGCAAAATCGAGCAAATTGAAACTACAGGGACCAAATTGACACATCGTGTAAACTACAAAGACTATTTGCATAATTTTCCCAAGATCTTGTTACACAATTCATTTATTATTTATTTTTATTACAATTTTTGCCCTTTACAAAATTTTCAATTGAGGCCTAAATCTAAAAAATTGAAAACTCGGATTTCTCACCATGCTCACCATCATTGTTCTCTCTCTCTCTCTCTCTCAGGAGTGGAGTTTACGACTGGTGATCACGATGGTGGTGGTTGCGAGGGTGGGGTTCACGAGAGATACTAGTTGCAATGGTGGGTGGTTGCTTAAGATGGCCCCGGATTTTAATATTTTATAATAAGAGTACAAGTAAAAGGAGACAACTGCTTGGAGCAAGTGAAAAACGCGAGCAAATCTTCCCTCTATAAAGTCAAAGACTCTACTCTTAGAAATATGGAGATAAGTTGCACCAACATCCTTGAAGTTTTTTTTTTTTTAGAAGGGACCAACATCCTTGAAGTTACCCACCCAAAAAAAAAACACATCCTTGATGTCTTGTGTCAATTCAATTGTAGATATACTTCAAAACAACACTTTCATTTGAGTCCCACCTTATTTCCTCCTCGCTCAAAAAAAAAAAAAAAAAAAAAAAAAAAAAAAAAAACACTTTCATTTCATTTCCTCTGTTATAAAACAATGTTTGAACTTCCTTCTTTGTTACTCTTCTATCAATAAGTACAAATTTATTTTAAAATCTCTATTCCACCTCCTCTCATCCATTTCCAAAAAAAAAAAACAACAACAACAACAACAACAACCAACCCTATAGCATTTTTTTAAATTATTATTATAATGATTGGGTGTCCAGATTAGTTTACATGCACCTCGACTAATTTCAATACCCACGCAAAACGCTCTCTCCACGTGAATCGGACAAATCTCTGGTAGAGCCCGTAGGTGTGGCCCCAAGAAGCAGATTACTCCTAATGGGGGTAGAACTTGAAATCTAGAAGGAGCACACCTCTAAGTCTCAAGTTGTATCTACTAGACCAACCCCTTGGGCTGTTACCCTACAGCACTTAAAAATACAAATTCTTTAATAACTCTCCAAAATAAAGGATATTATAAAAATTAGTGTTTTTAAGGGAAACCAAACCTTTTTATTTTTATTTATTTAAACTGATTGTGTTTTTCTTGAGCACGGAAAGATTTTCTTTTAAAAAAATGAAATTGTAACAGATTTTTTTTTTCTTCATAAGGCTGTATTCTAGAAACTATTGTTTAATATGTGAATCACATAGTTGTTGGGTATGTCGATCTTGATATGTATTGTTCACTCAACCTTGGGTCCAATGGGGGGTTTGGGCCCTGACCGATTTTTTTTTTGGGGTATTTTAGTAATTTCTTTGTTATTTTTGCGTTGTCCTAATTCTATACTTATAAATAGATGAAGAGGGAGCATTTTTTAAGTTAAGAGAGTTCTATTGTTTTCTGATCATAGCGAAAACCGTAGCAGCCGTGGACGTAATTATATTCTAGGGTAAACCACGTAATTCTTGTGTTCTTGTGTGTGATTTGTTTGATTTGTTTTATCTTTCTTATTTATTATTTCGTATCTCATCGATCCTACTAGGAAGAGACGATTTCGACCTGATTAGAAAATATTTAGCAAAATTTTTATGTACAAATAATTAATGTTCTTTTTAAAAGATTGGATGCCCAGTAGGAGAAATGCATGACCTTTTCACGCCCTCAGTTTTAGATGATGAATTAGGCGAAAATTAATTAATCATAAATGTGATTGTTTTATAAAAATCTCCCATTTTAAACCCAATCACTCGACTTTACCTAAATTTCCACAAGATTTATTCCCTTTTAAAATAAGTCCAGTTGACAATACAATGCAATCATTTTAATCATTTGAAAAAATAAAAGAGCCAAAGCTTTTTGTAACCTTGATACACCATTATTCTGTTAAAAAAAATATTTCTTTAATTTCGGACAAAAGCTTATTCATTTGAAAAATACCTCCATTATTTTCTTTCTAAAAAAATAAAAATTATCAAATCTAAAATCAAAATTTCAATTTAAATACCGTACTCCATTTTAAATAACCAATTCTTATATGACACACCATCACACTGGTGTACAATTATCCCAATACATGAAATAAAATGTAATAAATAATCTATATGTTGGGTCTAACATTACATCCCATAAATTTATGGGAAAATTAGTCTAACCTTCCTTTTCAACTTTTGGTAGTAGGAAAGGTTCACAAAAATTTTTCCTGTTAGATAAGGTCTCTTACATCCTTTACTTTTATTTTACTCAAAAAAAAAAAAATACCAACTTTACCCTCATTCTTCTCTCTTCTCTCTCTCTCTCTCGTCCATTTCTCTGATCTCTCTCTTCTCAAACCCAAAAACCCAAATCCATCATCTCTTCACTCTTCGACACCGCCACCTCTACCTTTTTCTGCTCCGACAATCGCTTCATCACCGCTGTCGGCTTCTACTCTGGTCTCATCTTTCCAATTATTTTCTCTATTTTCTCTATCTACAGATTTGTATCTCTCTATCACCTCACAATCTTCTCTTTCCAAACCTTAGAACCCAAATCCATTATCTTCTCATTCTTTGACACTGCTACCTCTACCTTCTGTAGCTCCGATGGCTTCTTCATCTCCATCGGTCTCGTCCATGTCTTTGACGCCAAGTCCCGAACCTCTCTCTGCCACCTTTGTAGCCACACTTGCCCTGTCTAGCTCGTCCACTACCATGAGGCTAGGTCCTTGATCTATCTACTAAAGACTAAAGAATGGGTGATCAAGGACAACAATAAACTCGCGGATGTAGTGGAATTTAGATGAGAGGGTTGTGATATGTGAGCAAATCAGATTGAAAGTTGTGTGAGCAAATCAGATTGAATTTTCTCTGGACTGTGTGAATTTTCTCTGATTGTAATTACTATTTGTAGTTTTGTGAATTTTCTCTGGCTGTGTGAATTTTCTCTAGTTATAGTCACTGTTTGTATTTTTGTGAATTTTCTCTGACTTTGGTCACTATGTGAATTTTCTTTAGCTGTGATCACTGTGTGAATTTTCTCAAACACTGTGGGATTGTGATGTGTCTAGAGAAATTCCAGTGAAAATGCTCAAAGAAATTCCAAACATGAACACACAAATACACTCATAGAAATTCCAAGGGAATTGTGATGTGTCTAAAGAAATTCCAAACATGAACACACAAACACAATTACAGAATTTCTAAGAGGATTGCGATGTGTCTAGAGAAATTTCAATAAAATGCCCCCGAGAAATTCCAAACATGAATGAACACACAAACACTCAGAGAAATTCCAAAGAGATTGTGATGTGTCTAGAGAAATTCCAGTGAAAATGCTTAGAGAAATTTCAAACATGAACACAAAAACACACTCGGAGAAATTCCAAGGGGATTGTGATGTGTCTAGAGAAATTCCAGTGAAAATCAAACAAGCCACATCTACCTCTCTCTCTCTCTGTGTGTGTGTTTCTCTTCTTCTTCGTGTTTGGGATTCTCTTCCCAGAATGAGTTCTTTGATTGCTTTCTATGTCTCATCTCAACAACAACAAGAAGAAGTAGTCTGCTTTCAACACCACCACCACCACCACCACCAATTTCAACGGCGGAGTTCATTTTCCAACGATGAAAAAGACCAAGTCTCAAGTCGTTGCTTGTTCTCTTAACCACAAAAACAGCCACATCCATTTTGACACCAACCTTGACGCCGTCGCTGAGCATCATCTCTCTCCATGATCGAAGATCCCAACAATGGTATTTTGGTCCAATAAATTTGGATCTAAACTACACATGTTTTAGGGACCTAAGCTATTATGTTTTTGTTTAGTGTCCTTTGTCCTCTAAATTCCTATTATTAGGGACCTTAAAAACAATTCCCCTAATTTGATTATACAACAAAAATTGCTTTTAAGGCACAAGTCTCCAATCCTCATCTAAGGTAGAAAACTTGCCATGTGGCGCTCATTGTTGACCGTACCTATTATATTACATATAAGGGATGAGCAAAACAACTAGCTCACGAAATTGCTAAATCTAGTGTATATAAAACAGGCAAGGCATGCAATACATTACTAAGGTGTTGTTTGGGAAGTAATTAATATAGTTAAAACTTAAAAAATTATTATAAGTTGTTATATTATTCTTTTATACTTTTTTACACTTTTTCTTGTTAAAAAAAAAAAAAAAAAAAATTCTAAAAATCAATTCTCAAACGACTAATCCATAAATTTACCAATCTTTTTATCATTAAATTTCTTATTATTATTTTTATGTAGTTAATATATATATATAATATATGTATCCATCAAAAAAAAAAAAAAAAGGAAAATCAATTCCAAAATCCATAGTATACAAAATTGTACAACAAAATAACAGATCAATTGATATGATAGGTATTTTATCTTTTTGAGTATGTTAATCAAAAAAATTCACCCCAAGGCCATTATACACATGGTCCAATGTATCCATCCACATCCACAGCATTAATACATAATACACGTCCACTATATCCAATTAAATCGGGGGATTCTATTTACACCCAAATAATAATTTAGTACACCCAATAAAAAATTTAAAATTTTAATTAATATTATACTCTAATAAAAATTCAATAAGGATAATTCACATTAAATCTTAAAAATATATTTTTTTTAATGGTAAACCTAATCATTTATACTTATTTCATATATCTCTTCATCTTCTTCTCCAAAATTTAATTATTTTCACTTTATCTTCTTCCCTTTATCAAAACTCTAATCCATTCCACTAAAATTACCACTATCATCAAACAAAAAAGGAAACCTAGATCTTGCACGAAAGTCTAAGAGGAGGAGGTAATGAAGTTTTGGAGTAAAACAACATTGTCAATCATTCTTTGAACTTTGTGATGAATTTTTAGAAAAGAATAAATCGTGTCAATCTCTCAATATAAAACCCACTTCACAAAACATTATTCTAGAATCCATGAAACCATTAGAATCATCATTAAAAAAAAAAAAAAAACTAGAGAGAAAAAAGTTTCTAACTGTAGAGAGAAGCGCACAATTCTTGATGAAAAACAAAACCTACTCAACAAAGTTCATGAGACCTAACCAAGATCCATAATGATATATACAATACATAGAGAGAGGAGAGATGGGGGAGAGAGATACCCAGTGTGAGGAAGAGGAAAAAGAGAAAGTCTTTTTTTTTTAATTGATTTGTTATTATTTGAGTGTATAAAATAAATTATAAAATTAAATAATTAAATAAAGAATAATAAGAAATGGGGCGTATTAAACAATTTTTTGGGTGCAAATAGAATCACCCAATTAAATCATACCATCTTTTAAATTTATCAATAATCAAATATCAACCTATCCGAAATTATATTTTGTCATTTTCTCTACACTTCCCCTTACAATGCAATCATTTTATTTTTTTTTAACAAAAAAGTAGAACAAGTTGGCCAAGTTTAAAAATTGCTCACTCATCTTAAAACCACACATCAGAAAATTATAAAACTCTTCACATTTGGTCTAGTAGTGTTTGGTTGAGTAGAATGAAATAGAATCAAATGATTTTTATCAAAATATTCATTTCATAGAAAAGTCTTAAGGAATTACTATTTCTTTCTATTCAATCTCACTCTAATAAATCAAATAGAGCATATGAGTCTATTTTCTAACCACACTGGTCTTGCTTGATTAGTTTTATAAATCTCATTTTTCAAACCAATTTTGAAACACGAAAGAATCTGTTCAAATTTTGAAAAGCAATCATAAAACTCATCTCACGAGGCCAAATGGGGTTTATCTTATATCAAAATGTCAAGGGCTCGAGTATCCACCATAATAATTGCAGGTTAAATCTCAAAGTATTTTGAGAGATATGGCCCTTCATAGTGGTCTGTTTATAGACATCCTATTTTGACCAACTTTAAAATTTATGCTCATTTCGAATACTTCTCAATAGTGAAACTGTTACATTTTTTATGCTTTGGTGTGCTTAGACCACTGTTGGGCTTGTTGGACTATCTTCTATTCTCCAAGCTGCAGACACTCCATTTTTATTGGCTTTAAAGACTTGGGTGGCTTCCAAAACTCTTCAATGACGAAACAAAAATAGATGATTTTGATTTTCTCGGAACAACTTTTTCATGAAGAGAGAGTTTCCAACCCCAAACCTGTTTTCTTTTCTCTTTTTTTTTGCCAAAAATGTTTTCCAAAGTAGTTTTAAAAAAGGATAAAATGTCATTTTGATCATTCAAAATAGTCCAACTTTGCATTTTTCACAAACTAAAAAACCTGTTTCTTTTAAAAAAACAAGTGAGGACAAAGTTGAATTGAACAAAAGGAGGGAGAATACTCTCGAAATAGTTAGCCACAACTTTTTTGATCAAATCGCAAGTTTTTGATGCACCCGCAGGTTTTCACAAACCCGTGAGTGAACCAATCCGTAAATCACACATGCGGGTGAGAATCACACATATGGTTTCTCACAGGGGTGGTGTGGTGATCAAACTTGAGGATGATCAGTTGGTAAGATCATACATGCAACCACAGTTGATGAATTCTTGCAGTTGCAGATAATATTTGCGCCTATAGGAATAACATGTGTTCGCAGATTTCTTGCGGCACAGAATAGTTTTTAGAAGATGGTCTCCCTAGCATCTTGGAATATCTTGAATGCATGTATATATTGGATATACAAGTGTACATGCTGAATCCGACCCCTCCTTTGGCTTATATATACTTCCCTTTGAGTGAGAAAAAAATGTCATTCTCCTCTCTCTCTCTCTCTCTCTCTCACACACACACACACACACACGTAGCCAAATTGATGCCAAAATACACTCTCAACTCTCATCTCCCTCGATTGATAGTTAGATTTTGAGGATTCCATTGAAGGCTTGAGAGAAGCTTGGAAAGCTCCATCTGTTGCTTGAGCTTCATTTCCGCTTGTTGTATGCTTTAGCAAGTGGTTTACTTCTACCCTTGGCATTTTTCTTCATTTTCTTTTCTTTTCTTTTCTCCTCCCAAATACTCTATCTCTTATTATTGTTGGAATATATAGCTTATTGGGCCTGAGTAGTTAGAGGATTCTTGCCAAATCCCATGTTTGATTATTGAAGCTTCACTATCTTATTTTCTTAGCACTTTCTCACACATTTTAATAGCCAAACATGCGTTTTCTATTTAAGAATGGTTGAATCTATTCTCTCAAGCCCATTACTCCATGGATTTGGGAATCTCATGCTCATTTCCATACGTAGAAAGTAGATTCATTCCATTTTTTACTTTCTAGTTTTCATTTTCTTAATTATTACCTTAGCTTTCCTTAATTATGGGTTGAATCTATTCCTTTTACGTTCTCCTTCATGGATTGAGGCTTTGTTTTGCCGTATACCTCTTTCCATGACTTTTTGGACTAGATTTTCTTCATTACCTACCTCTCCCTCCCTTCTTTTTTCTTTTCTTTGAGTAGATTAGCATTTATTTCTTGTTTTTTCAGTATAGCTCTTGGAGGAATTGTGGAATCTATCTCCACAAAATCACTATTCATGGATTTGGTCCTTCTTGTGTTCACTTTCAAGCGTTGGAGGTAGATTCCATCCATTTTCCCATCCATTTATTTGTGTTATTTAGTGCTTTGATTTTGTTGTTATGCTAGATAATAATTGAGATATATTTTTCTCTACTCTAGCATTTCTTTCATGGATTTTGGGCCTTCATTTCCCCTTGATGGGTGAGATCTTGGCTTATATTCATGAGTAAGGAGTAGATCTCGGTTACCATCTATTTCCTTTTCTAATATTCGTGTTTATCTAGATATCTGCATATGGTCGATTTATCACATTTTATTAGCTATTGTTGCTATCTTGTTATGTTGATTATGTGTTAAAATGATTGATTTAAAATTTCTGGGAACGAAATTCCTTATGGTGTTGGCATGAGTTGTAAATTACGGAAGATTGGGAGTAATTGTAGAGATTGCCTACTGTATTTAGATGAGATTGCACCAATTCTGAGTCAATCACAATAACAACCTAAATTAGATTATTTCCTAGAATAGATCACTGTATGAAAATCTATATATATGTACTTATAATTCATAGAGAAAAATCAAAGAAAGCTATACATTTTCCACAAGTTGACATGGTATCAGAGCAGAGATCTTAGGGAGTTCTGCTTCATACCTCTACACCTCCACCTTTCCTAGCCGACCATGGCAAACCCACCCAACGACAACTCCTCCATTACTAACCCAACCCTTGAAGACCTAACATCCAGAATGACAGATCTACTGTCCCAAACCCTGACCCAGAACCAGACACCCAACCATGAAATTTCCGCTGCACCGATCGGCATTAAGTTGGATGGCACCAACTATGCTCTTTGGTCCCAAGTTTTGGAGATGTATATCTCCGGTAAGGATAAACTGGGATATATCAATGGAGATCTTCCACAGCCCCAACAAACCGACCCAACATGGCAAAAATAGAGGATCGAAAATTCGATTGTGAAGGGGTGGTTAATCAACTCCATGGAACCAAGCATGATTGGTAACTTCATTCGATTCCCAACGGCACAAACAGTGTGGGACGCAATTGTCACAACGTTTTTCGACGGCGCAGACACTTCTCAAGTATACGATCTCAAGAAACGGGTGACCAAGATGCGATAGGGTGGTGGGTCAATTGAAAACTATTACAATGGCCTTCAGGCCTTATGGAGGGAAACCGATTTCCAACGTCCCAATCCGATGGCTTTACCACTGATATTCAGAAATTTACTTCAATTATACAAGAAGATCGAGAATATACCTTTCTTGACGGCTTAGACGATCGGCTTGACAAGGTTCGTAGTGACGTACTCCTGATGAACCCGTTCCCCTCAGTGGAACAAGCATATGCCTATGTTCGTCGTGAAGATTCACAGCAGTCCGTGATGATGGTCGAAACAGATGGCCAAATTGGCGCTGCTATGGCATCTTGAGGAGGGGCTCGCTCACACCCACAAACTGTGAAACAGCCATCCTCTTCCCTTCCGATGCTGCAGCCGTTGATGGTCCCCGCTGGCAAAATTGCAGGTGGTAATCGGTCTGGTCCGATGCCGCCCAAATCTAGTTCATCATCTCCAAGCCGTAAATCTGGCCAGCCGCCTCCTGAAGGTAATGGGTGTACCTATTGTGGCAAGCCCAAACACATCCGTGCGACGTGCTTTAAATTAAATGGGTATCCAGACTGGTGGGATGAGTTCAAAACCCGGAAACAACGTGATGCTGCTATTAACAGTGTTTTAGGACGGGCTGCTTTGGCCCATGCAGGTCCACAGTTGTCTCTTATATCCCATGTTGAACCTTAGACATCCACAAGTACTTCTCCTCTCATTAGTGGCTCTACCTCTTTCAGTGATTTAGGTAACTCTGGTTATGCTTTATTTAATTCCACTAAGGAATAAAGCTTGAGACCTCTAATTAGAGGTGCCACTAGTGATGTGGCCCACTGCCAGTGTTTGTTGTGTCTTGTTTTTTTTTTTTTGGTTCTCCATTTCCACCTCATTAGTAGTGGATTTAGAGCTCCATATTTTGAGCTCTAAATCATTGCTGTTCCACTAAGGATGTCTCTAATGTTTGGATCATTGATTCGGGGGCCACCGATCACATGACGTTTGATCCCAATGACTTTTCGAGTATTACTCAACCAAAACGAGTGAATATTGCTAATGCCAATGGGGGTAACTTATCCGATTACCCGAGCCGGCACTGTTTCTCTCTCTCCATCTCTCTCCTTGTCAAATACTTTACTTGTTCCATCTCTTTCCAGTAAATTAATATCTGTGGGACAGATTACTGAAGAATTCAATTGTTGTACACTAATCTATCCCAAGTTTTGTTTTCTCTAGAATATTCTCACCAAGGAGATCATTGGTCATGGTACTAAGAGAGGGGGACTCTATTTTATGGATGATTTCAGTGCAGGCCAAGCTCATCACGTGCAACAAGTGTCCAATGTGAAACGACAACAGATTTGGCTATGGCATCGTCGCTTGGGGCATCCATCCTTTAGCTACTTGAAATATTTGTTACCCGATTTATTTTCTGATGTTAGTGACTCGAACTTTAAATGTGAAACTTGCATTTTGGCCAAAAGTCATCATGTGCCTTATCCTTTGAGTTTGAATAAAAATAATGTTCCATTTATTTTGATACACTCCGATGTTTGAGGACCTTCTCCAGTTTCAACTCCTTCTGGTATTCGTTGGTTTGTGACCTTTGTGGATGATTGTACTTGCATGACTTGGGTTTATTTGTTGAAACATAAGAGTGATGTGCTTCCTATATTTCAGTCCTTCCATACCATGATTCAGACTCAATTCTCTGCCAAGTTTCAAATTCTCCGCTCCGATAATGGTGGCGAATATGTGAATACTGCCTTAACGGATTATTTTACCACACATGGTCTCATTCATGAGACGAGTTGCTCTGACACTCCTCAACAAAATGGTGTGGCCGAACGGAAAAACTGACATATCTTGGAGACTGCTAGGGCTCTTTTGATTGGTGCCCACGCACCTCGTAGTTATTGGGCCGATGCCATTGTTACAGCGGTTTATTTATTGAATCTCATGCCTTCCAAAGTCTTGGCCTTTTAGACACCGCTTCAGGCTCTCTCTCGCCATGGCCCTTTACCTTCTGTCCTGATGCTTCCACCTCGGATATTTGGGTGTGTTGCTTTCGTTCATCTCCCTAAAACTCAACGTACTAAGCTTGATCCTTGCGCTCTACGTTGTTTTTTCCTAGGATATGCAACGCATCAAAAAGGGTATCGGTGCTATCATCCACCCACCCGCCGTACTTATGTTACCATGGATGTCACATTTCTAGAGTTTGAGTTCTTTTTTCCTACCCTAATGTCCCCTTCTCCTCTTCAGGGGGAGCTACAACATGAAGAGCAGAATTGGATTGATTTTGATTTCCTAACAATTGCAATAGAAACAATAGCAGTTTCTCCCGAACCTACAACAACTTCTACCACTCCTACAGTAGCTCCTCCTACAGCAGCTCCTGTTGATTTATTGGGTATGACTGACCATGGAGAAGAACTTGGAAGAAGTCTCGAAGATGAAGACCTCCTTTATCAATCTCTAGTACCCGAGACTGATCAATCTCCTGAGAATGTTCATGAGGTAACTACTCATCCGCCTAGTAATGCATATGATACTTCTGTTGGTTATCAATTACCTTTCAGGCATAACCGTGGAAAACCACCAAAACGGTACTCTCCAGATCATGTGAGTAAGAAATCCATATATCCGATTGCCAATCATGTCTCATTTCAGAGGTTATCAGATTCGCTCAAAACATTTGTACACCAGTTGTCTGCTGATCATATTCCTAATCGAGTACAAGAAGCCTTAAGTGATCTGAAATGGACGCATGCTAGACAAGAGGAAATGTCTGCTCTTTAGAAAAATCAGACATGGACACTTGTTGTGATACCCCTGTTCTGTATTATGTTAATTGGTCCGTAATACGCATGTGATTATATGTTTTGATATGATTTTGCGTACCATTATGTGGATATATGTGATTTTGGGATTCTATCTGTTCATCGTAGGAATATCTGTTTGAATAATCCGCTTCGGGAATTAAATTGAGGGCCTTATCGGCCACAGAACCCGGAATTGATTACGCCATTGTGATTGGCATAATTTTTAGAGCCTACGGTGAAATTTAATTGAAAATTTATTCTGGTCAATTTAAGCTGATTAAATTGATAAATTAAGTGCCCTATTATTTTATATTAAAATATTTGTTAGTGGGGCTTGTTGTATATTAGTATTGCACCCTCCTTTAGCTCTCTTAAACTCAAAATCTGAGTTAGACAATTGAGAGTGAGAGAGAGGCCGGCCATGGTGAGAGAAAGGAGGAGAATTGTGCATTTTAGCTTGAAGCTTGGAAATTTTGGAGGTTTAGCTCAAGAATTGTCTAGAGCTTGAAAGATCAAGGCTTCTAGGTGAGTAATTCTTGAATTATAGTTGTAATTTTGTGTGTTCAAGCTAAATTGGTGATCAAGAGTGAGATTGAAATGAAATTGGATGGTATTTGTTGAATTGAAGCCTAATATGTACATGCATGTAAGAAATGGCCAAGAATCTCCATGTTTGAGCACAATGTGTATGATTTGTGTTGAATATTGTTTAAAAAAAAAAAAAAACATGTATTAAGACCTCTCTCCACCAATTAAGTTGATATGAAGGCATATTTCTCACATGCAAGAATGAATCATGTAAGTGTAAGCTTTGCATGTTTGAATGTGAGGTGTTGGTGATGAATTGGGATTAATTTGAGTCATGCATATAAGTAATGCAAGGAATTGAGCTCCATTGTGATGTGTTTTGGTGTCTATGGCATGTTAGTACAAATATATGTGAGATTGGAGCCTTAGTATGCAAGAAAAATTGGTTGAATGTCGAATTTGAACTCAAGGGAGTGTTCTGGAAAAACCCAGAATTTTTGACGACCGCTCGAGCAGGGAAAGTGCCGCTCGAGCGGAGAATTCGAGCTCCCAGTATTTTCTGCAGACATGGTTCCCACTCGAGCGGGGAAGTTGACGCTCGAGCGAGGAGCCATGTAGGCAGGCAGTCCGCTCGAGTGGTAGAGTTCGTGCTCGAGCAGGAATTTGAGGGAACTAGTACTTTTGCAGACTTAAGGGTTCGCTCGAGCGGGGAACCCCACGCTCGAGCAGGGACCCTATTTTTTGAAATTTTGGAAATGCATCCTGTGTTCTGTTTTCCGTTCTCTTTCACTTGTAAGCACTCTTAGGCATATGTTAAGCATTGTAAATGAGTTAATGAGATAAGAATAAAGCCTAATGAGGAGTATGTGAATTAAAGAACGGATTGAACTGTTAGTGACCCCTTTTGTGTTCATGAAATGTGTAGGGTCAAGCTCCAAGGCAAACGCACAAGCCGATCACTGTGAGTAATATCGATATTTGAATGCTTGTGAATGTCCAATTGTTCATTCCCTTATAAGCTTATGAATTGCTAATTGGGATCGTGGATGTAAGTCAAACGTGAATGGACCAAAGGTCGTTTTGATAAACGTGAATGGACCAAAGGTCGTTTTGTTAAACATGAATGGACCAAAGGTCGTTTGGATGAACATGAATGGACCCAAGGTCGTTTTGACATGAATGAGTGGGCCGAAGGCCGTTCTGACATAAATGAATGGGCCAAAGGCCGTTTTAATACGAATGTCTGGGCCAAAGGCCGTTTTGACATACATGATTGGGCCAAAGGCCGTTTTGACATAATCGGATGGGCCGAAGGCCGTTTTGACAAGAATGGAAATCTGAATGGGCCAAAGGCCGGAATGTTTGGAATTGCAGTCACTTGATTTGTATTTAGTTACATATATCTGTTAGATAGAAATATGAATTGGACCCGAGGCCGTTTGGAATATGTTGTTCTACAATGTTATATAAATGCTGTATTTGATATTATTCACTAGGCTATCGCTCACGCTCATTCATGTGTTTGTATGTGAGCCAAGAGATGCACAAACCCAGCCTCAGTGAAGTTTGCCAGGAACAACATGAGTTTTGGGGAGTCAACCTTGTGTCTCACGCACGAGATCCATCCTTGCCATTTTGTTATGTATTTACACTTTGTCTTGTTGGCAAGGACTCTATGTATATTTGTAGATAGTCTGTCGTGGGTTGACTCATTTTGGATGATCCTGTATGTAAAGAATTTTTGGAACTGTACTTTTGATGTGGGTTATTAACGCATATGTGTATGGTTTGCTTGGAGTGCATATAAGCATGGCTCTATGGACAAAGTCTTTAATTTCTGCTTCCGTTTGGCCCCTTTACTCTGTTGAGTTACGTCTGTTTTGGTTTGAGGACGTAGGTAATCTCAGGATTACTGGCCGGTTATGTCCTTAACCCATAGGGGCGGGTTTGGGTCATGACACTTGTTCCTCTACCAAAAGGGAAGAAGACTGTAGGATGCAAATGGGTGTTTTCTATCAAACACAAGGCTGACGGATCTATTGAAAGGTATAAGGCGCGACTTGTGGCAAAAGGGTACACACAGACTTATGGCATAGATTATCAGGAAACTTTCTCTCCAGTGGCGAAGCTAAACACAGTCAGGGTGTTATTATCTCTTGCAACTAATCTAGATTGGTCATTGCATCAGTTTGACGTAAAGAATGCCTTCCTCCATGGTGATCTCAAGAAGGAAGTATATATGGATATTCCACCTGGGTTTTCATCTTCTCAAAGTGGAATCGAATGTAAATTGGAAAAGGCATTGTACGGCTTGAAGCAATCTCCCTGTGCATGGTTTGGACGATTTAGAATGGCTATGAGAAACTGTGGCTTCAAACAGAGCAATTCCGATCATACGCTATTCTTGGGGAAAGATAACAGCTTTGATTATTTATGTTGATGATATGATAATTACTGGAGATGACGTTGAGGGAATTTCTGAACTCCAGGAATATTTGGCGACTGAATTCGAAATGAAAAATTTGGGTGGGTTAAAATATTTTTGGGAATTGAGGTGGCTCGGTCAAAGCAGGGCATTTTTCTATCCTAAAGGAGGTATGTGTTAGATTTACTCGCAGAAACGGAAATGCTTGATTGTAAGACTGTGGACACTTTAATTGTTCAGAATCATCACCTAGAAGAGTATCCTGATCAACTACCTACTAATAAAGAGAGGTACCAAAGGATAGTTGGAAGGCTAATCTATTTGGCACATACTCGACCGAATATCGCTTATGCTGTGAGCATTGTGTCACGACCCAAACCCGCCCCTATAGGTTTAGCATCGTAACTGGCCAGTAATCCTGGGATTACCGAAGGCCTCTGAGACAGATTAACATAATATAAAGGGCTAGCGGAAGCAAATAACAATATACAACGTCCATTGAGCTGTGCAGACTTATATGAGACAGAAAAATTTTAAACTTTATATATACATATATACACATTATCTTTAAGTCATCATATATATATATACAGATTAGACAAAAAGGGACTTAGCCCATTTTTCAAAATACACAAGACTTGTTTAACCAAATAAGAAAACATAACTTAAACTTTAAATCACATAGCAATAATCACTTGACATATCTGGAACCTCCACGGGAGGCACATAGGTTGGCTGACAAAACAGATTCTAGGCAGATGTCTTTAAGCCTGGTCACGCGCCTGATCACCTACATACATAAATAATACAGTGAGCTAGAGCTAAGTAAATAATAACAAAGTAAAGGGTTTTAATGAATGAGTCCTTACAGATTCAAAATTCATAATTCAGTTTCGTATCAAATTCATAATTTGTCCAGATCATATACAGAAATCATAAGTCATGCTTAAGTATACGTGATACATCCATTAGCATTAACAGAGCAGATACAGAACAGATGCAGACACGTGAGGGTTACGAATAACCAGTTCCATAAAGGAACCTCCGGATCCGGGTAACAGAGAACATATGCGCTGAGCCCCCATGACGGGGCCTCCGGTACGGGTAACAGAGTGCTGACGGATTAAGTTCCATAAAGGAACCGCCGATACCGGGCAACAGCCAACAGATATCACATGATGCTAAGGATGTCACGAGTACATATCAGAAATTGGACAGTCATTCATTGTACAGAACATAGCACTTTAGAAAACAGATCTCATTTTATCACACAGAAAATAAATACAGTTGAACATAACTTTACTAAGTTATTACTCACAGATAGCTGCAGAAGCAAATCAGATAGACCGGACATATCAGATAAATCAGGCAGACAATGGCGTGTGACCTACACAAGCACATAACACATACACATTGAAATACAATATTACTCCCTTGATCAAACTTGACTTTCCTAGTCTTTTTCCATCTAAACAGTCCGAAGTTCTATCATGCTTATTCTTTCTCATTCAAATAAACCGGGTTCTTATTTCACATATTCTTTCATTACTAAGCCATTTTTTTCCAAATAGATTGATCTTTTACTTGGCTTCTTAAACAATTACCACTAGATCAATGATTCATTCTTCAACTAACTAATCCATGTTGATTGGTAGCTTATTAATCTTTATTGAGTCATAAATCATGTCTAGAATGCCTTGGAAAGAGATGAGAATAAAAATGTGAACTAAATGCAATTTTCCAAAATATGCTGAAAATGGGTCTTCGCTCGAGCGCCACTTTGGTCGCTCGAGCGGACTGCAAAATTTGAAAAACTACTGGGAGCTCGATTTTCACGCTCGAGCGAGACTTCCCTCGCTCGAGCGGACAATGCAAATTCTGAAATTCCAAAATTGCAATTGAAGTTCAAATTTGGTATTCAAAGCCTCAAAACATGTACTTTTGGTACACAAAAACGAAAAACCATTGTATAATTAAATAAACACTTTCAATTAGAAATCATTCATTCAAAATCATGCTTCAATTATCCAAATTTAGTTTTAACTCATCTTCTCCATATCAAACCCAATTTCAAGCCCACAATTTTTAAAACACGAATTAAACTCTCAAAACTCTTGAAAAATTCATAATGTACGTACAATTGGAACTCAATTTCATGTTAGGACAAATAAACTCAACCCAAAGTAATTAATTTCTAAGTTAGTTTTCATACATTTGATCATAGCTTCAATTTCTTATTTTCTCTTTAATTACATAAAATTGGCATCAAGTTCTTTCTATTTTCCTTGAAATCATGAAATTGGAGTCATGAAACTTCTTATAAATTTTTCAACTAATTTCCATAATCTTAAACTCAACTTAATTTGTAACCTCAACTTAATTCATAATTAAAATATGTTTGATTTAAATAAAATCTTAAATCACACTACATGCATGGATTAAAAATCTAATTATAAAATCAAAGCTTTAACTAGCATTAGGATTAATTCTAATTTTCCATAAACTTGATGTTCATAAAACATTTTCTTTTTCTCTGCAAAATATGAGATTGAATTAATCCAAATCCTTCAAAATCCATGATGTATGTATCATTAGAGTATTAAACTCGTAAAATTTATTCATGCATGTAACAATGAAGCTTAATTTCATGCAAGATTACAAAATTAAAGTCAAAATAATTGATTTCCAATTTAATTTCCATAAATTGAACATAACTCCATTTATTCATCATCTTGCTAACTTCATCTATTTATATGAAATTGAACCCAAGTTTAACAAATTTAAGAAACCATAATTCATACTCTTGGTCCTAACTTGATTTTACATGCAAACCCAAATTTAATCTCATAAGTCTTTTTACACATGAATTAAATCTAAAACTTTGAAATTCTAACATGTATGTGAGGATGAACCTTAAATTTATGAAGAATAATAAAAATCAAACTCAAACTAATTGATTTCTAATTTATTTTCCATAACCATCCACATGCATGTAACCCATTTCAAATTAACTTTTATAATTTTGAATCTAATTCAATTTCACCACCCTTTTACTAATTCCTTCTAATTTACATGCAATTGAACCCAATTTCATTTTGATTCTAGATATTAGGGGAATTATTTACAAGAATTAAGGTAGAAATTGTTACCTATTGTTCTTCCAAGATGAATTCTTGAGCCTCTCTTTGTTACTCTTTACCTTCCTCTTTGCTCCTAATTTCTTCCTTTAGCTCTAGTTCCAGCACACACTGAAAAAAAAAAAAAACAGTGGCTTTCTTTCCCTCTCTCTCGGCTCTTTCTCCCTCTCTTGAACTCATATTCTCTTTACTCCCTTTTGTTTTTGAGCTTCAGCAGGTTATACATTCACTCACACACACACACCTCACTTCTTGACCTCTACATGGCACACGTGCACTATCCTTTGATTTCCAACACATCACATACACAGATTTCTCAATACACCCACACCCATTTACACCCCCAATACTAATTTAGTCCATAATTCAATTTATGTCTAGGAATAATTCAATTAAGCATCACTTAATCTTAACAAATTTTAATTAACACAAAATTAGTTAATTATAACTAATCTCAAATCCCACATAATTTAATTAGTCTAATTGACTTCCATTAGAGCCTAATTAAATATATTTAAATTTAACAATCCGAATCAAATTTTTAATCAAACTCCCAAAAGGCTCCAAATATTAAATTAAACTCATTTCTATCCTTAATTTTGATTTCTTAGATCATTTAATCCTTCAATTTCTGATCAGACTTAAAATTTTCATCAATAAATTACATATTCAAATTGGGCACATCATAATTAAATTTAATTTATAGTAACCACAATCCTCAATCCTCATGACTTAATCAACTCCAATTAGGATCTAATTAATCGAATCTCAATTCACTAAACTGAATTGAATTTTTAATTAAACTCCCAAATGGGTTCGTAATTAAGATTAAATTGATTCAACTTCTTAACTTCACTTCCTTAATCCATTTGGACCCTTAATTTCTAATTCCAAAATAAATCTTTAATAGAATCATATACGAGTCAGATCCCACAATTCCCATAAATCCCAAATTAAATTATAATACTCAGCAATTAATTTCAAATCCTCTTAATTAATCAAGTACTAATCATTATACGTGGTGGGGTCGTCACACATTGTAACTAAATTCATGCACTGTCCTAGTAAAGATCATATGAATGAAGTTATTCGAATACTTCGATACTTAAAAGTCAGCCCCAGGGAAAGGAATTATGTTCTCTAAGAATAATCATCTGAATATTAGTGGTTATACAGATGCAGATTGGGTAGGTGACAATACAGATAGAAGATCTACGTCAGGATATTTCACCTTTGTGGGAGGAAGCCTAGTTACTTGGAGGAGTAAGAAACAAAAGGTAGTAGCTCTTTCTAGTGCAGAAGCTGAGTTTAGAGGGATGAATAAGGGACTTTGCGAACTCCTTTGGTTAAGGAAGTTACTTACAGAAATTGGTTTTCCACCTGCTTCACCAATGGAGTTATTTTGTGATAACAAAGCAGCCATTAGTATTGCTCACAATCCAGTCCAACATGATCGTACAAAACATGTTGAAGTGGATCGACATTTCATCAAGGAAAAGCTCGAGGTTGGGATAGTTCAGTTTTCCATTTGTCAAATCAGAAGATCAACTGGCAGACATGTTGACTAAAGACATTTCAAGTAAAATGTTTTACAACTCACTTGACAAGTTGGGCATTAGCGACATCTTTGCACCAACTTGAGGGAGAGTGTTGGCATGAGTTGTAAATTACGGAAGATTGGGAGTAATTGTAGAGATTGCCTACTGTATTTAGATGAGATTGCACCAATTCTGGGTCAATCACAATAGCAACCTAAATTAGATTATTTCCTAGAATAGATCATTGTATGAAAATCTATATATATATATACTTACAATTCATAGAGAAAAATCAATGAAAGTTATACATTTTCCACAAGTTGACATATGGTTGGGAAGTTATAATGATTCTGGTTTAGACCCAACCCGTTTGATGTTTGGATCCGGGTTTCCTTGGCTTATATAGTTGTTCATATCCTTATTCATATTGTTCTTGATCGAGTTTGGTTGCGTGGATATCGTCGTTGAGTTTGGAACAGGTTAGAGGCTTATGTCTCAAAGAGTTGTTGCCCAAATTTTTTTTACCTCTTCGCTCGAGCACTCCTTTGGTCGCTCGAGCGGTCTTTGAGAACTTCTAGTATTTTTTTAAGTCTACTGAGATATTGGGAGGATGACATTCTTCGCTCGAACAGTCTTTATTGCGCTTGAGCGATGTTGGCTCGAGCGATCTTTCTTGCGCTGGAGCAATTGTCCTTTGTCTGCAAAACTTTTGGAAGTATGGTATTCTTCACTCGAGCAGTCATTTTGTTCGCTCGAGTGGTCTCACTTTTGTGTTTGGTCGCTCGAGCGTTGTTTTGGTTGCTCGAGCGGTCTACGCGTATATCAATTCATAAAAGTCACTTTTTGAGTCACTTTTTCATCTCTCTCTCTCTCTCTCTAGAACTCACATTCTCTCTACAAATACACCCAGATCCATTGATTTCTGCACCCTAGTCTCTTTGATAAAAAGGTGGAGCACATCGAGAGCTTGCTTTTGATCAAAACAAAGTTGGGTTTCAGCGTTGTTGAGGCTTCATCACTCTCTCTCTCTCTCGCCTTCTAGCTTCAAGGTAGGGATATCTCCGCACTTTCTTATGATTTTTAACTTAGTTATTTGCTTTTCTAAAACAATATTGGGATTTGGGAGATTTTTTAACAAGCCTAGGGTTTTGGTTTAAAAATCAAAAGAGGGGTTTTCAAATGGAACCTTGAAAATGGTTGTGGAATTGTAAATATGGTTGAATGGTGATTAAAATGATAGATTTTATCCTTGGAATTGATTTATAAAGAAAATGAGATGTTGCCATAAAATCTCAAATGTTGAATTGTAAAGATAAATGGAAATTGTTGTTGGAATTGTGCAATTGGATTGATATTGATGAGGATGGTGGAGTCGGATATGTATTATCACTCATATCTTGAAATTTGGAAAGTTTATCTTTATGCAAAATTATTTATCTGTTTAGAGATATCTGTTTTGGGCTATCGGTGGAGGATAGCTATGATTGTTATAGAAATTGCATGAGAATTAGAAGAACTGAAACTATTCTTCATCCATTTGCATTGAGCATTGTTGCATATTTAACACACTTTAAATGTATTGATTTTTGAGAAAAATTGGTGAATACCTTGGTGAATTTGGGTAGGAGGTGTGGTTATGGTATTATTGTTGGCATGTGTGTCATTGGTGAAAGTCCAGAAACCCGCGCGATTAGGGGTCGAGCCTTCCAGTTAATACCGATAAAAATGACAATTGGTAGTGCTTGTATAGCCTGCTTGCAGACACATATTTAGAGATTTCCAGAGTCGTACTCACTGCCCTATTTTCTGTTGTAAAGGAAATGTTTTATTGAATTGTGATATAAACCTTGCATTGTATGGTTTTGAAAAGAGATATAAACTGTTTTGGCACGAGCATTGCATATGCATTTCACCTTATATCGTTGGTAAGATTCATAAACTATATTAGAGTATTTCTATTGGGTTTTGGCTCATCTTATGTGGAAAAATCATTTTCAGGTGCTGATGATATGCCTTCGCTAAGAACATGACTTGGGAGGACTTGGAGCTGAAGGCTTCTTCCTGTTTATTTGTTGTATTTATTTTTGTGTAAGCCTAGGGCTTTATCTGTATTGAATTTAAACTCACTTTTATTATAACCAAGCATTGTCTTGGAAAGTTGTAGCCTTTAAGGCATTTAATTATCAGTTTAGCTTAGATTTCATATCTTTTGTCTATAACACATGCTATATATTCAGGGTTAATACTCATGAATGTATAATCGCATGTGTTATCTTTTGTACACTTGAGATCATATGAAATGGAAAGGCATTATATTCCGTATTGTATATTTATTTCATTATTATCATGAGATGACTTTATTGTCATTTACAATTTCATACGCTTGAGATGTTTCATCTGACACTTTATGGGTAGCCGGGCCTTTAAGTTTTCATTTTATGAGTTTTGTTGCATATTGGTGGATTCGGGCATATTTTTCTAACTGTTTACGCATTTGGCTTAGTGCTGGGACATACTAGGTGAGCTTCTCCCCTTTTTTTGCATTCTAATTGTG
The DNA here is from genome assembly GCA_030407325.1 of Camellia japonica. Lineage (NCBI taxonomy): Eukaryota > Viridiplantae > Streptophyta > Magnoliopsida > Ericales > Theaceae > Camellia > Camellia japonica. Next base: position 8,843,840 of record JAPPVO010000032.1, on the reverse strand, counting down.
CATGGTTTTACTGCCGTGAGACTATGTGCTTGTTTGAGATATTTCTATGATTGCTTATTAGTTGGAGGGTATTTCGCTCAGGTTGAGAATACCTCTATCTCTTTCACGAGGGTTTTCCATCCTTTTTATTGGAAAACTCTCAATAAAATTGTTTTCACTACGAGAGAAATAGAGGGTTTCTAAAATAGGAGATTACTCTATACTTATTTGTTTCACATAATAAAGTTAGCATTAATAATTGGGATATGAACATATTTTGATAATGATTCTTATATCAAGAATTAGTAGAGGCTGATCTTTGATTAAGTGAGCTGGGAGTGTTTAATTCATGACATTCCCCTCTCATACCTAAACTCTCGAATCAGACCTTCTGATTAAGATGGGTAGATTACTAGGTTTTCTGTGAATTTTCAAGTTTGGTGATATGTAGATTACTAGATTTTCTGTGAATTTTCATACTAAGACCCTCACTCATTTCACGCTGCATTGTGAACAAGACGGGGGCAAACTGTCAAGTGCACCAGATACCCTTACAAGCCTATTTTCGAACCCATTTTTAGACTTGTCCAAAATTATATTTTCAAAAGGAGGCGGATTATATGTAAATTCAATTTGAAATGCCAAAATTTCAAAATAAATTTATTTTATGATCAAACATGTTAATTTGGAGTTAATTGGACACATAAAGAAATCAAAATCGCTCAAAAATAAAAACTATTGACTGAAGCATCGTGAGGCTCACTGGTCAACCACATGCCTAGAATAATTGCTTTTCTTTCCAAAATTTTATTTTTGGAAAACTTTCTTAAGTAAATGTGATCAAATCTTTACAAATATGCAAGTATTCAAATTTAAATGATATGATCTATACTATGTGCTTCGTATAGATGGTAGATTAGTTTAAATGATTTAGCTGAAATAAAATGGATAAGTGGAATTAATATAAAGAAACAAATCTCGTGAAAAGCAATTAATAGAGGCCAATCAATTGATTGAGTGAAAAGGGTGCTCACATTAATGATTTTTTCCTTTTGTACCTAAATTCCTGAATTAAGATTTTTTTGTTGTAACGGATCAGTACCCTAAATTAAGATGGAGTTAAGATTTCCTAATTTTCTTTAAAAATTAAGTGGCCACTTCAAGTTTAGTGAATCGTTTTTTATTTGGCGAATTGTGAATTAAATCGATTTGTGAAAATATTATATTGTATTTTTAAATTTAGACATCGGTAATTGATATACATTAAAGGGTCACATCCAATATGTGGGTGCGCTAAAAGAAGTGGTATCCACACTGTTTTGTTGTGGCTTTGTTAACAATTTTGTAACAACAGATTTTTGAGTTCTTAATACCATAAAATCTTACATATAAAATTATGGATCAACGCAACTTTAAAACATGCTCTTTCTATCAACACAACTTTAAACCCTAACACATGCATTCCAAACATGGTTAAGCTATAAATTGACGAGTAATACTATATAAATAAAAAATTTATATATAATTTCATACATAATGATATAATTCATTATGGACTATTCACTTCAAAACAAAACACCATTAAAAATATATTTATTTACAATAATGATAACGTCACATCATTTTTGTCAATTTTTTTTTGTATGAATTTTATGTATGTTTGGTATTTTCCTAAACCGAAAGAACTAGGCAAAAACTAGATTAGAACATAAATCTGACATAGTCCTTCAAAATGATCACATGAAACCATGAAATGAAATAAACAATTCCAAGCATATATCACATGGAAAGAGAATAGAGAAGAACCTACCAAAATGAAGACGTAGCAAAATAATGGAGTGAGGAGATGGAGAATATTTTCACCAAACAAGTTGTCCAGATTCTCTGAATGTGTTTTAAGCCTCTAAATCACCTCTAAAACTCTAAAAAATGATTAAGGAAGCTAAAGGAGTTGATGGGTATTGGTAGAAGCTCAAGCTTCAAGCTTCCATTTCCCTGGACGAAATGAAGCAAAATCAAGGGAGGGGAGGGGGATGAAGGCTACTGGCAGCAGCAGCTTATGGGAGAGGAAGGAACTATTTTTATTTTTTTTCATCTTCTCTATCTCAAATATGTGAAGGAAAGAAGGAGACAAGGAGACAAAAGAATAGTCAAGGCTAATGCAAAGGGACAAACTAATATGAAAAGAAGGGATGGGTGTGTCATCACATGCATATAGGGGAGGGAGATTACACTTAAAATAAAGCACCACACACTAATCAAGGTAATTCAAGAGTTATAAATCTTTCATGATCATTTTTATGAAAATTTTTTCATGATCCCTACCTTTTCTCGGGGAGAAAATGCTATCAACCCTATTTAAGTATTTTGAATAAAAATGATGCAGTTAATATTAAATTTGTATAGTGTGAGATTTATATGTAGAATAAATTTAAATTATAAGATGACAATTTAAGTAATTTCTGAGTAGTTAAGTTTATGTTTGTAGTATTATTATTTTTCTAATGGGTTTAGCTGGTCTCCAATTTATTGTGGATTGGACCATACTATTTGGGTTCGTGAGACTCATCACAACTCTCATCTTGATAGTTTGAACCGTTAATTTTTTAAATCATAATATATAAATTATTCATGAAAAAAATCAAATTGATTCGATAATCATAACCATGTTAGTTTATTATATTTGTTTTTCCATAAACGGATTGTTTAGTTTTTAAATAATAGGGCAAAATCTATTTTACCCCTTGTAGTATGATCCGATAGAACTTTACCAGTCTATTAAAAATAGTTACATACCTACTATTTGATTTTAGACTGAAATGTTACAGTTACATTTTTCATTCAAACTAACATAGAGTGGGGTTACAAAAGTCTATTTTAAGAGTGGGAAGAAAAAAAAATTAAAATTAAAATTAAATTTCAATATAAGAAAATAATATTGACCTTGTTTTACTCTTTTTATCTTCTATCTACTTTAAAGCCCTAACCCATGCCCACCCTTCTCACCACACAGTATATATATATATATATAATATTATATAAACACTATAATTTATTATCATAAAAAGAAAATTCTTTTTAATCAGGGAATTTTGTTATGAAAATCACATGCAAGATCCCACCTCCAAGTCCAAGGGAGACCAAAATGAGTCATGAATATAGCAAAGGATTTGGACATAGAAAAATTCTGACTGCCAGGCATGGCCTGAAATGCAATAACCCAAGAATTAAAGGGCATGCAGATTGGTTTAGGTTAAATGGAGGGATCTGGTCCAAACTTATCCCACCAAACAAAAAACTAGTTGGGAAGACCAGATTGATATGTTTGAGGGCAAACTTTAATTAACCATGAATAAGTACGGTTAGGGTTCATATAATAAAAAGCTTTAGTGAATTGTACGAGCACGAAATAATCTTCTCGTATAATCCTGTTGATCAAGTTTGCGTTCCTCCAAACGTCGTCGCTTTACTTCCTGAAAACACAAACATAAGCTAGCCAGTGAGTATGTGCCGAATACCTCTCCAATGCCTAAGTCAGCAAATAGACAACAGACAAAAGCTCTGTGTATTCGAGAGTAGAAATTGTGATACCTGTACATAGGTCCTATCATGAGCTTTTGTAGATTCTGCCTGGCACAATCCTAGTAGGACTTCAACTCTCTTTAGTAGAGTCCTCCTAGGAATCACACTCCTAGTGAAGAGTGTCTATCTTGATAACACTCTACTTACTACTAACCAAGTAAAATGGTTTTCTCCTTTATCTAAGCTGGTGCAACCTAACCGAGCTAGATTATTTCGGTCATCCTCTTAACTAAGCAATGATGTAGATGGCATTCCACCGAGTTATGCCTAGCTTAGCCTTTTTTCTTACAAACACGTCGGCCAGCCACCAGGACTAGTTGTTAGGTAGCTCGATCAAACCCCTCTGCCCAGTTTGGTACCCAGACAACATGGTACCGAGCTACTCGAAGCCCATACCCCGGCACTTAGTCCGGTCCCAAAACAGAGATTAAAGGATCGTAGCTCGGCCCAATTTTTCTTTATAAATTACACTCTCAATTGCTCCTAAATTCCATCTGCAAAGCATGTTTGGGATTTATTTTTCTCCACCCGAGCTAAAACACTTATGCAACCGAACTAAAATAAGCAACAACACCGAGATTAAAATATTCAATCCCACCGAGCTGGGTTAGCTCGGTCCTTAGTACCGTGACTGTCACAGCTTGTCGTTTCACGTACCTGACATCATGTCCTATCCGTGACACGTGGCACCTATCCATTGCGTCTCTGTTTCGTGACAGCCATCACACACTTACCAAAAAATATTTGGAAAGTCCCCCCGTTTTCGTGCCTTCATAAAACCCATCACTCGATTCAAACCCTCACTGTTCACCTTCTTCCCCTCTGCACTTCTGAATACCTGCTCTTGTGCCTCCTGTGCTCCAGTCCATTCCTTTTCACTTGCTCTCTTGTTGATTGGATTTTGCTCTCACGCTTTAACCCGTAAGTTGCTTTAATACTTCTTTCTAATGTTCCTTTGTACTCATTTCTATATTTTTAGTATTTGACCTCCATATACGCGTGTTTAAAATGTTTGAACAAAACACCATGAACTCAAAAACCTTACTCCCAAGCTTAAAGGCTCACCAACTAGTTTTCAAAAAACATGTTTTTTTATCCAAAGTCGCTCTGAGACCGAACTAGGTACTTGTTTGCGACTTCTTAGGTTTATTCCTGACCGATCCATAAACCTTGAGTCGGTCCCGATTTACGACCGAACTGAAAACTAACTGTAACCCAGATGTAGCCGAGCTAGGTTTATTTTACTCTGCCTGTTTACTTAGCCCGGTCCAGTTATCTGGGCATAACACTTTATTGTCACTTTGCAGACTCAACTTGGTTGGCCAGGCACACCTTTGCACTCTGCCTCTAGACGGCTTTGCTCAACCGAGCCAACCAAAGCCTCAGCCACGCCGAGCTAGGCCACTGTGAACAATTTTGACAAATATTAAGTTAACATGGGTAAATATTGGTTTCTAGTGGACTCTCCTGGGGCCATAGCTGAATTCCGAAGGGACTACCAAATTCCTAATGACGTTCATCTCTCTTTAGCCGAACTAGAAACAGCACCCTAGGGCAAACCGGGCTTCGTCCCATTTACTGTGATATCAATCGTAGAAGTCGGCCTTCGGTTTCCCGTTCAACCACTCATATGTGAATTCCTTAAGCAAAAAAGACTTTGCCCGACCCAACTCTCCATAAATACTTATAGGATAATAAATGGCATCGCTGAGCTAAACCGCCGGCTCAGTCTCAACCTCGGATTGGTCGAGCTATTCCACCAATATTCGCTCGGCCAAAATGATGACGGTTGGGTATACTATTTAAGGGTAAGAAGAGGCCGAGAGAAAATTATAAAAAACACACCGGATAAAGACTTAAATGACGACGACTTCCTTTGAGTTTCTGAAAATTTTGAAGATCAGGAAGCCCAGATGCCGGGCTACAATATAAACTGGAATAAAGGGACTGCCGGTAAGAATACCTCGGTTTAATTTTCTATTTTTGCTTTGCTGTTCCAGGCTATAATTTTACGCCGTGCTAACCATTTCGCCTTTCTTTTGTGCAAACTTAAACCAGCTTAAATCACATTACGCATACGCCAACAAGACGCTTTTCGTGCCGTGCTCCGGTACCGTCATCATGGTTGGGACGAGCTGCTTAACTTTGAACCGACCTACCGGTATAGTGAAAAGAGGAAGACCAGGGTAACTGACTTTCTCCTGGAACCATTACCTGAACCGGACCCAAACTTGCCCCAAATCAACCCTATTCCCCTCACTAAAGAACAAGAAATGACCAAGCGTCGTGCTGTTCGCGCCCTAATCACCGAACAAACCACAACTCCAACTGCCGAAGTTTAAACTGAGGCACCATAGGCCGGTCAGACACATGAGGCTGTGGTGGCCCTCCCTACAACCCAAGCTTCGTCATCTCGGCCAAGCAAGTGGCCACGCACACGCTTGAGGAATGAGGATGATACTGAGCTATCTGAAATCGGGCTTCAAGAATCAACTCACTCCTAAGGTTGCGACCGACCTAGCCCTTCAAATCCTCCCACACCGCCGATGTGGGCACCATCTGTCACCTTCAGGGGTCGTGCCATAACGGCCTCTGACTCCGTAAATGTCGAGAAGGATCACCTGTTGGCCTTCAATTTAGCGAAGAGTGTCTGCCTGCCTGTCAACATAGAGCGGCATGACGGTTTGACCGAGCTGAAGGCCATCCGCTTGGCCTCTAAATCGATGATACTGGTAAGCCCCAAAAATCCCTAGAACTTGAACAAACAACAATTGTTACGGTCCCAGTGCATTGGTTGTCCTCTAACTGCTCTGAACTATGAAGGCCCTGCAAAAGAGCCAAGGGGCTCATAAACGAGTACTGAGCTCCGAAAGATGGCACGGTCAGCCATCACCGAAGTAGAATCCAGGACAGCCGAGCTAAAAGAAGCTCAGGCCAAGCTGACCAAACTAGAGGCCGAAAATGCGAGGTTGGCCAGACTGGTCAGCACGGTAGAGGCTGACAAGCAGAAGGCCTTAGCCGAGAAAAAAGACCGCTATCTACGTGAGCTGGCCAAGCTAGAGAGGAAGAAAAATGCCGAGCTGGAGGACGTAAAGAAAAAAATGCAGGACGCAGAAGACCGAGTCTTCAAGGAAGGAGATGAGACTTACGTCCAACAGTGCGAAGCCGCCAATGATATTTTCTTCAAGTGCGGTTGGAAAGCTGCTGTTGAAAAGCTCGGTTACGGACATGACTCCGAGGTCTTCCTGAATCCCCCTCCCTACTTTATATCGGGCTATATGGCGGACTATGCTAATGCGGTCCAACAAAAGTTCCTTCAGGAAGGGGAGGAGGATAAGGTCCTTGCTCCTCAAAATGCTTCCAACACTCAGCTCGGCCGCCAGTCTGCCTCTCCTACTCCAGTGGACTCTAACTCACCCTTGCGCGGGGCAATTAACGAGGCGCCTGTGATCGAGCCCAACTAGGGGACTGATCTTGTAGCTGAGCTACCTTTGGGCGAAGTCCGGGTTGATTTGGATACTGACTTGGACAATCTTTTCGCTTGATTTTTCTTTTTTTGATGTTTGCTTTCAGTGAAATTGTAACAAGGCTTAAGCCCTTCCTTTTGTAATGAATGTTTCAAAATGGAATGAAATCTTCTATTTTCCCTAGCTTTTTGTTCGGTTCATACCCCACTTTTTGTAATTATTTTCCAATTTTAATTGCATCAAGTTTGAACTCTTTGCTCGGTTGCTGTGTTTTAATGTTTTTTGGCCGAGATAGTTATCCTAGTCCAAGAGCCTAGTAACTTGTTGGTCATACCTGCCAACTTTCTTCAACTTAGATCCTTATCTTGGTTGAAGAAGGGAACTAAATGTTTGTTAATACTGCCAACCTTCTTCAGCCTAGATCCTTATTTTGGCTAAAGAGGAGAACTATGTGTTGGTCAATCCTGCCAACCTTCTTCAGCCTAGATCTTTATCTCGACTGAAGAGAGCTAAATGTTGGTCATACATGCCAATTTTCTTCAGCCTAGATCCTTATCTCGGCTGAAGAAGAGAACTAAATGTTGGTCAATCCTGCCAACCTTCTTCAGCCTAAATCCTTATCTCGGCTGAAGAGGAGAACTATGTGTTGGTCAATTCTGCCAACCTTCTTCAGCCTAGATCCTTATCTCGACTGAAAAGAGCTAAATGTTGGTCATACATGCCAACTTTCTTTAGCCTAGCTTCAGCCTAGATCCTTATCTCGGCTGAAGAAGAGAACTAAATGTTGGTCACTCCTGCCAACCTTCTTCAGTCTAGATCCTTATCTCGGTTGAAGAAGAGAGCCATGTTTTGGTCAATCCTGCAAACCTTTTTCAGCCTAGATCCTTATCTTGGCTAAAGAGAGTTAAATGTTGGTCATACCTACCAACTTTCTTCATCCTAGATCCTTATCTCGGCTGAAGAAGAGTACTAAATGTTGGTCAATCCTACCAACCTTCTCCAGTCTAGATCCTTATCTCGGCTGAAGAAGAGAACTATGTGTTGGTCAATCCTGCCAACCTTCTTCAGCCTAGATCCTTATCTCGGCTGAAGAGAGCTAAATGTTGGCCATACTTGCCAACTTTCTTCAGCCTAGATCCTTATCTCGGCTAATGAGAGCTAAATGTTGGTCAATCCTGCCAACCTTCTTCAACCTAGATCCTTATCTCGGCTAAAGAGGAGAACTAAATATTGGTCAATCCTGCCAACCTTCTTCAGCCTAGATCTTTATCTCGGTTGAAGAAGAGAGCTGAATGTTGGTCAAACCTGCCAACCTTCTTGATTGCCCCTAGCTGGCAATAACTAAGAACAACTTTTACAGTAGAAAGAATTATGCTGGAAAAACTACTTGTTTTATTTAAAAAAGGAAAATTACAAGTATTTTAAGGAAAAGCTAAAAATAAAATAGTTTGAGATTGACAGTGTTCCACGGCTTGGGAATAGTTTTGCTGTCTCCATCTTCCAAGTGATATGCCCATTTTCTTGCTAAACCGACCACTTTGTATGGTCCTTCCCAGTTAGGTCCTAACTTTCCATCTCCAGGTACCAAAGTGTTGCCCATTACTTTGCGTAGTACCTAATCTCCAATCTTGAATTACCTCGGATGCACTGTGTTGTTATATTTTCTGCATAACTCTTGTTGGTATGAGGTAATGTGAACTAGTGCTCTTTCTCTTCTTTCTTCTACAAGGTCGAGTTCCAAGATTATGGCTTCACCATTCAAGCTTGGGTTGAAATTTTCACTTCTGATAGTGGGGAGGCCTACTTCTAGTGGGATTACTGCCTCCATGCCATAGGCCAAGAAAAAAAGAGTTTCTCTAGTTGACCGCCGAGGTGTGGTATGGTAAACCCATAAAACATGAGGAAGCTCCTCAGCCCACTTGCCTTTTGTTCTCTCCAACCTCTTCTTCAAACCATCTAAGATGACTTTGTTGGAAGCTTCTGCCTGGTCATTTGCTTGAGGGTATGCTGGTGTAGAGTTGTATAATTCTATCTTGTATTCTTTGCAAAAGCCCCTGAAGATTTTTCCATCGAACTGAGTGCCATTGTCAGATATTAGAGCCTTGGGTATGCCAAATCGAGTTATGATGTTCTGCCAGACGAACTTCTTAACGTCTTTCTCTTTTATCAATGCGAGTGCTTCTGCCTCCACCCACTTTGTGAAGTAGTTTGTCGCTGCAAGAAAGAACTTTCTGTTGCCGGGTGAAATTGGAAGTGGTCCCACTATGTCCAGGCCCCACATTGCAAAGGGCCACGAGCTAGTCAATGGTAAAAGCTCTTTGGCTGGTTGATGTATTTGGTGTGCAGACTTCTGACATTTCTCACACTTCTTGACATATTTCTCTGAATCTGCTTGCATGTATGGCCACCAATATCCTTGTGAAATTTCTCTGTAAGCCAATGATCTTCCCCCTTGGTGGCTTCTGCAGACGCCTTCGTATATTTCGAACAAAAATGCCTTGACCTTGCCGAGATGGACACATTTCAGGTAAGGTCCTGTGAAGGATTTTTTGTACAATGCTAGTGATGGAGAGAGCCAAAATTATTCTGATTTTGCTCTTATTTTGTTGGTTTCTTTCTTTTCTTCAGGCAAGATGACATCTTTTAAAAATACTATGATGGGATCCATCCAGGATGGGCCTAGTTTGGCACAACATGTCTCGGCTGCTTCGGGTTCTTCAATACTTAGTCTAGGTAGGAAGTCGATCAGTAATGGGTGTGGGATAGATGTATCTGTCATTGAAGCAAAATCTGTCAGCTCGTTTGCTCTACCATTTTCCTCTCGGCCGATTTGCTCTATCTGGACTACTTTGAACTTCATGATCTCCTTTCTGACTAACTCTTGGTACTTAGCCATCCTATCATCTTTTACCTCGTAGTCGCTTGAAATCTGGTTGACAACCAGCTGGGAGTCACTATATACCATCAGCGTAGTGGCCTTTATATAAAGTGCTGATTTTAAGCCTGCTAACAGTGCTTTATACTCCGCCTCGTTGTTGGATGCTGAGAAGCCAAGGTTGACTGCCTGTTCAATTGTTAGGCCATCTGGTGAGATGAGGACTATGCCAAGTTCTGCACCGTGCCTGTTGGATGCTCCATCCACGAAGAGTTTCCACATCTCTCTGACAAATAGCTTCCAGCAAGTAGAGGGATCGGATGATGTCTTGGGATCATGGGTGTTGTTGATGTTTTCTTCTAAGTCGATGTCTGCTGTTGGGGTTTGATCTTCACTGTCTGACTGCCTCAAGTCTTTACTCTTTGGTGAGTCCCCGTTGGGAATAGCATGGTCTGTTTCTTCTTCCTTGTCCTCAAACCTGTATGGCTTGTTATGTAGCTGGGCTTTCTGCTTTGGGGGTTGCGCAGTTCCCGCAGCACTTTTCCCCCTTCTTTCGGTTGCATCGGTCAAATCGATTGGGCATACATGATGACTCCCTGGTGTGAACTCGGCCACAAAGTTTGCTGAAACTTGGGCTTTTATTGCAGTTCTTAGTTGAAACTTGATATCGAACTGCCCCAACTCCACTGCCCATTTCAAGATTCGTCCAAAAAAATCCGCCCTCTCAAACAAGGCCTTTAAGGGGAAAGCCGTTAGGACGATCACGGTGTGGGCATGGAAATAGTGTAACAATTTTCTTGAAGCCATCATCAAAGCTAAGGCTAGCTTTTCCAACGGTAGGTACCTTGTTTCAGCACCCAGCAAGGTTTTGCTAACATAAAAGATAGGCAGGTGTTGGATTCCTTCCGCTCTGACCAATACCGCGCTGACTGCATGCTGTGAAACTGCTAAATACAAAAAGAGTTCTTCTCCTGGTACTGGGGTAACTAACAATGGAGGAGAGGTCATGTAGTCTTTCAAGCTTTCTAGGGCGCGGTCACACTCCTCATCCCACTCAAATTTGGCCTTTAGTGCTTGGAAGAATGGTCAACATCTGTCTGATGACCGACTTATGAATCGATTGAGCGTGGCTGCTAGGCCAATGAGATGCTGTACCTCTTTGACTGTGTTGGGCCTCTCAAGATCTTGAATGGCTTTGATCTGAGAGGGATCAGCTTCTATACCCCGGTTGGTCACTAGAAAGCCTAGGAATTTGCTTGATCTTACGTCGAATGCGCACTTAGATGCGTTTAGACGCAACTTGTGAGACTTCAAAATTTGAAACATTTCATCTAGCTCCCTGAGATGGTCCTTCTCATCCTTGCTTTTGACCACCATGTTATCTATGTAAGTCTCCATTGTTCTGCCTAACAATGGTTCAAACATTTTGGTAACCATCCGTTGGAATGTAGCCCCTGCGTTCTTTAGGCCAAAGAGCATGACCTTTGAGTGGTTGGAGCAGATGACAAAGCCGTTTGAGATGCTTGTCATCCAAGACGGAGTTTTGTGAGTGACCTTGGCGTCTTTCCAACTGAAGGGAGACGCGGGTCAGTGGTGGAAGTACGTGCGGGGGCGCATTGGTGGTACTTGGGAAGCCTTTGTTAAAGCCTTCCAGGATAAATATTTGCCGGCTACGGTGAGGGAGAAGTTGAGGGATCAGTTTTCTCAGCTCAAACAATTGAATACGCCTGTAGCGGAGTTCGAGGCCACCTTTACTAGCTTGTCTAGGTTTGCTCCAGAGTTAGTAACGACTGAGGAACGCCATTATCTGGAGTTCGAGAAGAAGTTGAGGACCGGACTCATGTTTCGAGTTGCCGGGTCCATGATTAGGGATTATGGGCTCCTTGTGGAGGCTGCTGCCCATCTTGAGACTATCATGCATGCAGAGGAGGAGAGGATGAGAGGCTCCAGGAGGAGTCAGGATGGTCAGGGGGACGGTAAGAGGTAGAGGGGTTCTAACCCTCAGCAGTCCCAGGGAGTGCATTCGAGGTCTACCTTTCCAGTGCCGAGTTTAGGTTCTGGGAGAGGCGGTCAGGGAGACATCACCTGTTACAAATGTGGTTAGTTGGGCCATAAGTCTTCAGCTTGCCCGCAGAGAGGAGGAAGGTAGCGTGCAGCATCATCTTCGGCCCGTTTCAAGGCCAGAGTCAGGGTAGAGGCTAGCCGCTTACTTGTTATCAGTGTGGGTAGGTGGGGCACCTGAAGAGGTTTTGCCCACAGTTGGGTGGCACACCTGGTGCGTCTGGTTCGAAGCAGACACAGAGTTACCAGCCAGCGCAGTCAGTTCAGGCCTCGAGGGCTAATCAGGGAGCCTTTTCGGCTCAGTCTGTGTAGTAGTCTTATGCTCTGAGAGGTGAGCAGGTAGATCACAGACCTACAAGGCGCGTATATGCTGTTATAGCGCCAGATCTTGTACCGGCTCCATCTGTTGTGAGAGGTACCTTTGTGTTTTGCAATTCGGTTACTAATGTGTTAATTGATACGGGTGCATCCCACTCTTTTATATCTTCTACATTTGCATCTATTTTGGGATTGGAGTTGGCGCAGTTAGCATCTCCTATTCGTGTGGTATCATCTATTGGGGGTGAGATGGTTTTGAAATAGGGGTGTCGGGGCTGTGATATAGAGGTCGCCGACCACCGGCTTCCATTTTCTTTTGTATTGATGGACATGTCTGGGTTTGATGTGATTTTGGATATAGACTGGTTATCGTCATACCGGGGTGTTATAGATTGCTACCGTTAGAGGGTTATTGTATGTACCTTGAGCGGAGATTGTTTTCATTTCTTGGGAGATCGGGTTGGTAGAGTCTTACCACCGGTGTATAATCCGCGAGGGCAGAGTGAGCTTAGTTGTCTTCTGGCTAGCTTTATGAGTAGTGAGTGTGATGAGATCCGAACTGAGTTGCCAAGAGTGGTTTGTGAGTACTTGGACGTCTTTCCCGAGGATCTTATTAGTTTGCCACCCCGTCGAGAGATCGAGTTCTCTATTGACTTAGTGCCTGACACGACACTGATTTCCATGGCACCGTATCATTTTTTCCCAGCCGAGTTGAGTGAGTTGAAGATTCAACTCCAAGAGTTACTAGATAAGGGTTTTATCCGCCCTAGTACTTCACCTTGGGGAGCACCGGCCCTCTTTGCTAAAAAGAAAGATGGGGCTTTGAGACTTTGCATTGATTATCGAAAATTGAACCGGGTTACGGTTAAGAATAAGTACCCAATGCCTAGTACAGACGATTTGTTTGATCTGTTGAAAGGATCCCGTTGTTTCTCTAAGATAGACTTGAGATCGGATTACCATCAGTTGAGGGTCAGGGAGGAGGATATCCCGGAGACGGCATTCCGTACGCGGTAGGGCCATTATGAGTTTTTGGTGATGCCTTTTGGGCTTACCAATGCACCGGCTATGTTTATGGACTTGATGAACCGGATCTTCTAGGAGTTCTTACATCGCTTTGTGGTCATTTTCGTGGACGACATTCTGATTTATTCACCTTCTGAGGAGGAGCACGAGGAACACTTGCGAGTGGTGCTTGAGTTGCTTAGAGCCCATAAACTGTATGCTAAGTTTGGGAAGTGTGAGTTCTGGCTAAGAGAGGTTAAATTCTTAAGCCATGTGGTATCCGGGGAAAGGGTGATTGTAGATTCATCTAAGATAGAGGCAGTGCAAGATTGGGCACAACCTAAGAATGTCTTCGAGATCCGTAGTTTCTTGGGATTGGCCGGGTACTACCATCGGTTTGTGAAGGATTTCTCCAGGCTAGCTTCGCCTTTGACTAGATTGACGCGGAAAGGGGTCAAATTTGTGTGGAGTGAGAATTGTGAAAAGTCGTTCCAAAAGCTTAAAGTTAGACTTACCACTGCTCCATTCTTGATTATTCTGGAGAGGGGTTTGGGTTATGCTGTGTATTATGATGCCTCACGAGAGGGTCTGGGTTGTGTCTTGATGCAAGAGGGGAAAGTAGTAGCCTATGGCTCACGTCAGCTGAAAACACACGAGAGGAACTACCCTACTCACGACCTAGAGTTAGCGGCTATGATATTTGCCTTGAAGATTTGGAGGCACTATCTGTATGGGGAGAGGTTTAAAGTATTTTCGGATCATAAGAGTCTGAAGTATCTGTTTACATAGAAAGACTTGAATTTAAGGCAGAGAAGGTGGATGGAGTTCATAGAAGATTATGGCTTCGAGTTGCATTATCATCCGGGGAAGGCCAATGTTGTGGCCGATGCCCTCAGTAGGAAGTCCATTAGTGATGTAGCTTGAATTGCTATTCGGGAATGGGATATGTTGGGTGCTCTTGGTGAGTTTGACTTGCGTCTGGGCAAGTCTATGGAGTCTACAACCTTGTTTTTTGTAGTTGCACAACCTACACTTGTGAACTGAGTGCTAGAAGCACAGAAGGGTGACTTTGAGGTAGAATCCCTCCGGGAGAAGATCTCTAGTGGGAAGGTAGAGGGGGGTTTGATGGTGTATCCTGACTTGAGTGTGAGGTACCAAGACCGCTTGTTTGTGTCGGAGTCTTGCCAAGAGGAAGTACTCCGAGAGTTTCACCATTCATGCCTTGCGGTGCATTCGGGAGGCACAAAGATGTATCATGATTTGAGTCGCCAGTTTTGATGGAAGGGCATGAAGAAGGATGTGGCAGTGTTCGTATCGAAATGCCTTACTTGTCAGCAAGTGAAGGCCGAGCATCAGAGGCCAGCTGGTTTGTTGCAACCTTTGCCTATAGCCCAGTGGAAATGGGAGCACATCACGATGGATTTTGCCGTGGGTCTTCCGAGGACTCAATGGGGTAGTGATGCCATTTGGGTGGTAGTTGACCGGTTGACCAAGTCGGCGTACTTTATTCCTATGCGTGTGAGAGATTCGATAGATTACCTTGTTGACTTATATATTTGGGACATAGTGAGGTTGCACGGGGTCCCATTGTCGATTGTCTCAGATAGAGATGCGCGTTTCACTGCTAGGTTGTGGCAGAGCTTGCAGAGTGCCTTGGGTACTAGGTTGACTTTTAGCACGGCTTACCATCCTCAGACTGACAGGCAGTCTGAGCACACTATTCAGATCCTTGAGGATATGCTTCGGGGCTGTGTCCTTGACTTTAAGGGGTTGTGGGAGAGACACCTACCATTAGTTGAGTTTGCCTACAATAATAGTTTCTAATCGAGTATTGGTATGGCACCGTTTGAGGCCTTATATGGCCGACCATGTAGATCTCCAGTGTGTTGGGCCGAGGTGGGTGATGCACCTTTGTTGGGCTCGGAGTTGGTGCGGGAAACGACGAAGAAAGTAACACTTATCCGTAAGAGGTTGGTTACGGCCCATAGTCGCTAAAAGAGTTATGCCGACCGTAGAAGGAGGCCTTTGTTGTTCGAAGTGGGTGATCACGTCTTTCTGAGGATATCACCTAGACGGGGTTTGATAAGGTTTGGAAAGAGTGGGAAGTTATCCCCTCGGTTTATTGGCCCTTTTGAGATCCTTGAGCGGATTGGAGAGGTTGCTTACCGTTTAGCATTGCCGCCACAACTATCCGGAGTGCATGACGTGTTTCATGTTAGTATGCTTTGGAAGTATGAGCCAGATCCATCACATGTGTTGGATTAGACCGACTTAGAGGTAGATGATGATGCTTCGTATGAGGAGAGGCCGGTGAGAGTCTTGGATAGATAGGACCAAGTCTTGCGAGGCATGACGATTCCCTTGGTCAAGGTGTTGTGGAAACATCACGGAGTTGAGGAAGCAACTTGGGAACGTGAAATGGAGGTTCGAGAGAAATATCTGGATCTATTTATTAATGTTTCAGAATATGTTGGAAATCTTGTTTTGTTGATGAATTCTAAGAACATTGAATATGTTTGGGTTGTAAAACATTGTATATGTTTAAATTATGAGAACATTGTATATGTAATGGACATCTTGGAAACATGAATTATTTGTAAACATTGCATATGTTTGGGAATATGGAATGTCACATGTATTGTATTACTGTGGGAGCATTGTATATGCCATACATACTTCTTAAAAATTTGAATTTTGATTAAACATTGTTAATGTTTTGAAAATTGTAAATTTCGTTTCAAATTAGGGCTCGTATGTCTAGTCGGTGAAAATGAATGACCGGGGGATGGGTCATGGTATTGGATTGGAATGAATAATATTGTTGGGAATGACCAAACGCTGATTTTGAACTTAATTTGTAATTTAGGGGACGAAATTCTTTAAGGGAGGGAGGTTATAGCAATCCCGGTTTCTAACTCAACCTTTATGGTGTTTTGGACTCAGGTCTTATGGTTTAATGTTGTCGTTATGCCTCTTCCTCATCTTACTCTTTGAATTTGAGTTTTGGGATGTCTTGGGCATGTTCAGAACAGGTTGGTTGGTTGTTGGTTGTTGGTCTAGAACCTTCTTGCCCAGAATTTTGGTCTTCCGCTTAAGCGGGTCTTTTTGCGCTCGAGCGGGGTTTGCAATCCTTCACTACTTGGTGCGTCTGCAAAAATATTGCAGAAGTGTTTTTCACGCTCGAGCGGAGTTTCTTACGCTCGAGTGGGTCTGAGCTCGAACGGCCTTTCTTGCACTTGAGCGACTGTCTGAAATCTATAAAATGCTGGACGAGTGTATTCTACGCTCGAGCGGGTCTTATTGCGCTCGAGCGGGTAGTGCCTTGCTGTTGTGCCTTGGCGCTCGAGCGGCCTTCATTGCACTCGAGCGAGTATAATTTTTGTGTCTGACGCTCGAGCATCAAACTCTCTGCTCAAGCGGACTGTGCGTATATCAGATCGCGAAAGTGACATTTTAAATCACTTTTTTCTGTCTTTTCTCTCTCTAAAACTTTCCAAAACCCTAAGTTGAGAGCTTCTCTCTCTAAAATATCCTCCCTCTCTACATTTTGACCTAGATCTAGTGATCTTCTCACTCTCCTTCATTTGATAAAAAGATTGAGCTCTTTAAGATCTCCATTTTCATCCGAGTAGAAGTTGATTTCGTCATCCTTGGAGTTCATCCCTTGCTTGGCTCATCTTCTCTTCTTGAGATAGGAATAATCTACTTTTTAATATGAGTTTTGACCTAAATATTAGTCATTTTGTATAAATGGTGGGATTTGGTTGATTTGGGTAAAGTTAGGGTTTGAGTTTGGAAATGTGAAAGAGGGGTTTGCTTGTTTGGGCTCCATATGTGTATGTAAGACCTTGAAAATGGGGTTAATGGTGTAAAATTGTTAAAATGGTGAGATTTGGCCTTGGGTGCACTATTTGAGAAATGGGGGAGAAATGCCCTAATTTGAATTATATATATTATTTGTGTAAATGACGAAATCATTATGGAAATACGAAATTGATTTGAGAATTTTGAAATTGGAGGAAATTGGGATTAAATGGTGTAGTTGGATTGATGAATCACTCACCTATGGAAAATGTGATTTATTATCTGTTGAGAAATTTATTTATCTGTTTAGATATATCTGTTTTGGGCTATCAGTGGAGGATAGCATGATTGTTGTAGAAACTGCATGTTGATTAGGTAAATTGAAACTAATCAATTGGAGTATGTCATTGAATATGACGGTTGGATATTAACATTAAATATGTGACTTAATTGGTCATTGTAAATGATGAAGTGTTAAATACATTGTATATGTATCTTATTTGAGAGGAGATAAGGGATGTACTCCATTGTTTAGCAGGAGATAAGGGATGGACTCTATGGATAATTAAGTTGGCCGGAGTGTCCAGGGTAAAAGTCTCGAAATCTTATTTATATTTGGGTGCCGGTTCCCTCGGACGTAGTTCCGTAAAATGGCAAGATATAGAAGTGTATGAATGATGTTTATGATTGAAGTGTTGATAAATGAGTTGTAATCTCATTTTGAATTGTTTATATGATAATGAATTATGTCAATGAATTGACCTGGGTAATAACTGGAAGTAAATTGAAATGTAGGTGTCAATGTTGATTGGTTATAGAAAAGATGTACGTAGTTTACATATGTCAAACATTTATCGGATGCTAATGTTTTAGTTAATTCTCATATACAGTTTAGCATATCTCTACTGGGCATTGGCTCACCCTACTTGGGACACCGTTTTCAGGTACATGTGATATGCTGCCTCCAAGGTCTTAACTTGGGAGGTTTAGGAGTTGAAGACTCCATTTTGCTATTTATATTTTGTGTTAAATGTAACTCCAAGTCGAGGCTTTTTATGTATAGAGTTAGAACTCTTCTTTTGTTGTAACCAAGTGATAACTTGGAAAGCTGTAAGCCCGTAGGGTATTTACTTTGTTGAGAACATGTAATATTTTTGTAAAGAAGACTCTGATGAATGAACATGTATTCTTTTCTTTATGTTCAAGAAACTTGTGTATGAATGATTATGTCTTAAATTGAGGGCGTTACAATAGAATTAGAGATACTGGGATGAAACTATGAAACTCTGAATCTAAGCCAACAGTAAGATTATTAATCAGATATTGATAAATCCAAGTAGCATGTAAGTTAAAGAGTGAGAGACCTGGAGAGAGCAGATAATTCTTCGGTTGAAAATACAAGCAATTGAACTGTGCTTTTTTATCAGAGCATTTGCTTTTTCAAACAAAAATAGAACTTTGTTATCTCCTTTGACTGATTTATGTTCTTAGGGTTTTGGTCCTCTCTTTTTGGTGTAAAGAGATTTAGTCATTTGCAGAAATCAAAATTTTAACATTGCTATCACAGATGGTGGGAGAGGTAGTTAGAGAGGGTGGTGGTGGTGGGAGGGATTGGTGGGTTAGGGTTGGTTTGGAGTTTGAAGGTAGAAGATGAAGAAAAAGGTAAATATGTTTTTAAACATTGACATTTGACTTCTACTAAAAAAATTCTTTCCCACTCTGTAAATAAGAATGTGTAGTAACCTCAAGGGGTTGGCCTGGTGGCAAGGCTTTGGGTCTTGGGGGTGTGCTCCCTTCAAGGTTCAGGGATTGAAACCTCTTAGGTACTAAGAATTCCTTAGGGCCATCGAACTGGGGAAAAATCATTGAATTAACTGTAGTGCACTTGCCGAAATCTCCTTGCCAAGGGTCTGTGCACCCTTGGGGATTAGTCGAGTTTTGATTTGGACAACCCGATGCCAATTATAAAAAATAAAAAATATATATATAAATTAAAAAAAAAAGTGTGTGTAGCACAATATTCATCTATTTAGACGGTAAATGTAAGAGTAGTACTTTAGTCAAAAAACCACATACATGGGGGTATATGTTTTTTTTTTAAAAAGATGGGGTAAAATGCTACCAAGCCATACCACGGGGTAAAGTGGCTTTTGCCTTGAAAATTAATTAGCTTTAGATCTTGTTGAGTTTTTCTTGTTCCATATTTCTTTTTATGTTGTCAAAAGTTCAAACGAATGTGTTGGCCTCTTTCTTAAAAAGTATTACAATATGCACATTATACTACTAGTCTAGTTTGGCCACTATTACTATATTCCATATTTTCTCTTTTTCTACAACACTATGGAGAGTATATGTGTTTATGTGTTTATGTATATATTGGTTCCAATGAGTTCTAGCTCAAATGGAACTTCCTCCCTTTCTAAAGATGTGATCAAGGATAAGGTCGCAGACTAGCTCAAACTCCACCATGTGCATTGGCCTCTAATAATTGAATGAACATGTTTATCAATGTGTAAATGACCGAAGATCTGCATTTTTGTTATCAAGGGTTCAGTTATTTTTCTGTACATCATCTTGAGTTTACAAATGAAAGAAATGCATCTTACCTTCATAGATCCTTTTATTTATTTATATTGTTTTTGGTGTAAAACATCTAGTCCGTGTTTTGACAATCGATGAATTGTTTTATGTCGGTGGTTGATTCTAGGTCACTCCACAAACAAGACCAGGTATGCGAGTCTAGTGAGAATCAGGTAGAGCTGCATGGGGCCACATCAACAGAATCACCTCCCCCATCATGGTGGATTACTATGTGTAACCAAAAGCCCTGGCAGAACATTCAACACCCATAGCAGTGTGAGTTCCAATACTACTGGCCGTTACTTCTAGAAAGTTCGTTTAATTAGGACATGCATTTTATATTATAATTTGATTGCTATATCATTGTTTGGTCCCCTTTTTATCTATGAAGTTGCCTATTGATTGTGTTTACTTCTTTTTAGTTATTGGCAGTTTGATCTTATATAACTTAAGATGAAACAGGCTTGCAGAGGTGTATTATTCTGATCTATGTTACATGGACTTGGGTATGAATCGAGTGTGGATGTGTATTCAAGTGTCAGATCTTCATGAATTTAAATTTTAAGATCTTGAGATACGTATCCACACTTGGATAATTGTAGACGCGCCCGTGGGCTTCACTCTACAGTTCGGACTCCCTTTTTTGTTGTGTTGCGGTTCTAAATCTGAACCAAAGAGTCCAACTCTGGCAAATCGTTTTGAAGAAAAACAGATTTTTGAAAAGTAGTGCCAAACATGGACTGCTTTGCCAGATTACAGAGTCGCCACCTAAATATTTTTAAAATGGGAAATTTAGGAAACCCTGACTCGGTGCCGAAGGCCACGTGTCCGTCATCACCAAAGTGGTCTTGGCTCGGGAGCTTGGGTACGATCGGGGAAGGTCAGCTATGAGCACCCCCTTTCGCCCGGTCCGAAGACCGGCCTCTACTAACCGTGATATCCAAGTTTGAAAACTTTATGCGTTCTTATTCCGATTATTTAGCCTAGAATTACTATGTGATGCGCATAACACAAAAGTATAGACTAGATTGCCTAACTTGGAAATAAACATTGCATATCCGTTCGTTTTGAAAATGCTTTGGAATTTGCTACTTGCAAGTAGGCTAAAACACGGATTTCGATGAGTTTTTCCAACTCAAGCAATCCAACCTCCACCCACAGGCATTCAAACATTTTATCTCACATAAGCACTTAGCCGCATGGTAAGCATACTGTCATGGCAACATTCACACGCATGCGATATGCTAAAGCGTAAAATACTTACATCGTACTCCGAGCCAAAACAGAAGCTTATCAGAAATCCATACATGGACCTAAGCATACTGAAATGTCTAATGCAACACATGCAAAGTTGTAATCTAGACAGGCTCGGCTATCCTAGACATGGCATGTGAAATGCTACAACTATCATGTATTCAATTTGGAATTGAAAGTACGATGCAGTTTGTATGATATGCCGAGCCCGGTGCATGTCAACAAATGCATGGATGCACGCATGCATTGCATAAGGTATGCTAATTTAAATGTGCCCTAATCTACCAACATAAGCGGGTAAATAAAAGGGATAGAAAGAAATGGGGATTGGAAGACATACATCCACTCACACACACTTATTACAATTTCGCCCTCACTCGGAGGGACCGAATAATAATACAGAAATGAATAAATAATTAACTATTCTAGCTAATTAATTATTACAAATCACTTAAATTAAATAAATAAGTTAATTAATCTAATTAAGCAATAAAACGCCTCGGGATGAGGGCCAAATGAATGCGCGTGCCCGGGACTTGCTCGGAATCGCACCGCCATGCAAGTGTGCCTCTGTTTCCCCTGCTCTCCTCCTCTAAAAATTGCCAAAGTCCCAGGAGTGCCTCTCAGAGCACTGGGGAGTACCACCGGCTGGGGCAGAGCACCACCGGCTGAAGGAGGAGGCCACCGGCACTGAATTGTTCCATCGGCTGGGAAAACACTGCCGGTCGGCACTAAAAAGTGCCGGTCGGCACAAAATGTTCTGCAGATCCTGCAACTCACAGCAGCAGAAGACAAACTATGCATGGCAAGGTAATTCAAAGCATGTATGCACAAAACACATCCCACATCATGTTAATGACTCAACGGGGCATGTGCCTCGATTCCCGGACCACCAATCACGCATTTCCATGCATGATGGCCCTAAGGACCAAGGATGCACCTTTGATCTCAATTGTGTGCAAATCAAACAAACAAAAGTCCCAATCCCTATCACCAACTCAAGGGACAAGGAATGCATGTTGACATGATGCAACCTAGTCATGTTATCTACCATGCAACAAGGGTAATACAATGCACTCATGCAAGCATACAAGCAAGCATATAATACAAGCATGCAAACCAAATGAGGGATGGACCTAGACATGAATTAGGCAACCCAAAAGGCCTAAAATTAGTAGCCAAATGCTAAGTCATGAGGGCCAAATACACATGCACATATACGCATGTTAAGGCACCAATACTTAAGCATAACAAACAACATTCAAGCACACTTGAAATGAGTTAAACATGGATTACTAGCATGCACATAAAACTCTGAAAATCATGCAAAACTTGATGCCAAATCATGCTACCAAGCAAGCTAAACATGCAACAAAAGGTCCAAGTACTTAAAACAAGCCATGAAGGCTTAAACCAAGGCCGAGTCTACCAAGCCTCACAAGGCTAAAGGGGCTCAAAACAGGTCAAAGCAGACCTAAACAAAGCCTAAGGAGCACCTAGATGGCATCTAAGAGGCTCAAGCACAAAGGCGTGCAACATGACCAAAACATGGAGCATTCAACACTAGCTTAAGAAGTCACAAGAGGCATGCAATGTAAACATACAAGCACTTCTAGGGGACTGAAATTGCATGTCAAGTGGCCCCAAACCACCAAAATAATGCAAACAACACATGCTACACATGCATGCTCTTAAGGCCAACAAGCCAAATGCAAAGGGGCTATATTAAACATGCTAAGATTGACCAAAATACTTATGGACAGACCTAAAACATGGTAATATGAGCACAGAATCTTCACAAACATAAGTCTAAAACATGCTAGAAATGGAGGCATACAACCCAAGCATGTTAAGGCATAAAGAGGCATTACAAGGCAACTATACTAAGCATGCATAGGAGACCAAAACCAACTTGGAGGCATGTTATATCATGGCAATATAAGCATGGAAAACAACCAAGGCATGCTCAACACACACTCAAACATGGTGCTCCTTTGGAAGCCAAAACTTGCCCTTTTCAAGGACATCAAGGAGAGGGGGTGGCCCTCCCCTTTCTAGGACTTTAAGGCACCATCTCCACCACTGAAATCCCTCAAGATTTCAGTGGTGGAAAGGTCCAAGCACACAAGTCCCGGATCTCTCCAAAATAGCACAAAAATGAGCCCTTTTCAAGGCCTAAAGGGGGTCAAACTCCCCCAAACCACAAAACACTCTTAATAAACAATAAAGAGGGTTAAAAAACAGAACTATTTTGTGTTATAGACCAGGCACAAAACTGTTTTAAACTAGGCAAAAATGGAGTGCAAAAATGGGGTAAATAAAGTAAGTTTCTTACCCTTGATGATCAACTTCACAAAGGTTGGAGTTGTTGGTTCCTTGAGCTCCAAACCAGCCAAGAACACCAAGAACAAGCCCTTAGCACTTCAATTCCAAGAGGAAGGTGAAACACTAGGTGTTGGTGAGCAATAGTAAGTCACAAACACCTAGTGTACAAAACAAGAGAGAAAGAGAGAGATAGGATAGATACACAAAATCTAACCTAAAACCAGAGCTTCTCCTCTCCTAAAATGTCTAACTCTCCAAAAAACTAACTCTTGAGCCAAGAGAAGAGCCTTCTCTTGTATAGGCATCCAAAACTTACAAGTTAAGGCATCCAAAGGGCTCATCCCTCCATACACGTGTATGGAGGGGAAAACACCAGAAAGCTGTCTGAAAATATTCAGAAAGCAGCTGTAAAGTGGTCGGCAGGGCAAAATGGTCATTTTGCCAAAAAAGTGCTGACGGCACAATAGTGCCGCGGACAATATAGTGCCGGTGGCAACCAGCCAGCCGGTGGCCTCTGGTCACAGCCGGTGGTGTGTGGGGGTGCCTCACAAGGCATTCCCTGCCCTCCAAGGCAAAGCACAAGTGTTTGGTGCAAACCAGACACAAAACGATCGAGTTCGGAGGTCCTGAGGCAAGGCGCGCGAGCCGAGAACTCCGGGAACTCCAACGAACACAAACAAGGATAATCACCGAGTGTTCCACGGTGACGTCCAAGTCTTGAGGACGGTAAAAAATGGGGTGTCTACAGTTGCCCTCTTTGACAGAACTCGAAAGTCATAGCAATGACGGGAGTGAATGTCAAAGCCCAGAGACGACCCATTTTTTGACAAGGCCGAAGACTTGGACAAACACACAAAGCGCAACGGTTGAACTCGCAAGCTGCCTACGTATCCCTTAGGAATCAAACCAGCGTAGTTCAGGCAGGAGGCACACATGCCAAGGATAAGATTGCGCCCGTAGGCCGGGGAAAATGCAACTGAAAATGCAAGAAGCCGAGCATAACTTATGATCATGCAAAGAAAGCTTAATGAAGCATACATGCGACAGTTATAAGCTAGCGTACCAAACTACATTACAATGCAGAAAGGATGTAAGAGAATTATGGAATTCGTACGTCTCACTCGGGAGATACAATACCTGTGCGGCTCGTCCGGTTGCACCGGCCTCAAATGAGCCGTACATACAATTCGTGCCTGAAAAGAAAGCAAACTTAACAGGTACAATATTGTTAGCAACATGCATGACATATGCAATGCGAATGCTAAATAATATGCATATATACAAAATATGTATGAATAATGCAATAATAATGCAATGAATTGAAACTAATGCGATGCAAACTACATGGGGCAATTGAATCATGATTCATCATGAGCGGTTCGAAACCACACGAATGTCAAATAAATTGATGGAGGTAACAAGTCCGTTACCATAGAAAAGGTGTCGAAGCCCTCAAGGCAAGCGCACACAGAACTATGAGTGATGTAGACAGACATAAGAAAAGTATTGGGTGGATTGACATAAGTGGGGTGACGACCCGCTAACGAAAGAACAATGATCCTAATGCCGGATGCAACAATACTACTACAATGTAATATATGGATAGATAATACAACGGATATGGCACGCAGGCCAAACCAAATCTTGCCTAGGAAGGGCATGTACACGTACAAGCCATGTCTAACATAGAAAAGGTGTCGAACCCTCAAGGCGCGAGCGCACACAGAACTATGAGTGTATAGACGTGAAAAGTATGAGCACATACCAGACCAAGCTCAACCTGGAAAGGCGCAAGCCATGGGTGGAAGATGATGCAGTGGATGCATGCAACTACAATGTACTAGAAGTGGATATTGATACAATGGATATGGCACGCGGGCCAAACCGAATCTCGCCTAGGAAGGGCATGTACACGTACAATCCATGTCTAACATAGAAAAGGTGTCGAAGCCCTCAAGGCGCGAGCGCACACAGAACTATGAGTGTATAGACGTGAAGAGTATGAGCACATACCAGACCAAGCTTAACCTGGAAAGGCGCAAGCCATGGATGGAAGATGATGCAGTGGATGATGCAAGGGATGGATATTTACAGAAAATGCATGACATATGCACTATACTACAATGATGATATACATGACATATGCATGTGTTTTTTTTTTTTTTTTTTTTTTTTTGGTAATGCATGACATATGCGTATATGATGATGCATGACATATGCACTATGATGCATGGCTATGATTGCAGCTTTCCCTATCTTACCAACAGGGCGATATCTAGGTTGGTTCAGTATCCAGAATCGAGGCGTAAACACGCCGCCTCAACCTATGGGGCTTCCATACAGATTTCAAGCCGAGGGTACACCCCCTGGGTATTTAAACAGACTTTAGTCTCGGAGATCCGAACCTTTGCGTTCTAGGCATAAGCCGTTCGAACTCTAGTTTTCACCGTCCCAGTTGGTCTTCTAGGAACTCACCGCGAACACAGGCAGGTGGCTTTGCCAGACCACCGAAAGTCGTCGGGCACGACAAACACCAAAGGAATTGCACCTTCAGAGGATTTAAGGTCTCCTAGAACCGTGATGCACAGTGCATGCATTTGAAATGCACATGATGCATGATGTTTGAAATGCGCGCCAACGCACGGCTTTGAGATGCATGACATATGCAAATGAGCGGGTTAAGGTCTTGCAGACCGTGCGTGTTTTCGGTCGCCGGACCCTCGTTGGGGCAATTTGCATAATGTGACACACGTGCACACGGGATGCAAAAAATGCAAGTGAGGATGAAATGAAAATGAGGCACGCATACCTCATTGGATGGAAAATGAAGTGCAAAACGAGGCCTACATGCCTCGAGATGTAATGAAATGCAAGATGGGGCACGCGTACCTTATCAGACGAGGGTTTCGCACCTTCCAAGGATTTAAGGTCTCCTAGACCCGGCGTGTTTAGGGTCCCGGACCGTCGTTGGAAATGCACGTATAGTGCAAACAGGCGGGGGGTGCGCAAAATAGCGCGAACAATGTAATGGTACAAATGAGGTGGCACACCTCATAGGATTTGAAATACAATGCAAATGACATGAAACACGCGAGGTGGCACATCTCACGCGAATGAAATGCAAAGGAAACACGGGAGTGGCACACCTCGCGTGAATTGAAATGCAAATGAGATAAAAAACGTGGGGTGGCACACCTCGCGCGAATCGAAATGAAAAGGAAACACGGGAGGTGGCACACCTCGCGAATTGAAAATGAAATGAAACACGTGAGGTGGCACACTCGCGCGAATTGACAATGAAATGAATGCTAAGTGCGACATGCATACAACACGAAGTACAAAGTGACGCGGGTGTGACACGCATGTCGCATAAAATACAAAAACAGTACAAGTCGCAGAGGACGTTTAAAACGGCGCGACGTGCCGTACTAGACAAAGTGATGGATGCACAGCAGCGCACATAGGGCAATTTTTAAACCTTATGAGACAAAAGGATACAAAAGGATACAATCTTTGCTTGAATTTGAGTGCGACGCGCAGAAGCACGGTCCGAGGTCGAAACGGAGACCGGTTGAGCATTGGGGATGCACTTTCTTGCACTTTCTTGAGCTATGAAGACCCAAAACCCCTTATCTTGCCTAAAACATCCTTGGGAACACCACCGGCTGGGTGGGGAGGTCACCGGCTGCCACCGGCTGCCTGAACTCATCCATCGGCACAAAAAAGTGCCGATGGCAAGAAAATGCCTGATCGGGGGCAGACTGCCATTTCACTCCGGGCTTTATAAAATAGGGTTTTAAACCCTATTTTCCACACTTCTAAACCGCGAAAATCCCTACTCTCTCTCTCTAGAGTTTGTTTTCTTGATTTCTCATCGATTTCTTCGCGTTTTACACCGTTTTTTCGTCGGATTCGCGATATTCTTCGCGTTTCGGACATTTTCAACCGAACAAATCTTCGTTTCGGTGGCACTTTTTGCTAGTTCCGCTTTTTCGGGACTTGTTCCCCTTGATTTTGTCTTCGTTTCCGTGTATTTTCACATTTCGACCCTTTCGGCCATTTCCGACCCTCTCGGGGTTGACTTTGTCGGTTGACTTTTCGCATTCCGGCCCGTTTTCCCTTTTTGGCTATTTTCTCATCTCCATCGCTATGGCCGATGATGTTCCACATGTCGGGACTCCTCGGACCATGAGATGGGATCCCGGGGTCGAGCTCCTCCCGCTGGGTGAGCGTCCATTTCGACCCGGCGACTTACCAGCCGGCCATCCATGTGCTACGCCCGACGGACTCCGCCACTTCCGTGGCTTTGACAGGGCTTTGGACCCGGAGCTTCTGCTGCGCGAGCCGGCCTCCCACTTGTCTTTTGGCGCCGCCGAGGTAACACTCTTGTCTTTTGTTTATTTTCTGCAATGTAGGGTTTCCTATCAACTGCCGTGGCTAACTGAACCCATTAACTGCTTAGTTCTGACGTACTGTACTGTAGTTGATTGTAGACAAACTCATAACTGACATCTGTTTAGGACCGACGCACATGTACACACACTGCACTAGTCTGAATCACCCAAACACACGGCACACATTTGCACTGTCAATTCGCCGACACCCGGTGCTTATTTGAATCTGAAAACTCGCACGCATGCTAGATTTGCACAAAACTACACCAACACGCGGACACATCACACGTTGTAGCTCACCTATTGGCACACTATAACCCGATATCTGCTTGAATCTGAAAAATGTACACGCATGTACCATATCTGTATGCTGACCCTCACAAACATACTGACACATCACAGGCTGTAGTCCACCCACTTGGTACGCTGAAACCCGATATCTGCTTGAATCTGAAAAATGTGCACACATGCACCAAGTTTACACTGGAGCATCCAAAACACACTGACGCATCACGCGCTTGTAGTTTACTGTAAGCACACCGGTACCCGGTTTCTGTTTGAATTTTAAAAATCTGCACGCATACCAGATTTGTATCGACTTTAACATGTTTCCTCAGAACTGTACATCTCATATTGCTTTGCAACTATTTGCTTGAAACAGGGAGATTCCCATGCCATCCGCGGGTATGGGAACGTCGCCGCTCGCGATTGGTACGCCACGTTGCCTGACGCCGTTAGCCGCATTGTAGATCGGGCCGGCTTTGGCACCTTTTGCAGGGGACTCTCCAGGCTCTCTGCTTGCAGACCTCTTCTTGCCGCCTGGCAGAGAGGTGGTGGGACACCACCGATTCATTTCACTTATCAGCGACTGGGGACATGACGATGACCCCTTACGACTTCTCGATGCTCACCGGCATCGGGGTGGGGGTGATCCGATCCCCTTCGATACAGACATGGATGAGTGGATTGCCGCTCAGATTCACTTGCTCGGCGAGGCGCCGCCACTTGCTCGTCCAGGGTTCGTCCGCTACTCCTGGTTCGAGGTGCAGTTCCGAGTGCAGCCCGTGCTGGTGGACGCAGCTCCGATGACCCAGGAGGCCGCTGAGAGATATGCACGCGGCTTCCTCATGTTCTTGCTGGGGACCACCCTGTTTGCCGACCGGGCGAACACAGTGCCCCTCTGCCTGCTCAGCGCTTTGGTGGACGTCGAGAGGATTGTGCAGTATGACTGGGGGGCGCGGCTTTGGCCACCCTTTACGGTTATATGAGCTCAGTCTCTCGTGGTAGTGGACAGCTGCTAGGAGGCTACTGGCGAGCCTGGGAGGTATGTCTTCTTCTCTACTTTACATTTCTGTTCTATGCTTTCTGTATTTTGTACACTGGACACACTGTAGTCTGTATACTGTACACACGGCACACACATACTCCGCTTTACACTGACTGCACACTGTTCACGCTGTACACTCTGCACAACACAATACACAACACACGGCTCCGTTATTTCTGCTTTATTCTGCATCCTGCTTGATCTGATAGTCATACTGACGTCTGTTTTGCAGCTGTGGGTGTACGCCTACTTCCCCAGACTAGAGCCAGTGCCAGAGGCGGAGACCCCTCTGGTCGTCCCCTTCTCTCGCCGTTACGACGGGCGATGCGCGGAGGCCCCGAGGACACTTTAGCTTCTTCCGCCGTTTCTTCGACACCATCACCCCCACCGAGGTATGTTTTACTTACAGTCCGTTTAAGCTTCGCTTTCAAGCGTACATTTCTATATCAGTAGATAATCAACTGTATTTCATTTCAGGTCACCTGGCAGCCGTGGGCTCCACTACCAGCGGTGATACGAGATCGGTATGCCGGCGCCATCGAGACCTCGCGCTACCGGATTCTCCTGGAGGGCCCGGTCTGTCGGGCCTGGTACCTGGGTGAGCGTTTCATACGCCAGACCCTAGGGTTACCGGAGCAGATAGTTCCGATCCTTCCTCCCGAGCGCATGAGGGAGACTGAGGGGTACAGCTTCCAGCAGATGGAGGACTACACCCTTGGCTGGGCCGTGGACGTAGATGCCGACAGGGGCGAGGGCGACTACTCAGAGTACGTCCGGACCTTCTTGATGCGGCCTTTGAGCGGGGGCTCCCGAGCTGATCCAGCGAGACCTGCGGCGCCAGCGGCCCGGGCAGAGGCAGGAGCAGGAGTGGGGTCGTCACAGAGGGCTCGAGCTCGCGGCAGGAGGGGAGTGCAGAGGGGACGAGGGACGGGCTGGCCCGCTCTGCCTACCATGTTGACATAGGGGGCAGAGTGGGGAGACCTACCAGATCCCTTTTGCTCCTCCTCCGGCTGGTCACGAGTTGGCCGGCATTCCCGACTTGCCTCCGGTATGTATTACTTTATTTCTGCATCTTGCATTGTTATTTCATTTCAGTTCATTCAAATATCCCACAGAATACTGATGTATTTAATACTTTTGCAGGCTTCCTCCGAGTATACCCGTCAGTCTGTGGAGCTGAATGCCTCCCTGATGGGGATGCTGCAGCGGACTCTCGACGCCTTGGCCGTCTACAGCCTGCCGGTATGTTCTTCTGACCACAGTCTCAAATCATACTCTGTTTCGCACAATCTGCTACACTGCACAAAAATCTGATAAACTGCTCACGGCTTTCATACACTGTACTCATACACTGCATCTTGCACTGATTCACTGTTCACAGCATTCACACACTGTACTCATACACTGCATTCTGTACTGATAAACTGCTCACGGCATTCACACACTGTACTCATACACTGCATTCTGTACTGATAAACTGCTCACGGCATTCACACACTGTACTCATACACTGCATTCTGTACTGATAAACTGCTCACAGTTTTCTGATGTGTTTGTTCTTTGTATTTTCAGCCTCCTTTCCCGATCCCTCCAGTGGGTGGCGCTGCTCCAGCTGGGCCTCCCCTCTCTACTCGGGATGGCAGGATATTCCCTCGCACTAGAGGGGGACGTGGTCACGTGGGGAGCAGCTCACGAGCTCCAGTTCCAGGAGATGGTGAGTCGGAGGCGGGGACGGAGTCATTTGCGGAGGAGGCCGGGGACAGCTCGGGCTCGGGCTCCGACAGTGACAGCTCCGACGATGCTTGTGCTTTTGCCCAGGAAGAGGGCGAGGACTGATCCTCAGGCATGAGGCCTGCTGCTGATGATGATGATTTTGCTGCTTCTTTTCTTTATTTCTTTTCTTGTACTTTTCTCTTTTTGGTAGATAGAGTACTATGTACTGCCGCAGGCAGATTTTTTTGCTTTCTTCAAAAGTTGTACTTGAAAGAGATTATATAAAACAAACTTTTTCTGAAAAGTGTTTTATTTACATATCTCATACTTCGCACTGCATTGCATCATATTACATCTCGATGTAACTGAAATTGTTTTACTGCCTGAAATTGGGCACTTGCATGTAATAATCGGATAACCAACCAACTAACAGCAAACAACTCATACAAACCACTGCTCAAACTGAACACAGCCCACATTCCGCTGGGGATTAATCTGCATACAGCCCATAACCCAACATTCGGTCCATTCCGCACACGGCAAACTTTGAACAAACAGCCCAATCTGACAAGCCGGGTCACGGCAGGCGGAACTGACTGAAATTGAAACACACTCGGATGTCCCAAATTTTCCATTTCTTCTCTTACCTGCATGGATGTAGAGAATGGCACGGCATTCTGAGCACAGACGATCTTGAGGTAAAGAGAGGTTTTTTTTTTAACTTGGGTATCGAGCCTACAACTGGACACCGCCGGAGAACTCAAGTACAGAAAGTAAAAGGCACACGACCTAAACACAACGAGACACGCTCGGAAAAGACTCAAAACTAAATTGAGACCGACAAATCAAAAGACACGACACACGACATGTTTACAAAAGATCCTCAAATCTCGAGGAGCCAGTTCCTCCGGGTATTTGCCCACCCTTCTGATTTTGTGATTCTCATATCGCTCGGCCCTCAGCTCGGTTTTTCTCTCAAAACCTCTTCTCACTTTTCTCTCGGCTTACACCTCTCTATTCTTTATTCTCTCATTTTTCATCCCTCCCCAGGGTGATTGATGGATGAATAGGAAGCGGCGGATTCATGCCGATACAGCTAGCTCACGGCTATTTCTTCTGGTAGATAAGCGCCTTTCTGGTAGCTGTTGATGACGGGAGAAGAGAACCTGGCTCAACTGTGCCCCTAGTTCATTACTTTGACCATTTTTTGTTTTTTTCTTTCTAAAACAGTTTTGATCAAAATGAACGTCAGATTAACATGCTTGTTAATTTTTGATTTGAAAACCATGCGAATCAGGCTGTGCGCACTGAAAATTTCCTTTTGGGTCCAAACATGGTCCGATTTTGAAAAATGAAATAGTTTTCGAGAAAATAGTCAACTTCAGTGAAAATTTTCAAAAACTATTTTTGCAAACAGTGAACGCTCAACGAGCGCAGAACTTACCCTTGAGATATGCAACCTCGGATCGGAGGCAATGGAAATTGCCCCTGGCTTAAAGGGGGATAAGGCAACGGAAAGTTGCCCCTAGTTTGGGCGGTACTCAGGGCAACTTTGGCACTGATGGCAACGGAAAGTTGCCCCTTGTTGGATGATGCCGCGGCACCTTGTAAGCCAGTCCTTGTTGATGACGATCGACCCTCAGACGCGGAGGAGCGAAGACGGTTTGAATCAAATATGGACACAGTCACCTGAAGGTGTTGGCGGTTTGGGCTTCAGAGGAAGTTGATCACGTAACTCCCGGTTGCTGCAGTCGAGACGTTGGATTCGAGGAGGCAAAGTGATCAAACCATGACATGGACTGAGACGCTATGGAAGCGTTGGGGGCTGGACTTCAGATGAAGTTGCCTACGTATCCCAAACATGGGAATCAAGCCTTACGTAGTTCGGGTTAAGGTACACTCGGGTATTTTAACCTTCACTTTTAGGCTCTAACTTTTGCCAAGGCGCCCAATGCGGGTTTTCGACCTTGCGAGCTATGTTTTTCTTCTTTTCATTTCTTTTTCTTTTCTTTTGCATTTTCATTTCTTTTTCTTCTCTTTTCTTGCTTCTTTTTTTCATTTCTTTTTGTATTTTTCTTTTTTGTCTTCTTTTTTGCTTTGCTCTAACTTTGCCTGGGTCGCCCTTCCGGGTTTTCGGCCCAGCGAGCCTCTCAAAGGGTAAAAAGTGTAGCAAGCCCGTGCCAAATGGTTTTTTTTTGAAATGGAAGCCCTCTGTATCCGGGAGAGCGGCTGTTGGGTTGATTTGCAGGAAAAGTCCATCACGGTTGCTTCTCGAGCTTTGCCTGGTGGGATCTGATCTCCCTGATCTGACTTTGAGCCTCTTGCTCGAGGGCTGCTTCAAAATGGGCCACACAGGCGTTTCATGGCACTGTGTTTGAACGGGTTCCGGTTTGCACAGATAGATCGAGTCTTGAGGCTGAGAGCGATCCTGGGCTACACATCTCAAGAGCGATTCCACACAAGTCTTCGCGAGACTGCACAAAATATTTGTTTTTGAAAGTTTTTAAGAAAGCGACAAATCGCTCGTGCTGAAGATAGTGTGGAACCAGTCTGGATCAGGCCAGGGTCCTCTCAGTACTCACGCCGACAAGCATGATTTCATTCATGAAAAGCTTAGCATGCGTTTCTTTTTCAAAATGATCAAAATTTTACAAAACCCGAGGAATTACTTCCCCTTCGTTTTCATCACCGCAGTGTTTGAAAAGGGTTTTATGAAAGCTTAGGTCATTATGACGATGTTCAAGGCACAAGAGAGCAGGCGGTATGTACTGTCGTTCCATTCACACCCTCTGGTACGGCTAATTCAATAGCACAAACACAGCACCTGATAGCCATGGCTGTTTCATTCAGATTTGTGGCATAACTGGCTCCCTGACAGAAACAGACTCAAAAAGCAAAAACAACGATTTATAAGACAAAACGGTGTTTGAGGCAACAACCCCGAAATCACCTGGTATACTATATAAAAGGGACTGACTCATTACAATTAGACAGACCCTTAAGCAAAAGGAATGTCTCAAAACAATGAGACAGGCTCAAGACAAAACAGAAGACTGACTCGACACCCAAGTCAGAATTTACAAAAATTAACATTTAGCAGGTGCCCAAAAATGCGTGCCAAACGCTATACCAGACAAATGTACCAGACACTGCCCACAGGCGATTCACCTTCTGATTACATACTCGCAGTATCTGTGTCCTCAAAATCCAAGAACTCTGTAGTGACTGACTTGGCTGAGGTAGGCGGGAGGATAACCTCGTTGTCAATCAAATCCTGCACCTCATGACGGAGGCGGAAGCAAGTGTCGGTAGCGTGACCAGTCTGCTGGTGGTACGCACAGTACAGGGAAGCATCATGTGCGGCAGGGAGATTCTTCGGTAGGGCCGGGGCTCAAGGGTTTGATGCCCCTTTTTGGCCAAAATCACAGTGCCCTAGACAAGGCATGTAAGAGGGTGGAAGGCCGTGCCCTCGGGCAGATACTTCGGGGCCTGAGCACTCTTGCTAGATGCACTAGCGAACGGATCGGCGGGTGCGGCCTTGGATTTCTGATCCCTCCCGGGTGCAAGGTTGGGAGTGGGAAGAACCGTTTTGGCGTGACGGGGCCTATCCCGGTTCTCTGATTGACTAGAACTGCCCTCAGGCGGAGCGGGGAAAGCATCCTCCACAGCTTTCTTCGCAACTGTAGATATCTGTTGCTTGTTCATCCCCCTGGCTTTCAAAGCCTCTACTGCCCACAGCAGTTGTTCGATAGGGTCGGCATCTGTCTTCATCTTGCCTTTATCTCTGGCCTCGGCCTGATCTAGAGTTTGGTTTGCTGCATCGTTACCATAACTGGAGGTCATCTCCGGTTGGTTGAGTTCAATCACAATTCGTCCCAGTAACGGGGGCTCCTGGGGTATGAAGCCTCCAACATATGGTGCGGCTGGCGGCGAAACTGACATTCCATAGGCGAGATCCGTCACGGATCTTTGAAGATCACCTATCATCCCCATTAGTTCAAATGTAGTGGGCTCGCGAGCCTGATATAGCTGAGGGGCCCAAACTGGGTGCGCGGCCGGCGATCTGGGCGGATGCGGCATGTCAACGGTAGTCTCATCATGTAGGGTGATTCCTTGATCCAACGCGGCCGTCATGACCACGATTTCTTCTGAGTTCTGCGTCATGCTAAGTCCTGCCGCAGCAAGGAGAAGACACTAACTGTTCTGGATCGACCCTCTGAATCTCTGAACCCCTAAACAGAAAACAAACAGTATTTCAGCCCCAGACAGATCAAGCGCGGGTGTAGCCGGATAACTGTACTCTACTACTGATCACTGTTCCCCAGAATTACTATTCAAAGCTGAACTGATACCCGCAGACACAACTGATTCTCAACAACACTGATACCGGTGCCCTCGGGCCGGATACCCAAACTTGCAAACTGATATATGCGTTCCCTGCAGAGATACATTCTAAAAGCACATACCAGGTAAGTGAGAGCCAATACACCCCTATGTTGGGGTAGGGTTTCCCTGTCCTATTTTGTCAGGAGCTAGGGTTTCACTACGCACACAGCGGTTTCAAACAACATCGGGTAAGCCACCTGTCCTAGTTTGGAATGGTCACTATGGATTCCGAATATGCACTAGGTCGAATGGTCAAAAAGGGTGCCCCGGAAAAACCGGGGTTTGTGTTCCCATGCTGTCAGAGCCCATAACTGGTCAGCCTTATGGTCATGCCTTGACAAGACAAGCCTCCGGCAAACCGTTCAGGAATGGCAGATGGCAAACACGGTGTCCTAGGCGCACCAATGCAAATGCAATGTAAAGAGACACATAAATGAAATCAAAACAACGAGTTCGAGTCAAGCTCTCTAAAGTCCCCAGCAGAGTCGCCAGAAACTGTAGACGCGCCCGTGGGCTTCACTCTACAGTTCGGACTCCCTTTTTTGTTGTGTTGCGGTTCTAAATCTGAACCAAAGAGTCCAACTCTGGCAAATCGTTTTGAAGAAAAACAGATTTTTGAAAAGTAGTGCCAAACATGGACTGCTTTGCCAGATTACAGAGTCGCCACCTAAATATTTTTAAAATGGGAAATTTAGGAAACCCTGACTCGGTGCCGAAGGCCACGTGTCCGTCATCACCAAAGTGGTCTTGGCTCGGGAGCTTGGGTACGATCGGGGAAGGTCAGCTATGAGCACCCCCTTTCGCCCGGTCCGAAGACCGGCCTCTACTAACCGTGATATCCAAGTTTGAAAACTTTATGCGTTCTTATTCCGATTATTTAGCCTAGAATTACTATGTGATGCGCACAACACAAAAGTATAGACTAGATTGCCTAACTTGGAAATAAACATTGCATATCCGTTCGTTTTGAAAATGCTTTGGAATTTGCTACTCGCAAGTAGGCTAAAACGGATTTCAATGAGTTTTCCAACTCAAGCAATCCAACCTCCACCCACAGGCATTCAAACATTTTATCTCACATAAGCACTTAGCCGCATGGTAAGCATACTGTCATGGCAACATTCACACGCATGCGATATGCTAAAGCGTAAAATACTTACATCGTACTCCGAGCCAAAACAGAAGCTTATCAGAAATCCATACATGGACCTAAGCATACTGAAATGTCTAATGCAACACATGCAAAGTTGTAATCTAGACAGGCTCGGCTATCCTAGACATGGCATGTGAAATGCTACAACTATCACGTATTCAATTTGGAATTGAAAGTACGATGCAGTTTGTATGATGTGCCGAGCCCGGTGCATGTCAACAAATGCATGGATGCACGCATGCATTGCATAAGGTATGCTAATTTAAATGTGCCCTAATCTACCAACATAAGCGGGTAAATAAAAGGGATAGAAAGAAATGGGGATTGGAAGACATACACCCACTCACACACACTTATTACAATTTCGCCCTCACTCGGAGGGACCGAATAATAATACAGAAATGAATAAATAATTAACTATTCTAGCTAATTAATTATTACAAATCACTTAAATTAAATAAATAAATTAATTAATCTAATTAAGCAATAAAACGCCTCGGGATGAGGGCCAAATGAATGCGCGTGCCCGGGACTCGCTCGGAATCGCACCGCCATGCAAGTGTGCCTCTGTTTCCCCTGCTCTCCTCCTCTGAAAATTGCCAAAGTCCCAGGAGTGCCTCTCAGAGCACTGGGGAGTACCACCGGCTGGGGCAGAGCACCACCGGCTGAAGGAGGAGGCCACCGGCACTGAATTGTTCCATCGGCTGGGAAAACACTGCCGGTCGGCACTAAAAAGTGCCGGTCGGCACAAAATGTTCTGCAGATCCTGCAACTCACAGCAGCAGAAGACAAACTATGCATGGCAAGGTAATTCAAAGCATGTATGCACAAAACACATCCCACATCATGTTAATGACTCAACGGGGCATGTGCCTCGATTCCCGGACCACCAATCACGCATTTCCATGCATGATGGCCCTAAGGACCAAGGATGCACCTTTGATCTCAAATGTGTGCAAATCAAACAAACAAAAGTCCCAATCCCTATCACCAACTCAAGGGACAAGGAATGCATGTTGACATGATGCAACCTAGTCATGTTATCTACCATGCAACAAGGGTAATACAATGCACTCATGCAAGCATACAAGCAAGCATATAATACAAGCATGCAAACCAAATGAGGGATGGACCTAGACATGAATTAGGCAACCCAAAAGGCCTAAAATTAGTAGCCAAATGCTAAGTCATGAGGGCCAAATACACATGCACATATACGCATGTTAAGGCACCAACACTTAAGCATAACAAACAACATTCAAGCACACTTGAAATGAGTTAAACATGGATTACTAGCATGCACATAAAACTCTGAAAATCATGCAAAACTTGATGCCAAATCATGCTACCAAGCAAGCTAAACATGCAACAAAAGGTCCAAGTACTTAAAACAAGCCATGAAGGCTTAAACCAAGGCCGAGTCTACCAAGCCTCACAAGGCTAAAGGGGCTCAAAACAGGTCACAAGCAGACCTAAACAAAGCCTAAGGAGCACCTAGATGGCATCTAAGAGGCTCAAGCACAAAGGCGTGCAACATGACCAAAACATGGAGCATTCAACACTAGCTTAAGAAGTCACAAAGAGGCATGCAATGTAAACATACAAGCACTTCTAGGGGACTGAAATTGCATGTCAAGTGGCCCCAAACCACCAAAATAATGCAAACAACACATGCTACACATGCATGCTCTTAAGGCCAACAAGCCAAATGCAAAGGGGCTATATTAAACATGCTAAGATTGACCAAAATACTTATGGACAGACCTAAAACATGGTAATATGAGCACGAAATCTTCACAAACACAAGTCTAAAAATGCTAGAAATGGAGGCATACAACCTAAGCATGTTAAGGCATAAAGAGGCATTACAAGGCAACTATACTAAGCATGCATAGGAGACCAAAACCAACTTGGAGGCATGTTATATCATGGCAATATAAGCATGGAAAACAACCAAGGCATGCTCAACACACACTCAAACATGGTGCTCCTTTGGAAGCCAAAACTTGCCCTTTTCAAGGACATCAAGGAGAGGGGGTGGCCCTCCCCTTTCTAGGACTTTAAGGCACCATCTCCACCACTGAAATCCCTCAAGATTTCAGTGGTGGAAAGGTCCAAGCACACAAGTCCCGGATCTCTCCAAAATAGCACAAAAATGAGCCCTTTTCAAGGCCTAAAGGGGGTCAAACTCCCCCAAACCACAAAACACTCTTAATAAACAATAAAGAGGGTTAAAAAACAGAACTATTTTGTGTTATAGACCAGGCACAAAACTGTTTTAAACTAGGCAAAAATGGAGTGCAAAAATGGGGTAAATAAAGTAAGTTTCTTACCCTTGATGATCAACTTCACAAAGGTTGGAGTTTTGGTTCCTTGAGCTCCAAACCAGCCAAGAACACCAAGAACAAGCCCTTAGCACTTCAATTCCAAGAGGAAGGTGAAACACTAGGTGTTGGTGAGCAATAGTAAGTCACAAACACCTAGTGTACAAAACAAGAGAGAAAGAGAGAGATAGGATAGATACACAAAATCTAACCTAAAACCAGAGCTTCTCCCTCTCCTAAAATGTCTAACTCTCCAAAAAAACTAACTCTTGAGCCAAGAGAAGAGCCTTCTCTTGTATAGGCATCCAAAACTTACAAGTTAAGGCATCCAAAGGGCTCATCCCTCCATACACGTGTATGGAGGGGAAACAAACACCAGAAAGCTGTCTGAAAATATCTCAGAAAGCAGCTGTAAAGTGGTCGGCAGGGCAAAATGGTCATTTTGCCAAAAAAAAGTGCTGACCGGCACAAAATAGTGCCGACCGGCACAATATAGTGCCGGTGGACAAACCAGCCAGC
The DNA here is from genome assembly GCA_030407325.1 of Camellia japonica. Classification (NCBI taxonomy): domain Eukaryota; kingdom Viridiplantae; phylum Streptophyta; class Magnoliopsida; order Ericales; family Theaceae; genus Camellia; species Camellia japonica. The sequence continues at coordinate 8,804,774 of JAPPVO010000032.1, read as the reverse complement.
CGGTGGCCTCTGGTCACAGCCGGTGGTGTGTGGGGGTGCCTCACAAGGCATTCCCTGCCCCTCCAAGGCAAAGCACAAGTGTTTGGTGCAAAACCAGACACAAAACGATCGAGTTCGGAGGTCCTGAGGCAAGGCGCGCGAGCCGAGAACTCCGGGAACTCCAAACGAACACAAACAAGGATAATCACCGAGTGTTCCAACGGTGACGTCCAAGTCTTGGGGACGGTCAAAAATGGGGTGTCTACAATAATGGTACGGGAACACATCATATACATATATATTACACATTATATAACAATTTCGGATGAAATGTTGTAAATTATATAGAAATATACTTGACATTAAATAGGATTCAGGAAAAAATATAAAATTTCTATATTTAATTAAAGTGAGAGGTTAAAAATATTGTTTTACTAGCAAATGTGAGTTTCTTCTTCTTATATATTGTAACAAATTAAAGGATCCAAGTATGTAAGTTGGGTATGAGTGTTGGACACATATCCCACACCCTTATTTATGTCACATCCAGCGCACACGAGTATTGTGGAGGAAATAGAAGAGTGCTTGTAACACAGGTTCTGATAGGATTGAGAGGTGAGTGTTCTAGTTCCTTAGCTTTCCATTTTAGATCGATAGTTGTGCCATGGGATAGCTTCTTTTCTGTCAATGATTTTTCTTTTTGTAGAGCATATTTTCTTGGCTTTTTGTGTTCTTTGCTACTTATTATTGCTATACCATTTCCTTTCTAAATGATGACCGCAATTGACTATAATTTATGTTCTTTATTCTCTTGCAACAAAAGCAGACTTGCAGTATTTGTCAGCAGATCTTTAAGTTGTAATTATCATATCAAACCTTAACAAGTATCCCGCGCTCCATTTACTTTTCATGTTGGAACGGTGAATTCTCTGAATTTTGGTACATCATTTTCTACAATCATGTTATTTTGTGCTCGCTTTTCTACAACCATGCATATTATTTGCCGTCACTAAAAGTGCAAGTAACGCAGGTTTTGTTAAAATGGAAAACTGATTAAAATGTTGGTCTTTTCTATTGGTAGGAAATTGAGACTTATACCAGACTATATATTTAATAATTTAACTATGTAAGAAAAATCAATAATGCATTTTTATAAGCATACTATGAACATACAATCACACAACAAAAAGGACCTCAAATAAAATAAAATAAATAAAAAGGGATGAATACACACAAATGGGAATAGTCAAAACCTTTGACCTCTTAGTGAGTGCAGGGGCTTGTGGAAAACAGACTAGTCTCGTTAGTTTAATAATCTATAATTTTTTTTCTTTTTTTTTGGGTGAGTCTTTACCCAGAAAATCTAAAATGGAATATGTAAAAATTTAAAAAGATTAAAAAAATAAATGATGGGATGTCATTTGCAACATGTTCGTACAAGTGAATCATGAAAATTGTCCTTGTAATCTAAACAAGATAAAGTGAAATACATCATCAACCCCATTCAATAAAACCCATCTTTAGGATTAAAATCAATTGGCAAACAAAAAGTATAGGTTAAATAGAGAGATAGTGTGATGGGGGGAAGAAGTGAAGTTAATAGAGGAGGTTGGCAATCAGTGTTTAGGAGAAGATTTCAAAATCGGGGGACTAAACCTGGTATTCATACTGTTTTTGTGGATGATCTACCTGAAGAAATGAATCCAAAAGGACTGTTCTCACTTTTCTCTCACTTTGGGGTGGTAAAGGATGTGTTCATTCCAGCCAAAAGGAGAAGGGAAACAAGATCACGTTTTGGTTTTGTGAGATTTGACTGTCCAGTAGCAGCAGGAGTAGCAATACAGAAAGCAAATGGTGTGTGGTGCGGAAATAAAATCTTGAAAGTGAAGAAAGCTGATTTCAGCAAGGAGCAAATGATACAGGGAACAAAGGAACCAGTGAAGATGCTCAGAAAAGTAGTAGAGGAACCAAGGAGGAGTCATACGTATGCTGAGGTGGTAAAAGGGGGAGTGACGAAAAAGGAATCGGTAATGAAAATTCATGCAGTGGAATATGGGAATGAGTGGCTATTCAACAGCTTGGTGGTTAAGCTGAGGTCGCAATTTTTTTTTGCTGAATTTCAGGCGGATTTGCAGAACAGAGGGCTACAAAACGTTGAAGTTAAGGAGGGTGGGGGTAGGCTAGCATTTGTAACTTTTCATTCAGTTCCAGCGATGAGGAACAGAAGTATTGACATAACCAAATGGGTTGAAGATTGGTGTGAGACGTCAACGGAATGGGAGAAAGGGATGGTAGTCGATTGCGAAAGGGTGACATGGTTATATTGCATTGGAGTACCACCAAATCTGTGGAATGCGCATAATTTTAAAAAGATTGGTGAGCTCTGGGGCGAAGTGGTGGCCATTCATGATGAAACATTGAGCTTGGCGTCACTGAAATTTGGTAAGGTAAAAGTTATTACGTCGCAGTTGGAAGTTATTGATAAAATGATTAAAATGGAGAGCAAGGGTATTTCATACCCAGTTAGAGTTATGGAGTGTATTGAACAGAGACATGGAAGTCATTATGTTGAATGTGCATATGCAAATAAATCATGGGCTGTTGATGGAAGCCATGGAAGGGTGGACCAGAGTTCTGTGTTCAAACAGATGGACAAAGAGGGAGATGGTGCTGACAAGGATCTCCGAAGTAATGACATGGAAGCTCAAGGTGAGGTGGAAAAGCCTCAATGGGGTGACTTGGAAGAGCAGGTGCAAGGTGGCCACTGTAACTCTCCCTCAGTTTCAATTGTTGATGAAACGGCTACAGAATTGGAAAACCAAAAAGTGGTTGCAGGCGCTGTGGGTACCAAGACGAGCATGCAAGGCAAATTCCTCAAGAGCCAATTAGTGAAAAAGTGTAAAGCTGTTGAAGAATCTGGGTCATCTGGATTTATGAAAAGCCTTAGTGATAATGGTACTGTTAGGCCCAAAATTAATTTGGAGGTGGTGTTAAATCCAGCCCAATTTGAAGGGCTATGTAATGGATTACGTATGGGCCTGGATAGCCAGAATGTGGTGGAGCCTGGTCCAATTGCTTTAGTGTCTTCTTGTCCCCAATTGTCTGAAGCCCAGCTAAATGGACGCCTTCAAGCCCTTGATGATCATGGTAAGGAGAAAACTGAAAAAGGAAAGAGGGTAATTGCAGGACAAGATGGCTCAGGATCTGGGAAACCATCAGTAAGAACAGGAGATAAGGGGAAGAAGGTTAGTACAACTCATGTTGTTACAGTTTGTGAGCAACAATTTTTGAAAAACAAGGAAATGGGGAAGTATGTTGTTCAAGGTTCAACCAGCAAAGGCAAGGGGTCAAGGCCAAAAAGGAAAAAGAAAATTAGAGGGGCTGCTCAATTTTGCAGTGGTTTCCAACGAGGAGCAATTTTTAGAGCAGCGACTTCTGCGATTTCTTCATCCATCTCAGTTAGCACGGGTGCATATAGACAGTTTCTGAGCTGTAATGAAGCCCAAGAAACTGTGAAGATGGGGAAAGCTCTGGGTATTGAAATTTGGGGTAAAGATGAGAGTGTCATTCAGAAAATTATGGTGATGGAAAAGCAAGATGAAGACAGAGTACCCAAGAAGGGGATCATTGGTGGTGCTTAAATTTGCATCCAAGGAGATTCAAGAGTCAAAGTAGTATCATAATGAAAATCATTTCATGGAATATTAGAGGTCTGGGCAAGCCTGAGAAAAGGAGGAGTCTCAGAAATCTCATAAAGGAAAAAAGGGTGGATATGGCTTTGATCCAAGAAACGAAGAAGTCATGTATGGATGAGAATTTTGTTAGAACTTTATGGCCAGAAGATGACCTGGGGTATATAGGAGTTGATGCAGAAGGGAGTGCAGGGGGCTTGTTGTGCTTGTGGAATCCTGATGTCTTTCAGATTAAAGGTTGTTGCAGCTCCAGAAATTTCATCTTGGTTTTAGGTTTGGTTTATCGCAGACTTGACTGTGTCATTGTCAATGTTTATGCCCCTAATGATAGTACTGGGAGAAGGCAGCTTTGGGGGTCCTTGCTAATCTAAAAGCATCTTTCCCAGAACCCTGGTGTGTAGGGGGTGATTTCAATGAAATCAAAAGTATAAGGGAAAGGAAAGGATGTGTGAGAAGTGATAGGGGGATGCAGGAGTTTAATGATTTTGCTAATAAACTTGAATTGGTGGATGTACCTATGTTAGGTAGGAAATATACATGGAGCAATTCACAGTTAGGTGCCTGCTGGAGTAGAATTGATAGATTTCTTTTAAATCCGGAGTGGCTTGAGTGGTTTAGATTTAAGTTATGGGGTCTTCCTAGAACTTTATCTGACCATTGTCCAATTTTTTTGAAGGAAGATGAGCGGGATTGGGGCCCTAGGCCTTTCAAATTTTTAAATGCTTGGGTGTTACATCCCAGCTTTATCAAGGAAGTCAAAAAGGTTTGGGTTAGTTCACAAGTAGAGGGTTGGGCTGGCTTTAGAATTATGGCCAAACTGAGATCTCTCAAACAGGCACTGAAGATTTGGAATGTGGAGGTGTTTGGTCATGTGGTCTCCAATCTTAAAGCAGCTGAAGCTGAGTTACATTCTTGGGATTTAGTTGCTGAAGTGAGAAATCTTACAGAAGTTGAAGTTAGAAGAAGAATTGAAGTCAGGAATGTTGTTTGGCAGAGTAGAAAAAGATTGGAGTGGATTTGGTTGCAAAAATCTAGATTAAATTGGGCCTTAAAAGGGGATAAAAACACCAGATACTTCCATTTATTGGCATCCAGAAGGCATAGTAGGAACCTCATTGACTCTATGAAGATCAATGATATTATATATGAGGAGCCCTTGGAGTTAAAACAAGCTATGTGGGCTTATTTCAAAGCTTTGTTTACTGAAGATTGGAAAGTGAGACCTAGACTCGGGGGTGATTTTAGATGCATTGATCAAGACCAAATTCAAAGTTTGGAGCTAGATTTCTCAGAAGCAGAAGTTTGGGCAGCAGTCAAGGAATGTGATGGAAACAAAGCTCCAGGTCCAGATGGTTTTAACTTGATTTGTCTTCAAAAGGGCTGGAAGTTCATGAAGGATGACATCATGGCTTTTATGAAGGAGTTTCATGATAATGGTGTTTTGGGCAATGGAATTAACTGCTCTTTTGTGACCCTTATCCCCAAATCTGATTGTCCTGAATCAATTAAAGATTTCAGACCCATCAGCCTCATTAGTTCCATCTATAAAGTGTTGTCAAAATTGCTCGCTAACAGGTTCAAATTAGTTTTGCCTTCAGTGATTGATAAAGTTCAATCGGCCTTCCTAGGTGGGAGGAACATTATGGACGGCGTTCTTATAGCTAATGAGATTGTGGATTGGTGGAAGAAAGCAAATAGAAGTGGGTTAATCCTGAAGCTTGATTTTGAAAAAGCTTATGATACAGTCAACTGGAACTACCTCAATCAAATGCTGGAGAGCTTTGGTTTTGGATCTACTTGGATCAAGTGGATGAAGGGCTGCATCTCGTCTGCTCGAGTCTCAATTCTGGTTAATGGGTCACCATCTCCTGAGTTCTGCCCGCAAAAAGGTCTAAGGCAAGGTGATCCGCTATCCCCTTTTTTGTTTAATATTGTAGCTGAGGGTCTGAACATACTCATATCGAGAGCTAAGGAGATGGGTTTTTTTAAAGGTGTTTCAGTAGGTGCTAATGGTTTGAATGTTTCTCATTTGCAATTTGCTGATGACACAGTGATTTTCTGTGAGGCTGAATGGTCTGAAATTTTGGCTATTAAAAGGATCCTTAGATGCTTTGAGGTCATCTCAGGCTTAAGGATTAATTTTTCAAAAAGTGTTGTGTGTGGCGTGGGAGTGGCTGATGCAGTGGTTGATGAGTTTGCTGCAAAGTTGAACTGTTTAAGCCAGAAGTTACCTTTAAAATATCTAGGATTACCATTGGGGGCCAATCCTAGTAGGAGGTCGACTTGGAAACCAGTTGTGGAGAAATTCAAGAAGAAGTTATCTGGGTGGAAGAGAAGAGTCTTGTCTTTTGTTGGGAGAGTTACACTCATAAAATCTGTTTTGTCTGCTTTGCCAGTGTATTACATGTCTCTTTTTAAAATGCCGGAATGTGTGGCTAGAGAGATTGATAGAATTCAAGCTTCATTTTTATGGGGCGATTCAGAATATCATCGGAAGATCCATCTAGTTAGTTGGAAGGAGGTATCCAAGAGTGTGAAACAAGGTGGTCTGGGAATCAAAAATATCAGGCTAGCAAATGACAGCTTGCTAGTAAAGTGGTGGTGGAGGTATGGCCAAGAGGAGGATGCGTTGTGGAAGTCGGTAATCTGTGAGAAGTATGGCTCTACAGGGGGAAAGTGGTTTCCTTTTCTGGCTGAATCTGGTTCTACATCTAAGTTATGTAAAGACATCTTACTAGTAGCTCATAGGAATGTTAGGCTTTTCCAGTTCTACAAGGAGAATGTTGAGATTGTAGTAGGGAACAGAGTCAGAATTAGTTTCTGGAGGGACCCTTGGATGGGATCCACAAATTTACTAAGCCAATTTCCTCGTTTGTTTCACCTGGTTGTAGATAAAGAGTCTTCCTTGAGTTTGCAAGTAGCTAGCAGATCTCATCTATCTGGGTGGATTTTTAATTTTAGAAGATCACTTCGGGCTTGGGAAGAGGATGAGTTGGTTAGGTTACAAAATTTTTTGGGTTCTGGCCCTGTTTTAAGAAGTGATGTTGTTGACTGTTTGTGTTGGAAGCCTATACAGTCAGGTGGTTTCAAGGTTAATTTTGTTTATGCTTGGGGATTAGTTAATGATGGCCCCATTCAGAGACCAGTTGACATAATTTGGAATAACTTCTCACCTCCTAAAGCTAAATTCTTCTCTTGGTTAGCTTGGAGAGGTAGATTGAAAACTAAAGGGCTGCTTCACAGGTTAGGCATTTTGGCGAGTGATGATGCTTTGAGGTGCATTTTCTGTCAGGAGTCAAGTGAATCAACTGAACATATCATGCTTCACTGCCCCTTTGTCTGGAGAATCTGGTCTCATATTGCTTTTTGGTGGGGCTTTCAGTGGGCTATTCCCAGTTCCATTGAAGAGCTGCTACTATGGTGGATGGGTTGGAAGTTTAAGAAGAAAGTAAACCAGTTTTGGAAGATTTTACCTCCTACAATAATGTGGTCTGTGTGGAGATATAGGAATGTTGTGTGTTTTCAATTCTGTACGCCCAATCTTCAAGATCTGTGTGAGGGTATCAAGGTGAGAGTGGCAATTTGGATGAGATCTCATTTCAGTGGTGCATCATTCTCAGTTAATGACGTTGTCTTTAATTTTAAGGCAAGTTAGGAGGTGTTTTGGGTCTTAAGGAGAGAGTGTGGTAGGGTGGAGGTGGGCTGGTTGAATAGCTTCTGTGAAAGATGTGATAAGGGGTGTCTCAGGGGGTCCATTCTGCCTGAAGCTGTTCCTGTTTTGGTGGGCTGCAGAGGGTTTTTTGTTTGGATCTGTTTTGCTGTGCTCTGATTGTGTTATGATATGTTTTTTTTGGGGTATGTAAAGTTTATGCCTGATGCTGCTCAGGGTAATCTGAAACTGCTGCAATGTTAGAGGGTAATCTGAAACTGGGCTGAGTCTGAAAGTGATGAAATGCTGATTGATGGGCTGAGGGTATGTAAGTCTGAGAGTGCTGAATTGCTATGCTGAAATGCAACTGGTCTGGTCTGAATCAGTTTTGTATATGAGGATGGTTGGTGCTCCTAATCTGCAAGGGAGTTTTTTTAACTGGTTGTCACAGTGGTTTCTGTCAAGCCCACAAACTAGGTGGGAGGTCTGCTGGTGTATGGGTCCTTTTGTTGCTCTTCTGGCAGTGTGAATAAAGGAATTTCTGGGTGCTAGCTTGGTTTTGGTGCACACATACTCAGTATATTTTAGTTCAAATTTAGTTCAATAAGGGATGAAATTCTTTGATGAACCCAGCAGTTAACTTTTCCATGCATCATTGATGGTCAAGTTTAATCCAGAACAAGATCTGTTTTGGACGTAGCAGCATTGAGAATACTGGTGTGTAGTAGCTGTAGGGTCTGGTTTCTGTCAAGCCCACAATCCAGGTGAGAGGTCTACTGGTGTATGGGCCTTTTGTTGCTCTTCTGGCAGTGTGTTAAGGGTATTTCTGGGTGCTAGCAGTTGTGGCTACCTTGGAGTTGGAGTTTGGAGGTGTGGTGCCAGCATTGGATAGAGTCTACAGTGTTTGCTGCAGTGTTTATTTGGTGCATGCTCCTTGTCTTACAGTAGTGTCTACAGTGTTCAGTTTTCAATCCTGCTACAGTGCTTGTTTTGGTGCATAGTTTCAGTTTCAATTACTAGGGTGTTTCAAGACTGCAGTTAGTAGCATTGATACAGGCTTTGAGAATCTTGGAACATCAGAGATAGGCATCAATGCTGGTCAAGTTTAATGCTAGCTATGGTTGTTTGGTTTGGTTCTTTCTTTTTTTCCGTTGGTCTCTCACCAACTCAGGGGTGCTAGCAAATGATAGGGTGAACTCGGTGGTGCCAACCTAGTTGGGATCATTTAGCTCACTGTGATGCTTTTGCACTTCCCTTTTCTTTATTGATGTAATTTGTCTTGTACCTTGTACTTGTTTATTTCATCAATAAAGTTTCTTTTTTTTGCCGATCAAAAAAAAAAAAATTGTCCTTGTTATAAATTGCGTACGATGCACACTTAATTTACAAAAGATACTCGGCCTCATTTGGGAATTAAATATTTTAGTCAAAAAGATAAAAAGTCATTATAAATTGTTATATTACTATTCTTTATTTTTCTGCACATCTTTTTATAAAAAGTCAAAAAAATTATTAAAATAGCTTGTTTCCAAACGAGACCGTCTATTGAGTAGAATCTATGTACTTCAGTTGGAATTCGAATCCTCTAGAGTGATTGTTTATGTGGTTGAGATTTTGTTGATGTTCCATTTCCAACTTGAGCAATCCTATGTCAAGTGGAAAGTGGAGACCAACCCTTAAAGCCCATAGATCAGCTGGAGTATTATTTGATATTGATTGTGTACTGTTCTAGATAAATGAGAAATTGTAAAATACATTAATTGGGTCTTTTTTTTTTTTCATTTTTCAATTTAACAAATGTGGATTACAATTGTCATATTCCTTGAGTTTTTTTTGCTATGTTATTGGTTGGGAGTATCATATGAATATATCACATGATATTTTGAGACTACTGAATAATTATTCAATTTTAAGATTGTGATTTGATCAATGCAATGACAAACTTTATTAGGGTTTTTGTATGCACCATTTTTACAATTTAACTCGTGCCTAAAAGTATTTGGTAATTTTCAATGAAGAAGCATGTGGGCTATCCTTCTTTCGGAAATGTGAGTTCATGTCCCACATTTTCTTTTTTCATTTTTTTTTTTTGGTTGTAATTTTTCCAAATAAAAAAAGGTAGGTATGATTCTTTTCTACAGTCACCCTTCCTGTAATTCCCTAACTCCAATCAACAACTTCTAGGATTGTGACTCAATGACCTCAAATTCATGGACTCCCATTGTTTTCCATGAATATCCGTTTGGTTGTTGAGAAGTGTTGTCTTTCATTTTCTTGACAATGAAATAACAAACATTATTGGAAAATAAAGTATTTGAAGATGTAAATAATAAAGATTAAATACAATTAGCACTGCTACATTTTTATTAAAATGTCTGTTTGATCTTTTCACTTTCAATTATGAAAGTCAACTTTTAACATTTTATGTCAAATTGTAATATGATCCTTCTATCGATCTACTGTTAATGAAATAGTGAGTGATTTCACAAAAATGCATAAATTTTCACAAAAAAATAAAAAATAAAAAAATTAAGTGATTTCACAAAAAGGCATAAGTTTTCACAAAAAGAGTAAGTGAGTTACCAAAAAGGCATAAGTTTTCACGAAAGGCGTAACTTTTCACAAAGTGAGTAAGTGATTTCACAAAAAGGCATAAGTCAACACAAAAAGGCGTAAATATTACAAAAGGCGGAAATTTTCACAAAGAGAGTAAGTGATTTTACAAAAACGCGTAAGTCAACACAAAAAGACGTAAGTTTTTACAAAAGACATAAGTTTTCACAAAGAGAGCAAGTGATTTCACAAAAAGGCGTAAGTCAACATAAAAAGACGTAATTTTCACAAAAGGCGTAAGTTTTCACAAAGAGAGTAAGTGATTTCACAAAAATGCGTAAGTCAACACCAAATGGCATAAGTTTTCACAAAAGGCGAAATTTTTTCACAAAAACCGTAAGTTTTCACAAAGAGAGTAAATGATTTTACAAAATTATGTAAGTCAACACAAAAACGCGTAAATTTCAAAAAAAGGTGTAGGTTTTTACAAAAAGAGTAAGAGATTTCACAAAAATGCGTAAGTCAACACAAAAAAGTTGTAAGTTTTCACAAAAGACATAAGTTTTCACAAAAGGCGTTAGTCAACACAAAAAGGCGTAAGTTTTCACAAAGGGAGTAAGAGATTTCACAAAAAAGCTTAAGTCAACACAAAAAGGCATTAGTTTTCACAAAAGACGAAAGTTTTTACAAAATTCGTAAGTTTTCACAAAGAGAGTTAGTGATTTCACAAAAAGGTGTAAATTTTTACAAAAGGTGTAAGTCAACACAAAAAGCGTAGGGATTTCACAAATAGGCGTAAGTCAACAAAAAAATGTGTAAATTTTCACGAAAGGCATAAGTTTTCACAACGAGAGTAAGTGATTTAACAAAAAGGCATAAGTTTTCACAAAAAGAGTAAATGATTTAACAAAAAGGCGTAAGTTTTCACAAAAAGGCGTAAGTTTTCACAAAGAGAGTAAGTGATTTCACAAAAAGGTGTAAGCCAACAGAAAAAGGCATAAGTTTGCACAAAAAGAGTAAGTGATTTCACAAAAAGGTGTAAATTTTCACAAAAAAGAGCTAGTGATTTCACAAAAAGAGTAAATAATTTCACAAAAAGGTGTAACTTTTCACAAACAGAGTAAGTAATTTCATAAGAAGGCTTAAGATTTCACAAAAAGGAGCAAGTTATGTTAAGAACTGAAAAAAAAAAAAAAAAAAAAAAGACGTAAATTTTTACAAAGAGAGTAAGTGATTTCACAAAAAGAGTAAATAATTTCACAAAAAGGTGTAAGTTTTTACAAAAGACGTAAATTTACACAAACAGAGTAAGTGATTTCACGAAAAGGCTTAAGTTTTCACAAAAAAAATAAGTAATTTCACAAAAGGTGTAAGTTTTCACAAACAGAGTAAGTAATTTCACAAGAAGACGTAAGATTTTACAAAAAGGCGTAAGTTTTGTCAAGAATTGAAAAAAAAAACACAAAAGGTGTAAGTTTTCACAAATAGAGTAAGTGATTTCATAAAAAGGTGTATGTTTTCACAATGAGAGTAAGTGATTTCACAAAAGGTGTAAGTTTTCACAAGCAGAGCAAGTAATTTCACAAGAAGGCACAAGATTTCACAAAAAGGCGTAAGTTCTGTCAAGAACTGAAAAAAAGCACAAAAGGAGTAAGTTTTCACAAAAGGCGTAAGTTTTCGCAAACAGTGTAAGTGATTTTACAAAAAGGCGTAAGTTTTCATAAAAAGAGTAAGTGATTTCACAAAAAGGTGTAAGTTTTCACGAAAGGCGTAAGTTTTCACAAAAGAGTGTAAGTGATTTCACAAAAAGGCGTAAGTCAACATAAAAAGGCGTAAGTTTTCATAAAAGGTGGGAATTTTCACAAAAGACGTAAGTTTTCACAAAGAGAGTAAGTGATTTCACAAAAAGGCGTAAGTCAACACAAAAAGGCATAAGTTTTCACAAAAGGAGCAAGTTTCCACAAAGAGAGTAAGAGATTTCACAAAAAAGCGTAAGTCAACACAAAAAGGCGTAAGTTTTCACAAACGGCGTAAGTGATTTCACAAAGTGGCGTAAGTCAACACAAAAAGCTATTAGTTTTCACAAAAGGCGAAAGTTTTCAGAAAAGACGTAAGTTTTCACAAAGAGAGTAAGTAATTTCACAAAAAGGCGTAAGTCAACACAAAAAGGCGTAAGTTTTCACAAAAGGAGTAAGTTTCCACAAAGATAGCAAAAGATTTCACAAAAAAGAATAAGTCAACACAAAAAGGCATAAGTTTTCACAAACAGCGTAAGTGATTTCATAAAGTGGCGTAAGTCAAACACAAAAAGGCATTAGTTTTCATAAAAGGAGTAAGTTTTCAGAAAGAGAGTAAAAGATTTCACAAATAGGCGTAAGTCAACACAAAAAGCCATTAGTTTTCACAAAAGGCGAAAGTTTTCAAAAAAGATATAAGTTTTCACAAAGAGAGTAAGTGATTTCACAAAAAGGCATAAATTTTCACAAAAGGTGTAAGTTTTCACAAAGAGAGTAAGTAATTTCACAAAAAGGCATAAGTCAACACAAAAAGGCGTAAGTTTTCATAAAAAGGCATAAGTTAACACAAAAAAGCGTAAGTTTTCACAAAAAGGCAGTCAACAGAAAAGGTGTAAGTTTTCACAAAGAGAGTAAATAATTTCATAAAAAGGCGTAAGTCAAGACAAAAAAAGGCGTTCGTTTTCACAAAAGGCGTAAGTTTTCATAAAAAGAATAAGTTTTCACAAAAGGTGTAAATGATTTCACAACTTACATAATTGATTTTTCAAAAAATACGTAAGTATCACAAATACGTGTAAATCTTCGGAGAACATTTTTATTTCACAAAATTGCATAATTTTCACAAAGTCACATAAATTGTGTCACAAAACTCAGGGTAGTTTATACAAAATGAAGCGTAAGTTTGTTTCTCAAAATTTTTAACAACAGAAAAATATGTAAGTCACTACAGCAAATTACACTTTTGGCGGCCAAAAGGAATTTAGTTGCCGAAAGTTACATTTTTGGCGACTAAAAAATTTATTAGTGTTGGTTCAAGGTTTTGCTACTATATTATTTTAGTCGATATATATTATTTATTGGTGACTAAAAACAGAATTTAGTTGCCATATATGATGTAAATAGGCGACTAAAAAAAATTTAGTTGGTGTTATTCTAGATTTTAGGCTACTAATTTTTGTTTTAGTTGTCGTATACAATTATTTGCCAACAAAAGGAAGTTGAGTGGCTAAATAACATATTTATTTTTCGGTTACTCTTTGTTGACCAAATAATTTTGTCAAATATAAACTTTTGGTGACTAAAAAAATTTAATCATTGTAGGTTCAATTTTTGCCGACGACAAAAAAAAAAAAATAGTAGCCAAATTATACTTTTAGCTACAAAAGATTAGTCATTATTGATTAATATTTGCCAACAAATAATAGTTTAGTCGCTAAAGGTTGAAAATTTTTATTACTGGCCGCGCCCCTCTTCTTTGTTTCACAGAAACACTTTCTTCTCTGTTCTCTTTTTTACATACATACACACACACAAAACGGTCACCACCAAACCTCACCCCCGCTTACCACTGACGCTCACCACCCCACCGTTGCTTATTACCATCCCTTGCCACTGCCATAAATCACCACCGCTACTGCCGCAAATCACAGGTTTCTCTCTCTGTCTCTCTTTGTCGCTCCTGGTCTCTCTCCCTCTCTGTTGATCGCGGTCTCTCTCTCTCGATCTCGATCTCTTCTTTATCGATCTCGGTCTCTCGATCTCGGTCTCTCTCTGTCGATCTCTCTCTCTCTTTCTCTCTCTCTCTGTGTCGATCTTGGTCTTTTACAGAGAAAATTTTTGATGTCAAAAATCATATTGAAAGAACAAACTGATTTATTTCAGTTTAGCGAACGGAAATCATTCACAAGCATTGATTCATAAGTGCATTCATAAGTTTATTTTTTAAGAAAATTTTTTGTCTCTAGAGCACTACTGCAAAGGGTTACATGAGCACCACCGCAAGGGTTAGCACAACCGTTGCTTTGTCTTGGGTAGGTATGTCCTTTATTTCGCCCTGTGTGTGTGTGTATGTGTGTGTGTGTGTGTGTCTCTCTCTCTCTCTTTCTCTCTCTCTCTCTCTCTCTCTCTCTCTCTCACTCTATGTCTTCTTCCATTCGCATATACCTTCACACCCAACCCCAAATTGACCCAATAGGAACTGTTCTACACTTGATTTTGTATTTTCTCCTATTCCAGTAGGAACTCTTCCCTCTGCTACCAATGCGGCAACTTCAACATCAGTTTCATAGTAGTCAGCACCAAGTATCACTATGTCTTGCATTTACATGGCCAACTGTTGTTAGGTTATATATAATATAACTCATTTTGAATGTTGATATGTACATTAAAATAAGTTGTCATGATCTTAATGCATTGTAATAGTATGCAATTTTGCAATTATTTAGTGAAGAATATAGTTATATACGAATCATAAACAAACCTTTAAGTGGACATTGGAGTTTATCCGGGATTGGATGCCAACAACGATGTGCTCTATAAAGTAATTATTTAAGAAATTGCCATGGGATACGATTGAAGCAATGTTATTTTTAGACAAATAAATTGATCGATAAATATGGCCAGACCTAAAAGCATAACACTAAATAATGATCCCTTTCCAAGTCCAAGTGTAATAGCCAACAAATACAATATAAATAAAAAGAAGCAAGAAGTCTATTTTAAATCTTGCTCCATATCTTGCTCAATAGGAAGTGTAGCGATCCCGATTTCGATCCTTCTTTCATGTGTTTGCCACTTCGACTGGGCCGGTCGGGGATCGAGCTGCCCGGTCAGCTTGCGGGGGTCAAGGGGGCATCGTCCCTTGGCGAGTCTGAGGGCAGCGCCCTGGCGGGGTCGAGGGGCAGCGCCCCCGAAGCAAAAATGCAAAATGCATTCGAAGTTGCTTGTCCGCTAGAGCGGCCATTTATGCACTCGAGCGGAGAATGTTTGGTTTTAGAAGTTTGACCTGTCTGCAAAAGTACTCGGTTAGTGTATTTGACGCTTGAGCGGGGCTTTCCACGCTCATGGACCATGTTATATCAGTTCGTGAATCTGATATTTCAGATTACTTTTTCAGTCCTTTCTCTCTCTCTAAAACTCTCTAGAATTCCAGATTGGGAGCTTCTCTCTCTAGAAGTCATCTTCTCTATTTGATTTCTCCAAATCCATTGGGATTTAGACCTAAGTTCTTCACCAAAGTTGGTTATCATCATGAGGGCTTCGTTGTGTGCGGTAAATATCGAGTTTTGACACCGTTGATTTTGGGGGTTTCGTCTCATTTTTTTTTTCAAAACTTGAGGTAGGGATTTTCTTAGAGTTATATATATATTTTTGCAAGATCTATATGATTTTCGAAATCATCTTTCAATAGCTTTGAAAATTGATTGTTGATTCAAGAAGTTGAGTGATTTTGAAAGTGGGTTTGTCTTTTGTTCTTTTAAAATGATCTTATGGGTTTTGATCTTCGTTGATTGAAGAAAAAATGATTTTGGAAAGTTTTCTTTCAAAGGATTTGAGTTGTATAGTTTTGGTGAGAAAACGTAGAATTTGGGAATTTTTTTAAAAGAGACTGCAAATCCATGAATGTTATTGTTGTATTTATTTTGTGTGTCAAAATAAATGGATGTTTGGAAAATTTCTTATTTATATTTATATAAATGATGAATTTCAGGGAATACAAGAATTGTTGTTCATTTTGGAAATTATTGTTCAAAACGTTGAAATAGTCTTGAAATGACTAATTGTTGAGGATACTTGAGAAGAGGGAATTGTGTTATTCCTTGGATGATGAATTGGAATAAAAGTATTTATATTCATCTTGTGTTATTGGCATATCAATTCATTTGATTACATTAAACTTTGAAAGTTGATTTGAAAACTTGCATTGAGAAAAGAATGTTGAGAAACAAGTTTCCATGAATTGGTTTTGGGGAAAATACGGTGGTAAGTCTTGACAGGTGGTGTAGATGAAATTGAATAGGTGTCGAGCCTTCCAGTTAATACTGGTAAAAATGACTGATTATAGGTGTCGAGCCTTCCAGTCAATACTGGTAAAAATGACAAATTGGTAGTAGTTGTATAGTCTACTTGCAGATACCGACCTAGGGATTACCAAAGTCGTATTTACCGCCCTTGAAATAAATTGTTAAGTTTTGAACAATTGAAATTGCATGACATCATTGAGCATGATGGTTTTCAAAATATGAAAATGTAATTTATCTTCAAAAAGGGGCATAGCACGGCATGTGCATTTCATCTCTTGAAACTTGTATAAAATGTATATACTTTGTTAATGATTTCCTACTGGGCTTTATGCTCATCCAACGAGATTTTTGTGCAGGAAAAGATGTGGTGATGCCGCCTAACTAAAGGCAAGGAAATGTGTGTTGAGAGTACGAGACTCTCATTTTGCTATGACTCTATGTGTAAGCCAAGGGCTGTATGTGTGTGGGTTTGAATAACCGTTTTGTGTAACCAGGCTCAAGCCTTGGAAACTTGTAAACCCTTTGGGGTATTTATTTGTTTATTTACTTGTTGTTGGATTAACGTATTGTTGCATAAAGAACTATTGTATCATGTAATGTAAGTTTGGAGATTTATATTCGGTTTTCCTTGAAAGAGCCATGATTGTTGTATTATCATTTGGGCTAGAAATTTGGGGCGTTACAACTTGGTATCAGAGCTATCGGGTTTGAATACTTGGAGCTCATGGAAAGTGGTTCTTTAACCACAATGGGTTCATTTAGCATGCTTAGGAGGTGTTATGCATTTTGTGACTATGTGATAACATGCTTATGTGACTAAATGGGTATGAGATTGGACTTTTGGGATGTTGTTTGCCCCTGTTAAATTCCTTGAGGTCTTATTAGAAGGGTACTTGATCAATACACATTCTACTAAGAATTCTTGATTTTTCATGGGACGAATCTCATCATAAGAGTATAATCCCTATGTGTTTACATGACTAAGTGCTTATGTGGGGTGAAATTTAATTGTTATATGGTAGAGGAATATATAGAATTATTGTGATCAAACGTGTAAGGCAAATTGCAGGCACGTGTCGGTTAGTGTGCTAAATTAATTCTATTCTCATTTATAGGATGTCAGGAAGAGGTCAAACCCGTGGTGGTAGAGACGGGAGGCGTGGTAGGGCTCGCCGAGGTGTGCATGAGATACCAGTCCATAGGGTTCCGGTGCAAGAAGAAGGGTTCGGCCAAGCTAATATGGCCAAGCAAGAAGGCCAAGGTAATGTGGCCGAGCAGGTGGGACAAGTGGGTCAAACCGCAATGGGGGCCCTAGCTCAAGAAATGGCAGGGGCTTTAAGAGAGTTTATGAATTTGTTTAGGGTGGAGAATCAAGCCCGAGAGAACACTGCGGAGTCAAGGGCGAGTTTCCTTACTAGAGAGTTCTTGCGGGCCAAACCGGATGAGTTCCATGGTGGTCCTGAGCCCAAGAAAGCGGATAAGTGGCTCGAACAAACTGTGAAGACATTTGAAATGCTTCACATCGAAGATAGTGAACTAAGAGTGACTCTAGCGAGTTACTACCTTAAGGGAGACACGGGTCAATGGTGGAAATATGCCAAGGGTAGAGTGAAGCCGACATGGGAAGCCTTTGCAGTTGCTTTCCAAGATAAGTACATACCTCCCACTGCTAGGGAGAGATTGAGGCAAGAGTTTAAAGACCTCAAACAACTCGATATGCCCGTGGCCGAGTTTGAGGTGGTCTTCTCTAGTTTGTCCAGATTTGCACCAAAGTTGGTGGCAACGAAAGAGCACCGTTGCATTAAATTTGAAAAGAAATTGAAAACAAAAATTATGTTCAAGCTTGTTGGAAATATGATTAGGGAATATGACCGTCTTGTGGAGACGACAACACACGTAGAAATTTCTATACAAGCCGAGAATGAGAAGCTTTAGAGTTCAAGGTCTAAGGGCCAAAAGTCTCACGGAGACTATAGGCAGAACAAGAAGAGCAGGAACACCTATCCATCCCTGTCCCAACCACAGCAGTCTAGATCCACTTTTCCTTTGCCTAGTGCGGTTCCGGGAAAAAGTGCATCGAGTAGTTTCTCGTGTTTCAAGTGTGGCCAATCAAGTCACAAATCCTTCTCATGCCGACAGAAGGGAGGAGGGCAGTTAATGTTACCACCACCTAACCGATCTCAAAGTCAGTCTCTATGGCGATCCCGGTTTCTAACTCGACCTTTATGGTGTTTCGGACTCGGGTCTTATGGTTTAATGTTGTTGTTATGTCTCTTCCTCCTCCTACTCTTTGAATTTGAGTTTTGGGATGTCTTGGGCGTGTTCAGAACAGGTTGGTTGGTGGTTGGTCTAGAACTTTGTTGCGTAGAATTTTGGTCTTCCGCTCGAGCAGGTCCTTTTGCGCTCGAGCGGGGTTTGCAATCCTTCAGTACTTTGTGCGTCTGCAAAAAATACTGCAAAAGTGTTTTTCACGCTCGAACGGAGTTCTTACGCTCGAGCGAGCTCGAGCAGCCTTTCTTGCGCTCGAGCGACTATCTGAAGTCTATAAAATACTGGACGAGTGTATTCTACGCTCGAGCGGGTAGTGCCTTACTGTTGTGTCTTGGCGCTCAAGCGGCCTTTATTCCACTCGAGCGGGTTAATTTTTGTGTTTGACGCTCGAGAATCAAACTCTCCGCTCGAGCGGACTGTGCGTATATCAGATTGCGAAAGTGACTTTTTAAATCACTTTTTCTGTCCTTTCTCTCTCTAAAACTTTTTAAAACCCTAAGTTGAGAGTCTCTCTCTCTAAAATACTCTCTCTCTCTCTCTCTCTCTCTCTACATTTTGACCTAGATCTATTGATCTTCTCACCCTCTTTCCTTTGATAAAAAGTTTGAGCTCTTCAAGATCTCCATTTTCATCCAAGTGGAAGTTGGTTTCGTCATCTTTGGAGCTCATCTCTTGCTTGGCTCGTCTTCTCTTCTTGAGGTAGGGATAATCTACTCACTACTATGAGTTTAACATGGATATTGGTTATTTTGTATAAATGGTTGGTTTGGGTAAAGTTAGGGTTTGAGTTTGGAATTGTGAAAGAGGGATTTACTTGTTTGGGCTCCATATGTGTATAAAAGACCTTGAAAATGGGGTTAATGGTGTATAACTGTTGCAATGGTGAGATTTGGCCTTGGGTGCACTATTTGAGAAAAGGGGAAAAATGCCCTAATTTGAATTATATATATTATTTGTGTAAATGACGAAATCATTATGGAAATATGACATTGGTTTGAGAATCAAGAAATTAGAGGAAATTTTGATTAAATGGTATAGTTGGATTGATGAATCACTCACCTATGGAAAATGTGATATATTATCTATTGAGAAATTTATTTATCTGTTTAGATATATCTGTTTTGGGCTATCGGTGGAGGATAGCCATAATTGTTGTAGAAACTGCATATTGATTAGGTAAATTGAGACCAATCAATTGGAATATGTCATTGAATATGACAGTTGGATATTAACATTGAATATGTGACTTAATTGGTCATTGTATATGACGATGTGTTATATACATTGTATATGTATCTTGTTTGGGAGGAGATAGGGGATGTACTCCATTGTATGAGAGGAGATAGGGGATGGACTCCATGGATAATTAAGTTGGTCAGAGTGTCTAGGGTGAAAGTCCCAAAATTTATTTATATTTGGGTGTCGGTTCTCTCAGGCGTAGTTCTGTAAAATGGCAAGTTATGGAAGTGTATAAATGATGTATACGATCGAAGTGTTGATGAATGAGTTGCAGTCTCATTTTGAATTGTTTATATGATAATGAATTATGTCAATGAATTTACTTGGGCAATAACTGAAAGTGAATTGAAATGTGGGTATCAATGTTGATTGATTAATGAAAAGGTTTATGATTGTTCATAAGTGTTAAACATTTATCGAATGCTAATGTTTTAGTTAAATCTCATATGTTGTTTAGCATATCTCTACTAGGCATTGGCTCACCCTACTTGGGACACCATTTTTCAGGTACAGGTGATATGCCGCCTCCAAGGTCTTAGCTTGGGAGGTTTACGAGTTGAAGACACCCTTTTGATATTTTGTTTGGATGATTAAATGTATATTCAAGTCGAGGGCTTTTCATGTATAGAGTTAGAACTCTTCATTTGTTGTAACCGAGTGATAACTTGGAAAGATGTAAGCCCGTAGGGCATATGTTTTGTTGGTAACATGTAATATTTTTGTAAAGAAGACTCCGATGAATGAAAATATATTCTTTTCCTTATGTTCATGGAACTTGTGAATGAATGATTTATGTCTTAAATTGAGGGCGTTACAATGTGGTATCAGAGCGTACCCGGTTTGAATACTTTGGGTACGTGGGAAGTGGTTAGTACCACAATAGGTTTGTCTCACTTGATTAGAGACTTAAGTATACTGTTATGTGCTTATGTGATAATATGTTTATGTGACTATATGGGTATGGAATTTAGTTTCTAGGCTGTTGATCGGGTCCATGGGTTTCTGGGAGTCCTGTTGGAAAGGCACTTGATCACTGCCATTTCTAACTGGAACTCTAGCAATGCCACGGGACGGTCATTATCCGGAAATGAAATTCATAAGTGTTTATGTGATTATGTGCTTACGTGGGGTGAATTACTGTTGTCCATTGCATTAGGACGCGAGTGGAATAGCTTCGGTACATTTGTGAATGTGCTAATGTCTTTGTTCCCTTTATTAGGATGTTAGGACGAGGTCGTGGTGGTAGGCGTGGTAGGCCTAGGAGGCAAGAGATGCCTATACCGGATGAGATTCTGGCATAGGAGGAGGGAGTTGGTCAGGCCAACGTGGCTAAGCCAGTAGGTCAGCAGGCCATGGGCGCCTTAGCCCGTGAAATGGCCGGAGCATTAAGGGAATCTATGGACATTCTCAGGGTTGAGAATTAAGCCTAGGCCCAAGTAGCTGAGGCAAGGCCGTCTTTTCTGAAGAGGGAGTTCTTCCGGTCGAATCCAGACGAGTTTTTGGGTGACCATAAGGAGCCATTGAAGGCTGACGAGTGGTTGGAGCAGATGACGAAGATGTTTGAGATGTTTGGCATCGAAGACGGAGTTTTGCGAGTGACCTTGGCGTCCTTCCAGCTGAAGAGAGACGCGGGTTAGTGGTGGAAGTATGTGCGGGGGCGCATTGGTGGGACTTGGGAAGCCTTTGTTGAAGCCTTCCAGGACAAGTATTTGTTGGCTACGGTGAGGGAGAAGTTGAGGGATCAGTTTTCTCAGCTCAAGCTGTTGAATACGCCTGTGGCGGAGTTCGACACCACCTTTACTAGCTTGTCTAGATTTGCTCCGGAGTTAGTGGCGACTGAGGAACGCCGTTGTCTGGAGTTCGAGAAGAAGTTGAGGACCAGACTTATGTTTCGAGTTATCAAGTCCATGATTAGAGATTATGGGCACCTTGTGGAGGTTGCTGCCCATCTTGAGACTATCATGCATGCAGATGAGGAGAGGATGAGGGGCTCCAGGAGGAATCATGATGGTCAGGGAGACGGTAAGAGGCAGAGGGGTTCTAACCCTCAGCAGTCCCAGTGAGTGCATTCGAGGTCTACCTTTCCAGTGTTGAGTTCGGGTTCTGGGAGAGGCGGTCAGGGAGACTTCACCTATTATAAATGTGGTCAATTGGGCCACAAGTCTCCAGCTTGCCCGCAGAAAGGAGGAGGGCAGCGTGCAGCATCTTCTTAGACCCGTTCTCAAGGCTAGAGTCAGGGCAAAGGCCAGCCGCTCACTTGTTATCAGTGTGGGCAGGCGGGGCACCTGAAGAGGTTTTGCCCACAGTTGGGTGGCACACCTGGTGCGTCTGGTTCGAAGCAGACACAGAGTTACCAGCCAGCGCAATCAGTTCAGGCCTTGAGGGCCAATCAGGGAGCCTCTTCATCTCAGTCTGTGCAGTAGTCTTATGCTCCGAAAGGTGAGCAAGTAGATCAGAGAGCTTCAGGGCGCGTGTACGTTGTTACAACGCCAGATCTTGTACTTGCTCTATCAATAGTGAGAGGTACCTTTTTGTTTTGCAACTTGGTTGCTAATGTGTGAATTGATATGGGTGCATCTGATTAAGGCCGAATTGTACATCATTGAGGCCGTTAATTAGAATCTCTTAACTTCACTTGTTGGTCAAACCATATACTTTATGTGTGTTGAATGTCAATTAGGTTGTACATCGTCGGAGCATAAAATGGACAAAAAGACAAAATTTGGACAGAGTTGACTTTGTTTGAAAAAGTCAAACTGATGTTTTAAACCTGTTTGGAAGTGAATAGAAGTATAAAAATAAAAGGGAAAGGCTTTTCTAGGGTTCTGAAATTGTTTTGAACTAAAGAGAGAGGCTAGGGTTTGGGAAAGAGAAAGGAACAAGAAGCTTCAAAGATGTCTCCCATGGTGGTTTCTTCTCCATCTACCTCCTCTCACTTCTCCATGAGTGGCTAGTCTCCTTTTCTAGGGTTTTGATGAAACCCTAGCCATGTAATTATTTAGTTTTCTTTTTGATTTTAAATTATGTAAAGGTTTGAACATTTGTATGGTGTTTTAGAAGTTTCTTTTATATAATTTTCATTATTCCTTCGAATATTTGACTTTCTGTGATTGTTGAATGTTATCTATACATGTGTTTTCTATTCCTTCACATTCAAGGTATGAGACGAACCATGCTACGAGGAACGAATCGTATCACTACCTTAGTTTAGAGTGAACGATTCGTATTACTTGAGATGGTTCGTGCTCGTACATTGAATGTGATGATCTTCTTGTCAAATGCTTCGAACTTGTAGTTGCGAAACATTAATCCGTTCAAACCATAGCATAATTGATTTCAATTGGAAACCCTAATTATGTGGTTAGTGGTGAATTCTCTACCCTAGGATTTTTCCCCAATTCAGTAAACCCAATTTCAATTATTCTTGATAATTTAATTCCTTAGTTTAATTTATTCGTTATTAAATTAGGTTATAAACAACCAATCTTTTTATCAAAATTAATTTAGGAATTTGGCAATTAAATTAGTTTGATTTCACAATAGTCCCTGTGGATCGATACCTGGACTTGCCATTATTCTAATTGAATTTGGTATAGTTTAGTATTTAATTTTGGTGTGTTCAACGACTGTAACAACGCCCGCGGGGGACCTCGCTACAGTTCGGACTCCCTTTTGTGTTTGTGTCGCGGTTCTAAATCTGAACCAAAGAGTCCAACTCTGGCAAATCGTTTGAGAAAACAGATTTTTGAAAAGTAGTGCCAAACATGGACTGCTTTGCCAGATTACAGAGTCGCCACCTAAATATTTTTTATGGGGGAATTTAGGAAACCCTGACTCGGCGCCGAAGGCCACATGTCCGTCATCACCAAATGTCTTGGCTCGGGAGCTTGGGTACGATCAGGGAAGGTCAGCTATGAGCACCCCCTTTCGCCCGGTCCGAAGACCGGCCTCTACTAACCGTGATATCCGATTTTGAAAACATTACATGCTCTTATCCCAATTATTAGCCTAGAATTACTATATTATGCGCACGACAAACAAGTATAGACTAGATTGCCTAATTTGGAAATAAACATTGCATATCCGTTTGTTTTGAAAGCATTTTGGAATTTGCTACTCGCAAGTAGGCTAAAACACGGATTTCAATGAGTTATTCCAACTCAAGCAATCCAACCTCCACCCACAGGCATACAAACAGTAATATCACGTAAGCATTTAGCCGCATGGTAAACATACTGTCATGTTAACATTCACACGCATGCGATATGCTAAAGCATAAAATACTCACATCGTACTCCGTGCCAAAACAATAAACTGGTTAGCAAAAATGCATGCCCTAGTTCATGTTGAGTGGCTAATGCGACACATACAGAAATGCAGTTTAGGATAGGCTCGGCTAACCCTAAAATGGCATGTGAGATGCTGTAACTCGATACACGTATTCAAATTGGAATTGAAAATATTATGCAGTTTGTATGATGTACCGAGCCCGGTGCATGTTAACAAATGCATGGGTGCACGCATGCATTGCATAAGGTATGCTAAAATAGACGTGCCTTAATCTACCATCATAAGCAGGTAAATAAAAGGGAAGAAAGAAATGGGGGTTGGAAGACATACACACACTCACCCACACTTATTACAAATTTGCCCTCACTCGGAGGGACCGAATAATAATACAGTCCAAAAGAATGAATGAATAAATTATTACAAAATTCTAATTATTAAAATTAAATCAAATAAATAAAAGAAATGGGGCCTCAGCCCTGCCTCGGGATGCGCGAATGATGCATGCTCGATCCAACTTGCCCGGAAAACCCGCACCATGCCACTGCTGCTTCTGTTTCTACTGCCCTGCCTTTCCAAAAATTACCAAAGTCCCAGAACACCTTCCTTGCATACTGCTGAGTGCCACCGGCTGAAGGAAGTGGCCACCGGCTGCTTAAATTGGCCACCGGCTTCTTGTAGGGTTTATCGGCACAAAAAGTGTGCCGGTCGGCACATTGTTCTGCCGGTCGGCAGAAAGTTCCTGCAGAGGACAGTTTGACAGCAGCAGCAAACCAGCAATGCATGGCATGGATTTTGAGCATATGTAAGCATGGCCAATGCCTCCTATCATGCTTGGGGACTCAAGGAGGCATGACTCTTGGTTCTTGGGCCATCAATTATGCATCTTGATGCATGATGGCCTAAGGAACCAAGGTTGCATTTTAATGGTAATGCATGCAAACAAACAAATGAAATCCAAGGCCTTATCATGAGCTAGTCAAAGGTCTTGGTGACCAAGAATTGAGACGAGTTGCACCACTCGGAGTGTGAACTCCTCTCAACCCTATGCTTGGCTTGACAATCCCCAAGCCAAGCCATGGAATGCATGTATGCAACATGGCTCAAATGATGCAACAATGGGACTAAGATGCAAGGCATATCAAGTGTCATGCAACTATCACAATAGGCATGCAAAATGCTAGAGCATGCAAGGTATAAGTGGCATGCAAACAAGGGCCAATCAAGCAATGGGACCAACCTACTACAGCATTCGATGAACCGAGCATACATCAAGCATATAATGAACATACAATGGTGGCCTTAACCTCAATGGGGCAGCCCTCAAACCACCCCAAAACAGTGGCAAAACATGCCCAAAATGGTGACCAAAATGCTATACAAATCATGCGAAGTAATGAGCCTAAACCTAAGGCACTAAAGGGAGTAACTTACCACCATTATCAAGACCATTCATGACATGTATCTAACAACCGAAAACAGACTTTTATCATGCAAAATGACACCCAAATCCCCTTGATGACAACCCCAAAAAGCACTAAACAAACAAGCATGCATGAAGCCTATTCCTAGGCATAAAAGGGACACACCCTTGGAGCATGAAAATGGTCACATATGTAAACATACACACATGATTTATGGACTGAAATAAGGTCACAAATGATGCCAAAGCATGAGGATGATCAATGTTGAACATGCTAGCGGCCAAAACACACAAGGCTTACAAGCCTAAAATCCAAAGCAACTATGTCAAGCACACTATACATGGCAAAATCAGTGGCTCACAGCCCTTATACATGGTAATATGATGCTAAGATCCTCATGGAACCAAGCTAAATCATGCAAAGAACATGGCCTAGATGCATGGCATGCTTTTAAGCATAAGAGAGCATTTCAAAGTAAGTATGAGAGGCAAGTTAAAGGCCATAAATCTAACCTAAAACAGAGGCATAACATGTCATATTAACTACAAATATGCTCTGAAATGAAGCCAAAACTCACCATGCACACATGCTATTCTTTAGGCCCAAAACAAGGGCAAGCAAAGGACAAAGGGGAGAGGGGTGTCCCTCCCCTACATGTGACCTAAAATCATCTTCCTCACCACTGAAAACCCACTGGTTTTCAATGGTGAGAAGGCCAAAAACACCAAGTAAAGAAGGCCTTAGGAAAAGGCACCAAAAATGGCCAAATAGGGCCTAATAGGATGAGCCTCTACCCAAACCACAAAATGACCTTAATGAAGGTTCAAGATCAAGTAAAAACAAGAATTTTTTATGTTATAGACAAAGCTCAAAACACAAAGCAAAAGGGGTAGAAACTTGTTGCAAGAATGGGGAATATAAAGTAATAAGCTCACCCTTGAAGATCCTTTGAAGAACAGGTGGAGCAGCCCTCCTTTAGTGATCAAAACCAGTCCAAGATCACACAAAACAAACCTCCAAGCCTCCTAATCTCGGATTAAGGTGTAGTAGTGTGTGTAATGGTGCAAAAGTAAGGTAAAACCACACTTTTTGGGCCTAAAACACACACACAAGGATGATAGATATAGAAGTATAGATATATATGGATGTATATCAGAGATATATGTATAAGCTCTGGTTTTTAGGTCTAAAGTGGCTAACCCTTGTAAAGGGAGATGAATGGATGTATATATAGGCAAGAATACTTAGTGGCTAAGCAAGAGAGGGGGGGTTCAAGGGATTCAAGGAGTTCAAGTGAGTCAAGGCTTCTTGGAGAAGCTAAGACAGCTGGCCAAGCTTCTCCAAGAAGCTTGGCCAAGGGTTCAAGCTCCTAGAGGAGAGAGGGGGTCAAAGGGACCAAAGGATGCAAACCCGGGTATGGGGAGTGGTGATAGTGCATTCCAGCTGTCACAGCTGGCATGCACCATCCCTGGGGGTGCAAAGGGGTCACACCGACCAGCCAAAACAGTCACCGGCACAAAAGAGTGCCGGTCGGCATCATACAATGCCGACCGGCCAAAGGTTTTGAGAAATAAGTGCGCGGTGGCCACTAGGGGGGGCCGGTGGAGGTGTGGGGCAGCCGGTGGGCTTCAGGGATGGCTAACAAGCCTCCCCCTACCCTCAGAGGCAAAAACACACAAGTCTTGGTACAAAACCAAGCACAGAATAAACCGGTTGAGAGGTCCTGAGGCGCGACGCGCAGCCGGGACCTCCGGGAACTCAAAACAAACACCACATGGATAATCATCGAGTGTTCCAATGGTGACGTCCAAGTCTTGAGGACGGTCAAAAATGGGGTGTCTACAGTTGCCCCTCTTTGACAGAACTCGGAAGTCATAACAATGACGGGAGTGAATGTCAAAGCCCAGAGACGACCCATTTTTGACAAGGCCGAAGACTTAGACAAACATACAAGACAAACAAGGTATGCGCCCGAAGGCAGGGGCAAAATGCAACTGAAAATGCAAGAAGCCGAACATAACTTATGATCATGCAAAGGAAGCTGTAATGAAGCACACATGCGACAGTTATAAGCTAGCATACCAAACTACACCACAATGCAAGAAAGGATGTACAAGAGAATTATGCAATTCTTACGAACATGTGCGTTAGATACACAAAAGTGAACAAAGTGGATGGATACACTAGGTGGACAAGCATGTGTGATGGATACACCAACAATTCTCACGAACATGTGCGTTAGATGCACAAAAGTGAACAAAGTGTGATGGATACACTAAGTGGACAAACATGTGTGATGGATACACCAAAGTGAAGAGAGTGTGATGGATACACTATATGAATAAAATGTGATTGATACACTAAGTGAAGCAAAGTGTGACAGATACACTAAGCGAAACAAGTGTGATGGATACACTAAGAAAATATGTGATAGATACACTAAGCGAATGTGTGTGGTGGATATACAAAGGGAGCATGTGATAGATACACAAAGTGAAGCGAGTGTGATGGATGCACTCTATGAAGCAAAGCGTGATGGATACACAAGGTGAGTGCAGTGTGATGGATACACTGTATGAAGCAAAGTGTGATGGATACACAAGAGAAAGTGTGTGATTGATACACAAAGCGAAAGTGTGTGATTGATACACAAAGTGAGCACGTAATAGATACACTACATGACGCATAATGTGATAGATACAGTTGCTGAGTGCGGTGAGCACAGTGTGATGGATACACAAAGGGTGAACACGAAGTGTGATAGATGCACTAAGTGAATGAGCGTGATGGATACACAAAAGGTGAACACAGAGTGTGATAGATGCACTAAGTGAACAAAGTATGATTGATATACTAAATGTGAACACGAAGTGTGATAGATGCACTTAGTGAACAAAGTATGATGGATATACTAAAAGTGAACACAAAGTGTGATAGATGCACTTAGTGAACAAGTATGATGGATATACTGAAGGTGAACACAAAATGTGATAGATGCACTTAGTGAACGGGAGTATGATTGATATACTAAATGTGAACAGAAAGTGTGATAGATGCACTTAGTGAACGGGAGTATGATTGATATACTAAATGTGAACACGAAGTGTGATAGATGCACTTAGTGAACAGGAGTATGATTGATATACTAAAAGTGAACACAAAGTGTGATAGATGCACTTAATGAACAAGTATGATTGATATACTAAAAGTGAACACAAAGTGTGATAGATGCACTTAGTGAACAGGAGTATGATGGATATACTGGATATATGAAGTGTGATTGATACACTAAGGGAATAAAGTGGGTATGTGCGTGATAGATACACAAAAGGTAATGAAGTGTGATGGATACACTAAAGTAATTGAAGTGAACATGTGTGTGATAGATACAGAAAATGAGAATGTGTGTGATAGATACACTAAGTGAAGAGAGTGTGATTGATACACGGAATGTAATGAAGTGTGTGGTTGATACACTAAATGAAATGAAACGTGTGATTGATACACTGAATGCAATGAAGTGTGTGATTGATACACTTGCAATAAAGTGTGTGATTGATACACTGAATGCAATAAAGTGTGTGATTGATACACTAAAGTGAGAATGGGTGTGATAGATACATAAAATGAGAATGTGTGTGATTGATACACAAAATGAGAGAAGTGTGATTGATACACTAAATAAACATGTGACAGATACATGAAGCAAATAGAGTGTGATTGATACACAAAGCAAACATGTGATATGAAGAGAAGAATGGTGTGATAGATACACAAAGTGAGTGAAGTGTGATTGATACACTGAGTGAGAGTGTAATAGATACACAAAAGTGAATATGTGCGTGACGGATACACAGAACGAGAATGTGTGTGATAGATACACAAAATAGGAATGTGCGTGATAGATACACAAAATGAAAGAAGTGTGATTGATACACCAAGGAAAATGGAGTGTGTTAGATACACTAAGTGGAGCAAATGACTATGTGTGATAGATACACGAAGTGAATGGAGTGTGATTGATACACTAAAGCAAATAAAGTGTGCTAGATACACTGAATGAATGAAGTGTGATTGATACACTAAGTGAATGAAGTGTGATTGATACACTATGGGAATGAGGTGTGATTGATACATTATTCTGGCTTGAAGCAGACTTGATCTTGAGCTTGAGGTAGAGGTACACTCATACTTCGGAGCACTGGCAAGGCCTGAAGAGGTACACACTGGATGTAGTCTCGGAACTTACTGAAGTTGAAACAAACTCAGATACCCGACGTTTTCCTCTTTTGCTTTTATTTTGCAGTCCGGAACCACATAGCTTCAGATAGGTCCTGGTTTTACTGTTCACACTTATCGGGGGTGGGCCCTGCAGTTTTATGAAAGAACGAATCTGTTTTGCACAAATGTGGAGAATGGCACGGCACTCTGAGCACAAGATGATTTGATTTTGTTTGAAATTAAGAAATGAGTTCTTAACCGGGTATTGAGCCTACGACTGAACACAGCGAAAAAGACTCAACAAAAGAAAACAAAGGTAAACAACCTAAACACATCTATTGACACTCG
This sequence comes from Camellia japonica, assembly GCA_030407325.1. Lineage (NCBI taxonomy): Eukaryota > Viridiplantae > Streptophyta > Magnoliopsida > Ericales > Theaceae > Camellia > Camellia japonica. The sequence continues at coordinate 8,775,071 of JAPPVO010000032.1, read as the reverse complement.
AAACGACTCAAAACAAGAATCGAGATAAAACGAAACAAAGGACACGACACACAGACGTGCACAGGGAGCCTGTTTCACCGGGTATTATTTCCAACCCTTTCTCATTTGTGATTCTCACATCACTCGGCCCTCAAGCTCTGTTTTTTTCTGAAAAAGCCCTTTTGCTCACTTTTTCTCTCAGCGCACATCTCTCTATTCTTCAATCTCTCATTTTCAATCCCTCCCCTGGGTAGTTGATGGATAAATAGAAAGTTGCGGGGTCTTGCCCCTAGCATTCCGCCAGATTCTTCTTCTTGTTTACAACAGTGAGTTTCTTCCACAGAGGGGCTGTGCTACAACTGGGTGTGTAGCAAATCTGCAGCCGACATCGGTCGACGATGCTCTGCTGGGGAGTTTGGACATGGTTAGATCTGTCCAGATGATGGAGTGGAATATCTCGCCCCATTCCAATTTATGCTTCGCGCATGGCTTGATACCTCGCTGCTTGGAGGACGAGAGAGCTTTCAGCCCTTTTTGCTAACTTCAGTTGTGCCCTCTTCCGGCAGGTAGAGTGCCCTTCTTGGCAAGTATGGTGCCCTTTCTGGTGAATGTATTGACAACGGGGAAAAGACAGGAAGCCTGACTCCACTGTGCCCCTAATTCATCATTTTGACCATTTTTTATTTTTGCTTTCTACTAAAACAATTTTGACCAATGCGAGAGTTAGATTAGCATACTTGTTCGATTTTTGATTTGAAATCATGCAAGTCAGGCTATGAGCACTGAAAATTTTCCTTTTTTGGGTCCAAGAAAATGGTCCAGTTTTTGGAAAAGATGGAATAATTTTCGAGAGAATTAGTCAACCTCAGTAAAAATTCTCAAAAACTATTTTTTTGCAAACGGCCAATGCTCAACAAGCACAGAACCTACTCTTGAGATGCGCAACCTCGGATCCATAAGCAATGGAAAATTGCCCCTTGTTTGAAGGACACTGCATGGCAACGGAAAGTTGCCCCTTGTTTGAAGTGACACCGCGACGTTTTGAATGGCAACGGAAAGTTGCCCCTTGTGTGAATGGCACCGCGGCGCATTGTGATCAGTCCTCAGAGCGATGATTACAACCGAACTCTCGGATACAGAGAAGGCAAGGATGGTCAAAACCATTACATGGACACAATCGAATTTGAAGTGTTTGTGGCTGGACTTCAAAGTGAAGTTGCCTACGTATCCCAAACATGGGAATCAAGCCTTACGTAGTTCCGGGTAAGGTACACTCGGGTATTAACCTCTCCTTTTTATGCTCTAACTTTTGCCAAGGCGCCTGTTGCAGGTTTTCGACCTTGCGAGCTTTGTTCTTCTTTCTTTTCATTTTCATTTCTTTTCTTCTTTTCTTTGCATTTTTCTCTTCTCTTTTTTTTGCTTTTTTGCTTTTTTGTATTTTTGCATTTCTTTTTTGTATTTTGTATTTTCTTTTTTTCTTTTTTTGTATTTTTCTCTTGCCCTAACTTTTGCCTGGGTCGCCCTTCCGGGTTTTCGGCCCAGCGAGCCTCTCAAAGGGTAAAAGTGTAACAAGTCCATGCCAAATGGTTTTGAGATTGAAGCCCTCTATATCCAGGAGAGTGGCTGTTGTATTGATTTGCAGAAAGATCCACCTTTGGCTCTTCGAGCACATCGGATATTTTTTGTCCCTAGTTCGAGGGGTGCTTCTGATCTAGCTTTGCAAACTTCTTTTGACGACATCTGATCCTCTTGATCTGACTTTGGTGCCTCTTGTTCGAGGGCTGCTTCAAAGCTGGCCACACATGCCTCACATCATGATTGTCCTTTGAACGTTCTGAATCCAAGTTCAAGGTTTGAAAGCAAAGGGGTTGAGTCTTGAAGCCGAGAGCGATCCTAAGCTGCACAATCTCAAGAGCGATTCCACACATGTCTTTGCAGGACCGCGCAAAACATTTTTTTGAAAGTTTTTAAGAAAGCGACAAATCGCTCGCGCTGAAGACAGTGTAGAACCAATCTGGATCAAAGCTAGGGTCCTTCTCAGTACTCACATTAACAAGCATGATTTCATTCATTAAGGCTTAGCACGCCTCTCTTTCTCTCAATTGATCAAATTTTGCAAATCCCGAGGAATTCCTTCCCTCTTTGTTTTCACCACAGTGTTCAAAAAGGTTTTAAAAACTTAGGTCAATGCAATGAATTCAAGGCACAGAAAAGACAGAGTTCTTAGTCAAATACTTCATCTCATTTAGAATTTCTGGCACAACTGGCACACGGCAGAAGCAAACACAAGAGTGTGAAAATCACTGCTGTTCCATTCAAATCTGTTGGCATAACTGGCTCCCTGGCAGAAACAGACTCAAAAAAATGAAAAGACAACGCAAAACACAAGTGATGTCCGAGGTAACTCCCCGAATCACCCGACTCTGACAAAGGACTGACTCGATACAACAAGACAGACCCTTAATCAAAAAGACTGACTCAAACAAAGAGACAGCTCAAAGCAAAAACACAGAACTGACTCAATACCCAAGCCAGAAAGTACAAAAACTAGCATTCGCAAATTCTCAAAACAGTGCATGCCATACGCCACATCTGAGTAAACTGAGCACTGCCCGCAGGTGGTTTCCCCCGATCACATACTTGTACTATCCCCCAAGTTCTGATCCAGTGACGATAGACTTACTGAGCTGGTGCGGTGATGACGTTGTTGTCAAACAAATCTTGTACATCATGGCGCAGACGAAAGCAGCTATCGGTCTCATGACCGGTTTGTTGATGGTAGCACAGTACTTAGTCCGGTCATGCTTTGAAGGGAGAGGATCAGGTAAAGGCCGTTGTTCCAATGGTTTCAGATGTCCTTTCCGGATTAAGACCTCTAGAGCCTTTGACAAAGGCATGAAAGTGGGGTGAAAACCCTCTTGACTCGAGGTGGATATTTGGTTTTCTGTGAGCTACTTCCGGACGCACCGGTGAATGGGGTAGCTTTTTGATGTGTGGTGGTGACCATGCCCACTTCAGAAGATCTTGCAGCTGCATCACCACTGGTGGTCATTCGAACTGCGGGAAACGCCCTCCTGGGCTGCTCCTTCTCCTGGTCAATGAGGCCTGCTTTATAGCGTCCTCGATTTGTACCCCAATCTCATGGAGGTCTGCAAAGGTGGGTAGGGGGAGGACAATCATCTTCTGCATCAGCCTGGGTTGGAGATTGCGCACAATCATCCGTATCTGGTCCTTGTCGACCGGCCTGGTGGTCATCGAAGAAGCTTTGGCCTCCAACGGGTTACAAAGTCAGAGAAGCCCTCTTTCGGCTCTTGCCTGGTTGTCTCAAGATCACGGGTTGTGATCTCGATCTGGGTATTGTATGAATATTGTGCGACGAAGGCCTCGGACATCTCCTCCCAGCTTCGTTTCACTGAGTCCTCTAATTTGGCGTACCAGATGGCCGCGATACCCGACAGGGTCCTGCTAAAGAGGGAGAGCTTCTGTAATCTTGTCAAGCCCATCGGGCGCAGAACATCTGAAAACAAACTCAGGTGGACCATGGGATCTCCTGACCCGTCAAAACGGTCGATGTGAGGCATCTTGAACCTGTCTGGCAATGTCACAGCTGTGTCCGTGTATCCATCTTCAATGTCAGGGATGGTCTTGACTCCCTGGGATTCTTGAACAGCTTTTCAAGCTTGCTCAACTTCAGTGCTGTGGGATCCGTCTCGAACTCAAAGGGAGAGTCCGGTAGGTTGGTGGGTGTTTTTGATAACTGGGGTAAAATTGGGGGCGGAGCCGGCCCTACCGGAATGTCTGTACCTTCCTGGACATTTGGCGTCTCCCCAGGTGCTGGAGCTCCTACTGGGGGAGGAACTTGTTGTGAAGCAGACGCGCCGCTTTGCTGTTGCAGCCTGGTGATGAGCTCGGCCTGCTGAGCCATGATTGCAGCCTGCTGCTTGGAGAATTCCGCTTGGCGGACAGCGTCTTGCTGCATGAGTTTCATAGTTTCCTGCATCTGACGCATCATTGCCTCCACCCCTGACGTATTCTGTTGATCCATCTGACTGACGGGTATATCTATCTCTGTGATAAAAAACTGAGGCCTCAGCCTGACTGTTCACTGGTGGGGTGGATAAGGGTTACTGATCTGGTAACTGCTGAACCGGTGACCCGTGCCTGACTGGCCCTTTTTACTCTGCCTTTGGCAAACTGAATCTCTGACCCGACAAAGTCTATCAACACGAGTCCAATGTACCCGGGGGATATGGAGCTTTCTGAAGCTATGTTCCAAGACTACCTAGCAAAAGAGAAAACAGACAGCATCTCAGCTCAACTTCACTGGAACGATACGAGCAAAGCTGAACGACTGTATTCTATTACTGATCACTGTTCCCGAAATCACTGCCCCAAATCTGAATCTGATACCCGCAGATATAACTGATTCTCAAAATACTGATACTGGTGCCCGCAGGCCGGATACCCAGACTTCAAACTGGTATATGCATTCCCTGTAGAGATACACTCTAAAAGCACATAGCAAGTAAATGAGAGCCAATACACCCCTATGTTGGGGTAGGGTTTCCCTGTCCTATTTTGTCAGGAGCTAGGGTTTCACTACGCACGCAGCGGTTTCAAACAACCTATATCGGGTAAGCAACCTGTCCTAGTTTGGAATGGTCACTATGGATTCCGATATGCACTAGGTCGAATGGTCAAAAAGGGTGCCCCGGTAAAACCGGGGTTTGTGTTCCCATACTGGCAGAGCCCGCAACCGGTCAGCCTTATGGACATGCCTTGACAAGACAAGCCTCCAGCAAACCGCTCAGGAATAGCAGATGGCCAACACGGTGTCCTAGGCGCACCAATGCAAATGCAATGCAAAGAAACACATAAGTGTAGTCAAAACAGGATATCACGAGTTCGAGTCAAGCTCTCTAAACTCCCCAGCAGAGTCGCCAGAAACTGTAACAACGCCCGCGGGGGACCTCGCTACAGTTCAGACTCCCTTTTGTGTTTGTGTCGCGGTTCTAAATCTGAACCAAAGAGTCCAACTCTGGCAAATCGTTTGAGAAAACAGATTTTTGAAAAGTAGTGCCAAACATGGACTGCTTTGCCAGATTACAGAGTCGCCACCTAAATATTTTTAATGGGGAATTTAGGAAACCCTGACTCGGTGCCGAAGGCCACGTGTCCGTCATCACCAAATGTCTTGGCTCGGGAGCTTGGGTACGATCGGGGAAGGTCAGCTATGAGCACCCCCTTTCGCCCGGTCCGAAGACCGGCCTCTACTAACCGTGATATCCGATTTTGAAAACATTACATGCTCTTATCCCAATTATTAGCCTAGAATTACTATGTTATGCGCAGCAAACAAGTATAGACTAGATTGCCTAATTTGGAAATAAACATTGCATATCCGTTTGTTTTGAAAGCTTTGGAATTTGCTACTCGCAAGTAGGCTAAAACACGGATTTCAATGAGTTTCCAACTCAAGCAATCCAACCTCCACCCACAGGCATACAAACAGTTATCACTAAGCATTTAGCCGCATGGTAAACATACTGTCATGTTAACATTCACACGCATGCGATATGCTAAAGCATAAAATACTCACATCGTACTCCGTGCCAAAACAATAAACTGGTTAGCAAAAATGCATGCCCTAGTTCATGTTGAGTGGCTAATGCGACACATACAGAAATGCAGTTAGGATAGGCTCGGCTAACCCTAAAATGGCATGTGAGATGCTGCAACTCGATACACGTATTCAAATTGGAATTGAAAATACTATGCAGTTTGTATGATGTACCGAGCCCGGTGCATGTTAACAAATGCATGGGTGCACGCATGCATTGCATAAGGTATGCTAAAATAGACGTGCCTTAATCTACCATCATAAGCAGGTAAATAAAAGGGAAAAAAGAAATGGGGGTTGGAAGACATACACACACTCACCCACACTTATTACAAATTTGCCCTCACTCGGAGGGACCGAATAATAATACAGTCCAAAAGAATGAATGAATAAATTATTACAAAATTCTAATTATTAAAATTAAATCAAATAAATAAAAGAAATGGGGCCTCAGCCCTGCCTCGGGATGTGCGAATGATGCATGCTCGATCCAACTTGCCCGGAAAACCCGCACCATGCCACTGCTGCTTCTGTTTCTACTGCCCTGCCTCTCCAAAAATTACCAAAGTCCCAGAACACCTTCCTTGCATACTGCTGAGTGCCACCGGCTGAAGGAAGTGGCCACCGGCTGCTTAAATTGGCCACCGGCTTCTTGTAGGGTTTATCGGCACAAAAAGTGTGCCGGTCGGCACATGTGTTCTGCGGTCGGCAGAAAGTTCCTGCAGAGGACAGTTTGACAGCAGCAGCAAACCAGCAATGCATGGCATGGATTTTGAGCATATGTAAGCATGGCCAATGCCTCCTATCATGCTTGGGGACTCAAGGAGGCATGACTCTTGGTTCTTGGGCCATCAATTATGCATCTTGATGCATGATGGCCTAAGGAACCAAGGTTGCATTTTAATGGTAATGCATGCAAACAAACAAATGAAATCCAAGGCCTTATCATGAGCTAGTCAAAGGTCTTGGTGACCAAGAATTGAGACGAGTTGCACCACTCGGAGTGTGAACTCTCTCTCAACCCTATGCTTGGCTTGACAATCCCCAAGCCAAGCCATGGAATGCATGTATGCAACATGGCTCAAATGATGCAACAATGGGACTAAGATGCAAGGCATATCAAGTGTCATGCAACTATCACAATAGGCATGCAAAATGCTAGAGCATGCAAGGTATAAGTGGCATGCAAACAAGGGCCAATCAAGCAATGGGACCAACCTACTACAGCATTCGATGAACCGAGCATACATCAAGCATATAATGAACATACAATGGTGGCCTTAACCTCAATGGGGCAGCCCTCAAACCACCCCAAAACAGTGGCAAAACATGCCCAAAATGGTGACCAAAATGCTATACAAATCATGCGAAGTAATGAGCCTAAACCTAAGGCACTAAAGGGAGTAACTTACCACCATTATCAAGACCATTCATGACATGTATCTAACAACCGAAAACAGACTTTTATCATGCAAAATGACACCCAAATCCCCTTGATGACAACCCCAAAAAGCACTAAACAAACAAGCATGCATGAAGCCTATTCCTAGGCATAAAAGGGACACACCCTTGGAGCATGAAAATGGTCACATATGTAAACATACACACATGATTTATGGACTGAAATAAGGTCACAAATGATGCCAAAGCATGAGGATGATCAATGTTGAACATGCTAGTGGCCAAAACACACAAGGCTTACAAGCCTAAAATGCAAAGCAACTATGTCAAGCACACTATACATGGCAAAATCAGTGGCTCACAGCCCTTATACATGGTAATATGATGCTAAGATCCTCATGGAACCAAGCTAAATCATGCAAAGAACATGGCCTAGATGCATGGCATTTTTAAGCATAAGAGAGCATTTCAAAGTAAGTATGAGAGGCAAGTTAAAGGCCATAAATCTAACCTAAACAGAGGCATAACATGTCATATTAACTACAAATATGCTTTGAAATGAAGCCAAAACTCACCATGCACACATGCTATTCTTTAGGCCCAAAACAAGGGCAAGCAAAGGACAAAGGGGAGAGGGGTGTCCCTCCCCTACATGTGACCTAAAATCATCTTCCTCACCACTGAAAACCCACTGGTTTTCAATGGTGAGAAGGCCAAAAACACCAAGTAAAGAAGGCCTTAGGAAAAGGCACCAAAAATGGCCAAATAGGGCCTAATAGGATGAGCCTCTACCCAAACCACAAAAATGACCTTAATGAAGGTTCAAGATCAAGTAAAAACAAGAATTTTTTATGTTATAGACAAAGCTCAAAACACAAAGCAAAAGGGGTAGAAACTTGTTGCAAGAAGATGGGGAATATAAAGTAATAAGCTCACCCTTGAAGATCCTTTGAAGAACAGGTGGCAGCCCTCCTTTAGTGATCAAAACCAGTCCAAGATCACACAAAACAAACCTCAAGCCTCCTAATCTCGGATTAAGGTGTAGTAGTGTGTGTAATGGTGCAAAGTAAGGTAAACCACACTTTTTGGGCCTAAAAACACACCACACAAGGATGATAGATATAGAAGTATGATTATATGGATTATATCAGAGATATATGTATAACTCTGGTTTTTTAGGTCTAAAGTGGCCTAACCCTTGTAAAGGGAGATGAATGGATGTATATATAGGCAAGAATACTTAGTGGCTAAGCAAGAGAGGGGGGGTTCAAGGGATTCAAGGAGTTCAAGTGAGTCAAGGCTTCTTGGAGAAGCTAAGACAGCTGGCCAAGCTTCTCCAAAAGCTTGGCCAAGGGTTCAACTCCTAGAGGAGAGAGGGGGTCAAAGGGACCAAAGGATGCAAACCCGGGTATGGGGAGTGGTGATAGTGCATTCCAGCTGTCACAGCTGGCATGCACCATCCCTGGGGGTGCAAAGGGGTCACACCGACCAGCCAAAACAGTCACCGGCACAAAAGAGTGCCGGTCGGCATCATACAATGCGACCGGCCAAAGGTTTTGAGAAATAAGTGCCGGTGGCCACTAGGGGGGGCCGGTGGAGGTGTGGGGCAGCCGTGGGCTTCAGGGATGGCTAACAAGCCTCCCCTACCCTCAGAGGCAAAAACACACAAGTCTTGGTACAAAACCAAGCACAGAATAAACCGGTTGAGAGGTCCTGAGGCGCACGCGCAGCCGGGACCTCCAGGAACTCAAAACAAACACCACATGGATAATCACCGAGTGTTCCAATGGTGACGTCCAAGTCTTGAGGACGGTCAAAAATGGGGTGTCTACAACGACCCATCAAATTTTGGCCCAAAAGGTCCTACTCACGGAGCAAATAAGCTCCATCTTGTTGAATGACACACCTCCTAAGCTTAAGGACCCAGGTGCCCCAACCATTGCATGCATTATAGGGGACCACTTCATTGATAGGGCCTTATTGGATTTAGGGGCTAGTGTTAACTTGTTGCCGTACTCTGTGTACGAGGAATTTGGGCTTGGCGAGTTGAAGCCCACTACTGTTACTCTTCAGTTGGCTGACCGGTCCCTCAAAGTGCCACGAGGCATGATTGAGGATGTGCTAGTTAAGGTTGATAGGTTCTACTTCCCTGTTGACTTTTTGGTTTTAGATATGGAACCGGTAGCCAGTTCGAGGAAACAAATCCCGGTGATTTTGGGTCGACCTTTCTTGGCTACGGCCAATGCATGCATTAATTGTCGGACCGGGGTTATGGAAGTTTCATTTGGTAACATGCAAGTGAAACTTAACGTTTTTCAAGCATCACAACAACCTCATGAGAGAGAGGAGTGCTTATTAGTGGATGTTGTGGATGAGATTGTTGAGGAGGCTTTGCCCTCCATTCTTGTAGAGGACCCTTTAGAGGCTTGTCTAGCTCATTTTGGGTTTGAAAATTTTGATATAGATGGGTCAGTTGAGGAGGTGAATGTCTTGCTTAATTCTTCTTCTACACCGGATTTTCCTCCATGGAAAGCCCGGTTTGAGTCACTTCCTCCTCTGTCGAGAGAGCTTGCCACACCATCTTTGGTCACACCACCTACACTTGAGTTGAAGCCACTTCCGGCCACACTCAAGTATGCATTTTTAGGGCCCCAGGAGACTTTACCAGTTATCATTGCATCTGACTTGACTGTAAAGCAGGAGAGTTAGTTAATGAGTGTTCTCGTGGCACATCGGAGTGCTATAGGGTGGTCAGTGGCTGATTTGAAAGGGATAGATCCCTCCGTGTGCATGCATTATATACACCTAGAGGAGGACACCAAACCTTCTCGCGAAATGCAACGGAGACTGAATCCTAACATGAAAGAGGTGGTGAAGAAGGAGGTTTTGAAATTGTTGGATGCGGGTATCATATACCCCATCTCAGATAGCAAGTGGGTGAGTCCCACACAAGTGGTGCCCAAGAAATCGGGCATCACTGTTGTTGAGAATGAGGGAGGAGAGTTAGTCCCCACACGAACCACTACTGGGTGGCGAGTGTGCATTGATTATAGGAGACTAAATTCCTCGACTAGAAAGGACCATTTTCCCTTACCTTTCATTGACCAAATCCTAGAGCGGTTAGCGGGGCAGGGGTTCTATTGTTTTCTTGATGGCTACTCGGGGTATAATCAAGTCCCAGTGTACCCCGCTGACCAGGAAAAGACCACATTCACATGCCCTTTTGGCACTTTTGCTTACAGGCGCATGCCCTTTGGGCTATGTAATGCACCAGTGACCTTTCAACGGTGTATGATGGCCATTTTCTCCGACATGGTGAAGAAATTCTTAGAGGTTTTTATGGATGACTTTTCGGTGTTTGGACCGTCTTTTGAGGAATGCCTTAGGAACTTGACTAGAGTGTTAGAACGATGTATTGAGGCAAAGCTAATCTTGAGTTGGGAAAAGTGCCATTTTATGGTTCGTGAGGGTATAGTGTTGGGACACATTGTATCCCCTCGAGGTATAGAGGTTGACAAGGCTAAGGTTGACCTCATTGCAGGCCTTCCTCCACCCAATTCCGTGCGTCAAATCAGGTCGTTCTTAGGGCATGCAGGTTTTTACCGTAGGTTCATTAAAGACTTCAGTAAGATATCATGTCCTTTGTGTAGTTTACTAGTTAAGGACGCGCCTTTTGTCTTTGATGAGGCATGCTTAAAGGCATTTGAAACACTAAGAATGGCCTTGACCATTGCCCCAATCATGAAATCACCAGATTGGTCACTTCCCTTTGAAATCATGTGTGATGCCTCTGATTATGCTGTCGGGGCTGTGTTGGGCCAAAGGGTCAACAAGGTACCATTTGCTATATATTATGCTAGTCGCACTCTCTCGGATGCTCAATTGAACTACACTACTACCGAGAAAGAGTTGCTAGCTGTGGTCTTTGCCTTAGACAAATTCCGGTCTTATCTCCTAGGTTCCAAGGTCATAGTCTTCACTGATCATGTCGCTTTGCGGTATTTATTATCTAAGAAAGAGACCAAACCTAGGTTGATTAGATGGATTTTGTTGCTTCAGGAATTTGACTTAGAGATCCGTGATAAGAAAGGATCCGAGAATGTGGTGGCGGATCATCTCTCCCGAATCCTTGTTGAGTATAATAGTGACCCTCTTATTTTGCATGATTCGTTTCCAGACGAACAACTCTTTGAGCTGTCACAAGCGAGCCCCCCGTGGTTTGCACATATTGTGAATTACTTGGCCATTGGGCAAATTCCACTGAATTGGTCTAAGCAAGACAAAGATCGATTCTTTTCGCAGGTCAAGTATTACTTTTGGGAGGATCCAAAGTTGTTTAAATATTGCTCCGACCAAGTGATCCAACGGTGTGTGCCGGAGAGTGAGGTGCATAGCATTCTTACATTTTGTCATTCTTCTGCATGTGGCGGTCATTTTAGTGGGCATAAAATGGCCGCCAAGATTTTACAGAGTGGGTTTTATTGGCCCATAATTTTCAAAGATGCCCATCAATTTTGTAGAACTTGTTTGCGCTGTCAGCAAATGGGTTCGATGTCTCGGCGTGACATTATGCCAATGTCCCCTATTCTTGTAGTAGAAATATTTGATGTGTGGGGGATTGATTTTATGGGCCCTTTCCCGTCGTCATTCGGGTTTGAGTACATTCTTTTGGCAGTAGATTACGTGTCTAAGTGGGTGGAGGCAATAGCTACCCGAACAAACGATCATAGAGTGGTAATCAAGTTTTTGCATGAAAACATCTTTAGTCGTTTTGGGTTTCCTAGAGCCATAATAAGTGATCAGGGTACACATTTTTGTAACCGGTTCTTTGAGTCGGTAGTTAAGAAATACTCTATCACTCATAAAGTTGGCACTCCATATCACCCCCAAACTAGTGGCCAAGTGGAAGTCTCAAATAGGGAGGTAAAGCACATAATTGAGAAAACTGTGAGACCGGATAGGAAAGATTGGTCACAACAGTTAATTGATGCATTATGGGCTTACCGCACTGCTTATAAGACACCCATTGGGATGTCACCATATAGAGCGGTGTTCGGCAAAGCTTGCCATCTCCCGGTTGAACTTGAGCACCGAGCATTGTGGGCCATAAAGAAGTTTAACTTCGATATGGCCGCGGCTGGGCTCAACCGGAAATTGCAACTCAATGAGCTGGAGGAAATCCGGAATGATGCATATGAGAGTTCGAGAGTTTTTAAAGCCCAGACTAAAGAATTCCATGACAAGCACATTAATACGAAATCCTTTGAACCCGACCAAAAAGTGTGGCTTTTTAATTCAAAATTGAGACTCTTTCCGGGTAAGCTAAGATCTAGATAGGATGGACCCTTTGTAGTTGTTGAGGCATTCATTCACGGCGCCGTTGAGGTGCGAGATCCAAAGACTGGCCACACTTTCAAAGTGAATGGCCAAAGATTGAAACCATATGTAGAGGGGATTGGGAATGGGGATATGATTGAGTCCATTGCTTTGATGGACCCATTTTACTACGATTGATAGATTAATTTCTTGTTCTGTTTTCCTTCCCTTCTATGTTATTTTGTTTTTCTTTGTTCTCGCCATGCTATATTTGCGTCTAGGAGACTTTAAATCCTCTAAAGGTGTAATTCCTTTGGTGTTAGCCGTGCCCGAACGGCATCTGATGGTCTGGTATAGCCACCTAACCGTGTATGTAGTGAGTTCCTAGGAGACCAACTGAGACGGTGGAAACTAGAGTTCGAATGGCAAAGCCTAGAACACAAAGATTTGGGATTTTTGAGACTAGAGACTGGTTTAAATACCCAGGGGTGTGGAGATTGCTTCAAAACTACCTCGGCTTGAACTCTGTATGGCAGCCCCATAGGTTGAGGTAGCTTTATGCGCCTCGATTCTGGATACCGAATCAACCTAGTCTGTCACCCTGTTGGAGAATAGGGAAAGTTACAAACACAGTTAGGGAGAAAAGTAGTACCCGTGGTTTTCGCGTGAAGATTATACCTTGAGTGGGCATTCCGTATGTTCTTTTGTGCTATATTTATTCCGAATGTCAATTGAAGGTAGAAATGTTTATTTTCTGTGTTTAAAAGCATGCTTTCATGTTTATTTTCTGTGTTAAAAAAAAAAAAAGGGGTGTTATACTTGTTCAATTTAAAAAAAAAAAAATAATAATAATAATGCCCAAGAAAAAAAAAAATCTGTGTTGTACTTGTTGAAAGAAAAAAAAAAAAAAGAGGGGGGAGAAAAATCGCCGCACGTGTGGCCTGGTCCCCGCACATGCGGGAAATTTGGCAAAGATTGAAATCGCACACTGCTATAAAAGCAGGTGCGGAGGCACGCTGCACGTGCGGCCTGGGCCCCGCACGTGCGGGAATTTCCAAAAAAAAAAAAAAAAATTGTTTTGTTTTCTTCTTCTTTTTAATTATTTTTAATTTCATTTTTTATTTATTTTATTTATTTACTTACTGATTTCAAAACAAATATATTTTAAATAAATACATAAATAATTTTTAAATAAATAATTCATTTTATTTATTTATTTATTTATTTTTATTTTCTATTTTTCTATTTTCGTAAAAAAAAAAAAAAAAAAAAACCTTATCTAACACTCTCTCTCTCCCAATCCCTCTCACTCTCAGATTTCACTCTCTCTCCCTACCTTATCTCTCTCTTTCACAAACCCACCTTCTTCTTCACTTTCTTCCTTCTTCTTTTCTTCCTTTTTGTTTTCTTCTTCTTTCTTCTTCCTCACCACCATCATCTCACCGCCGGCATCACTTCCTTCTCCGTCCGACGAAACTCCGGCGACCACCATTTTTTCCAGCGAACCTCCATTCTTTTTCTCTCTTTCTCCACTTTCTCAAGGTAATTTCTTTTCTTTTATGTAGATTTGTGGATGTAGGAGTTAATCTGTAGAGTTTTTGATTTTGTTTTTATTTTTATTTGATCTTGTGTTCATTCTCTTTAACAAAAAAAAAAAAAAAAATGCTTAGCCATGTTTGTTGTATCTTCCTTCTTTTATTTTATTTTATTTTATTTTGTTTATTTAGCCATGTAGTAGTACACTAACTTAGCCCTGTTTAGTTTATTTGTTTATCTTAAAAAAAAAAAAAAAACAGAACCACAATCTGCCTGCGTAAGGAAGAAGATGAAGCCGCACGTGCGGCCCTCTATGGCGCACGTGCGGGAGTAAAAAAAAAAACCATTGTGCTAATACTAATCCTAATTTAGTTTATTTTTATTTCCTCTATTTATTTAGTTTAAATTGTTCGTTAGTGATTCTAGTTAGTTTAATTCGTTTGGGGCTTGTTTTATTTTTAATTTTGTTTGTTTAGTTCATGCTGTTATTTTTATTTATTCTATGATGTAATTGTTCATTTAATTATTAAGTAATTTAGTTTTTATTTTATTTTCTGAATTTTTATTTCATATTATCTTCTTTTGTTTTCTTCTAAAAAAAAAAAAAAAGGGTTTAGTTTAGGTTATTATATTCTATACTTGAGTCTCTTTTGTAGTTTAGTTATTTTATAGTTTAGTTTAGTGTAATTTAGTTTCTAGTTTAGTTAATTTAATTTAATGTCATTTTTATTCATTTATTAATTATTTTCGTTTAAAAAAAAAAAAAAAAAGAAGTGGGAATTGCATGTGGTACATTAGTGGGCAAACTTGTGCTTTCATATTTTATTCTATTCTCATGATTGGTTCCACGGGTTTGTGTCTATTTGCTTTTGGTGTGTGCAGGATATGAGTCGACGTGTTGCTCGGGCCTTCAAGAAGGCCAGAGGTTCCACCTCTTCGGCGCCACCACCGCCACCGTCACCACCATCCTCGCCACCACCACCGCGTGACTTACCCCGGCCGGAGTGGGCTTCACGCCCTCTTCACAAGCTCACTCAGTTCAACCTGCAATTTTTTCAAGGTGAGGCAGACACTACTTGGGCCGTTGAGCAGCTCCGACTTCGGCAACAGTTGGGCGTTTGCACTATGACAGCGCCCACTTATCCTCGTCTGGTACGACTCTTCTACCAGAACCTATATGAGTCACCCACCGAGGATGGACTGCTCTCTAACATTGATGGTCTGGCTGTCCACATCACCTCATCCATGATTGCCACAGTGTTAGGGTTTTTCGCCAAGCCGGAATATCAGCCCTTCCCGGAAGTTGAGGATCGACAGCCCATCCATAGCCTCATCCAACAATACTTCCCGGGGGCCCACGGTGACCTCAGTTTCACATGCTTGCGGCGGAGCAAGCTGCCTAGCCGCTTGCTATTCCTGGATTCTGTGGTCCATAAGAATGTCCTTCCACTTGGGCATCGAGCTGAGCGACGATTGGAGTTTGTTCGGGTTCTACACGGGTATCAGTATGGCTATCAGGTCCCGCTTGCGCGTATCATCTTGATGCACTTGCAGAAATTTCTACGAGAGGCAGTTCGGTCTGATCCTATGCAGAACCTGACTTGGCCACTGCCGTTTGCTAATTTGTTGACACTTGTGTTTCAGCTGAACCACCTCCACATTGCTGAGGATGAGGCGATTGATAGAGGGTATCCGACTTTCGGCCAGCGGGAATGGCAACATAGCATATCTCGTATTCCGCAGCCGGTTGGTGCCCCAGTTGATGAGGCCCAGGATCTCGTACATGACCACCCAGCTCATCCTGTTTCCCCCGTGCCTCCCCAAGGGGACCCGCTCTACATGACTCGCGAGGAGTACTTACAGCTTCAGCACTCTGTGGATCAGGTCCACAGTACTCTTCGTGAGCATCACCAGAGTATCATGGAGTTGCGCACGGATTTTCAGGCGCATTGCGACTATTCTCGGGCGACCTTCGACCAGCTGCTCGCCCACCAGCAACGGATTCAGGATGACGCCTTTGAGACGCGCTCTTTGATGCAAGCTTTGTTCGCCCAGCATTTCCCGCCACCACCACCACCGGCTTCCCCGTAGTCCCCACCTGTATATTACTTTGTCTCTTTTATTTTTATTTTTATTTTCCTTTTTAGTTCTTTCTTTTCTTTAAAAAAAAAAAAAAAAAAAACAAACAAACAAACAGTGTGAAGTGTATACATGTTACTCTCTGCCTACCTGGATGTGCACCTACAATTCTGGTAATATTCTCTCATTTCTCTTTACTTTTCCATTGAGGACAATGCCATATTCAAGTTGGGGGATGAGGGTTATATTTTCTTTTGTGCATTCCTGTTTGGCCCATAATTCATGCTTATACATGTTTCACTTGATTGCATTACTTCACCTGATGTGACTTTTTGCTAGTAAGGTGATGATATTTGCATATGTTATTTGGAGATCATAGTAGACTTGTATGAAAAGGGTTTATTGGGTAGATACTTGCATGTGATGTTTGCACGATGAGAGTTGTCTGTGTTTGTGATTTTAGTACACTTGTCATGAGTATGCCTTAATTCACATGAACACACTATCATAGCGGTGATCTTTTTATTATAATCCCTGGTGTACATCATTGATAATAGATAGAGTTGCAGAAAAAAATAAATGAGGAGCCAAGATTCTTTAAAAAAAAAGAAAAAAAGAAAAAAGAACACTTGATTTGTTTGGGTTCGTAACCTTTTTAACTCGAGTTATTAAGCCCGTAGGAGTGTCTTTACACCTAATGCCCTAAAACCGTCTGGTTTGGAAGTCATTGGCCCAAAACTTGCTACATGGGTTAATTAGAAAGCTTAAGGGACTTGGACATTGCACAGTTAAGGAAAAATAAGAAGAATAACTTGTTCGGATTCGTAGCCTTTTCAACTCGAGTTATTAAGCCCGTAGGGGTATCTTTACACCTAGTGCCCTAAAACCGTCTGGTTTGGGAGTCATTGGCCCAATGCTTGCTACATGGGTTGATTAGAAAGCTTAATGGATCAGGACATTGCACAGTTATTTAAAAAAAAAAAAAAAAAAAACTTTTGAAAATCTTGGCTGCAACAGGTTAGTTTTTCTGTATATGTTGGGTGTTATTGTGAGTTACACTATGCTATTATAGTGGATAGTTAACTAATATGGAGATTGCACTTTACACCGAGGGTACTCATGACTTGTCTACTAGCATGCACAAGTATAGGGAACTTTACTTTTGTATTAATTGAATTGTGGTTTTGACTCAATAGGTTCCTTCATGCTTGTCCACTGTGTCTTTAATGACTCATGATGTTTCAATATCACACTGTAGTGGCACATAAGTTGATTGTTAGGTGGAGTAGTGTGGTCATTTGTTGTTGAGTATATATGAATATGTTAATGTTTGTGGGTATCATTTCTGGAAACCCTCACGAGACTTTACTCGTCCACTTGGGGTAACCTTGTGGTTAAAAGGCTTGTTGCATATGCTAAATGTAACCGTTTTTCCCACGAAAGAGGAAATAAATAGATTTTGTTTAATTTAATTTTAATTTTAATTTATTTTACTTGCTTGAGGACTAGCAAGTTGTAAGTTGGGGGATGTGATTAAGGCCGAATTGTACATCATTGAGGCCGTTAATTAGAATCTCTTAACTTCACTTGCTGGTCAAACCGTATACTTTATGTGTGTTGAATGTCAATCAGGTTGTACATCGTCGGAGCATAAAATGGACAAAAAGACAAAATTTGGACAAAGTTGACTTTTTTTGAAAAAGTCAAACTGATGTTTTAAACCTGTTTGGAAGTGAATAGAAGTATAAAAAGAAAAGGGAAAGGCTTTTCTAGGGTTCTGAAATTGTTTTGACCTAAAGAGAGAGGCTAGGGTTTGGGAAAGAGAAAGGAACAAGAAGCTTCAAAGATGTCTCCCATGGTGGTTCCTTCTCTATCTACCTCCTCCCACTCCTCCATGAGTGGCTAGTCTCCTTTTCTAGGGTTTTGATGAAACCCTAGCCATGTAATTATTTAGTTTTCTTTTTGATTTTAAATTATGTAAAGGTTTGAACATTTGTATGGTGTTTTAGAAGTTTCTTTTATATAATTTTCATTATTCCTTCGAATATTTGACTTTCTGTGATTGTTGAATGTTATCCATACATGTGTTTTCTATTCCTTCACATTCAAGGTATGAGACGAACCATGCTACGAGGAACGAATCGTATCACTACCTTAGTTTAGAGTGAACGATTCGTATTGCTTGAGATGGTTCGTGCTCGTACATTGAATGTGATGATCTTCTTGTCAAATGCTTCGAACTTGTAGTTGCGAAACATTAATCCGTTCAAACCATAGCATAATTGATTTCAATTGGAAACCCTAATTATGTGGTTAGTGGTGAATTCTCTACCCTAGGATTTTTCCCCAATTCAGTAAACCCAATTTCAATTATTCTTGATAATTCAATTCCTTAGTTTAATTTATTCGTTATTAAATTAGGTTATAAACAACCAATCTTTTTATCAAAATTAATTTAGGAATTTGACAATTAAATTAGTTTGATTTCACAATAGTCCCTGTGGATCGATACCTGGACTTGCCATTATTCTAATTGAATTTGGTATAGTTTAGTATTTAATTTTGGTGTGTTCAACGACCTATCAAATTTTGGCCTCGTGGCACTCTTTTATATCTTCTGCATTTGCATTTGTTTTGGGATTGGAGTTGGTGCAGTTAGCATCTCCTATTTGTGTGGTATCACCTATTGGGGGTGAGATGGTTTTGAAACAGGGATGTCGGGGCTATGATATAGAGGTCGCCGATCGTCGGCTTTCATTTTCTTTTGTGTTGATGGATATGTTTGGGTTTGATATGATTTTGGATATGGACTGGTTATCATCATACCGGGCTGTTATAGATTGCTACCGTCAGAGGGTTACTGTATGTACCTTGACCGGCGAGTGTTTTTATTTCTTAGGGGATTGGGTTGGTAGAGTTTTACCATCGGTGTATGATCCATGAGGGCGGAGTGAGCTTAGTTGTCTTCTCGCTAGCTTTATGAGTAGTGAGTGTGATGAGACCCGGACTGAGTTGCTAAGAGTGGTTTGTGAGTACTCAGACGTTTTTCTTGAGGATCTTCTTAGTTTACCAACCCATCGAGAGATCGAGTTCTTTATTGACTTAGTGCCTGGCATGGCACCGATTTCCATAGCACCGTATCGTTTTGCCCCAGCCGAGTTGAGTGAGTTGAAGGTTCAACTCCATGAGTTGCTAGATAAGAGTTTTATTCGCCCTAGTACTTCACCTTGGGGAGCACCGGCCCTCTTTGCTAAAAAGAAAGATGGGGCTTTGAGACTTTGCATTGATTATCAAAAATTGAACCGGGTTACGGTTAAGAATAAGTATCATATGCCTCGTATAGACGATCTGTTTGATCAGTTAAAAGGATCCCGTTGTTTCTCTAAGATAAACTTGAGATCGGGTTAACATTAGTTGAGGGTCAGGGAGGAGGATACCCCGAAGATGGCATTCCGTACACGGTATGGCCATTACGAGTTTCTGGTGATGCCTTTTGGGCTTACCAATGCACTGGCTATGTTTATGGACTTGATGAACCGGATCTTCCAGAAGTTCTTAGATCGCTTTGTAGTCATTTTCATGGACGACATTCTGATTTATTCACCTTCTGAGGAGGAGCATGAGGAACACTTGCGAGTGGTGCTTGAGTTGCTTAGAGCCCATAAGCTGTATGCTAAGTTTGGGAAGTGTGAGTTTTGGCTAAGAGAGGTTAAATTCTTAGGCCATGTGGTATCCGGGGAAGGGGTGACTGTAGATTCATCCAAAATAGAGGCAGTACAGGATTGGGCACAACCTAAGAATGTCATCGAGATCTGTAGTTTCTTGGGGTTGGCCGGGTATTACCATCGGTTTGTGAAGGATTTCTCCAGGCTAGCTTTGCCTTTGACTAGATTGACGCGGAAAGGGGTCAAATTTGTATGGAGTGAGACTTGTGAAAAGTCGTTCCAAGAGCTTAAAGTTAGACTTACCACCGCTCCAGTCTTGATTATTCCGAAGAGGGGTTTGGGTTATGATGTGTATTGTGATGCCTCATGAGAGGGTCTGGGTTGTGTATTGATGCAAGAGGGAAAAGTAATAGCCTATGGCTCACGTCAGTTGAAAACACATGAGAGGAACTACCCTACTCACGACCTAGAGTTAGTGGCTGTGATATTTGCCTTGAAGATTTGGAGGCACTATCTTTATGGTGAGAAGTTCGAAGTGTTCTCGGACCATAAAAGTCTAAAGTATCTGTTCACACAGAAAGACTTGAATCTGAGGCAGAGAAGGTGGATGGAGTTCATAGAAGATTATGACTTCGAGTTGCATTATCATCCGGGAAAGGCCAATGTTGTGGCCGATGCCCTAAGTAGGAAGTCCATTAGTGATGTAGCCTGTATTGCTATCCGAGAATGGAAGATGTTGGGTGCTCTTGGTGAGTTTGACTTGTATCTGGGCGAGTCTGTACCGAGACCGCTTGTTTGTGCCAGAGTCTTGCCGAGAGGAAGTACTCCGAGAGTTTCACCATTCACGTCTTGCAGTGCATCCGGGAGGTACAAAGATGTATCATGATCTGAGCCGCTAGTTGTAGTGAAGGGGTATGAAGAAAGATATGGCGGTGTTTGTGTCAAAGTGCCTTACTTGCCAGCAAGTGAAGGCCGAGCATCAGAGGCTAGCGGCTTTGTTGCAACCCTTGCCTATAGCCGAGTGGAAATGGGAGCACGTCACGATGGATTTTGTCGTGGGTCTTCCAAGGACTCAACGGGGTAGTGATGCCATTTGGGTGGTAATTGACCGGTTGACCAAATCGGCGTACTTTATTCTTATGCGCGTGAAAGATTTGGTAGATTACCTTGCTAACTTGTATATTTGGGACATAGTGAGGTTGCACAGGGTCCTAGTGTCGATTGTCTTAGATAGAGATCCGCATTTTATCGCTAGGTTGTGGTAGAGTTTACAGAGTGCCTTGGGCACTAGATTGACCTTTAGCACGGCTTACCATCCTCAAACTGACGGGCAGTCCGAGCGCATTATTAAGATCCTTGAGGATAAGCTGCGGGGCTATGTCCTTGACTTTAAGGGGTCGTGGGAGAGACACCTACCCTTAGTGGAGTTTGCCTACAATAACAGCTTCCAATCGAGTATTGGTATGGCACCGTTTGAGGCCTTGTATGGCCGATCGTGTAGATCTCCAGTGTGCTGGGCCGAGGTGGGTGATGCACCTTTGTTGGGCTCAGAGTTGGTGTGGGAAACGACGAAGAAAGTAGCACTTATCCGTAAGAGGTTGGTTACGGCCCATAGTCGCCAAAAGAGCTATGCCGACTGTAGGAGGAGACCTTTGTCATTTGAGGTGGGTGATCATGTCTTTCTGAAAATATCACCTAGACGGGGTTTGATGAGGTTTAGGAAGAGTGGGAAGCTATCCTCTCGATTTATTGGCCCTTTTGAGATCCTTGAGTGGATTGGAGAGGTTGCCTATCATTTGGCGTTGCCGCCGCAACTTTCCGAAGTGCATGGCGTGTTTCATGTTAGTATGTTTCGGAAATATGAGCTGGATCCATCGCATGTGTTGGATTGGATAGACTTAGAACTAGAAGAGGATGCTTTGTATAAGGAGAGATCGGTGAGGGTCTTGGATAGACGGGACCAAGTCTTACGAGGCAAGACCATTCCCTTGGTCAAGGTATTGTGGAAACATCACGGAGTTGAGGAAGCGACTTGGGAATGTGAGATGGAGGTCTGAGAGAAATATCCAGATCTATTTATTAATGTTTGAGAATATGTTGGAAATCTTGTTTTGTTGATGAACTCTAAGAACATTGAATATGTTTGGGTTGTAAAACATTGTATATGTTTAAATTATGCGAACATTGTATATGTTATGAACATCTTGGAAACATGAGTTTATTGTAAACATTGCATATGTTTGGGAATATGGAATGTCACGTGTATTGTGTTATCTTGGGAGCATTGTATATGCCACGTACATTTCTTGAAAATTTGAATTTTGATTAAACATCGTTAATGTTTTGAAAATTGTAAATTTCGTTTCAAATTGGGGCTCGTGTATCGAGTCAGTGAAAATAAATGACAGGAGGATTGCCCATGGTATTGGATTTGTAAGAATAACATGATTGGGAATGACTAAACGTTGATTTTGAACTTAATTTGTAATTTCGGGGATGAAATTCTTTAAGGAGGGGAGGTTATAGTGATCCCGGTTTCTAACTCGACCTTTATGGTGTTCCGGACTCGGGTCTTATGGTTTAATGTTGTTGTTATGTCTCTTCCTCCTCCTACTCTTTGAATTTGAGTTTTGGGTTGTCTTGGGCGTGTTCAGAACAGGTTGGTTGGTGGTTGGTCTAGAACCATGTTGCCCAGAATTCTGGTCTTCTGCTCGAGCAGGTCCTTTTGCGCTCGAGCGGGGTTTGCTATCCTTCAGTACTTTGTGCGTCTGCAAAAAAATACTGCAGAAGTGTTTCTCACGCTCGAGCGGAGTTCTTACGCTCGAACGGGTCTGAGCTCGAGCGGCCTTTCTTGCGCTCGAGTGACTGTCTGAAGTCCGTAAAGTACTGGACGAGTGTATTCTACGCTCGAGCGGGTAGTACCTTGCTGTTGTGTCTTGGCGCTCGAGCGACCTTTATTGCGCTTGAGCGGGTATAATTTTTGTGTCTGACGCTCGAGCGTCAAACTCTTCGCTCGAGCGGACTGTGCGTATATCAGATCGCGAAAGTGACGTTTTAAATCACTTTTTCTGTCCTTTCTCTCTCTAAAACTTTTTAAAACCCTAAGTTGAGAATCTCTCTCTCTAAAATACTCTCTCTCTCTCTCTCTCTACATTTTGACCTAGATCTATTGATCTTCTCACCCTCTTTCCTTTGATAAAAAGTTTGAGCTCTTCAAGATCTCCATTTTCATCCAAGTGGAAGTTGGTTTCGTCATCTTTGGAGCTCATCTCTTGCTTGGCTCATCTTCTCTTCTTGAGGTAGGGATAATCTACTCACTACTATGAGTTTTAACATGAATATTGGTTATTTTGTATAAATGGTTGGTTTGGGTAAAGTTAGGGTTTGAGTTTGGAATTGTGAAAGAGGGATTTACTTGTTTAGGCTCCATATGTGTATGAAAGACCTTGAAAATGGGGTTAATGGTGTATAACTGTTGAAATGGTGAGATTTGACCTTGGGTGCACTATTTGAGAAAAGAGGGAAAAATGCCCTAATTTGAATTATATATATTATTTGTGTAAATGACGAAATCATTATGGAAATATGAAATTGGTTTGAGAATCAAGAAATTGGAGGAAATTGTGATTAAATGGTGTAGTTAGATTGATGAATCACTCACCTATGGGAAATGTGATATATTATCTGTTGAGAAATTTAGTTATCTGTTTAGATATATCTGTTTTGGGCTATCGGTGGAGGATAGCCATGATTGTTGTAGAAACTGCATGTTGATTAGGTAAATTGAGACTAATCAATTGGAATATGTCATTGAATATGACAGTTGGATATTAACATTGAATATGTGACTTAATTGGTCATTGTATATGACGACGTGTTATATACATTGTATATGTATCTTGTTTAGGAGGAGATAGGGGATGTACTCGATTGTGTGGGAGGAGATAAGGGATGGACTCCATAGATAATTAAGTTGGCTGGAGTGTCCAGGGTGAAAGTCCCAAAATCTTATTTATATTTGGGTGCCGATTCCCTCGGACGTAGTTCTGTAAAATGGCAAGTTATGGAAGTGTATGAATGATGTATACGATCAAAGTGTTGATGAATTAGTTGCAGTCTCATTTTGAATTGTTTATATGATAAAGAATTATGTCAATGAATTGACTTGGGTAATAACTGGAAGTGAATTGAAATCTGGGTATCAATGTTGATTGATTAATGAAAAGGTTTATGATGGTTCATAAGTGTTAAACATTTATCGAATGCTAATGTTTTAGTTAAATCTTATATGTTGTTTAGTATATCTCTACTGGGCATTGGCTCACCCTACTTGGGACACCATTTTTTAGGTACAGGTGATATGCCGCCTCCAAGGTCTTAGCTTGGGAGGTTTAGGAGTTGAAGACTCCCTTATAATATTTTTTTTGGATGATTAAATGTATATTCAAGCCGAGGGCTTTTCATGTATAGAGTTAGAACCCTTCATTTGTTGTAACCGAGTGATAACCTGGAAAGCTGTAAGCCCGTAGGGCATATGTTTTGTTGGTAACATGTAATATTTCTGTAAAGAAAACTCTGATGAATGAAAATGTATTCTTTTCCTTATGTTCATGGAACTTGTGAATGAATGATTTATGTCTTAAATTGAGGGCATTACAGTCTCAGTCTCAGAGTCAAGGGTTTAATTGTTATCAGTGTGGTCAGCCAGGGCACATGAAGAGAACTTGCCCACAGTTGGGAGGTGCATTAGGCGCATCAAGGTCGAGGCAGACTCAGAGCCACTAGCAAGCTCAATCAGTCCAAGCTTCGCGAGTTAATCAGGGAGCCACTTCGGCTCAGTCAGTATAACAGGCCTATGCTCCAAGAGGGGAGCGAGTTAATCAGGGGCCACAGGGGCGTGTATATGCTGTTACCATGCCAGTGCAGTTGCTAGAATCCTCAGTTGTGAGAGGTATTTTTGTTGTGTGTAATTCTTTGGCTAATGTATTGATAGACACGGATGCATCTCATTCATTTGTGTCTACTGCATTTGCTTCTGCAATGGGGTTAGAGGTAGCATGGTTAGTGCCTCCACTCAGAGTAGAGTTGTCACGACCCGAACCCGCCCCTATGGGTTTAGCACCGTAACTGGCCAGTAATCCGTGATTACCGAAGGCCTGCTTAACAGTAAAACAGTAAAACAGAGTACAAGGGCTGGCGGAAGCCAAAACAGTAATTTAAACAATGTCCTGAATGATTGTAAATGTTGTACATACTGTTTTGCATTGATTGTATATATGTATGAAAAGTCTTTTTGCATATAGACTGTCACGACCCAAACCCGCCCCTATGGGTTTAGCACCATAACCGGCCAGTAATCCGTGATTACCAAAGGCCTGCTTAACAGTAGAACAGTAAAATAGAGTACAGGGGCTGGCGGAAGCCAAAACAGTAATTTAAACAATGTCCAAT
Source organism: Camellia japonica (assembly GCA_030407325.1). Lineage (NCBI taxonomy): Eukaryota > Viridiplantae > Streptophyta > Magnoliopsida > Ericales > Theaceae > Camellia > Camellia japonica. The sequence goes on along the minus strand of JAPPVO010000032.1, from coordinate 8,750,024 downwards.
GAGCTGTGACAGTCTGAATATGATTAGTAAGCGAATTGACTGAAATACTGAACTGACTGATTGAATGTGCTAGTTTAAACGCATACCTATCTGTTGACTGTTGAAATTATCTGTTTATGTTGTATGCTTTAAACTACAAATTGAAGGCCTTATCGGCGGCCGAATCCGAAATTGACTGATGTTTTGTGTTAATCATAATTTATGAGATTTTATGGCATATTTATCTGAAATGTGATTTAGTATGATTAAATTAGATTAAAATAAGCTAATTGCAAAGGTTGGCTTAATTACCAACATGCCATCCTAGTGGGCCACTACACCAAACATATTGAGGCTTGTATACACTTAGACAAATGTTTCCTCAGCCATTTTGTTGTCCAACCGACTAGAGTGAGAGAGTGAGGGGATATGAGTGATTTCAACTTGGTTTTGTGAATTGGCTTGAAGAAATTGTAGAGCGTTTGTGCAAATTGAGTTTCTACACTTGAATACAAGACTTAAGGTAGAGTAATTACCTTCTTGTTTATGAATTGAATTACTTCTTGCATGATTTAGAGGATTGTTGAAGATTAGAGCCAAGATATGGCTTATAATGTTGAATTGTAGCATAAATCATGCATGCATGCTTATATCCTAGCATTTTGAGGTTGAATACATGGAATTTGGTACATGCATGTTCATGTTTATGTTAAAGTCCATGATTTGGTCTTGTTTTTGGATGAATTGGATCAGTAGAGCAAGTATTTAAAGCTTGAAAGTGGTTTAAAGTCTTGCATGTTACACATTCATCATGTTCTTGAAGTGTTGTTTGAAATTGGGTTTAATTCCCTCACCTTTGGGCCTTGATTTTACAAATTAAGCTTTAAATCATGTCATACTATGTATTTACAAGTATTTTCCAGGAAATGGGCCCAAAGGAATCGAATTTGGTACATTGAAACTTGATTTTGAGCTTGAAGTTCAAATCCGGAAATTCCAGATTTTGAACTCACGCTCGAGCGGGGTGACTGGCGCTCGAGTGTGAAAATCGTGCTCCCAGCATTTTGTTGTGTTTTGCAGTCCGCTCGAGCGGGGTAATTTACGCTCGAGTGGGACATTGTGTCTTACAATTGAGCGGGTGTCAAGCGCCCAATCGAGCGTGAATTTCACCTATCCAGCACTTTTGACTGTTTTGCAGTACGCTCGAGCGGGTAAGTCTACGCTCGAGCGGAAACCTTTGTCTGCATGTCCGCTCGAGCGGAGTAACCTACGCTCGAGCAAGACCCTTGTTTTCTGAAAATTCTGAAAATGCTTTTAAAGTGCATCTTTGCATCCTCATCCCATCCTAGGCATTCTTAGGCCTAGTTTAAGCATTTTAATGAGGATATAGATGTAGAACCACACCGAGGCAAATTAGGGATTAAGTTATTATTTTCCCAACTGTGTAGCTTAGTGTGTTTTCAATCTGTAACTGTGTAGGGTTGGCATCTGAGGACGCGCTCTAGCTTAACCGTAGCCCAGAACTCTGTGAGTATCAACTGTGTAAAGATATGTTCAAATATGAATATCTTCTGAATCGTTAAACTGTACTGTTAACTGAATGAATGTATGTCCTCTATTCTGAACTGTATTGTGGCATCCTTAGCAACTACTGTTACTGTTACAGAGATCTCTGTCAGTTCCTATCTTGGAACTTCTGTTTACTGTTATGATGGCCATCATTGACTGCTCGGTCTTTTAAGACCTACTGTTTACTGTACTGCTATGCTAATGGATGTACCACATATGACTGTTATGACTGAACGACTGAAATACTGATTTAATGAACTGTTTTCATTACTGTAAGGACATTCATTCTTAACCTCTTTACGCATTATGTTATTCACTGGGCTTTAGCTCACTGCTCATATATATATGTAGGTGTTCAGGCACCAGACCGGAGCTAGGAGCGTGGGTTAGACTCCCTTTTGTCAAAGCCAACTATTGTGCCTCACTGCGAGGTTCCGAGCCGTTCAAGCTACGGCTTTGGGGTGTTTTAGTTCCCCCTCCCCTTCTGTTCTGTTTTGTATAGACTGTTACTGTACTGTTTTATCAGGGATTAAGTCCCTGTCCTGAATGATTGTAAATGTTGTACATACTGTTTTGCACTGATTGTATATATGTATGAAAAGTCTTTTTGCATACATACTGTCACAGCTCATTGGACATTGTTTAAATTACTGTTTTGGCTTCCGCCAGCCCCTGTACTCTGTTTTACTATTCTACTATTAAGCAGGCCTTCGGTAATCACGGATTACTAGCCGGTTACGATGCTAAACCCATAGGGGCGGGTTTGGGTCGTGACAAGAGTCCCCTGTTGGGGGTACAGTTGATTTAGACTGGGGTTGTCGTGATTGTGAAATAGAAGTTGCCGGGCATTGACTTCCATTTGCTTTTGTGTTGCTAGATATGTTGAGTTTCGTTTCTATTTTATGGGGAACCGAGTTGATAGAGCCCTGTCGCCAGTTGTTGACCCTCGTAGTAGGAGCAAACTTAGTGGCCTTCTTGCAACTCTCTTGGATAATGAGAGTGACGGGGCTCGTGTAGAGTTACCAAGGGTAGTTTATGAATACTCGGATGTCTTTCCAGAAGATCTTACTAGTTTACCACCTCATCGGGAGATCGAGTTCTCCATTGAATTAGTGCTTGGCACGGCACCGATTTCCATGTCACTGTATAGATTTGCACCCGCCAAATTACATGAGTTGAAGATTCAACTCCAAGAGCTTTTAAATAAGGGCTTCATTCGTTCTAGTACATCACCTTGGGGAGCACCGGCTCTCTTTGCAAAGAATAAGGGCGGATCGTTGCGGTTATGTATTGATTACCGCAAGTTGAATAGAGTTAAAGCTAAGAACAAGTATCCTCTACCCAGAATAGATGATTTGTTTGACCAACTTAGAGGGTCTCATTGCTTCTCAAAAATAGATTTGAGGTTGGGGTACCATCAGTTGAGAGTCCGGGAGGAGGACATTCAGAAAATGGCCTTTCGTACGCGTTATGGCCACTATGAATTCCTTGTAATGCCTTTTGTGTTAACCCATGCGCCTGCTTCCTTTATGAATTTGATGAACATAATTTTTCGGGAATACTTGGACCGTTTTGTGGTCGTCTTTGTGGACGACATATTGATTTATTCAACCTCCGAGGAGGAACACGAGACTCACTTGCGGTTAGTGCTGGGTTTACTTAGTGAGCACCAATTGTATGTCAAATTTGAGAAATACGAGTTTTGGTTAACTGAGGTGAAGTTTTTGGGGCATGTAGTGTCTAGAGAGGGTGTAACTGTGGACTCCTCAAAGGTAGATACCGTACAGGATTGGGAACAACCCAAGAATGTTTTTGAAATCCAAAGTTTCTTGGGATTAGCGGGGTATTATCGACGTTTTGTAATGGACTTCTCTAGACTAGCTGCACCTTTGACTAGGTTGACTAGAAAGGGTATCAAATTTGTGTGGAGTGAGGCTTGTGAAAAGTCATTCCAAGAGCTTAAGACTAGATTGACTACCGCACCGGTTTTGATAATTCCGGAAAGGGGTTTGAATTACACTGTCTATTGTGATGCGTCTGGGGGTGGACTTGGTTGTGTCTTGATGCAAGAGGGAAAAGTTGTGGCCTACGGATCACGACAATTGAAAACTCACGAGAAGAATTACCCCACCCATGATTTAGAATTAGCGGTGGTGATTTTTGCCTTGAAAATTTAGAGGCATTACTTGTATGGTGAGAAGTTTGAGGTTTTCTCCGATCATAAGAGTCTAAAGTATTTGTTTTCTCAAAAAGACTTGAATTTACGACAACGGAGGTGAATGGAATTTATGGAGGATTATGACTTTGAGTTACACTATCATCCGAGGAGAGCCAATGTGGTGGCCGATGCTTTGAGTCAAAAATTTGTGAGTAGTTTGGCAAGTGTGCCAATTCGGGAATGGGATATGCTAGATGTTATTGGCAAGTTTGATTTGCACTTGGGTGAGTCCAGAGAGAGTGTTACCTTGTTTACTTTGAATCTTGAACCTACCTTGGTTAGTAAGGTCATAGAGGCACAACGAGGAGACCGTGATGTGGAATCAATCCGTTTTAAGATTTCCAATGGGAAGGAAGAAAAAGGTTTGAACGTTCACTCGGATCTGAGTGTACGTTACCTAGACCGTTTGTTTGTACTAGAATCTTGTAGAGAGGAAGTACTTCGGGAGTTCTATCACTCACGCCTTGCGGTACACCCAGGAGGCACTAAAATGTATCATGATCTTAGTCGTCAGTTTTGGTGGAGGGGTATGAAACATGATGTCGCTTTATTTGTATAGAAGTGCCTTACTTGTCAATAAGTGAAGGCTGAACACCAAAGACCAGCGGGTTTGTTACAACCCTTACCGATAGTCGAGTGAAAATGGGAGCATGTTACGATGGATTTTGTAGTTGGGCTTCCTAGAACACAACGAGGCAATGATGCCGTTTGGGTGATTGTTGATAGGTTAACTAAGTCTACACATTTCATTCCGATGTGCACCAGCTGCTCAGTTGAACGCTTGGCAGAGTTGTACATTAGAGAGATAGGTCGACTTCATGGAGTCCCTGTGACTATTGTGTCAGATAGGGATCCTTGTTTTACTGTCCGGTTATGGCAAAGCCTTCAAGAGGCGTTGGGAACTAAGTTGACTCTTAGCACCGCTTATCATCCTCAAATCGATGGACAGTCGGAACGTATCATTCAGATTTTGGAGGACATGCATAGAGCTTGTGTCCTTGATTTTAAGGGCCCTTGGGAAAGGCATTTACCATTGATTGAGTTTTCTTATAACAATAGTTACCAAGCTAATATTGGGATGGCACCATTTGAGGCCTTGTATGGCCGACCTTGTAGATCACTGATTTGTTGGGCCGAAGTGGGTGATGCACCGTTACTGGGTCCGAAAATTGTTAGAGAGACAATTGAGAAAGTTGTTCTTATTCGAAAGAGGTTAGCTACGGCCCAAAGCCGACAAAAGAGTTATGCCAATAAGAGAAGACGACCTTTATTTTTTGAAGTTGGTGACCATGTGTTTCTAAAAATCTCACCAAGGCGGGTTTGATGAGATTTGGTAAGAGTGGTAAATTATCTCCAAGGTTTATTGGGCCTTTTGAGATCTTAGAGCGAATTGGGGAAGTGGCATACCAGTTAGCTTTACCGCCACAACTTTCGGGGGTTCACAACGTATTTCATGTATCTATGCTTAGGAAGTATGAACCCGACCCTTTTCATGTTCTTGATTGGGTTGACTTGGAGGTACATGAGGATGCCTCTTACGAAGAATGACCGGTTCAAATATTAGATACCCGGGAGCAAGTGTTACGGGGCAAAACTATACCGTTGGTAAAAGAGTTGTGGAGACACCATGGGGTTGAAGAAGCGATGTGGGAATGGGAGGCGGAAGTCCGCTCCAAATATCCAGATTTGTTTGAAAATGCTTAAGTTACTTTTCTTTGTAATATTCCCTAGTGTTAAGGGAAACGTATTTAAAGTTGTTAACCACATGTTGATATGTTAAGCATAAGGTTGTTGAGAGTTGCCATTACTTTTTAGGAAATTTCATGTTTATGCATATTTGGAAGGTTGTTGTTAATGAGATAACCATGGTGGAAAAGGTGAAATTTGGTTGAGAGTTAGTATTGTGATTTGAAAATGAAATAGTGTGGCTTTGATCGCTAGAAAACCCTTTATTTGGGTAGTTTGATTTGAAATTTCGGGGACAAAATTCTTTAAGGGGGGAAGGTTATAGCGATCCCGGTTTCGATCCTTCTTTCACGTGTTTGCCACTTCAACTGGGCCGGTCGGGGATCGAGCTGCTCGGTCAGCTCGCGGCGGTCGAGGGGCAAGCGCCCCTTGGCGAGTCCGAGGGTAGCGCCCTAGCGGGGTCGAGGGGCAGTGCCCCCGAAGTAAAAATGCAAAATGCATTCGAAGTTGCTTGTCTGCTCGAGCGGCCGTTTATGCACTCGAGCGGAGAATGTTTGGTTTCAGAAGTTTGACTTGTCTGCAAAAGTACTGTGTTAGTGTATTTGACGCTCGAGCGGGGCTTTCCACGCTCGAACGGACCATGTCATATCAATTCGTGAATCTGATATTTCAGATCACTTTTTCAGTCCTCTCTCTCTCTAAAACTCTCCAGAATTCTAGATCGGGAGCTTCTCTCTCTAGAAGTCATCTTCTCTCTTTGACTTCTCCAAATCCATTGGGATTTAGACCTAAGTTCTTCACCAAAGTTGGTTATCATCTCGAGGGCTTCGTTGTGTGCGGTGAAGATCGAGTTTCGACACCGTTGATTTTGGAGGTTTCATCTCATTTTTTCTTCAAACTTGAGATAGGGATTTTCTTAGAGTTATATATATATTTTTGCAAGATCTATATGATTTTCGAAATCATCTTTCAATAGCTTTGAAAATTGATTGTTGATTCAAGAAGTTGAGTGATTTTGAAAGTGGGTTTGTCTCTTGTTCTTTTAAAATGATCTTATGGGTTTTGATCTTCGTTGATTGAAGAAAAGATGATTTTGGAGAGTTTTCTTTCAAAGGATTTGAGTTGTATAGTTTTGGTGAGAAAACCTAGAATTTGGGGATTTTTTTAAAAGAGACTGAAAATCCATGAATGTTATTGTTGTATTTATTTTGTGTGTCAAAATAAATGGATATTTGGAAAAATTCTTATTTATATTTATATAAATGATGAATTTCAGGGAATACGAGAATTGTTGTTCATTTTGGAAATTATTGTTCAAAACGTTGAAATAGTCTTGAAATGACTAATTATTGAGGATACTAGAGAAGAGGGAATTGTGTTATTCCATGGATGATGAATTGGAATAAAAGTATTTATATTCATTTTTGTGTTATTGGCATATCAATTTATTTGATTACATTAAACTTTGAAAGTTGATTTGAAAACTTGCATTGACAAAAGAATGTTAAGAAACAAGTTTCCATGAATTGGTTTTGGGGAAAATACGGTGGTAAGTCTTGACAGGTGGTGTAGATGAAATTGAATAGGTGTCGAGCCTTCTAGTTAATATTGGTAAAACTGACAGATTATAGGTGTCGAGCCTTCCAGTCAATGCTGGTAAAAATGACAAATTGGTAGTACTTGTATAGTCTACTTGCAGACACCGACCTAGGGATTACCAAAGTCGTATTTACTGCCCTTGAAATAAATTGTTAAGTTTTGAACAATTGAAATTGCATGACATCATTGAGCATGATGGTTTTCAAAAGATGAAAATGTGATTTATCTTCAAAAAGGGGCATAGCATGGCATATGCATTTCATCTCTTGAGACTTGTATAAAATGTATATACTTTGTTAAGGATTTCCTACTGGGCTTTATGCTCACCCTACGGGATTTTTGTGCAGGAAAAGATGTGGTGATGCCGCCTAAGTAAAGGCGATGAAATGTGTGTTGAGAGTACGAGACTCTCATTTCGCTGTGACTCTGTGTGTAAGCCAAGGGCTGTATGTGTGTGGGTTTGAATAACCGTTTTGTATAACCAGGCTCAAGCCATGGAAACTTGTAAACCCTTGGGGGTACTTATTTGTTTATTTACTTGTTGTTGGATTAATGTATTGTTGCATGAAGAATTATTGTATCATGTAATGTAAGTTTGGAGATTTATATTCCGTTTTTCTTGAAAGAGCCATGATTTTTGTATTATTATTTGGGCTAGAAATTTGGGGCGTTACAGGAAGCTTCCACATAATCTAAAATCATGTGAGATTCATTGACCTTGCTGCTATTGATCTTTGATGGTGGTAAGTTATACATTGGCTTGTTTGCATCATAGAAACTAAATCTTAGGGGCTGAAACAAAAATGCAAAAGTAAATGTTAAAAACCTAACTGTTTCACTTCAAAGCATTTTTGTTTTTGTTTGCAGATAGCATGTTTGAATAAAGTTACCAAACAAGCTACACATGACCTACTTTCCCTGCTACCAAACACCTGTGGAATTTAAAAAAAAAAAAAAGAAAAAAAGAAAAAAAGAAAAAAAAAGTGTAAGACTGATAAAGATGGGAAAAAAATTAGGTAGTCTGTTGGAAAATATGCGTATATATATGGGTTAGATTATTGCCCAATATGCGTATCTTCTACACATGGTTTAGATTGTTGCCCAATATGCGTATATATATGTATGAGTCTTTGTATCTGTTGGAGAATTAAATTTAAATGTCACAATTGTAGAGGAACAAAATTTTGAGGGGTTAAAAAATTGTGATATGTTTAAATAAAGAGAGCATTCGGAAAATATTTTATACCGACCTTTATGAAGAACTCTTCGGCAGAGGCATGAATTATCTCTGATCCGATGTCATTTGCAGTCAGGAAACACCATCTGACTTGACAAGAATGCAGAATGTTTATTACTTCTTCAAGTTTGACACGTCGTGAATTTTTATTTTAATTTTCTGCTATATGATATGTCTTGTAGTTTATTTCTTTATATAGCATGACCAACTATTGTAAGATTGAGAAGTATCTCATTCTTGAAGACATAGAATCCCTTGGAAGCAATATATGGCTTCTTTTCAGCCTCTTCTTTTGATAGTCCCCTATAACTATTGTATCTACCGCCTAGAAAAGTATAGAACTTAGTGAGAAAAATAAGTCCAAGAGTCCATAGATACTACAGAACTTTGTGAGAAAAGTGAGTCCAAGAGTCCATAGATACTATAGAACTTTGTCAGAGTATTACAAAATTTGAGTAATTACCATTGCCTTCAAATCAGCTCCTTTGGGCTTTGAAAGGATCCTTCCTTTACTGTCTATCTTCAATAACACAATTGCCTCACAGCATCTATTGTACCTTGGAACCACCTATTCCCTGTCTCACCTTGAGCTTTAGTAGTTGCTAGAGCCTACACAGATTATAACAAGATGCAATTAATCGAACACATTTTTTACTCATAAAAGATCCTAAAGCAACCAAGTTCTACATTAAATTACATATGAGAAAAACTGAAAAATACATGAAGATGAGAAATGAATTAGGTAGCCTGATAACTCAATGGATCTCTTATGAGTATGAATTCATGAATCTAAATACAAATATGCGAGTAAGACTTAACAAATTGGATATTGATTTATTTTATTTTGTTGAGAATTTAATTTTAAAGACAAAAGAATGAAAAATGATTTATATAGCTGCTTCCAAGTAATTGAGATACAACACTTAATTTAATTCTATTAAAATTTCAGCAAAATACTTGTATCTAAAAAAGTTGATAGGACGGGTAAAAAAAAAAAAAATTTAAATTTTACAAATACATTAAACTCCCACCATTACATCCCCTGCTATCTCAAAAACATGATGTGCAAAGACAAATAAATTACAAATGGGATTTTTTAAAATTAGTTCTAGAGTACCGCCAAAAAAAAAAAAAAAAAAAAAAAACCAAAAAACACAAAAAACAAACAATGAGTAATCTTGATTCAGCAATGGCTAGCACACTCGGTTGAACTCAAAAGCTCTTCCAAGTACTCTCACACAACTTGTGGGGATTTGAGGTGGTCGACCGACGTTTACTGTTTGGTAAGAACAATTTTATTGATGTTTAAAATAATTTGTTAAAATATGTTAGATTTAACAATGAACTTATCAATTGATATTATTTACGTACTCTAGCCTAAATCGTACCTACCATTTATACTTATCGGAACAATATTATCTTTTGTCTAATATTCTAATGGGGACAAACAGTACGTAAATAGGACAACTAGGTTGGGAGTTAGAATAAAAAATTACTTAAAGTAAGTTGAAAAGGGCGTTAGGGGGACGAAAATACAAAACTACCCCCCAACCACTATTGGGATGTAACGGGCAGCTTCTTCGTACCAAAAATGGCTTGTGAAAACTAATGGCATGCAAATTGGGCACTTAAATTGGGAGTTAGAATTGAAAACATCTTAAAGTTATTCGAAAAAAGGGGTTCGGGGGGTGAAAATGTGAAACAGCCCCCCAACCAATGTTGTGATGTGACCAAAAGCTTCCCCATGCTAAATATGACCTGTATGGACGGACGGTACGTAAATAGGACACGTAGGCTGGGAGTTAGAGTCGAAAATGCCTTAAACTTAGTTGAATAAAGGCGTTCGGGGGGCAAAAATACAAAACAACACCCCAACCAATGTTGTGATGAAACCGGTAGGTTTCCCGTGCCAAATATGATCTGTAGGGACATATGGTACGTAAATAGGACACGCATATTTTGAGTTAGAGTCGAAAATGCCTTAAACTTAGTCAAAAAAGGCGTTCAGGGGGTGAAAATACAAAACAGCCCCCTAACCAATGTCATGATGTAATGGCCAGCTTCCCTGTGCCAAAGATGACTTGTAGGAATAGATGGTACATAAATAGGACATGTAGGTTGGGAGTTAAAGTAAAAAAATGCCTTAAACTTAGTTAAAACACAGCATTCGAGGGGCGAAAATACAAAACAGCCCCCCAACCAATGTTGTGATGTAATAGCCAACTTCCTCATGCTAAATATGACCTATAGGAACATACGGTACATAAAAGTTGGAAATGGTCTTATGAATTTTCCAGCTTCTCCTTAGAGTATCTTTAATCCTTCGCATTTTCTATTCCTTTCATCAAATCAAGGGAATCATTTTTTTAATCAAACTAAAATAAAAGTTGGAAATGGTCTTATGAAATGTCAATCCCCTTAATTTACAATGTATTTTGCATTAGTAGCGTGAATTCACCTTTGCGACTTGCGAACGTTGTGCTGAATCGACAACGTTTTCTATTTCTCTTACTACTTTCTCTCTTTATTATGTCATATATGTAGAGTGTTGTTGTTGGAAATCTAAAGGTGCAATACATAGGGTAGGTAGAAAGAATGGATGCATTAGTGTTTTTTGGATTTTTATATTTAACAATAAAAAAATATATAAAAGAGTTTCGTATTGTTAAGTGATAGAGTTAGGTTTGGTTTCAATAGGCGACATGGCGAGAGAAGAGGCACGGTACAGGAAGTCGGGACAAGGAATTAGTACAGGGGATCCATAGCTAAGAATTTAAACATTATACTATTATTCAACAAATGGTATGAATGCAATAAGTGAACATTAGAGTTGCAGTGGTGTTTGGCTATAAGTACTCCTGAATCATAAGTATTGACAGGGATCTATAAACATTCCTTAATTAGGATTACAGGGTTTGTTGTTAATGTTGTATTTGATCATTAGTATTGCCAAAATGTATTTTCATTACTATGGACAATTGCTACATCAGCAAAATATGCTACAAGATTATGTGAGGACAGGTTATATCACTAAGCTTTGATTTGTTGCTTCCTAATCTTGTTGTTCATGTTTTCCTTCTGTTTTTGTAATTAAAAATTCTTTGTTAAAGGCATATGTGCCATTGTGCTGCTGGTAAAATGCTTTGTATCTTGTCAAACTTTTTGTTTTTTCCTTAATTGTAAAGAAATACAAGTCTATACTGAGTAGTTATAGATCACAAGGTGCATGTATAAGTGACATGATAAACATGCTTGTTTCAGGAACTTATTATGCTGCAGTCATTGAGAATTGCACTGATTTTGTTGGTCGTGTAGTTGTGGATGTTGGTGCTGGTAGCGGTATTCTGTCATTATTTGCCGCTCAGGTTGCCTAAGTTTTATCTGTGTTTGTGCTTGAAAATATACTGACATAATGGATTTATCTTTGTCTGTTGGTCTTCTAGAATTCTATCCCAACTTCACCCTCTCTTTTTCTCTGCCTCACTTTTTTTCTCATATCAGGTTGGTGCTAAACATGTTTATGCAGTGGAAGCATCTGAAATGGCAGAATATGCCTGCAAACTTATTGGTGGGAACCCATTGTTGGCTCAAAGAATTACGGTGTAATTTTTTGTTCTCTTACATTTCAGTTTAAATGTTAACGGAGTTAGTACACTGTTTCTTACTCTTTTTGGGGCAAGTTTTCACCTAAATTATAGGTAGTCAAGGGTAAAATTGAAGAAGATGAATTGCCTGAGAAAACAGATATTTTGATCTTGGAGCCAATGGGTAAGCTTATCATGGCATGTCTGATATTGAAAAATTCTAGTTAATTGTGGCATTTTCTATGATATAAAACATATAATGCCATGGTTGCTTTTTTTGTATTATTACTATGCAATTTAGTCACACTATCAATGTTATACAATCACGTGTGTGTGTGTGTTTTTACCCTCTTTTCTGGTTAAGTAATGGAGACACTTTTGTAACATTATAGAATTGGCATGAAATTATTATATGCTTGGACACAAGTGAAAATAGGGAAAGATAACTTTTAAAAAAGTGACAATCTGCATTTTAGAATGGCACTTCGCCCAGTCTGCATGCTGGACAATCTATTCTTTTATATGTTTTTTTAAACAATTTTAAATATGCCAATATTTAGTCAATAGTAATGATTAGTTTTATTTGTATCGATGGTTTTTGGCGTGAAATTGTGGATGCGACTTTTTTTGACAAGTACGAAAGACATTGTTTTTAGTCTATAGATCAGTATTGTTCGTACATATAAGTTTTATAGCGCCGAACAACTTAGCTTTTGACGTGGTACAAATTACTTTTTTGTCATGGTACAAATTACCTTTTGGCTTGGTACAAATTAGTTTTTGGTGGTACAGATTAACTTTTGGATATTAATTTTGTTTTATCCTCTGTTATGTATGGAATTATATTTTTGATGTTGGATTATACTTGATTTGTATGGAATTTCTATTGCATTTATAATTTGATGTTAAATATGAATTTTTTTGATGGTTGAAAGTGAAATGTGTTCATGTTGTGGAATGACTACTAATTTCATCAGTATATGGATTGTTTTTATTTATATACAGGGTACAGGGTGCACTAATAATGGAATAAATATAGGTGGTCGAGAAAGTAATTAAAAAAAATTATAAAGTTTTTGGCAACTACATATTTTGATAGCCAAAAATGCAAACAAAGGTTTTTTATGAGTAAATTTTAGTAGTAAAAAAGATGGCACAAGAGACTTTTGGTGACCAAATAGTTAGTAGCCAAAATAAATCAAGATGAGGGAAGAAACTATTGCCGACTAAGTATTTTAGTCACGAAAGAACATGGCATCCTTCGGTGACTTTAGTCGCCATCCACTTTCGGCAACTAAAAAACAACCTTCGGCGACTGAAAATTTGGTCGTCAAAAGTGTAATTTCCTATAGTGAGACAATTATTGTCGTGATATATAGATTACCTTTTGTCGTGGTACATATTTCCATGGTAATGTGTACCATGCAAATGCCATTTGGCATAGTAGTAAATATAATTTTGTGTATAGAGGACGTGCTTTTCATACCATCAATGTTTTGTACAAAATTTTTATTTTAAATTGGAATATACTTGATTTGTATGGAATTTGACATTTAAAGTTATTCATTTTTAGATGGTTGGAAGCAAAATGGATGCAGATTGTGAAATGGGTGATAATATATGTACTATTTTGTTTGTATACCTCATACAGGTTGTGGGTGTGGACAAATTAATTTAAAAAAACATAAAATGATGTTTTTGGTGATTAAACAATTGGTAGCCAAAAATTGAGTAAACTTTTTTGGTGACTAAATAGTTAGTAGCTACAAAAATAATTAAATGAAAACAAATCTTTTGGTGACTAAATAGTTAGTACTTAAAAAAAGAATTAAATGGAAACAAATCTTTTAGCGACTAGCCATAAAAAAAATAAGACTTTAGGTGACTAATGATTTAGTAGCCCAAAAAAAAAAAAAAAAAAAAAAAACACTTTTGGTGACTAAATATTTAGTAACCAAAACTAAAAATATTATACCTTAGGCGACTAAAATTTTAGTAGCTAAACAATTGAAGCCTTTTGGCGACACAAAATTTTTGTCGCTGAAAATGCCATGTTACATTTAATTGAAAGCTTTTGTCGACTAAAAAATTAGTCGTCAATTGTTGACTTTCAGCAACTAAATATTCTTTAGTTGCCAATTACCTTTCCCGACAATCATTTAATGACAAAGCTGGCGACCAAAACATTTAGTCGGCAAAATGTTTGGGCGACTAAAATGTGACTTTTGGCGAAAATTTCTTGGGTACTATGTGTTTGCGCATGCAATTGTAATTAGTTTATTACCCTAATTAATTTCAATAGACTTGATTAACTAATAGCAATTTTAAAATTGAGTGGGGAAAAAATTTCATAATTCGGTAACTACCCGGTACGGGTATGACATGTTTGTCGACATACCCATGCTTCATAGTCTCAAGATAATTTTAAATGAGAATTTTTATATTTTTTTGCAAAGTATATATTATTTAAAAGTCATTTTTATAATTTGGTGGTGCTAGTGTAAGAGGCAGTACCTTTTTTCCAATCCATTTGAATCCAATTATAATTGAGTTTGTATGATAAAAGTCATATAAATTATGATGAATTTCTCACATAAAATTACATAATTATTTAATGCTAATTGAACTTATAAATATTTATACACAAGCATCAACATACACCATTATAACTTCACAATCACTACAATCATCACTAATATTGTTGCAACTATCATCACTGTCACTGTCACTGTCGCTGTCACTGTCACCACCCCCACCACCCCACCACTACCACCATTATGAAGCCACCATTGCTATTACCACCACCTTCGTTATCATTGTCATTGTTATCATAAAACATACCATTATTTCAACTAGTGAAATTTCATTCTCTTTAAATACTGAAATTTAACCTTAATATTTAGGTGAAATTATTAAAAAAATGAAATTTCTAGTAAAGAAGTAAAAATTATAAAACTAAAAGACGAACTAGCAAGTAAATGGAAAACTTATGAGTTAAAAAGAGATGTCACTAGTGGCTTCACCGGAGCAACAAGTGATTGTCACTATATTTTTAATTAGCTAATGATAATTTATTTTTCTTAATTAATTTGTTGTCTAATGAATTCTATAATGTGTAATTACAAAAATTTTAATATTGTTTAATTAAAACTTGCTAATAATAATTATTTCATTATCTTCAACTAGTGAAATTTCATTCTCTTCAAATAGTGAAATTTAGCTTTAATGTTTGGGTGTAATTTAACTATTAGCAAAGTGAAATTTCTAGTAAATGAGTAGAACTTATAAAATTAAATGCCAAAGATGGAATAACGAGTAAATTAGTATATTTATTGAAGGGTTTAATTATATCATTTTATAGATTGGGTAGTAAAGTAATGGGTGATTCTACTTACACCACTATTTTACCTCTTTACACCATCCATATGAGTTTTTTTTTTTCTTTTTTTCCCAATTTTATCCATGTGTGAAATTATCCTTAAGGACAAAACACTAAAATTAAATATATTTTGTTATCTCCTTACACCCCTTGGTCTTCAATCCCTACTCTTTTTCCTTTCTTAATTTTTCTTTTCTCTTACACATCTTTTTTCAAAAAGTGAGAATCATAGTATTTTGATGATTAAAGAAAGCAATGGATAAAGAAACAGTGGTGAAAAACCATAAAAAAAAGTGAAATAGTGAGTTTTTTTTTTTATTTATTTGGTAGGTTTTTGTTTCGTTTTTCTGGATTAGTGTTCGACTTTCGTTCAGTGGTGCGAAATTGAACAAAATAAAATAGTCTGGCATCACATTGCCAAACAAAAAATATAACTCTGGTAACCAACTACCGAATAAAAGATACATTTCCGATAACCCCAAATTGAATTTTCTTAATTTGTTCGGTTTATCATTACCATATATTTTCAGTTTTATTTTTTTTTATTTTTTTTCCTAGAAAGATTATACTTATACTCATTGCAACAACGCAAATACTACAATATTAGTGGACTCTAGTTATGAATTCATTACAGACGAGATTTGTTAAGTTTTTTTTTTTTATGAATACAAATTTTTTTTTTAATTTGTATTGAGTTTTATTAATAATTTGACGTATAAATGTATTTGTTATCTTTAGATTTTTAGTAGTCATTAAATGGGCTTTTGACGTTAGGAAGAAGATTGGATTTATCATTGTTATAAAGATATCAAATGCGGGAGGCAATGACAAAAAATCAAGACTTACACTTGCTTGTAAATGAAGTGGTTACTATAGAGACAATAAGAAGATCAAGGGGGAACGATTGAAGTTGACGAGTTCTAAAAAGTGTGGATATCTATTTCTATTAAGGAGGAAATATTACCTACAAATTACCAAGACGAATTGTGATAACATGTTTGATTGATGGATGCAAACAATGACAGATTTTATGGATACTTTATGGATATTCGTACACTAAATGTTTTTATGAATAATTTTATGGATACTTTTTATGAATGATTTTAAGGATGCGTGTTTGATTTATGAATTTTTTTTTATGGATGCTTCAAGGAAAAAGTAAATCTTTCAATGTACAACGACGGGGGCCTAGACAACTCTATTGTAGTTTGGCAACAAAATACTAGAGTAATCCCATTTGTATAACAATGTATCACTGAATAGACACTTCACAAGTGACCCAAATTAATTTCTTGTTATCATCTAGTTGGACGGCAATATAATGTTGGGAAAAAAATATTGTCCGGTAACATGGCACTGGAATAATTCAAATTAATTAGCGTTGTATTACTGAACAAGCCCACCACAAATTAAAACTTCATTGTTTGGAAGAAAGTGGCTCTGTAAATGTATAGCAACAAAATGCTGGAGAGATCTATTTGTTTCGACAGCATAACACCGGAATAATGTAAATTGTTTAGCACCGTGTTACCAAAATTAGTGGTGTAAAGAGATGAAATAGTTAATTTATGGTTAGTTTTGATAATATATTGGGGGTGTAATGAGAATTACGTTTTTTTTAGTGGTGTAATGAGATGGAGGGTGTAAAGAGGTTAAATAATGGTGTAAGTAGAATCACCCTAAAGTAATACTTCGTGACAGTTTTAGAGGGAGAGATGTAAAGTGAGACTTTATGCTAGTTTCAGTGGAGAGGAGTAAATTGATACCTCATGATAGCTTTAGGAAGGTCAAATATTGCAGGGGGTATGGGACATTTTCGTATGGTGGAAGAGAGGCCTACAATGACATAGAATTGCAGAAGAATCACGAGTTCAATGAGAGAAAAGTATGCTTTGAACCCTTTGACAATTGCCTCTACAAATTTTAATTTTTTTATTGACAAAATAGAGACAAAGAGACATAAAGAGAAAGGTAAAAAAAAAATAAAGGCTTGTGATGGATCTATATGAGTGTCAGTAAATCTAAAATCGGATTGCCACAATAGTGGTGATGGACAATCATGAGACAGAGTTTGTATGGTGATGAACAATCGTTATGGATATTCAATTATTTATTTATGACAATAAAAAATAATAAATCTTTTTTGGGCTTGGCTTCTCTCTAGTCCGTAATCAAACTGTGGGTACTGTTGGGCTAGTAAGGGCCCACCACAAGTCTCGTTTTGATAATCCGAACAGTTCATTGTGTAAAACTCGTCGATTACTATATGCCTGTAAAAAATTACGTTGATCGGATATCGATAGCTATCTCATTGGATCAGATTTATGTCAACCGTTTATTTTTTCACCGTCCATTTTTTTTAATACAAAACTGATTTGAACACATAGCTATCGATATCCGATCAACGTGATTTTTTATAGGCATATGATACTCGATGAGTTCCACACATTGAGCGGTTCAAATTATTGAAATTGGACCCGCAACAGCACCCTCCAGTCCAATCACGGACTAGAGGGAAGCCAGACCCATCTTTTTTTTTTTTTTTTTAATTTGAAAAACTAATACTGTTTTGATTTAGAATTGCAAAAGTTATTTTTGAATTTTCAATACATTTTTTTTTGTTTTAAGCGAATTTTATTAATATTTTATTAAGAATTTTAATTTTTAAATTCAATTAATTTAGATATAATTAACAAGTAAAATATTTATAAAAAAAACTATAAATACAAAAAATAAAAATGAAAATTATTTTTTTATATTTGTTGTAATTTTAATTTTTTTAATAAAATTTGTACTGTTAAATGTATCTGAATTTTGTATGTTTTTTTCTCAAATTGAGTCATAAAACTCCAATAAAATAAAAAACATTAACAATAAATAATAATTAAAAAATATTAATTTAACAAACATAACATATTTTTCACATCTACAAAAAAAATTAGGAACAAATTTTTTCACAAAATTTTACCTCAATTTGAAATTCCCTCTCAAAATTTTGGCCCTAATCACTCGTACGTTTCTCATGTCTCTTTCTCTCCCACTCTCACACAATTACTTGGAGGATTTTGTTGGTCCCATTCCACTGTTGTACTGCCTGAAATTCACGAACTTGGACTATTTCATTCTGACCAGGTAAGTTGATTTCTCTTTCTCTCTCTGGATCTTATTCTCTGCCCTAATTTCTCACAAATCGACTCCCTCTCTTAGCAATCTCTACCTTACACACTTTCAGCGCTCTGTAATCACTACAATCGAACGACCCATCGCTACCACCAGTAAGCCCGCTTTCCATTGCTTTTCTTGTCCCTCTACATCCTCTCTTGCTTCCTGCCATTATGCCCTAATCTGTTTCTCTCTCTCTCTCTCTCTCTCTCTTAGCCACCATATTTCATTCTGGGTATATGTTAATTTCAAGATTTGGTAATTCGAGGAGTATTTTGTGTTGGTACTTGACATTTATGTTTATTTGATCAATTGCAAATTTAGTTAAACAATATATTTATGTTGGATGTACACATGAATTATTGGACGAAAAAACCTAGTGTGAACTAAGAATTTGGGTCTCGTGCTGTAGTGAATTTAATCAATTTTTTGACTTGCACTGCTATAATGTGTGTAATTTCTTATGTATGACTGGTTTTGTATATTATTTGAACAAGAGGAAAAGGATTAACAAGGCACCTCACAACAGAAAAAATCTATGCAATTAGTCCACCAAAACAAACATTAATCATCTTAAAACATCTTCATTAATGTTTAAGGGTAAAGGGGTACTAGTTCAAATCTGGTTTCAGGTTTTCAGTTTTATTTATTATTATTATTATTATTATTATTATTATTATTATTATTTGTTTTGGTTTGGTATGATGCTTCGGATTGAATCCTCCAAATATCATTACAAGAAGTGGGTTTCCAATTCATTGATTTAAAAGTTCATAGTTTGGGGAAGGTTTATAGTGATTTAAGTTCCTTAAAATAGTGATTTAAATTTTATTTAAACGTTGAAACAAAGTGATTAATATATGAAACTTATTTACGAAATGGTAGTGGAATTGATAAAAGTTGTTGCCTATCTCTTGCAATGAATTTGTTCCAAAGCATTTACAATTTATTCTGGATTTATATCATATATATAACAAAACAAGGGGGCTGTTAGGATGGTTATCCTATATGGACATTTGATTCAATGGTTGAGATAACTTTGTCTTTCTTTCCTTTAACTTTCCACCGTTACATTACAAATTTAAACTGTATGTGAGAGGATCCATCTTTGATGGCTCAAATTCATTATTTGCTCCAATTGTAGGGCTCAAGTTGAGATGAGTTCAAAATTCAAAACTCAAATCCTGTCTGAAGTTGACACTCTCATCAGTACTCATTCTTTGCTCTCTCTCTCTCATCAGATGACACTCTCATCAGTTCTCTCTCTGTTTCTCAGCTCATGACTCCCTCTCATTCATTCACTCATTCTTTGGCGTCTTCCAATACCTACCATCACAATGAATCTTGCTTTCCATCAATCCCTAACTCTAGCTTAGCCCATAACCAGGTTTGATTATGTTTGGGTAATTGATTTTGATTATCTTTTATTTTATTTTATTTTGCAGGTCTAAGATTTTGAAGATCATAAGAGCCTCAATGGAGTTGTTTCGTGGTGGTTCTCTTCTTCTACTAAGAAAGTACCCCAAGTTAGTTTTGGTTTAGTTATTTTTTTTTTTATATTTTTTTCTTCTTTTTTCTCATTGCTCTGTTTTGGGTTATTTTGGGTAAGTTTGTGAATGATTTATTTGAATTGGAATGTTTTTTTTGGGTTATTTTTCATTGGTCTACAGATTTGTGTGTTCTGTTTTGGGTTATTTTGGGTTTGTTTGGGAATGATTTATCTGAATTGAAATGTTTTTTTAGGTTGTTTTTCATTGCTCTACAGATTTGTGTGTATTGAAATTTCTCCCCTGAGTTGGCATATCTGAGTTTATGCTTTAAAGAAATTTACCCATGTGTTTTCTCTGTTTTTATTCTCTTTGGATTTTTATTTTATTTTATTTTATTTTTTGGTGTGGGGTCAATGCAATAACACTAGCAAATGTGCTTGGTTTGTTTTCTAGAACTTCCAAGAACTTTAAAAATCTTTTTTGTTTTCTAATGGATGGAATGATGTATAGAATTGCATTTTGCATATGGCTACAATTGCATTGTGAGTGATTTATTCCTTGAAACCAACCTAAGTAACCAACCCAAAGTTGGAGATATATCAATGTTGGCCCCTTTTGAACTTCCAGGTTTCTTTTCGAGCTATTATGAAAAGTAATGTCTCTTATATTCTTCTTATTTTTCAAGGATAATATCTTGGAGTCTTGGTTGCTGCTAATTTCTTTTGGTTTATGTTTTCCCAGATTATCCACGTAATATGGTTATTGCTATATTTTAGTAATGAATAACGACAAAATACTAGAGTTTAGCAATGTTGCTTTAGTAATTTGCTATTTTTAGATTTTTCTCACAAAATATCAAATAAAAAAATGTTATATATGGTGTTGCTTCAATAGTAACTTTGCTTTTGTTAGATTGTGGCTTCACAGCATTGGTTTTTAAATAATGGTCTGCAAATCCTTAGCTGCTATATTTCATAGTTTTTGAAGCAAATTTCATGCCTTTGTCTTTGGCTCTTGATGATAGTGTTGAGTTATCTGATTTTTGTTGTTCTTCTGAATAAACAAATTCTTTTGGTAGACCTTCTTACAACTAAGAAGTCACCTCTTTAGGCAAGTAAATTCTTCCCTACTCAGTAAATTAAAGCTCGAATTATGGTTACTATATTTTTAACAATTCTTGTGCTTTTCAAATTCTTTGTTATCGTAATTGATATGTAATGAAATTTGCTGGTACCAAAACAGTACTGAGCTCCTGATCAAGAAGCTTCCATTCAAGAGGCTTGTCTGTGAAATTACTCAGGCCTTCAAGGTAATTGAATGGTCGCAATAGATAAACATTGTCATATTTATCATAATTGTTTAGGGTTTATTTTTTATTTTATTTTTATGTTTTTGATTAGTGGTGTATGTTAATGTTTTTGAATTTTTTTTGTTGGGTTGTGGATTTGAAAAGGCTACATTCTTTGATTTTTGACTGAAATTTTGAATGGTTTGCTATTGTTTCTGCTCTTTTGTTTTCAAATTATTACCTCTTCTACAATTTGTTGCTAATTTACTTGTGTATATGTGTGTGTGTGTGTGTGTGTGTGTGTATGTTTGGAAAACTTTTATTTACGAAGGACATCACTCTTTAGCAAGTTTGGTCCCTCTCTCTCTCTCTCTATATATATATATATGTGTGTGTGTGTGTGTATCCTTTCTCAATTTGATCATTGTTGTTGCCTCTATCAGGTTAAGCTTGAATGATTGCAATGACTATAGGCTAGACAAATGCATATTTTTTTGAATTAAATTGTTGGTCATAGATTTTGTTGGACAATCTTCACTGTAATTAATTAATTCAGTTTGTGTACTTAACAACAAACAGAATTTAAAAGAAATAAAGGAAATGAGAGAATTTGTTTGATTACAAAAATCAAACTCGAAATAAAAATAAATAAAGAAAAACATATTTTATTTTGTTACAAAAACAAAATTAAAATCTTATTTAAATAAATAATAAAATGCTGAAAATAAATTAAACAACTTACTTGATTAATTTCTTCGAATTATAATCTGATCAAGTCTAGTTTTTGACACTGTGTCCTTAAGACAGATTCGTCCTCTCCTCGGTGCTTTCAGAATGTGGATGTCTATCTCCCAGGATGAAATGATCTACTACAAACAATAGCAGCACTACAAATTGTTTGCCTAATGAACACACTAAGTGTTTATACTTTCTCTCACAAAAAAAAAAAAATGCAGCAAAATGAAGAATAGAATTTGCAGAGGTGAAATACGAAATTTGTGAATGTAATACATCAAATGAGGGTTGTCCTATTTATAGATGTAAAGGTGGCTGTAGGTTTTGAATTGAACAGGTATGAAACCTGTTGGTTTTGAATTCAAACAGATTTGAATCTGTTGGGTTCATAATTTAAACAGATAAAAAACGGGAAGGGCCCTGTTTGGATGTACAGTAAAACCAGACCAGTTTATTTTCGGGAAGGGCTCTGTTTGGATGTACAGTAAAACCAGACAAGTTTATTTCCGGTTTAATTTGAATTCTGAATTTTATTTTACCAAAAAATAAAATTAAATTCAAATGTTTTTGGTCCAAAAAGATTAGTATTGGGCCAAACAAGCCCAACCCAACCACACACCCGCGCCCAAGCCCAGCCCGCCCGACCGACCGACTAGACGGACAACGGCGGCGGCGCGCGTGCGTGTGTGTGGTGATTTTTGTGTCCAATGGGTCTAGCCCATTTTGCCCAAAACCTCTCCCTCTAAAACACTTGGGTACCCCTTGGGGCACACCCCAAGTACCAAACCATGCCTTATAAACCCATTCAAAACTTCCCACCAAATCAATGTGGGACAAGCCTTATTCAAACCTTTAAGGATTTTCCACCAAAACTCCATTTCCATGGAGCACACTTTGGCTTCAATTTCCCATTCACTCGGTAATGGTTTTGAGCAACCAAATATACCACGTGAATCACAACGCGGCATAGAACGCGTTACCACTTTGACCCGTGTAAATCGACGCACGGGGCCCACCTAAAAAATAGACCAAACTTTAGGAAAAAATTCTGGTTTTACCCAGAATTTTATAACCATTTCCAACAATCCCCCACATGAATGGAATTTGATGACAATGGAAATGCAACAATATGCAGACTTTATCAAAAGAGTATAACTCGAAAATATCTTGCATCAGGATAGGTAGCTTTTGGTCTTGAGCCTTCCCTAGTGAAAACCTATCGGACTTACTGGTTAACCAATGGACGCGATGCCTTGAATTGTTCAGCCGTTTGTGTAAGCTAAGACAATAGATTTCACCCAAAATATCTTCTAACACATCGTGGTTCTCACTGTTGTGTTCATTTTGGCCTTGAACGCTCCTGGTTTTCATGAGTGTTTCTAGAGAATGTAGCCTCTTTCATTCTCATAGAACCGGCCCCAGTTCAACACTCATATAGGTGATTCTTATTGTGAGTATCTCCTTATACTCGTCTTGATTTTCATGCCTTAATCAAGATATAAGTAATCATTAAAAGCAAAGCTTATCCTTATACCCCTGCATACAACAAATGTTGCAAATATCACTCTCACCATAGGAATGGGTAAGGAATTTTAATCCCTTGGTGATTTCTGGCGAGCCATACATAACTTAGTTGTCCCTTTGAACTTAGTTCTTGGGATCTCCAGTCATATAAGTAGGGTTACCATTATGACGACTCTTATGTAATAGGATTTAATCCCATCCCCTTCGATGAACTATACACTAGCTCTTTTGTCAAACCTTTTGTTAACGGATCCGCAATATTCTCTTTAGATTTTATATAATCTATTGAGATTATCCCATTTGACAACAACTGTCTAACAGTATTATATCGACGACGAATATGTCGTGACTTACCGTTATACATATGATTCTGTGCCCTACCTATTGCAGATTGACTATCACAATGAATGCAAATAGCTGGCACAGGTTTTGGCCACATTGGAATGTCTTCTAAGAAGTGACGAAGCCATTCTGCTTCTTCTCCTACTTTGTCTAAAGCAATGAACTCGGATTCCATTGTGGATCATGCGATGCATGTTTGTTTTGTGGATTTCCAAGAAATAGCAGCGCCTCCCAAAGTAAAGACATATCCACTTGTGGATTTTGAATCTTTAGTATCCGATATCCAATTTGCATCACAATAACCTTCAAGTACTGCTGGATATCGAGTAAAGTTCAAACCATGATCACGGGTGAATCTTAGATATCTAAGAACCCGAATGATCGCTTTCCAATGGTCTTCTCCGGGGTTACTAGTGTACCTACTCAATTTACTGATAGCGTAAGCTATATCAGGACGAGTACAATTCATTAGGTACATTAGGCTTCCAATGATTTGGGAGTATTCTAACTGAGACATTGCATCACATTTATTTTTCGATAAATAAAGACTGATGTCTACAGGTGTTCTAGCTAAATTCAAATCATCCTTGATAAATTTATCAAGAATTTTCTCAATATAATGAGATTGAGATAATGCATATTCATCAGATGTTTTAGTAATTTTCATTCCTAATATAACATCTGCGACCCCCATATCTTTCATATCAAATTTTTTGTTAAGCATTTGCTTAGTTGATTTGATCATGTTTTGACTGCTTCTAATGATAAGCATGTCATCCACATAAAGACAAATTATGACATATCCTTGGTCAGTGTTTTTAACATAGACGCATTTGTCACATTCGTTTATCTTAAACCCATTAGTAAGCATTGCATGATCAAATTTTTCATGCCATTGCTTAGGTGCTTGTTTTAATCCATAAAGGGATTTTACCAGCCGACAAACTTTCTTTTCTTGCCCCGACACTACAAACCCTTCGGGTTGCTCCATATAGATCTCTTCATTTAGATCACCGTTTAAGAAAGCTGTTTTAACATCCATTTGATGTATTTCTAAATTAAACAACGCTGCTATAGCAATAAGCATGCGAATGCATGTTATTCTTGTCACAGGAGAATATGTGTCAAAATAGTCTAGACCTTCCTTTTGTCTGTAACCTTTAATTACAAGTCTTGCTTTATACTTGTCAATTGAACAATCTGCTTTCATTTTTCTCTTGAATATCCATTTATATCCAAGAGGTTTAGAACCTGGTGGAAGATCCACCAATTCCCAAGTATGATTTTGCATAATGGATTCAATTTCATTATTAACCGCCTCTTTCCACAAAGGTGCTTCAGGACTTGTCATTGCTGCCTTAAAGCTTTGAGGTTCATTTTCTAACAGGTATGTCAGAAAATCTAGACCAAAGGATTTTGATGTTCTTGCTCTCTTACTTCGTCTTGGTTCATCATCAGTTAAATCCTGTTGGTCGAGACCATTACTAGTCTCTTGTGTTTGATTGTCATTAGTCTCTTGACTTTGTGTACAATCATAAGTTCTTTTTTGTGAACTTAATTCCTGTCCTTTCTTATAAGGAAAGACATGCTCAAAAAATATAGCATTCCTTGACTCTATAATAGTGTTCACATTTATATCAGGTATTTCTGATTTATAAGTCAGAAACCGATATGCACTATTATTCTGAGCATAACCAATAAACACACAATCTACTGTTTTTGGTCCAATCTTAGTCTTTTTAGGAACAGGAACTTCAACTTTTGCCAAACACCCCTACACTTTTAAGTATTTGTAGGAAGGCGGTCGACCTTTCCACAATTCATAAGGAGTGCTGTTGGTTTTCTTGTGGGGTATTCTGTTAAGAACATAATTAGCAGACAATATTGCTTCCCCCCACAAGTTTTGTGGTAAGCCTGAACTTAGTAACATGGCATTCATCATTTCTTTTAGGGTTCTATTTTTTCTTTCAGCAATTCCATTTTGCTGTGGAGAATAAGGTGCTGTAGTTTGGTGAATAATGCCATGTTGTGTACAAAATGCATTTAATGGTGCATCATATTCACCACCCCTATCACTTCTAACCAAATGGTTTTAACAAGTTGATTTTCAACTTCTGTTTTGTAGAGTTTAAACATTTCTAAGGCTTCATCTTTACTTCTAAGTAAATAAACATAACAATATCTTGTGCAATCATCGATAAATGTTATGAAATACTTTTTGCCTCCTCTAGTTTGAATAAATTTTAGATCACATACATCAGTATGAATTAATTCTAGAGGTTCGGTTTTCCTTTCAACTGATTTAAATGGAGCCTTAGTTAGTTTCGCTTCTACATAAACTTCACATTTATGATTAGGATTAATTTCAAACTTTGGTATATAATCCAAACCAATTAATCTACGCAAATCATCAAAATTCACATGCCCTAATCTACCATGCCATAAACTCGACTCAAGAATATAAGCAAAAGATGTGTTATTCTCATTCATAGCATCTTTTGGTACAACTGTCATTACATTTAGCTTAAAGAGACCATCACTCATGTATTCCTTACCAACATACATACCACTCTTTGTTAATATAAACTTATCAGACTCAAAAACAAGCCTAAAACCATTTTTACTTAACAAAGAACCAGAAACTAAATTCTTCCGGATGTCAGGTACATGCAGTACGTTGTTGAGGGTCAGTTCTTTCCCTGATGTCATCTTCAAGATCACTTTCCCTTGTCCAGCCACAGTAGAAATAGAAGAATTTCCCATGAAAAGTTGTTCACCATTTGCAGCCTCATTGTAGGTAGTGAACATCTTCTTGTCCGCACATATGTGACGAGTTGCTCCAGTGTCAACCCACCACTCTTTGGGATTTCCAACCAAGTTAGCCTCAGACACCACAGCAGAGAGGTTGATGTCATTCACTCCGTTAGAGATGTAATCCAATTCTGTTACATTGGCCTGATTGGTGGTCTTCTTACTTGTACTTCCATTATCCTTTTTAGGGCGGTGGCAGTCAGAAGCTCGATGTCCAGTCTTGCCACAATTATAGCATTTTCCTTTGAACTTTTTGTTGCCATTGTTGTCGCCTTGTTTAGGACCATCTCCAGTAAACTTTCTTTTTTTGTTATGTGGTTTATGAACTTGTTCAACCACATTAGCCTTGGACTCAATGGGATTTTTCCCATTCCTCTTTTCAGCCTCATCCATGGTCATCTCTTTGCGTTTATGTTTTAAATAATTTTTGAAATCTTTCCAAGCCGGTGGTAACTTTTCCACCAAAGCAGCGACTTGGAAAGACTCGCTAAGAGACATACCTTCTGAATGAATATCATGCAAAATTATCTGAAAACTTTGAACTTGAGATATTACCGTTTGGGAGTCTACCATAACAAAATTCAGAAATTTACCGACGACAAATTTCTTTGTGCCGGCATCTTCTGTCTTATATTTCTTCTCCAAAGAATCCCATAATTCTTTTGCTGACTTCAAAGGACTGTAAACATTATACAGCATGTTGTCAAGGCCATTAAGGATGTAGTTTCTGCACAGGAAATCTGAATGTTTCCAAGCATCTACAGAGGCAATAACCTGCCGATCACTTTCACCCTCTTTAAGTGCTGGAGCCTCTTCATGGAGAAACCGGGCCAAATTAAAAGTTGTAAGATAGAACAGCATCTTCTGCTGCCATCTCTTAAACTCAGTATCGTTAAATTTTTCCAGTTTTTCTCCATGATTGATTGGTACATGAACATGGTTCTGGATAGGGACCGGTGTTGGTGTAGCAATAGGAGTACCACTACCAGATGCAGTTTCAGTTGTAGTAGCCATAATCTTTGATTACAAAAACCAGAAAAAATTAAAACACAAATTAATTTTCTAGTTACTAAAACCAGAAAATAAATTATAACCCAAAATAATTTTATTTTCCTTATTACTAAAACTAGAAAAATAAAATATCACAATAATTTTCTGTAACACAATTAATATTCTGCAATTGTTAATGACACCAGTATATTACTACTAGTTGTCAAAGAAAAGAGACAGTATATTACTACTATCTGTCAAATAGTATAAACACTATTTATTTTTCCAACCAGAATATGTCTTTATGAAATCAGAAAATTAAATACAATGAAGATACCAAAAAATATTCTGTCTTAAGATTGTTGGTCAATCTTCACTGTAATTAATTAATTCAGTTTGTGTACTTAACAACAAATAGAATTTAAAAGAAATAAAGGAAATGAGAGAATTTGTTTGATTACAAAAATCAAACTCGAAATAAAAATAAATAAAGAAAAACAGATTTTATTTTGTTACAAAAACAAAATTAAAATCTGATTTAAATAAATAATAAAATGCTGAAAATAAATTAAATAACTTACTTGATTAATTTCTTCGAATTATAATCTGATCAAGTCCAGTGTTTGACACTGTGTCCTTAAGACAGATTCGTCCTCTCCTCGGTGCTTTCAGAATGTGGACGTCTACCTCCCAAGATGAAATGATCTATTACAAACAATAGCAGCACTACAAATTGTTTGCCTAACGAACACACTAAGTGTTTATACTCTCTCTCACAAAAAAAAAATGCAACAAAATGAAGAATAGAATTTGCAGAGGTGAAATACGAAATTTGTGAATGTAATACATCAAATGAGGGTTGTCCTATTTATAGATGTAAAGGTGGCTGTAGGTTTTGAATTGAACATGTATGAAACCTGTTGGTTTTGAATTCAAACAGATTTGAATCTGTTGGGTTCATAATTTAAACAGATAAACAACGGGAAGGGCCCTGTTTGGATGTACAGTAAAACCAGACCAGTTTATTTCTGGGAAGGGCTCTGTTTGGATGTACAGTAAAACCATACCAGTTTATTTCCGGTTTAATTTGAATTCTGGATTTTATTTTACCAAAAAATAAAATTAAATTCAAATGTTTTTGGCCGAACAAGCCCAGCCCGACTGGACGGACGGCGGTAGCGGCGCGCGCGCGTGTGTAGTGATTTTTGGGTCCAATGGGTCTAGCCCATTTTGCCCATAACCTCTCCCTCTAAAACACTTGGGTACCCCTTGGGGCACACTCCAAGTACCAAACCCATGCCTTATAAACCCATTCAAAACTTCCCACCAAATCAATGTGGGACAAGCCTTATTCAAACCTTTAAGGATTTTCCACCAAAACTCCATTTCCATGGAACACACTTTGGCTTCAATTTCCCATTCACTCGGTAATGGTTTTGAGCAACCAAATATACCACGTGAATCACAACGCAGCATAGAACGCGTTACCACTTTGACCCGTGTAAATCGACGCACAGGGCCCACCTAAAAGATAGACCAAACTTTAGGAAAAAAATTCTGGTTTTACCTAGAATTTTATAACCATTTCCAACAGATTTCAAAGCATTGTTGACTTTGACTTCTCTTTTTGACTTTTTATTTGCCAATTTTATTTTGGTGAAAGTAGTTTGTGGCCCTTTCAAGAGTTTTATATGACAAATTTGAGTGTGGATTTATTGACATTGTCCAATAAAGCATCTATCTAATTGTTCCTCTGTGACACCTATCTCTCTCGGCAAAAAATACCAAATGCGATTTAAATAATTTATCGTTTTTAGTTAACAAGTTTTGTCTTTGAGACTTTCCATTTTAATCTGCTTTGAAATTCTGTATTCTTAAAAGGAGTAGTTTGCATTAGAGCTATCCTCCATATAATTTTCTCTCTTAATTTATATGAATTATGTGCAAGTTTCTCATGTTCATCATGGTTTAAAATTTTTATTATTGCTACCTACTTGATTTCTTTACGAAATTTTCTGACAATGTTGGTTTACTTGAAATATGCAAGAAAAACCATGGACAAAGTCGTTCAATAGAAAAGAGGCCAGCTGCATGCAATAAATCATAACTTCTTGAGCAAGGATGTGAATGACATACGGATGCGGATATGTCTCCTCTCCAGTTCAATTGACTCATGTTGTTTAGTCTAGAGGATAAATTATTTATCATCAAAGAAATTTGTGAAATATAATGGCTGGTTTTAAGGCTAAAGTTTGTGTTGGAACGTGGTGCTAATGAGTTTCTGCTAAAGCAATATAGTGGTTATAGATTGGAGCTTTAGAACATGGTGTTGCATTTGTTTCCTTTTAACTGTAGAAATAGAAATTTGGTTTGAATTTTAAGGTTTGTTAGATGATGTTTAAAAGACAGATGGCAGAAATTTATAGATTGGAGCCTCTAATGTATATTTATTTTTTTTAAAAAAAATTTTGGGGGTTAATCTGTTAATGCCTTCTATTTGGAAAGAAAACAAATTACTTGGATTGGTTGGTTGGTTCATTATTATTGAAAAACAAGAAAAAACTTTGCCGTACTCACTTTGATCTTCTCTCTTCACTCAAAATTTTGCATGAAATTTCTAATTTATATATATTTATATATATTTGCAGTGATGAAGTTAATACTCTAGATTTGAGTATATATTGTAGTTATGAAGGTGCATGACTATATATGTATATCTATAACTTCATATCTAAAGGTACACCTACATATGTTGTAGATTTGAAAGCATATTTGTTCTCCATAGATTAGTTTTCATTGCTTGTATTTTGTTTCTTAGGTCTTGAAATCAACGGGAAGTTAGCGGAGCAGCTGTTGTGAGACTCCGAAACTCTGCCTTGTATGTATGTTAGTTTTAGTTTTTAAGTAAATTGAGATCTTTGGTTGTTTTATCCTGTTTTTGTTGTTATTGGTTTCTACTTTTAGTGTATGTTAGCTATGAAAATTTGGTGAATTGTTATGTCCTTGCTCATCTATCAGATGTTTTGAGGGCAGAAGATGGAAACCAAAAGCATACACACCAATTGAAGAGAATGAGATTCAGATTAAGAGCGAGTCTGCTTCAAGTACTTTTTGTATTCCTATTAATGAATGCTTGATTAGATGATGCTTTTGTTTCTAATTGCCTTTCTTTGTGGTACATTCTTAATTTTTGATAAATGAATATGTATCCGTTGGTTAAAGCTTCCTCCTCGCTGAATATGCCTTTACATTATCTAGACAAATTTGTTGTGTAATTTTCTAACTATAGGCTATAGCTGAATTAATGGGCTCAAAGCCAACACTACAACAGACTTATTTTGTGTTGAATTAGGGTCTTAATCATTTCTGATAATGGCTGTGTATTTTTTTGAATTTTTTGTTATTGGAATCTTGGAATGATTATGAAATCTTAAATTTATCAGCAACAGAGAACCAAAAAAACTGAGACACGAGTACTGTCTCTTTGTGAATATTAGTCTCTTAGTGAATATTGGAGGGTGAATAGAGAGTGCCATCTTCGTTCAATAGAAAAGAGGCCAATTGCATGCAATATAGCTTCTTGGCAAAGTTGTTAAAATCGGGATCCCATGTTGGATTGTTGGAAGGAACTAGTGGATCGGATCGTAGAATCAGATCGAGGATTGTAAGATTCTACTTTCAATGTACAATAAAATGAAAAATTATCAATAATGATAATATATGTTATGTAATTTTAAAAATATTAAAGAAAAATGATGCATTTAATATAATGCATCTTTTATGTTAACATCAATTAGAAGAGACATTTGAAAAAAATGTTTATAGTCAAATTTTTTAGGGGTACTTATGTGTAGGTCCTAATAAGTAAATTTATTGTCTAATAGGTTCTATGGGAAAAATTTGTCATAAAAAAGTCACTAATTGAAAGTTTTAGTGACAATTTATAAAAATCATGACAAAAAAAGTCACTAATTGTCAATTTTTAGCGACGTATGTAAAAAATTATCACAAAAAATTATTTTTAGCAACAATTTTACCAAGACTTATTTTCAATAGGACTTAATGGGAATTAAGTCCAATTATTAGGACCTATTGGTAGTTTACCCAATTTTTTTATATAAATATACACATATATCTATGAGATTCTAGTCAATTTATAGATACACACATATTTACACATTTATAGTCAATTTTTTGTATACATATACATACATATATATAAGAAATAAATAACAACAAAAAAAATTGTTAGGATTGGGATCGTTGTAAAATCAGGATCGTGTGCGATTCTACACGATTTTATAAATAGAATTGTAGTAACTTTAAGATCCTACTAAATTTAAGATCTAGTGTGATTCGGATCATTTGGCACAACTGACATCGTAGGATTACGATCCGGATCGGAATTCTGATAACTATGCTTCTTGGGTACATGTCAAATGGCTCACACCTGGAAAGGCTAATATGAGGGGCCAATATATATCATGATAACCTTCTCGCTTTTGTGTTGTGTTTTGTAACATCTTGCGAATTCATCCTATAATACACACTTATAATATGATCATACAATCCCCAAAAGGTCATCTTTCCATTGAACTAAAAGTTGAGTGTTTACACTTCATACAGAATATTTCCAAGAAGTTCAAAGTCTTCCCTCAGTTCGGTGAGCTAGATATCTTAACAAAACATAAGCCCTTGGGCGTATAACATTACAATTACAAAAGATAGTTTTGTTACATAAATCCCAAAATAAGTGTAAAACAACTAAAAGCCCAAGACTTCAATTAGCTTCCCAAAAGAAAATAGGGTTGGTGCTTACGCCAATCCTTCAATGAGGTCGACCCTCTTCGACTCCTGAAAAACAAATTAGGGTTGAGCTATATGCCCAGTAGGAATACATTTATCTAGGTATCTAATCAACTGAATAAGATTATGGCATTCATGTGAAATGACAACACTATAAAAGTTGTTTAGCAAATACATATATATTTTATATCTCACAAGAACCTTTACAATCTAATTTAGATAAACACAAATTACATTATTGAGTTAAATAGTTAAGCCTTCATAACCAAGGAGTCAATTCACACACATTCCGTCACATGAACCCAACCAACAACACCATTTCTTTTTAAAGACAGCCCCTACATTTGCCGGCAACTACACGGCGGGAGTGGGCACCCTAAGAAAATCATTCGTTTTTTCACTTTCATCGCTACTATACGGCGGGATTATGTGGACACCCAAAAACGTTTTTCCTATATTCGTCCAGTGATAAGCCTAGATAGGGCAATTGGGCACCTTTTTAGAAACTCCCCGTGTCGGTACAACACAAACCCCACCTTAACATTACCAACTCACACATGGAGTCATGCATGCTTAATAATTAAATCACATTTCAATTCCACATTCAACATCATTATCAATCATCATCACATATAAAGACACAAAATCTCAAACCTAAATGCATTCAAAATAATCTTGGGAAAGTGGGTTTTATTCAACAAAACATCAATTAGGTTCTCAATCACACATAATACCATGAAATTTCTTCAAGAAAGAAGAGATACAAGAATAAAAATATCCCTACCTCAAATGACAAGCCAAAACCCAAGCTCCTTTACGATTCTATCGCAAACCCACGATCTAATCGGTAAGAAGCGATGATCCTTAAATGTATTTCGCATCTAGCAAGAGACTTCAGGTGGATTTCTATACTAGTAGAGGTGTTGGATGATAGGAACTTAGGGTTTTCAAGAGAGGGGAAGAGGAGATCAAGAATAGAAAAAGGGGGGGTGTGAGAATGATCTAGAATTGCTGTGTTTAAAAAGCTATCTTCGCGATCCCCGCTTGAGCGTGACTTCCTACGCTCGAGCGTCCAAACACAATCAAAAAGGCCCCACTCGAGCGACAACTTCCACGCTCGAGCATAGAAGGAAAAGTCTCAGAAGTTTTACAATGCTACAGTGTAATTACTGGATGCCAACATTTCACACTCGAGCGTGACATCCCACGCTCAAGCGGACATGCCTGAAATGCAACAAAGTGCTGGGAACAACAAATCCGAGCTCGAGCGACGGATTCCCCGTTCGAGCGGACCCAGAAACAAAATGTCACAATCTCTCCCCCTTAGGGAATTTCGCCCCCGAAATTGTTTTCTTCCTCCCACCTGCTATAACTGATGGCAACATCAACAGAACAGAAATAAACATACGTCTTCTAGTTTTCTATCATTTTCATTGCACCACTCATCAGTCTTTACGCATTCCACCAACAATCAATTATGCATATACATATCCATAAACATTTCCACTTGGACACATAACTAATAGTAGGGATATAACCACAAGAAATTTGTCTACTCTCAATACATCCACAAGTCAAAGTCAAACATCCACCACAACATCCAATTTAAACATCCCATTGAAACATAATACTACTTCAAAGTCAAAGTCAAAATATAGGAATATTAAGAGTTTGTGGCTCAAGATTAACCCCATTAGTTACTTAAGAAATGCAAGAAATTTAATACATTACGAATTTGAGAATAGCTCGGGGTATTTCTCGTGGACTTCGGTTTCTCGTTCCCATGTCACTTCCTCCATGCCATGATGATACCACAATATCTTCACTAGTGGAATTGTCTTACCTCTCAAGACTTGTCCTCGTGTATCAAGAATTTGGATTGGCTTTTCTTCATAAGATATATCATCGTTTACTTCAATTTTCGCCCAATCTAACACGTGAGAGGGGTCGGGTTCATACTTACGGAGCATAGACACATGAAAGACATCATGAACTCCTAAGAGTTGTGGAGGTAATGCAAGACGGTACGCCACTTCCCCAACTCGTTCGATGATATCAAAGGGGCCAATAAAACCTTGGCGATAACTTCCCACTTCGACCAAATCTCATCAAACCCTTCTTAGGGGAAATCTTCAGAAACACATGGTCGCCTACCTCAAAGAATAAGGGTTGCCTTCTCCTGTCTGTATAACTCTTCTGTCGGCTTTGCGCGGTGGCTAACCTTCTACGAATAAGGGCTATTTTCTCCGTGGTTTCACGGACTAGATCTGGGCCTAACAAAGGTGAATCTCCCACTTCAGTCCAGCACACCGGTGATCTACATGGACGTCCGTACAATGCTTCGAAGGGTGCCATTCCAATACTTGCTTAGAAGCTGTTATTATATGCAAATTCAACCAGGGGTAAATTCTTCTCCCATGACCCTTTAAAATCTAATGCGCAAGCCCTCAACATATCTTCTAAGATTTGAATGACACGTTCGGATTGTCTGCCGATTTGGGGGTGATATGCAGTACTAAAGTTCAGTTGAGTTCCCAAGGCACTTTGAAGACTCTGCCACAACCTGGCTGTAAAACGAGGGTCTCTATCAGATATTATACTAACTGGTATTCCATGGAGACGGACAGTCTCACGAACATAGAGTTCAGCTAAGAATTCTACGAGATCCCCTATGCTCATGGCGAGGAAATGAGCCAACTTAGTAAGTCTATCAACAATCACCCACACTACATCATTACTTCTCTGAGTCCTAGGGAGACCAGAAACAAAATCTATGTTGACGTATTCCCACTTCCATTCGGCAACTGGAAGGAGTTGCAATAATCCAACCGGTTTTTGGTGTTCCGCCTTAACTTGTTGACATGTCAAACACTTAGACACAAAAGAGGCTACGTCCTTCTTCATACCCCTCCACCAGAATTGGCGGCTTAGATCATGATACATTTTAGTGCCCCCCGGGTGCACAGCGAGATGGGAATGATGAAAGTCTTTCAAAACTTCGTTTCTCATGGATTCAGGCACGAACAATCGATCAAAGTAACGAACACTAAAGTTTGTATGAACATTTAGTCCCCTCTCTTCCTTTCCGAGTTGGATTCTCTCTTTAATGGTTTCCACTTTTGGATCATCCAGTTGAGCTTCAATTACTCTTACAACAAGGGTCGGTTGTGCAATGATAGTAAAGAGGGTTGCTTGTTCTGTAGATTCACCGAGTTGCAGGGAATACTCATTAACATTTCCCATCATCATCCATTTATCCACTACTAAGTTGGTTATTACATTTACCGATTTCCTACTCAAAGCATCCGCTACTACATTAGCTTTACCAGGGTGATAGTGTATCTCAAAATCATAGTCTTCCAAGAACTCCATCCACCTCCGCTGCCGTAAGTTCAAGTCCTTTTGGGAAAATAGGTACTTGAGGCTTTTGTGGTCTGAAAAGACTTCAAATTTCTCACCGTAGAGGTAGTGTCTCCATAACTTCAAAGCAAAAACAACAGCAGCGAGTTCTAGATCATGAGTTGGGTAGTTTCCTTCATGGGTCTTTAGTTGGCGCGAGCCATATGCTACCACCCTTCCTTCTTGCATTAAAACACATCCAAATCCCTCTCTAGAAGCATCACAATACACCGTATATCCTAACCCTCATTCTGGAATAATAAGAATTGGGGCGGTGGTCAGTCTAAACTTTAATTCTTGGAAGGAATTCTCGCATGCTTCATTCCAAACAAACTTCATTCCCTTACAGGTCAATCTTGTTAAAGGCGAAGCTAAAGAAGAAAAATTCTTCACAAATCGACGGTAGTATCCTGCCAAACCCAAAAAGCTACGAATCTCTGAGGCGTTCTTAGGCTGCTCCCCGTAGACGTGCCCGAACGTCCCGGCTCCGCGCGCGAATGGCGCGAAAATCCGTTTTGTTCATTAGCATACTATAGTTCGGACTCAAATGTCACGGTTCTGAATCTAATCCCGCAAAGTGCAATGCGAGACCGATAAATCACCAAAGAGTCCAAATCCGGCAAATCGTTTTGGAAAACTGATTTTTGTAAAGAAGTGCCAAACATAGACTGCTTTGCTAGATACAGAGTTGCCACCTAAATATTTTATTTTGGAGAAATTTAGGAAACCCTGACTCGTGCCTAAGGCCACGTATCCGTCATCACCAAAGTTGCCTCGGCTCGGGAACTTGGATACGAGAGGGGAAGGTCATGCAATGAGCACCCTCACTCGCCCGATCAAAGATCGGCCTTTACTAACATGATATTTTGTTTTTGAAAACACATGTGTTCTTATTCCGATTATTAACCTAGAATTACTATGTGATGCGCACAACATACAAGTATAGACTAGATCGCCTAAGTTGGAACAAAACATCTCGTGTTTGTTTGAAAATGGTTTGAAGGTGCTACTCACAAGTAAGCTAAGACGTGGATTTGCCACCCTCAAGTGGGCTTAGAAAACATGATTTTGCCACCCTCAAGTGGGCTTAAAACTCGTATTTCAATGAATTGTTCCAATTCAAGCAATCCAACCTTCACCCACAGGCATTCAGGCAGTTATATCACTTAAGCATATAGCCTCATGGCAAGCATGCTATCATGGCAACACTCACACTCATGCAAGATGCTAAAGCATAAAAGCTTACCTAGTACTCCGAGCCAAAATTACAACTAGTTAGAAATCAATGCATGATCCTAGCGATGTCAAGAATGCCTAATGCAACACATGCAAAAATGCAACTAAGATAGGCTCGGCTATTCTAAGATGTCATGTGAAATGCAACTCTTGATAATCATGTATTCAAATAAGAATTGAAATACAATGCAGTTAGTATGATGCGCCGAGCCCGGTGCATGCAATACGAATGAATGGATGCAAACATGCAAGCATAAGGATGCTAATTGAAATATGACCTAGAACTAACCATCGTAAGCGGTTAAGTAAAAGGGAGAAAGACGTGGGGTTGGAAGACATTCACACACTCACGCACACTTATTACAAAGTTCGCCCTATCGACGGAGGGTCCGAATAAATAATACAAATCAACTAATTAATCAACTATCCTAGCTAATTAATTATTACAAAACTCTTAACTAATTAAGCAAATTAATTAAGTTGCAAAACATGTTAAAGCGGCCTCGAGAAGAGGGACAAATGCATGCTCAGTCGGCTTCGCTCGGAAATTCGTTGCCATGCCCCATGTTGCCTCTGTTTGTACTGTTCTGCACCTCTGAAAACTGCACAAATCTCCAACTCACTTATGATTCACCCTATGGGCATGCTGAAAGGTCATCGACCAAGAGATATGGCCATCGACCAATTTTTATTCTATCGACCAAAAATTGTTAGCTGATCGGCACTCCAGATAGCCGATCGGCCATCTCTTCCTACAAATTGCTCCTTTTGCTGCAGCAGAGGACAAACAAGGGCATGACAATACATTTGCAAGAAAATGTTGTGCACCTACACCCCTTATCATGTTTGGAACTCAAAGGAGTGTAGTGCTCGACTCTCGAGCCATCAATCACGCATTTCGATGCATGATGGCCAAAGGGGCCGAATTGCACAAATCAATATGGAATGAATGCACAAAAACACATGAATGCCTCACACTCTATCATGTTGGATCAAGAGTGTCGGCGACCGAGGATTGAGGCACGTTTTGTCACTTCAAGTACGAAACGTCCCTCGGTCCTCGTGTTTGGTTTGACACCCTAAACCAAACACAATGCAATACATGCAATATGGAAAAGCTATGCAATGCAACATAAGCATGCCAAATGCAATATGACTCAAACATGCACACAAGGCTAAAGTAACAAGCATGCCGAATGCAATGCAACCTAAACAAGTATGTGACAAAATGCAAACTAGCAAGCATGCAAAATGCAACATGTCAAGCATGCAACAACATGCAAAGATGGACAAGCATGCAAATGTCATGCAACTCAAGCATGCAAACATGATGTAAAGTAGCAACTTTGAACAACATGGTAAATGGACTTATACTAAAGATGGAAAAACCTCAGTCATGCCCAAAATCAGTGGCCAAATGCTAAGAAAATGATGGAATGAAATGCAAAACAAGCATGCACGCCAATTGGCCTATCACTTAGGCATAAGGACACAATTCTCAAACATGAGCAAGGAGTGACAAACATGATAATGTGGGAATGCAATAAGCTCTGAAATCATGTGAGGAATGATGCCAAATCATGCACACAAGTCAAGCATAGCATGCAAGAAAGCTTAAGGCTTAAGGCTAGCCGAGGAGCTTGTACCAAGGCTATACAAAGCAAGCCCCAAGGGGCCAAGGGCAATCAAAATAGTCCTAAGGCAGGTCAAGATGAGGCCAGAAACAAGCTTGAACTTAGCCCACACAAGCTAGAACAAGGGTCCAAAAGCATGAAGCATGCAAGGCTAACAAAGAGGTGTTACACTACACCTATTACAACCAAACATGGCATGTCTTAACCAATAAAAAATAGAGTTGTGGCATGTCAAAATAAGCCCAAAAAACCACTTAGATGGCATCCCAAATGCCTAAGCATGGTGGCATACACAATGATGCGCTCTTGAGGCATAAAACACCAAACCTTCAAAGCATGGAAAAGGTGACAAATGCAAGTATATGGCTACACCACATGGACTGAAATCACATATGAAATGATGCCAAATCATGAAAATGGTCTAAGCAATGCATGTTAATGACTTGGACACTCAAAGCTAACAAGCTAGATTGAACCATGGCTATACAAAAAAGTGCAAGCATGACCAAGACAACACAAATTAGAGCTTAATCATGGTAAAACAAGACTAAAAGCTTCATGGAGTTGAGCCAAGACATGCAAGAATGATAGTCTAAATGCATGATGCATGTTAAGGCAAATGGGAGGATTACACTACAAGTGCATGATGCATGTAAGAGGCTATCAAACCAACTTTGGACAGAGGTAAAGCACGGCAAAATAACATCAAATACTTGCTGAAATGGAGCCAAAACATGCTAAGCAAACATGCTACTATTGTGAGCCATTAACACTAGCAAACAAGACACAAGGACCCTCTCTCCTATTCAAGACTCCAAAACCACTTCTCCACCACTGAAAATCCTCTGGATTTCAGTGGTGAGAAGGTCAAAACAAGATGGTTCCAAAGCTTAAAAGGGAAGGCACAAAACAAGGCCAAACAAGGCCAAAGAGGGGGTAGACTACCCCCAACCAAAAAATGACCTTAAACAAACTTCACAAGCATGAAAAATCAAAACTTTTTTTAGTTTAGAGTTAAGCTTAAAACAATATGCAAATAGGTCTAAAAGCTTAAGCAAGAATGGGGGATTAAAAGGTAGTTTACTCACCCTTGAAGAACACCTTCAAGAACACCCCTCCAACAACTTTTCTGAGTTCAAACCAACCCAAGAACACCAAAACCAACTCCCTAGTACCTGTAACAAGCCCGCGAGGGACCTCGCTACAGTTCGGACTCGATTTTGTTGCGGTTCTAAATCTCGAACCAAAGAGTCCAAATCCGGCAAATCGTTTTGAGAAAAACTGATTTTTTGAAAGAAGTGCCAAACATGGACTGCTTTGCCAGATAACAGAGTCGCCACCTAAATATTTTTTAAATGGGAAATTTAGGAAACCCTAACTCAGTGCCAAAGGCCACGTGTCCGTCATCACCAAAGTTGGCTCGGGAACTCGGGTACGATTGGGGAAGGTCACATCGTGAGCACCCCCGCTCGCCCGGTCAAAGACCGGCCTCTACTAACCATGATATCTGTTTTTGAAAACTTTGTGAGTTCTTATTCCGATTATTAGCCTAGGATTACTATGTGATGCTCGCAGCAAACAAGTATAGACTGGGCCGTCTGAATTGGAACAAAACATTTCATGTTTGTTTGTTTGAAAATTGTGTGATGGTGCTACCCGCAGGTAGGCTAAAATGCGGATTTGCCACCCTCAGGTGGGCTTAGAAAACATGATTGATGAATTGTCCCAATTCAGATAACTCAACCTCCACCCACAGGCATTCAAGGCAGTTATATCACATAAGCACATAGCCTCATGGTAAGCATGCTATCATGGCAACACTCACACGCATGCAAGGATGCTAAAGCATAAAACTTACCGAGTACTCCGAGCCAAAACAGAAGCTACATTAGAAATCATGCATTGATCCTAAGTATACAGAATGCCTAATGCAACACATGCAAAATGCAACTATAGCAGGCTCGGCTATTCTAAACATGGCATATGAAATGCTACAACTATCATGTATTCAATTTGGAATTGAAATACGAATGCAGTTTGTATGATGCGCCGAGCCCGGTGCGTGCAAAACAGATGAATGATGCAAACATGCTGTCATACTGTTATGCTAATTGAAATATGCCCTATATCTAACCATCGTAAGCAGGTAAATAAAAGGGAGAAAGAAATGGGGGTTGGAAGACATACATCACACTCACACACCCTTATTACAATTATGCCCTCGCGCAGAGGGTCCGAATAAATAATAATACAGTCCGAATAAAAGAATAATACAGTCCGAAATAAACAGTCCGAATAAATGTACAATTTCTATTTAATTGACAAATTAAATGAGAAAAACTGGCATGCAAGCCAGGGACCGCCTTGCTTCTGATGAATGATGTATGCCGGGCTGCTCTGGCGCGGAAATCCACTGGGATGCCCCAATTAGCCTCTGTTTGCGCTTTTCTCGAAATGCGTGCCAGACTCCGAAAATCTGCTGATCCTTAATTTTGCTGCAACAGAGAGCAGGAAAAGGGCATAGCAATGTATTTCACAAATATATGCATGCCTCGATTCTCGTGCCACCAATCACGCATACCGATGCATGATGGCCGAGGAATCGGATTGCACAACTCACTGTAGAATGAATGCATGAATGCTACAATGAAAACCTAACTCCATCATGGGTTATCCGGAGCGTCGGTGACTGGGGAATTGAGACCCGTTCCGTCACTCGGAGTACGAAACGTGCCTCGTTTCCCGTGTCCGGGCTAACTCCTATCCCGAACATGATGCAATATGCATGATATGTATGAAATGCAACTAATATACAGTTCTAACATGCACAATGCTATGAGAATGAGATGCCTCGAAATGCGTGCCCACTGGCACGCGAACCGAGGTGATGACGTAAAGGCACGAAATGCAATGATGGGCTTACACCAACATGAGGAGGCCTCAGCCACACTCATACGGGATGCCGGAATGATAAAAAAGAGGTGCCTCGAAGTGCGCGCTCACGGGCACGCAAACTGAGACGATGATGAAATGCAAATCGGATAAAACAGAGGGCCTCGAAATACGTGCCCACAGGCACGCAAACCGAGACAGAGACATACGCAATGCCAAGCGGATAAAACAGAGTGCCTCGAAATGCGTGCACACGGGCGCGCAAACCGAGGCAGCGATGGAATGAGGAAATCGGATAAAACCGAAGTGCCTCGAAATGTGTGCCCACACACGAGGCGATGACAAAATGAGAAAATCGGATAAAACCGAAGTGCCTCGAAATGTGTGCCCACAGGCACGCACACCGAGGCGATGACAAACAGGCATGAAAAATGTAGATTGGGCTTACACTAACATGAGAGGGCCTCAGCCACACTCACATCAGATGCCGGTGACGAAAACGGAGCGCCTCGAAGTGCGCGCCCACGGGCGCGCAAACCGAGGCAAGGCGGAATGACATGGGAAATGATATGCAAGCATGGCAATGGAATTTCAGCACTCACAAATGATGTAAAACAGCCCCGAAATGATACGGAATAACAACCGAAGCATGCAATCATCCCGAAAATGTGAAATTAAGCCCCGAAATGGCCTACGGCCATGCTAAACATGCAAAATATGATCATGGAAGCAATAACAGTAGCAAGGCAGTCCCAAATATGGCATTTTTTCAGTAATAAACATGGCCAAAATGCAAGCATAGATATGGCAATAATAGCTCGCAAGATTAATGGCCAAAAGAGCATTATAAAGGGGGATGGTATATAGAAAATGAAAATGGACAAACTTTCTTCTACAACATTAAAGAGGACCTAAAAATAAGCATATATGCAGAAGATGGAAGCCTCTAAATCATAAGACAAACATGCCAGAAATGGAAGGCAAAATGGAGCCGCAAAAGGGTATAACACAAGACATGCAATCTATACATCAAATGACCAAACCTTCTTCATGAAACATGTAAAGGGGGTCAAAATAAGACCAAAACCAGTAGGGGTCGAAGTCCCAAAAACAAACACAAATAGGTCAAAAATTGGATACAAAATATGGCATACTTGATGAAATTGAAGGAACTAGTATATACAATGGCCAAATGAAGTTGAGCTCCTCTACAATGTTGTAGAGGGGCTCAAAATAAGCAAGAAAGCAGTAGGGGTCGGAGCCCCAAAAACCAACACAAATAGGTTAATTTTAGCATGCAAAAATGTGACAATCTTGATGGATATTGAAGGAACTAGTATATACAAATACCAAATGAAGTTGAGCCCTTCTACAATGTTGTAGAGGGGCTCAAAATGAGCACAAAAGCAGTAGGGGTCGGAGCCCCAATTCTCAACCAATTAGAGTATAAAAAAAGATCAAGAAAAAGCCCCAAAAGTTGGTTTTGAATACTTACCCTTGAAGACTTGTCTTTCTTTGCTTCTTGGCTTGGATTTGTGGCTTCTCAACCTCTGAAATTCACTTCCTAGCTGCTGGAATCAAAGTTGGAATGGTGAGGCTAGGTGTTGGTGAAGAAATCAAGCAAGACTTGAAGCTTTTTTGAAGGTTTTGGCTATGGAGATTAGGGTTTTTGCTTAAGTGTTCTTGAAGGCAAATGTTCTAACCTAGGCAAAGGAGCCCTTGGTTCCTTTAAATAGGCAAAACAAGGTGTAAAAGGGGAGGGCAAAGCATCCAAGCTTTCCCTCCCAAAATATCCCCCGGATGGGGGAGATATTTGGCAAAAATATCCGGACAGCTGTGCTGAGCTGGAAAGCAAGAATCCGGCCGGCCAGGTAGATTTCTGGGAGGTGGCCGGCCGGCCACCCCACCTGGTCGGCCAGCCACTCAGCCTAGCCGACCGGCCACCCCAAGAAAATGAACAGAAGATTTTCTGGCCGACCAGTATGCCAAAGTGTCCTCCCAAGTGTGTAGATCAATGCCCCAAGGTCGGAATCTGGCAACTCTGAAGCAGAAGTCACAACATAGAGCTTGAAGAAGAGGCTCAAAAATGAACTGTATAATTTCTGGCCGACCACCTTCTTTTTGTGTCCTCCAAGATGTGTAGAACAAGGATCCAAGGTTGAAATTCGGCAACACTGAAGCAGGAGCCACAACATAGAGCTTGAAGGAGAGGCCCAAAAATGAAACCCACAGTTTCTGGCTGACCAGTAGTTTTTAGGGTCCTCCCATGTCCCCTGATCACAGATATGTAGCTTTGGTCGGAAGAAAATGGGCCTAGGGTGTTCAACATTGGCCCGGAAGTGAGCAAAACGGGCGCCGGAGGAGCGAAACTGGTTATCTGGGATAATTGCTGGCCTCCTACCCTCCAGTGATCTTCCCAATGTTGAAACAGAGGTACCTGCCAAATTTGAACAAAAACTAATGAGAAATGAACGCTCGGGGCCAAAACCGAGCCATTCGGGATCCCGAAAATGGGCTGCGGGTGCCGGAAGTGGTGTTCGGCAGCGAAGTGGGTATCTGCAACTCCAGTGTCCCTCGGAATGACAAAACAGAGGTTCCTGCCAAAAATCAGAGAAAACCGATACAAAATGAATGCTCGGGGCCCAAACCGCGCAATTCGGGGCCCGAAAACCGGCTATAAGCACCGAAAGTGGCATACGGCCACGAAGTGGGCATCGGGGGCCCCAGTGTTCCTCAAAATGATAAAACAGAGATACTAGCCAAGAACCGGAGAAACCTGATGCGAAATGAAAGCTCGGGGCCCAAATCACGCAGTTCGGGGTCCCGAAAACCGGCTGTAGGCACCGGAAGTGGCATACGGCCACGAAGTGGGCATCGGGGGCCCCAGTGTTCCTCAAAATGATAAAACAGAGATACTAGCCAAGAACCGGAGAAATCGGAGATGGTTGGGCGGTCCCGAGCCGAGGCACACGGCCTGACGGC
Source organism: Camellia japonica (assembly GCA_030407325.1). Taxonomy (NCBI): domain Eukaryota; kingdom Viridiplantae; phylum Streptophyta; class Magnoliopsida; order Ericales; family Theaceae; genus Camellia; species Camellia japonica. The sequence continues at coordinate 8,705,482 of JAPPVO010000032.1, read as the reverse complement.
CCCGAAAACCGGGAACCGGGCTCCGAAATGGGAAAAATGGCCTACGGCCACGAAAAGTAGCGCACGGCCACCGAGAGATGGTCTACAGGACCACTCCCTTCCCTCAGGAAAGAAAACAGAGAAAACCGAGTCTGGTTCGCAAACCGAGACAAGGCACAGAAGAGGATTCGGAAGTTCGGAGGCGGGGCGCACGGCCGCGACTCTGAGACTTCTGAATGAGCACAGTATGCAACATCACCGAGCGCTCAATCGGTGACGTCTGAGCCTTAAGGTCGGTCAAAAATGGGGTGTCTACAGTTGCCCCTCTTTGACAGAACTCGGAAGTCACAAGTGACGGGAGTGAATGTCAAAGCCCAGAGACGACCCATTTTTGACAAGGCCGAAGACTTAGACAAACAAACAGGATAAACAGAGATATGTGTGCCCGCAGGCAGGGGGCAAAATGCAAATGATATGCACAGAGCCAGATGATCATGCAAATGCAGCAAGCTGTAATGAAGCAAGTATTGACAAATAGATGCAACAGTTTTAAGCAAGAATGCAAAGCAACAACTACATTTCATGCAGTTAGGAATGCGGAGAATCATTCAATTCTCGTCGCGTCTCACACGGAGAAGATACGATACCTGCGCGATTCGTCTGGTCGCACCAGCCTCGAATGAACCGTACATACAATATCGTGCCTGCAAAAGAGAGAAATTCAACAAGAACAATATGCTAACAACATATATTCAATGTGATTCCTGTGATTCCAAAAGTCCGACACACGCAGTGCCGGCGGGTAAACACATCGCAATGCGAGAAAAGATAATGCGTGACAACGCATACTCAAGCATAGAGGTATGGTAAACATGCATGACAATGCAAAATATTCATGAGAATGCAAATTACGAGCCAAATAACGCGAAACGAGCGCAAATCAGAGTGCCCGTTTGTTGCGAAATAATAAACAAGAAAGCGCGCATTTCGGCGACGACAACTCGATCGCGGCCCCTGTTTCACCTCCCGGAGAGGTTATAACATGTTCAAAAAGGATACACCTTGATTTTGATGAATAATGGTGAGACACATGTCAGAAATTGCAGCTAAAGTTCCAACGGAGCAATTTCGCGCCAGAAAGTGCACTTTTCTCGAACTTTTTCAGGTCCCGGGAACTCCAAAATTCCTCAAAATTTGCAGAGAGGTAGGGGAGGGGGTGGAGGACATGGTCGGCCAGGCCTTGGCCCTAGGAGAGGCTGTCGGCCAGGTGGGGAAAAGTGAATGGCCGGCCAGCCAGGTTAGGTGGCCGGCCGGCCATCTGCCCAAAGTAGGGGCATTTTGGTCATTTTTGCACTTTCTATATATACACACCTCCATTGCCTCCGAAATTGCACCCCCAAGTGTGGAATTCTCTCCTCTTGCTCTCTAAGCCACTCTCTTGCTCAGATCTCGCATCTTGCTCTATAAGCCACTTTCTTGCTCAGATCTGCATTTTATACGCGTCCCTCGGCCTCCCACGCAAGTTGTTTCTGCGAAATCCTTCAGTTTTAAGCACTTTGAGCCTACTAAAATTTGATTTCGGAGCTTCTCATCTCATTTTCACCACCTGAGGTAAGTTTATTTTAATATTTGGAATATTTTCCCGGGGTTGACTTTTGTTGACTTTTTATTTCCCGAGAGTTGACTTTTGTTGACTTTTTCCAATTTTGGCTCATTCTGCTCATTTTTGCTCCTTTTTGCAGATTTTTCGAAATGGCCAGCAATTTCCCCCACGGCGGAGGTTTCCCTGGTGCCGGAGACGACTTTGACTTTATGACTCTACCCCCGAGGGTCCGGCCTTTCTTCCCCGATCGATACGCTCCAGCGGTACATAGGCTTCCGCGAGCCGTTTTCCGTCATTTTACCGATTTCAACGATCGGGTTCCCGGGGATCTGCTTCTACGAGAGCCGGAGCAGCACCTCTCTCATGATGCGCGAGAGGTATTCCACTTTACTTTTCACTTTCTTGTGCATTTTGTAGCTTTGCCATGCTTAAACACATAGTTGTAGCTTACGACATAGTACTTTGTTTGCACTTTGAACACGTAGTTAAAACACTTGAATTGTTGAACACACGGCTCGAATCTGAAGGTGAACACACAGCACACACTGACCACGAGTAGAACACACAGTCCCAAATTCTGATTTTCTGAACACACAGTCCAAGTTGATGATGAACACGCAGCCCACACTGATTAGGATTGAACACACGGCCCAAAACATAGATTTCTGAACTGAACACGCAGCCCAGATTTGAAGTGAACACGCAGCCCACTGATTAAGAGTAGAACACACAGTCCCAAATTCTGCTTTACTGAACACACAGTCCAAGTTGATGATGAACACGCAGCCCACTGATTAAGAGTAGAACACACAGTCCCAAATTCTGCTTTACTGAACACACAGTCCAAGTTGATGATGAACACGCAGCCCACTGATTAAGAGTAGAACACACAGTCCCAAACCCTGCTTTACTGAACACACAGTCCAAGTTTGACGTGAACACACAGCCCACTGATTAAGAGTAGAACACACAGTCCCAAACCCTGCTTTACTGAACACACAGCCCAGATTTGATGTGAACACACAGCCCACTGATTAAGAGTAGAACACACAGTCCCAAACCCTGCTTTACTGAACACACAGTCCCAGATTTGACGTGAACACACAGCCCACTGATTAAGAGTAGAACACACAGTCCCAAATTCTGATTTACTGAACACACAGCCCAAATTTGACGTGAACACACAGCCCACTGATTAAGAGTAGAACACACAGTCCCAAATTCTGATTTACTGAACACACAGCCCAAATACCAAATCCACTTCATTTGCACACAGCTCATTCACTTCATTTGCACACAGCTCATTCACTTCATTTGCACACAGCTCATTCACTTCATTTGCACACAGCTCATTCACTTCATTTGCTGATATATGCATTCATTCTAAATGCAGGTTGGCTCCCGCACTGTGCGAGGATACGGCTCCACTGCCGCGAGGGAGTGGTATGCTGAGCTTCCGGAAGCTGTCCGGGACTTAGTTGACCTTGCAGGATTCGGACCATTCTGCAGAGGGTTATCTCATTGTCTTATCAGCAGGACATTGTTTGCCGCTCTGGCGGAGAGATGGTGGGACACCACCAATTCATTCCATTTTTCTGCTACTGGGGATATGACCATGACCCCATTGGACTTCGCTGTACTCACCGGCCTAGACGTAGGCGGTGGACCCATTCCCTACGACGAGGATATGGGTGAGTGGGAGGCTGCTTGGATTTATCTGTTGGGGACTCGCCCACCCGTAGACAGAGGTACTGGGAGAGTCCGGTATACTTGGTTCTCTTCCCATTTCCGGCGGCCACAGATGGAGCCTGAGTCTCCCGTGGAGGTCGAGCAGTATGCCCGTGGTTTCCTCATGTTCCTCTTTGGCACCACTCTGTTTGCCGACAGAGGGAACATGGTCGGATTGTATCTACTGAGTGCTCTGGTAGACCTATCACAGGTCCTTCAGTATGATTGGGGCGGCGCTGCCTTGGCTACCCTTTATTGTTACATGAGCGCAGTCTCTCGTGGGCGGGGGGACTTACTCGGCGGCTACTGGAGAGCCTGGGAGGTACATTCTGTCCTCTTGATTTACATTTTGCTCCTCATTACTTGTTCATTGCACACACGGCGCACTTCGCATTCTGTATTCTACCTTCAGCACTTTGTATTCACATTCCGCACTGCTTTTCTCAGCTATGGGTATATGCATATTTCCCCACATTAGCCCCGGAGATGGAGGTGACAGGACCTCCCATGACCCCGTTTTCTTTGATGTTTGAGGGCGAACACCTGTCGAGGCCTCGAGAGACTCTCTTCTCTCTGCGACAGTACTTCGACACTGTGAGGGCGACAGAGGTATTTCAGAACTCTCAGTCCTTTTTATTTTCATCTTTGATCTGCTTTGCATATTCCTGATTTCTGATCGATTTGTATCCTGGTTATCCGCAGATTACCTGGCAGCCCTGGGCAGTCTTTGATGATGTGCAAAATCTGTACCCCGGAGGGTCGAGTGGTTCCCAGTATAGGTTCCTGCTCGAGGGACCAGTCGGTAGGGCCTGGTTTCTGGGGGAGCGCTTTCAGCGTCAGGTGTGGGGGTATAATTCTCAGGACCCTCCTGCTGTGCCTCCACCCACTATGCGGACTGCCGACAGGCTATCCGCCGAGGAGGTCATTAGGGATATGCAGGGCACTGATGCTTTGTTATATTTCGTTGAGGGGGACTACGCCACCTACCGCCGCATATATCTGATGTCCCCTTTGACGGGAGTGCGGGCTCCGCCACTGAGGTCCACTGGCGCAGCATCTTCGAGTCGCGCCCGTGCTGCAGACATCCCTTCTTCCAGTAGGGCTGGTGCTTCTAGGGGGAGAGGCAGTTCTATTCCTCCGATCCCTCCGTCTCTTCATCCTCATGCTGGGTGGCCAGACATGCCGACCGAGCTGACGAGTTGGCGGTTCGGGACTCCTTACCAGGTCCCGCTAGAGCCTCCTCTTCCTGACCACAGATATGTCAGAGACCCTGACTCACCCCCGGTATGTTTTTTCAGCTTTGATTCATTAGTCAGATATTTGGACGTTCATGCCTTTACTGATAGTTTTGCATTTGCATTTGCAGCCTCCAGTTGAGTACACGGATGAGCTGCTCGGGATGCTAGCCACATTCGAGGGCATGATCCTACGGAGGGAGGGACATCTAGCCCTCATGGGCGTGCAGGTACTGTCTATCTTTCCCGTTTTTAGCATAGTTCTGATAACATACTGTTTTTGAACATTCTGCTGCACTGATAGACTGTGTAGAACACATCTGGCACACACCCTACTCACATACTGTACTTGCACCTGCTTTTCATTTTTGAACTGATGTATTGCACTTTTCATTTTCAGATGCCTCCCGTATGTGCACAACCACGGGGCGGGCCATCAGGGCAATCTCAGAGGGGTCGAGGTACTAGACCTGCCCGAGGTGCAGGGACTCGAGGAGCTGGGCCATCCAGGCCTTACCGAGGAGCTCGAGGAGCAGGGTCGTCTCGCAGACGCCGGGCACCCATTGTCGAGGATGAGGCAGAGGAGGTTGCAGACCGAGTGTCAGAGACATCTCCTGGGGAGGGAGGCTCCGGTCTTGGTTCTGGGAGTGGAGGCGAGGCCGAGGGGGATCCGGAGGACGACAGCTCTCTGATTCGGATGGCGATGATGGTGCAGAGGTCATCCCACAGAAGAGGATGAGAGGGCCTCCTCCTTCCCGTTCCCGAGGATACTGATGCCATTTCCTGCTTTATTTTACTTTTTAGCTAGTAGTTTTGTAGTACTTTGCACATTATTAGGCAGTTTTATATCCTGTAAAACTTGCACCTTTTGTTGTAAAACATGATGGAATGAAACAGCTTTTGAAAAGATGTTTGTATCTGAAATTCTTAGCATCGCATCGCATCGCATCATTTTGCACAAAAATGGAATTGAATGGAAATGTGCTTTGTATTTACCAGGTCAGGTAATGAACCGACGCGACAAATTAAACAAACCGACTTACTAAGACGTAACAGAATCTTAGCAAGTTTACAACTCGATAAGCAAAACACAACAATGTTAACGACTCAATAAACAAGACTTAACAAAAATTGTGTAAACAAAGAGTAACAACTCAAAATACAAACAAAAGCGACAGCTCGACAAAACTTACAACTCGATAAACAGAACAACAACTCGATAAGCAAAAACACAACAAAGTGTACTTCGGACGGACGATCTGGATGATGGAACGCCTCCGAAACTGAGAGAAATGGAGGCCTTCGACATTCCTTGATGCATGAAAGTGCCTCAAACCTCGTTCCGGAGGGCAAAATAGGACCAACACACGGCCGAAAACATTTTGCATTTGGGAACTAGGGGGTGGCCGGCCTACTAGGATAGGTGGCCGGCCGGCCACTTCCCCCGCGACCTCCAGAAAGTTGACACGTGTCCGCTGAATAGTGTTTTGCCCCTCTATAAAAGCCCCACCCTTGGAACTTGTTCATTTCATCCTCATTTGTCACAAAATGGAGGCGTTCCTTGAAGAAAATCTCACATCTTGGATTTCCTCTCTAGATGGCTCGGAGAAGTTGAACTTCCGGGGTTTTGGCTTGAATGCACTATTCACGCTGCGTCGGACTCCGCTACATCTTCCTTTCCTCCATGCCGCGGCAAGGTTTTGGAACCCGGTGACGCATGTTTTCAGCTTTGGAGGGCAAGAGGTATGTCCTACTTTTGAAGATTTTCAAGCTTTGATGGAATCTGAGCGAGGCGAGGAAATCTTGCCCCAGCTCAACTTTGGCTATGCCCAGGCCTTAGGGCAGATGTGCGGGCTCAGCGCGCATGATGCTCGATCCTTAATTGGCAACGGAATGTTGGATATCCCGAGCTTGATTTACCGATTCTCCGATGTTGGTGACCGTGACGACTATCATTGGCAAGGCTTCCGGCAGCACGCCCTCTGCTTGTGCCTACTATCTCACTTTTTGTTTGTCTCGGACTCCGGAGGGGCTAACATCCGCTTGATTGAGGTAGCCCAAGGCTTGAGGGAAGGAAAGAGTTGCATCGCCATGACTTTGGCCGAAACACTGATGGGCTTGGATGCTTTCAACACCGCCGGGAGACGACCAGGTTCGCAGGGAGTCCACTACTGTTGCAGGTAATGTTTCCCACCCAATCTCACATGTATTGGCTCACATCACTCGGCCCTCGGGCTCGATTTTTCTCACAAAACCCTTATCTCACTTTTCTCTCATCGTACATCTCTCTATTCTTTATTCTCTCATTTTTCATCCCTCCCCAGATATGGTTAATGGACAAATTGCAAGTTGTGGACTCATGCCCTGCTTACTCAGCTCGCGGCTATTTCTTTCGACAACGCCTAGTCAATGCCCCTGACGAGAGCTGGTGGTTTGAATGGATGTGCAACCTGTCAGCAGATCGCATTGCGTGGCGCTGCCCTTGGCTCAACCTCCCGGCGATGAGCTACAGCATGTCTCGTCAGGTGGGGATTCGGTTGATTGGCTTGACTCACTGTGTATTCTATTTCCCATTCCGTATTCTGCGCCAGTTTGGCCATGATCAGACTTGCCCACCAGAGGGGTTAGAGTACCCAGCTACATTTCCAGTCCGAGGTGCACAGTTGGCTCGACAGGCCGCAGCATGGAGAATCAGAGAGCTTCTGGCCCCCGCTCCTGCTTTCAGTTGCACTTTGTCTGATGAGTGCTGGGATTGGCTCAACGAAGAAGCACAGGTTGGGCCTAGGTTGGCATCAGAGGCTTCAACTAGCTCTGGCAGGGGGCGCAGGGACACCTGACTTGACTATGCCCCAGATTTATTGCTTTACTAGTACTTTCAAGTTTTCGTTATGAGTGTAATAAAAAGCAACTTCAATTGTATGCAAGAGCAAGAGAACTCTGTTTTGAAATCAATGAAATTGAAGGTTGTGGTACTGAAAATTCTCCGTTTTGGTCCAAAAATGGTCTTAGTTGTACAAAGATTAATTTGAACAAAGTCAACTTTTATTAAAACCTTTCAAAACTATTTTCGATATGGATCAGAACTGGACACGCCTGAGATCTGTCACTGAGATGCACAACCCCGAATCCTAGCAACTGGAAAGTTGCCCCTAGTTTGAAAAGTACCGCAGCACTTCATTGCAACGGAAAGTTGCCCCTAGTCTGAATAGCACTGTACCGGAGATCACGATAAATGCTGATGAATAGAGATGACTGAGATGATCAAAATGGACAAAGTTGATCGGGGAAAAGATTGTGGCTGAACTTCAAGATGAAGCTTGCCTACGTATCCCAAAGATGGGAATCAAGCCTTACGTAGTTCAGGCTCAGGTTCGCTCGGGTATTTTCACTCTCCTTTTGCGCTCTAACTTTTGCCAAGGCCGCCCTTTGCGGGTTTTCAACCTTGCGAGCTCAGTTTTTATAATTTCAAATTTTCTGTGCTCTGAGTTTTGCCTAGGTCGCCCTTTCGGGTTTTCGGCCTAGCGAGCCTCTCAGGGGTAATATTTCTTCAACTTGTCCATGTTGATCGGTTGGGAAAACTCTAAGCCATCTAGATCCATCAGAACCACAGCTCCACCTGACCAGATTGACTTGATGATGTAGGGACCAGTCCAATTAGGTCTGAACTTGCCCCTTGGGTCGTGGATGGGAGCTCGGTTGTCTTTGAGCACCAAATCTCCTTCGTTCAAATTCCTGGACTTAACCTTCTTGTTGAAAGCCCGGGCAATTCTGCGTTGATAACCTTGGATGTGGTACAGTGCTTTCAACCTTCTTTCATCGAAAAGCATGAGTTCCTCAAATCTGCTTTGTTGCCAGTCTGCCTCGGCTATTTGACACTCGGCCAATACTCGTAATGACGGAACCTCAATCTCAATAGGTAGAACGGCCTCCATCCCATAAACCAACGAGTACGGAGTCGCCCCAGTAGAAGTTCTGATTGAAGTTCTGTAGCCCCACAGAGCAAACGGCAGCTTATCTGGCCAGTCCCGATAGGTTTCCACCATCTTCTGTAGTATGCGCTTGATATTCTTGTTGGCGGCCTCAACTGCTCCATTGGTTTGCGGCCGATAGGTAGATGACTTATGAAAAGCCACATTGTATTTCTCCAACAAATCAATCACCTCCTTCTTGAAGTGGGAACCATTGTCTGAAACGATTTCATTTGGGACCCCGTAGCGACAGATGATGTTGTTTCTGATAAACTTTGCGACGTGTGAAGCCTTCAACACCGCATAAGATTGGGCCTCAACCCACTTCGTGAAATAATCTATCGCTACCAGGATGAACTCATGCCCATTCGACCCCTTTGGCGTGACTGCTCCGATCACATCAATTCCCCAGACTGAAAACGGCCATGGCGAAGTCATGTTGTACAGCTTTGACGGCGGGATGTTCATACGATTTGCATGAATCTGACATTTGTGGCATCGCCGGACGAAACCAATACAATCCTCCTCCATGGTGGACCAATAATAACCCTGTCTGAGAATCTTCCGTGCCAACATCACCCCATTCATGTGTGCACCGCATTCACCCCCGTGGATGGCTTCCATCAGGCGCTTCGACTCTTCAGCATCAACACACAGTTTATGCATTCCCAGATGACCTCGTTTATACAGTTTACCCCCGCAGATGATGAACTGAATCGCCATTCTTCTGATTGCCCTCTTGTCTTTGGCATTTACCCCTGGCGGGTATGCTTCTTTCTCCAAGAAATTCCAGATGTCGTAGTACCAGGGGTGTTCGTCTTGAACTTCATCTATAGCTGCAATCGACTCATAGGCGGGTACAAATTTCTGGTCAATGATGACTGGACGCATTCGGACTCCGCGCGGGATGTCTATCATAGAAGATAGAGTTGCTAAAGAATCTGCAAACCTGTTGTTCTCTCTTTGTAGATGAGTAAAACTTAGCTTCTCAAACCGAGGAATCAGCAAATCCAAGGTTTGGTGATACATCATCATCTTTTCCTCTTTTACTTTCCAGTCTCCTTTAGCTTGAGACACAACAAGGTTCGAGTCCCCAATGACGTCCAACCGTCTTGCCCCTAGTTCCAGGGCTGCTTCTAAGCCAGCGATACACGCCTCATATTCTGCTTCGTTGTTTGAGACTCTGAATCGGAGTTTGAAGGCTAGAGGGATACGGGAATCATCGGGTGCTATCAGCAACACTCCGATCCCATACCCATGTTGATTTGACGCTCCGTCAAAGTACATCGTCCAAGCTTCATCGTCGATATGCAGAATTGATTCATCTGGGAATAGGTACTCAACTGCTTCATCCCCCTCAACCGGGTGGTCGGCAAGGAACTCTGCCACTGCTCTGCCCTTCACTGACTTGCGCGTCACGTATGTGAGATCAAATTCGGAGAGCAACAGCAACCAACGAGCTAGCCTACCCGTAAGTGCTGGTTTCTCGAAAAGATATTTGATGGGATCGAGACGCGAAACCAGCATTACAGAGTGAGCTAACAGGTAGTGCCGCAGCTTCCTGGTAGCCCATACCAAAGCTAGACAAGCTTTTTCCAACGGTGTATATCGGGTTTCATACTCCAGCATCTTCTTGCTGAGATAGTAGATGGCTCTCTCCACCTTGTCCTCTGATTCTTGCGCGAGCATGCAGCCCATTGTGGTCTCAGTCACTGATAGATACAAAATCAACGGTTTCCCTGGTTCTGGCGGTGACAACACGGGCGGGTTCTGTAAATATTCTTTAATCTGTTCAAATGCAGCTTGGCATCGGCCGTCCCATTGGAACTTCTTGCCTTTCTTCAGGAGACCAAAGAGTGGTTCACAAGTCAAGGTTAATTTTGAGATAAACCGTCTTATGAATTGCACTTTACCCAGAAAGCCTCGCACCTCCTTTTCAGTCCTTGGTGGTGGCATTTCTAAGATGGCCTTGATTTTGGAAGGATCGACCTCGATGCCTCTTTGTGTAATCAGAAACCCCAGCATTTTTCCCGCTGTAACACCGAATGTACATTTCTGAGGGTTTAGCCGCAACCGGAATTCCCTGATCCTTTGGAAAAACTTGTGCAAGGCGGTGTAGTGGCCCTCTCTTTCCTTGGACTTGACAATCATGTCGTCCACATACACCTCAACCTCTTTGTGGATCATATCATGTAGTATTGTGGTCGCGGCCCGTTGATAAGTAGCTCCAGCATTCTTCAACCCAAACGGCATTACCCGGTAGCAGTATGTCCCCCACGGGGTGGTGAATGCAGTCTTTTCTCTGTCTTCTGGTGCCATTACTATCTGATTGTAGCCTGAGAAGCCATCCATGAATGAGAGCAATGCGTGCCCTGCTGTGAAGTCCACCAACTCGTCGATGTGTGGTAAGGGGAAGTCGTCCTTCGGACTAGCTTTGTTCAAATCCCTGAAGTCTACACACACCCGGATCCTGCCATCTTTCTTCGGCACCGGAACAATATTGGCCAACCAAGTTGGATATTCAGATACCAGCAGGAAGCCTGCGTCAATTTGCTTGGTGACCTCTTCTTTAATCTTGAGAGCCCAATCCGGGCGGATCCTTCTGAGTTTCTGCTTGACAGGTCGGGCCTCGGGGTCAAGGGGGATCCGATGCTGTACAATCTCAGGATCGATTCCAGGCATGTCTTCGTAGGACCACGCGAAAACATCTTTGAAATCTTTTAATAAAGCGACTAAGCGCTCGCGTTCCTCAGAAGACAACGTGGACCCGATCTGGACCAGCCGCGGGTCCTCCTCAGTACCAATATTCACGGAAATGATTTCGTCCGTTAAGGGCTTAACAAATCTCTCTTGCTCATGCTCAATTAAACGTTGTAAAACCGGAGGAACTTCGTCCTCGTCGTTTTGATCAAAATTTTGAAAGTCTGAATCAATGCAATAAATTAGGGGCACAGAAAAGTAATCGGAAACCACAGATAGTTCATTCTCATTAAGTTCATCCAAATCGTCCAATTCTTCTGTTACAACAGACTCAAAAGAAAAGGAAAAAGACGACCTGGACAGGACTGTGGCATCCGGGTTAACATCCCCAGGAGTACCAGACTCAGACTCAGTCGAGCTGGAACCTGATTCCGACTCACAAGACTCAGTGGAATCAGATTCCGGCTCACTACCTGACCCGGAACTGCTGGATAGAAATCCCTCCTCGTACTGCCAAGTGAGAGAGGGTGCGATTGATGCATCCAAGATAGCCGCTGGTTGGCTCACAGCCATTTCATTCCCAATCATGGAAACCACGGAGTTATCCCCCAAGCACTCTTGGTCGATCGGAGGATCAGAGAGGAGACATGCCAGTGCTACCCCCATTTCAAAATCTGTGCCCTCCGGATCCCCTGCTTTATTCTGCTCAGCCTTAGTTGTTGGGTCTGTCTGCTCTGTGGCAACGTCATCCCCAGATAGTTGCAAATCGAAGAAGATTTCAAAGCCTGGTACGCGCTTCCTCTCCGCGTTTATCCAAGGCTCTGGGAAGCCGCAAAATGGAAAATCTTCCCCCTCCCGGACAAAGCGTCCGTTCAGGGTACCCCAAATGGGCCTGTGCATTAAGTCAAACGGCTTCCCAGCCTGCTTCGCCCTGGCTCTGCCGGCCATTTCCTTTCCTTTCCTTACCCAGTCTTCTTTGGTGGGCAGATAACCCAGTCCAAAGGTATGTGGATTGTGTGGCACTTCGGCCAACGCTGCGACTCCTTTCCTGCCGCTTCTTCCTAATCCCATCCCGGGAATATGTTGTAGCTTGTTCATGAGGTAGACTGATTGGGCACTGACGTACACACCTTCATTCACAGCCATAATATTTTGCACCACCCGGGCCTCTGCCAAAGTAAATCCTGATATGAACATATCTTCCATACCGTGTTCAATCTCCAGAACTGGCGTAGATACCTCTGGAGGGGGATGGATCGATGAATTCCCAAATACAGTGGCTACTCCCTTTCCAAAGGGGTATTTCACCATCTGATGTAGAGTTGAGGAGACTGCCTTTACTTGATGTAACCAAGGTCGTCCCAAAAGCATGTTGAAGGATGCAGGGACCTCCAAGACATGAAAATCTATTTCCTGTTGTCCGGGCCCAACCTTGGTTTGGATTTTTACTGTCCCCAGGACATCCCTGCTTGTATTGTCGTAGGCTCTGATTACTTGAGAGGTCGATGTAAAGTCTGCAGGCTTTAACCCAATGGCATACGCCGTTCTGGCTGGGCAGACATTGATAGCAGACCCGGTATCCACTAGTACCACCGGAATCCATTTGTCCCTGCATTCTACAGAGATGTAGAGGGGTCTGTTATGATCCACGCCCTCAGGCGGCAATTTCCTTATCCGAAAAGGTCAATGCCGGGGAACCTCCTCCGGAAAGACCAGCCCAACTAGAAAGACCAGCCCAACTAGTTGTTCTGGAGTAGTTTCGATGGAGAGTTTGGCTTTGTCCATAGCAGAAAGGACAGCCTGCCTGTGCACCCTTGAAGCCATAAGCAGTCCCCAGATGGAGATGTCTGCTTGTATTTTCTTTAACTGCCTCAGTACAGCCTCTTCTTCAATTTGCTTCTCTCTCTGTTTCTCTGCCTCTTTATCTTTCCCTGATGCATCTTTCCCTGATGCTTCGGGTTGATCAAGGTGTGGGGGCTTGAAATAACGCCCGCTTCTAGTCATATGATCCACCTCTTCGAGGTACCAGGTGCTGTCTGGTTGGCCACCTGCCCAGTCTTCATCAGTGTGGGCAAGATACAAATCGTCATCTTCCCACCACATCCCATTAGCATCTAACAGGCACCTGTCTGGTTCCGGCAAATTCGTACTCTCGGTACTATCTTCCCACATGCTCACAACATGTTCAGTCTTTGTGCTCACAGCACTTTCAACTTTGATGCCCGCAGCATCTGCCGTTCCTGTGCACGCAGCACTTCCGGCCCCTACATGGGTCTTTGCTTTTCGAATTCTCTCGGAGTCGTCAAACTTTTGTTGTTCCGACTGCATCAGTACAGCCGGTTGTTCAACGTTCCCTGTATTCACAATCGCTGGATTCTGAACGAAATTATTAACGCCGGCGTTCTCCGGCGGTTGATTCTGATCCTCGGCCCTTCCGGCCATCAATGATACTTTCGCCCCTTCCGGGCCCTGTTGGAATTCTACAATGTCCGGCTGATCATCTAACCACCCGGTGACCTCTGCCGTCTCCTCATAGTCATACCAGTTGATTGCAGCATCTGCTGGTTCTTGCTCGTTGAAAAACTGAAGGTTGGCGAAGTCCTCCTCCACTGTAGTCAGATCATCTGCCCCTTTTTCAGACCTGTCCCCCCGGATCATGCACAGTTCAGTCTTCTCTGACAACCCCACACTCAGTTTAGGCTGGCCCATTGGCAAAATGTACTCGCTTGGGTCATAGGCGCCTTCAGCAAGATTCCCAGACCGCTGCATCCCAGACTCAACCATTCTGCTCTCCTCAGAAGCCTGCCCCATTCCATTTTCAGTGGTCACCACCTTTGGCTCGGATGGGGTTGTGAAGGTGTCCAACACGCACAAGTCAGTGCTGTCAGGAAGGACCACCTCCGGCTTAGGTAGGTGGGAGGGAGTTATATAGATACTAGGGTCGTAAGACACGCCCCCAGTTTGGATGAGGTTGACTCTTTTGGGTGGATCTTGGTTGTGTTTGGGGAGTGGGTTGTTTGTGACATTGGGTCCCTCGGGGGGTAGAATGATATTTTTGTCAATGAGGTCCTGAATCTCATGACGCAGCCGATAACACTGGTCTGTGTCATGACCATGCTGCTGGTGGTATGTGCAATATTTGGCTGGGTTGTGGGAAGGGGGAAGTGGGTTTGGTAGGGGCCTCGGTTCCAGGGGTTTCAGATGCCCCTTTCTGACTAGAACCCCGAGGACTTTAGACAAAGGCATATATAGTGGGGAGAAGTTTCGTTGGCCTCTGGGTTGGTATCTTGAGGCTTGGTTACTGCTGCCAGATGCATTAGAAAAAGGTGTGGCCGCCGCGGGCCTTGGTTGGGGAGGGGGAGTGGTGGTGACCATACCGACTTCGGAAGTCCTTGTATTGGCAGAGCCACTCGGGCCTGCATTGTTATTTCGGTTGAACGTTCTCCGGGGCTGCTCCCGGTCTTGGTCAATCAACCCTTGCTTCATAGCATCCTCTATTTGCACCCCCATATCATGTAAATCTGCGAAGGTGGGGAAGGGAACCACAATCATCTTCTGCATAAGCCTTGGTTGGAGATTGCGCACAATCATCCGAATTTGATCTTTATCAGTCGGCCTCAAGGTCATCATCGATGCCTTGGCTCTCCACCGGGTGACAAAATCAGAGAAGGTCTCTTTCTGTTCCTGCCTTGTCGTCTCGAGATCACGAGTTGTGACCTCGATTTGCGTGTTGTACGAATATTGTGCAAGGAAGGCCTCAGCCATCTCATCCCAGTTTGTTTTCACATCATCTTCCAGCTTTGCATACCAAGTGGATGCCACACCCGATAAAGTTCGACCGAACAGAGAAAGCTTTTGCGGTCGGGTCAGGCCCATTGGTCTCAAGATGTCCGAAAATAGCCGGAGGTGAACCATGGGGTCCCCGGATCCATCAAAGCGATCGATCTGGGGCATCTTAAATCTGTCCGGCAATGTTACGGCCACATCAGTATAGCCGTCTTCAATATCTGGGATGGCCTTCACCCCTTGAGATTTCTTGAAGAGTTTTTCCAATTTGCTCAATTTCAGAGCTGTATGATCCACCTCGAACTCGAATGGAGATTCCGGGTGATTAGGTGTAAGATTCTTAGACAGTTGCGGCGGAAGCGGGGGCGGAGCCAGCCCCGTTGGAAGACTCGTGTCCTCTTGAAGGTTTTGGAAGTTTGGCAGAGCATTCTGTGGATTTGGGAGAGTATTCTGGGTGTTTTGGGTATTCTGAGGATTTGGAGGGGCGTTCTGGCCAGTAGGTATCTGTTCAGGTAGTGGAGCTCCTGGCGGAGGAGGGACCTGATGCGCCCCTAGTGGAGGAGGGACCTGGTGTGAAGCAGATGCAGCATTCTGCTGTTGTAATCTGGTGATCAGCTCAGACTGTTGGGCCATGACAGCGGCCTGCTGTTTAGAAAATTCCGCCTGGCGGATAGCATCGTCTTGCATTTGCTTCATGCTTTCATTCATTTGGCGCATCATCGCCTCCATAGCTGATATATTCTGTGGTTCCATCTGAACAACTGGTATGTCTTCTGATGCAGTAACCCACGGTTCTGACAGCCTCTGTTCTGATACACTACGTTCCCTGGGCTTTCTCCTCTTTCTTCTAACAATTGGGGGTAGAGAGTGGAACACTGGATGTCCGTCAACGAGATCCTCGGATCGGCTGAGTCGGCGACCTCGTGTCCAAAGTGCTTGGGGGAGATCTACGGGTTCGGAAGCAATTGTGCCACAAACTGCCCTAGCAAAAAAAAGATAATAAAACAAAACAGGAAATAAATTACCAGAAAAACGGGCAGCATAACAGCTTAAATTGAATACACCACACACAGTCGGGTATACAACAACACACAGTTGGTAAGCGGGCTATACACTGTCCTCAAACACTGGTCAATATCCCTGTATTACTGTCCTCAAAACTGAATCGTGATACCCTCAGATACCTGATTTCTCAAATAACTGACTGATGCCCGCAGGCGTGATGCCCGCAGGCCTACTGCTCAAAACTGATGAACTGATGCCCGCAGGCCTGATGTCCAAACTCACAAACTGATGCCCGCAGGCCTGATGCCCAAACTCATAACTGATACATGCATTCCCTGTAGAGACGCACTCTAACAAGCACATAACAGATAAGTAAGAGCCAAAACACCCCTATGTTGGGGTAGGGTTTCCCTGTCCTATTTTGTCAGGAGCTAGGGTTTCACTACGCACGCAGCGGCTTCAAACAACCTATAAACGGGTAAGCAACCTGTCCTAGTTTGGAATGGTCACTATGGATCCGAATATGCACTAGGTCGAATGGTCAAAAAGGGTGCCCCGGTAAAACCGGGGTTTGTGTTCCCATGCTGTCAGAGCCCAGAGCCGATCAGCCTTACGGACATGACTTGACAAGACAAGCCTCCGGCAAATCGTTCGGGAATGGCATATGGCAAACACGGTGTCCTAGGCGCACCAATGCAAATGCAATGCAAAGAAACACACAAGTGTAGTCAAAAACAGATATCATGAGTTCGAGTCAAGTTCTCTAAATCCCCAGCAGAGTCGCCAGAAACTGTAACAAGCCCGCGAGGGACCTCGCTACAGTTCGGACTCGATTTTGTTGCGGTTCTAAATCTCGAACCAAAGAGTCCAAATCCGGCAAATCGTTTTGAGAAAAACTGATTTTTTGAAAGAAGTGCCAAACATGGACTGCTTTGCCAGATAACAGAGTCGCCACCTAAATATTTTTTAAATGGGAAATTTAGGAAACCCTGACTCGGTGCCAAAGGCCACGTGTCCGTCATCACCAAAGTTGGCTCGGGAACTTGGGTACGATTGGGGAAGGTCACATCGTGAGCACCCCCCCTCGCCCGGTCAAAGACCGGCCTCTACTAACCATGATATCTGTTTTTGAAAACATTGTGAGTTCTTATTCCGATTATTAGCCTAGGATTACTATGTGATGCTCGCAGCAAACAAGTATAGACTGGGCCGCCTGAATTGGAACAAAACATTTCATGTTTGTTTGTTTGAAAATGGTTTGATGGTGCTACCCGCAGGTAGGCTAAAACGCGGATTTGCCACCCTCAGGTGGGCTTAGAAAACATGATTTTGCCACTATCTAGTGGGCTTAAAACAAACAGTTAA
The DNA here is from genome assembly GCA_030407325.1 of Camellia japonica. Lineage (NCBI taxonomy): Eukaryota > Viridiplantae > Streptophyta > Magnoliopsida > Ericales > Theaceae > Camellia > Camellia japonica. The sequence continues at coordinate 8,688,113 of JAPPVO010000032.1, read as the reverse complement.
TGAATTGCTCCAATTCAGATAACTCAACCTCCACCCACAGGCATTCAAGGCAGTTATATCACATAAGCACATAGCCTCATGGTAAGCATGCTATCATGGCAACACTCACACGCATGCAAGGATGCTAAAGCATAAAACTCACCTAGTACTCCAAGCCAAAACAGGAACCAGATTAGAAATCATGCATGGATCCTAAGTATACAGAAATGCCTAATGCAACACATGCAAAAATGCAACTATAGCAGGCTCGGCTATTCTAAACATGGCATATGAAATGCTACAACTATCATGTATTCAATTTGGAATTGAAATACGAATGCAGTTTGTATGATGCGCCGAGCCCGGTGCGTGCAAAACAGATGAATGATGCAAACATGCTGTCATACTGTTATGCTAATTGAAATATGCCCTATATCTAACCATCGTAAGCAGGTAAATAAAAGGGAGAAAGAAATGGGGGTTGGAAGACATACATCACACTCACACACCCTTATTACAATTATGCCCTCGCGCAGAGGGTCCGAATAAATAATAATACAGTCCGAATAAAAGAATAATACAGTCCGAAATAAACAGTCCGAATAAATGTACAATTTCTATTTAATTGACAAATTAAATGAGAAAAACTGGCATGCAAGCCAGGGACCGCCTTGCTTCTGATGAATGATGTATGCCGGGCTGCTCTGGCGCGGAAATCCACTGGGATGCCCCAATTAGCCTCTGTTTGCGCTTTTCTCGAAATGCGTGCCAGACTCCGAAAATCTGCTGATCCTTAATTTTGCTGCAACAGAGAGCAGGAAAAGGGCATAGCAATGTATTTCACAAATATATGCATGCCTCGATTCTCGTGCCACCAATCACGCATACCGATGCATGATGGCCGAGGAATCGGATTGCACAACTCACTGTAGAATGAATGCATGAATGCTACAATGAAAACCTAACTCCATCATGGGTTATCCGGAGCGTCGGTGACTGGGGAATTGAGACCCGTTCCGTCACTCGGAGTACGAAACGTGCCTCGTTTCCCGTGTCCGGGCTAACTCCTATCCCGAACATGATGCAATATGCATGATATGTATGAAATGCAACTAATATACAGTTCTAACATGCACAATGCTATGAGAATGAGATGCCTCGAAATGCGTGCCCACTGGCACGCGAACCGAGGTGATGACGTAAAGGCACGAAATGCAATGATGGGCTTACACCAACATGAGGAGGCCTCAGCCACACTCATACGGGATGCCGGAATGATAAAAAAGAGGTGCCTCGAAGTGCGCGCTCACGGGCACGCAAACTGAGACGATGATGAAATGCAAATCGGATAAAACAGAGGGCCTCGAAATACGTGCCCACAGGCACGCAAACCGAGGCAGAGACATACGCAATGCCAAGCGGATAAAACAAAGTGCCTCGAAATGCGTGCACACGGGCGCGCAAACCGAGGCAGCGATGGAATGAGGAAATCGGATAAAACCGAAGTGCCTCGAAATGTGTGCCCACAGGCACGCACACCGAGGCGATGACAAAATGAGAAAATCGGATAAAACCGAAGTGCCTCGAAATGTGTGCCCACAGGCACGCACACCGAGGCGATGACAAACAGGCATGAAAAATGTAGATTGGGCTTACACTAACATGAGAGGGCCTCAGCCACACTCACATCAGATGCCGGTGACGAAAACGGAGCGCCTCGAAGTGCGCGCCCACGGGCGCGCAAACCGAGGCAAGGCGGAATGACATGGGAAATGATATGCAAGCATGGCAATGGAATTTCAGCACTCACAAATGATGTAAAACAGCCCCGAAATGATACGGAATAACAACCGAAGCATGCAATCATCCCGAAAATGTGAAATTAAGCCCCGAAATGGCCTACGGCCATGCTAAACATGCAAAATATGATCATGGAAGCAATAACAGTAGCAAGGCAGTCCCAAATATGGCATTTTTTCAGTAATAAACATGGCCAAAATGCAAGCATAGATATGGCAATAATAGCTCGCAAGATTAATGGCCAAAAGAGCATTATAAAGGGGGATGGTATATAGAAAATGAAAATGGACAAACTTTCTTCTACAACATTAAAGAGGACCTAAAAATAAGCATATATGCAGAAGATGGAAGCCTCTAAATCATAAGACAAACATGCCAGAAATGGAAGGCAAAATGGAGCCGCAAAAGGGTATAACACAAGACATGCAATCTATACATCAAATGACCAAACCTTCTTCATGAAACATGTAAAGGGGGTCAAAATAAGACCAAAACCAGTAGGGGTCGAAGTCCCAAAAACAAACACAAATAGGTCAAAAATTGGATACAAAATATGGCATACTTGATGAAATTGAAGGAACTAGTATATACAATGGCCAAATGAAGTTGAGCTCCTCTACAATGTTGTAGAGGGGCTCAAAATAAGCAAGAAAGAAGTAGGGGTCGGAGCCCCAAAAACCAACACAAATAGGTTAATTTTAGCATGCAAAAATGTGACAATCTTGATGGATATTGAAGGAACTAGTATATACAAATACCAAATGAAGTTGAGCCCTTCTACAATGTTGTAGAGGGGCTCAAAATGAGCACAAAAGCAGTAGGGGTCGGAGCCCCAATTCTCAACCAATTAGAGTATAAAAAAAGATCAAGAAAAAGCCCCAAAAGTTGGTTTTGAATACTTACCCTTGAAGACTTGTCTTTCTTTGCTTCTTGGCTTGGATTTGTGGCTTCTCAACCTCTGAAATTCACTTCCTAGCTGCTGGAATCAAAGTTGGAATGGTGAGGCTAGGTGTTGGTGAAGAAATCAAGCAAGACTTGAAGCTTTTTTGAAGGTTTTGGCTATGGAGATTAGGGTTTTTGCTTAAGTGTTCTTGAAGGCAAATGTTCTAACCTAGGCAAAGGAGCCCTTGGTTCCTTTAAATAGGCAAAACAAGGTGTAAAAGGGGAGGGCAAAGCATCCAAGCTTTCCCTCCCAAAATATCCCCCGGATGTGGGAGATATTTGGCAAAAATATCCGGACAGCTGTGCTGAGCTGGAAAGCAAGAATCCGGCCGGCCAGGTAGATTTCTGGGAGGTGGCCGGCCGGCCACCCCACCTGGTCGGCCAGCCACTCAGCCTAGCCGACCGGCCACCCCAAGAAAATGAACAGAAGATTTTCTGGCCGACCAGTATGCCAAAGTGTCCTCCCAAGTGTGTAGATCAATGCCTCAAGGTCGGAATCTGGCAACTCTGAAGCAGAAGTCACAACATAGAGCTTGAAGAAGAGGCTCAAAAATGAACTGTATAATTTCTGGCCGACCACCTTCTTTTTGTGTCCTCCAAGATGTGTAGAACAAGGATCCAAGGTTGAAATTCGGCAACACTGAAGCAGGAGCCACAACATAGAGCTTGAAGGAGAGGCCCAAAAATGAAACCCACAGTTTCTGGCTGACCAGTAGTTTTTAGGGTCCTCCCATGTCCCCTGATCACAGATATGTAGCTTTGGTCGGAAGAAAATGGGCCTAGGGTGTTCCACATTGGCCCGGAAGTGAGCAAAACGGGCGCCGGAGGAGCGAAACTGGTTATCTGGGATAATTGCTGGCCTCCTACCCTCCAGTGATCTTCCCAATGTTGAAACAGAGGTACCTGCCAAATTTGAACAAAAACTAATGAGAAATGAACGCTCGGGGCCAAAACCGAGCCATTCGGGATCCCGAAAATGGGCTGCGGGTGCCGGAAGTGGTGTTCGGCAGCGAAGTGGGTATCTGCAACTCCAGTGTCCCTCGGAATGACAAAACAGAGGTTCCTGCCAAAAATCAGAGAAAACCGATACAAAATGAATGCTCGGGGCCCAAACCGCGCAATTCGGGGCCCGAAAACCGGCTATAAGCACCGAAAGTGGCATACGGCCACGAAGTGGGCATCGGGGGCCCCAGTGTTCCTCAAAATGATAAAACAGAGATACTAGCCAAGAACCGGAGAAACCTGATGCGAAATGAAAGCTCGGGGCCCAAATCACGCAGTTCGGGGTCCCGAAAACCGGCTGTAGGCACCGGAAGTGGCATACGGCCACGAAGTGGGCATCGGGGGCCCCAGTGTTCCTCAAAATGATAAAACAGAGATACTAGCCAAGAACCGGAGAAATCGGAGATGGTTGGGCGGTCCCGAGCCGAGGCACACGGCCTGACGGCCCCGAAAACCGGGAACCGGGCTCCGAAATGGGAAAAATGGCCTACGGCCACGAAAAGTAGCGCACGGCCACCGAGAGATGGTCTACAGGACCACTCCCTTCCCTTAGGAAAGAAAACAGAGAAAACCGAGTCTGGTTCGCAAACCGAGACAAGGCACAGAAGAGGATTCGGAAGTTCGGAGGCGGGGCGCACGGCCGCGACTCTGAGACTTCTGAATGAGCACAGTATGCAACATCACCGAGCGCTCAATCGGTGACGTCTGAGCCTTAAGGTCGGTCAAAAATGGGGTGTCTACAGTACCTCAGCAACAAAAGGATGGTGTATTGCTAGGTGTTTGTGTGCAATAGTATGAAGATTCTACACTTTTGAGCACAAACAAAGGTAAAACAAGAGAGAGTGGTCAAATATATAGAGAGATATAGAACTTCTATATGCAATTTTCAGAACCCCTGGAAAGGGAGGGGAGGCTCCCTTCTTATAGAATTTCAATTCTCAAGCTTGTTGAACAAGCTTGAGTCTTGAAACAAATCCCTCCACGTGTATGGAGGATGAGAATTGTGCATACCAGCTGTCACAGCTGGCACAAAATATCTGCAAAAAGCAGATGGAAAGGTCTCAGCTCAAAAATATGGTCGATCGACCAAAAAGAGTGCCGATCGGCCACCACTTTTGGCCGATGGCATCATGCCTTAGTCGATAGGTTGAGGGGATGGCCAACAAGCCGCCCTCTTCCCTCAGAAGCAAAACCACAAGTCCTTGGTCCACATCCAAGCACAAAACAGACAAGTTGAGAGATCCTAAGGCAAGGAGCGCAGCCGAGACCTTCGGGAACTCAAAACGAACACGAACATGGATGATCACCGAGTGTTCAAACAATGACGTCCAAGTCTTGAGGACGGTCAAAAATGGGGTGTCTACACTCCCACCTTAACACAGCTTCTATTTTTGAAGAGTCCACCATAACTCCGTCTCCCGACATTACGTGACCCAAAAACTTCACTTCTGACAGCTAGAATTCACACTTTTGATACTTCGCGTACAGCTGATGCTCCCGAAGAAGTTGCAAAACCATATGAAGATGCCCCTCATGTTCTTCTTCAGAAGGTGAATAAATAAGAATATCATCCACAAAGACAACCACAAATTTATCAAGGAACTCTCGAAAGATCCTATTCATCAAATCCATGAATGTAGCTGGGGCATTAGTCAGTCCAAAGGGCATAACCAAGAATTCATAATGACCATATCGGGTACGAAAGGCGGTTTTGGGGATGTCTTCTTCTCTAACTTGAATCTGATGATAACCCGACCTTAAATCTATTTTGGAGAAACAACGAGAGCCCTTAAGTTGATCAAAGAGGTCGTCTATTCTAGGCAAGGGGTATTTATTTTTAACCGTGGCTTGGTTCAGTTTCCAGTAATCTATGCACAATCTCAAGGACCCATCCTTCTTCTTTGCAAATAAAGCCGAGGCTCCCCATGGTGACGTGCTAGGGCGTATGAAGCCCTCATTAAGTAGTTCTTGTAACTGTTCTTTCGAAACCACTAGTTTAGCTGGGGCAAACCTATATGGTGACAATGAAATTGGTGTCGTACCCGGAAGCAAATCTATAGTGAACTCTACTTCCCTACGAGGTGGTAACTCTATGAGATCTTCAGGAAAAATGTCGGGGTATTCACACATTACCCTTGGAAATTCATTCCGAACTACATCGTTTCCATCCTCCCAAAGGGTTGCCAAAAGGAAATTAAATTGACCTCGGCCACAAGGATAGTACGAGGAGTGTAAAGATTTGTCACATCTATCCCTTAGAAATGTGAAACAATCACCATTTACAGTACACACCATAACCCTCTCCCGATGACAATCTATTGTCGCCTGATATGTGAACAACCAAGCCTTTCCGAGAATAACATCAAAACTCGACATTTCCAACACTACAAAATTAAAAGGAAGTCATTGACCTGCTACCTCGATTACACACCCCTGACATTCTCGGGTCAGATTGACCTTTCCTCCTACTGGTGATTCTACTGTGAGTGGGGCATGTAGTTGTCTACTCTCTAATCCCAACAATGATGCAAATGACGTGGCAAAAAAAGAATGCGAAGCCCCAGTATCTATCAAGACCTTAGCCTATGTACTGAAGATGAGAAATGTACCTCACACAACCGATGACCCCGTAGCCTGCTCAAGAGCAGTAACTGCATACACCCTTCCCTACGACCTCTGCTCCCTTACATCACCCCTCTGAACATAAGTTTGTTGTGCAGACTGAGCAGATGAGGCTCCCTGAACTGTCCTGGATGCTTGTCCTGATTGAGCTGGCTGATATGATTGTCTCTGCCCCTGATTCATCTGTGAGCCTCCAGACTGCCTAGACCATGTCATCTCCAAAACTTTTACTTTTTGTGGACAAAACTTCTTCAAATGTCCAAGTTGGCCACATTGATAACAGGATTGTTGCTGATTCCTACTCTAAGGCTGACCTTGTGAACGCACCGGCTAAGGCCGTGCTCCACCCATCTGCCCACACTCCACAGCCTTGTGACCCATCTGGCCACACCTATAACATGCACCGGTAACTCGAGGCATGTTTCTCGAACTCCCACCCGACACATGGCTTGAAGACTTAGTTTGTTGCGAGGGTGATTGCCAAGATGATAACGAACCCCTAGGCCTCTTGGAAGAGCCTGTTTCACTTCTAGTATCAAACTGTCCAGTTCTCTTTGATCGTTGTGTTGCCTCTTCGGCTTCTATTGTGATTTCTACATGAGCTACAGCTTCGACCAAGCAGTCATAGTCGCGGATCATGTTACCAACCACCTTCATCAAGATCTTCGGTCTCAGCCTTTTCTCAAATTCAAGGCATTTCCTTTCTTCTGTAGCTACCAATTCGGGTGCAAAACGAGATAGGCTAGTGAATTTCGCTTCATACTCCGCCACTGGTGCATCTAACTGTAATAGTTGCTCAAACTGTTTCCTCAGTCGTTCTCTAGCCGTGGGAGGGAGGAATTTGTCCTGAAAAGCTTGCACAAATGCTTCCCACGTATAATCGACCCTATGCTTAACAGATTTCCACCATTGTCCGGCCTCCCCCTTCAGTTGATAAGCCGCTAACGCCACTCCCAACTCGTTCTCCCTGATGTCTAACATCTCAAAGGACTTAATTATCTGCTCCAACCACTCATTGGCGTTCATCGGGTTAGGCTCGCCACTATACTTGGCAGGTTTGGAACGAAAGAACTCCTTTTTCAAGAAGGAAGCTCTCGTTTCCCCCTCAATGGTTCTAGCCGCTTGCTCGGCTCTCAACATTTCCATGGACTCCCGCAAAGCCCCTGCCATCTCCCTAGCTAATACCCCCATAGCTCCTTGTGCCGGTGGAGCGAGTATGTTGTTTTGACCCACTCCCTCCTCTTGTAGAAGGACCTCAGGTTGAGCTGGGATGTTCCGACCACCCCGTTGGGGCCTACCCCGTGCTCTAGTGCCCAGACATCTATAAGAAATAGGGACAAGGATTAAGTTTAATAACAATTTTCAGCACCTAAGTGCCCCTTACTCACCCTTTCAGAAAGCTTCATAATCAAATAAATACTCAACATGCACATAAAACACACTTAAGTTATCCTCCCTAGATGTTAGCTAATTCCATGGCAATCAAGGACCTCAAAGTGGAACGAACAGTGATCAAGTGTCTTTCCAAGAGGATTTCGAAGAATGCACTGGGCGAAGCCACATCCTAGAAGTCTAACCCCATATCCATATAATCACATAAAAACACAAAACACATTGGGTTAATCCATATAATCTACGAACCCTATTGTGACTAATGTCACTTCCCACGAGCCCAAAGTATTCTAACCTATGGCTCTGATACCAACTTGTAACACCCTGCGAATTCATCCTGTAATACACACTTATAATATGATTATACAATCCCCAAAAGGTCATCTTTCCATTGAACTAAAAGTTGAGTGTTTACACTTCATACAGAATATTTCCAAGAAGTTCAAAGTCTTCCCTCAGTTTGGTGAGCTAGATATCTTAACAAAACATAAGCCCTTGGGCGTACAACATTACAATTACAAAAGATAGTTTTGTTACATAAATCCCAAAATAAGTGTAAAACAACTAAAAGCCCAAGACTTCAATTAGCTTCCCAAAAGAAAATAGGGTTGGTGCTTACGCCAATCCTTCAATGAGGTCGACCCTCTTCGACTCCTGAAAAACAAATTAGGGTTGAGCTATATGCCCAGTAGGAATACATTTATCCAGGTATCTAATCAACTGAATAAGATTATGGCATTCATGCGAAATGACAACACTATAAAAGTTGTTTAGCAAATACATATATATTTTATATCTCACAAGAACCTTTACAATCTAATTTAGATAAACACAAATTACATTATTGAGTTAAATGGTTAAGCCTTCATAACCAAGGAGTCAATTCACACACATTCCGTCACATGAACCCAACCAAGAACACCATTTCTTTTTAAAGATAGCCCCCACATTTGCCGGCAACTACACGGCGGGGAGTGGGCACCCTAAGAAAATCATTCATCTTTCCACTTTCGCCGGCTACTATACGGCGGGATTATGTGGACACCTAAAAACGTTTTTCCTATATTTGTCCAGTGATAAGCCTAGATAGGGCAATTGGGCACCTTTTTAGAAACTCCCCGTGTCGGTACAACACAACACCACCCTTACACATTACCAACTCACACATGGAGTCATGCATGCTTAATAATTAAATCACATTTCAATTCCACATTCAACATCATGTATCATCATCACATATAAACATCACATAAAACTCAAAGGCTAATAGCACTCAAACCATCATCTCTTTAATTACATCAATACCCACATGTTATCATCTTTACCAAAGTCATGAATCAATTGGGTATTTCATTAGCTAGAGAATTTTCTAATCAATTGGGAACATAGGGTTTCTCTAAATTTTGGGGGTTTCTTCCCTTAGTCACAAATCTAGTTCTTTAACCACATCTTTACCCATATTAGAGAGAGAAATTTAGGGATCTCAAACAAATGTTAAGTGAAAGAGTAATTTGTGGAAAGTGGGTTTTATTCAACAAAACTTCAATTAGGTTCTCAATCACACATAATACCATGAAATTTCTTCAAGAAAGAAGAGATACAAGAATAAAATTATCCCTACCTCAAATGACAAGCCAAAACCCAAGCTCCTTCACGGTTCTATCGCAAACCCACGATCTAATCGGCAAGAAGCGATGATCCTTAAATGTATTTCGCATCTAGCAAGAGACTTCAGGTGGATTTCTATACTAGGAGAGGTGTTGGATGATAGAAACTTAGGGTTTTCAAGAGAAGGGAAGAGGAGATCAAGAATAGAAAAAGGGAGGTGTGAGAATGATCTAGAATTGCTGTGTTTAAAAAGCTGTCTTCGCGATCCCCGCTCGAGCATGACTTCCTACGCTCGAGTGTCCAGACACAATCAAGAAGGCCCCGCTCGAGCGACAACTTCCACACTCGAGCGTAGAAAGAAAAGTCTCAAAAGTTTTTACAGTGCTACAGTGTAATTACTGGATGCCAACATTTCACACTCGAGCGTGACATCCCATGCTCGAGCGGACAACCCTGAAATGTAACAAAGTGCTAGGAACAACAAATTCACGCTCGAGCGAAGGATTTCTCACTCGAGCGGACCCAGAAACAAAATGTCACATGTTTGACCTGGTTCATCCATAATGTTTATTTGTTTTTCTGTTTATTTTTTCATTAGTTTAGAACAAACAAATTTTCAACAAATACCTTTCTTTTTGTACCTTGTATGTAGCACTTCACTTGCTTGTATATTCTTTGTTAGACATTCTACATTTTAGTCTTATGACATTGGGAACATCTACTTGTGATGATTGACTTGACATCACTTCCTAATGTTGTAGGTCATATTACCCATCTGAATATCACATATGAATTGCTTCCTTATAGTTATTAATACTTTGTTGGAATAATGAGGAGTTGGTGGGAGAATTTCTTCTTATTTTCCCTATCTATTCAATTTTATTAAACTGTTCATGTAGTTAACTAGGTGAGATTATTGTTGAATTTTTTTGTTCAAGAAGGTAGAAATACAAAATTAGAAACAGAATGAGTTCAGCAAAAAAGAAGTCTTGTTTGATATGGATTTTTTACGTCAGCTACTTCAGGTAATGAATTTTTTTAGAACTTTAACAAGTTTTACACTTGGCTTACCATTTCTATACTCGACTAATTTCACAATACAAAATTAGACTACAAGCATGAAAACATACATTCAAGTTAGAAACCATTTTGTTCCTCCCCTGTTTCTCTGATCTCTACTAATATGAATAAACCACTTTGATTATTTTCTTTCTTTTGTTTCGATTGCTAGATTTCTATAAATTAGTTTGCAATATTTCATTTCCACTTGCTGCAGTTTATCAATTTTTGCTGCAAGTGGTGTCTTGATATGACTGGATGGCAAGTGGTGTCTTGATATGAATTGCATCATGTGGACAACAAACATTAGTTAGTAGATTGTCCACAAATGTTGAGCTCAAAACTTGTATTCTTAGTAGTGAACAAACAATATTGAATTTTAGATGTTAAATTGAGTGGGTTTGTGGCTTGGGATCAATTTGAAGGAGTATTTGAATTCAATAGAGTTAATAATAAATTGTGATTAGTTTGGTTTGGCTTAGATTTTTCCATCTTTTTGCAAGTTGAATGAATGATAATAAATAAAAGCTAAAAATACTTCTCTCCACTTTGAAGATAATTTATTTATTTACAACTTAATGGATTTATTATTCTCTAATAAGTTGCAAGTAAAATTGCACTAAACAGTTGAAACATAGATTTGAAAATAAAGAATAATAAGTTGCACCAAACAGTCTTATATTGGAAAGTGCCATTATCAGCTAGGTTTTTTTTTCCCAAAACTAAATGCATTTCGCATTTTATACCTAAGGGGTATTACTTTTGGATTGGCCACCTAGCCAAACCTGTATAACCTCAATCAGAGCAACTCCAATGGTTCTACTAAATGCCTTGCCAAAGCCAAAAAATTGGCTTCAGTTACTCTAATGGTGAAGATCACAGTTTTGTTGGTGAGTAAGGTACCTTTAGGTTCTATCATTGTATTTAAAGTTCTCTTGTTTCTTGTTGCTGCAAAATTTCTCTTATTTCTTGTTGCTGCAAAATTTTTCTTTGGAATGATTTTTACATTTATATTGGGAAGTACCATTAGTAGCTTCTTTTTTTTTTCTTTTTTTTTTATAAATTAGCCCTATATCTTTTTTCCTTTCCAATTTTGTTTGTTTGTTTGTTTGTTTGTTCAGAACTTAATGCATTTTGCTTTTGATACCTAAGGGGTATTACTTTTGGATTGGCCATTTGACCAAACCTGCATAACCCTAATCAGAGCAACTCCAATGGTTCTGTCAAATACCTTGCCAAAGCCAAAAAATTGACTTCAGTTCACAAAATCACTCCTCTAATGGTGAGGATCCCGGTTTTGTTGGCAAGTAAAGTATCTTTAGCTTCTGTCATTATATTTAAAGTTCTCGTATATTTAAAGTTCTCTTATTTCCTGTTGCTGCCAAATTTTTTCTTTGTAAATAATTTCCTCCTGTGGATCATCCTTCAAATTAATCGACCAACCAAAGCTAATAAAGAAAGATTATTTTGAGAACACTGTGGATGATGCTTTAGATCAAATGAGCTCACTCAATCATTTGCATTGCATAGTTACAAAATGATAACTTAGACTAAACCTAAATTTTGCAATATCGTTTTGCAACATTTTAACAATTTTGCTAAGCTAGCGACAATATTCATAACCAAATTTCTTTCCCTCAGAAACACTATCTATGCACCTACATAAAAAAAAAAAATAAAAACTATCAAATTGACAGCGACCCCAGATAATAATACACCACTGGAGGCATGATTCACTGTCCTGCGGTTCCTCGACAATCTTGATCTCTTGTATTTGGCAGGTCTATAGAAAGGGATCTGCAAACAAATCAAAATTTCAAACATAATCATTGCCATTTAAAAAATTGCATAGCTTAGTTCCAATAGCAATTTAATCTACAAAATTCAACAAACAAATTGAAAGGTAGGTAACAGTCATAAAGGAAAGAAGCTCTTCATATGAAAAAAAAAAAAAAAAAAAAAAAAAAACCCAACTAATAATAGAGACCAACCAAAATACTCGTTTATCTTCTTCCTAGAAGAAGTAGGTATGGTCTTAAACTATGCCTATACTTTAATATAAAAATCAAGCAGCATGATAAACACTATAAAATGTAGAACAAGGCTAATAGTTTAAAAACACAAGTTCAAATAATCAAATGAAAATAACAGTATACAGCAAAATGCACTCACAAATTTATATAACATGTGTCCTATAAATTTCTACACGCAGGCAACTAGACAAGCATTGCACCAACCAAAAGAGTAACTACTTCGGGGCCAACTACACAAACTCTTTCGACAGTTTAGCTCAATGTGCCCATACCATTCATTAAATCATTGCCTATTACCTTTTCTAAATGGCCAAATGCAATTCCTATTGGATTTCCTATAGTCCATATCAACCCGTCAATCTTTCCAGAGTATATGCAGCCTCAATTTGAAATCAACATAAATAAATAAAGAAAATGTGCTTTCTTGCTGGTTTCCTATGGCAGATTTGGAAGCAATAAGAAGGACGAAACATTGTGGTCTTGCAGTATCTTTTCTATCTTTTGGACCATTTGTTTGGAAAGAAATGATAGAATTTTTAATGAAAAGGAATCTGAAGTTGATGCTTTGTTGGATAAGGTGAGGCATCTCACATCAGTTTGGGCCTGTGTGTCTCCCTCTTTCAAGGACATACCCTTTTTTTTTATTGCTAGGGATTGAGTTGTTGTTTGTTATACTTAGGTGATTTATTTTATGTTTTAGTTGATGCTTCTTAGGTTTTTGCGTAGATCTCTCAACTTTGTACAAGGGCATCTTGTCCACCCCTCGTTTTCACCTTTTAGTTCAATAATATTGTTTTTTTGTTGTTCAAAGAAAAAAAGAAAAAGAAAAAAAGAAAAGTGCTTTGTAACTTAGGGTGTGCACGAGTCAATTCGGCTTGGATTCACCCTTAATCCAGCAACCAAACTGACCTTATCAGTTTTGAAACTCATTCATTCGTCTTCGATTTAACTACAATTAGAAATTGACCAACTCAAACCATTCGATTTTTTGGTCGGTTAGGTCGGTTTCGAAAATGTTGAAATTTCAAAAAAAAAAAATAATATCAAACTCATACATGTATTATATACATACTAATTTTCAGAGGATAAAAATTTAGAAAAACTTGAGGATAGAACAGAGTGGCCACCATGCCACCAACTCATCGTAGATCTGCGTCACCCTTCATAGTAATAAATCCTTGATTGTCCAGCACATTAAACAGGGGAAGATCAAAGAAAGGAGAAAAAAAAAAGAGTTTTGTTGCATTAATTTGATCTATAAAAGAAGAGGTAGGGCTTACTGTGTGTGATAGACATGAGAAAGATAATAAGAGAAGAGGGGGATGGTTATGGATGTAGAGCAAATAGAGAAATATATATATATATATATATATATATAGAGAGAGAGAGAGAGAGAGAGAGAGAGAGAGAATATGTAGAGAAGAGAGATGTATTAAATTTTTTTTAATACTTCAAAAAATGTATTGATAGTAAAGAGGAGAGAGAGTGTATGAGTGAGTGAGTGAAAAGATGTGTATACCTTTTTTATTTTTAATTTTATTTTTTACACTTCAAAAAAAGTGCAGATATTAGAGAGAGAGAGAGAGAGAGGATGGAAGATAGATGTCTTGAAATTTTTTGTACTTCAAAAATTGTATAGACAGTAGAGAGAGAGTACGTGGGAAAATTTGTAAAGATTTTTGGAAAATTGTGAGACCATTTGTCTTCTTTTCTTGATAAGTGAGATTGATTTGATAAGGCTCCAGAATTGATTTGACAAGGCTCAGAATTGGGGAGGTAAGTGAAGTTGGAAAGATAAGTATTAACTCTTCCACTATAATGCCACACGTGGCTATTATATTTAAATTTGAATATAATTGGTCGGGGTCAGTTTCGAATGATTCAATATATTTAGACTCGTCATCTGAATCGAAGATTGAAAAACTAACTCTTCAAAATCCACAACCGACCGTGGACATTTTCAAAACCGTCCGTATCTCTCTCGGGTGGGTCGTGTCACGCAGATCTATGCACACCCCTATTTGTAAATAAATTTTGAAATCTCTATGACCTAACTTTTTAGTTTCAGTAAGATAATGTATAGGATACAACTGCAAATCAATTCAATCCCCAAATTTGTTTCACTGTTTCCATACTTTTACATATTATTTACAAATCTTAATACAAGGCTAAACTCAAAATCATTTGTTCTCACTTAAATATAGTAATTTTCAAAATAGAGTAAACCCACGCATTTAAGACCAAGAAAAAAAACTCCCTTCTATGTCATTCAACCATTCAATAAAATCTAATTTCTCAAAACAAGAAAACCTATAAATTTGCAAACAAAATTCAAGTTTCTTTCTAACAAATTCAAAATTTTATATGATGTTAATCCATATGAATAAATTGAAGATGAGCAGAACATTTTCATATCAATCCTAAGCAAGAAAGTGTATAAAGAACCAATTTTGATACATATTTGAACACACTCACATACTAACCTTGAAGAACTCTGTTCATTCTATTCCTCTTACCAGCAAGGCTGCCTCTGTTTTTTGGAAAAAAAAGAAGAAGAAACACGCACACACACACACACACACACACACACATTCCTCTAATTTTAAAAAAGTTAAAAAATCCAGACCTACCCTCTCCTATCAGCAAACCACCACTACCAACCACCACTTCAAACCCTTCTATCTCTTTCGTCATAATTCTATTTCGCCTCATTTTTACGTCGTTGGATTCAACAAACAGTCCAGTTTTCGTATCACATCTCATACGTCTCGTTCTTCCTCTTTTTGCATGCTATCGGAGCTCCGAAAGTTGATTAAAAAAAAAAGACTTTTCTTTTTGATTTTGTCTTTTCTTCGAGCCATCTTTCGGACTTCATATATTTCTCGATTCTTGCCGATTCTACTTCATTCTTTCGCCATTCTCTTCACCTCATTTCCTACTTCACCCTACACTACCTCGCTTTCTCACTTTTTCGTGTAATAGGCGATTTTGGTATACCGAAAGTTGTCCGAAAACTAATTTTGAAATTTTCAAAATATTTATCTTTTGTTTCTTTCTCCGCCATCTTCCTCATTCTTCTTCTTCTTCTTCTTCTTCTTCTTCTTCTTCTTCTTCTTCTTCACTTATAACATGATGTGGAACATGGTTCTAGGTGGTAACAGAAGTGGTGATGGTGGTGGCGGCGGTGATGCAGTTCGGTGGCGCTAAAGTTTGTGGTTCGGGTAATGATCTTTTTCTTCTTCTTCAATTATCCATCTAAGCTTTTTCTTTATTTTAGTGAGAAAGATGAGAAAAAACACAATTCAATAATCATAATATCATATTTTCCACCACAAAGAGATCTAGAGAGAGAGAGAGATGGCGGATATTGCTATGTTGGTTGTAGAGGAGTATGAGGGGAAGGTGAAGAAATCAAGACAAAATGAAAATAGATTTAAAAGTGATGAAGCAATCAACTTGTTTTCTGCTATATCTGTCTTGGTTTGTAATTGAAGGAGGCTACATGATGATGATAGGCCTTCTTGGATCATGATAACGATGAAGAATTTTGGGAAAGAAGAGAAGAAGAAGAAAATCATGGATCTATTCAATTTAAACAGGGCTATTATGGAGAGAGATTATTGATATGTATGTATATATATAGAAAGATGATGTATATATCTCTTCATCAATTTCATCACCTTTATCAACTTCGCCAACATCACCACCCGAACCACCAACTTCACCGCTACCGAACTCCATTACCGCCACTATGAGCATATTACCATCACCACCACCTTACAACACCGAACCCACCGCCATCGCTGGACCGCCATCACCACCATTACCAGTTCCATTACCACCTAGAACTATGTTCCACATCATGTTATAAGTGAAGATAAAGAAGAAGAATGAGGAAGATAGAGAAGAAAGAGACAAAAGATTAATGTTTTGAAATTTTCAAAATTAGTTTTCAGACAACTTTCGGTATACCAAAACTGCCCAATACATGAAGAAGTGAGAAAGCAAGGTAGTGTAGGGCGAAGTAGGAAGTGAGGTGAAGAGAATAGTGAAAGAGTGAAGTAGAACTGTTAAGAATCGAAAAGGATATGAAGTCTGAAAGATGGCTCGAAGAAAAGTCAAAAATAAGAAGAAAAGTCATTTTTTTTATTAACTTTCGGAGCTCCGATAGCATGTAAAAAGAATAATAATGAGACGTGTGAGATGTGATACGAAAACTAGACCGTGAGTTGAATCGAACGACGTAAAAATGAGGTGAAACAGAGTTATGACGAAGGAGATAGAAGGGCTTGAAGTGATGGTTGGTAGTGGTGGTTTGCTAGTAGAAAAGGGTGGGTCGGCGTCTTTCTTTTGAAGTTTGGGGCCAAAATGTGATTTTTTTAACTTTTTTTTTGTTTCAAATGTGACGCCAGCGGCAAAAATTATAATAACTTAAATAGTATAAGGGTACGCGTGAAAATAAGCGTAGTCTGGGGGGTCTTTGAAAATCAAGTCAAAGTATAGGGGTATAAATGAAATTTGCTCTTCATAATATTTAAAATAATTATATATTTTTCATTTCATATACTCTCATGCATAATGTAAAAATACTTCTTAACAAATGTCTTAAGAACATCGACAAAACTCATAAATTATTATGACTCAATAACAATTCCACCATTTACTAATCAAGTTTGAGGAACAATCTAGTATATAGATATGGAGAAATTATAGCGTTTCTGGTTTAAATCCGACCCATTATATGTTTTGGATCTGAGTTTCGTTACCTTATATAGTTATGCATGTCTTGTTTTCCCTTATACCTCTTTGAGTTTGGCTTTTGGGTTGTGTTGGTCGTATTTGGAACATTTTAGTAGCTTATTTTTCAAACTGTTGTTGCCTAGAATTTTGCTCCTACGCTCGAGCGTCACTTCCTGCGCTCGAGCGGTATTTGTGAACTCTCAGTACTTTTGCAGGTCTGCAAAAGTACTGAGAAGTGGTATTCTTTGCTCGGGCGGCCCCTATTATGCTCGAGCGTTGGTCCTCTGTCTGCAAAACTTCTGAGAGTTTGTATTCTCCACTCGAGCGTCACTTCTTACGCTGGAGTAGTGACGCATTTTCCCTTGTGCATAGACACTCAAGCGTCACTTCCTGCTCTTGAGCGGTGATTATTTTTATGTCTGGATACTCGAGCGTCACTTCTTGCGCTTGAGTGGTCTGTGCATATATCAGATCGCAGAACCACCTTTTTAGTTCACTTTTTCATTTCACTCTCTCTCTAAACATTCCAAAAACCGTAGATCTAGACACTCTCTCTCTAGAACTTACCTTTTCTCTACAAAAACACTAAGATCTAGTGATCTCTTCACCCTACTCCTTTTGTTAAAAAGGTAGAACACTCCGTGGGCTCTCCTTCTATCCGAACAAAAGTGGATTCATCTTTGAGGTTTTCTCCACTCTCTCCTTGGTCTTCTAGCTTTGAGGTAGGGATTCTTCACACTCTAGTATGGGTTTTGCCTTTGCTATTTGTTATTTCAAAAGATTATAGTGGTTTGGGGGTTTTTTGGTAAAACATAGGGTTTGAAATCAAAATGTAAAAGATGGGTTTTCAAATGGTTTCTTGGAAATGGTTGTGGTTATGAAATTGGAATTGATATATGTTGAAATGAGATATTTCTTATGTTGAAATTTATTTTCAAAGAGAAAGGGGTTTTGCCCTAAAATTGTAAATATTTGTGATTGTAAAGAGAAAATGGAATTGATGTTGGGAATTATGAAATTGAAACTATGTTAATAATAATAGTGGAGTTAGATATGTATTATCAGTTCCATCTCGAGATTTTGGAAAGGTTTACCTTTATGGAATTATTTATCTACTTAGAGATATCTGTTTTGGGCTATCGGTGGAGGATAGTTATAAGTATTGTAGAAATTACATAAGAATTAGATGAACTAAAACTAATTTCTCATCCATTTGCATTGAGCATTGTTGCGTACAAAATACATTGTATATGTATGTAATTTTGAGAAAAAAGGTGGATGTGGGAAAGAGATGTGCATCACCCAATCAAGTTGGCCTGTGTGTTTAATGTGAAAGTCTT
The DNA here is from genome assembly GCA_030407325.1 of Camellia japonica. Taxonomy (NCBI): domain Eukaryota; kingdom Viridiplantae; phylum Streptophyta; class Magnoliopsida; order Ericales; family Theaceae; genus Camellia; species Camellia japonica. Next base: position 8,669,596 of record JAPPVO010000032.1, on the reverse strand, counting down.
GAAAAACGCGCGTATACATGGGTGCCGATTTCACGGACGAAATATCCATAAAATGACAATAGTAGTGCTTGTATAGACTACATTTACATGGGTCCCGTTTGACGGGGTCCCATTTGACGGTTTCCCGCGGACGAAATATCCGTGAAAGGTGGTACTTGTTTGAGATTCCCAAAGTTATACTTCACTACCATGTTTATTATTGTAAAAGAGATGATTTGATGAATTGTGATATAAACTTGGCATGGCATGGTTTTTGGAAAGAAATGTAAAACGTTTTGGCATGGGCATTGCATATGCATTCACTTTATGGCTTTGTTAAGATTTATACACTGTGTTGGATTATTTCTACTGGGTTTTAGTTCACCCTATGTGGGAAAAACCATTTTTAGGTGTTGGTGATACGCCTCCACCAAGGACTTAGCTTGGGAGGACTGTGGAGCTGAAGGCTCATTGTTGTTATTTTGTGTTTAATTTTGTACAAGCCTAGGGCTTTATATGTATTAAGATTAAGACTTACTTTTGGTGTACCCAAGCATTGACTGGGAAAGATGTAAGCTATTAGGGCATATGGCTATCTGTTTAGTTTTCTTTTCTTTTCACAATCTTGTAACACAAGCTGTAGATTCAGGATGTACTATTTATGAATATATATTGCATGTGTCACCTTTTGCATATCAAACTCTAATTAATGAAAGCTTATTGTGGGAAAGTATTTTATGAATGACAACACGTGGCTAAGGTGATGCGGAAGTATCAGCCGAGGTGCCACCTGGCCTAGTCATGTTGCCGAGATGATCTCGACTAGGCCGAGGTTATCTGCAGAGATACCGAAATCCAATTTAAGCAAATAAGGGACAAGAGTCCTAGAACAGGGGAGGACCTCATTTAGAACAGGGGAGGACCTCATTTAGGATAAAAATAAAACTCAAGAAGAGTTCATCTCTATCTAGATGAGGGTCCAAGATGAGCATTGAGCCCGAGTCCACTGAAGTGAGACTTCTAAAGTGATCAGGTCACTGCTGGTTTTAAAAAGCAAGGCACCCTCATGGGTCAAAGGTAGGTTCCTTATTGTGAGTTTAAGCACAATTTGCTATCTTTGAGAGATATTTGTTTTACTGACTTGATCGTCGGAGTGCCCCCAGGTGGAAGAACCACCGCCAAATTCTTATCCTTATGTGACAGGTTGTTCGGGCTTAATCTCTGTTGTCGGTGCTCTCTAGCTGAGTTCCTCGTTTGGTTGTGTGGTCAAAAATCAACACCCACAATTCAGTGCCATCTATGGGAACTTAAGGAGAATAGATGGCCAACGACACGTAGAAAGAAAAGATTTGAGATGACATCAACAGTGAGAGTTGTGAACAAGTTGATCCTAACATCGGGGAAGAAAACTGTAGCGAAGGAGCACAGGATCCAAATCCTGGAGAGAAAGATGTCGGCAAAGAGGGTAACGTCCCAAAGAAGGATGGCCGAGCTGAGTACTATAACGAAAATGACCTCCAGGTATGAAAGAATAGATGCCTGAGGAGGGATGGGGAGATAAAAGAAATGAGGAAGAAGTTTGCCGACCTTCAATCAATGGTCCACTTTATAATGCAGAACAATGTGATGCAGCCACCATTCCCATTACAAGATACGCCGATGCCAGGGGGCAAGACCGATGCCCAGAAAGGGGAGCAGAAAGCGGTCCCAGTAGTTCCGTAGCATGATAGGGAAAAAGAACATTCGCACCGGCCATCACGAGATGTTGGGCAAACTGAGTTAGTAAGAGGTGAGACCCAGAAGACACTTCATACCAAGGAAACTTATGTCAAGGAACCTCGGCATATCCAGGGAAAGGCCCAATGTTTTGACATAGTGAATGAGGAGAAGTCCACGAGGACACGTAATGACACTGGGAGCAGCACACCGAAAAGGTTAAAATCTGTAGATAGCCGAGCTCCCGATCGAACTAAGGAGGATTTGAGAGACTACCTCTAAAGGAAGTGGCTAAACGCTGAGGTCACATCCCCCGTAAAGCCAAGGACACCGTTCTCAATGGAGTTGGATACATTTGAAGCCCCGAAGAGATTCCACATGCCGAGGTTCCAAATTTATGACGGTAAGTCCGATCCGAACTTTCATGTCGGCTTATATTTAAATTCAATGGTTTTGTATAGCAGGAGTGAGTAGTTGCTATGTAAGGTGTTTCCCTCATCTATTGGAGAGATCACATCAGATTAGTTTCACAAGTTGTCGAAAGGAACTGTGAAAAGTTGGAAAGGCCTGGCCGAGATGTCTGTGGCCAGGTTTGTTATGAGCAAGTTACAGCCACTAAGAGTAGACTTCCTGTTGGCTTTGAAAAATAGCGAGGATGAGAACCACAGGGCTTATGCAAAATGGTATTATAAGGTGTTCAACCGAATACCGACATGTAACCAGGAGCTGGCAGTCGTATCTTTCAAAAACGGCCAAGAGGATGAATGCCCACTACGACAGTCACTTGCAAAAACTCTACCAAAGAGTATAGAGGAGCTCATGGCACGGATTGAGAAGTATGCCAGAGCAGAGGAAGATACGCAGGGAACAAAGACACCAAAGCAGGAGAAGAGAAATAGCTCGCCGAAGCGAGGCCGAGGTAATTCCGATTTTAATAGGTAGGAGACAGGGTTAAGGGCTGCACGGGCAGTCACCACTGTATTCAGGATCCCAATCTACAAAGTTCTAGAAAGGATCAGGAACTAACCGTATTACAGAGCGCCATAAAAGGTTCATAGCGAGTTTATGGGAAGGAGCATATGGGAAGCATTATGCTTACCACAATGAGGATGGGCATTTGACGCAATGGTGCAGGGCCCTGAAAATACACTTAGAGGATTTAGTCAAACAGGGTCACCTGAGAGACCTAGTGGATGAGTCCAGGACTAGGGAGGAACATGCTAGATTCCTCTCGGCACCGGCAGCACTACCCCTGTCGTCACTGCCGCAACAGAAAGATAGACCCCGGGTGATCAATGTGATTCACTCAAAAGTCAATGAGAATGATGTGCGATGGAAGACCCAAAGAGTGAGGCACTTGCAGCATTTGTATCAGGTCCGATAAAAAAGGCCTAGGACAAACGAATACCAGGGACCAATGGTTTCTTTTACAGAGGCAGACTTGGACATGGTACAGCATCCACACAATGATGCCCTGGTGGTAACCCTAAAAATTGGGAAATGCCAGGTGAGGCATATACTGATCAACCAAGGCAGCTCTTGTGGCATCATGTATGTCCGATGTTACAAGGAGCTTGGCCTTCACCCAGATGATATGAAGTAGTCTGAAAACCCGATGGTCGGATTCAACAGGACACCGACATGGCCTCTAGGAGCCATGAGTTTAGAGGTGCAGGCAGGCTCCAAGAAGGTAAGCACAGAATTTACAATGATTGATACCCCCTCTCCTTACAATGTTATTTTGGGAAGACCGTGGTTGCACGCAATGAGGGCTATTCCTTCAACACTGCACCAGCTGTTGCGATTCCCAACTGAACAAGGGATTGAGGAAGTCAGAGGGGATCAGGTGTAGGCAGAAAATTACTCCATGGCAGCAATGAAGTCCACATGCATTGTGCGGGAAGCAGAGACAGTAGAAATTGAAGACGAGGATAAGGAGGTCCTTGATAATGTCGGCAAAGAACCAGCCGACAAGAGTGAGGAAGCATTGAAGAAGATTCTGGTCTAAGAAGGTGATGAGGAACGCTTCTTTCTTCTCGGCTCAGGCTTAGCCGAAGAAGAGGAAAAGGGGTTGGAAGATTTTCTACGAGCAAACATAGAAGTGTTTGCCTAGATGACCTATGAGATGCCTGGCATTGACCCCGAGGTCACTTGTCATAGGCTGAATGTGGATAGGTCGGCTAAACCTGTTATCCAGCAAGCAAGCAGGTTGACATTAATGCATGTAGAGGTAGTTAAAGAGGAAGTGGACAGGCTATTGGAAGCCCAGGCCATTCAAGAGGTGAACTACCCTACTTGGCTATCCAACACAACAATTGTGAAAAAGAAGAACGGCAAGTGGAGGGTTTGCATTGATTTCACCAGCCTGAATAGAGTTTGCCCTACGGACAATTTCCTACTACCCAAGATTGATCAACTAGTTGATGCCAATTCTGGACATGGGAGGATGAGTTTCTTGGACGTATACAGAGGCTATCACCAGATAGTAATGTATGCTTCGGATGAAGAGAAGACGGCATTCATCACCCTAAAAGGACTCTATTGTTACAGAGTGATGTCTTTCTGGTTGAAGAATACAGGAGCAACCTACCAAAGATTGGTTTCTAGGATGTTCAGGCGTCTGATTAGAAAGATGGTAGAGGTTTACATTGATGACATGGTCATGAAGACCAAAGAACCTAGGAATCATTTGGCAGACTTGAAGACAATTTTTGATATCCTAAAAACATATCGGCTCCGACTCAATGCTTCAAAATGTGCATTTGGAGTCGGGTTTAGTAAGTTCCTTGGATACTTGTTCACCAGAAGGGGCATTGAGGCAAGCCCAGATCAGATCAAAGCCATCCTTGACCTAAAGAGCCCGACATTGGCCAAGCAAGTCTAGATTTTGACAAGCAAGGAAATGGCCCTAAATAGGTTTGTCAGCCAAAGTTTTGATAAGTGTAAACCATTTTTTTGTTTCCTGAAGAAGGCCACAGATTTTTTGTGGACAGAAGAATGCGAAGTCGCCTTGGCCAACTTGAAAAGGCACTTGCCGACAGCTTTAGTTCTGTCAAATCCAATACTTGGAGAAGAACTGTTCCTATACTTGGCAGTTTCAGATCACACAGTAAGTGCAGTAGTAATCCGAGAAGAATAGGAAGAACAGAAGGTGGTACACTATGTGAGTAAGACCCTAGCAAGTGCAGAAACTAGGTACCTGCCCTTGGAGAAATTGACATTGGCCTTGGTAATGGCCACGAAAAAGTTGAATCACTACTTCCAAGCCCACAAAATTGTGGTGCTAATTGAGCACCCCTTGAAATTCCTGTTGCAGTATGGAGATCTGACAAGTAGAATAGCCAGATGGGCAGTGATGTTGGGCCAATACAACTTAGAGTTCAGGCCTAGAACAACGATCAAGGGCCAGGTTCTGGCCGACTTTGTGGCCGAGTTCACCCCTGGTGCCATCCCATGTCGGGCTCTGGTGAGTCGCGACTTAGGATGTCCAAGAGAACCAGAGGAAACCCAACTGGGGTGAAAATACCCCACGCCAGCGAAACCAAAGAAGGCAGAACAACCAAAACCCTGTGATATCCACATCGGTGATTCTTTCTACTTGTTTGTTGATGGAAGTTCAAATCGTCAAGGAGCAAGGGCAAGAGTGGTTTTGATATCACCAAAGGGGCGAATGATAGAGCAATCAATTCATTTGGGATTCAAGGCCTCAAATAACGAAGCAGAGTATAAGGTACTAATTGCTGGACTAAAGCTGGCAGCAGCAATGGAAGCCGATAAGGTGGTAGTCTTCTGTGACTCCCAGTTTATTGTGAATCAAGCAACTGGTGAGCATTTAGGCTGGGATGAGAGGATGATAGCCTACGTAAAAGAGGTTGTCAGGCTACTAGCACTGTTCCAGGATTGTCGGCTAAAGCAGGTTAGCCGAGATAATAACAGCCATGCCGATGTCTTGGCTAACTTGGCTAGTGCAATGAAATCAGAGGACTCCAGGACAAAAATGGTGGATTATCTATCAGGCCCAAGTATTGAACCCCTCATCACAGAATATGAAGCAATGTGTGTAGAGATGGGTCCCAACTGGATGGATGCCATAGTTGTGTTTTTAAAAGATGGCAGGTTGCCAGTTGACAAAAAGAAAGCACACAAAGTCAGATTGAAGTCGGCCAGGTTCTGCCTGTCAGCAGAAGGCCATCTCTACAGAAGTTCCTTCACTGGACCTCTACTACGGTGTGTGCACCCCTCTTAGGTAGAGGACCTTTTGTATGAGATCCATGAAGGAGTTTGTGGAAGCCATGCAAGGGCTAGGTCACTTGCCCATAGAGCCATATCCCAAGGATATTGGTGGCCATACATACAGAAGGATGCTGAAGCCTATGTCAGGAAGTGTGAGAAGTATCAAAGGTTTGCGCCTTTAATACATCACCCAGTGGGAGATCTGAACCCGGTATCAAGTCCTTGACCGTTTGCCCAATGGGGCATGGATCTTGTTGGGCAACTGCTCCAAGCAACTGGACAGGGGAAGTTCCTGCTGGTAGCAACTAACTACTTTACAAAGTGAGTGGAGGCTGAACCCCTTGCAATGATTCGAGATATTGATGTGAAGAACATCATCACCAGGTTTGGGATTCCAAGGGCCATTATAGCAGAGAATGACACTCAGTTTGACAGTAAGCTGATCAAGAGCTTTTGTGTAAAGTACAAGATCAAGAACTATTACTCTACTCACAGCTTCCCTTAAAGTAATGGTCAGGCAGAAGCATCCAATAAGACCATCCTGGATGGGATCAAGAAGAGGTTAGAAGCGGCTAAAGGAAAATGGGTGGAAGAATTGCCCAATGTGCTCTCGGCATATCGTACTACACTGAGAAGATCAGCTGGAGAGTCTCCTTTTGCCATGGTATATGGCACCGAAGCAGTCATCCTATTAGAAGTCGGCATCCCTGAACTCAGAACCCAGGGAGTGGAGAATGGAACCGATGAGGCATTCTTTGCCTAAGATCTAAATCTATTGGAAGAAAAAAGGAGAGAACATCAATTCGGCTAGGGGCATACCAGCAGCAGCTTGCTAGGGCTTACAAGAAGAAGGTCAACCCAAGGGAGTTCAAGGTTAGGGACCTTGTCCTTAGAAAAGTCGTCGACAATAAGAAAGATCTCAAGGAGGCCACGACCCTGGAATACTTGCAATCTGAAGTTTTTCTATCATTAGTTTTTTTTTTTTTTTTTGAGATTTATGTAATGATTTTATTAGCCGAAGATTTAATAAAGTGCTAGTTTGATTTTGATTTTATTGTTGAAAATTGTGCAATAAAACTGAACAATCTTATGACGATGTTTCTGATTGAAACATGACAAGTAACTTAGACTTATCATATGGTAGAGTTGAATTATACTTGCCATATGATAGAGTTGAACTAAGTTGGCGAAGTTTTCGAAAGAAATATGACAAGTAACTTAGACTTACCATATGGTAGAGTTGAATTATACTTTCCATATGATAGAGTTGAACTAAGTTGGCGATGTTTCTGAAAGAAACATAACGAGTAACTTAGACTTATCATATGGTAGAGTCGAATCATACTTGCTATATGATAGAGTTGAACTAAGTTGGCGATGTTTCCAAATGAAACATGATAAGCAACTTAGACTTGCCATTACGGCAGAGTTAAACTAAGTTTAAAATTGGTCGGATTAATAAAGACACCGAGGTAGAAAGCCTTGGCAAAAATTATTGGATTCAGACTTCGGCAAAAGTCAGAGATCCCTGCTTAATGTGAACATAAGTGATACTTAGGTTCATATGTGATACTTAGGTTCACGTTAGGGGGCAGGAAACAGGAATGAGGAATATGTTTGACACTTGCTGAAATTTTAAAAAAATTTACAAGTTGGAGTCAGCCGGGGTAACCAGATAAGGAGATACCCGAGATCACCAACCAAGTTGTCATGCCTGAAAGGGCTGGAAGGGTGAAGTCTTGATAGAAGATTGCAAGAACAACTAAGGAAACAATACTTGTGGAATGTTATTTCAAGAAATTTTATAAAGTACCATCTGGCCAAGATCACAGTAAAAGGTGAAAATCCGAGGTAAGTTGATCCGAGGTGACCAATTAAGGATGCACCCGAGATGAAATGGGTCCGAGGTGATACATGTTAGATGTGTTCCAACCCGAAGTGATTATACAGTTAAGGTATACTTAGAACAATTGCAATATTATTCTAAATAAGGAAGCATACAAAATAGTAAAGACAAATAAAGCATGCATGAAGAGAACATTCAACACTTAGTTAAAAAGAGAGCTTGCATTCATAAGAAGGAAATTGTCCAAAAACAAAAAGGCACATCTTCCTGGCATAAAAGATTACTTGTCCAAGTATAGAGATGGCACTTCAACCCAACAAAAAAACCATTACAACTGTTCAAAAGTAAAAGAAAAAAGCACAAGCAAGAAAATTTTCTAACTATCATGCTTCAGTAGTTGAAGGTGTTTTGACCTCAGCAGACAGTTGGGTAGGCTTCTCAGCAGTCTTCTTAACTTCGATCTAGGCATCGATCTCAAGAAGGATCTCATCAAGGCTCTTCTCGACGATCTGGACTTCGGCTTCATAAGTGGCCTCCTTTTGAGAGGCACTCTTAGGGACCTCATCCTCCCCCTCATCTTGAGTCAAGTCCAAGACTTGATCATTTAGAGTTGGGGAGTTGGGGACTTGGCCCAAACAGCAGCCTCCTCTTCTTCATCAGCGTCCTCAGCGTCGACCTCCTCGTCATCGGCCTCGTCATCCGATCCCTTTAGAGTTGGTGGGAAAGACACTTGGAGTTGGTTGATATCTCAGAGGTCGGAGTCTATTGGGATAGACAACTTGTTCAGAGCTGCCGTCCAGCCAAAATAAAAGCTTCGATTGCAAGCTTAGTTGACCTTGGCTTTGTATCCATCTCGGACGGGGGCCTGACCTTTTGAGAATGCCTTATCGTCAGCTACCTTGATTTCTACCGATTTTGTAGCCAGGGCCTTTTGAAGCTCAGCCTCAGCTTTGGAAATTTTAGCTTTGGCCTCTTTGGCCTCGGCCCTAAGAACCTTAACCATGGCTTCAGCTACCTCAGTCTTTTCCTTGACTTGGTCTTGTGCACGTCTGGCAGCCTTGGCCTGATCCAATAGAGTTTTGATCTTGGCCTCGGTGTTGTTAAGAAAAGAGAGGAAACCAACGGCTTCCTGAGTTTTGTGAACCAACTCCTTCTTGAAAGCCTCGGCTTTCGTCATAAAGGAGTGGGCATGCTGAATAGCCTAGAAAGAAGAAAACAAAACAAGTTAGAATTGTTTAAGTGCAGACATAAAACAGAAATAAGAAATTACCAAGTGTTGAAGACTTTACCAAAACAGAATGTTGCATCATCAGTGCAAAGGTTTCGTATTCGTTGATCTCGACCATGTGATTGAGATTAGTTGGTAGGAGCACGGCAGTAGAGAGAGCGGCGCCGACCTCAATACTATCGATAGCACTTTCGCCAGTTCTCATCGGTCTATCCCCAACCATAATAGCAGGAGTCCAAGGCTCATCAACTTTGAAAAAACCTAGGCCTGCTACACCCTCAGACTTCAGCTTGTTCGACCGAGCGATGCCGGATGGCTCGGCCTCGACAGACCTTTTCTAGGTAATAGAGGCGCCTTTCTCGACCTCGGCCAGTTTGGAGATCAGCACTATGTCTTCAGACTTGATATGGGTGACAGAAGCCTTTGCCTTGGCTCTTTTGACTCTCTTTGTCTTGGACTTGGGTTGGGACTCCGAGGGGGAAGACTGAACAGTGACCACTCATGGCAGATCGGCCAAGAGGTCCTCAACAACAGCTTTGCTATAACCCATGTAGTCAAAAGCAGTGGAAACAATAACTCAGGTGCCGAAGTGAATGGCAGGCAAGGCAATTGGAGGATTGTTTGGGTCGTAACCCAACAAATCCTCACCTCGGTGTCTACGACTTCCGGTTCTACGGGCAGGAGCGTTGGGAGGAGCTCAATGTCGGCGTCGGCGCTAAGAAAGCAGAATTAGCTGGGGGGTAGATGTAGATGGCTACTCTACTAGGTCAGAAGAAGAGGCCTAGTCTGGCCTTGGTGATGAAGTGGCTAGTGGAGTTATGGCAGATAGAGGAGTTTTGCTTCGGCGGGAAACGTCGCGCAGAGCGGACTTGTACGTCGGTATTTAATTTAGCAGATGTCGGTCTTTGCGTTTTTCAACAAGCAAACCTAATAACTTTTTTAGACTTGGGCTTGGAAAGAAGGTTTGACGGAAGTCTTTTGCTGGCTGGGGAAGAGCTGCAAAAAGCAAGAAGAAAACATTAGAACACACAGATAAAATTAACAAGTTCCAGCAGAGATGGGGTTAGGAAATGACTCGGTTCTTACCCTCACCATCTTCGAACACTGATTGGCGCAGAGAAAAGAGATGAAGATCGTCATCAGGCTCAAACTCCCAGTTGCCCAAGACAATCAAGTAGTCATCTCCAGTACCTTTGTTGGAATCTGGGAGGTCGGCTACGAGTTTGAAGGCTGTGGATCTGGGCTTGAGGTAATATATGTTACCTTTGTCGAACTTAAGGCAACACATAGTATAACAGAATTGGATGTCGACTAAGGTGATCCTAGCTTTTTCTCTTCATGCCAATTCGATTATGCCATATATGACTCTATATGAGTTGACGGCTAGTTGCATAGGGTTGAGTTTTTAGTAGCGATGGACTTCCCTAAAAAGGATTTCTAAGGGAAGCTGGAGTCCACACTCAATGAATGCTACAACAGGGAAAGGCATGGAGTCCCCAACTGGCATGATAGAGTCTTCCTTCCCAGCCAACCTGATCTGAACGTCGGCTAGAATGAGAATTCTTGCCGAAAGTACTACAGTTTGGCTGGGGTGTCTACCCTCCACCTAAACATACCTATGATCTCGGCCTAAAGTGCTTTGTAAGGGATTTCAGAGAAAAGACACTGGTGAAAGTTTGAGAACCTCGGCTAGACCTTAAACAAGCACTGGGGCAAGGATTTTGAAGATCGAAGGGGAAATTTGTTTCAATTTTTCTAAGTATGTGGGTTCAAAAACAAGTCCCAAACCTAGAACTACAGAAACAAGAATCAAAGTCCAAAGATCTGAAAACAAGCAAGAAAAACAGAAAAAGAAGCATGATTTAGAATCAAGAAAGCAAACGGAAATCCAAGAATATGGAAGAAATTACAAGTTTATAAATAGTGCATAGGTGTGTGCTTAAAACCATGAACAATGTATATAGATGCAGTGGCAAACGAGAACAGCACAGAACCAATCTGAGAGAAAGAATGTGTTTGTAATAAGGAAGAACAGAGTATAAGTACAGATATGGATTTAATTGCAATACAAGAGTAACTACAGATACAGCGCAAAGTAAATCCAAGAAACAAGAGATATCACATAGACAAAGACATGCTTGAAAGACAGTAAAGAACTAGAAGAAGAAAATAGAGAACTTACTAAAGTAGGGCCGGGAAAGTGACGCCAGAACAGTACTCACCGGAGTCAGACGACACGAATGATCGAAAACAAATGGTCGCCAGAGGAGGTAATCGGAGCAAGTGCAGAGCTTCAAAGGTATAAAAATGGCGGTTTGGGAAAAACTTTAGAGAGAGAAAGTCTGGGAGTTGAGAGAGGTTGTGATTGCAAAGGTGAAGAGATGGGGAGAGAGAGAGGAGTTTTGTCAAAAATACGAAAAGGCGGCAAAACATAATGAGATGCCTTGGACGACGTGCTTGTCAGGAGGCGTAAGCAGAAATGACGCACCCTGACCGCGTGTGTCAGGTACGATCCAATGAGCAAGGGACACATGTATGAAACAATTGAAACGACTGTGCCTGACAGCTCATGCGCAGTTGGAACTTTTAAAATTCTTGAAGTAATGAGGCTATGATCTCGGCCACAGAAATGATCTGGGTTGAGATATGTAAAAGAACTAAGATCTTGGTTCTTGATCCTAGATAAAGTAGACAGCTGAGTCCTGGTTATATGATGTCAACGAGTAATGATCTTAGTCAAAGAGAAGAATGAATTTAGCCGACATGGAGTATGGACAAACGATATAGGTTCCATCACCTCAGGTTGCCGAGGTAATAGAACCTAGGGGCCAGTTGTGGGGAAGTATTTTATGAATGACAGCACAAGGCTAAGGTGATGTTGAAGTATCAACCGAGGTGCCACGTGGCCTGGTCATGTTGCCAAGATGATCTCGGCTAGGCCGAGGTTATCTGCAGAGATATCGAAATCCAAGTTAAGCAAATAAGGGACAATAGTCCTTGAACAGGGAAGGACCTCATTTAGGATAAAGATAAAGATTAAGAAAAGTTCATCTCTATCTAGATGAGGGTCCAGGATGAGCATTGAGCCCGAGTCCACTGAAGTGGGGCTTCTAAAGGGATCAGGTCACTACTGGTTATAAAAGTAAGGTACCCTCGTGGGTCAAAGGTAGGTTCCTTCTTGTGAGTTTAAGCACAATTTGCTATCTTTGAGAGATATTCGTTTTACTGACTCGATCGTCGGAGTGCCCCCAGGTGGGAGAACCACCGCCGGATTCTTATCTTTATGTGACAGGTTGTTCGGACTTAATCTATTCTGCTGGTGCTCTCCAGCTAAGTTCTCCGTTTGGTTGTGTGGTCAAAAATTAACACCCACACTTATCATTTCAATTATGTTGCTATTTATTAATTGTTATGAGAGGGGCATATCGGATTTATTTTAGGGCGTTACAGAAATGGAAAAAAAAAACATTTTAAAAGATTTCAAATTTATCTATAATAATGTGAATTGTTTAATGTCAATTATTAATTTTTTTAAAAATTAATTTTTTAATACTTAATCCCTGCCATACAGAGACAAGTCAAAATTTTATTTTTGGGAAGCCACTAAACATTATATCAAACCAATTTAGACAAAGAAAATGAATTACATATATGATTTTATACTTAATTCGCAATGCATTAAAATGTATAAGAAAAAAAATCATTATAAATAAATATTCTTATGAACCAAACAAAATGGATTTTTTAAAAATACGTATCCACTCAGTTGTTTATAAAAGTTGTGCTCAACGTTCTTATGTATAAGACTAACAAATGCAAATAAAAGTAAAAACATCAAAAACAACAAAATATAAATTCTAATTTAAAACATCTCAACATAACCAAAACCCAATACCTTTCCCTAAAAAATATAACACATACAAATGAATGAATGACCATAAATTATAAAGAGGAGCAATACTTGGAATCAGTTAAAGCCATAGTCACAATAATCATTTATATATCACATTTAGTTTATCATGTGATGTGTTATTATTATATTAGCAACAAACATGAATGGTGTGGGATTTGTTCAACCAATGTAATTATGAAAAATGAGATAATAAACCTAGTATAGTATATAAATATGGTCATTGTAGTATTATTCTTAAAATTTTTGTTTACAAATATGTTAGGTTTTTATTCTTAGCAATCCCGTTTGACAAAACTCCTTTCAATTGTAATTTTATTCACTCTTTTATTTCAGTGGGGCTATGAGTATTTAGATGCGAATTCAACCCGAATTGTGCCTTGCAGAGAAGTTTTAGAGGATAATTCTTTCATGTTTGCCACTTCGCTGACTATGTCGAGGGGCAGCGCTCTCAAAGCCAGAAGCAAAATTGTAGTCGAAGTTGTTTGGTCGCTCGAGCGAAGGAGTGTGCACTCAAGCGAAGAATCTTTGGTCTCAGAAGTTTTCACTGACTGTAAAAATACTGAGAAGTTTCATTTCTCGCTTGAGCGAGACTTTGGTGGCTCGAGTGAAGACACTTGGAAAAACACACATTTTAGTCTCCTCGCTCGACCGACCTTCGCGGCCTGATTTTCTATAAATACGTGTTTCAGTCAGATTTTAGGGTTACATCTTCCAGATCTTCTTCTTGGATATTAGGCTTTATATCTAGAGCTTCTATGCTAGTTTCTTTGATGTTTGTTTGAGTTTAAATCTGGTTTGAAAAGTATACATCAAAGGAATGTTTGTTTCATTCAATACAAAAGAGAGAGTTGTTCTTTGGTAGATTCCATGAAACTTGAGCCTGAAGCTTTGGTGGATTCCAGAGTGGTTCATCGTCGTGGATTCGACATCGGCGTTGTGTGATTCAACGTTGGGCAAGACAATTCCAAGGTGAAGACGGGGCTGGAAGAGACACATAGAGGTCGGTTCGATTCGGGCGTGGATTCGCTAGGTAATTGAGAGTACACTTGTGTAAATCTTTTATGTCTTCTTAGTGGATTTTTTTGTGGCTTTTGCCCATGGTTTTTTATCACAATTAGAGGCGCTCCAATTGTGATTTTTTCATGTAAAATCATTGTGTCAATTTGTCTTTTTTGTTTGATTAGGATTGATATTTGCTGCTTAAAATTGATACATAATCACAAATCAATATCTAGGGGATTTCTAGATTTTTCAATTGGTATCAGAGCAGGTTGCTCTCTTTTTTTTGGAAAAAAAAAAAAACTATTACAGCGAGATCTTGTTTGATTTGTGATAATGGATTCAATTTGTGAGGGAAATTCTATGGTTCGACCACCCCTACTTGACGGATCCAATTATTCTTTCTGGAAAGCTCGGAATCTATTGATGAAAAAGTTTGGCAATCTATCTTGTATGGGTGGACCGAACCAACGATTACCGTTGATGGAGTAACTTTTTCCAAACCAATTGATAAGTGGGACACAATTGATTAGCAAAATAGTAGCTGGAATAGTAAAGCTATCAATTCTCTCTTTTGCACCGTCATACCTGAAGAGCTTAGTCGTATTTACAATTGTGAAGTCGCAAAAGAGGTTTGGAATATCTTACAAACCATTTATGAGGGTACTCCTTCTATTAAACGCTCAAAACTTCAAGGCTCATGTCTAGTTTCGAAAACCTTTCAATGAAAAATAGTGAGACGTTTGATGAATTTTATGCGAAGTTGAGTGACATTTTGAATTCCAGCTTCAATTTAGGTGGAAAATACTGAAATCCAAGGTTGTGCGAAAAGTTTTGAGATCCTTGCCCAATTGGTTTCAACCAAAAGTTATGGCTGTTGAGGAGGCTCAAGATATTGACAACCTTAAGCTGGATCATTTGGTCGGAAATCTCCAAACTTATAAGGCACATAGAAATTTCAAAAAGAAACAAAAAGATGATATAGCTTTTAGTAGTGCTCATACAGTTGGAAAGGATTCTGATGAGGATTGTGAAATTGATTCCAAGATTACAAATGCTTTTGTAAAACAATTTAAGAAGTCTTTTCTGAAAAAGAATCTTAATCTTTTGGAATCAACTCATAAATCCAAAGGCAAAGATTAATTCAAAATTAATTCTATAACCCAAAAAAAGAAAGGAAAAATACAAGGGAACTCTGAAAGAGTCCAATGCTATGAATGCCAAGGATTTGGCCACTTTGCTCAAGAATGCCCTACTCGTTTGAGGAAGAAGAAAGCCTTCGCTATCACTTGGGATGATGAATCAGAGTATGATAAAGATGAAAGTGACAACGAAGCACAAGGCAAAGAGGGGCATGAACAATTCCTTGCTTTCATGGTGGCTTCTGAAACTGAAGAACGAACAGAGTATTCGAAGTGACCGGTTGATAATGACACTGATGATGAATCCTCAAGAAGTGATGATGAAGATCTTTAGCAAGCTTATGAAAAGTTGTATAAGGAATCTCTTAACTTATCCAAATTGAATAACAAACTCGCTATGAAACTCAAAGCATGTGAAAATGAGAATGTCAAACTAAAGGAGGAGATTTCTGAGGCTAGGAATGATGCTATCAAGATATCTATTGATCGACAAGCTCTTTGTGCAAAACTCTTGACTTGTGAGACAGAGAGGAATGAGCTACAGCAAATCTATGCAACGTATGAAGAAAAGATTGAATCTCTCAAGATGTCTCAAGTTGCTTTGGAAGAACTAATGATCAAGAAAGAGGAAGAGCTCAAGTGTGCTATGGCTACCATTGGTCTTTGGAACAAAGGATCAAAGATTTTGGACAATATCATTGGGTCTCAACAAATGTGTTATGACAAGAGTGGCATTGGCTTCGGTGATAACAAAGAGCAAAAATCGAGTGCATCTATATCTCATGATACAAGAACTCAAGGAAAGGGAGAACAAAATATTCAACATAAGGATGGACTTCTCAAACTTCCTAGAGTTGATAAGGCCAAAGAAAATAAGGTACACTATGTTTTTATTTGTCATCATTGTGGTACATATGGTCATATTCGCCCTTATTGTTATGAGTTGCATGGGAGAGTGTCTTATAAAGATGGAAGAAATTCCAACATCTCATAGGGTAGGAGACACTTCATTGGTCGTTATAAGGTTAAGGGTCATAATAGATCTTGCTATTTTGATTTGCATGAGACCAAACATGGAGCGAGTTTACAGTTGCCTAGACCTAGGAATAGGAAGTTGGAAACAACGTCGAGATGGGTTCCCATTGAAAGGGAAGGGAACCACAACGTCAAGACACCACCCAAGAATCGTAATTCTCACAACTTTGCTTATACCAAACCGGTTTGGGTGAGAAAACTTGACTTGTGTTTAAGTTGTTTATTCCTTTTTTTTTTTTTTAAGGTTTCTGTGTGTTTTGTTTTTTCTTTTTGGGTATTTTAATGTGTGGTATCATTTAGTGTGTCCTTATTCATTTTATGTCTTACTTTATTTTAGAGAGAGAGAGAGTGGGAAAAAAAAGATTTTCTTAGTATGGTTTTGCAAGCTTGAAATTTTTGAGAAGTTCTTGTTGCATATTGGAATTGATGAGAATATCCATTGCATGTTAATATGTGTGTGCTTTTTCTGGTCATTACACATTTCAGAGTGTGTGTTCTTTGATTAGTATGTCTCATTCTGTACACACTCTTGGATTAGCAAATATCGTAGTCTTCCGCCTTAGTGATCATTTTTTTCTATGGACTTTTGGTATTGTATCCTTTGCTTTTCTAGAGGAATTAACCTATACTAGCATATCATGGGTGATGTTTAGTCTCTTAACCACCTTCCATCTTTTTGCATCTCCACGGCTTTCCCCTCAATTCTTTGCAGTTAAGGCATGAGGAAAAGGCTACCTCAGAGTCACCAACTAGGCTATCTTTATTGTATCCATGCTTCTCTGGTTTAGTTTCTATACTCTTGAGCTTGTCAGTCGCCAATGAGTGTGCAAAGGAAAGAAAAAAAAAAATGTGCAAAAGAAAGAAAAGAAAAAATGTGCAAAAGAAAGAAAGAAAAAATAAATAAAAGTTCATTGATTGAGGGGGAGCCTCTTCTTTTACTCAACAAATACCCCTTAATTCCCAGTGGTTTGACTTTCCTTAGTTGTGCAACTTTTAGATCATTACTAGGAATTGAACCTAGTGTTTGTCAAACTCCAAGAGTCACACACACACTTTTATCATGAGATCTATGCTTTTCACATAATGCATCACTTTCTTTTATGAGGAATCTTCTAGAGGCTGTTCACATTGTGTTTTCAAGTAATTGTGCTTCTTGGATAATCTTGTGTGTTTTAATGTACAAATCTGAAATTCCTTACTTGCTCCACCATATTATTTTTGTCGTTTTCTTCTTGTTCATTATTTTCAGTGTTGTGGTTGCTTTTGGTAAGGGGGAGTTTGGTTTATATTTGCAAGAGTTTGTTAGCATGAACACTTTGATTTGTTTGGTAAGAGAGATTGGCTTTAGTTATTTTGCATGTTGCTATGCACTGCTTCTTTATTGTTTCCTTCTTGCATGCTATTGCTAATTATATCATCATATCCTTGCTTGTGATATTTATGCTTTTACTATAGTTGATTGAACTTTCTTTGACAATTCATGACAAAAAAGGGGAGAAAGTTTGAGGGTGCATATGTCTTAGGATTTTCATCTATTCATGCTACATGTTGTTAAAGTCTTAGGATTTTCATCTATTCATGCTACATGTTCTTAAAATCTCCAATTTACATCTATTCATATTTCCATATCATGCTTCAAGATAATCTTGTCATATGTCTATTGTTTTTTCATATACTCTTGTGGCACTAATAGTTGTTTTGGAGATTGTGACACTAATAGCTTTTAGGAGATCATGACCTTGAGAAAAAAGTTTACTTTTATTGGCTGTAATGGGTTGGGGTGATTAGGATTTTATTTGTCAGGTGTGTTTTGTCACGGCATTGCTAAAGGGGGAGATTGTTAGGTTTTTATTCTTGGCAATCCTGTTTGACAAAACTCCTTTCAGTCATAATTTTATTCACTCTTTTATTTCAGTAAGACTATGAGTATTTAGATGCAAATCCAACCCGAATTGTGCCTTGCAGAGAAGTTTCAGAAGATAATTCTTTCATGTTTGCCACTTCACGGACTATGTCGAAGTTGTTTGGTCGCTCGAGCGAAGGAGTGTGCGCTTGAGCAAAGAATCTTTGGTCTCAGAAGTTTTCACTGACTGTAAAAATACTAAGAAGTTGCATTTTTTGCTCGAGCGAGACTTTGGTGGCTCGAGTGAAGACACTTGGAAAAACACGCATTTTAGTCTCCTCGCTCGAGCGAGAGATCCTTCGCTCGAGCGACCTTGTGGTTCATCGTCGTGGATTCGACGTTGGTGTTGTGTGATTCAGCGTTGAGCCAGAGAATTCCGAGGTGAAGACGAGACTGGAAGAGGCACATAGGGGTCAGTTCGATTCGAGCGTGGATTCGCTAGGTAATTGAAAGTACACTTGTGTAATTCATTTATGTCTTCTTAGTGGATTGTTTTGTGACTTTTGCTTGTGGTTTTTTATCACAATTGGAGGCGCTCTAATTCTGGTTTTTTCACGTAAAATCGTTGTGCCGATTTGTCTTGATTGTTTGATTGGGATTGATACATAATCACAAATCAATATGTAGGGAATTTTTAGATTTTTCAAAATAAATAAAAATAATATATTATATTTACCCTGAAAGAGTTAGAAGGAAGAGGGCCAAACTCTGCCAAATTATTTATATATACATTCAAGGAGTTTATCAGAATGTGGGAAGGGTCATGGCCACCCCGGGCGAAGCCATGGCTCTGTCTCCATGTTTTCATTAATGCAATGGGTTCTATATAAACTTCATTAATATCCAATAGTTGTAATGGTAGGAGTATTCGCATCAAACTTGGCAAATTTTAAGTTAAATTATAATTAAAAAGTTACTTTTGTATTTTAGTTAGTACTTTTTATATATATGTGCATATTACATGAGATTTTCTATTCTAAAACTTAATTTTATAAAATATTCATTTTTATTCATTTTCTTTTCTAAGGAAAATGATTGCTAGATCATTTTTCATAGATGTTGGTACAACTTGCCTAAAGCAGCTTCTAGGAGAAGTTGCATATATGCAGTTTCATATTCTCCCCTCCCCCCATCCAAAAAAAATAAAAAATAAAAAAAATAAATAATGTAGCATGTAGGATGTCTGACCACTCTCTAAAATAAATGATAAAATATTGTATAACCTGTAAACAGTGCGTCGCTATATGAAGCAAGGAACTGTAGTAATGTCAAATTTTGTTTTGGTGTAGGCAAGCTGATGGAGGAGTGAATTTGGATCTTGTTTGATTAATATAGCCTGAAAACTAGTATATCAAGGCATGATATTGATGCTCTAGCAAAATGTCAAATGTAGTAAGAGAGGACAACTAATGTACAATAATTCTTTTTTAATATGACCATAAAAATCTGTCTATTGAAAAGGATTTAGTTTTTCTCAAGTTATCATTTTAACTTGAGAAAGCGTATGGGCTTGATAGACCCATTTTGAGACCGATTTCGGTGATTTAAATTGTTCACTTTTTAAGATTAATTGAGTTGAATATTCATGCAAAAAATCAGGTGATTGGATATCGTTCATTATATATTTGAATTATATTTGTTTAAAAAAAATGAAAGATAAATATAATTTCAAGAATAGCCATTTATTTATGTAATAAAATTTGATTCAAACATATAGTTACCAATATCCATATCTTAATTTTTTGCATAAATATTTTATTTAACGAGTACTAAAAAGTGAACAGTACGAATTATCGAAATTGGTCCTAAGATGGTATACTAAGCCAAACTCTCTCAAATTAAGATCGCCAACTTGAAATAAGTCAAATCACATTGAAATGTTAGAATTATTGCATGTATCCAACGAATGTGGATAAAAGTATACCTAGCACACACAAAATAGAAAAATACATGTAAAGATTATTATGTTGTTTGGCATAAATATGCCTATATCCACAAGTGGAGAGAAATCTGTTGGAAAAATTGAATTAAAATTTACTCCAATGTTTGTGTCTTTTGAGTTGGAAAGATGTGTCTTTTTGAAGGGTCACAACCTTTCCAAAGAGTCTCATAGAAGTCTATAAATTCCATCTCCCTCACTTCAATTAAAAAGAGAATTTCAATTTTCTTCTTCACTTTGCATTTATTCTTCATATTTTCTAAGTCTAATTTTCCTATAAAGAGAGTACATGCATAGCGAAGTTCGCTAGGCTTGCAATAGTAGTGCTGCTAGTGCAAGATATTGTTCGTTGTATCCTGGGAGATAGACGTCCATTGAATCCTAAGCACCGGTTGAAGGACGAATCTGTAACACCCTCAAAATAAAGTATAAGACAACCATTCATATAATCCATGAACATTGAAGAAATATTATATTTCCATTCATCAGAGTCTTCTTTACAAACAATAGTACATGCTAGCAACAAAATGAATGCCCTATGGGTTTACATCTTTCCAAGTAATAACTTGGATACAACAAAAGAAGAGTTCTAACTCTTTATATATAAAGCCCTCGACATTAGATTTACATTTAACACAAAATACAAATAACAAAACGGAGTCTTCAACTCGTAAACCTTCCAAGCTAAGACCTTGGAGGTGGCATGTCCCCGTACCTGAAAAATGGTGTCCCAAGTAGGGTGAGCTAATGCCCAGTAGAGATATGCTAAACAGTATATCAGAATTAACTAAAACATTAGCATTCGATAAATGTTTAACACTTGTGAACTAACGTACATCCTTTCCATGACAAATCAACATTGACATCCATATTTCATTCCACTTCTATTTATTCATCCAAATCAATTCATTGACTTAGTTCATTGATATCGAAACCTTTCAAAATGAGACTACAACTCATATTATTAACACTTCAATCATCAACATCATTCATACACTTCCATTATCTTGCCATTTTACGGAACTACATTCGAGGAAACCGGCACCCAAACATATATAAGATTTCAGGACTTTCACTCTGGACACTCCGGCCAACTTAATTATCAATGTAGTCCATCCCCTATCTCCTCCCAAACAATGGAGTACATCCTCTATCTCCTCCCAACCAACGTAAACGCATGCTCGAGCGCAAGAGTTCTCGCTCGAGCCAAGAGTTCTCGCTCGAGCGAAGGAACCAATAACACAGGGCTCGCTCGAGCACAAGAATGCTCGCTCGAGCGAAGAATACCAACCCTTAGGTCTTACAAAGACGCAGACGCACGCTTGAGCGCAAGAGTTCTCGCTCAAGCGAAGAGACACACCAAGCAGGGCTCGCTCGAGCCCAAAAAGCTTCGCTCAAGCGAAGAGACCAAAACCTGGACAGGAACCCCTTGTACCAACTGACAACCAACATGTTCCAAACTCGCCCAACACATCCCAAGACTCAAATACAAGTAATTAAAGGATGGAAACATGACACATACAACAACATACAACCACTAAACCCAAGTCCAGATACAATGAAAGTCGAGGAAAAACCTGGATCGCTATAACCTTCCCCCCTTAAAGAATTTCGTCCCTGAAATTTTTATACAAGTTTTAAAATTGTGATTATTCAATTCTCAACATGATTATATTCCAACACTCACCACCATGACCCATCCACCGGTCATCCCATCTCTTCTCAAGAGAACAATTTACAATATATAGCTCAATATACATTATCAACCTGCATTCTTTCGAAATTCAACTAATTTCAATACACATATTCCATAACTCCATAACATATTCAATATTAATAACATATTTGCATTTCTAAAACACATTCAACATATACAATGGTAAAGTAACTCGCATTTCCGAGACATATTCAACAATTACAATATTTCCATAGTCCAAAACATATACAATGTCTTTAGAGTTCATCAATAAAACAATATTTCTAACATATGCTCAAACATTAACAAACAGGTCCGGATATTTCTCTCAAACCTCCAACTCACATTCCCAAGTGGCTTCCTCAACCCCGTGATGTTTCCACAATACTTTGACCAAGGGAATCGTCTTGCCTCACAAGACTTGGTCCCGTCTATCCAAGACTCTTACTGGTCTCTCCTCATACGAGGCATCCTCATCTACCTCTAAGTCGGTCCAATCCAACACATGCGATGGATCCGGCTCATATTTTCGAAGCATACTAACATGAAACACGTCATGCACTCCAGAAAGTTGCGGCAACAATGCTAAACGGTATGCAACCTCCCCAATCCGCTCAAGTATCTCGAAAGGGCCAATAAACCGAGGGGACAACTTCCCACTCTTCCCAAACCTCATCAAACCCCACCTAGGTGATATTTTCAGAAAGACGTGATCACCCACCTCGAACAACAAAGGCCTTCTCTTACGGTCAGCATAACTCTTTTAGCGACTCTAGGCCGTAACCAACCTCTTACGGATAAGTGCTACTTTTTCCTTCGTTTCCCGCCCCAACTCTGGACCTAACAAAGGTGCATCACCCACCTCGGCCCAACACACCGGAGACCTACATGGTCGGCCATACAAGGTCTCAAACGGTGCCATGCCAATACTCGATTGGAAACTGTTATTGTAGGCAAACTCCACTAAGGGTAAGTGTCTCTTCCACGATCCCTTAAAGTCAAGGACACAGCCTCGAAGCATATCCTCAAGGGTCTGGATAGTGCACTCGGACTTCCCGTCAGTCTGAGGATAGTAAGCCGTGCTAAAAGTCAATCTAGTGCCCAAGGCACTCTACAAACTCTGCCACAACCTAGCAGTAAAACGTGGATCTTTATCTGAGACAATCAACACTGGGACCCCGTGCAACCTCACTATGTCCCGAATATATAAGTCGGCAAGATAATCCACTGAATCTCTTACCCTCATAGGAATAAAGTGCGTTGACTTAGTCAACCAGTCAACTACCACCCATATGGCATCACTACCCCGTTGAGTCCTCGGAAGACCCATGACAAAATCCATCATGAAATGCTCCCATTTCCACTCGGCTATAGGCAAGGGTTGCAACAAACCCGCTGGCCTTTGATGCTTGGCCTTCACTTGTTGACAAGTAAGGCACTTTGACACAAACACCGCCACATCTTTCTTCATATCCCTCCACCAAAACTAGCGACTCAAATCATGATACATTTTTGTGCCTCCTGGATGCACCGCAAGGCGTGAATGGTGAAACTCTCAGAGTACTTCCTCTTGGCAAGACTCCGGCTTAAACAAGCGGTCTCGGTACCTCACACTCAGGTCGGGATACACAGTCAAACCCTTCTCTATCTTCCCACTGGAGATCTTTTCCCGTAGTGATTCTACCTCAAAGTCACCCTTCTGTCCTTCTAACACACGATTCACAAGTGTAGGTTGTGCAACTACAGAAAACAAGGCCACAGACTCAACAAACTCACCCAAATGTAAGTCAAACTCGCCAAGAGCACCCAACATCTCCCATTCTCGGATAGCAATACAAGCTACATCACTAATGGACTTCTTACTTAGGGCATCGGCCACAACATTGGCCTTTCCCGGATGATAATGCAACTCGAAGTCATAATCTTCTATGAACTCCATCCACCTTCTCTGCCTCAAATTCAAGTCCTTCTGTGTAAACAGGTACTTCAGACTCTTATGATCCGAGAACACCTCGAATCTCTCACCGTATAGATAGTGCCTCCAGATCTTCAAGGAAAATATCACAGCTACTAACTCTAGGTTGTGAGTAGGATAGTTTTTCTCATGTGTTTTCAACTGACGTGAGCCATAGGCTACTACTTTCCCCTCTTGCATCAACACACAACCTAAACCCTCTCGTGAGGCATAATAATACACTGCATAACCCAAACCCCTCTCCGGAATAATCAAGACTAGAGCAGTGGTAAGTCTAACTTTAAGCTCTTGGAACGACTTTTCACAAGTCTCGCTCCACACAAAGTTAACCCCTTTTCCGCGTCAATCTAGTCAAAGGCGAAGCTAGCCTAGAGAAATCCTTTACAAACCGACGGTAATACCTAGCCAACCCCAAGAAACTATGGATCTCAAAGACATTCTTAGGTTGTGCCCAATCCTGCACTGCCTTTATCTTGGATGAATCTACGGTCACCCCTTCCCCGGATACCACATGGCATAAGAATTTAACCTGTCTTAGCCAGAACTCACACTTCTCAAACTTAGCATACAACTTATGGGCTCTAAGAAACTCAAGCACCACTCGCAAGTGTTTCTCGTGCTCCTCCTTAGAAGGTGAATAAATCAGAATGTTGTCCATAAAGACGACTACGAAGTGGTCTAAAACTCTCGGAAAATCCGGTTCAGCAAGTCCATGAACACAACCGATGCATTGGTAAGCCCAAAAGGCATTACCAGAAACTCATAATGGCCATACCACGTACGGAATGCCGTCTTCGGGATATCCTCCTCCCTGACCCTCAACTGATGGTAACCCGATCTCAAGTCTATCTTAGAGAAACAACGGATCCTTTCAACTGGTCAAACAGATCGTCTATACGAGGCATAGGGTACTTGTTCTTAACCGTAACCCGGTTCAACTTTCGGTAATCAATGCAAAGCCTCAAAGCCCCATCTTTCTTTTTAGCAAAGAGGGCCGGTGCTCCCCAAGGAAAGGTACTAGGGCGAAAAAAACCCTTATCTAATAACTCTTGGAGTTGAATCTTCAACTCACTCAACTTGGCTGAGGCAAAACGATATGGTGCCAAGGAAATCGGTGCCGTGCCAGGCACTAAGTCAATAGAGAACTCGATCTCTCGATGGGGTGATAAACAAATAAGATCCTCGGGAAAGAAGTTTGAGTACTAACTAACCACTCTTGGCACCTCAGTCCGGGTCTCATCACACTCACTACTCATAAAGCTAGCGAGAAGACAACTAAGCTCACTCTGCCCTCGCAAATCATACACCGGTGGTAAGACTCTACCAACCCGATCTCCCAAGAAATGAAAACAATCTCCGCTCAAGGTACATACAGTAACCCTCTAACGGTAGCAATCTATAACAGTCTGGTATGACGATAACCAGTCCATACCAAAAATCACATCAAACCAAGACATATCTATCAATACAAAAGAAAACGGAAGCCGACGATCGGCGACCTCTATATCACAACCCCGACACCCTTGTTTCAAAACCATCTCGCCCCCAATAAGTGATACCACACAAATAGGAGATGCTAACTATGCCAACTCCAATCCCAGAATAGATGCAAATGCAGAAGATATAAAGGAATGGGATGCACCCGTATCAATTAACACATTAGCAACCGAGTTGCAAAACAAAAAGGTACCTCTCACAACAGATGGAGCCGGTACAAGATCTAGCGCTGTAACAACATACACGCGCCCTGTAGGTCTCTGATCTACTTGCTCACCTCTCGGAGCATAAGATTGCTGCAAAAACTGAGCCGAAGAGGCTCTCTAATTGGCCCTCGAGGCCTGAACTGACTGCGCTGGCTGGTGACTCTGTGTCTGCCTCGAACCAGACGCACCAGGTGTGCCGCCCAACTGTGGGTAAAACCTCTTCAGGTGCCCCGCCTGCCTACACTGATAACAAGTGAGCGGCTGGCCTCTATCCTGACTCTGGCCCTGAGAACGAGCCGAAGAAGATGCTGCATGCTGCCCTCCTCCTCTCTGCGAGCAAGCTGGAGACTTGTGGCCCAACTGACCACATTTGTAACAAGTGATGTCTCCCTGACCGCCTCTTCCAGAACCCGAACTCGGTACTGGAAAGGTAGATCTTAAATGCACTCCTTGGGACTGCGGAGGGTTAGAACTCCTCTGCCTCTTACCGTCCCCCTAACCATCCTGACTCCTCCTGGAGCCCCTCATCCTCTCCTCCTCTACATGCATAATGGTCTCAAGATGGGCAGCAGCCTCCACAAGGTGCTCATAATCTCTAATCATGGAACTGGCAACTCTAAACATGAATCTGGTCCGTAACCTCTTCTCAAACTCCAAACATCTACGCTCCTCGGTTGCCACCAACTCCGGTGCAAACCTAGACAAGCTAGTAAAAGTGGCTTCGAACTCTGCCACTGGGGTGTTCAGCTGCACCAACTCGGAGAATTGATCCCTCAACTTCTCCTTCACCGTTGTAGGTAAGTACTTGTCCTAGAAAGCTTCAACAAAGGCCTCCCAAGTCCCTCCGATGCGCCCCCGCACATATTTCCACCACTGACCCGCATCTCCCTTCAACTGGAGGCACGCCAAGGTCACTCGCAAACCTCCGTCTTCGATGCCAAGCATCTCAAACGTCTTCGTCATCTGCTCCAACCACTCGTCAGCCTTTAGTGGCTCTTTAGGATCTCCCAAAAACTCATCCGGATTCTACCGGATGAACTCCCTCGTCAGAAAAGACGGCCCTGCCTCAGTTACTTGGGCTTGGACTTGATTCTCAGCCTTGAGAATGTCCATAGATTCCCTCAATGCTTTGGCCATTTCACGGGCTAAGACGCCCATGGCCTGTTGACCTTCTGGTTCGGCCACATTTGCCTGACCAACTCCTTTCTCCTGCGCCGGAATCTCATCGAGTATAGGCATCTCCTACCTTCTAAGTCTACCATGCCTACCACCATGACCTCATCTTGACATCCTAATAAAGGTAACAAAGACATTAGCACATTCACAAATGTGCCGAAGCTATTTCACTCGCGTCCTAATACAATGGACAACAAAAATTCACTCCACTTAAGCACATAATCACATAAACACTTACGAATTTCATTTTCGGATAATGACCGTCCCATGCCGTTGCTAGAGTTCCAGTTAGAAATGGCAGTGATCAAGTGCCTTTCCAACAGGACTCCCAGAAACCCATAGACTCGATCAACATCCTGGAAACTAAATCCCATACCCATATAGTCACGTAAACATGTTATCATATAAGCACATAACATTTCACTTAAGTCTTTAACAAGCGAGACAAACCCATTGTGGTACTAACCACTTCCCACATACCCAAAGTATTCAAACCTGGTACGCTCTGATACCAAGTTGTAACACCCTCAAAATAAAGTATAAGACAACCATTCATATAATCCATGAACATAGAAGAAATATTATATTTCCATTCATCAGAGTCTTCTTTACAAACAATAGTACATGTTAGCAACAAAATGAATGCCCTACGGGCTTGCATCTTTCCAAGTAATAACTTGGTTACAACAAAAGAAGAGTTCTAACTCTTTACATATAAAGCCCCCGACATTGGATTTACATTTAACCCAAAATACAAATAACAAAACGGAGTCTTCAACTCCTAAACCTCCCAAGCTAAGACCTTGGAGGCGGCATGTCCCTTGTACTTGAAAAATGGTGTCCCAAGTAGGGTGAGCCAATGCCCAGTAAAGATATGCTAAACAGTATATGAGAATTAACTAAAACATTAGCATCCGATAAATATTTAACACTTGTGAACTAACGTACATCCTTTCCATGACAAATCAACATTGACATCCATATTTCATTCCACTTCCATTTATTCATCCAAATCAATTCATTGACTTAGTTCATTGATATCGAAACCTTTCAAAATGAGACTACAACTCATATTATTAACACTTCAATCATCAACATCATTCATACACTTCCATTATCTTGCCATTTCATGGAACTATGTCCGAGGGAACTGGCACCCAAACATATATAAGATTTCAGGACTTTCACCCTGGATACTTCGGCCAACTTAATTATCAATGGAGTCCATCCCCTATCTCCTCCCAAACAATGAAGTACATCCTCTATCTCCTCCCAAACAAAGATACATATATAATGTATTTAAACACGTTGTCATATACAATGACCCATTTAATCACATATTCAATGTTTATATCCAACCGTCATATTCAATGACATATTCCAATTGATTAGTTTCAATTCACCTAATCATCATGCAGTTTCTATAATAATCATGGCTATCCTCCACCGATAGCCCAAAACAGATATTTCTAAACAGATAAATAAATTTATCAAACATATAAATTATCATATTTTTCACAGGTGAGTGACTTATCAATCCAACTACACCATTTAATCACAATTTCATCCAATTTCATGATTCTCAAACTAATTTCACATTTCCACGATTGATTTCATTATTTAAACTAATAATTTTTTTAATCCCAATTAGGGCATTTTTTCCCTTTCTCAAAAATTGTACCCAAGGCCAAATTTCATCAATTATATACAAGAGAGCCCAAACTCAAGACCTCACATACACAATGAACCCCAAATTAGAAAACCCCTCTTTCATGATTTCAAACTCAAACCCTAACTTCACCCAAACTTCCCAAATTCCACCATTTATACAAAATGACCAATATTTATGTCAAAACTCATATTAAGGAGTAGATTATCCCTACCTCAAATGGAGAAGCTCAAAGGAGAAGAAGGAGAAACTTGAATGTGCTTCAAATCCAAACTTTTTCGGATCAAAAGATAGCCCACGCGATGCTCTAGCTTTTTAACAAAGGGAGTAGGGTAGAATGACCCTAGATCAAGAGTATTTGTAGAAAGAAGGGGTATTTTAGAGAGAGAGGCTGTCGATTTAGGGTTTTGGAAGAAGAAGAGGTTCAAAAAATGGTGTAAAAACACGTTGCTATGAACTGATATATGCGAGGCTCGCTCGAGCGAAGGAGTTGTCGCTCGAGCGACCAGACACAACAAAGGACCTTGCTCAAGTGTAAGAAGCCTCATTCGAGCGAATAATGAGAAGCTTCAGGTCTGCAACCAACGCAGACGCACGCTCGAGCGCAAAAGTTCTTGCTCGAGCGAAGGAACCAATAACACAGGGCTCGCTCAAGCGCAAGAATGCTCGCTCGAGCGAAGAATGCCAACCCTTAGGTCTTACAGAGACGTAGACGCACGCTCGAGCGCAAGAGTTCTTGCTCGAGCGAAGAGACACACCAAACAAGGCTCGCTCGAGCGAAGAGACCAAAACCTGGACAGCAACCCCTTGCACCAACTCACAACCAACCTGTTCCAAACTCGCCCAACACATCCCAAAACTCAAATACAAGGAATTAAATGATGGAAACAAGACACAGACAACAACATATAACCACTAAACCCGAGTCCGGACACAATGAAAGTCGGTGAAATACCTGGATCGCTATAGAATATGTCTTAAGGAAAGAATATCACACACTCGACTCGATCAGGTTTTATCTTTTTATGTACTGTAAGTTTTGTTACGTTATTTTGTCAATTGATTTCAATTTTGGTTTTGCCCAAAAACCGTTTACATATTTTTAAATTATATTTTCCAGATAGTTTGGTACTACTTTTCTAACAATCTTAAGACAGATTCGGATCTTGTTTATGGTTTTTCGGAAAATATAATTATTTGTTTTTGTATGTGTTTGGGTACTTATACTGTGCAATTATATTATATAGATTTGATTAAACAGAATTGGAACTGTTTTAAATAGGATCCGATTATTATTGAAAGGTATGTATACCATACATAATTGTTTAGACACAACAAAACAAATTTGGAGTTATTCAGATTTTGAGAAACAGAATTGTCTGCTAATTATGAATTTTATGACATCATGTTGCCATATTTTATTTTATTTTTAAATATTGTGTGATATGTGTTATTTTTTGACTGATTTAGTTTCAATGCTATGTATGGGATTTAATTAGAGTTTATTTAAAAAATTGTGAATTTTTTAAATTGTGGTGGTGCTACTACCAATGGATCTCTTTTGGAGTATTATACGTGCAATTTGATTATGGTAATAATACTCTTGCAATATTAACCAATCATTAACACTAGATAAATTTAAACATGATAATTTAATGGTGGTGTTCCATTTAATTGGAAATAAGTTTGAGGAATCTTTTGTATTGATTATTATTTTGTTAATAATCAAGTTGAAAGTTTTTTTAAAATAACTTTGACATAAGCTGTCATTATTTATTATGAAGTTGTGAAGTAGAGTTGTTTTATATGTTTTAGTGTTACATAGATATTTGTTGCACTAAGCATTAACCATAAAAGAAAGAGTTAATATGTTCTCATGTGGGAGTTTATCTCTTGAATTTGAAGAGAAATTTTAATTTTTCTTTTGTTACAAATATTTTTGAATAAATAATGTATGAATTTATCAAAAATGAGTTATTATTGTGACAGTGACACTTGTCTGGAAATGAATCATGTTGTTTGTGCTAATTTATGTATTATCACAAATGTGGGGGGGAGAGATTAATGGGAAATTATGATTATGATTGACTTGTTAATCTTGTCCATGTCTGCATATGTTGTAGAGTTGACAATTAATAGCATCATTTTTTTTATGATGTCATTAATTGATATATTTGATATATCGATTTGGTATGTGGTGTATTATATTTGGATGTCATTTTTTTATCAAAGTGTTGATAAAAATGTGAACTTATGTGTTTTGACATAAGAAGAATTCTAACTATTCTTTGGAATAATGACTGAAATTGGTGTGGTGACCAATAACTTTGTAATGAAATATTACATGAGTTAAAATATTTCACGGGTGAAAGACACTTTGGTAATCGCCGACGCAGTCACTAATACTGGATAAGACAAATTAGATGTAAATGTATTTATACAGTGATATTTATATTCCATGTTGAGATTGAAATTAAGGGTTGCAGTAAAGAAAAAAGAAATTAATCATGGTTAAAGAAATGTTATTTGACAAAGTGTTGTGGCCACAACCGGTATTAGTCATTTCTTCTTTGTACTGCAAAAGCAAGTTATGTAGTCTAATTGTTTTTAGACAAATTAGTATTGTGATTATATTCACAAAATAGTTTATATCTTGTTATTTAGTTCAAGCACGCCAACTAATGATATATTCTGATTTACCTCAGAATTATGGGGGTGTATTAATATTTTTGTGTTATTATACATCAGCAAAGAGAAATTAAGTTTCTTTGGAATGCTTAAAATATGGGGGTGTTTGGAGGATTTTACCAAAGTAACGGTTCCGATTATAGGTCCACAAAGAATCTCAATTCTTTTTATAGGACAAAGTTGGAGTAGAAGTAGATATGGTTTCATTAACTCCTAAGGAACAACTCTATGGAAGTGACATAGAGTAACAATAAGTCTTGATGCAATCAAAGACTTAATACCATAAGACATTTGCTTTCAGTTGTGAATATTGTCTAAGGATAATATAATGGATCCACTAATTACTCAATGATATATATAATTAAGAAGGCCAAACGAAAAATAGCGGCCGCTAAACAAAAAGTTTGACCAGAGAGCAAATGCGGGAAAGTTCATCGAGGGGAATGTAATTAAAGCCTATTACATGAGAGTCATCATAATGGTAACCCTACTTAGATGACTGGAGATCCCAAGAACTAAGTTCAAAGGGACAACTAAGTTATGTGTAGCTCACCAGAAATCACTAAAGGAGTCTATCTCCTATCCATTTCTATGATGAGAGTAATATCTGCAACATGTGTTGTATGTAGGGGACTTAGGGTAAGCTATGCTTTTAATGATCACTTATATCTTGAAAACCCTAGAGGGGTATCTTTCAAGAGGAGTATTTAAGAGACTCGAAATAAGGATCTCCTATATGAGTGTGAAGGGGCCGCTTCTATGAGAATTAATAAGGCTAAATTTTCTAAAGCACTCATGGAACACCAGGACTTGCCCAAGGCCAAAATGGACACAACCGTGAGAACTAAACTGTGTTTGGAGATATTCTGTGTGAATTCTATTGTCTTGGCTTACACAAACGGCTGAACAGTTCAAGGCATCACATCCACTGATTAGCTAGTAAGTTCGATAGGCTTTCATTAGGAAAGGTTCAAAGCCGAAAGCTACCTATCCCGATGCAGGGTATTTCCTTAATGTCTCTCTCTTTGTCTGCATGTTGTTACATGTCCTTTCTGTAAATTTCATTCATGTGGGGGATTGTTAGAAAATTTGAATTAAAATTTACTCCAATGGTTGTGTCTTTTGAGTTGGAAAGGTGTGTCCTTTTAAAGGGTCACAACCTTTCCAAAGAGTCTCATAGAAGTCTATAAATTCCATCTCCCTCACTTCAATTAAAAAGAGAATTACAATTTTCTTCTTCACTTTGCATTTATTCTTCATATTTTCTGAGTCTAATTTTCCTACAAAGAGAGTACATGCATAGCGAAGTTCGCTAGACTTGCAATAGTAGTGCTGCTAGTGCAAGATATTGATCGTTGTATCCTGGGAGATAGACATCCATTGAATTCTAAGCACCGGTGGGAGGACGAATCTGTCTTAAGGAAAGAATGTCACACACTCGACTCGATCAGGTTTTATCTTTTTATGTACTGTAAGTTTTGTTACGTTATTTTGTCAATTAATTTCAGTTTTGGTTTTGCCCAAAAACTGTTTACATATTTTTAAATTATATTTTCCAGATAGTTTGGTACTATTTTTCTAACAAAATTAACTATATAACCGTGTAGAATACAATGCTGATAAAGATTATAAAAAAAAAGAGTGTGGAATACAACTATAAGATCAAAAAACACTTACAAGAATTTGATACCAATATATGAGTAGGGATGACAAAATATCCCGATCTATCAATTTTAATATATGTACAATATACAATATATTTTTAAATTATAAATAGCATTTTCTAGTTTTAATTATAAAATTTTAATATTATTATTAAATTTATTATTGTGTTCCGAATCGGGTAGGGTCAAGGGTAGGGGTTATATTTGTTGATTTGGGTGCGGGTGGGAGAGAGTTTCATGAGGGTCGGGTCAGGAGTGGAGGCAAGAGGCAGAAATGGGAGGGGAGATGGGGTGGGGGTCCTCTGCTCCATACCCTACAAGTTGTTATCCTTATACACGAGCCTTGAAATCACTCTTCGTCTCCTTGCACAAGGGTTACTGATCATTAAAGCAAACCTACGTCACTATCTACACTCAATGTCCCTAGTATTTTTTTTTCCTCTCCTACTTCTTTACAAACCCTCTGAATCTCACAACTCTAGAATTTCCTTAAGCTATGTTTGGTTCATGAATTTGAGGAGAAATTTAAAAAGGAAAAGAAAAAATGTAGATGAAATGTGAATAAAATATAACTATATTTGATCTATGTTCATACACTGTTTTTCTTTACCTTTCTAAATCTCTCCCAAAATTCATAAATTAAACACAACCTTATAGAGTCCCTATTTATAGGAAAACCTAAGAAACTCTAATCTCAAACAATTAATAACACCCAACATATTTTGTATTCCTAGTGAATTTCGAGCTCCACAACCTAATCTAAACACTTTGTGAAAAATCAATAGTTGTACTTATCTCATAAAATACAAGACATACACCCAACAATTTCCACTTTTGCTTGAATTCTAAAAATAACCTTGAAGATAACTAGTGTTAGAGCATCCATATCATCCTCAACCAATTTTGAATCAAATTAAAACTCAAAAAGTATTTATATATTTTAGCTAACCTTTATATATATATATATATATATTCCATCAGACTCTCTATTTTAAAATTTTATTTTATTAAAATATTTATTTTTATTCATTTTCTAAATTTAAATAATTTGTAAATATATTTTCAATGAATAGTACTCAAGCAATTAAAAAAGTGAGGTCAAATTTATCAAAAAAACGATAAACCATTGAATAACTAATGAATAGTAACTCAATAAATTTGTTGAGGTATTGTCGAAAAGTTAACCAAAAGCTAGTTTACAAATAAATTATTGGGGTTGATGGAATAAGAATTTTATGATTTATTAGTTATATTTAACCAAAAACTACATTTAGTGAGGCTAATGTGGATGCTCTTAGTTGTTTTAGGTATGCCTTATTTTTGGACAATTTTATTTATCATAAAAAAAATGTTCAAAAAAATAGAAAAATAGTGTAATAAAAATAAACCAATAAGTAAGTTATTTGGGTGGTCGTCAATATGCCACACTCAAACCATCAAGACCGGCCAGTGTATAGTTTATTCTGACTAATGAAGTTAGATGTAATTTGAACAATTATCAAGAAAGGTCAAATATAATTTGTCTAAAATTAAAAAGTATTTTGATTTTAATGAAAAAGAATTTCAAATTTTTTTATTTTTTTTTTGGTGGTTAATCTGTTTCTTGCACTCTAAAAACACTTGTTAATAAAATTCATAAGTTAAACAAATTAACTTGTAAGTATTATCAATCAAAATTAAAATTAAATGAAAATGAAATGGCATGCACGTTAGATGTCCATTTTTTAAGCCAAAATTCCAGTACCACATTATTTGTTTAAAATGACACCTATTTGTTTAAAATTTACATATGTCTATTTGTGTAAATGTTATGTGTCATTTATCTATTCAACTATACATTCAAATGTCTTAAGTGAAGAAAGTTGCGCTCAAGCGGAGAATTGCTGCTCTCAATATCTCGCCAGTTTACAGGCAGGACCGCTTGAGCATAGGAAGTTGCGCTCGAGCATAGAATGTAAGCTCCTAGTAGTTTCATTGTAGCTCTACAAAACTTCTAGGACTTGTTTTTTTTCACTCGAGCGATAAAGTTGTCGCTCGAGTGATCCTCTCGTTTTTGTGTTGTCTGCTTGAGCGAAGGAAGTTGCGATCAAGCGGTCTGCGCGATTCTGCACTTTAAAAAGTACAAATCTAGATCATTCTCTCCACATTTCTTTTCTCTCTTCCTCCTTCTTGTCTCGAGCCCGAAAAACCCTAAGTTTCCACTTCAAAATACTCCCCAATCTCTTAAGATCCGACCTAAAGCTCTTACAAAGGGTGAAGAACACTTGAAGATCATCATCTTTATCGATTGGAATTTTATTTGGTGAATAGTTCATTTAGAAGCTTGATTCTTGGGCTCATAATTTGAGGTAGGGTACCTTTAACCTAGTATTTCTTTGATTTGAAGGAGTTTATATGGTATTGTTGTGATTCTAAAGCTTGATTGAATGATTGAGTTGGATTAAACTTTGGATTCAACAAATAGGGACATTCTACTCACTTGTTATCAAAATGTCAATTAAATCAACATAAAAGAGGAAGATTGATGCTGAGAATTTATACATATATATACTAGAGGGAAATCCCCAAATTTAACTAACAAACCTAATTTCCAACTAAGTAGAAAGTGGTATTTTAATTGGAATTATCTTAAAGTCTTGGAATCTTGTGAACAATAAAGGATGATATTGTGATGACAATGAAATTGTGGTTTGGAGATAGATTCTTCTTGAG
The DNA here is from genome assembly GCA_030407325.1 of Camellia japonica. NCBI lineage: Eukaryota > Viridiplantae > Streptophyta > Magnoliopsida > Ericales > Theaceae > Camellia > Camellia japonica. The sequence continues at coordinate 8,634,380 of JAPPVO010000032.1, read as the reverse complement.
TGTGATGTTGTATTTCATCTCGTATTGTGTCGATTACTTGTTGGATGAATGAAAGTTGGCCAATTGAGCATACGTCTTGAGATAACAGTCGGTTTTGATGTATTGGTGTGTGTTGGTACTTGCGCGGGGAGTTAAGATGCCCAATTGCCCCTGTCTTGAGCTTATCGTCGAGCGACTGTGGGAAAAATATTTTTGGGTGTCCACTGGTGCTACCGTATTATAGCTGGTAAAAGTGAAAAAAACAGATGATTTTGGGTGCCCACATCCTGCTGTATAACAGCCGGTAAATGTGTGAAGGTTGTTTTTTTTTTTTTAAAATAAAGGTGATTTGAATTTTAATTTGGACTCTTATGGGGGACTCATGGTATGTTTTCCTTTCTGATGTGATGATGGTTGGTGTGAGATGCGAATGTAGTTATTCAACTGTGCATTTGTTTACATAATTAACTATGTTTATAAATGTATGTTAATTACTCACCTTGTCTCGTCTCAATGGTGTCGTGGGCTTGTTCAAATGATTAAATACTTGGTTAAATGTGTTCCTACTGGGTATATAGCTCACCCCTATTTATTTTACGGGAGATGATGTTATACCACCTCAAAAATGACTTGGACTTAGCAGTGGTTTGGTTGGGACTTGATAGATCAAGAACTTTTTGGTTGTTAAGATTTAGAATTTTGTATTATAACTTTAGAAACTTACTTTGTTGTATCAAGCTAGCATTTTGGAATGTTGTATGCCCCTGGGGGCCTTTTTTTTGTAATGTCGTCTAGATCATTAAACTTGGAGATGAGTACATGGTATTGTGGAAATATAAACTTTGTAATTGTAAACTTTTGAATCTTAGTTCAATGAGAAAGATGGCTATTCTGTATATTGCTGTGCTTGTTGTGGTGTATTCATGTGTAAATTTGCAAGGCGTTACACTTAATATCTATGCACGTGTCACCTATATATTCAATATTACTTATTTGTCTACCTCACTTTCACTAGTTAGTGTCAGTAATTTTTTCAGTAACTTTTTAAGTGCCAATGACTTTCTAATTTTTTAACGTGTGTTTTTATTGTCAAAAAAAAAATCTTAAATCTTAAATTAAATAACATATAACCTTATAAAAATGAAGTTGACATCGATTCATCCAAAATGAACTATTTTGGGAAGCAAGTTAAAAGTCAGTTTTTTTTTACATTAAAAAAAAAAATCCTACAAAAAAATAGAGAGGTAATGTGACCCAAAAAAGCGAAAAAAACTAAAAAGTTGACTTTAACCTAGTTGACAAAATAGGCCGAAATCTCACACACACAAGCAAGTCCATTTTGAGAAAGTATCTATGGACTATGTGCAGGGAGAGAGGACAATTTCCTTTTGTTGGAGAAGTTATTCATTGGTTCTAGGCACAATCACCACGTGTCTCAGGTGTGTTCTGATTAGTGGAGGAAAAGAGACTCACGATTTAGTATTAGATGATTAGATAATATGAAAAATATAAAATTTTGTGATTGATCAAAAATATGATCACATGATACCCATGAACCAACCAATAGCCACATCGTGATATGACATTTATGAAACCTCCTACACCCCCTACCATATGTCCCATAAAAGGTTTTTTTTTTTTTATTATCACCATTTAATGATCAACCAACTCTCTCATTCTACTACTATCTTGACTATGGTGACTTTGTCAACAAAAGTATGGTGAATTACAAACACCACATTAAATCTGAATTGTCTTTTATAGTTTTAAAATTGAGTGATGTACCGATAAATCCTAAAATGAGAATTTATGATCTGTTTAGTCCAGTGTTTTTTCTTTATAGGCCAATAAGTTCCATTATAGTGTATTTTACATATGAGGACAATATTTAAGTAGGGCTTGTGTGGAATGTTAAGGGATACTTAAGGTATTTCAGTTTGTGTGAATTTGCGAAATTGGGACTTCTTTAATATAGCATTTTTCGAATTTGACGTTGAAGAATTTGGAAAGATTCTGAACTCTGGTGTAACATTGGGCAAGAACATGGTGGTTACACAAAATTGGGAATTCTTTAATATAGTCTTTTTCGAATTTGACATTGAAGAATTTTGGAAAGATTCCGAACTCTAGTGTAACATTGGGCAAGAACATGGTGGTTGGAGGTGAAATGTAAAATTGAAATGATATTTTTCCGGCATTAATTTAGTATTACATATTTAGGAATATGTGCTACCCCAACCCCACATTGCTAAAACCCTAGAAAACATCCCCAAGTGTGACATTGATTCACGATGTTGCAAACATTGTGGGAAAAGCGATTGGCGACATTGAGGAGTGAGTTCTTTGATTCTGGAATCCAGCGTGGATTAGAACCGGCGACCGTTGTGTGGACGCATGACAATGACACATTTATGTGTGTATTTTCATGATTCCATTTGCTGATTATGAAATATGGGGTTAGTGTTCATTTGGGGCTTTCGGATGTCATATGTTTTCGATGTTGTGTGCATTTATGTTTTTTGAATGTTTGCAATGCTGAATGGGTATGTGGGGTTATGGTGGAGATTACTGTGGTTTGTTATGTCAATGTTAAGTCAAAAATGTTAATATGGAATTTGTGGCCTGTTACTCGTATGTTTTTTTGTGATTTGATGGTAAACTGAAGCTAACATTTGTATAAGTGTGACATTAGTTTGTTGTCCTCTTTTGGTAAATGGTTGTACATGCCCTTTGTTTGCCTTTGACATGTAGACATGGTTGCTAATGTACATGTTAATGTGAATTTACCATGTAAGAATATTAGACCCACCAAGCCATACTATAATGTATTTTTTTGTGACAATATGGGTTGTGTTTATGAGGAAATTTTAACGCATGGCATTGTTGCTAAACGGAAACATCATGTGACAATAACATGGGGGTTGGTGTGTATACTAATGCAATTATGATGTGGATGGGGGTGTTTGACAGACCATTGGATATTTCGGGTGTTTTTTATGTGAATGTTGGTTTGGAAATGTTAATATGCAATTTGTACAGTGTTAATTGCAGTTTGGGGTTTGTGCTAATAGTGACATGAAGCTAATATTTATGTGAGTGTTCCATTGGTTTGATGTCCGTTTTGATAAATGGGTGTACATGCCCTGTGTTTTGCATGTGTCTAGCAGAAATTGTTGCTAATGTGTCGATCAGTGTGATAACACCATGTTAAAATTGAAGTGTCATCAAAATGTTCCATCTTGTTGTTGGAAAACCATCCTGTAATATTTGTGTTGTGTTTTGTGACAATATGGACTATTTTAATGGTGAAATTGTGGTGCATGGAATTGTCACACAACGTACAGAAGGAAAAAATCACACCACCTAAACAGAAACTCACCACTATCTCTGCCCCAAACACAGACAATGTTTTCCATACCCATTACAAATGATTCCAACAATAAGGGAAAATATATCAGAAAAGGGATCACAAAAGGATAAACATGTCAACTCCAATTTCACCAAAATCAACAAATATGACTTTCCAAAAAAAATAGGACTAACTAGTTCATAAGAAAACTCTTAAGACTAATTGGAACAACTTTCCCTCATATGGGATTTATGGGTAAATTTTCCTTTAAAAATTACGTTTTATCTATTCAAATTTATAATTACATAATAAATGCATTATTTTATTAATAAATTATCAAGTCAATTAATAAGTTTTAGTGATATTAAAAATATATTTCAATTAACAATTCAGATGGTTTTATTGTTGTATAGAAAAGTAGTTAGAAATTTTATTTTTCTTGTTAATTTTTGTTAAATAAAAAATTTCGTGTATATCATTAATGAAAAAAATTACGTCAATCCAATAATTGTAGTCTTTCAATTTTATTACATTTGTCTCTGAAAAAATAAACGATAAGTGTTTTTTTGAAAATAAACCATATACTTTTTTAACGACAAACGTAATAAAATAAAAAATAATAATTATCAGATTAATCTAATTTTTTATTTTTATTTTTATAGATGATAAACATAGGACTCTACAAATGAACGGTTCCAATCATTTAAATGGGAACTATAAACAATTCTCTCGAGAAGTAATTCGGTAGCCCTAAGACATGATTAGGTGATAGAAGTGATGTGATCAACAACTTCATATTGGGATATAAAAAATAAAAAATAAATAAAAATAGCATATCAGTGGGTATTTTGAAAGAAAAAAAAAAATTCAAATTAATGATAAATTTAAGGATTTTAATTATTAAGTACATAAACCTTTTTGGAAGGTTGTTCAATAAAAATGAGGTCAAGGGAATTTTTCTAAATTTTTATAGAATTTTTGAAAGTGGGCTAAAAATACCAGTTCTTCATGCACAAAACTTGAAATAAGAGAAAAAGTAAGAGAAGAGAGTAACCATAGATAATTTTTCACTTCTATTATGACGAAAACATGTTAAATAACATATTATAAATTCAGAATTTCAGATTTAAGGTGTGCCTTTGGAAATCATGTGAGATAGGAGTAGAAAAAGGTAGTCTTGATTGCATTAAGAGAAAAACACAAGGATGGAATAAGGCTCAACTCTTTTCTCTTTAACACAAGAATCAATATTAAAACAAATTTGAAAATAATACTTAAAACTTCAAAGAACATGTATTTGAAAGAAAAAATAGAAGGAGGTGTGGTATTGTGGCTTACTTGGTGCCTAGTTGAGATGCTTGCACAATTTTCTTCTCTTTTTCTCTTCCCCACCACTAACCTCTCTCTCTTTTTTCTTGGGCAAACTTCATTTTATCCCCTTGTAGTTTGGTCCATGTGTGGATCACCCCCATACCATTTAGAAATAACCACATAACACCTTTATGGTTTGTGGAACAAAACACACCATTAACGGAAATAAGAAAAAGACTATTTTACCTCTATATTACTGCATTTTTTTTTTTATTTGTCGACTTTTTTCCTATCGTCTTCTTCAAAAGTAGCTTAAATTCTTCTCAATACTATAACCACCATGGTTCACATAGCAATGACAATTGGGAGCAAGACGGAAGGTGCAGAAAGCCAGTTTGGTGCTCTCTCTTCTTACACACCTACCGTCAGCACCTTTCCGTCACTAGAGCCCCATCTTTACCCTACTTCAACCACACCCAAATCATCCTAGCGATTTCCATTTCAACATCACCAATTTGTATGAATTGATACATATATATATATATATATATATATACACTATCATACATATTTGCATTGGTCTCTTAGAAATCAATGAATTGGTTCCATTCCGATTATGCCTTTTTAGACCAAACACTTACCATCAAACAACACATGTTTTGGTGAGAAGAATTTCAAATTATCAATTTGTCTTAATGATTTCAAATGGGCTAAGGCTTTCTCAATTAACAATCTACTCAACAAAATTAATCAAAGACTAATTGATGTACATGTTATATATATTAATATATATTAGGCAACACCTAGGCTTTTTAACTGTTTCTTACACCATGACAGTTTCTGATCAATCTTTCTTCTTCTTCTTCTTCTTCTTCTTCCTGGTTTCTTCATTTGGGTTATGTCACCAGTAATTTGAAATTCAATAGGGTTTACATCAAGATACAAACTACATCAAGATTAACAACAGAGATAGAATTGTGTCAGACAATAGAGATAACCATGGTTTTGGGTGGTAATGAAAGATTAGAAATAGATATAGTAGAGAGAGAAATAACAGAGAGAGAGGAGGAAGAATAAATGACTGTAGACACCCCATTTTGACTGGCCTTAAGACTTGGGCACTTTCTTTTGATTACCCGATGATGACAATTAGAATATGTTTCTCAAAGAATCCTCAGTAAGAGAGATGAAATTTCAGCTTTAATCCCAACCTTCACACATTTTTGGCCAAACTATTTTAGACCTAAAACCCTCTTTTCAAAATATTTTTCCAAATGTTTCTACAATGTTCCGAGGCTCCCATTTCGTTTAAAATATTACACTTTTCAGTAAATTGAGTAAGGACAAAGTGGAAATAAATGGAAGGGAGGTGAACTCTTTCAAAAAATATTTAAAAACATCTTCTTTATAGGTTTGTATTTGAAGGAAATAGGAGGGGATGAAAGAAAACTAGTTTAGGAAAAGAATGAGCATCAAATCATTAAGAAGGAAATGAACAACCTTTAATAAATTAGGCATATCTCTTTGTACACTTGGAATTTAAATGTGAGACCACCACCATTGGAAAGTAGACTTCTGGGACTTCAATTTAGACCCAATAATCACCTAAAACCATGTTGGAACAATCTTCTGTGTAAATAAAATAATTTGAAACAATTCAAACAAAATAAAATAAAACTTACAGTATTTATTTTGTAGAACCGAATAAATAATTCAAAGACCAAGTCGAGTGTGTGACACTCTGTCCTTAAGACAGATTCGCCCCGCTACGGTGCTTACGGTTATGTGGCGTCTATCTCCCAGGATACAATGATCTTCACAAATTTGTAGTAGCACTTCAAACAAATTTGTCTGGCAAACTAGAACCTTGTGTTCTATAACTCTCTGAAATCTATTCTAAATCTAATATGAAGAATAAATGACGCAAGAGAGCAAAATGAAGGTAAGAAAAATGAATTTTAGGAAAATCAATCAAAATTGGAATGGGGCTACCTTTATATAGGCTTTGTTGGCACCTATTCAATTTGAATAGAAAAGGTATGAAGAAGGGACATAACTCTTCCTTTAAAATAAAGAGACACCATGAAAGGTTTGCATCCTTTCATTCAAATGGAGGTTTGTCCTTCCTTTAAAACAAAAAGACACCATGAAAGGTTACACCATTTCATTCAAAATGGAGTCTATTTCAATTCACAACTACCTCTTTATAAATTTTCCAACAAACCAAGTTCGGATAATGGAGATATGCCCGTTTGAAGTTGGGCTTAAGAGCAGATTTTATTGACCTGGAAATGAATAGCCTTCACTAAATTAGGCATATCTCTTTATACGCTTGGAATTTAAATGTGAGACAACTAGAATTAAAAAGTAGACTTCTAGGGCTTCAATTTAGACCCAAGAATCACCTAAAACCGAGTCCGGATAAGGGAGATATGCCCATTTGAAGTTGGGCTTTAAGAGCAGATTTTGTTGAACCTGCCTGAAATAGCATCAAACCCATTTTTTTTTTTGTTTTGGTTCGATTGGGACACCTCATTAACTCAATTTCTGATATATTCATCACCAAATATATATACACTCAACCTTCATTATCTAAGGCTTGATCCATTAGAGATAATGGTCCACTTTTGTCTCCCATTAGCCCTATTAGTACTCATTTAGCTTCAATATCTTCCTTTTGTCTTCCACCTTGTCTTCCACCATTTCTCTACTTGCTTAGCCTATATATATACATCAGATTGTTGAGAGAAGCAAGAGGATAGATTAAGGAGAAAACATTTGAGCTAGAGAAAAGAGGAAGAAAAGAGAGAAAAGTTGAGTTTTTAAGCTAAACACACTCCTATCCAAAAATTCTGATATAGCCAAAGATCAATTGCCTTGATCATAAGGAAGAGTGTTTAGTAATTGAAAGTGAAAAAAACTAAAGAGTTAGCCACTTTCCATACCATAAACTCCATAATTTTGAATTGAGGATTTGAGAACACACTTCCTACGCTTGAGGGTGATCAAAAGGGAGTTTGTGAACTAAGGAGTTCATTCTTTCCTTGGAAGGTGAATTTCACAAACCTTTCATTTTCTTACATTTCTTACTTATTTTGCTCTTTTGTTTTGATTTATTGTTATATTGTATATTGTTGTAATCTAATTAAAAGTGGTGAATTGAGAGTCCCATATATTTTGTTTTTAGTTTTGTTTTAAGCATAAGAAAGAGACCTTCCATGCTAAATGGTTTAAACTCTTCGGAGGTTCATTACCAAGGCATTACATCTCTCTCTCATGCCAAGAACAAACTTCTTGTTTGATGCTTCTCGTCATTAGTGGACGTAATTATCACTTTTGGACAAAATGATTATAGAATGGAAAGGTAATAAAAATGGCTAATTAAATTGGACTAAAAGAGGCACAGATAATAAAATTGAGTTGGGTTCAATCAAACATTATATTGAACCCATTGTCTTTCTTACTTATTTTTCTTTTTTGCTTTGATTTCTTGTTATATTATATATTGTTATAATCTAACTAAAAGTGGTGAGTTGAGACTCCCATAGATATTGTTTTTCGTTCTGTTTTTATTGTTGAAATCTAAGAAAACAGAGTTTGGCCAAGCTTACCAGGCTACCCAGCCCGTTAGGTGGTCGGGTAGCCACCTAAAAGTACACCATCACACCTGCAACCATCATGACCGTGCCTGCAACCTCTAGGCAAAACCGGGCAGCCTTCCGATGTTAAGAAGATCAACCTCCACCATTTTCTTATGTTTATTTTATTTTGAGTGTTTGTGAGGATTTTTATATTGTGTTGTAATATTTCTTTATCTCCTTCGGATTTGTAATATTTAAAATGTTGTAATAATTCACCGCCCCGCTTCTTTCCATCCCGTTTTTTTACTTTCTTTCTTTATTTGTGAATATGCATCATATTTTGTTTTTTCATTATATCCATGCTTTGCATCTATGTTTCATGCATCTTGATTCAGCTAAGTTTGCATTTGTGGATTTAATCAATTCCTATGTGATTATGTGCGCTACCTTATGTTTTTGAGATAATTCACATGTCATATCTTAGAAGCCGAATCTTTAGTTACATCGCATGAGTGAATTGCATTAAGATTTTGTATATAAGATCATGCATATTTTACTAACTTTGTTTTGTAGCTGTTTGCGGGACATCGGTAAATATGTGAGTTTTTATGCTTTAGCATCCCGATAGTGTGTGTTTTTCTTATTATGTTTAAGCATCCTACCATGTGGCTACTTGTTTACTTGATATAACTGTATGAATGCCAGTCGATGGAGGTTGTGTCGTTTAATTTGGAATGATGTTGATTTTTCATGTTTGTAACTCAATTTATTTGGGTTGTGTACATCTTCGAAACTTTTTCAAAACACATAAAATCAAATTATTCCAAAATGAATGGCATAGTCTATGCTTGTATACTTCACATAGTAAATTTTAGGATTTATTAAATAATTGAACATAATGTAAATAAAAATCACATCATGATTAGTAGAGGCCGATGTTTGATCGAGCGAGTGGGGTGCTCAATTCATGACCTTCCCTTCTCGTACCTAAGTTCTCTAGCTAAGACACTTTGGTGATGACGGATAAGTGGCCTTTAGCACGAGTCACAGGTTTCCTAATTTGCCAAAAATAAATATTTAGGTGGCGACTCTGTAATCTGGCAAAGCAGTCCATTTTTGGCATCTTTTATTCAAATCGATTTTCCAAAAGAATTGTCGGATTTTGACTCTTTTTGTGTTTTCGCTGTTTCACATTACACTTGTGAAATCAGATTCAAAGCCAAAAGTAGAGTCCGAACTGTAGGGTTATTTGCCTTCCGAAAGGATCGCAGAAAGTCAGGCTACAATGACATTATTTTTTTAATTTGAAATAGTATAAGGGGTATATCAGTCTTAAAAAAAATGATATTCTACATCTGGACATGTGGTTATCATAATCTATTTATTTGGATGGAAAAACTAACTGTGCACTTTGATCCACAAACCAAAAGGGGATTATGTGGTTATTTCTAAATGATAGGGGGGTGATCCGTACATTGGCCAAACTACAAGGGCGTAAAGTGAAGTTTGCCCTTTTTTCTTTCCACCCCCTCTTAGTCGTATATAGTGTGTGTGAGTGTGTATGCGCTTCAAAAAAGAGGAGGGGAGTGGTGTATTTACCAAAAAAAAAAAAGGTGAAAAGTCTAATATGCCCTTGGTTCTAATTCATTGAATATTTTTTAATTTAGTTAGGATGAAATGGAACGGTGGATGATTAGGAACCTTAATTATGTACTTAAATATGATCTAGCTAGGTTTTTCTCTCAATTGAACTATCCTAGTTACAAGTACAATGCATATATACATCTATATATAATTGGTACTAGGTCAAACTTTTTCCTAGAATCATAAATTTGCCTCCGAAAGGACAGTACCTATATCTACTCAAGCCATGGCCGACCAATGCACTTGATTTTGAGGGATTTTCTTTTCTTCTTCTTCTTCTTTTTTTTTTTTTTGGGTACAAATTCCATATATATAAAGATATTTTAGGTGCAAAATTATGTGTTTAAGAAAAAATGGTATAAGTATATATATATAATGGTACTAACTTGGGGTTAATTTGTAATTCAAGTAAAATGTGACGGCTAAGGCCTTAATTTATTAATTAGAACATTTATTTAAGTGTAGTGTTTAATTAAATTAGGGTTTGAGAATTCAATTTGGTTAAATTTTGTTCGTTTCGAATTAAATGGCGAACAAAATGAGAACCAAAAATCTAAGATTTTGAGTGACCAATCCTTAATTAGAGATGTGGGAGCCGAATTTCATTGGATCAATAGGGACGAATGGACGAGTCCAATCCGGGACATAATATTTATTCGGCATTGATCCTGGTCAATTGAAGACCCGAATAAAATAATTGGCTTTCCAATCAGTAGAACAAAGGCCGAGTATAAGTACATGTAAATGATAGAGGATGGGCCTGGCCCTAGGGCCCAAAAAGAATAATATAAATACAGGATCATCAGTTAGAGAAAGGTATGTGAGAACCATTATGCTTAACTTAAAATACAAGTAATCTAGAGAGTAGAGACTGACTTGCCCGTCGAAGTGCTAATTCTGGCACCCCCGACTGGAGTGTTCATTCCTTTTCAGGTGGCTAGCTAAGGATCACGAGCATCCCCCAAGATCAGAAGAGTATTTCCAAACCACTTCTCCACAATTGGCGCCGTCTGTGGGAATACTCAAATACATCCATGGCGGGCGTAATGAAAGACCCTCAGGTAGTCACTGATGAAACCACACAGAAAGACGACCTCACTCCAACAAACATGCTTGGACCGGAGACTATCGTCGCAAGACACGCCTTGAACTTCGCCTCACCCTCGACATCAGCACATGAGACAATGCAAGCGATCATGGAATAAGCAAAGCAAAACGAACAGAGGTTGGAGAACATGATCGCTGAGAATGAACGTCTCCGGCAGGATTTGGCCTTGGAAGTGGCGAAGTCCAAACAAGCTATACGCCAAGATCCGAAACGACCTCTGAGGACAAGTGGTCGACAACCTCGAGCCCGACAACAAGACACCGATAGCGACTTCGACTCACTATCCTCGGAGCCAAAGAAGAAGGGACGACCTGAAACTACCAGTTCCTCTGAAGAGAGTCCCCGTATAAGGCATAAGCGAAGAAGAAACAGTTCAGATGAAGAAGACTAGCATGATCCCTTTGTACGACAAATTGCAAGGGCAGTGCTACCCAAGAAATTCAAAGCACCGTCATTCACCTTGTACGACGGTAAATCAAACCCCAGCGATCATATCCGCCATTACAAGCAAGCCATGACGTTGCATGCAGACGACGAGGCTCTCATGTGCAGAATATTTCCGAGCAATTTTGGGACCACTGGCTGTCAGGTGCTATTATAAACTGGAGCCGGCCTCGATCAAGAGCTTCCACCAACTCCAAAAATCCTTCAAAGCAAGGTTTATCACTAATGAGGTCCAGCCAAAGCAAGCCGATTCCCTCTGGGCAATGCAGATTCAGCCGGGGAAAACCCTTCGTGTATATTTGGTGCAGTATTGGGAGTGTTTTAATCTGGTAGATGATGCTTGCAATGACTCCATGGCCATCATCACCTTCAAGATGGGGCTACATCCCAACAGTGCCCTCCGCAACTCTTTGACCAGACAGCCCCCCAAAACAGTCTGGTCGTTGATAAAGAAAGTTGAGGAATACTATAAAGTGGAAGATGACGCCTTGCAGGTTAAAGCCGGAAACGTGGTCAACAAGACGGCTCCTTCTGAACTTGCTCAGCCGTTAAAATCTGTACCACTTCAGAGCCCTGAGCCGCGACATCAAGCTAAACGAGACAAGAGACGGGATTCTCGCCGATCAAGCAACCAATGCTCCCACCGAGCAAATGAACAACTACAAGTCGATAGCAGGCGCGCCGACAAGAAATATACGGAGTTGTCAGAGCCGATCAGCGCGGTTATGTCCAAAATCCAACACCTTCCATTCTTCAAATGGCCGTCGAAAATGGTGGGACCTCCTGACACGCGAAGACGGGATAGGCGGTGCGAGTATCACAAGGATCATGGTCATGATACTGAGAGTTGTTATGCATTGAAGGACCACCTAGAGGAATTGGTACAAGATGGTCGGCTACAACAGTACGTCTGAAAAGGCAACTTAACCAAAGCAATGGCCTTAAGACATGATTCACCCCCACTCGGCGTGATCCACATGATATACAGCCTGCCAATATCATCCGCAGTGCATACGATTCAGTTGAATCCCGACCCTCAAAATCAGCTCACTCCAGCTAAACGGCCCCATGAAGCTGCGAGCATTGCTTTAATGATTCAGATTTGGCCGGAGTGACACTTCCCCACATTGATCCCTTGGTAATCGAGTTACGCATAAACCGATTCACCGTTGAGCGCGTACTCATTGACTCAGGGAGCACGTCGGAAGTTATGTATTACAAAACATTCACCAAACTCGGCTTCTCCGAATCGAATCTGTCTCCGGCTTCTTATCCACTATTCGGCTTCAATGCCAATCCAGAATACCCGTTAGGGAAAATCACATTACCCGTTCGAGCGGGCTCCCGAACAGTGGATGTGGACTTCTTGGTCGTCAAGCTGCCATCGCCATATAATCTCATCATGGGGCGATCTTGGTTGCATACCATGCAGGCCATGCCAAGCACCTATCATCAGCTGCTATGCTTCCCGACAGAACGCGGCATTGAGGAAATCTGTGGCTCCCAGAAATCGGCACATGCATGTTATCTCCTTGCTGAAAAGACTCCAAAGGAGTTGCATGTGAACTCTATTGAGGTGACGGATCGGGAGAGCCTCGACGATGTTGGGCGGCTCCCAAGTGAAAAGACCACGGAAGCCTTAGATCGAGTTGAAATCAACGGAAACCCAGACAGGTTCTTCATGGTCGGCGCCTCCCTGAATCAAGCCGACAGACAGTAGCTAATTTCCTTCCTGCTCGACAACCTTGATGTATTTGTGTGGACGCCATATGAGATGTCGGGTGTAGATCCGTCTGTTTTGCAGCACCATTTAAATGTTGACCCTAAATGCAGGCCCATCATTCAGAAAAGTTGGCGGTCAGCTGCAGAGCACACTGACGCCATTGTTGAAGAGGTTGATCGGTTGCTTGACGCCGGGGCAATCAGGGAAGTGACCTACCCTACATGGCTTGCGAATACTGTGGTTGTAAAGAAGAAAAATGGGACTTGGCGAGTGTGCCTTGATTTCACGGACCTAAACAAAGCCTACCCCAAGGATTGTTTCCCCTCCCCAGAATAGATCAACTCGTAGATGCAACGGCACGCCATCAGCGCATGAGCTTCCTCGACGCTTACAGAGGCTACCATCAAATTGCCATGCATCCGGAGGACCAAGACAAAACTACATTCCTCACCCCAAGAGGAATTTATTGCTATAAGGTTATGCCTTTCGGGCTGAAGAATACAGGGACAACTTACCAAAAACTGGTCACTGCCATGTTCAAGGAACAACTCGACCACACTATGGAAGTGTACATTGACGATATGGTGGTCAAGTCCAAAGAAGAGCAAACTCATCTAGCCGATCTAGAAGAGACATTCGACATTTTACGCAAATACAAAATGAAGTTGAACGCTTCCAAATGTGTGTTTGGGATCGGCTCTAGCAAATTCTTGAGTTACATTGTCAACCACCGAGGAATCGAAGCCAACCCGAGGCAAATCATAGCAATCTTGGAGCTCGGCTCCCCTCGTTCAGTGAAAGAGGTTCAAAAGTTGATGGGGATGGCCGCCGCATTCAATAGGTTCATCAGTCGGTCCACAGATCGCTGCCGATAATTCTTTCATACACTACAGCAGGGCAAGGCTTTTGAATGGTCCGCCGAGTGTGAAGCCGCTTTCAACGGCCTCAAGACCTACCTTCGATCAGTTCCACTCTTGACAACACCTTCGGCAGGCGACCCGCTAATTTTGTATCTGGCAGTTTCCGACCGGGCCATCAGCGCCGTACTGATAAAGGAAGAGCTGAGGGAGCAATGACCAGTGTATTATGTGAGCAAGGCAATGGTTAATGTCGAAACACGCTACCTACCATTGGAAAAACTCATTCTGGCCCTTGTCATGGCAGTGAGAAAGCTGATGCATTACTTTCAGGGGCATATCATCGGGGTACTAATGGACCACCCCCTCCGGTCGGTACTCCATAGTGCAGAAGCATCAGGGCGCGTTTCAAAGTGGGCACTTGAACTCGGCCAGTACGATATTCAGTTTCTGCCTAGAACCTCAATCAAGGGCCAGGTGCTTGCCGATTTTGTGGCCAAATTCACTGAGGGCCTCGCCGACTTCAAGACTGATGAAATTCCCACGGAAGGAGTCTGCCACGGCCTTGGAACTCAATGCACTTGCGTAAATTCTATCATTGAACCCGACCTGTGGGGAATGATACTAGTTTTGAATGGTTCACCATGTACACATTCCACTTTTGTAATGCAAAGATTCCCGTTTACTCACTGCGAAATTCAATTCAAAAGTGTTCCGATAAAGCCTCCGGATTCGAAGCGCCCTTTATGGATATCACGATTGGCCAAATAAAGCCTCCGGATTTGGAGCCCCATCGGCGCATGACGCTTTTGGGCCGATTAAGCCTTCGGATTCGGAGCGCCCTTCGTGGATCTCACGATTGGCCAAATAAAGCCTTCGGATTCGAAGCGCCCTTCGTGGATATCACGATTGGTCAAAGTCTCCGAATTCGGAGCCCCATCGGCGCATGACGCCATTGGGCCGAAAAAGCCTCCGGACTCGGAGCGCCCTTCGTGGATATCACAATTGGCCAATCTCCGGATTCGGAGCCCCATCCGCACAAGACGCCTTTGGGCCGAAAAAGCCTCCGGATTTAGAGCGCCCTTCGTGGATATCACAATTGGCCAAAGTCTCCGGATTCGGAGCCCCATCGGCGCATGACACTTTTGGGCCGAAAAAGCCTCCGAAATCGGAGCACCCTTCGTGGATATCACGATTGGCCAGTCTCCGGATTCGAACCCCATCGGCGCATGACGCCTTTGGGCCGAATAAGCCTCCGGATTCGAAGCGCCCTTCGTAGATATCACGATTGGCCAAATAGTCTCCGGATTCGGAGCCCCATCGGCGCATGACGCTTTCGGGCCAATTAAGCCTCCGGATTCGGAGCGCCCTTCGTGTATCTGACAATTAGCCAAGTCTCCAGATTCGGATCCCCATTAGTGCATGATTGGCATTCAAAATGAAATGGGGCAAGCCGTATAATCAAAGGCTAAAACATTAAACATTCAAAAACAAATGGGGAAAGCCGTATAAACGCGTGGTGAAACATGTCGTATAAACGTAGGCTGAAACATGTGAACATTCAAAATAAAATGTGTCCTTAGATTAATCGATTGGCATGCAGTGTACTAATATAATTAGAAAGTACGCTAACACTTGAAAACACTTGAAGTAAAAAATGTACTATTATTCAATTAGCCAATAATTACATAATTTTGCATTGCAATGTCTACTTTGAGCATTACAATGTCTACTTTTATCCGGCGTCTCCCTCATTGTCACTCTTCTCGACTTCGAAGGCGGAAAAGGGGAAGTGATCACGTTGGTAAAGCGGTAACACCGAATCAACGCCCGCTGCTCGGAGAGCCTCCGCAGCTTGAAGTGCCTTGATCCAACCGTGCTTAAATCCACGATTTTCACATCGGTAAACTTCCTCGGCGAGCTTTTCCCTGGTCTTCTCTATCCCTACTTTCCGGCCTTCATGGAAGCCTTTTTCATAAGCCCTCCCCTTCGTGGACTCTATGGCAAACATGATCGCCGTATCACGATCGACAATTGCATTACTGATAAGGCGCTGGATTACCCTTTCTTCCACAACTGGGTTTGCTTGTCCGGCTGGTTGTGTCTGATCGGCCTTGACCTTCCTTAGCTCGCGCTCAGCCGCTTCCACGTGAGCTTTCAAATTTCGAATGCGTTCATCCTTCTTCTCTATTTCTCGTCACGCAGCATGAAGGCGTATGCTGATTTCATAGGCGCCGTACAACCCTTTCACCGCCCCATGAACACCCTCTCAAAACACCTCAAAGTCAAGTCGACCGACCATTAACTGTTGGACTTCTGGCGAAAAGATCTATCGTGCAAATTCGACCGCCACGTTCGGGTCACGGATGATGGAATTTGCCTCTGTCATCTGTTTGTTCGCAACAAAAATAGAAAAGCTCAATAGGCGTGGTGGTCCACTAGCCTCACTTCGCAAACGAAGGGAGCTCCCCCGCTGGCGTTTCTCCTTCCTCGGTGACCTGCTTCGTCGACGCGGAGAGTGGCACCTCTCGTGCTCTGCAGATGCCCTACCTCCCGTACGGGGAGGTTCGCCACCTCGATTCATTGATGAGTCCAGCTCCGCCGGAGTCCTGCCCTCTCCCTTACTATTAAAGAAAAGTCTGGTTGACATTCACACTTTTCCGGCCACGAAGGAAGAGCAGAATCGAGTCGCTTTATAAAACTCAGATGGAATCTCTCACCCCCTTTTTAATCGCTCAGGAGTACACCCCACTCCCGAGGCAACATCATCAATACACGCACTCCTGCAACCACCAATATTCAGCATCGTTGATTCATTCCAATCTAGAAGATATATTCGACTTTCGAAGTCCATACATTGCCTGGAGCAAGGGCAGATTTATTAATCTGATCGGCCAAATACCTAAGCCCGATGCCGATCGATTTGTGCCGCAGCCACTCCATGAACTAATTAGATTCGGCTTTCGGAGGTCATACATTGGCTGGGGCAAGGACAAATTTATTAATCTGATCGGCCAAATACCTAAGCCCGATGCCGATCGATTTGTGCCGCAGCCACTCCATGAACTAATGATATTCGGCTTTCGGAGTCCATACATTGGCTAGGGCAAGGGTAGATTTATTAATCTGATCGGCCAAATACCTAAGCTCGATGCCGATCGATTTGTGCCGCAGCCACTCCATAAACTAATTAAATTCGGCTTTCGGAGTTCATACATTTGCTGGGGCAAGGGCAGATTTATTAATCTGATCGGCGAAATACCTAAGCTCGATGCCGATTGATTTGTGCCGCAGCCACTCCATGAACTAATGATATTCGACTTTCGGAGTCCATACATTGGCTGGGGCAAGGGCAGATTTATTAATCTGATTGGCCAAATACCTAAGCCCAATGCCGATCGATTTGTGCCGCAGCCACTCCATGAACTAATGATATTCGGCTTTTGGAGTTCATACATTGGCTGGGGCAAGGGCAGATTTATTAATCTGATCGGCCAAAAACCTAAGCCCCATAAACTAATGATATTTGGCAAAATCACATTTATTAATCTGATCACATTTATTAACCCTTAGTTATCTAATCAGCAAGGGTACACGAACGTTTATCTACCGCGCAACAGGCAGCAATAGTTTTACCCAAAATACCAAAAATAAAACAGTAATCTTCATCGATAACCACAATTAAATACAGGAAAAAATGCAAGGCAATGGAAATATTCATTCATAAATTGAATACAGCATAGTCATCATTTTACACATGAAGATTACCCCAAGCAAATAGATGTCTACGAAGAAAACAAAACATGTTTACAAGAACATACATTGAAAATTCCTAACAAAACTAAAATGTCTCCCAAATCAATCCTCGGGATCAGACTCAAGCGGCTCAACGACCACTTGCTCGTATGGAATTGGCATGGCCAATGTCACTCTAGCGGCAGCAAGGGCTTTGAGTCAACCGTGTTTGAATCCCCGATTCTCAAATTTGGGGACTTCTTCTACATAGTTTTCAAGGGCGGCGCTTTTCCCAGCTTCGAACGCCGCAGAAGCCTCGGAGTCGACTTTTTCCTTAGCCTTCTTCGACTCTTCCAATTTGACCTCCAGCTTGGCAAGCGCCTCCTTGGCTAACTTGAGCGATTCCTCGCTCGCGTTTACCCTCTCCTCAGCATCGAATCTGAGCTGGTCAGCAGTCCGCGCCCTCTCCTTCTCAGCTTCGGCTCGTGCACTTTCCATTGTGGCTCTCACCGCCTCGAACTCGGCTCTACTCCTCTCACCCTCGACTTCCGACTTCAAACAGCCAATTCTTTCAATGGCATCATGCTGGCGCCGGCCTATTTCGACTATCCTTCCAACCGTCTGCAAAACAAGGAGTTGGGATCGTCACATACCAAGAAATACCGTCTGCAAACCAAACCAAAATAAGGAGTTAGGATCAAGTCACATACCAGAAAGGCCGACTAGGCAGCTAATGCTATTGCTACCAAATCCGGCTCGGCACGAAAGGTTGCCTTGTCAGCCGGCAATGAGACCGAGGCAGCCAAGCTTAATACCACAGCTGGATCTTTCAAGGCCGACGCTTCGGAGGAGATCGACATGCTTTTTATTTTTGGTTCAACAATAAAAGGAGAAACCACACCCGGCTCCTCTAAGTGTGGCCGTTTATCAACGGGGTTCTCCTCGGAGCCGGCCTCATTCTCGGCAGTACGTTTTTCTCCCCGATCTTCTAGAATCGGCCGTTCTTCTGGAATTGGCCGTTCGGCATCCTTCTCCGTCTCGGCCACATGAACTTGAGCCGTTTCTTCTACAATAATAGGTTCGAAGGATTCAGTCGGGACAGGTCCAGAACGGATGGCCTCGACTTTCCGTCGGGCGGCCATGCATTCGGCTTTTTTCTTTCGTGCCAACTGCGTGAAACTTTCACCAGCCATACCCTCAGAATAAGCGCCGAGAAGGTCTCCCAAATTTGTAAAAATATCTTCGAAGGAGGCATCCCCTCGGCCTGATGTGGACGGAGGGTCGGACGAGTTGAGTCCGGCTTCCTCAATGGCCGAGTTAAGAGCTTCGTCAACCTTCGTTGCCAACTGGTCCGGGTCCTCGGCGATTGGTTCGGCCGCTTGTTCTTCTCCGTATTCCGAATCGGATGCTTCTAAACCAATCTGCCTTAAGTTCTTGAAGCTGGGGAAGATAAGGGCTGTAAGATGGTTGTCGCCTCGTGAGATTGGAATGTTGTCAGCCGCCGAAAATGTAGTGTAAGTCGGCTCGAACCACAGGAGAATGTGGGCTGCCCTCCCTTGTTTTTAAAGGTTTGGACAGCCGACGAACTGTAGCGCGGTTTTAATTTCTACAAGCACATCATCGTCGTCTGAAACCAATACTCTCTTCAAGTCGCTGTCTGCATAAACAAAGCGATTAGATGTATATAGTGCCGAATACAGATATTGTAATAACAGAAACAAAAGTGATCTAATCGGCCACCTGGTTCGCCTTTTCGCCTTGGCACGGGGTCTAGGCGATCTTCACCCTCGACGAATTCCCAATTGCCTCAGACAACGACTATCACATCATCGACACGCTTGCCAGAGCTGGCAAGCATAGTCACTAAGTGATGATCAGTATCCTTGGCTCTAAGAAAGTAGCGTTCTAGCCGGCCAGTAGATTTGGCTAGGACATAACAATGCCGAACGGCGGGTATACCTAAATTAATACTAAGACGCCGGTTTAGCTCTACAATCCCCATTATGATGCAGAAAAAATTCACGTTGGGTTGGGAAGGGATTAGACCCCAGTATCGAAAAACGGCCCTAAAAAATGAGTGAAGGGGAAAGCGAACTCCACCCTCAGCAATTGACAGGAGAGGAAAGACGATTGTGCTCTCATCATCCCTCTCCATATCAGTGGTGCTGTCTGCCAAAAGTGACAGATGGACGTCATCGGGGATGGAAAAATGGCGTCAAAAGCCGGAGATACGATCCGCTGAAAGGAGCTCCTTCAGATGTTTTGCCATCCCGGCCAGCCCAAGGATTATGGGAAACTAAAAGCAAACAAAGAAGTGGGATCGGAAGTGAAGGAGAAGAAACTTTATAGGAGATGAAGGGGAAAACGAGAAACAAGGAACTGCAGAAGCCGCGAAGTGAAGGAGTTGCACTAGAAGGCGAACTAGATATTTTTGAGTATTCAAAACATACATTCGAAGAGACAATTTTAAATCACAGTAAATGGAGGCAGTGTACGAAGGGGCGGGAAATCGTTATAATGAGCAAAAAGCGTGTACGCATTCTGACACGCATTGGGAGGAGGACTAACCGTCGAATTTTTGACTTTCCATGCTCGAAGCCAAACACGCCGACTAACTGATGCTAGTGGGGTGTTTGGGGGGCAATTGTGGGAGCCGAATTTCATTGGATCAATAGGGACGAATGGACGAGTCCAGTCCGGGACATAATATTTATTCGGCATTGATTCTGGTCAATTGAAGAGCCGAATAAAATAATCGGCTTTCTAATTAGTAGAACAAAGGCCGAGTATAAGTACATGTAAAGGATCGAGGATGGGCCTGGCCCTAGGGCCCAAAGAGAATAATATAAATACAGGATCATCAGTCAGAGAAAGGTATGTGAGAACCATTACGCTTAACTTAAAATACAAGTAATCTAGAGAGCAGAGACTGACTTGCCCGTTGGAGTGTTAATTCAGGCACCCCCGACCGGTGTGTTCATTCTTTTTCAGGTGGCGAGCTGAGGATCACGAGCGTCCCCCAGGATCAGAAGAGTATTTCCAAACCATTTCTCCACAAGAGAGTTAATTAATTAGTACAAGGGTTTTGAAAATGATTCCTATGTTGTTGGGTGTGTGTTTCGATCGGGACACATTTTCAATTTTAAGGTTAAAATTGCAAGTAAACAAGAATTCAAGGGCTTTCATTGAAGTAATTCAAAAGTAAGGGTCTAAATGGGATTAGAAAAATTAGGGGCCTCATAGGGTCCCACCCTTTCTTCTTAATACAGAATTTTTCAAGATCGTAATGGGGTACTTTCTTTAAACAACCTACTGAATATCGACTTAGGTTTGAAAGACCTCTAGTATTGTTATAGCATTTATCAATCCCAAACTGGGGCTTTCTTAGCGTCCAAGAATCAAGACCAAGATAGATCTCTTGTTCGAGTACTTCCTAAGTCTTTTTCAGTAGAGGAAAAAGACATTAAGGTTTCGGGGAACTAGGAGTTTGTGCCCCCTCTCTTTGTAAGTGGTGTTGCCACTGTACTCCGAACGCTGGGTGCAGGTGATTAATTTTTGTAACAAAATTTCTATTTTGTTCCTTCGGCTATGCTAAGTAACTGATTTATTCTCATCATTTTTCATTCATCGGTTGGTTAACAATGATCATCAAAATAAGTCATGGGGTATAAATTTGCCAGCCTTTCAAACTGTCTGGAAGTTCAAAGGTGTTGCCTTCCGATCAGTAGAAGTTTTGATAGATCAATTCCTCCATCAAGTTACTAATGTTCCAGTCCCTTCTATCCCCATTCTTACTGTTGAGGCTTCTGAAGTGCCTTAGGAGGAAGGATCATTGCTACTGCTGCTGTTCGAGAGTCCGATCAACCGGTTTGATAGTGAGTGAGCCCAGGAGGCCATTCATATACCTGTTGAGTCGTTAGATTCATCTCCTTCAGCTATGGCAAAGTAGTGTCATCTTTCTAGGTAATTTGATTTGCCCTCTACATCAAGTCGAGAAGCAGGTAAGGAAAGTTCACGCAGGTCGGCGAAACATCTACCCATGTCATGTTGTCGCCACCTCCAATCAGGTAAAAGGCAAGCAGAGACCATAACTAAAGGGCCAATCTAGTATGTTTTTCAACCAATGATAGGGGATCGCTCGCTGATTCTATTTTCTCGGATGTAGGCATTACTCTGGCGATGGCTCAAGGCATACGCATCCTCAAAGACATCTGTCGTCTGGAATGACAACCCGACCAACAAATGTTATGACAAGATATCCAGAATCTGGTGATGATAAGGTTACTAATTTGCTAAAGTGACATGTTTGTCATAAGACTCCCCCTCATTTTTGCTGAAACTGAAATGTGTGCTCATAGAATCAAGAATCAGATTGACCAGGGATAGGGATTACCATGATGAAGAGAAAAGTAAGATCGATGATGAGAGGAGGCAAATGGCGAGTAAAAGGAAGAAAATCAAGGAGGACGTTGTTTGGACTGATAGTAGAGTTACTGTAGGGGAGTTTGGTCAAATAATGGCGGGAGAGAACTTTGAAACTGCCACCTAACAGCTTGATCGTCTTAGAGCGGGGCATAAGGCACTCAAGGCCACTGTAACAACGCCCGCGAGGGACCTCATGGGTTACAGTTCGGACTCGATTAGTCACGGTTCTTAATCTTGAACCGAAGAGTCCAAATCTGGCAAATCGTTTTGAGAAAACAGATTTTGAAAGAAGTGCCAAACATGGAGTGCTTCGCTAGATACAGAGTCGCCACCTAAATATTTTTTATGGGGGAATTTAGGAAACCCTGACTCGGTGCCAAAGGCCACGTGTCCGTCATCACCAAAGTTGCCTCGGCTCGGGAACTTAGGTACGATTGGGGAAGGTTAGCTATAAGCACCCCCTCTCGCCCGATCCGAAGATCGGCCTCTACTAACCATGATATCCAATTTTGAAAACATTATGTATTCTGGTTCCGGTTAATTAGCTAGAATTACTATGTGATGCGCACAACACAAAAGTATAGACTAGATTGCCTAATTTGGAACGAAGCATTGCATATCCGTTTGTTTGGAAAACACTTTGGAATTTGCTACTCGCAAGTAGGCTAAAATACGAATTTTCAATGAGTTGTTCCAACTCAAACAATCCAACCTTCACCCACAGGCATTCAAGCAGTTATATCACATAAACAACTAGCCTCATGGTAATCATGCTATTATGGCAACATTCACACGCATACGGTATGCTAAAGCATAAAAAGCTTACCTAGTACTCCAAGCCAAAACAGAAACTAGTTAGCAATCATATGCATGATCCTAGTTCATGTTAAGATGACTAATGCAACACATGCAAGATACAACTACAATAGGCTCAGCTATCCTAAAGATGGCATGTGAAATGCATAGATAGCATGTATTCAAGTTAGATTTGAAATACTATGCATTTAGTATGATGTGCTGAGCCCGGTGCATGCAATACTGATGAATGATGCATGCATGCATAGCATAATGTATGCTAAAGTAAACATGTCCTAATACTAACCATCAAAAGCAGGTAAGTAAAAGGGAGAAAGAAGTGAGGGTTAGAAGACATGCACACACGCACCCACACTTATTACAAATTCGCCCTCGCTCGGAGGGACCAAAAGAATAATACAGACTGAATAATGAATTACTTATCTTAGCTAATTAATTATTACAGACCTTCTAATTTAAACAAACTAATATGCAGAATATAGATGGCCGCAGCCTTGCCTCGGGATGCGCGAATGATGCATGCTCGATCCATCTTGCCCGGAAACCCATAGCCATAACACTACTGCCTCTGTTTTCACTGCCTTGCTTCTCTGAAAACTTCCAAACTCCCAGGGTGTCTTCTATGAACATTACAGAACACCATCGGCTGAGGGGAATGACCACCGGCCATGGTAAAATGACATCGGCTACTGATGAAATTATCGGCCATTCATCAATGGCCGGTCAGCACTAAATGTTGCCGGTCGGCACAAACTTCCTGCAGAAAACAGTTTTGACAGCAACAGAGGACAGGCAGTGTATGGCATAGAATTTCAAACACATGTAAGCATGGTCATGTTCCCTATCATGTATTGAACTCAGGGGGACATGGCCCTCGATCCTTGGGCCATCAATTATGCATGATAGCCTAAGGGACCAAGCTTGCCATTCAATGTAAAATGCATGCAACACACAAATGAGGACCAAGACCCTATCATGTCAAAGTCAAAGGCCTCGGTGACCAAGGGTTGAGATGTGTTACATCACTTGTAGTATGAACACCTCTCAACCCTCACACTAGGTTTGACACCCCAAACCAAGCAATGCAATGTATGTTATGCAAACATGGCTCGAAAATGCAACAAGAGGCTAAGATGCAAAACATGTCAAATGTGATGCAACCTATCATGTTAAGTATACAATGCTCCTAACATGCAATGTTACAATGCCACTCATCATGCAATGCTAATATGGTACAATGCAAGCATGCAATTAGAGGCAACAAGTCAAGCATACAACCATGTCCAAGAAGGGACTTAGACTGAAATGGGAGGTCTCCAAACACCCCCAAAACAGTGACCAAAAGTGCCTCAAGTGATGGACAAAATGCACTATAAACATGCAAGTCAAAAGGGGCCCCAAAGCTAAGGCACAACAAAGGGCATTCTACTACCACTAACCCAAACAAGCATGGCATGAACTATACAACCAAAAACAGAATTTCAGCGTGCAAAATGAGCTCCAAAACTCACACGCATGGCATCTCAAATGATCCAAACACACAGGCCTACACAATGCACATTTCAAGGCATGAAATCACGACACTTCCAAGCATTAAAAGAGACTCAAAGGACAATGTAAGGCCACATTATATGGGCTGAAACATGATATCAAATGATGCCAAATGATGATGATAAGCTTATGCTAAGCCTGTTGGGGATCCATATAACTAAGGCTTACAAGCCAAAATGCAAAGCAACTATACCAAGCATGTCAAACATGGCAAAGACAACTAGGGTCAGACCTTAAACATTGCAAAATATGACTAAGACCTTCTTGGAACCAAACCAAGATCATGCTAAAATGTCATCTCATAACATGATGCACATTAGGCCAAAACAAGGGATTACAAGGCAAGCATATGATGCATGAAATGGACCATCAAACCAACCAAAAACAGAGACATAATACAACCAAATATCCCCAAAAAACCTCTGAAATGGAGCCAAAAATAACTAAGCATGCATGCTACCTTTATGAGCCAAAAGCAAGAACAAATGAGACACAAAGGGAGAGGGGTGTCCCTCCCCTACACAAGACCTCAAAATCACTTCATCACCACTGAAAATCCACTGGATTTCAATGGTGAGAAGACTAATACAACAAAGTAAGCAAGGCTTAAAGAAAAAGCACCAAAATAGGCCAAAAGAGGCCTAAGAGGGGGAGTTCGAACCCCAATGCCAAAACACCCTTAATGAAAGATGTTAAGCATGAAAATACAAGACTTTTTTATGTTATACACAAAGTTCAAATCAGCATGCAAGACAGGTAGAAAACTAGTGCAAGATTGGGGGAAATAAAGCAAGAATCTCTCCCTTGAAGAACCTTTGAAGAACAGATGATTCAGCCACCTCCTACTGATCAAAATCAGTCCAAAACCTCAACAAGCAACCCTCAATGCCTCTAAATCTCGGAGCAAGGTGTAATGGTGTGTGTGTTAGTGCAAAAGTAAGGTCAAAATGCACTTTTAGGCTTCCAAACACACCCTAAGGATGAGAGAGAGGGAGATATAGAGAGAGAGAGAGAGTGATATATCAGATGTATAGATATAGAAACTCTGGTTTTTGATTCCAAAGCTCCAACCCCCAACAATGGGAGAGGAGGGGTGCTTATATAGGCAAAGCCAAAGGTTTTAGGCTTCTCCAAGAAGCTAAATGAAAGGGGCAAAAGGTGCAGAGGGTTCTTGGCTTCTTGGAGAAACTAATACACCTGGCCAAGCTTCCCCAAGAAGCTTGGCCAAAGGGTTCAAGCTTCTAGAAGGAAAGGAGGTGCAAAGGAGTCAAACCAGCCACAAACCGCACGGGAAGGAGTGATGGTGCAGTCCAGCTGGCACAGCTGGCATGCACCATGCCTCAAGGGTGCAAAGGAGTCACACCGGCCAGCAAAAGAGGTCGCCGGCAAAATAAAGTGCCGGCCGGCCAAATATAGTGCCGACCGGCCATTGGTTTTAAGAAACCATGGCCGGTGGCACCCATAAGCAGCCGGTTATGTAAAGGTAGGGCCGGTGGGATGTGGGGATGGCTAACAAGCCATTCCCCGCCCTTCAAGCCAAGAACACAAGTGTTTGGTGCCAAAACCAAACACGGAACAATCGAGTCGAGAGATCCTGAGGCAAGGCGTGCAGCCAAGACCTCCGGGAACTCAAGACGAACACAAACAAAGAGGATCACCGAGTGTTCAAACAGTGACGTCCAAGTCTTGAGGATGGTCAAAAATGCGGTGTCTACAGTTGCCCCTCTTTGACAGAACTCGAAAGTCATAACAATGACGGGAGTGAATATCAAAGCCCAGAGACAACCCATTTTTGACAAGGCCGAAGACTTAAACAAACATGCAAGACAAACAAGGTATGCGCCCGAAGGCAGGGGCAAAATGCAAGACAATGCACGAAGCCGAGCATAACTTATGATCATGCAAAGAAAAGCTGTAACGAAGCACACATGTGACGGTTTTAAGCTAGCATACACCAAACTACACTACAATGCAGAAAGGATGTAAGAGAATTATGCAATTCTCAATACGTCTCACCCGGAGAATACAATACATGTTCGGTTTGCCTGGTTCCACTAGCCGCAAATGAACCGTACATACAATATCGTGCCTGCAAAGGGAACAAACTTAACAGGTATGATTTTATTAGTAACATGCACATAATGCAATTGACAATGTGTGACAACACAAACTAAGTGGGAGGTATGACCATGCCGTGAAGGTACAATCACATGTACGTAAAGGATGCGGTCTACGCAAGCAATGAACATTGAACACGTGTAAGTGAAGTATGCGGTCCACGCAATCAAAACATGCGGTCTACACAAGTAATGGATTTAATTACAAATATGCGGTCTACGCAAGCAAGACATGCGGTCTACGCAAACGAGACATGCGGTCTACGCAAGTAAGGATACTGATTACAAACATGCGGTCTACGCGAGTAAATCATGCGGTCTACGCAAACAAAACATGCGGTCTACG
Organism: Camellia japonica; assembly: GCA_030407325.1. Classification (NCBI taxonomy): domain Eukaryota; kingdom Viridiplantae; phylum Streptophyta; class Magnoliopsida; order Ericales; family Theaceae; genus Camellia; species Camellia japonica. Next base: position 8,607,394 of record JAPPVO010000032.1, on the reverse strand, counting down.
CAAGTAATGATAAAACATGCGGTCTACGCAAGTAAAGCATGCGGTCTACGCAAGTAATGATAACACATGCGATCTACGCAAGTAATGATAAAACATGCGGTCTACGCAAGTAATGATAACACATGCGGTCTATGCAAGTAATGATAAAACATGCGGTCTACGCAAGTAAAGCATGCGGTCTACGCAAGTAAGGATACTGATTACAAACATGCGGTCTACGCGAGTAAATCATGCGGTCTACGCAAGTAATGCGTGCGGTCTACGCAAGTAAAGCATGCGGTCTACGCGAGTAAATCATGCGGTCTACGCAAACAAAACATGTGGTCTACGCAAGTAATGATAAAACATGCGGTCTACACAAGTAAAGCATGCGGTCTACGCAAGTAATGATAACACATGCGGTCTACGCAAGTAATGATAAAACATGCGGTCTACGCAAGTAAAACATGCGGTCTACGCAAGTAAGGATACTGATTACAAACATGCGGTCTACGCGAGTAAATCATGCGGTCTACGCAAGTAAATCATGCGTGTGGTCTACGCAAGTAATGCGTGCGGTCTACGCAAGCAAAGCATGCGGTCTACGCAAGCAAAACATGCGGTCTACGCAAGTAATGATAAAACATGCGGTCTACGCAAGTAATGACAAAACATGCGGTCTACGCAAGCAAAGTGTATAAAAAGAAACCTGAACACATGCAAGTAAAGCATGCGGTCAACGCAGGCAATGTGTATAAAAACCTGAGGCGTGTAATGCAAAGCACTGCAACACAATACAATTGAAGCATGTTGTGGAGCTCACAAGATGCAAAAGGGTACGGGAAGGGATGTTCCTCGCACTTTACGGAGCGTTGCTCAAAGAGATACGGCCTGAGGTCAACTCGAAAGCCTACTAATGTTTTAAAAGTGCGCTTTCTTGCGATATCTTGAATAATGAAGGTGCCAAATCATATAGTTGACCCTGAATGAGGGCATAGGCGGTGCATCGACCTCAAGGAAAAGGATGGGGGTTATCAGTAGCAATCCCGATACTCTGCTGCCCTACTCTTCTTTTGTTTTACTTTCCTTTTTTTTACTGGTAGTTCAAGCACATTGCACTGCCTCAGGCAGGTTTGTTGTCATTTTTCAAAACTGCGCATTTTTGCAAAAACACATGATGGAAATGAAACTGCTATTTTGTTCAAAAGATGTTATATTTGTGCTTTCTATGCATCCAATCGCAAGGCATCACATAACAATGCGAATGAAATTGAAATTCATTTGAAAATTAAGCACTTGCATCGTAATAATCAGGTAGCGAACTGACTTACAACTCGATAAGCAAAACGAGAAAACTCGATAAGCTAACTAAGTGCGAGTACAACTCGATAAGCAACACGAAGACTTAAAGAGAGTGAAATACAACTTGAGAAACAAATGTACAACAACTCGATAAGCAAATGGGCGCGGCCCCACAAGAATTGATCACTGGAGGGCATTGGAAATAGTGGGATTCCCCAACTTCTGAGCATAAACAACTTAGGGAACCAAGGGGAAGACCACCGGCCCCAGGGAAAAGCCACCGGCCATGAGAAGACTCCACCGGCCAACAGTAATGGCCGGTCGGCACAATACTTGGCCGGCCGGCCAAAAATGGAAGAAACCAGCAGAATGCTGACACCTGTCCTTCATTCAACCTTATCCCCCTACAAAAGGCCCCAGCTTCGTAGTTTTTCTCATTTTAACACTGATTTGCTCCAAATGGAAGCATTTCTTGCCCAAAATCTCTTGTCTTGGATTAACAACTTAGATAGTTCGGAAAAGCTGAATTTCCGGGGTTTCGTCATAAATGCACTATTCACTTTGGGTCGTACCCCGCTGCACTTTCCGTTTCTTCATGCCGCGGCAAGGTTTTGGAATCTGGTGACACATGTTTTTAGCTTTGGCGGGCAAGAGGTATGTCCCACCTTTGAAGATTTTCAAGTTTTAATGGAGTCTGAGCGCAATGAAGAGATTCTGCCCTAACCCCGTTTTGGCCACGCCCAAGCCTTAGGACAAATGTGCGGGTTCTCGGTACCTGATGCTCGATCTCTGATTTGTGATGGAATGCTAGATATTCCGAGTTTGGTTTGCCGTTTTTCTGAGACTGGTGACCGCGGCGACCGTCATTGGCAAGGTTTTCGGCAACACACACTTTGTTTGTGTATGTTATCTCATTTCTTACTTGCCTCGGGTTCTGGAGGATTTAGCGTCCGATTGATTGAAGTTGCCCAAGGTTTGAAAGAGGGAAAGAGTTGTATTGCCATGGCGTTGGCCGAAACGCTGATGGGCTTGGACGTTTTCTGCCGTCAGGAGACAGCCAGATTTGCGGGGAGTCCACTATTACTACAGGTAATGTTTCCCACCCAATCTCACATATATATTGCTCACATCACTCGGCCCTCAAGCTCGGTTTTTCTCACAACACCCTTCTCTTACTTTTCTCTCATCGCACGCCTCTCTATTCTTTATTCTCTCATTTTTCATCCTTCCCCAGGTGTGGTTGATGGACAAGTTGCAGATTGTGGATTCTTGCCCAACATACTCAGCCCGTGGTTACTTCTTTAGGCAGCGCCTAGTCGACGCCCTTGATGAGGGTTGGTGGTTTGACTGGATGTGTAGCTTGTCCGCGGATCGCATTGCTTGGCGATGCCCTTGGCTCAATCTCCCGGCAATGAGTTACAGTATGACTCGTCAACCTGGGATTCAGCTGATTGGCTTGACTCACTGCGTCTTCTATTTTTCGTTCCGGATCCGACGTCAATTCGGTCATGACCAGACTTGTCCACCGGAAGAGATAGAATACCCAGCTGCATTCCCGATCCGAGGCGCACAGCTTGCCCGGTATGCGACAGCATGGAGAACTAGAGAGCTCCTGGCCCCTGCTCCCATTTTCAATTACACTTTGTCTGATGAGTGTTGGGATTGGCTCAATGAAGAGGCACAGAATGGGCCTAGCTTGGCATCAGAGACTTCGACTAGCTCTGGGAGGGGGCGCAAGGACACCTGACTTGACTATGCCCCGGATTTATTGCTTTATTAGAACTTTCAAGTTTTCCTTATGATTGTAATAAAAAAGCAACTTCAATTGTATAAGAGCAGGAGAACTCTGTATTGAAATCAATGAAATTGGAGATTGTGGTACTGAAAATTTTCCGCTTTGGTCCAAAAATGGTCTTAGTTGTAAAAAGATTGATTTTGAACAAAGTCAACTTTTATTAAAACTTTTCAAAACCATTTTCGATATGGATCAGAACTGGACACGCCTGAAATTTGTCACTGAGATGTACAATCCCGAATCCCAGCAACTGGAAAGTTGCCCCTAGTCTGAATAGCACCGCAGCACTGCATGGCAATAGAAAGTTGCCCCTAGTCTGAAAAGCACTGCACCGGAGATCACGATGAATGCTGATGGACAAAGATGACTGAGATGATCAAATGGACAAAGTTGATCGGGGAAAAGTTTGTGGCTGAACTTCAGGATGAAGCTGCCTACGTATCCCAAAGATGGGAATCAAGCCTTACGTAGTTCGGCCTAGGTTCACTCGAGTATTCTCACTTTCCTTTTACGCTCTAACTTTTGCCAAGGCCGCCCTTTGCGGGTTTTCAACCTTGCGAGCTCAGTTTTTCTATTTTCTAATTTTCTGTGCTCTAACTTTTGCCTAGGTCGCCCTTTCGGGTTTTCGGCCTAGCAAGCCTCTCAAGGGTAATATTTCTTCAACTTGTCCATGTTGATCGGTTGTGAGAACTCCAGGCCATCTAGGTCCATCAGAACCACAGCCCCACCCGACCAGATAGCTTTGATGATGTAGGGACCCGTCCAATTGGGTCTGAACTTGCCCCTTGGGTCATGGATGGGAGCTCGGTTGTCTTTGAGCACCAAATCTCCTTCTTTTAGATTCCTGGACTTCACTTTCTTGTTGAAAGCCCGGGCAATTCTGCGTTGATAGCCTTGAACGTGGTACAGTGCTTTCAGTCTCCTCTCATCAAAGAGCATGAGTTCCTCGAACCTGCTTTGCTGCCAGTCCGCTTCGACTATTTGACACTCAGCCAATACTCGTAATGACGGAACCTCAATCTCGATGGGTAGAACGGCCTCCATTCCATAAACCAATGAATACGGAGTCGCCCCAGTAGAAGTTCTGATTGAAGTCCGGCAGCCCCACAGAGCGAACGACAACTTATCTGGCCAGTCCCGATAGGTTTCCACCATCTTCTGCAATATGTGCTTGATATTCTTGTTGGCGGCCTCAACCGCTCCGTTGGTTTGCGGCCGATAGGTAGACGACTTATGAAAAGCCACATTGTATTTCTCCAACAAATCAATCACCTCCTTCTTGAAGTGGGAACCATTATCCGAAATAATCTCATTCGGGACTCCATAGCGACAGATGATGTTGTTCCTGATAAACTTCGCGACATGTGAAGCCTTCAACATCGCATAAGATTGGGCCTCAACCCACTTCGTAAAGTAATCTATCGCTACCAGGATAAACTCGTGCCCATTCGACCCCTTCGGAGTAACAGCCCCAATCACATCAATTCCCCAGACTGAAAACGGCCATGGCGAAGTCATGTTGTACAGCTTCGACGGTGGGATATTCATACGGTTTGCATGGATCTGACATTTGTGGCATCGCCGAACAAAGCCGATACAATCCTCCTCCATGGTGGACCAGTAGTAACCTTGTCTGAGGATCTTCCGTGCCAGCATTACCCCATTCATATGTGCACCACATTCTCCCCCGTGGATGGCTTCCATCAGACCTTTGACTCTTCGGCATCAACACACAGCTTATGCATTCCCAGGTCGCCTCTTTTATACAGCTTACCCCCACAGATGATGAACTGAACGGCCATTCTTCTGATTGCCCTTTTATCTTTGGCATTTGCCCCTAGTGGATACACCTCCTTTTTCAAGAAGTTCCAAATGTCGTAATACCAGGGGTTCTCATCCTGAACCTCATCTATGGCAGAAATTGACTCGTAGGCAGGTGCAAACTTCTGGTCAATGATGACTGGACGCATTCGGACTCCACACGGGATGTCTATCATGGAAGATAGAGTTGCTAAAGAATCTGCGAACCTGTTGTTCTCTCTTAGTAGATGAGTAAAACTTAGCTTTTCAAACCAAGGAATTAGCAAGTCCAAGGTCTGGTGATACATCATCATCTTTTCCGCTTTTACTTTCCAGTCTCCTTTTGCTTGAGACACAACAAGGTTCGAATCCCCGATGACGTCCAATCGTCTTGCCCCTAGTTCCAGGGTTGCTTCTAGACCAGCGATGCACGCTTCATATTCTGCTTCGTTGTTCGAGACTTTGAACCGGAGTTTAAAGGCTAGAGGGATACGGGAATTGTCAAGCGCTATCAGTAACACTCCTATCCCATACCCGTATTGATTGGATGCTCCGTCAAAGTACATCGTCCAAGCTTCATCGTCAATATGCAAAATAGCTTCATCTGGGAATAGGTACTCGGCTGCTTCACCCCCTTCCACTGGATGGTCGGCTAAGAACTCTGCCACTGCCCTTCCTTTGACTGACTTGCGTGTTACATATTTCAAATCAAATTCGGAAAGCAACAGCAGCCAACGAGCTAGCCTACCCATAAGTGCCGGTTTCTCGAAAAGATATTTGATGGGATCGAGTCGTGAAACCAACATTACAGAGTGAGCTAACAGGTAGTGCCGCAGCTTCCTGGTAGCCCATACCAAGGCCAAACAAGCCTTTTCCAACGGAGTGTAGCGGGTCTCGTAATCCAACATCTTCTTGCTCAGATAGTAGATGGCCCTTTCCACTTTATCTTCTGATTCTTGTGCGAGCATACAGCCCATCGTAGTCTTAGTTACTGAAAGGTACAATATCAACGGTTTCCCTGGCTTCGGTGGTGACAACACGGGTGGGTTTTGTAAATATTCTTTGATCTATTCAAAAGCTGCTTGACATTGGCCGTCCCATTGGAATTTCTTTCCTTTCTTCAGGAGACCAAAAAGTGGTTCACAAGTTAAGGTTAATTTTGAAATAAACCGTCTTATGAATTGCACCTTACCCAGAAAGCCTCGCACCTCCTTTTCAGTCATTGGTGGTGGCATTTCTAAGATGGCCTTGATTTTGGAAGGGTCGACTTCGATGCCCCTTTGCATAATCAGAAACCCTAGCATTTTTCCCGTTGTAACACCGAATGTACACTTCTGAGGATTCAACCGCAACCAAAATTCTCTGATCCTTTGGAAAAACTTTTGCAAGGCGGTGTAGTGACCTTCTCTTTCTTTGGATTTGACAATCATGTCGTCCACGTACACCTCAACCTCTTTGTGGATCATATCGTGCAATATTGTGGTCGCTGCCCGTTGATAAGTAGCTCCAACATTCTTCAACCCAAATGGCATTACTCTGTAGCAGTATGTACCCTACGGGGTGGTGAATGCAGTCTTCTCCCGGTCTTCGGGTGCCATTATTATCTGATTATAGCCTGAGAAGCCATCCATAAACGAAAGCAAAGCATGCCCCGCTGTGAAATCTACCAACTCATCAATGTGTGGCAAGGGAAAGTCGTCCTTTGGACTGGCTCTGTTCAAATCCCTGAAGTCTATACATACCCGAATTCTGCCATCCTTCTTCGGTACTGGAACAATGTTGGCCAACCAAGTCGGGTATTCGGATACCAGCAGGAAGCCTGCGTCGATTTGCTTGGTGACCTCTTCCTTGATCTTAATGGCCCAATTAGGGCGGATCCTCCTGAGTTTCTGTTTGACAGGTCGGACCACGGGGTCGAGAGGGATCCGGTGCTGTACAATCTCAAGATCGATTCCAGGTATGTCTTCGTAGGACCACGCGAAAACATCTTTGAAATCTTTTAATAAAGCGACTAAGCGCTCGCGTTCCTCTGAAGACAACGTGGACCCGATCTGGACCAGCCGCGGGCCCTTCTCAGTACCAACATTCACAGTAATGATTTCATCAACTAAAGGTTTGACAAACCTCTCCTGCTCTTGTTCAATTAAACGTTGTAAAACCGAAGGAATTTCGTCCTCGTCGTTTTCATCAAAATTTTGAAAGTCCTGATTTAAGCAATAAATCAAAGGCACAGAAAAGTACTCGGAAACCACATTTGTATCATTCTCATTATGTACTTCCAAACCGTCCGATTCTTCTGTTACAACAGACTCAAAAGAGAAAGAAAAAGACGACCTGGACAGGACTATGGCATCCGGGTTATCACCCCCAAGAATACCGGACTCAGACTCAGTCGAGCTGGAACCTGATTCCGACTCACAAGACTCGGTGGAATCAGATTCCGGCTCACTACCTGACCCGGTGCTGCTAAATAAAAATCCCTCCTCGTACTGCCAAACAAGGGAGGGTGCGATAGATGCATCCAAAATAGTTGAAGGTAGGCCCGTAGCCGTCTCATTCTCGATCATGGATACCGAGAAGTTATCCCCCAAGCACAGCTGGTCGATCGAAGGATCTGAGAGTAGACATGCCAGTGCTACCCCCATTTCAAGTTCGGTGTCCTCAGACTCCACTTTCCTGTTTTGTTCAACCTCAACTGTCGAGTCTGTCTGCTCTTCAGCAACATCATCCCCAGGTAACTGTAGGTCAAAGAAAATCTCGAACCCTGGTACGCGCTTCCTCTCTGCGTTTAACCACGGCTCTGGGAAGCCACAGAATGGAAAATCCTCCCCCTCCCGGACGAAGCGTCCGTTTAGGGTACCCTGGATGGGCCGGTGCATCAACTCAAAGGATTTTCCCATCTGTTTCGCTCTGGCTCTTCCAGCCATCTCTTTTCCTTTTCTTACCCAATCCTCTTTGGTGGGCAGATAACCCAAGCCAAAGGTATGGGGGTTGTGTGGCACTTCGGCCACTACTGCGACGCCCTTGCGGCCGCTCTTTCCTAATCCCATCCCAGGGATGTATTGGAGCTTGTTCATGAGATACACTGCTTGAGCACTGACATATATCCCCTCGTTAGTAGCCATGATGTTCTGTACAACCTGAGCCTCAGCTAGGGTAAAACCTGATATGAACACATCTTCCATGCCATGCTCGATTTCTAGAACAGGCGTGGATACCTCTGGTGGCAGATGGATTGATGAATTTTCGAAAACAATGGCTACTCCCTTTCCATAGGGGTATTTCACCATTTGATGCAGAGTGGATGACACCGCCTTCACCTGATGCAGCCACGGCCGCCCCAAAAGCAAGTTGAAAGTTGCGGGCACCTCCAAGACATGGAAATCTATCTCATGCTGTCCCGGCCCAACTTTAGTCTGAACTTTTACGGTTCCCATCACTTCTCTACTTGTATTGTCATACGCCCGGATGACTTGGGCTGTTGGTACAAAATCCGCGGCTTTCAAGCCGATTGCAAACGCCGTTCTTGCCGGGCAGACGTTGATGGTGGATCCGGTATCGACGAGAACCACTGGTATCCATTTATTCCTAAATTCCACGGAAATGTAGAGAGGCTTGTTATGGTCTGCCCCCTCGGGTGGCAATTCCTTGTCGGAAAAAGTCAGCGTCGGGGTAGCTCCTCCCGGAAAGACTAATCCCACCAGCTGCTCTGGCGTGGTTTCTATTGAAAGCTTCGCTTTGTCCATGGCTGATAAGACAGCCTGTCTATGCACCCGTGATGCCATGAGCAATCCCCAGATGGAGATGTCTGCTTGTATCTTTTTTAGCTGTTTGAGTACAGTTTCCTCCTCAAGTTGCTTCTCCATTTGCTTCTCAGCCTCTCTATTGTAGACACCCCATTTTTGACCGCCCTCGAGACTTGGGCGTTACTGATGGTTTGCTCGGTGATGAAAAGTGTGCAGGGGAAAGGTCTAGTTTCTTCGGTAAGGAGAGAGGTGAATCTCAACTTCACACCCCATTTTGAACCAAAGCTATTTTGAATGGTTTTTAGACCTCGAAACCCTCTCTTTCAAAACATTTTTGAAATAAAGTTTCCACGATGTTCCGACACTCGCATTTCGGTAAATGTTGCGCTTTTCGGTAAACCGAGCAAGGACAAAGTGGAGATGAATGAAAGAGAGATGAAATCTTTGAAAAATCTTTCAAAACACCTTACTTAGGGGTTTGAAGTCGAAGAAAAGAGGAGAAGAGGGGAGAAAACTAGTTTGGGAGAAGTTCAGCATGAATCCGGGTAGGAGAGAATCGAGCAGCACTCGCTGAATCGGGCTTATTCAATTGCATACTTGGATTTAAGCTATGAGGCCATAACCATTGGAAAGAAGGCTTCCGGGGCTTCATTTTGCACTCAAGAATCTCTCAAAGCCAAGTCCGGGTGGAGGAGATATGATTGGTTGAAGCTGGGCATCATCCCGGTTGGATCGAGTCTGCGCGGCTTCACCAAAAAGGGCATAACTTTTTGCACAGAAGGAATTTTGATGCAAGGTTTGCGCCATTGGAAAGATAACTTCCGGGGCTTCAATTTGCATACCCACCGGTCGTTTTTTAACCTTGGAATCATCTATCGGCAATCTATTTTGCCGACCGGCAGAAAATAGTGCTAACCGGCACTTTATTTTGGCCGACGACCAATTTTTCTGGCCGGTTTCCACCCTTTGCACCCTCCAAGGCTGGTGCATCCCAGCTGTGCCAGTTGGAATGCACCAGCACACTCCCCCGTGCATATATGTGGCTATTTTGCACCTTTGACCACCTTTGACCCCTTTTGTTGCACCCTTTGCTCAAGGCTTCTTGAGGAAGCTTTGACCCCTTGTCTTGGCTTCCTCAAGAAGCTTGCACCCTTAGCTTAGCTTCTCTTAGAAGCTTGACTCTTTTGACCCTTTTATTTAGCTTCTCTTAGAAGCTTCAAGCCATTATCTTGTCTATATAATGAGCCCCTCCTCCTCCATTGTTTTGGTTCAGCAAAATCAGACCTAATACATACATATAACATATACATCATCCTCTCTCTCTATATCTCCCTCTCTCTCATCCTTTGTGTGTGTTGGGAGGCCTAAAAAGTGTGTTTTTGCCTTAGTTTTGCACTAAGGCACACACCATTACACCATACTTCGACCTTGAGGGGCTTGGAGGGCTTGATCTTGAGTTTTTGGACTGGTTTTGATCACAAGAAGGTGGCTGGAGTGGCTGTTCTTCAAAGTGTTCTTCAAGGGTGAGTTAGTTGCTTTATATTCCCCAATCTTGCACTAGCTTTTAGCCTATCTTGTAGTCTATTTTGAGGCATGATATAAACTGTGAGTAGGCTTATTTTGAGCCCTTCTTCAACATTGAAGAAGGGCTCAACACTGTTGGGGACCTCCATGTATGACTTGCTTCATTACCCCTCTTTGGTCCCCATTTTTGCATGTTTGTTTAGCTTATTTTGATTCTGTTTTTCGGCCATGATCAGAACTGAGAGTGGCCATATTTTGACCCCCTTGTCATGTTTCATTAAGGGTATTTGGCTGTTTGGTGAATGTTTTATGTACTTCATGTTATAGCCCTCTTGTGGCCTTAATCTTGCATGGCATCTTTAGCATGTTTGTATATTGATTTGGGGGCTGTCATCTACTGTGAGTAGTCATATTTTTGGTCCCTTATCAGTGTTGTAGAAGGGTCTTCTTCTGTTTGGGCTTTGCATCATACACTTGCCATGTAAATCATGCTAGCTAGTCAAAATCGCATGCTAATTTAGCCAAGCATGCTAGCTTATTTTGGCTACATTTCATACATGTTTTAGCATTATTTTGGGCTGCATAAGGACTGTTTGTGGCTGTCTTCATCATTCGAGCATCGCTTTGCATGTTTATAGTGTATTGCATCTCACTAGCTTTAGTGCTTAAGTCCTTAACAATGCATTACATGAATGTTTGCATGCTTTGGAGTCATTTTGGAGTCATTTGGCATGCCATTTCAGATCTGAAACTTGCACCATTATATGCTATGTTTCATCATTTGCCATGCCTTGTTAGAGTTGCATGTTGTATCTTAGGATTGGTCCATGCATTGGACATGTTTGTGTGCATTTCGGTTGCCTCATTTCACCTAACGGCCTCCTATGTGAGTGTGGCTGAGGCTATCTCATATTGGTGTAAGCCCATCTTGCATTGTGTATGCCATGTTTCAAGGCGTTGTGCATGTTATGTTATGTACATTGTGTGTGCCATGTAGTTGCATTGCATGTTTGTGTGTTAGCTCGCATGCTTAGGTTGCATGTGCATTGTTGTGCATTGCCTCACCTCTTGATCAACCATGATTGAGGTTGGGTCCCTTGTATGTTTGTGTGCATTGCATTTGACATTGAAACGCAAACTTGGCCTCTTAGGCCATCATGCGTCGAAATGCGCCATTGATGGCCCGGGAGTCAAGGGCCATGCTTCCTTGAGTCCCATGCATGATAGGAAGCATTGGCCATGCTTACATATGCTCAAAAGCCCATACCATGCACTGTCTGTCTGCTGTTGCTGTCAAAACTGTCTCCTGCAGGAATTTTATGCCGACCGGCAGTATAGAGTGCCGACCGGCACTATATGGGTGGCCGATAACCCCCTAAGAAGCCGATGGAAATTTTAGCCGGCCGGTGGGCACTTCCTCCAGCCGGTGGTGTACAGCAGGATGCAAGGAAGGTGTTCTGGGACTTTGACAATTTTTGGAGAGACAGGGCAGTAAAAACAGAGGCTGCAGTGTCATGATGCGGGTTTCCGGGCGAGTCGGATTCGAGCATGCATCATCCGCGCATCCCGAGGTAGGGTTGAGGCCCCCTTCTTTTATATACTGAATTTAATTTGATAATTAGAAATTTCTGTAATAATTTATTTATTCTGTATTCGGACTGTATTATTTGGGACTGTATATTCTTTTGGTCCCTCCGCGTGAGGGCATAATTGTAATAAGTGTGGGTGAGTGTGTGTATGTCTTCCAACCCCACTTCTTTCTTCCCTTTTATTTATCTGCTTATGATGGTAGATTAGGGCATATTTTAAAATTAGCATACCTTATGCAATGCATGCGTGCATCCATGCACTTGTTGACATACATCAGGCTTGGCACATCATACAAACTGCATCGTACTTTCAATTCCAAATTGAATACGTGATAGTTGTAGCATTTCACATGCCATTTTAGGGTTAGCCGAGCCTACTCTAAATTGCATCATTGCCTGTGTTGCATTAGCCACTTAACATGACCTAGGGACATGCATGTCTGCTAACTAGTTTCTTGTTTTGGCACGGAGTACGATGTAAGTATTTTACGCTTTAGCATACCACATGCGTGTGAATGTTTCCATGACAGTATGCTTACCATGCGGCTAAGTGCTTATGTGAGATAAACTGTTTGAATGCTTGTGGGTGGAGGTTGGATTACTTAAGTTGGAAAAACTCGTTGAAATCCGTGTTTTAGCCTACTTGCGAGTAGCAAATTCCAAAACGCTTTCAAAACAAACGGATATGCAATGTTTGTTTCCAAATTAGGCAATCTAGTCTATACTTGTTTGCTGTGCGCATAACATAGTAATTCTAGGCTAATAATTGGAATAAGAGCATGTAATGTTTTCAAAATTGGATATCACGGTTAATAGAGGCCGGTCTTCGAACCGGGCGAAAGGGGGTGCTCATAGCTGACCTTCCCCGATCGTACCCAAGCTCCCGAGCCAAGACATTTGGTGATGACGGACACGTGGCCTTCGGCACCGAGTCAGGGTTTCCTAAATTCCCCCATTAAAAAATATTTAGGTGGCGACTCTGTAATCTGGCAAAGCAGTCCATGTTTGGCACTACTTTTCAAAAAATCTGTTTTTCTTCAAAACGATTTGCCAGAGTTGGACTCTTTGGTTCAAGATTTAGAACCGCAACACAAAAGAGAGTCCGAGCTGTAGCGAGGTCCCCCGTGGGCTTGTCTACATCTATCCTTCCCCGAGGCCTCTGGTTGATCTAGGTGTGGAGGTTTGAAGTACCGCCCACTCCGCGTCATATGGTCGACCTCTCCAAGGTACCAGGTGTTATCGGGTTGGTTGTTTCCCCAATCTTCATCTGTGTGGGCAAGACACAAGTCCTCATCTTCCCACCACATTCCATCAGCAGCTGACAAACATCTGTCCGGCTCTGGTATGACTGTTCTTGTACTCGCAGCACCTTCCATCCATATGTTCGCAGCATTCTCAGTTCCTGTGCACACAGCAGTTTCAGTCCCCACATGGGCCTTCGCCTTCCTGATTCTTTCAGAATTTTTGAATCTTTCCTGTTCTGGGTGTGTCGATGCAACCGACTGTTCAATAATCCCCGTACTCGAAATACTCCAATCCCGAGCTAAATTCTCGACACCGGCGCTCTCCGGCGATGCACTCTGTTCTTCGACCCTTTTAGCTGTCACTGACATTCTCGCCCCTACCGGGCACCGTTCTAGCTGAAACCCTTCTACCACATCTGGTTGATCGTCTAACCATCCCGTAGCCTCTGCCGACTCCTCATAATCATACCAGCTGACTGCCACGCCCCCTGGGTCTTGGTCACTATAAAACTAGAAATTGGCAAGGTCCTCTTCCACAGCTATTAAATCGTCTGTTCCCTGTCCCAGACTATCCCCTTGGATCACACACAGCTCTCCTCCTGCTGGAAATTCCACATCTGGTCCATTCTGGCCTATTGGTGAAATGTAGTCACTCGGACTATATGTCTTCTCAACACAACTCCCAGATTCCACAGACTCTGGCTCAACAATCCTTTTCTCCTTTGGGGCCTTCTCTTTCCTGTCCTTGGCAGCCACTACCGCTGGCTTGGGTTGAGTTATGGAGATGTCTATCATGCACAAGTCGGTGCAATCGGGAAGGAAAACCTCCAGCTTAGGCAGGTAGGAAGGTGTGATATAAATACTAGGATCGTAGGACACGACCCCAGTATGGATGAAATTGATTCTTTTGGGTGGTGGAGCTTGGTTATGTGTGGGGAGAGGATTTGTAGTAACATTGGGCCTCTCGAGCGGCAGAATCACCCCGTTATCGATGAGATCTTGAATCTCATGACGTAATCGAAAGCACAGATCGGTGTCATGACCGTGCTGTTGGTGAAATGCACAATATTTGGCTGGGTTGTGGGTAGCGGGGAGTCTTTCTGGTAAGGGCCGCGGCTCCAAGGGCTTCAAATGCCCTTTTTTGATTAGCACCCCTAGAGCTTTGGACAAGGGCATATAAAGTGGAGCGAAGGTTCTGCTGTTTTTGGGTGGGTATTTGGCTGTTGGTGGGTTACTTCCGGACGCACCGGAGAATGGTGCAGCTGCCGTGGTTCTCGGAGGGGGGTTGGTGGTGACCATGCTCACTTCGGAGGCTCTTGTAGTTGTAGTGCCACTCGGGCCCGCATTAGTGTTGCGGTTGAAAGCTCTTCGAGGTTGCTCCCGATCATTATCAATTAGACCTTGCTTCAAGGCATCCTCGATCTGCACCCCCATTTCATGCAGGTCAGAAAAAGTAGGAAAGGGGAGTACAATCATCTTTTGCATCAACTTCGGCTGAAGATTGCGCACAATCATCCGAATCTGATCTTTGTCTGTAGGTCTTAAGGTCATCATCGAAGCTTTGGCCCTCCATCTGGTCACAAATTCTGAGAAACTCTCTTTAGGCTCTTGCCTCGTTGTCTCAAGATCACGGGTTGTAATTTCAATCTGTGTATTGTATGAGTACTGCGCAATGAAGGCCTCGGCCATCTCGTCCCAGTTGCTCTTGACATCATCTTCTAATTTAGTGTACCATATGGCCGCCACACCCGACAGGGTCCAGCCGAACAAAGACATCTTCTGCAGTCTACTGAGGCCCATCGGCCTTAAGATATCGGAAAATAGTCTCAGGTGCACCATGGGGTCCCCGGACCCGTCAAATCGATCAATATGGGGCATCTTAAATCTGTCTGGCAGCGTCACAGCTGTGTCAGTATACCCGTCTTCAATATCGGGGATGGTCCTGGCTCCCTGAGATCTCTTGAACAGCTTTTCAAGCTTGTTCAACTTTAGTGCGGTGGGCTCAGTTTCAAACTCAAAGGGAGAGTCTGGTAGGTTGGTGGGTGTCTTTGATAGTTGAGGTTGGATTTGGGGTAGGATCGGGGGTGGAGGTGGTCCTGTGGGAAGTTCGGTATCGTTCCGAGCATTGGTTGTCTCCCCGAGGTTTGGAACTCCTGGTGGGGGAGGAACTTGCTGCGAAGCAGAGGCTCCGGCTTGCTGCTGTAACCTTATAATTAACTCTGCTTGTTTATTCATAACCGTGGCCTGCTGCTTGGCGAACTCTACTTGTCGGACAGCATCTTGCTGCATCATTTTCATGCCTTCTTGGAGCTGGCGCACCATCTCCTCTAAGCTAGCCATACTATTCTGCTCTGGTTGAATTACCGGTATATATTCCCTGTCTGTAGGCGAAACAAGACCCTGATCTCTACTGAACTCAGGTGGGGTAGATAAGGCCCTCTGAACTGGCTGTCGCACTGATGCTTTCTGCCTAACGGTCCTCCGTCTAGTAACCGGGGGTAGAGAGTGGTACACTGGTTGTCCGTCTACCAGATCCTCAGATCGATGGAGTCGACGACCTCTAGTCCAGAGTGCTCGGGGAATATCTACTGGATCAGAAGCAATTGTGCTCAACTACCTAGCAAAAAGATAAATAAAACGTATAAATAAACAGACAATCGGACAGCGTAACGGCGTAAAATAAACATACAACACACGGGTGGGTATCATAATATGCTGCCAATAAGCTGAACACACTGTGCCTCAAATACTGATCACTGTCCCCCAAAATCACTGCCCCAAAATACTGAATCGGATATCCACAGATATAATTGATTCTCACAAATACTAATACTGGTGCCCTCAGGCCTGATACTCAAGCTGGCAAACTGACATGCGCGTTCCTGTAGAGATACACTCGAAAAGCACATAGCAAGTAAGAGAGCCAAGACACCCCTATGTTGGGGTAGGGTTTCCCTGTCCTATTTTGTCAGGAGCTAGGGTTTTACTATGCACACAACGGCTTCAAACAACCTAACATCGGGTAAGCAACCTGTCCTAGTTTGGAATGGTCACTATGGATTCTGAATATGCACTAGGTCGAATGGTCGAAAGGGTGCCCCGGTAAAATCGGGGTTTGTGTTCCCATACTAGCAGAGCCCGCAACCGGTCAGCCTTATGGTCATGCCTTGACAAGACAAACCTCTGGCAAACCGCTCAGGAATAGCAGATGGCCAACACGGTGTCCTAGGCGCACCGATGCACATGCAATGCAAAGAAACACATAAGTGAAATCAAAACAGGATATCACGAGTTCGAGTCAAGCTCTCTAAATTCCCCAGCAGAGTCGCCAGAAACTGTAACAACGCCCGCGAGGGACCTCATGGGTTACAGTTCGGACTCGATTAGTCACGGTTCTTAATCTTGAACCGAAGAGTCCAAATCCGGCAAATCGTTTTGAGAAAACAGATTTTGAAAGAAGTGCCAAACATGGACTACTTCGCCAGATACAGAGTCGCCACCTAAATATTTTTTATGGAGGAATTTAGGAAACCCTGACTCGGTGCCAAAGGCCACGTGTCCGTCATCACCAAAGTTGCCTAGGCTCGGGAACTTAGGTACGATTGGGGAAGGTCAGCTATGAGCACCCCCTCTCACCCGATCCGAAGATCGGCCTCTACTAACCATGATATCCAATTTTGAAAACATTATGTATTCTGGTTCTGGTTAATTAGCTAGAATTACTATGTGATGCGCACAACACAAAAGTATAGACTAGATTGCCTAATTTGGAACGAAGCATTGCATATCCGTTTGTTTGGAAAACACTTTGGAATTTGCTACTCGCAAGTAGGCTAAAATACGGATTTTCAATGAGTTGTTCCAACTCAAACAATCCAACCTTCACCCACAGGCATTCAAGTAGTTATATCACATAAACAACTAGCCTCATGGTAATCATGCTATTATGGCAACATTCACACGCATACGGTATGCTAAAGCATAAAAAGCTTACCTAGTACTCCAAGCCAAAACAGAAACTAGTTAGCAATCATATGCATGATCCTAGTTCATGTTAAGATGACTAATGCAACACATGCAAGATGCAACTACAATAGGCTCGGCTATCCTAAAGATGGCATGTGAAATGCACAGATAGCATGTATTCAAGTTAGATTTGAAATACTATGCATTTAGTATGATGTGCTGAGCCCGGTGCATGCAATACTGATGAATGATGCACGCATGCATAGCATAATGTATGCTAAAGTAAACATGTCCTAATACTAACCATCAAAAGTAGGTAAGTAAAAGGGAGAAAGAAGTGGGGGTTGGAAGACATGCACACACGCATCCACACTTATTACAAATTCGCCCTCGCTCGGAGGGACCAAAAGAATAATACAGACTGAATAATGAATTACTTATCTTAGCTAATTAATTATTACAGACCTTCTAATTTAAACAAACTAATATGCAGAATATAGATGGCCGCAGCCTTGCCTCGGGATGCGCGAATGATGCATGCTCGATCCATCTTGCCCGGAAACCCATAGCCATAACACTACTGCCTCTGTTTTCACTGCCTTGCTTCTCTGAAAACTTCCAAACTCCCAGGGTGTCTTCTATGAACATCACAGAACACCATCGGCTGAGGGGAATGACCACCGGCCATGGTAAAATGACATCGGCTACTGATGAAATTATCGGCCATTCATCAATGGCCGGTCGGCACTAAATGTTGCCGGTCAGCACAAACTTCCTGCAGAAAACAGTTTTGACAACAACAGAGGACAGGCAGTGTATGGCATAGAATTTCAAACACATGTAAGCATGGTCATGTTCCCTATCATGTATTGAACTCAGGGAGACATGGCCCTCGATCCTTGGGCCATCAATTATGCATGATAGCCTAAGGGACCAAGCTTGCCATTCAATGTAAAATGCATGCAACACACAAATGAGGACCAAGACCCTATCATGTCAAAGTCAAAGGCCTCGGTGACCAAGGGTTGAGATGTGTTACATCACTTGTAGTATGAACACCTCTCAACCCTCACGCTAGGTTTGACACCCCAAACCAAGCAATGCAATGTATGTTATGCAAACATGGCTCGAAAATGCAACAAGAGGCTAAGATGCAAAACATGTCAAATGTGATGCATCCTATCATGTTAAGTATACAATGCTCCTAACATGCAATGCTACAATGCCACTCATCATGCAATGCTAATATGGTACAATGCAAGCATGCAATTAGAGGCAACAAGTCAAGCATACAACCATGTCCAAGAAGGGACTTAGACTGAAATGGGAGGTCTCCAAACACCCCCAAAACAGTGACCAAAAGTGCCTCAAGTGATGGACAAAATGCACTATAAACATGCAAGTCAAAAGGGGCCCCAAAGCTAAGGCACAACAAAGGGCATTCTACTACCACTAACCCAAACAAGCATGGCATGAACTATACAACCAAAAACAGAATTTCAGCGTGCAAAATGAGCTCCAAAACTCACACGCATGGCATCTCAAATGATCCAAACACATAGGCATACACAATGCACATTTCAAGGCATGAAATCACGACACTTCCAAGCATTAAAAGAGACTCAAAGGACAATGTAAGGCCACATTATATGGGCTGAAACATGATATCAAATGATGCCAAATGATGATAATAAGCTTATGCTAAGCATGTTGGGGGATCCATATAACTAAGGCTTACAAGCCAAAATGCAAAGCAACTATACCAAGCATGTCAAACATGGCAAAGACAACTAGGGTCAGACCTTAAACATTGCAAAATATGACTAAGACCTTCTTGGAACCAAACCAAGATCATGCTAAAATGTCATCTCATAACATGATGCACATTAGGCCAAAACAAGGGATTACAAGGCAAGCATATGATGCATGAAATGGACCATCAAACCAACCAAAAATAGAGACATAATACAACCAAATATCCCCAAAAAACCTCTGAAATAGAGCCAAAAATAACTAAGCATGCATGCTACTTTTATGAGCCAAAAGCAAGAACAAATGAGACACAAAGGGAGAGGGGTGTCCCTCCCCTACACAAGACCTCAAAATTACTTCATCACCACTGAAAATCCACTGGATTTTAGTGGTGAGAAGACTAATGCAACAAAGTAAACAAGGCTTAAAGAAAAAGCACCAAAATAGGCCAAAAGAGGCCTAAGAGGGGGAGTTCGAACCCCAATGCCAAAACACCCTTAATGAAAGATGTTAAGCATGAAAATACAAGACTTTTTTATGTTATACACAAAGTTCAAATCAGCATGCAAGATAGGTAGAAAACTAGTACAAGATTGGGGGAAATAAAGCAAGAATCTCACCCTTGAAGAACCTTTGAAGAACAGATGATTCAGCCACCTCCTACTGATCAAAATCAGTCCAAAACCTCAACAAGCAACCCTCAATGCCTCTAAATCTCGGAGCAAGGTGTAATGGTGTGCGTTAGTGCAAAAGTAAGGTCAAAATGCACTTTTAGGCTTCCAAACACACCCTAAGGATGAGAGAGAGTGATATATCAGATGTATAGATATAGAAACTCTGGTTTTTGATTCCAAAGCTCCAACCCCCAACAATGGGAGAGGAGGGGTGCTTATATAGGCAAAGCCAAAGGTTTTAGGCTTCTCCAAGAAGCTAAATGAAAGGGGCAAAAGGTGCAGAGGGTTCTTGGCTTCTTGGAGAAGCTAATACAGCTGGCCAAGCTTCCCCAAGAAGCTTGGCCAAAGGGTTCAAGCTTCTAGAAGGAAAGGAGGTGCAAAGGAGTCAAACCAGCCACAAACCGCACGGGAAGGAGTGATGGTGCATTCCAGCTGGCATGCACCATGCCTCAAGGGTGCAAAGGAGTCACACCGGCCAGCAAAAGAGGTCGCCGGCAAAATAAAGTGCCGGCCGGCCAAATATAGTGCCGACCGGCCATTGGTTTTAAGAAACCATGGCCGGTGGCACCCATAAGCAGCCGGTTATGTAAAGGTAGGGCCAGTGGGATGTGGGGATGGCTAACAAGCCATTCCCCGCCCTTCAAGCCAAGAACACAAGTGTTTGGTGCCAAAACCAAACACGGAACAATCGAGTCGAGAGATCCTGAGGCAAGGCGTGCAGCTAAGACCTCCGGGAACTCAAGACGAACACAAACAAAGAGGATCACCGAGTGTTCAAACGGTGACGTCCAAGTCTTGAGGACGGTCAAAAATGGGGTGTCTACAGCCACTTTAGAAGAAGTGAGAGCTCGGCAGACGGCTGATGTAAAAGACAATACTGAATCCACCTGAAATGAAGTCAGCATTCTCTACCTCGACCAATTGAATAAACTGGAGAATTTTTTTCTTTAGAGAAAGGTGGAGTGCTGCCCTGAAACGTGCTGGAATAGTTGAGTCCTCTCCATTGTACTCCAGATTCCTCTCCCAAATCCAGATGTTCCCTTTCCAGCTGAACTGAAAAACCTGTAAAAACCTTCCCTCTTGTTTTTTCTATTTTTCTTTTGATTGAGTGTATTTATTTTGCTTTTATGGATTGCTGATCACACTTCTTTGTAAAGTTTTAATGAAATGAAAAAAAACACACTTATCTAAGTAAAATCTTTAAACCTTGTATTTATTCATTATGCTTTTAGTTTAAGCAGTATTACATCATAATTACAAGGTTAATGATAATACTTTTTTTAAGTGCATAGCATTCCAAGGCTTAGGAAGCACATTTCGTTGAACGTCAGCAATCTCATAATCCCCTTCTCGTCAGTCACCTTACGGTCGCTTGGCAAAATCTTTTTCAAGTTCAAATTACCAATCACATATCGCCGAGGTAGCACTATTTTATTATATGCCCAAGCTATTTCTTACTGATACCGCATCAAACGAAGAGAATATTGCTCTCGTTTTTCTTCGCAAATCTAGGTCCTTTAAGATCAGGCTCTCATTTATCCCATTCTCAACTAATTCGGCTTTTTTCGTAGGGAGTTCAACTTGTGGAATTACGACTTCCAACCAAATGTAAGAGAGAACGAGGTCTTGTCCGTTATACGCCTTGGGATAGTTCCATATGCTCAAAGTATTGTTGGAAGCTCTTTGGCCCACCTTTCTTTAGCGACCGTTTCTTCAACCCATTCAAGAAAGTCTTGTTTGATGCCTCTGCATGTCCATTGCTTTGGGGATATGCTGGTATGGAGTAATAGGTTTTGATCCCATATTATTCGCAAAATTCCTTATACAAGCCACAATCAAATTGTGTACTGCTGTCAGATATAAAGGCTCTGGGAATGCCGAACCTGGTGATAATGTTCTTTCTGTGAGGCCCTTGAAAATTTTATTTTCTTAAAAGTCCCTTACTTTTAAATTATTTCCTTGAAGTCCCTCAATTTCTTAATTAATTACAATTTTAACCCTAGGATCAAAATATATGCGCTAACTGAAAACTCGCAAACCCTAATCGATTTTAGTAACTTAAGAATCATTTATAATATTCTAATACTGATTAATTGACTCTCTAAATATGGAATTACCACTCAAAAATCCTAGGCTTTTCCGGTCTTTATCACATTCGTCGGTTGATTGCCTTTTTATTCGAAACAAGAAATCCAAACCGAATTATACTCTCTAATCCTAATTTAATTTAATTCTACACTAAAATAAATGTTCCAACTCATAAATTAAATCCAAAGCCCTCACATTTTTATAAATTCACAAATTGACCCCAAACAAGTACCATTATATATTTATATATACACTTCTACCTTAAAATCTTTTTTTTAAACATTATATTTTACAAATTCCAACAATTGTACATAAAAAATATACATATCTATATATAACGAGTCCGTCAATTCACCATCACTAGCCATCCATCACCATTGTAGGTGTAATGAGTGTACTTTGAGACAATTTTGCATAATTTAAGGAAGAAAATCTTTGACTTGATACAAACTATATATATATATATATATATATATGTATATATGCAACTAGGTTGGTTTGATTAGAAGGAAACCCTAACTAGATTATGTTTAGGAACCTAATTAAGGCCTCTAATCCTTCACTATTCCATTGAATTCAAACTAAATCCAAACTATCCAATCCAATTCCAACCAATGGGCATTTATGACCTTTTGCACCAAATTCATTATAAAAACAAACCCTCCCATAGCATTTTACATGCAAGAGCACACACATACACATTATTTTCAGCTGAGAGAAAAAAGAGAGGAAGAGAGTTTTGGTGGTAGAGGAAAGGAAAAAAAGAAGAAATTGTGCAAACATTTCACTAGGCAATCAAGTAAGCCACAACACAACTCTCTCTTTCATTTTCCTCTTTCAAATACATGTTACTAGAATTTTTAAAAAATGGTATTTTCAGATGTGTTCTAATGGTGTTTTTGTGTTACAAATGAAAAGGAGTTGAGCCTTGCTCTTCCCTTCTTGTATTTTCCCTTAATCGGTACAAAACTATCTTTTTCTATACCGATCTCTCAAAATTTCCAAAGGCACGCCTTCAACATAAATTTATAGGTTTAATATATACCATTAAGCATGTTTTCATCACAAAAGAAGTGGAAATTTTTCCTTAGTTGGCCTCCTTTCTCACAAATCTTCTTATTTTGAGTATTGTGCATGCAAAATCAGTTTTACAACCAACTTTCAAAAATTCTAGAAAATAGTATAAAAATCTTCTGGACCTCAATTTTACATCAAAATCTTCCTTAAGGAGTTATATTTCCAGGACAATTAGTTTCATTGGAAACGAGTAAGAAGTTTGTGAGAAAATTCGATTTTCGTAACAGTCGACGAATCTGGACAAAGCTGGAGTATTTCTGAAATAACTAAAAATCTGGAAAAGCTATTCCATTTACGAAATTTTTTTAAAAACTAGATAAAATTCTCTATGAACCATAGGAAGGCCGAATTTGTGAAAAATCTGAAATAGTTCTTTTAATCTTGATCTTTAAGTGACTCTAAATCTGGAAATTCTCTTTACATTAATGTTTTGTGCTCTTGACTTTATGAATATGCTTACTTATATATAATCATGTCTTGGTATGATATTATATATGTCATGGTGTAGACCGCCCCAGAACTCCACTCCGCGCGCGAGGGCGCGAATCGTTGTTTTTAGCTACTACAGTTCGGACTCATGTCACGGTTCTGAATCTAATCTCACAAAGTACAATATAAGACTGATAAATCACCAAAGAGTCTAAATCCGGCAAATCGTTTTGGAAAATCGATTTTAAACAAAAAGCGCCAAACATGGACTGCTTTGCCAGATTTCAGAATCGCCACCTAAATATTTTATTTTGGGGAATTTAGGAAACCCTGACTTGTGCCTAAGGCCACGTGTCCGTCATCACCAAAGTTGCCTCGGCTTGGGAACTTGGGTACGAGATAGGAAGGTCATGCAATGAGCACCCCCGCTCGCCCGATCAAAGATCGGCCTTTACTAACATGATATGTTGTTTTTGAAAACACATGCGTTCTTATTTCGGTTTATTAGCTAGTTTACTATGTGATGCACACAGCATACAAGTATAGACTCAGTCACGTGGATTGGAACAAAACAACTCATGTTTGTTTTTTGAAAATGGTTTGAAGATGCTACTCGCAAATAGGCTAAGACGTGGATTTGCCACCCTCAAGTGGGCTTAGAAAAACATGATTTTGCCACTTCAAGTGGGCTCAAAAAAACTCACAATCATCGAGTTGTTCCAATCCAGGCAATCAAGCCTCCACCCACAGGCATTCAAGCAGTTAATCACTTAAGTAGTTAGCCTCATGGCAAGCATGCTATCATGGCAACACTTACACACATGCAAGATGCTCAAGTATAAACACTCACAGTGTACTCCAAGCCAAAAAAGAAGCTAGTTAGTAATCAATGCATGATCCTAGCTATGTCAACAATGCCTAATGCAACACATGCAAAATGCAACTAAGATAGGCTCGGCTATTCTAAGATGCCATGTGAAATGCAACAACTGATACATGTATTCAAATTGGAATTGAAATACAATGCAGTTAGCATGATGTGCCGAGCCCGGTACATGCAAAATAGATGAATGGATGCAAACATGCTAGCATAAGGATGCTAATTGAAATATGACCCTAAACTAACCATCAAAAGCTGATAAGTAAAAGGGAGAAAGAAATGGTGGTTGGAAGACATGCATCACACACACGCACACTTATTACAAAAGTTGTGCCCTCTCAACGGAGGGTCTGAATAAATCAACGAACTAGCTACGCTAAGCTAATTAATTACAAGCCAACTAATTAATCAAATTAATTAAGTTACACAACCAACTAAGTATGAAAAGCATCTAAATTAGCTTGCCACAGCTCCGCCTTGAACAACGAAAGATGCATGCTCGGTCGCGTCCTCCCTGAAATCCACTACCGTGCCTCGTGATGCCTCTGTTTGCACTGTTTTAGAGCTCTGAAAATTGTGCCAACCTCCAAGATACTTCTGATCCACCTTATGGACATTCTAAGAGGTGATCGGCCAAGAGGAGTGGCCATCGGCCAAGGTTAATGGCCATCGGCCAAATTTGATAGCCGATCGGCAGACTAAGTGGTCGATCGGCCACTGCTTCCTGCAAATTCTCCCTTTTGCTACAACAGAGCATTAACAGAGGCATGGCAGTGTATTTGCAAGAAAATGTGTGTGCAACCACACTCCTTATCATGTCTAAAGCTCAAAGGAGTGTAGCGCTCGGCTCTTGAGCCATCAATCACGCATCTCAATGCATGATGGCCAAAGAGGCCGAGTTGCACAAATCAATGTCAAATGAATGCACACAAATACCACATAAGACTCAATGAACCTCCACCTTATCATGCATGATCAAAGGTGTCGGTGACCGAAGGAATGAGGTGCATTTCATCACTTCAAGTATGAAATGCCCCTCGTTCCCCGTGTTTGGATCAACATCCAATCCAAACACAATGCAATGCAACAAACATGCAAACATAATGCAACATGCAACATGCAAACAACATGAGTATGCAACAACATGCTAACAACATGCAAATGTGACAACATGCAAACAACATGAGTATGCGACAACATGCAAACAACAATGCAATGGCAAGGGCTATGTAATGCAACACTTAATGGACCAAACCAAACTCAAGCAAGCCTCATGCATGCCAAGACAATGGCCAAAGCATGCTGAAAATGAAGTCCGAAAGTATATACAAGCATGCATGTCAATTGGTTCACAAGCAAGGCATGAAGGCACCAACTCTCAAGCACATTGAAGAAGTGAAAAAAGTGAGAGTGTGGCAATGAAATAGGCTTTGAAATCACATTCCAAAGGATGCTAAATCACGCACATATGACAAACAAAGCATGCTAGTGGGCTCAAAGCTTAAAGCTAGCCAAGGGACTTACATCATGGCCATATCAAGAAAGCCCCAAAGGGCCAAGGTGACTCAAAACAGTCCCAAGGCAGGTCAAAATAAGGCCAAAACATGCATGGAATGAGGCCAAAACAAGCTAGCATGGTGAGCACAAAACATGATGCATACAAGGCCAACAAAGAGGATTACACTACACCCCCTAAAACCAAGCATGAGATGACTTCACCAACTAAAATCAGAGTTATGACATGTCAAAATAACATCGAAAATGCACTGATATGGCAGCCCAAAAGCTTAGGCAATAAGGCATGCATATAGGCTCATATTTAAGGCATAAAGCACAACCCTTCCAAGGCATTAAAAGAGTGACACATGTGAGTGTATGGCCATACTACATGTACTGAAATCACATAACAAATGACGCCAAATCATGCAAATAGCCCAAGCAATGCATGCTAGTGGACTCAATACACAAAGCTAGTAAGCAAGAATGCATTATGGCTATACAAAGCAATGCATGCATGACCAAGACAACATGAATCAGAGCTTAAGCATGGTAAAATATGAGTAAAAGCTTCTTTGAGTAGAGCCAAAAGCATGCTAGAACGATGGTCAAAAGCATGATGCATATTAGGCTAATGAGAGGATTTGCACTACAAGTGCAAAGACCATGCGTGATGTGATCAAACCAAGACAAAATAGTGTTATATCATGGCAAAACAAAGCCTAAGACGTGCTGAAATGGAGCCATAAAGAGGTAGAAGAACATGCTACTTTGATGAGCCATCAACACAAGCATACAAGAGAAGAGGAGGAGGGACAACCCCCTCATATTTAAGACCTCAAAACACACTTTCCACCACTGAAATTCCTCTGGAATTCAGTGGTGAAGAGGCCAAATAAAGGTTAAAACAAAGGCCTAAAGTGATGGTTCAAAACAAGGCCAAACAAGGCTATAAAGGGGGTAGACCACCCCCAACACCAAAGAGGCCTCAAACAAACATGTTAAGCACTTAAAAAAGAAGCTTTTTACAGTTGAAAAGCAAGCCAAAAGAAGCATGCAAAGATGGCTAAGTACTCAAGCAACACAAAGCTTAAAAGAGGATATGGGACTCACCCTTGAAGAACAACAAAACCAGCAGCTTTTCTGAGCCAAAACTAACCTTAGGATGCTAAAACAAGTCCTATGGAACCTCATCTCCAAGGTCAAGAGGTTTGGCTAAGGGGTTCTAGGCAAAATGTGTGAAGAACACTCACTTTAAGGTACAAACAAGGGCCAATATAGAGAGAGAGATATGTATCACTCTAAACCAATTTTCAGAACCTCTGGAAAGGGAGAGGGGCCTCCCTTCTTATAGAAAACCAAGTCCCAAGATTCTTGAACAAGCTAGGACTTGTTTGAATCCATCCATACACATGTATAGAGGATACACCAAGTGACCAACAGCTGGCACCAGCTGGAAGGAAAATATCTGCAAAAGCAGAAAAAGAGGTCTCGGCCAAAAAAATGGCCGATCGACCAAAAAGAGTGCCGACCGGCCAAAAATAGTGTCGACTGGCCAACACTAATGGCCAATGGAGAGAGGGCATGGTCGATAGGCACAGGGCCTGGCCGATGGGTTGTGGGGCTAGCCAACAAGCCACTCCCTTCCCTCAGAAACAAAACCACAAGCTCTTGGTCCACAACCAAGCACAAAATAGACAGGTTGAGAGGCTCCAAGGCAAGACGCGTAGCCGAGACCTTCAGAAACTCAAAACGAACACGAGCATGGATGATCATCGAGTGTTTAAACGATGACGTCCAAGTCTTGAGGACGGTCAAAAATGGGGTGTCTACACATGGTTATGTATTTTTATTTTTATTTTTGTCCTTTGATGATGCTCACACTTATGCAAACTTATTTTCCTTCTCGCTTGTAATAATTAATTAAAACGTTAATCTCAACGGAAAACTCAATGGGATGGCTAATCGGGTTTCGATCACATGAGTACTTTTATGAGATAAAATTATGTTCCAATTGAATTGATTAGCGGGACGTGTTCCCCTTGAAAGTAAAGTCTTGCGCAAGCAGTTGTTTCAGAACCCTTGAACGGAGCGGTTGTATTCGGACCCTAGGTGTTTATGGTGGATAAGGTTGGAGGAGGTTATGGGCAAGGCCCATTATTACCGTCTCTTTTGAGACCCTGTGGTTGGCGCTACACAGTAGATAACCGTTGGTAGGCATCTGAGGTTAGTTCTACAACAAAGCAACAAAAGAGGGAGGGCATACCGAATAATCCGCGTCCGATTCTTGTGGTTGGGAGGATAAAATATCTTTGGGGGATTTCTATTTTACTAACATCTAACCTTGTAATCCTTTAATATTGAATGATTATCATGCTTCATTACTTGCTTGTTATAATTGTGATGGTGTATTGGATTGGGAAAAAGGGATGAGGTATGTGTGTGTTTACTGGGCATTCAAAGCTCATGGCATTTCATGCCAGGTATTAAGGACTATTAGACCAGTCGAAGGCAAAACTGAAGTATTTGAAGACGTATGGCTATCCTATGAGAGTTAGGAACTAGTTTTGTAAACACGATTATGATATTGTAAGTGATTAATCACTTGTTGTATTTGAAGACATGATTTTGTAATTATTATATATAACATTTGTAACATATCCTTATACTCCATCAACTCATGTAGGCCTTGTGCTAATACCTTGTCAATATCTGTCAAAAAGGTAGCTTTGCTATCTAAGGTGGTTGGACGTAGAAGGGAGGCTATTTTAACTCCTCCGACCTTCCTGGAATCTTGCTTGGTTATTAGCCAAAAGACTCATTAGTGACATTTCCTACTCTTGTAACCTTAGATAAACCCTATATTTCATTGTTAATATATTATCTAATGTTCCCGATTTTTGGGGCGGCACACTTTCATACAAACTTTTGGATGTCCATGTCTCTAATATTGTCCAGCAGCTCTACCTCTATTTGTTTTGTGAAGTAATTTGTGGCTACGATTAGCCATCTCTTGTTACCAAGTACCCTAGGCATAGATTTGACCAAATCCAGCCCCCATTGTGCGAATGGCCAAAGGCTTGCGGCTAGGTTGAGTTCTTTGCATGGTTGGCGTATGATCAACGCGTACCTTTGACACGCTTCACATCATGGAACGAACTACTGGGCATCTTTTTGTATGTATGACCACCAATAACCTTGGGTAAGTGCTCGATGTGCCAATGATCTTCCTTCTGCATGCACTCCGTATGATCCCTCATGGATTTCTTCTAATAGCCCTCCTATTTTCTCTAGGTGGACACACCTGAGGTTGGGACTAGAATATGATTTCCTAAATAGTTGGTTCTCATTGTTCAACCCAAAACACGTGGCTTGTTGTCAAAGTCGATGTGTTTCGTTCTTGTCGGCTGGTAGTAATCCATTGGATAGATAACTAACTATAGGAGTCATCTAGCATTCCCTTGTCTGGACATTCAGAACTTCAGCTGATGTGATATTGGATACGACAATAGTGTCGATCTCTATCTTCTGACTTCTTGTTTGACCAATGGTCGAGGCCAAGCTAGCCAATGCATCTGCGTGACTATTTTGATCTCAACCTAGTTGTTGAATGTTACATAAAGAGAGCTGGTTAGCTATTGCCTTGGTTGCGGCTAGGTACTTTGCCATTCTTTTATCGCAGCCAACATACTCCCCAATCATTTATTTTGTCACCAGTTGAGAGTCACATAGTACGTGGATGGAATCTGCCCCTACTATTCTTGCGGTTTTTAGCCCATTGATGAGGGGATCATATTCGCATTCATTATTGGTGGCTGAAAAATCCAACCGAATAGAAAATTCCAGGACTTTTTTGTCGGGGGTTATCAACATGAATCCTACCCCTGCAACTCTACTATTTGAGGCACCATCACACTATAAAATCTATGATGCCCCTGATAAACGACTGCTTTTAACTTTCGTCTTTTCCCTAGGCAAGAACTCTGCAATGAAATCTAACAAGACCTATCCTTTGACAGGCGTCCATAGCTTGAATTAAATGTCGTATTGTTCGACCTCAACTGCCCATTTCGAGATTCTTCCCGATATATCTAGTTTGTGAAGAATCCTCTTGAGTAGGTGTTCGGCGTAGACAATCATGGAATGGGTCAAGAAATAATGCATCAATTTCCTAGAGGTGATCACAAGTGCTAAAGCAAGTTTTTTTTACTGGCAGATACCTTGTTTCTGTGTCAAGTAGAGTTTTACTTACATAGAACACAGGGGATTGCCCCTTTGCTGATTCTCTAATGAGTGCCGAACTTATGTCATGATCTGAAATGGCCAAATAAACATACGGCTTTTTCCTTAGTTCAAAGCTGGTAAGTAGGGGAGGTTTTGCTAGGTATTCCTTCAACTCTTGCAACACTTGTCTGCATTCTAGTGTAATAACCCAACCTCTCACATGCTTTAAGTTCTTAATTTTAAGTATAATTATATGCTTGGGGTGAAATTCCGTACGAAATTGTGTTTAATTATTTGAATTATATGGTTATGAAATCATATCTGTCGGTTAGGAGAAAACAATTTGTTGAAATTGAGACATTTGGACTAGAAATTGAAAGCATTAGAGGCACGATAACCCGAAATTGACTTTACCGTTATGATTAGCATGATTTTTAGGATATTATATGCAGTTTTGTAAAAATTTGATTCGTAACAAATTAAATTAAGTTAATTGGACTAACTATAGATAGACTCACTTTGTGGCCTCAATTAAGTATAAGTCTTAGTTATATATATATATATATATATATGAGACTATGAGTTAGAGAGAAGAATTGATCAAAAAAGAATACCTCCTGGAGTAGAAGAGAAGAAGAGAAGAGAGAAAAGAGGAGAGAGATCAACCTAAGTAGAAGATTGAAGAAACTTGAAGATTAATTCAAGGATTCACTCAAGGTAAGTGTAAATCAACTCTAATACCTTAAATCTTTTCAATAATTGATGAGATCCAAACTTTATAAGTTAGGATTTTGCCATAAAGATCTTGTGGGAGAAAATATTCATGAAAATCATTAAAACTCATTATCTTTGTTTACTTTGGGAGTTGATTCTTGTATTGAAAGCCTATTTTGATTTAGTTTGAAGGAACTATCTTCTCATGTTTGCTTTTGCATCCCTTGGCTTTTATATGCCCTATTTTGCTTAATCATAAGAAGATAAAGAAATGAATAAAATGTGGAATTTGATTTGTAAATATGCAATTGAGATGAGTTATAAACTACTTGGATTTGAGATTTATAATTATTGGAATTCTATATTATAATTGTGATATGTAATTGCTAGGATTAGGGCCTTAAATTGTCTCTTAAAAGCTGAAATGAGTGAATTTTCAGACTGCCCAGAATAGAGCCAAAACCGCACATGCGGGGCCCATGGCCGCACATACGGGATGCACAACCGCACATGCGGAAAACAGGGGAGGCAGACTGGAGCTTACTGCAATAAAAGCACGTGTAGGCCACACATGCGGTGGGAGACTCCCGCACGTACGGCACATGGGAAAAATTACTGTTAACTTTCTTGCCTCTATTTGGCCCTCTAAAATTACTAATATGTACAATTGATCCTTCTAAAATACTTAACACTTAACACGAATTAGCGATTCAGATATTGAATAGAAAGAGAAAATGGTAAGGGAAGTGAACAACAAGGAATAAAGATAAAAGACAAGAAACTAAGAAAAAGGATGCATTACTTATCAGTCTTGTGTGGGATGTGTAGGTCACCCACCAGAAGGGACCACTGCACGATCGGATCACTGTGAGTAATAGTAGTGTAAAATCACTTATATTTCTTTTGATACATTAAGCATGGTTTTTTCTGAAATTATGTTATCTGAATGATGTTATTTGAATAAACGAGTTACAGGAAATGGAAATAGAATATGGATATGAGAAGAGACTTATCTATGACGTTACTATTGGGCCTGAGGCCGTTCTGTTATCATTGGGCCTGAGGCCGTTCTGTTATCATTGGGCCCGAGGCCGTTCTGTTGTGATTGGGCCTGAGGCCGTTCTGTTATCATTGGGCCCTAAGCCGTTCTGTTGTGATTGGGCCTGAGGCTGTTTTGCTATATTTGGGCCTGAGGCCATTCTGCTACTATTGGGCCCGAGGCCATTTTGTTAATCAAAGAGGACATACATGAGTTACATACATGATTACATTTTGCAAGTCACACGCTCGTTTACATGCTTTAGTACATTATTATTATTCACCGAGCTTGACTCATTTCGTATTCATGTATGTTTTGTAGGTGGTCAACCCAAAGGCCAGCCCTAGGTCCGCTCTAGGAGTCTCTTGTTGGTCCAATCTGTCAAACCTCCCAAGTTAAACCCTTTTGTTTTATTTTTGGGGTTTCTGTTATATATTCCATTTTGCTACAGATATATATGTAAATCATGGAACATTGCCCTTTTGTTTAGAATGACTTGTCGTGGTTTTGTCACTTGATGAATTGTATACGTAAATTAATTAAATGTATATGTGATGTGTACTCAGATCCTAGCATCTAGACACCGCTCAATGGAAGTTTTCTCTTTGTCATTGTAATTGCTTCTGTTTTAGGCCCCGATATTGTATAAGTGTTTATTAATTATTTTGTTTTGTTTTGAGGCTTAAGAAGGCCGGTCATGTCCAAACTTTAGGGGTAAGTTTGGGTCGTGACATCTAGAGTCCATGAGAATTGAGCTTTTTTCCTTACAAACTAAAAGAATGGTTGGCAGCAATCCGAAGATCAGCTAATGAATCTATTAAGCGTGACAGTCATTCCTGTACGTACCTAAATGCCTTTTACCGACGTAGGCGGGGTTATGTCAAGCAACGCTTGAATCTGTTCGGAATTACTTCTATTTTGCAGTGAGTGACTATGTAGCCAAGAAACTTCCCCGAACCATCCCCAAAGACATACTTTGTTGCATTTAGCTTCATCCTAAATTTTCGAAGGATCTCAAATGTTTTTCGGAGATCTGTTAGGTGGTCTTCACCCCACTGTGACTTGATCACCATGTCATCGATATATACAATGAGGTTTCGGCTGATCATATCATGGAACATCTTCATAACCAGTCGTTGGTACGTTACCCCAACATTCTTTAATCCAAATGGCATCACCTTGTAATAGAACAACCCCATAGGGGTAATAATGGCCATTTTCCCTAGTAAGGTGAGCCAATGCCCAGTAGAGATATGGTAAACAGTATATGAGAATTAACTAAAACATTAGCATCTGATATATGTTTAACACTTGTGAACTAACGTACATCCTTTCCACGACAAATCAACATTGACATCCATATTTCATTCCACTTCCATTTATTCATCCAAATCAATTCATTGACTTAGTTCATTGATATCGAAACCTTTCAAAATGAGACTACAACTCATATTATTAACACTTCAATCATGAACATCATTCATACACTTCCATTATTTTGCCATTTTATGGAACTACGTCCGAGGGAACCGGCACCCAAACATATATAAGATTTCGGGACTTTCACCCTGGACACTTCAGCCAACTTAATTATCAATGAAATCCATCCCCTATCTCCTCCCAAACAATGGAATACATCCCCTATCTCCTCCCAAACAAAGATACATATACAATGTATTTAAACACGTTGACATATACAATAACCAATTTAATCACATCTTCAATGCTTATATCCAACCGTCATATTCAATGACATATTCCAATTGATTAGTTTCAATTCATCTAATCATCATGCAATTTCTACAACAATCATGGCTATCCTCTACCGATAGCCCAAAACAGATATTTCTAAATAGATAAATAAATTTATCAAACAAATAAATTATCATATTTTCCACAAGTGAGTGACTTATCAATCCAACTACACCATTTAATCACAATTTCCTCCAATTTCATGATTCTCAAGCTAATTTCACATTTCCACGGTTGATTTCATTATTTAAACTAATAATTTATTTAATCCCAATTAGGGCATTTTTCCCCTTTCTCAAAAATTGTACCCAAGGCCAAATTTCATCAATTATATATAAGAGAGCCCAAACTCAAGACCTCACATACACAATGAACCCCAAATTAGAAAACCCATCTTTCATGATTTTAAACTCAAACCCTGACTTCACCCAAACTTCCTAAATTCCACCATTTATACAAAATGACCAATATTTATGTCAAAACTCATATTAAGGAGTAGATTATCCCTACCTCAAATGGAGAAGCTCAAAGGAGAAGAAGGAGAAACTTGAAAGTGCTCCAAATCCAAACTTTTTCGGATCAAAAGATAGCCCACGCGATGCTCTAGCTTTTTAACAAAGGGAGTAGGGTAGAATGACCCTAGATCAAGAGTATTTGTAGAGAGAAGGGGTATTTTAGAGAGAGAGGCTGTCAATTTAGGGTTTTGGAAGAAGAAGAGGTTCAAAAAATGGTATAAAAACACGCTGCTGCGAACTGATATATGCGAGGCTCGCTCGAGTGAAGGAGTTGTCGCTCGAGTGACCAAACACAACAAAGGACCTCGCTCGAGCACAAGAAGCCTCGCTCGAGCGAACAATGAGAAGCTTCAGGTCTGCAACCAACGCAGACGCACACTCGAGCGCAAGAGTTCTCGCTCGAGCGAAGGAACCAATAACACAGGCCTCGCTCGAACGTAAGAATGCTCGCTCGAGCGAACAATACCAACCCTCAAGTCTTACAGAAACGCAGACGCACGCTCGAGTGCAAGAGTTCTCGCTCGCTTGAGCGAAGAGACACACCAAACAAGGCTTGCTCGAGCGAAGAGACCAAAACCTGGACAGCAACCCCTTGCACCAACTCACAACCAACCTATTCCAAACTCGCCCAACACATCCCAAAACTCAAATACGAGGAATTAAAGGATGGAAACAAGACACAGATAACAACATACAACCACTAAACCCGAGTCCAGACACAATGAAAGTCGGGGAAAAACTTGGATCGCTATATAAATGAATGTTCGTAAATGACTGTAGCTGGTTCTTCACGCTTCTCGGAGATATTTAGTCTCCTTAGATGCAATTCCCTACAATTCAGACTCCCGTGGTTCTGAATCTGGTTTCACAAGTGCAATGTGAAACAGAAAAACGAATGAGAGTTCAGGTCTGACAAATTTTAGAAAATCCATTAATCACCAGATATGCCAAAAATGGACTGCATTGCCAGATCTCAAAGTCACCACCTAATAATTTTAGGAAAATTAGGAAACCCGTGACTCGTGCCAAAGGCCACTTGTCAGTTATAACCAAAGTGTCTTGGTTCGGGAACTTAGGTATGAGATAGGAAGGTCATGAATTGAGCACCCCACTCACTAGATCAAAGATCGGCCTCTACTAAATCATGATGTGAATCTTATAGACATTATATGCTCATATTCTTATTATTAATAATGCTAACATTACTATGTGAAGCAAACAAGTATAAACCACGTCACTTACTTTGGAATGCTTTGATTTTATGCGATTTTGAAAGAGTTTTTGAATATGTGCAACTCCAAGGAAAAGCAAGCTCATATGTCCAATAATCAAAGTCATTCCAATCTAAGCAAAATAGCCTCCATCCACAGGCATTTATAGAGATATTTCAAATAAGCGAGTAGCCTCATGGTAGTATGCTCGACATGGTAACATAAAAGCATGGTAGTGATAAAGAAAATAAGATGCTATCTCAAACCATAGTAAGTATGTAAATAAAAAGAAGAAAGAAATAAGGGTTGGAAGATATACATCAAGTGTTATAAATTTTCCCTTGTACAAGAAGGCCCGAATGTCTTAATTAACTAATTATTACAACACATAAATGAATTAATTAATTAACTAATTATTACAAATGCAAATCTCAAAGCGACTAAGCAAAAGGCATTGAATGAGCAGCGAGAAATCGCGTGCGCATAAGTAAGAACATCTTCTGGAAACCTCTCTGTTTGCTGCCAAAAATTGCCCTGTTCGCAGTCAGAAAACAGTTATGTTTTGGCCTCAAGATCTGCTCTATTTTGCTGAAAAATCACCACTACCGTGCCGGCTGGCCTGATCAGGTGGTCAGCCGTACAGAATAATGGTCGGCCGGCCAGTGTTTATGAGGAAACCCTGCTACAATAGAATTGGAACAGAGCAAAGACAAAGTGTTTATAAAAGATGTTCATCCTTCCTACTCCCTCCTGTCATGAAGATTTTCAAGGAGGGAATAGGTTTGCTTCCCAAATCATCAACCATCGCAAGTTTGTTTTATGATGATCTTAAAAGCAATAGGAGAAGACTTAGCTAAACACAAAAAAAGCCATTCTTCTTACCTCCTTCCTATCATGAATTTAGATATGCTTCACAAATCATCAAACATCACAAGATAATATGTGATGATTATAGAGCAACTAAAATGAAAAATAACAGCAACTCAAAAATTGTTGTCAACTCCTCTCCGTACTCATGGAATAAGAATGAAACATCCATTTCCATGCTTCAAAGTGGAACTAGGAGAGAGTTTTCAACACTTCTCGATAAAGAGCTCTCTATGAGCAACAAAGCAAGTAAGGGAAAGAATCAAGAAGCAAGTTATCAATCCAAGCTTAAACACACATATTTATGGAACAAGGATGGGACATCCATTTCCATGTTTCTAAAATGATTGATAAGAGAGTTTTTCAACACTTTAAACACAAAAACTACTACCTAGCTTCAAGGTGATGGTGTTAGAAAGTAATAATGAGTGTAAAAAATAGTGATGAGACTCAAGATGTAATAGTTGATGATAAGGAAAATTTTGTAACTAAATAAAAAGTTTGAGTGGTTTCATAAATAAAATTAATAAAATTTTTCATTAATCATAACAGTGGTTACATTTACATCAAACCATTCTTTCATTTTTGGAGACATTGCATCTAACCAACTACTGTCCCCATTAGTTAATATAATACAAGGAATTCCTCCTCTGATGGTGAGATCTGGTTAAAATTTAATAAATACGTGGAAATCTCTCTGGCAACCTACTAAATTCTTCATTAGTTCGGTCGGGACTATCGAATATTTGATGTCATCTGTGACATTGTAGACGACGTCTTGATCATAGTCCTTCAAGCTTATTCTACAGAAGAAGTAATTGTGTCGTCCGAGACTTCAACCTCAGGCGGTTTTTCCTGTTCTTGAGGGTCCTTCGAGGTAGAGGGAGATTGGACAGATGGGTCGCTGTTTTGGATCCTGTTGTCAGAGGAAGATGAGAGTTCTTCATCAGTATATAAATTGTTGATATTATTTTTGTATATCCCTAATCTAATCCAATGGTCTTCTGTCTAAATGGAGAGACAACAATTTTGACATAATTAGTATTGTATAAAATTTCAACTTACAAACAAATTATTTTCTACCCAATTTTTTACTTCTTCATTTAGAAAATGAAATGAATCAAAGGGACTAGTATATGGGGGCCATATGTTGTTTGTAATGATCCGTCAAAAATGTTTTCCATTTGGGGTATTTTGTGACGTAATCAGATGGACATCTTTCTTTGCAGAATGCAAAGAATTGTTCCTCCAATTCTGGTTCTACAAGTATTCCCCGCCAAAGTTCATCTCTGTTCTTGGAAGGACTTTTCCCCTTAGATGAAAATTATCCCCATTCCACGAAGTCACCCCCTTTCTGTATATACTGTCGAATTGCTATTGGAGAATGGAGTTTTTCTATATTTAGATGATAGATTCTATCATTGGTTCCACTGAGATTGAAAAATCTCTAGTTGGATGTTTGGATTTTCTTGGTGCATTGAACCATGGCATGAAGGTGAGGGTTTCCATCTTTGTGGAGCTCCCTTATGACAAGTATGTAATATGGCTAACAGGCTAGTTTGAGAAGGGATTGGAGGAGTTCTAAGAGTTGTTCTTTTGGGCAAGGGCATTGTGGGTAGGTGAGGAAAATATTCTTGGCATAGAAATGGAAAGAGGCTTGGCGAGGCATTTTGTAGTGTTAAACAATGAACTCACACCAACCGTACAAGGCCTCCCTATTAGTTAAGAAACCCGATGTGAATGGTGTGAGTGGTGTGATTGGAGGGGAACTGTATTAATATTACTAGCGCCGACTTAAAAGGTGCACGACCACGGTAACTACGCTTATATCCACTGGCCGCTGGTGCCCTTAATCTCCGGTACGCAAGGGCAGTCCGATACTGGCTATTCATTACTCCTTCTATTTTTTATAAAAACACTCCAAATTTTTTATCCTACAAATTCTACAGATTCTCTTACCTCTGCTAACCCTTCTGTTCAGACACCTTAGCTTTGATATTTTTTCCCTCTGCTCCTCAAATCCACAAACAAACTTCACCGGAGCTGACCGCCGGCTCTCTTTCCAAAGTCCTATTTGCCACATCAAAAAATGATCTACACACATTTGAGTGAACTGCCCGTAATTCTTGAGATACTCTTCTAAGGAGTACAAAATTGTATACCAATACAATCAACAAAAAAGAAAGACTGAAAATGAGGGACGAAACAAGGTACCAGAAAACAACTTCATCACAATAGCTATCCCACTGCAAAAGCATATTCGTCTATACCATCAAACGTTTTCTGGTAACAAATAAATAGGAATCTTGGCCCGTGAGGGAGTACGAAGATTCCTCATTAAAAATAATTTAAATACATTTATTTTCCCGCCTTTGCTATATGTCAATCATTCTGAAAATATCTTTATTTTACAACCACACAAACCACCACAAACGTGACACGTATATAGCACTATCCGATAAAGAAATCAAAAGTACTCACACCACTCACACCTGGGCCCGGGTGTGACTTCCTTTTGACTACATCCATACACATGTCCATAAGTACATCAATGGAAGGCCCAAATTAGCGCGGGGGGTGGGGCGCTGGTAATATTAATACAGCGCCCCCCTAGTCACACCACTCACACCATTCACACCGGGTTTTTTAACTAATAGGGAGGCCTTGTACGGGTGGTGTGAATTCACTATTTACCACTACAAAATGCTCACCAAGCCTCTTTCTGTTTCTATGCCAAGAATGTTTTTCTCACCTACCCACAATGCCCTTTCCCAAAAGAACAACTCTTAGAACTCTTCCAATCCCTTCTCCAACTAGCTTGTCAGCCATACTATATACATGTCGCAAGGGAGCTCCACGAAGATGGAAACCCTCACCTTCATGCCATGGTTCAATGCACCAAGAAAATCCAAACCTCTAACCAGAGATTTTTTTATCTTAGTGGAACCAACGGCAGAATCTATCATCCAAATATAGAAAAACTCCATTCACCAACAATAAGTCAACAGTATATATAGAAAAGGGGCGACTTCGTGGAATGGGAAGAATTTTCATCTAAGGGGAAAAGTCCTTCCAAGAACAGAGATGAACTTTGGCAGAGAATACTTGCAGAAGCAGAATTGGAGGAACAATTATTTACACTCTGCAAAGAAAGATGTCCAACCGATTACGTCACAAAATACCCCCAATTAAAAACATTTTTAAAGGATCATTACAAACGACATATGCCCCCATATACTAGCCCGTTAAATTCATTTCCTTTTCTAAATGAAGAAATAAAAAAATGGGCAGAAAATAATATTTTGTTTGTAAGTCGAAATTTTGTACAATACGAGTTATGTCAATATTGTTCTCTCTCTGTTTAGACGGAAGACGACTGGATTAGATTAGAGATATACAAAAATAATATCAACAATTTATATACTGATGAAGAACTCTCCTCCTCCTCTGACAATAGGATCCAGAACAACGGCCCATCCGCCCAATCTCCCTCTATCTCGAAGGACCCTGAAGAACAGGAAAAACCACCTGGGCCAAAAGTCTTGGACGACACAACTACTTCTCCTACAAAATAAGTTTCAACGACTACAATCAAGACGCCGTCTACAACATCATAGAGGACATCAAATACTCGACAGTCCCTACCGAATTAATGAAGAATTTAGTAGGTTGCTAGAGAGACTTCCATGCATTTATTAAATTTCAACTGCATCTCACCATTGGAGGAGGAATTCCTTGTATTATATTAACTAATGGGGACAGTAGTTGGTTAGATGCAATGTCCTCAAAAATTAGAGAATGGTTTGATGTAAATGTAACCACTATCATGATTAATGAAAAAATAATAATTTTATTTATGAAACAACTCAAACTTTTTATTTAGTTATAACATTTCCTTTATCATCAACTATTACATCTTTAGTCTCTTCACTATTTTTTACACTCATTATTACATTTCATAAAACATCAGAAAATTCTGCGAGGTCCATAACAACTGATCCTCTCTAATCAACTTCCTCTTTTCTAACACCAACCTCCACTACAACAAAAAAGGGTTTTTATGGCACGCAATGCATGCCGTAAAAACCCTTCTACGGCGTGCAGCGCGCTTCATATTATGACCAGTCATGGAAAGTCATTCACTTTCAACGACATGCTTCGTACGCCGTTAAAAACTATTTAATGGCAGATTATGCGCGTCGTTGTTACTTTTTCTACGACCACTTTTGCACGCCGTTAATTAGTGTGACAAATAATGACACTGTTTGCGCACCGTAAAATATGTAATACAACGACTTATTATGCCTGCCGTAAAATATGCAGTTTTTATTTTTATTTTTAAATTCGACAAGTTCTATTTGACCAATTTTGTACAATCTAACAAATATTAAAAACAAGCATCACAAAACATCAATCAACCACCAGAATATTGTTTAAAACATCAAAAAGAAACTATATCCATAAATTATAAACATTCAACAATTGTCTATACATTCCAAATATTCGAAAACTATATCCTTAAGTTCTAAACTGTACAAAAAGTTTAAACCATCCAAAACTATGCATATCTTACTTTCTAAACATATCGATAACTATTAAGAGATTATCTAAAACTATCGACAACAATTCCTATAGCATTGCAGCTGCAGCTGTAGCAAATCCACTTGCTCATAGGGACGAGGGTGCCCAATAGCTGGAGCAACTAACCCTGTTGTATTTCTTGTCTGCATGACAAAGGAAACTTCACATAAGTATAAAAAACCAACGACTCAAGGACAAAAATATTTCTTGAGGTATTAAGAAATGATCAAAAAAATTTAAAACATCAACAAAACATTTTCAAAATTAATAAAATAATTCAATGGCCCCATAAAAGCAATGTCATAATGAAAAATTAGTAAAAATTCAAAATCTCAACAGTCTCAATGTATATGCAAATAAAATCCACATAGAGAAAAAAAAAAAATTTCATACCTAAAATGAAGTTACCTCTTTTGTTGCAATGTTTCTAGAGGGAAATGAGTAAGAATCTTCAAACAAGCCATTAAGTTTGTACAGGAAAATATAATGCTACTAAATCCAGGCCATAAGAAGCTCAAGAGAAAATTTGAATTTAAAAAGAGGAAGAGGTGGAATTAATCTACTTCAATGCAGCACCTACTTGGGACTTGCATAATTATGGTAAAGAATCTCTATGTATGAGGTTTAGGTTTGTATAGGTCTTATCCATTACCATTGTAAGTTCCAAAATAAAGAGTCCAAGTCAAATTAGAGTCTATATTATTTACAAGTTTAAAAAGAAACTTTCAATCCATTA
This sequence comes from Camellia japonica, assembly GCA_030407325.1. Classification (NCBI taxonomy): domain Eukaryota; kingdom Viridiplantae; phylum Streptophyta; class Magnoliopsida; order Ericales; family Theaceae; genus Camellia; species Camellia japonica. The sequence continues at coordinate 8,566,413 of JAPPVO010000032.1, read as the reverse complement.
TAGAATAAATTTAGGTAAGTTTTAGTAGCTTTAGGTGCTTTTTGGGACAATGTGATGTAATTGTACCTGAGTACTTAGTAGCAAATATATAAGATAAGGAACTATAGGAACTATAGCAAATACATGAGATTATTATTTGTAGTTTATCTATAGATCAGTTGGTAAGAAAAATATCAACAAATAAGCCACGAGAGAAGCAAACATGTTTTATTTATTTTATTTTTTTCACAAAAAACATGTTATGTTGAATGAAAGTATAATGAATAAGAACAATAATAACAATAATTAAAGAAATGAAGATAAGAAGAAATGTTCTAAATTATTTTCTAGGTACCATAGTTCATACAATGTGGAATGCGCAAGACATGCACAGGCATCAAGTAAATCTAGCTTAGACAAACATCAATGACATGGTGAGATTAAGCTTACAAGTATTAGCTTTTGTGGAAATTGAAGACCATCAGTGCCTATGAATGCCTCTCCATTAATCCTCTCATCTTGTACTGCTTCCCCTGTAATCATAAAATACCAAAGTGTAGACACCCCATTTTTGACCGTCCTCAAGACTTGGATGTCACTGTTTGAACACTCGGTGATCATCCATGTTTGTGTTCGTTTTGAGTTCCCGGAGGTCTCGGCTACGCGCCTTGCCTCAAGATCTCTCAACTCGACTGTTTTGTGTTTGGTTTTGCACCAAACACTTGTGTTTTGCCTTTGAGAGGCAGGGAATGGCTTGTTTGCCATCTCCACACATCACCGGCCATGGCTTGAGGCCACCGGCTGTGTTTTGTTTCTACCGGCCAAATGTTTGGCCGACCGGCACTATAGATGGTCGACCGGCCATCTTTTTTTGGTCAAATTGCATTTTTGGCTGGCCGACTACTGTGCATCTGCTTTTGCAGATAGTTTTATGCCAGCTGTGCTAGCTGGCATACACTTTGCTCCCCTCCATACACGTGTATGGAGGGATCTCCCTTTTGTTAGCTTGCTTTGGAAGCTTTACAAGATTGGATTGTCTATAAGAGGAGGTCTCTTCTCCCACTATTAGGTTAGACAACATTTCCAGAGGAGCTCTGAGTTTTAGGGTTAGGGTTTACATATCCTCCATCTCTATACCTCCCTCTCTTTTGTGTTTTGTGTGTGTTTTGTCTTACTTTTGTGCACAAACACCCACCATCACACCTTCTCTTGGAGCTGAGACACTAGAGGGATGTTCTTGGTGTTCTTGAGTGGTTTTGAGCTCAAAGAAGCACCTGGACCATCATTTGTGAAGAGGGTCTACAAGGGTAACATTCTTGCTCTTTTTACCCCATTTTTGCATAGCTTTTTTGACTACCTTCCAACTGTTTTTAGACTTGGTGTATAACATATAAAAGTCTTTTTTTTGCCTACTCTAAATAGTTGTTTAAGAGTGTTTTGAGCTTTGAGGTTGTTTGACCCCTCTTAAGCCTTGTTAGGCTTCTTTTTTGTGCTATTTTGGTGAGCTCCGGGACCACCTTGTTTAGGCCTCCTCACCACTGAAATCTTGATGGATTTCAGTGGTGAGGATGGTGCCTTGAGGTCCCAAGAAGGAGAGGGCCACCCCCTCTCCTTGTTGTCCTTGAAAAGGGCCATTTTAGCCTCTTGAGAGAGCATCTTGTTTAAGTGTATGTTGGGCATGCCTTAACTGATTTTTGTGCTTATTATGTCATAATATAGCTCTGTTTTTACTTGGTTTAGGTACACCATGCTTGCTTAGCATACATGCCTTGTAATGCCATGTTTTGGCCTTAACATGCTTTAAGTGTTGACCCTTGTTCTAGCATGATTTTGGCCAAACTTTGTGAAGCTTTTGTGTATCTTTTAGTGTGCTTTAGCTCTGTTTTCAGTTGCTTTGGTCATGCTTAACATATTTTGTATAGTCTCTTTGCATTCTAGCTTGTAGGCCTTGAATGTGTGATGTCATGAGCATGCTTTGCTTGCTTTAATTAGTTGGTTTGGCACCTCTATTTTATGCAATTTCAGAGTTTGGTATGCTTGCCATATGTCCATGATCATCTCCTTTAAGTGTGCTTAAAAGTTGCCTTTTGATGCTTAGGAATTAGGTCATGCATGCATGCATGCTTGTATGTGCATTTGGTCCCCATTTTCATTGTTTATGGCCACTGTTTTAGGCTTGTTTGAGGGCTGCCTAAATTAGTCTAAGTCCATCCTTCATGTGTTATAGCATGCTTGTCATTAACATGATTGTTATATGCCTTGTATGTTTGCTTGCATACTTGCATGCCCACATTGCATCTTGTATGCTTGTCACTAGCATAGTGGTTGCATGCTTGTTTGCCTTGCATGATTATTTGTTTAGGTTGCATGCCTAAATACACATTGCATGTCCATGTTGCATACTAGTTCACATGCCTAGGATGCATTGCATTACATGCATCTTTCACCTCTTGATCAAGCCATGATAGAGGTTGAAAGCCCCTTTGTTTGATTATGTGCATTGCATTCCATTTGAAATCAAAATGTACACTTGGTTTCCTTGGGCCATCACGCATTGAAATGCGCGATTGGTGGTCCGAGAACCGAGAACCATGTCCCTTTGAGTCATAAACATGATAAGGGATATGGTGGTGCACACATTTGCTTGAAATGTATTGCCTTGCTATGTTTTGCCCTCTGCTGCTGTCAAAAACAGATTCTACAGGAAGTTTTGGCCGGTCGGCTACATACAGTGCCGACCGACCAACAATTGGTGGCCGATGGCTCAATCAGTGGCCGGTGAGCATTCCCCATGGCCGGTGACCATTTCCCTCAGCCGGTGGTATTCCAAAGCACTCAGAGAAGCAACCCTGGGACTTGTACAGTCTTGAGAGGAGGATAACAGTCAAAGCAGAGGCAACTTGTGCATGGTAGTGACTTTCCGAGCGGAGCCGAGCACGCATTGCATTGAGCCCTCTTCCCAAGGATATTTACTATTTAATTAGATTGGTTAATTTTCTTAACTAGTTCAATTGGTCTGTAATATTTTAATTAGCTTGATAGTTAGTTAAATTGTATTATTCTTTTGGTCCCTCCGAGCGAGGGCAAATTTGTAATAAGTGTGGGTGCGTGTGTGGATGTCTTCCAACCCCCACTTCTTTCTCCCTTTTACTTACCTGCTTTTGATGGTTAGTATTAGGACATGTTTAATTTAGCATACCTTATGCTATGCATGCGCGCATCATTCATCAGTTTTGCGTGCACCGGGCTCAGCGCATCATACTAACTGCATAGTATTTTAAAATCTAGCTTGAATACGTGCTACTTGTCGCATCCCACATGCCATCCTAAGATTAGCCAAGCCTATTCTAGTGACATTCTGTATGTGTTGCATTAGCCACTTAACATGGACTTGGATCATGCATGATTGCTAACATGTTCTTTGTTTTGGCTCGGAGTACGATGTAAGTATTTATGCTTTAGCATCTCGCATGAGTGTGAATGTTAACATGACAGCATGCTTACCATGTGGCTAGATGCTTATGTGATTTAAACTGCCTGAATGCCTGTGGGTGAAGGTTGGATTGTTTGAGTTGGGACAACTCGTTGAAATCCGTGTTTTAGCCTACTTGCGAGTAGCAAGTTTCAAACTGCTTTTCAAACAAACGGATATGCAATGCTTCGTTCCAAATTAGGCGATCTAGTCTATACTTTTGTGTTGTGCACATCACATAGTAATTCTAGCTAATTAACCGGATTAAGAACATATAACATTTTCAAAATCAGATATCATGGTTAGTAGAGGCCGATCTTCGGATCGGGCGAGAGGGGGTGCTCATAGCTGACCTTCCCCAATTGTACCCAAGTTCCCGAGCCGAGGTAACTTTGGTGATGACGGACACGTGGCTTTAGGCAAACGAGTCAGGGTTTCCTAAATTCCCCCATAAAAAAATATTTAGGTGGCGACTCTGTATCTGGCAAAGCAGTCCATGTTTGGCACTTCTTTCAAAAAAATCTGTTTTTCTCAAAACGATTTGCCGGATTTGGACTCTTTGGTCCGGATTTGGAACCGTGATAATTTGAGTCCTGAACTCTAGTAGACCCACAAGCGAACAGAACGGGGGGGAGTCATCCTCCCGGGGCGTTCGGGGACGTCTACAGTTTCTGGCGACTCCATTGGGGATTTTTAGAGAACTTGACTCGAACTCGTGATATCCTGTTTTGATTTCACTTATGTGTTTCTTTGCATTGCATGTGCATTGGTGCGCCTAGGACACCGTGTTGGCCATCTGCTATTCCTGAGCGGTTTGCCGGAGGCTCGCTTCGAGAAGCGTGCCATAAGGCTGACCGGTTGCGGGCTCTGGCAGTATGGGAACACAAACCCCGATTTTACCGGGGCACCCTTTTGACCATTCGACCTAGTGCATATTCGGAATCCATAGTGACCATTCCAAGCTAGGACAGGTTGCTTACCCAATACAGGTTGTTTGAAACCGCTGCGTGCGTAGTGAAACCCTAGCTCCTGACAAAATAGGACAGGGAAACCCTACCCTAACATAGGGGTGTTTTGGCTCTTTTACTTGCTATGTGCTTTTAGAGTGTATCTCTATAGGAATGCACATATCAGTTTGCAAGTTTGAGTATCAGGCCTGAGGGCACCGGTATCAGTATTTGTGAGAATCAGTTATATCTGTGGGTATCTGATTCAGTGTTTTGGGGCAGTGATTTTGAGGAACAGTAATCAGTAGTAGAGTACCGCTGTTCGGCTATGCCTGTGTTTGATCCGTTTGGGCTGAAATGCTGCTTGTTTTTCCTTTCAGTTCAGAGAAGTGATACAGAATAGCCAGTGTTCCCCCTTGCTGAGGCAAGACAGATATCTAATCCGTCAGTCACCGTTCAGTACAACAGACTTATGATGACGCAGAATTCGGAGGAGATTGTGGTTATGACAGCCGCATTAGAACAAGGAATCACTCTGCAAAGTGAGACCAATGTTGATGTACCGCATCTACCCAGGTCGCCTGTTGCGCACCCGGTCTGGACCCCCCAGTTGTATCAGGCTCGTGAGCCCACCACGTTCGAATTGATGGGGATGCTAGGTGACCTCCAGAGGTCCGTGGCGGATCTCGCTTACGGAATGTCGGCTTCGCCACCAGATGCACCATATGCCGGGAATTTTGTACCACAAGAGCCCCCGCTATTGGGGCGAATTGTGATCGAGCTTAGCCAACTTAAGGTTGCCTCCAGCTATGGCAATGACGTATCAACATCAACCCAAACCCTCGATCAGGCTGAGGCCAGAGGTAAGGACAAAATGAAGGCAAACGCTGATCCCATTGAACAACTGTTGTGGGCAGTCGAGGCTTTGAAAGCCAGGGGGATGAGTAAGCAACAGGTGTTCGCAGTCGTGACCAAGACTGTGGATGATGCCTTCCCCACTCCAGCCGAAGGCAGTTCGAGCCAGGTAGAAAACCGGGATAGGCCCCGTCATGCTAGAACAGTTCCTTCCACTCCCAACCCTGCACCTGGGAAAGATCAGAAAGTCAAGGCAGTGCCTGCCGACCCTTTCGCTAGTGCGTCTAGCAAAAATTCTCAGACTTCAAAGTACCTGCCCCGAAGGCACAGGGTCTTCCACGCTCTCTACATGCCGTTGTCTAAGGCACTCCAGATCCTAGCCGAAAGAGGGCATCTTAAACCCTTGGAGCCTCGGCCTCTCCCAAAGAATCTCCCTCTCACACATGATGCTACTTTGTACTGCGCGTACCACCAACAAACCGGTCATGCTACCGATAATTGTTTCCGCCTTCGTCATAAGGTGCAAGATTTGATCGACAATGAGGTTATCCTCCCACCCACCTCAGCCAAGTCTGTTACTACCCAGTTGTTGGATTTTGAGGATACTGCGAGTATGTGATCGGGAAGTGAACCACCTACGGGCGGCGCTTGGTGTATTTCGGATGTGGCGTCTGGCACGCATTTTTGAGCATCTATGAATGCTAGTTTTGTAACTTCTAGCTTGGGTGTCGAGTCAGTCTTTTGTTTTGTTTTGAGTCTGTCTCATCGTCTTGAGTCAGTTCTTTTTGTTTAAGGGTCCGTCTTGTTGTAGCGAGTCAGTCCCCTTGTATAGAATGTCAGGTGATTCCGGGGTTGTTGCCTCGAACACCATTTTGTTTTGTAATTACCCTTTTGTTTTCTTTTTGAGTCTGTCTCTGCTGTGGAGCCAGTTGCAACCAGGAAATCTGAATGAAACAGCTGCGGCTATCATGTTTCCGTGCTTATTGCTATTTTTGAGCTAAGTTGTGCCAGAGGATTTGAATAGAACGGCAGTACATTCCACCTGCTCTTTTGTGCCCTGAAAATCATTGTAATGACCTTTAGTTTTTCAAAACCTTTTGAACACTGTGGTGATGAAAACGAAGAGGAAGGAATTCCTCGGGTTTTGCAAAACTTTGATCAATTTGAGAGAAAGATAGGCGTGCTAAGCCTTTTAATGAATGAAATCATGTTTGTCAGCGTGAGTACTGAGAAGGACCCTGGTTTGATCCAGATTGGTTCCACACTATCTTCAGTGTGAGCGATTTGTCGCTTTCTTAAAAACTTTCAAAAACAAAATGTTTTGCGCGGTCCTGTGAAGACCTGTGTGGAATCGCTCTTGAGATTGTGCAGCCCAGGATCGCTCTCAGCCTCAAGAGTCAATCCGTTTGTTTTCGAACCTTGAACCCATTCAGAACGTTCAACGGACAATTGCCATGTGAGACTTGTGTGGCCAGGTTGGAAGCAGCCCTCGAACAAGAGGCACCAAAGTCAGATCAAGAGGTCAGACGTCGTCAATAGAAGCTTGCGAAGCTAGAACAGAAGCACCCCTCGAACTGGGGGCAAAAATGTCCGATGTGCTCGAAGAGCCATAGATGGATCCTTCTGCAAATCAATAACAACAGCCACTCTCCTGGATACAGAGGGCTTCAATCTCAAAATCATTTGGCATGGACTTATTACACTTTTACCCTTGAGAGGCTCGCTGGGCCGAAAACCCGGAAGGGCGACCCAGGCAAAAGTTAGAGCAAGAAAAAGAAGAAAAAGAAAAAAAGAAAAATGCAAAGAATGAAAAAAAAAGGGGGAAAAGAAAAAAAATGAAGAAAATGAAAAGGAAAGATGAAAAAGAAAAGAAATGAAAAGAATTGAAAAGAAAAGAAGAACAAAGCTCGCAAGGTTGAAAACCCACAACAGGCGCCTTCGCAAAAGTTAGAGCCTAAAAAGTGAAGGTTAAAATACCCGAGAGTACCTTAACCGGAACTACGTAAGGCTTGATTCCCATGTTTGGGATACGTAGGCAACTTCACTCCAAAGTCCAGCCCCCAACGCTTTCATAGCGACTCAGTCCATGTAATGGTTTTGATCATCCTTGCCTTCTCTGAATTTGATAGTTCGGTTGTGACAACCGAAACTACGAAGGCTTGATTCCCATGTTTGGGATACGTAGGCAACTTCATCCTGAAGACCAGCCACCAACGCTCTCAAAGTGACTGTGTCCATATATTGGTTCTGACCATCTTCGTCGTCTCCGTGTCCGGGAGTTCGGTCGTGATCATCACTAATGAGGACTGTTTACAAAATGCTGCGGCATCATCCAAACAATGGGCAACTTTCCGTTGCCGTAAGTTGCCATGAATCGCCATTCAAACCAGGGGCAACTTTCCGTTGCCGTGCAGCTCTTTCAAGCAAGGGGCAATTTTTCATTGCCTCCGATCCGAGGTTGCGCATCTCAAAAGTAAGTTCTACGCTCGTCGAGCGGTGACCGTTTGCAAAAATAGTTTTTGAAAATTTTTACTGAGGTTGACTATTTTCTCGAAAATTATTTCATTTTCCAAAACTGGACTATTTTCTTGAACCCAAAAAAGGAAAATTTTCAGTGCTCATAGCCTGATTCGCATGATTTCAAATCAAAAATCGAACGAGTATGTTAATCTAACTCTCATATTGGCCAAAACTGTTTTAGTAGAAAACCAAAAAAAAAATGGTCAAAATGATAAACTAGGGGCACAGTTGAGTCAGGCTTCCTGTCTTTCCCCCGTCGCCATCATACTTGCTAGAAAGGGCACAACTGAAACTGTCAGTAAAGGACCGAAAGCTCTCTCACCCTCCGAGCAACGAGGTATCAAGCCAAGTGCGAAGCACAAATCGGAATGAGTCAAGATACTCCATTCCCCATCCGGAACATCGACTAGACGTCGCTGGAAGAAATAGCCGCGAGCTAATAGTGTTGGGCGTGAACCCACAACTTCCTATTCATCCATCAATCACCCTGGGGAGGGACGAAAAATGAGAGAATAAAGAATAGAGAGGTGTAAGTCGAGAGAAAAGTGAGAAAAAGGGTTTTGAGAGAAAAACCGAGCCTGAGGGCCGAGTGATGTGAGGATCACAAATGAGAAAGGGTGGGAAATAATGCCCAGAGGAACTGGCTCCTCGTGATTTAAGGTTTCTCATTTTTGTAAACACGTATGTATGTCGTGTCTTTTGTTTTGTTTACCTCAACTTTCGTTTTCAGTCTTTTCCAAGCATGTCTCGTTGTGATTAGGTTGTGTACTTTCTGTTTGAGTCTTTTTTACTGTATTCAGTTGTAGGCTCAATACCCCGGTTTGAAAAACCCTTCTTCATTTTCAAATTTCAATCGTCTATGTTCAGAGTGCTGTGTCATTCTCCACATTTATGCGAAGCAAAAGAAGAAGGGGAAAATTTGGGGCATCCGAGTGTGTTTCAGATTCAGCAGATTCAACCTTTGTAGTCCGTCTTGACAGATTGGACTGTTTGTTCAAGATCCGCCATGTGCAGAATAAACAAAATGGCCTGTATGCAGATTAATCCCCAGTAGAGTATGGGCCGAGTGTTCAGACTGAGCAGTGGTTTATATGGGTTATTTCGCTGTTGGCTGGTTCGTTATCTGATTATTACAATACAAGTGTTCGATTTTCAGACAAAAGATCAATCTCATTTACATTGAGATGTAATATGATGCAATGCGACGCAATATATGAAATGTACAAAATATAACACTTTTTCAGACAAAAAGTTTGTTTCATTTCATCATCTTTTTCAAGTATAAAGCTTTGGAAACAAAAACCTGCCTACGGCAGTACAAGGTACTCTAGCTACTAGCAAAAAGAAAAAGTACAAAAAAAAAGAAGAAAAACAGCAAAAATCTGGATCAATGTCAAAAGGCCTCGGGTCTAGGGGTCCGTCCTCGTCCTCTTCCTGGACGAAGGTCCAGGAGCATCGTCATCAGCATCGTCATCTGAGTCTGAGCCCGAGCCGTCTCCGGTCTCCTTCTTGGACGACTCTGCCTCCGCCTCTACCTCAACCTCGGACTCATCATCATCATCAGGGACGGGTGCCCGTGAGCTACTCCCAACATGGGTGCGCCCCGCCTTGGTGCGGGGGTATACTCTGCCATCTCCTCCGGTAGGAACAGAAGGTCCAGCTGGAGCACCTCCCACAGTAGGGATCTGGAAGGGAGGCTGAAAAGTACAAAAGGCAAACGCATCAGTATACTATGAGCAGTGTATCAGTACAGAATGCAATGTATGAGTACAGTGTGTGAATGCTATGAGCAGTGTATCAGTACAGAATGCAGTGTATGAGTACAGTGTGTGAATGCTGTGAGTAGTGTATCAGTACAGAATACAGTGTTTGAGCGCAGTGTATGAATGCCGTGAGTAATGCTATGAACAGTCTGTGGGCTGTAGTATATCAGATGCCGTGAGGGCTGTATACCGGGTGTTGTGTTAACAGTATGATGCATCAGATTGTGTAGAGTTTAAGACTGCGGTTGAAGAACATACCGGAATGCCATAGATAGCCAGAAGATCAAGACTCCGCTGGAACATCCCCATCACAGAGGCAGTCAGCTCCAGGGACTGGCGGGTGTACTCGGAGGAAGCCTGCAAAAGTATTAGATGCATCAGTATTCCGCAGAATATCAAATAAACTGAAGTGAAATAATAATGCAAGATGCAAGATGAAGTAGTACATACCGGAGGCAAGTCGTAGAACCCGACTAACTCATGATCAGCCAGAGGGGGAGCAATGGGGATCTGATAAGTCTCCCCACCCTGTCCTCGGCATGTCATCGTAGTGGGCAGTGCTGGCCAACTAGCCCCCCGCCCTCTCCGAACTCCACTCCTGCCATGGACTCGAGCCACCCTCGGTGCTCCCACCCCTGCTCCTGCCCTAGCCGCCGGCGCCGCGGGCCTCTCTCGCTCAACTCGACGGCCACCGCTCAGAGACCGCATAATGAAGGTCCGGACGTACTCTGAGTAGTCGCCTATGCCTCTGAAGTGGATCGCATCCCAACCGATCGTGTAGTCGACCATCTGCTCGGAAGTGAACCTCTCGGTGTCCCTCATATGCTCAGGAGGGTGAACCGAGACTATCTGCTCCGATAAACCTAGGGTCTGGCGTAGGAAACGCTCACCCAAGTACCAAGCCCGGCAGACCGGGCCCTCCGGCAAGATCCTGAACCGTGCGGTCTCCTCAGCACCGACAAACCGTGCCCGAATCTCAACTGGCAATGGAGCCCAAGGCTGCCAGGTGATCTGAAAATAAAATACAGTTTGTTATCTACTATCATTAAAAATACAGTGTAAAGCGAAGCTTAAAGGAACTGCAAGTTGAACATACCTCTGCGGGGGTGATGGTGTCGAAGTAGCGGCGGAAGAAGATAAACGTCTCCAGGGGCCTCCGCACGCACCTCACGTCAAAGCGGCGCGAGAACGGAACGACGAGAGGAGTCTCCACATCTGGCACTGAGGCGAGTCTCGAAAAGTAGGCGTAGACCCATAACTGCAGAGCAAATATCAGTATGCTTATCAGATAAAGCAGAATACAGAATAAAGCAGAAATTACAGAGCTGTGTATTGTGTTGTGTATTGTGCAGAGTGTACGGTGTGTGCAGTGTACGGTCAGTGTAAAGCAAAGTATGTGTGTGCTATGTGTGCAGTATACAGTCAGTATGAAGTAGAGTGTACAGTGTGTGCAGTGTACAAAGTACAGATAATGTACAGTAGAAATGAAAAACAGAAGAAGAAAATGTACCTCCCAAGCTCGCCAGTAACCCCCGAGCAACTGTCCGCTGCAACGGGAGGCTGAGCTCATATATCCGTATAGAGTGGCCAAGGCAGCGCCACCCCAGTCGAAGTGCAAGATCCTAGTGACGTCCACGAGAGCGCTGAGCAGACAGAGGGGCACGGTTTTCGCCCGATCGGCGAAAATAGTCGTCCCCAGCAGAAACATGAGGAAGCCGCGCGCGTATCGCTCCACCTCCTCCAGAGTCATCGGAGCCTCCTCGGTCAAGGCTGGCTGAACCCTGAACTGGACCTCAAACCACGAATATCTGACGAAGCCGGGACGCGCGAGAGGCGGCACCTCGCCGAGCAGGTAAATCTGAGCAGCCTCCCACTCGTCCATGTCAGTGTCAAAGGGGATCGGATCACCCCCTACCCCGATGCCGGTGAGCATCAAGAAGTCATAGGGAGTCATCGTCATATCTCCCGTAGCAGAGAAGTGGAAGGAGTCGGTGGTGTCCCACCACCTCTCCACTAGAGCAGCAAGGAGAGGCCTGCTCACAGTGAGGCGCGAGAGTCCCCTGCAGAATACGCCGAACCCGGCCTGGTCCACGATGTGACGGACCGCATCGGGCAGCTCCATGTACCAGTCTCTGGCGGCAATGTTCCCATACCCCCGGAAGGCATGGGAATCTCCCTATATTCAAAAACAAAACAGTCGCGAAGCAATATAAAATGTACAGTTTTGAAGGGCATTCAGAATTGGTGACAATACAGCATGTGTGCACGTTTTCAGATTCAAACAAACATCGGGTGCCGGTGTGCTTGCAGTGAACTACAACATGCGATGTGTCAGTGTGTTTGGGTGGTTCAAGGCCAATACAGCGTGTGTGCACGTTTTCAGATTCAAACAGACATCGGGTGCCGGTGTGCTTGCAGTGAACTACAGCATGTGACGTGTCAGTATGTTCGAGTGGTTCAGAGCAAATACGGTGTGTGTGCGCATGTTCCAATTCAAACAGATATCAACTGTAAGTGTGTTCACAGTTAACTACAGTATACAGTGTATCAGTGTATCCGGGTTAAGCAGTTAAAGAACAGAATCAACTATGGCAATTAAATGTTCTACATTGCAGAAAATGAAACGGGGAAGAATATACCTCAGAAGCGCCGTATGATAAGTGCGACTCCGGCTCGCGCAGGAGAAGCTCTGGAGCCACCATCCTCTCGAAACTCCTGAACTGGCGAAGACCGTCAGGAGGTAGCACGTGAATCGCCAGCCGGTAGGTCGCCGGGTCGAACGGGCGGACGCTCAAGGAAAGGAGCTCGGCCCCGGCATCTATCTCATGCTCCGGGGGAGTCCCGCTCCGTGGAATATCGTCTGCCATGTCGAGAGTGATGAGAAAATGGCCGGAAGAGGGAAAACCGGGTGAGAATGCGAAAAGTCAACGGAAAGTCAACCCCGAGAGGGCGGAAAATGGCCGGAAAAGCCGGAATGTGGAAAAGGTACGGAAATCAAGAAAAACTTGGGGGAAACAAACCCCAAGAGGCGGAAATTGAAAAGGAGACACCAAAACGGAGTTTTGTTCCGATGAAAATGTTCAAAACGCGAAGGACTTCGCGAATCAAACAACGAAACGGGCACGAAAACCGAAGAAAACGGAGGATGGAAGAGAGGAAAATACTCTAGAGAGAGGAAGGGGGGATTTTCGGCCAAGAGAAAGTGAGAAAAATAGGGTTTGAAACCCTATTTTAAAAGACCCAAGGCCAAAAGACCAAACTGCCCCGATTCAGGCATGTTTGGCCGGTCGGCTACATTTTTGGCCGGTGGAATGTTTTGATGGCCGGTGGATGGCCAGTGACCTCCCCTTATGGCCGGTGAGCCTCCTACAACCTTGTTTGGGTCAGATATGTGGTTTGGGGCCTCCATTTCTCAAGATAGTGCAGGAAAGTGCATTTCCGAAGCTCAACCGGTCTCCATTTCGACCTCAGACCGTGTCTTCTATGTGTAGCACTTGAATATATGCGCGGCGTATCCTTTTTGTATCATTTTGTCTCCTGAGAGATTCGAAAGTTGCCCCGCACGAGTTACGTTACAATACTTTGTCGTGAACGCGCATTCGTTATGCGTCATTTTATTCACATTGATATGCACCTTTCATTTGCATTATCTTACTTGCATTGTTATGCATTGCACGGTCTGGCGAGACCTTAAACACGCACGGTCTGGTGAGACCTTAAACACGCTCGGTTGGTGCTTGCGTATCTGCATATGTTGTAGCACACGTCATCCCTTGCATTGTCATGCATGTATACACACGTCATAACGTGCACAACTTGCATTGATGTAAATACTGTTCACATGCATTGTCATGCATCTCAAGCGACGCGTATCATTACGCATTCGAGTTCGCATGTATTGTCATGCATCTCAAGAGCCGTGCATTGTCGCACATTCTCGATATTCTCGAAATCATGCATTTTCATGCATTCAAAAAACAACAACAAAGTTCATGCATTGTCATGCATCTTACGCCGCGCGTTGTCGCGCATTTCGAAGTCATGCATTTTCATGCATTTCAAAGCAACTTGCGTTGTCACGCATTCCAAACAACATGCATCATTTGCATTTCGAAAAGAAAAAAACAAAAAACAACATGCATCATTTGCATTTCAAAAAGAAAAAAAAAACAAAAAAAACATGCATCATTTGCATTACAAAAAAAAACAACATGCATCATTTGCATTTCAAAAAACAACAAAAAAAACACATGCATATGTCATGCACTGTAAATAGCATGCATTTTCATGCATATATCATGCATTTCATTGTAATATAGTGCATATGTCATGCATTTCACTGTAAATATTCTATCCATTCCATTGCATATTGTAGATATTGCATTGTAATTTGCGTGCATTCATTGTATCACTTCCATCTAGGGTTTGCGCCTTTCCTTGTTGAGCTTGGTCTGGTATGTGCCCATACTTTTCACGTCTATACACTCATAGTTCTGTATGACCGTTCTATGTTAGACGTGGTTTGTTTGTGTCCATACTTTTCCTAGGCAAGATACGGTTTGGCCGTAGACCTTAATCCACTGTATCCATTCCATTGCATATTGTATATATTGCATTGTAGTTTGCGTGCATTCATTGCATCACTTCCATCTAGGGTTTGCACCTTTCCTTGTTGAGCTTGGTCTGGTATGTGCCCATACGTTTCACGTCTATACACTCATAGTTCTGTATGACCGTTCTATGTTAGACGTGGTTTGTGTGTGCCCATGCCTTTCCTAGGCAAGATTTGGTTTGGCTGCATGCCATATCCATTGTATATATTACATTTGTAGTGTAATTTTTGCATCCAGCATTAGGATCATTGGTCTTTCTTCAGCGGGTCATTTCCCCACTTATGTCATTCCACCTAATTACTTGTTCTCGTGGTCCGTCTATACACTCATAGTTCTGTATGACCTTTTCTATGTTAGACGGACCTGTCACCTCCATCAATCTATTTGACATTTGTGTGGCTTTGAACCGCTCATGATTTGATCATATTTCAATTGCATTGCATTATCATTTGCATTGTTTATACATAGTTTGTATATATTGCATATCATTTTGCATTCATTCTGCATTGTCATGCATGTTGCTAACGATATCGTACCTGTTAAGTTGTTTTCTTTTGCAGGCACGATATCGTATGTACGGTTCATTTGAAGCTAGTGCAACCAGACGAACCAGACAGATATTGTATCCTCCGAGTGAGAGGTATCGAGAATTGCATAATTCTCTTACATCCTTTCTGCATTGTAGTGTAGTTGGATTTGTATTTCCTAGCTTAAAACTGTCGTATGTTATGCTTCGTTACAGCTTTCTTTGCATGATCATAAGTTATGCTCGGCTTCTTGCATTGTCAGTTGCATTTTGCCCCTGCCTTCGGGCGCATATCTTTGTTGTCTTGCATGCTTTGTCGAAGTCTTCGGCCTTGTCAAAAATGGGTCGTCTCTGGGCTTTGACACTCACTCCCGTCATTATTACGACTTTCAAGTTCTGTCAAAGAGGGGCAACTGTAAACACCCCATTTTTTACCGTCCTCAAGACTTGGACGTCACCGTTTGAACCTCAGTGATCATCCATGTTTGTGTTCGTTTTGAGTTCCCGGAGGTCTCGGCTACGCGCCTTGCCTCAGGATCTCTCAACTCGACTGTTTTGTGTTTGGTTTTGCACAAAACACTTGTGTTTTGCCTTTGAGGGGTAGGGAATGGCTTGTTTGCCATCCCCACACATCACCGGCCATGACTTGAGGCCACCGGCTGTGTTTTGTTTCTACCGGCCAAATGTTTGGCCGGCCGGCACTATAGATGGTCGATCGGCCATCTTTTTTTGGTCAAATTGCATTTTTGCCTGGCCGACTACTGTACATCTGCTTTTGCAGATATTTTTATGCCAGCTGTGCTAGCTAGCATACACTTTGCTCCCCTCCATACATCTCCCTCTTGTTAGCTTGCTTTGGAAGCTTTACAAGATTGGATTGTCTATAAGATGAGGTCTCTTCTCCCTCTATTAGGTTAGACAACATTTCCAGAGGAGCTCTGAGTTTTAGGGTTAGGGTTTACATATCCTCCATCTCTATACCTCCCTCTCTTTTGTGTTTTGTGTGTGTTTTGTCTTACTTTTGTGCACAAACACCCACCATCACACCTTCTCTTGGAGCTGAGGCACTAGAGGGATGTTCTTGGTGTTCTTGAGTGGTTTTGAGCTCAAAGAAGCACCTGGACCATCATTTGTGAAGAGGGTCTACAAGGGTAACATTCTTGCTCTTTTTACCCCATTTTTGCATAACTTTTTTGACTACCTTCCAACTGTTTTTAGACTTGGTGTATAACATATAAAAGTCTTTTTTTTGCCTACTTTAAATAGTTGTTTAAGAGTGTTTTGAGCTTTGAGGTTGTTTGACCCCTCTTAAGCCTTGTTAGGCTTCTTTTTTGTGCTATTTTGGTGAGCTCCGGGACCACCTTGTTTGGGCCTCCTCACCACTGAAATCTTGATGGATTTCAGTGGTGAGGATGGTGCCTTGAGGTCCCAAGAAGGAGAGGGCCACCCCCTCTCCTTGTTGTCCTTGAAAAGGGCCATTTTAGCCTCTTGAGAGAGCATCTTGTTTAAGTGTATGTTGGGCATGCCTTAACTGATTTTTGTGCTTATTATGTCATAATATAGCTCTGTTTTTACTTGGTTTAGGTACACCATGCTTGCTTAGCATACATGCCTTGTAATGCCATGTTTTGGCCTTAACATGCTTTAAGTGTTGACCCTTGTTCTAGCATGATTTTGGCCAAACTTTGTGAAGCTTTTGTGTATCTTTTAGTGTGCTTTAGCTCTGTTTTCAGTTGCTTTGGTCATGCTTAACATATTTTGTATAGTCTCTTTGCATTCTAGCTTGTAGGCCTTGAATGTGTGATGTCATGAGCATGCTTTGCTTGCTTTAATTAGTTGGTTTGGCACCTCTATTTTATGCAATTTCAGAGTTTGGTATGCTTGCCATATGTCCATGATCATCTCCTTTAAGTGTGCTTAAAAGTTGCCTTTTGATGCTTAGGAATTAGGTCATGCATGCAT
The DNA here is from genome assembly GCA_030407325.1 of Camellia japonica. Classification (NCBI taxonomy): domain Eukaryota; kingdom Viridiplantae; phylum Streptophyta; class Magnoliopsida; order Ericales; family Theaceae; genus Camellia; species Camellia japonica. The sequence goes on along the minus strand of JAPPVO010000032.1, from coordinate 8,549,776 downwards.
GCATGCTTGTATGTGCATTTGATCCCCATTTTCATTTTTTATGGCCACTATTTTAGGCTTGTTTGAGGGCTGCCTAAATTAGTCTAAGTCCATCCTTCATGTGTTATAGCATGCTTGTCATTAACATGATTGTTATATGCCTTGTATGTTTGCTTGCATACTTGCATGCCCACATTGCATCTTGTATGCTTGTCACTAGCATAGTGGTTGCATGCTTGTTTGCCTTGCATGATTATTTGTTTAGGTTGCATGCCTAAATACACATTGCATGTCCATGTTGCATACTAGTTCACATGCCTAGGATGCATTGCATTACATGCATCTTTCACCTCTTGATCAAGCCATAATAGAGGTTGAAAGCCCCTTTGTTTGATTATGTGCATTGCATTCCATTTGAAATCAAAATGTACACTTGGTTTCCTTGGGCCATCACGCATTGAAATGCGCGATTGGTGGTTCGAGAACCAAGAACCATGTCCCTTTGAGTCATAAACATGATAAGGGATATGGTGGTGCACACATTTGCTTGAAATGTATTGCCTTGCTATGTTTTGCCCTCTGCTGCTGTCAAAAACAGATTCTACAGGAAGTTTTGGCCGGTCGGCTACATACAGTGCCGACCGACCAACAATTGGTGGCCGATGGCTCAATCAGTGGCCGGTGAGCATTCCCCATGGCCGGTGACCATTTCCCTCAGCCGGTGGTATTCCAAAGCACTCAGAGAAGCAACCCTGGGACTTGTACAGTCTTGAGAGGAGGATAACAGTCAAAGCAGAGGCAACTTGTGCATGGTAGTGACTTTCCGAGCGGAGCCGAGCACGCATTGCATTGAGCCCTCTTCCCAAAGCTGTTTACTGTTTAATTAGATTAGTTCATTTTCTTAACTAGTTTAATTGGTCTGTAATATTTTAATTAGCTTGATAGTTAGTTAAATTGTATTATTCTTTTGGTCCCTCCGAGCGAGGGCAAATTTGTAATAAGTGTAGGTGCGTGTATGCATGTCTTCCAACCCCTACTTCTTTCTCCCTTTTACTTACCTGCTTTTGATGGTTAGTATTAAGACATGTTTAATTTAGCATACCTTATGCTATGCATACGTACATCATTTATCAGTATTGCATGCACTGAGCTCGGCGCATCATACTAACTGCATAGTATTTTTAAATCTAGCTTGAATACGTGCTACTTGTTGCATCCCACATGCCATCCTAGGATTAGTCGAGCCTATTCGAGTGACATTCTGTATGTGTTGCATTAGCCACTTAACATGAACTTGGATCATGCATAATTGCTAACATGTTTTTTGTTTTGACTCGGAGTACGATGTAAGTATTTATGCTTTAGCATCTCGCATGAGTGTGAATGTTAACATGACAGCATGCTTACCATGTGACTAGATGCTTATATGATTTAAACTGCCTGAATGCCTGTGGGTGAAAGTTGGATTGTTTGAGTTGGGACAACTCGTTGAAATCCGTGTTTTAGCCTACTTGCGAGTAGCAAATTTCAAACTGCTTTTCAAACAAACGGATATGCAATACTTCGTTCCAAATTAGGTGATCTAGTCTATACTTTTGTGTTGTGCACATCACATAGTAATTCTAGCTAATTAACCAGATTAAGAACACATAACGTTTTCAAAATCGGATATCATGGTTAGTAGAGGCCGATCTTCGGATCGGGTGAGAGGGGGTGCTCATAGCTGACCTTCCCCAATCGTACTCAAGTTCCCGAGCCGAGGCAACTTTGGTGATGACGGACACGTGGCCTTAGGCAAACAAGTCGGGGTTTCCTAAATTCCCCCATAAAAAAAATATTTAGGTGGCGACTCTGTATCTGGCAAAGCAGTCCATGTTTGGCACTTCTTTCAAAAAAATCTATTTTTCTCAAAACGATTTGCCGAATTTGGACTCTTTGGTTCAGATTTAGAACCGTGACAATTTGAGTTCTGAACTCTAGTAGACCTACAAGCGAACAGAACGGGGGGGAGTCATCCTCCCGGGGCATTCGGGGACGTCTACACAAAGCTAATGATATTCTAACAAGGCAACCTGGATAAAATTGGGAAAATAAATCCTAAAAACAATACATATTTATAATATAAATGAATATTTTTGGGCGAGAAATCTATAGCCAAAAAAAAAAATTTTGAAACCACCACAAAACAGTTTCTACCATATGCTAAGACTATCCACAGAAAAACAACATCATGATGATTTACCAAATTTATCTGGAGGTGTAACAACTGTCCCTCTCAGTAGCAGTGACAACTAAGTAATAAAGTAAACTTTAGTCCGAACACAAAAATATTGAACTACTCTCAAAACCAAATCATTTAAAGATAAATGATTCCCAGCTGTGAATGGTGAAACTGTGAAATTTTCCCAAGATGAGCATTGGCCCCAATTTGCAAGCTAAGAGTATGTGACCAATGTGTGCCCATCACCACTAAGGTCAATACCTAAGAATGAGCCATTTGTGTACCAAATGATGAATACACCAACAGTTACCATTCCAACATATAGCCCAATCACCTGCACATAGGCCCTGTTTGGTAGAGCTGTGGGAAACTGCTTATAGCTTATGCCTAAACAGCTTATAGCTTATAACTTTCAGCTTAAGCTGATTTCCAGCTTATTCTTAAAGCATCTCCTGCCCCACTCAAAGAATAAGCTGATTTCTGACTTCCAAAAAGCTATAAGCTATAAGATATAAGCTAAACCAAACACATCAAAATAACTTAAATTAAGCTAAAAGCTGGAATAAGCTGATTATAAGCTGTGCCAAACAGGCACATAATCCATTTGTTAATTATACAGATTATTAGACTTCAATCTCATGGAAACCAGTTTTTGCAATGTGAAATCAGTTTTTCCAAACTTTTTACCAAATAGTGGAATAAAGTCCAAGGATTGATGAGCATATCGTCAGCCAGCACCATATCAGAAGCTTCCTTAGCAACCTGGAAAGAGAAGAGAAATTAATTTCAAGTTTTAAACAATGCTAACCTAAAGAAAATGAAGAAAAAACACACCTCTATCCTAGCAATTCCCATAGCTATTCGAATATCAACTAGTTTCAAAGCCGGTGCATCATTCACTTCATCACCAGTCATGGCAACCACCTCTCCATCTTCTTTAAGCAACTTCACAATCTCTTGTTTATGTCGTGGCTCGGCCCTAGAGAACAAAAGGCCATCACTTTGTCTTAGGTGGACTTTCTAATCATGAAGCGCCATGAACTCTTTCCCTGTTAAGCTTTTCAAACTAATGTCTTCTTTGGGTCCAAACACACCTATTTCGCGACATATAGCTTCTGTTGTTTTCTTATTATCTCCCGTGATAACCATAACACGGATGCCAGCCACCTTACAGTCCTGAATTGCTCCATAAACCTCTTTTCAAGGAGGATCCTATGAAGGTTTTAAACAACAATCACATTAGTTCTTTCAAAATCTTCTAAAGGGTATAAAATGAAGCAGAATTGGCTTTGTTTGGCTAGGATTATAAGTCCATTTTTCTATAAAAATTTCATAAAAAAAAATTTAGGTTGTTGGCATGCTTATTTCCCTCCAAATGTCAATTTTAAACACTTCAAAAATTCAATAGAAAAGTCACAAAAAAAAAAAGGAAAAAAAAAAAGTTAGGAATATGCCAAACAAATCAGTTTATTTAAACAATATTGTGGTCTTATTTTAAGCCAATAAGCAAGTTGCTGAGTGCCAAAGATTGGCATGGCAAACTCACCCTTAGCCCAACCAAGCCAACATAAGTGAGTTTACTCTCGATTGATGAATAAATTGACAGTATTCAAAGAAGAACAACCTTAAATGTAGGATGCCATTTTTCATGCAGTGAATGCTTTTTAGGCTAGAAAAGTTGCCTTTAGTTTGATCTAGAAGTCAAAAAGCCATCAGAAGCTCCCAAGAGTATCAACAATCTCTAAGAGCATGCAAATTGAATATATGTGAGCACATTGGGAACACAAATTACCCACAGCATTATTTAACACGTTCCACATAGAGAAAATATAGGTGTTTGCTAATGCATTACCAAGCTTTTCACATATTGATTATTAAAAGATAATTAATCTATTTAACAGAACCAACGAGAATTTTGAATATAGCTCATGTGATGTTTGCATCTTTACCTGTCACAATATGTAGGAAAGATTCCAAATATAACTCTCAAAATCTCCAGATCGTCAAGGGAGACTCCCTGTAAACACACACACACACACACACACACACACACACAGAGTTAGTTTTCTTAATGTTTCAAGTTTAAAAACTGAGCCTGGACATTTTAATACAGGCAGGGAAAAAAAATAGAAGAAGAGCTTGTGGTTTAAAAAGAAGGAAAGAAAAGAACAAAACAACCTTATTTAGAATGAAATAGTACACAACTTCACAGATAAACAGCCCCATCAAAAAAAAAAAATACTTTCACAGATATACAGAAATAAACAAGTAAAATCACAAATTCTATGAGTATAAACAACATTTCCAAAATATAACCGGATTATATCGTTGTCAATTCAACAGCTTTAAATTTCTCAAACTCATATCTTCCTCTAAGAACTGTTAATGCTCTTCTTTATCTTTGTTTGGCTTCTCAATTGGTGCTTCCATATTCCTTTATTGGCTTTTAAATCGGAGGTTGGCACCAGATTCAACTTACATCTTTTTTTAGGTGGGTGCTTCTATACTCAATCACCACAATAATTGACATACAAACTGAACCATTGTGGGATTTTTTTTTTTCTTGGGTGAAACAACAAAACCAAGTGCCATAATTTTACTTCTTCAGCGTTGGAGATCTTACTGTTGTATCCTTGTATATGCATATGCTAGACACACTGCAACCCTCAAAGATGATTCCACCAAGGGAATCAAAAGGTTTTTTCATAATGATGCAGGCCTATAATAACAGAGAAAGAAACAAATCATAATGATGCATTAAGTTACAGAAGCAAGGCCTAATTTTCCTCTCATTAAATCATTGCAAGACTGATTAGTTCTTTGATCAAATATATACAAATACATAACATGTCACAGTAAGTAATAAAATAAAATTAATAATATAAAACAAAACAAAGCATGAACTACTAAAACTCAACTTCATGGAAGTTTAGCAAAGTGCATGTGCTATTTGCATGATATTAAGGCTCAATGGTCTTTTCCCTTCTTGTTTCCCGTTCTTTCGTTACCCACATACTTGATTAAAAGAAATATATAATCACACATTCATGCTTAACTAAAGCCTAAAGTCTAATTGGAGAAGCATCAGGTGTAGAAAAATAGGTATGCATATATAGATAACTGGTGAGGGCACACTTTGGGAGTTCATATAAGTCAATATTAATTTCTAAAAGATACTTCATTCTCTGGGCAAGGAAATAGTCCTTGAACTGAAAGTCACATTGTGAGAAAGAAAAACATAACACAGAATTCTTCTATTTATTTTCTGGTATGGCATGGCATAATATAATAACAGTTGTATAACATCAAATAAATTAACAACAGAAAAGAATACTCACAAAACACCAAGATAGAATGTCTTCAACCCAAATCTCACCCTTGCCCTCAAATCCACATATGTTCTAAATAAAGTCAAAAAAACAAAAGAAAAGAGCGCAAAATAGCAATGCAAAACATTTTGTTTATAGTTTTACCCTCTCTATGGTTTTCGTCGGCTTCAATTTAGTCCCTAGTTTTAATTTGAACAATTTAAATCTTTAATTTTAAGAATTGTGTCAACATAGTCTAACAACCAGAAGGTTGCTGCATTTATATATGATAGTTATTTACATTTTGAGATCAAAAATTCCCTTAAGGAACTAAACTTCAATAACTCAAAGCTTCAACAACTCTCATTTGTGGAGGTCTGACCCTGAACACATGCTCTTCCCCTATACATGATGATGGGAATAAGATGTATAGTTTAATAAAACTAACAATTCAAGTCCAAGCACTTTGATGCCACATTGCATTGGACCGCCATACAATGACCCAAAAAAAAATTTTTTTGATGCACCTCATAAAGCACCTAAAACCCTTGTTAATCACTGTTTGTGGCCCACATGCTAACCAATAAGAGATTTCATATCAATATAGATAACTTAGAAAAATTCCCAGCAAACGAGGCGATGCCCCCAAAAAATTCTCAGCAAAGAGATTTCATACTTAGTCTTTTGCAATTCTTAAAGCCAATTGTTTATAACTTTAGTATGTCGAAAAAAATTGAAAATTGTTCCCATTCTAAAACAAAATCAATGTCAAAATGCAGATTAAAAAAAAATTAAAGCAGAAATTTATCAAAAAAAAAACCTAAATATTTACCCAAAAATAACAGGAATAGTATAAATTAAAAAACAATCGCAAACCCTATAAACAAAATTATAAGAAAATAAATTATTTTCCACCTAACAATTGAAAACCCATAAATAAACTGATGAAGATCGATATTCCGCTGATTTAAGGTCCAGCTTTGCAAGATCAAACCCAAAAAAGAAAAAAACTGTAAAATTACCTTTGAAATTGGGCGGATCAAAAATTTGAGAGCGAGGTCGTACGATCTCGATCTGGAATTAATTGGATTAACTGAATGTGTTGCGAACGCGAACCTGATTCGATCACCACCAGTTGTCTCGTTGGCCGATCACCGATTGCTAGAGAGAGAGAGAGATGAAAGAACGAGAGAGTGAGTGAGAGAGAGAGAGTGAAGCCTGCAGTTACCCCAAAAAACATAGAGTGAAGGCTGCAACGAGAGAGGAGATAGAGAGAGAGAGATTGAAATCCTTGTGATGTTCGGAGGCAAAACAGTTATTTTGGGGAAAAAAAAATTTCTAATATATATATATATATATTAGGGTATGCCCGTGCCTGAAGGCACAGTGAAAATATTATTGGAATGAAAATGTATTTGGAATGATTTTATGATTTTAAGCAAACAATAAAATGTAAGTCCCACAATACAAACATATAATAAAAATCAAACGAAATACGCCGGTCAGTACTCTGCAATAGAAAAAAATAAATAATAAATTAAGCACACCAATTAATGCTCAGCAATATAAAAAAAATGTCAAATAATAAATTAAGCACATCAACTAATATTCTATAATACAAAAAAAGGACAAATAACAAATGAAGCAGGCCAATCAATGCTCTACAATAGAAAAAAAATGACAAATAAAAAAATGACAAATTAAACACACCAATCGTACGTTGCAATTCAAAAAAAAATATAAAAAATTGTGCAATAAACAATTATTTTAAAAGATTAATACGTACACAATCCAATCCTATATTAAAAGCAACACTATTCCTGATAAAAATATATATGGAAGCAAAAAATCAAATTCAACCGGAAAAAAATATGAAGTTTTCTTTAAGCTAATTCAAGAGCATATTAGGAGAAAAAAAGAAAAAAGAAAAAAAGACTATAGCACCAAGTGAATAATTCAAATGAATATTATATAACATACATCTAAATCGATATGAAAGGCTTTACAAAACTAAAATTTACATCAATATGAAACTTTACAAAATCTAGATCGTAGCTAGCATATGTACGCTTTTTACAAAAATAAATATGATTTTCAAACTTGTTCTTTCTTAGAATTCCTAAGAGCGCCTCATCATTTTCAAAAAAGTATTTGTTTCAACTTCTATATATCCTCAATGAGAAACATGCACGACAATCTAGTAATTTATGAAAATAAAAAAGTTAGTTTATTAGTAGAAGAAAATCTATATAAATATCAAAACACTTTTAAATTGAAATTATCTTGTTACATCCCCATCAAAGCAATCTAATTGTATTTATCTTTTTGAGGTTCATATATTTTTTAACCCAATCCTACAAAAGTCAACATATATAGCAAAAAAATTTTAAAATAATAATTTGTAATCAATAGAAGCAAATTTGTCAATAAATAAATTATACCTTTTGACAAAAGTGATTTGATCCACAAGTAACACTATAACAAAATTTTAGGATAAACAATGTTTGTAGTAGAATCTAGCTCATTGTTGGGAAGGAAGACACTTGTACGATTAAAAGATGTGCATCTAGATAGGGCCACGTACAGTTGTTCATGACTAAACACTGGTGTGCGCAATAAAAATATATATATTTAGAAAGTTTAAAAAATAAAGCATTTAAAAAAACATTTTATATAATTAAATTGGGCCTACCTCTCGAACCCGGATGACATTAAGGTCATACTCATCACGAATGTCATCATTAGCATTTCTTTCTTCAAGAAATTGAACCTATAAATACAAAAGAATTAGAGGTAAAAAAAAATTAAAAAATGTATGCATGTAAGAAAATGAGTAAAAGGAGTCGATATTACAGTTTCACATAAGTCCACATCCATCTGTAAAATATAAGAAAAGAGCATTTTGTTATAAGGAAATTAGATAAAAAAAAAATAATGAAAAGAAAAGAAAATTGACTTAGACTTATAAGAAAGGTGTATTTTTTTTTTTTTCAAATAAATTAAAAATAAAACAACTTACGTGACCAAAAATAGTAATGTTGTCCATAATTAGAAGTTAAAGGTCAAAAGTGTCTCAACCTGAGAGTGTCTAGTTATGTAAATTTGAAAAAGATAACTGTAAGAAGGCAAACTGAGATTTAATAATTGCCATAAAAAAAATTAATCGACACAAAATTAACAACCTCCTAACATACTTATAACATACAACCTACTTTAGAGTTTGTATCAATTTTTGATTTTTTGATAAAGACACTAAAAAAATATAAAGAAATATTATTCTTCTTAAACAACTTATAACAATTTTAGTAGCAAATCGGATAATAAAATATAAAAATTAATTTCAAAGAGAGGGTTACAATAAAGATGAGAAGAGCAGGTACATAAACAAAACACAAAGGGAAGAACAAGAGGTATGTAAAGTACAAAATAAAAAGTATGCTCGTGCGTAATGACACGATGTGAATAATATTGAGATCAAAATGTAATTGAATACAAATGTAATTTATTGAAAAACGTACAAAAACCTTAAGACATTGAGAAATATAAAGAAATATTGTTTTTAAAACCCACACTCTGCAATTTTGTTGGTACCACACACTCTACAAAGCTCAATTAAAGATAACTACCCCTAAGCACGGGTATATATATTTGTTTCATTATTCATTCGTTACCAAATAATACCAACCATTTAAAAATTAAAATTAAAAAGAAACAATACACACCAACCAGTGCTTTGCAATACCAAAAAATTATTAAACACCAAATGAAGCACACCAGCCAGTGCTCTGCAATCCAGAAAAATAGAATTCAAAATATATAAAACAAACAATGCACACCAGCCATCGCTCTACAATACCAAAAAACTAAATTTAAAATAAATAGTAAACAATGCACACCAGCCAGTGCTAAGCAATCTAAAAAAAATTAAAATTAAAATTAAATTGACTTCAAGCAAGTGACTCCATCCTATTGTGAAGAAATAACAAATAAATAAATAACAACGAACAAAGTAGAGATAACAAATATCACATGAAATAGAATGAACAAAGTAGAGATTAAAATCTCTCAACAATGGTGTATTAGTAGAAATTATCCTAGCTTAGTGTCCTCGGTTGATCTCACTCCACTTGTCTGCAAAATTGAACTGTTATAACGGTCTATTGATAGTGGACAAACACTATCACACAAGGGTTTCTCTTTTTAATAGACAATGGCATTGTCAAATGAGAAAAAATAACAACGAAAATGAATAAGCTTAACAAATGTATCAATTGGAAAGCCGATCAGCATGGGTTCATTACCGCAATGGGTCTTCTCAATTATAGCAATTAATGTTTTCCCTTCAGGAAAACCAACTAAAATTTGAGTGTGAGAGTTTCAAATTCAATTTTGAATATTTCAACTTCTTAACATTCTCCGAGATTAAGAAATAGGAAAAAAAATAAAAAAAAAAATAAAAAAGGTAGCCCTTCACATAAAAACAGGAGGGAAAAAAAAAGAAAAAAAAAAAGAGAAAAGATATCTTGTAATCACAGGAACAAAAGAATATTTTGTAATCCCATACATACTAAAAAGGGAAATGAGCTAAAGTCTCAAGTATAAACTAAATATTTAAAGGAAAAAATTTTATTGAAGGGAAGGGCCAAAAAAAAACTCTTAGCTTTCATTCATTTTTTATTCAATGGTGTTTTTAGTCATATGCAATTGATAAAATCCATAGTCCAATTGTCCAAACACCTAAAAATCCAAACACAGCTTCTATTAAATATGTTCTAATTTAATATGACCTGATGACCAATTTGCACAAATCAGGCGCCTTGTTTTATGATTTAGAGCAGTCCTATATTGCATCCAAACAATAACCAATCAAAGCACTAACCAAAAAAGAGTTGACACTCAATAAAATCCAAACAAACTATTGGCAACAAAAGCTAAGAGGCAACGCAAACTATTTACGCATGGGAATGCTAAATTCTTGAATAGTAAGGATAACAAACTGTGTATAATACAAATCTATTATGCTTTCCTTTGTATAAAAACATTCACATGTAAATTTTTTTACTATACAATTTCTTTTTGATATAGCTTGTGAGGTAAGAGGTTTCATCCTAGGTCCAACCATTGATTTTCATTTCAATGACACATTAAGATAGTCAAAACAATTTAAGGATATTTTAGAATAGTTGTCTCGTGTCTCAACGGCACAACAACGTGTTATTGCATGGTTTAGTAGAGAAGGTAGAACCCATGATTTTTTTGTTAGGTGATAAGGGACGACAGAAGGCATGATGATTTGTGATTGGTTTATGATGTGTCACATGGTATCCCAAATAGAAAGGACCATTTTTTGATATTTTATGGACCTCTGCTTATAATTTAAAAAAAAAGAAAGAAAGAAAAGACGATTGATATAAAACATTATAACAAATTTTGCTAAAAGCTTAATTATAGTACACTTACAATCTTATGTTAATCAATATTAGATAAATGTAAAAAAAAAATAATAATGTCATCAAAGTTTAAATAAAAATAAAAATTTTATCCTTCAAAGTTTATTTTAGTACTTTTAAACAATAAATACAAAATTAATTGACCAAATTGCACTTTCCAGAACCAGTTAAAACCCACCACCCCAATAGCCACCACTACCAATTTCTATCTCTCACATGCATTTTTTCAAACACCTTATATGCATTGGCTGGCATATTTCGTCTAATTTTTATTATATGTTTCTGTGTTGTGGGACTTACATTTTATTGTTTGTTTAAAATCATAAAATCATTCCAATTACATTTTCATTCCAATAATATTTTCATCGTGCCTTCAAGCACGGGCATACCCTAATAATAACTGATCAAAAGAACATATTACACAGTGTAACTCTCAACCATTTCATCAAACACAGTTTCTCTCAAAATCAATCATAAAACAACAAAGGAAAAAAGGTGAAAGGATAATTGTCAAGTGAGGTATGTGTAATTTGCCCATACAATTTTATTTTCTTTGACTTGGTTTGTGTCATTGGAATTAAAGAAGGAAATGAGGATTGGTAAGTGATCACTGTCAGCTGTCACGGTTGATAAGGTTGGTCCAATTTCTTTATTTCTAAAAATTATTTGGCTATTTGTAATATTTGTATTATACACAAGAAAAACATAATAGATTCCTAAACATGTATCAATCTCAAAGCGTAACTCTTCAATTCCATGTCCAAACACCTAAAAATCCAACCATTGATAAGAGACAACATGATTTTTTTAAACTTACAATCTTATGTTAATCAATATTAGATAAATGCAAAAAAATTAATAATGTCGTCAAAGTTTAAATAAAAATAAAATTTTATTTAAAGTTTATTTTAGTACTTTTAAACAATAAATAAAAAATTAATTGACCAAATTACACCTTCCAGAACCAATTAAAACCCACCACCCCAATAGCCACCACTACCAATTTCTATCTCTCACATGCATTTTTTCAAACACCTTATATGCATTGTTAATTGAGAGGGAAGATTTGCGTGACAGTACGGCCGAGCAACGGCGACGTCAAATGCACGGCGCTGAGCTAATTCGTCTATTAACGTGACTGAATTGCACGGTCGGAAACGTTGACCGGGCAGGCGCGAACTGGACCTAGCCGAGCTGTTACTCGCACGCACGAGGAGGAGCTCGGAGTGGCGAATTGAAACCGAGCTATAGAATGGTCCGGGTTGTGCCGAGGATGCAGCCAGGCCGGCATGCCTCTGACCGGCCAGCCAAGGCGAATGGCTTCGTGTGACCGAGATTGTAGATAGGACGGTCGGAGGCCGGCATGCCTCGCAACCGGTTGGTCCTGATGAAAAGGTTCAGAAGTAGCTCGCCCGAGGTGGTCTGTCTTTCACGGGATGACAAGGGACAACGCGGCAATATGTAGCTCGGTTGGTGATCTTCCGCAAGCAATAGGCTGGTTGTGGTATCTCGGTCAAGGGTGCCACCTGGGCCAATGGTGTGAAGGAGAGGACATCTGCTCCACGAACGCCTCAATACCGTTAGACAGTTCAGTGTGTACTGGTGAAAGGACAAAACCTTGACACGCGTAAGGTGGTGAGAGGCGCACACTGCCACCTGTCCAGGGAAGGACAGCAGAGGTAGTGCGCGCACAATCTTGAGGCTGCATGGCCAGCCTAGAAATAGAGGAGAAAGACGAGCGTTGGAGGTATGCGAACTCACTCTCACAAACACTCTCTGCTCATTGTCTTCTTCCCGAAATCTGACTTGATCGTCGGAGGGTCTTTCCGGCACACCACCGCCGGGCAGCTCACCATTTTTGTATTGCAGAGATAGACGCCGTTACCAGAAGCTTGACTTTCAAGGCGTACGGAGAGCAAAGAATATTTCGCCCCCGTACAATTGGCGCCGTCTGTGGGAAAAGTTTAACATTCAACCCTTGTTCTTCGAGCTTCTTCGACCATTTCCATGGCCAACAACGAGGAAGTCCCGCTGTCCGTCGTCGATGGTGTCACTCCAGAGTATGTCCGAAGGAGAGAAGGCCCCCCGAATGTTCCGACCATGGCGGGCTTGGAAACTTCATCGCGAGGAGCGCGCGATAAGCGTGGGAGGAGTTCCGACCGCTCGCAGAGTCCAGAAGGCCGCCGACACCGGGGGGAGTCCCGTGAGCAGCGCCTGGAGCACAAACTCAAGGACCAAGACGCCCTCATTCGTAAGATGGCGGCGGAGATGGAGCTGCTGAAGCGCCAAGTTAGAGGGAAGGGTGTTGCTGGAGAGGGCAACCTCAGTGAGCGCACCCCCTCCCCTCGTTCTAGCAGTCGCCGCCAGAGGAGGACCCACTCTATCTCCATCACCAAGAATTATGGGGTTGGAGATTCCGGCCAACGAGAGGGCAGATCCCTCACTCGCGACAGCACGTACCGCCCCTCACACCAGTCGTCGACGTCGCGATACTCCGCCTCCTCCCGTTCCAGGGATCTCAGGGACGTGTTGGAGGAGAGAGCGCGCCGTCGGGAGGCTCAGAGGGTGCCAGCGCTCCAGAGGCTGAGTGCCCCAATTCGTTATAGTGAAGAGGTGGTGAAGCCGACGCCCAAAGTCATGGCCCCCGCACTGGAGGACAAAGAGCTGGCGAGACTTACAGCTACGCCGCTGTCCCTAGGGATTGAGAGCACCCCACTCCCTGCCGGATTCCACCAGCCAAAATTTACTTTGTACGACGGCAGGACGGATCCGTATATGCATGTGAGTCATTACCGGCAAGTAATGGCTGGCCACCGTCGGAACGATGCCTTGATGTGCCTCATATTCCCAGCAAGCTTGGGAGAGCTGGGCTTGAAGTGGTTCGAGAGGCTCCCGGAGGGGAGTATCGAGGGGTGGCAACAACTAGCGGAAGCCTTCGTCACCAGATTCAAGACCAACACTCGAACGCCGAAGGAGGTCGATCACCTCCTGGGCGTCAAGATGGAGTCTGGGAGTTCGCTGAAGGCATACAATGCGAAGTACTGGGAGACTTACAATGAGATCCTCGACTGCCCTACCAATCTGGCGATCACTCAATACAAGAGAGGCCTCCCAGTCGGACATAGACTGCGAGACTCACTCACGATGCATCAGCCGACCACCATGGAATCTTTGATGCAGCGGATCAACGAACACATTCATGTGGAAGAAGATGCCGCCTCTGCAACCGAGAAGGATAATCCGGCAGCGGTGGACAGAAGGGTGGCGGGGAAAGTTCATTCAGTCGGGCAGGAGGAAAACCGCCCTAGTGATTGACCAAAAGATCAGCGTCGAGGGACCGGCCAAAATGACAAAAACAGAGGTTGCAGAAATGACCGGGCTGATGCACCCCGCGACGCAGCAGAAGATGCCAAGAGAAAACTGAAGGCGCGGACAGGAATTACCACGGTCTTTAAAATTCCCATCTATCGCATTCTGAGCGAAATCCGAGGCGAACCATTTGTCCGTTGGCCGGCCAAGTTAGGGAGCGCGCAGCGAGGCTTCAACCCAAAATATCGCTGCACCTTCCATGAGGAACGGGGGCACCGGACAGAAGATTGCTTGCCGCTCAAACAGCATTTGGAGGAATTGGTGGCAGCGGGGCATCTTGACCGATACATAGATGGGGGAGTCAAGGCCGCACCAACCAGGCAGAACGAGCCTAATGGCATGGCCGCCCTAGAAGCGCCCCCGCAAGGGGTGATCAACGTCATCCACGGCATCATTGAACCAGCAAGGGTCTGCGAGCTGAGAGGGATGATTAAGAAAGCCGAGCACATGAGGGAGGTGCTCTCGGTCCAGCCCGCCGTAAAGAAGGGAAAAGCCGAGGAAAGAGATATCCTTTCGTTCTCAACCAAGGACTTGGAAAGGGTTCAGATGCCGCACAATGATGCCTTGGTGGTGACTCTCCGCGTCAAAGACTTTGATATCAAGAGAATATTGATCGACCAGGGGAGTTCGGTCGAAATAATGTATTATGACGCGTTCAAGCAGATGAAGTTAGAAGACAAGGATCTGGCTCCTGCGACATCCCTTTGGTCGGCTTCAACTCACAACCAGAATGGCCGATCGGAAAGATCATTTTGCCGGTCAAAGCGGGCTCAGTAGTAAAGCAAGTGGAATTCTGGGTGCTCAAAGTTCCATCCACCTACAACTTAATCTTAGGCAGGGGCTGGCTGCACGCCATGCAAGTAGTCGCTTCAACCTTCCACCAAGTAATGCGCTTTCCGGCGTCGAGCGGGCAAATAGAGGAAGTTTGGGGAGACCAAGTGATGGCAAAACAATGCTTCGTTGCGGTAAATGGCAGCCGAGCAGCCAAGGGGTTTGTCCAAATGATCGAGGGGCCCGAGGGAAAGGAGGTCCTTGAGGACGTGGGAAGGAAGGCCGAGGAAAAATCGGTCGAAGATTTGGTGGAAGTGCGCATTGACGAAAACGATCCAACTAAGTTCTTCCTCCTGGAATCATCTTTGTCTAGTGCCGAGCGGACAGATTACGTCAACTTCTTGGTTGCCAACTTGAAGGCTTTTGCATGGACACCTTACGACATGCCTGGCGTCGACCCAAACTTCATTTGCCACCAGTTGAATGTCTTCCCCAATTCACGGCCGGTTATTCAAAGAACTCGCCGCTCAGCTCTGCACCATGCTGAGGTGGTGGCAGAAGAAGTAAAGAATTTGTTAGAAGCCGGGGCAATTGAAGAAGTGCAATACCCTCGGTGGATATCTAACACGGTGGTTGTTCCTAAGAAAAATGGCAAGTGGCGAGTTTGCGTTGACTACAAAACCGTCAACCGGGCTTGCCCTAAGGATAGCTTTCCCCTCCCTCGGATTGATCAGCTGGTGGATTTGACCGCTGGCCATCAGAGGTTTAGCTTCTTGGATGCATATCGCGGCTATCACCAGATAGCCATGTATGAGCCGGACAGAGAAATCACGTCGTTCACCACCCCCAGAGGCTTATACTGCTACAAGGTCATGCCGTTCGGGTTGAAGAATGCTGGAGCAACCTTCCAGCGTATGGTGACAAAGATGTTCGCTCCCCTCCTGGGCCGAACTATGGAAGCCTATATCGACGATATGGTGGTGAAGAGTAAGGAGAAGTCCCAACATCTCGCCGACCTAGCAGAAATGTTTGTCATTCTAAAGCATCACAAGCTTCGGCTGAACGCCTCCAATTGCGCCTTCGGAGTTGGCACTGGAAAGTTTCTGGGATTTTTGGTTACAAACCGAGGAATTGAAGCCGACCCATCCCAAATCAAAGCGGTACGAGAGCTAGAGCGCCCGAATTGCACAAAGGACGTGCAACATCTTGCCGGGATGGCAGCCGCGCTGAACAGATTTATCAGCCGGTCTTCGGATCGTTGCAGGCCCTTCTTCAAAACTTTGAAGTCCAAGTTCTTCTGGGACGAAGAGTGCGACCGTGCACTGGCAGACTTAAAAGCGTATCTCTCCTCAGCCCCGATTCTAGTCACACCTCAGCCGGGTGAAGAGCTCTACCTCTACTTGGCCGTTTCTCAACACGCGGTGAGCGCGATATTGGTTCGTCCTGAGGGCGTCCAGCACCTACCAATCTTCTATGTAAGCAAGACACTGCTCCCGGCCGAAACAAGGTACCTTCCTTTGAAGAAGTTGGCGCTGGCTCTGATGATGGCATCAAGAAAGCTTGCGCACTATTTTCATGCCCATACAATAGTTGTGTTAACCGAGTTCCCGCTCAAGGTGCTCTTTGAGAAGGCAGACTTCACTGGGAGAATTCTGAAATGGGCCGTGGAATTAGGCCAGTACGACATTAAGTTCCGACCGCGCACCGCGATCAAGGCTCAAGCCCTTGCAGATTTTGTGGCGAAATTCGCCCCTGGCACACATCCAGTTTGCCCAGTTGACTTGGGTAGTGCGGACTTAGCACAACCCATGGTTCTGGCAACAGAAGCGGGTGTTGGCTCGCTAGAGGGAAACGGGCAAAGCGCAATCGAGCCAGCCAAGACCGGAGAATTGTTAGAAGGTAAACCCTACCGAGACAAGGAAAGAGACCAGAATGAACCGACCAGAAACTTGGAATTGAGAAGCTCCCAAAACCCGTCTGATTGCTGGAAGCTGTTCATTGGCGAGATGTGGAAGCTCTTCGTCGATGGGGCGTCCAACAGGCATGGGGCCGAGCTGGGAATTGTGCTGACTTCACCAGATGGGCTGATTATTGAGCAAGCAATTACGCTCGGCTTCCCAGCGTCCAACAACGAGGCAGAATATGAAGCCCTCCTCGCCGGTCTAAGAAGTGCATTGCGAATGAAAGCCACAGCCCTTATGGTTTTCAGCGACTCCAAGCTGGTGGTCAATCAGGTCTCAGGGGAGTATGAGGCAAGGGATGAAAGAATGGCCAAGTATCAAGCGCTGGTACGAGAAGAGATCAAGAAGTTCTCCACGATAAGAGTGGAACAAATAAACCGCGAAGAAAACAACACGGCTGACGAATTAGATGGGCTCGCTTCCACTCAGACTGCTTTTCCTAACCCCCTCATGATAGAGTTTTTGCCTCGGCCAAGCATTGAGGAATCAGAAGCAACCGAGATACACTGCGCCGACTTGGGTCCCTCTTGGATGGACCCCGTCATTACCTTCCTGAAAGTTAGAGTTCTACCAGAAGAAAAGAAGGCGGCCCACAAGATCCGGGCAAAGTCAGAGCGGTTTTGGCTCTCCCCATCCGGAGCCTTATATAAGAAGTCCTTCACCGGGCCGTATTTAAAGTGTGTCCACCCCGCCAGGGTGGAGGATTTTCTCTTTGAAATCCATGAGGGCATCTGCGGAAGCCATACAGGGGGCAGGTCTCTGGCGTACCGAGCAATCTCCCAAGGTTACTGGTGGCCATGCATGCAGGCAGACGCGCAGAAATACGTTCGCCGATGTGAAAAGTGTCAGAAATTTGCTCACCAGATCCACCAGCCAGCAAGGGAGTTACTCTCGCTCACAAGTCCTTGGCCATTCGCACTTTGGGGATTGGATATTGTTGGACCACTCCCAGTTGCACCGGGCAATCGCAAGTTTTTCATCGCCGCCACTGACTATTTCACCAAGTGGGTGGAGGCCGAGCCACTGGCAACCATTAAGGAAAAGGACGTTAAGAAATTTGTTTGGCAAAATGTGATCACTCGCTTCGGTATCCCCAGGGCGCTCATCTCAGATAATGGCACTCAATTCGATGGGAAACTCTTTCGCGGATTTTGCGAAGAGTTGAAGATTGAGTTCTACAATTCAACGCCAGCCTATCCTCAGTCGAATGGTCAAGCAGAGGCCTCAAACAAGACCATCCTGGATGGGCTGAAGAAGCGGCTCGAGAAGGCAAAGGGAAAGTGGGTTGAAGAGCTTCCTAATGTGCTATGGGCATACCGCACTACGCCAAGACGGTCGACCGGAGAAACACCGTTTGCTTTAGCTTATGGTATGGAGGCCGTCATCCCATTAGAGATTGGCATGCCAACCATCCGCTCAGAAAGTTTCCAGCCAGACTTGAACAATGAGACCGTGGCACTAGAACTAGACCTTGCTGAAGAAAGGTGAGAGCGCGCATTGATCCACATAGCGGCTTATCAGCAGGAACTGTCCAAAAAATACAACAAGGCAGTGCACCCTAGGCTATTCAAGATTGGGGATTGGGTCCTCAG
Organism: Camellia japonica; assembly: GCA_030407325.1. Classification (NCBI taxonomy): domain Eukaryota; kingdom Viridiplantae; phylum Streptophyta; class Magnoliopsida; order Ericales; family Theaceae; genus Camellia; species Camellia japonica. The sequence goes on along the minus strand of JAPPVO010000032.1, from coordinate 8,531,125 downwards.
GAAGGTGCTTGGCAACACAGTGACCCCTGGCGAAGGCAAGCTAGGTGCAAATTGGGAAGGACCATACAAGGTGGTTGGTCTTGCTGGCAAGGGGGCATACCATCTGGAAGACTTAGATGGCAAGGCTATCCCCAGACCGTGGAATACAGCAAACCTCAAGGTCTTTTACTTTTGAATTGTAATTTGTTCATGTTGCTTAGCTTTTTTAGACCTCTAGCCCTTTGGCATGTGATGTAAGAGATGGCAATGTTTTTGTAATGAAAATTAGTCTCTTTTTGTTCAGTATTACATTTGTCCAATGATATCACAAGGCACAAAAGGCAATTATGGATGCCAGGGGCAAGAACCGGCCTACATGTGACCAGACTGTTTTCCTTGGAATGGGAGCAGACCGCACAAACAGTTGCGTATGGAACAATGCGCATTAGGGCCGAGCTGGTTTTGCTCGCCCAGTGGGAATGTTGGCGGCGTGACCAACCTAACTGAAACATTGGTGATTTGCCCAATGTAGGAGCCGGGCTGATTTTGCTCGGCCCATTTAGCATATTGGTGTCTTTTCCAATATGGAAAACGAGCTGGTTTTGCTCGATGGAATTGGCAACATTGGTGCCCTGTCCAATGGTTATGAGGCCGAGCTGAATTCTGCTCGGCCAAAAGGAAATATTGGCGCATTAAACAACTCGAAAGGCGAGCTGGTTTTTGCTCGGCCGAATTAAAATGCTGATGCCTGCAAACCGATCAAGGCCGAGCGGACTTTGCTAGGCCAAATACAAAATATCATTTTTGAAATGCAAGGAACTGCAAGGTTACTTGAAGGCGACCGTTTGTGCGGTTCAGCCGACCTGCCAGTTTCACAAAGTTTGAAGCCATAAATTCACACACATGCAAGCCGAACAGAAATAACTGATATACGAGCAAAAAGTTCACATTCCATTGATAAGAGAGAAATTCAGTACAAGTAGGGGGGCATAGCCCGGTTACATTGCAAAACAAGGAAGAGAAAAGAAGGAAACAAAAAGCTAAGGAAAGCAAGAAAATGAAACAGAAAAATCTTCAATCTAGAGCAAGGTTCTGGTCGGCCATTTCTTCCGCTTGCTCGCCAGCAACGACTGTCAGCTCGGGCAGGCCTTCCTCGGCGTCGTCAGCCTCCACCGTAACAACCTCCCGATCAATGACTTCTTCATTTTCTGCATCTGGAGATACCACGGGAGAAGAAGTCTGTTCGATTTGCTGCGCGGCGGCGGCTTCCTCCTCAGCCTCCTTCCTTGCCTCTGCAATTAGTCGGTTCTGTGCGGCGTTGGCATACGCTTGCATATAGACCAGGATATATGCAGAGGGCGGATTAATGAACATGTCAGAATCCTGACCAAGGCCAACTTTTTCCACGGCGGCTTTCCAGCCGCACTGGAAAAAGATGTCCTTGGTCGCCTGGACCTGCCGCTCATAAGTCCTCTCACCCTGAGCATATCCGCGGTCCTCTGCATCATCAACCGCCTTGCCCACGGCTTCTCTGTGCGCATCTCGAAGCTTCCTCAGCTCGGCGAGGTACCGAGCTTTGGTTGACTTCACGGCTCGTTGCTTGTCAGCATCAGCTCGGTCAACTTTTTGCTGCAGTTTATCTCGCTCCGCCGCGATAGCTTCTTGTGCGGCCTTCAATTTTGATATTTCGGCTCTTTGGGCCTCATTTTCGGCGATGGCCTCACGCAGATTTTGCCGTACTTTGATCATGCGGTCATGGGCGAGGTAGTTCTTCTGCGCGGCCTGCATACAAAAGCCAAACCGATCAGCTTCAAAAACCGGGCAAAAACCGAGCAACTAGTTGAAGCAAAAACAAAAATGATGGGACTTACCAACACAATGGATTTTGCCGCCGAGCGGAGAACCTTCAGGTCTGACAGCTCGTCGTGCCTCTTCATGTCGGCCGGAAGGATTAGCCCCTTGGTCATGTTGAAGCCAAGGGAGTAATCCTTATCAGCGTAGACTGAATCCTCGGCCGAAACTGGTCGTCCCTGATAATTGAACTCCGGCGCCCAGACCGGGGGGGTGGCAGGGCCCTTGCCCTTGGATTTGCGGGCGAGTGGCTGCTCGGTCTGGTCGGCTAGCTCGGTTGAACCAACCTCGGTTGAGTCTTCGTCAACGAGGCTCTGACCGGCTTTGTCTTTCCTTGGCCTTTTCTTTGGCCGGCCAGCCTCTTGTCCGCTTGCCAGGGCGAGCACTGCCCCTTCAGTTTGTTCGGCGGGGGTGGAGGAAGTTCCCCCGGTCGCCTCTGGGGGTTGGGACTCCCCCTCCTCTCCGATGATCATTGATTTAATGGCTCGGATTTTTGCCATTTCTTGCTCCGCGGTTAGTGGAACGAGCCTGATCGGTGGAAGAGTTGGGTCTGGTTCTGGGGACGGAGCGCGTAGAAAATCAGTCACGCGGCTTTTGCGCGGCGCCTGGTAGTTGTAGGTTTGCTCGAAACCGAGAAGTTTTGACGCCGCCCTTTCCTCCTCGGGGTGTCGAAGAAGAGCTCGGATGGCTTCTCGGTTGGCTTGGTGGTAGTCTGCTGCCAAGTGCTTATCTGCAAGGAGGAGACAAGTGTCAGACCGGCAAAAGATGACAAAAGTGAAATACAGAAAGAATATACTGCGGTCAGCCGGGCTACTCACCAGCTCAGTCCAAATCTTTCCTAATATACCAGCCCGGTATGGGCGCCTCGGTGTCCTCGTAATTACCGGACACCCAGAGGAAGTCGTCATCATTGGCTTCTTTGTCCGGGTTGCCTTCGATGAGCTTTGCTCGGCCCTTCTTCACTTTGAGGTACCAGCAAAGCCCGCTTTTATTCCTACTTAAGCTATATTGGTGGAAGATCTCTGCGAGGCCGAGATTGAGACCGAGCTTTCGATTCAGCTCGGCGACTCCGTTTATTATCTTGTACGTATTATTGGACACTTGGGACGGGCATAGCCTTGTCTGCCTCAAAAATTCGCAGATTAACGGCTGCACGGGGAAGCGGAGCCCTCCCTCGACGATGGAAACGACCGTGAAGGGGCACCGGTCTAAGTCTCCCCACGGCGTATCCCCTTTCTTGGCGAGCTCTAAGACTACGTCGTCCGGGATGTTGTAGTCTTTACGGAACTCAGCCATCGCGCCGGGCGTGCTGACCATAAACCAGTATTTTCCCATCTAGGTCGGTCTTATTTACTCTGTATCTCGGTCAAAAATGTGGTGTGGTTGCTCGGGCTTTGAGCTCCACCAATGGTAATGCTGGACTGGCTTGGTCGGTTCTATTTGTTCTGCATGTTGAAAAATAAGGCCAAGGGTTAGCACGGCAGATATTGCACGGCCCCTATTGGAAATAGCTTAGTAAAGGACTCTGGTGTTTTGATCGACGAGTCCCAGCTCGGTTCAACTACATCTACGTCCAATTCTCCTAGGTCGGTTATAGCTCGGTTGAGACCTAATGATGGATCTAGTCGATACACCAACTTGGTCAAGGTTTGGGCGAGATTTTCACGGTTTTCGTTCGGTTCACTCCACTCACCGACCTAATGAAGTATTCAGCCCGGTCGCAGCTTCTGCGAGAAGCCACAAACAGTTTTTTGCTTGGTTATCGCTCTACCTACGGATCAAAATGGGCCTTTAGCTCGGTCTTACCCGGATTCAAACTGTTCATCCCATTTCTGAGATGAATCCGCTCAAACCCAGGAGGAACAAGGGCACGAAGGCCCCATCCACTCCCATAGTTTTCGTTTGCTCTAGGGTGTGATGGTTCTAAGCAATGGGAGGGACTCTTAACAATCCCAAAGCACAAACGCAAAGAATAATGGTACAAAAAATGAAGAACAGCGAAGAACACGCATGAAGAACAGCGAAGAACGCGCATGAAGAACACGAAAATAGAAGCCAAAAAGGCAATGGGGGGGAAGAAAAGCTTACCAGAAGATGAAGGTGGGCCTTGAAGAACTCAACTGCAGCGGCAGGAACGTAGACAAGAGCTCGAAAATAGCAATGGCAGAAAAGGTGCAACAGTGTTGGAGGCTAGGGTTTGGAGTTGGAGAGGGATGTGAAATGCGAAGGGTTTAAACCCTTCGAGTAGGGTTTATTGAAAGGATGGGAAACCCAAACGGCTGCACCGTTTGAATTGTGCGCGTGCAAGGCAGCTGGCTGCACGACCCAATAACGCGAAGCCACGTGGCCCTGAAAATGCGGCTGTCAGTACGGCTGTGAGACCTTTGACGTGATTGCGAAGGTGATGGCCGGCCAATGGTGACAGCTCGACGACAGATGTGTCTCCGATTACGCTCGGCCCGGTGGTGTCGCAACTTAATCGTGGCTCGGCGGCAGACATTCCCCCAATTAAGCTCGTCCTAGCGGGGGGCAGCTCGACCTTAGCTCGGCGACAGATACCTCTCCGATCAGCACTCGGTTTGGCAGTGGCGCGACTTGACCGCGGCTCGGTCGAGATGGTAAACCCAATCACGATAGCTCGGATGGGTTTAAGGGGCAATTGAGAGGGAAGATTTGCGTGACAGTACGGCCGAGCAACGGCGACGTCAAATGCACGGCGCCGAGCTAATTCGTCTATTAACGCGACTGAATTGGACGGTCAGAAATGTTGACCGGGCAGGCGCGAACTGGACCTAGCCGAGCTGTTACTCGCACGCACGAGGAGGAGCTCGGAGTGGCGAATTGAAACCGAGCTATAGAATGGTCCGGGTTGTGCCGAGGATGCAGCCAGGCCGGCATGCCTCTGACCGGCCAGCCAAGGCGAATGGCTTCGTGTGACCGAGATTGTAGATAGGACGGTCGGAGGCCGGCATGCCTTGCAACCGGTTGGTCCTGATGAATCGGTTCAGAAGTAGCTCGCCCGAGGTGGTCTGTCTTTCACGGGATGACAAGGGACAGCGCGGCAATATGTAGCTCGGTTGGTGATCTTCCGCAAGCAATAGGCCGGTTGTGGTATCTCGGTCAAGGGTGCCACCTGGGCCAATGGTGTGAAGGAGAGGACATCTGCTCCACGAACGCCTCAATACCGTTAGACAGTTCAGTGTGTACTGGTGAAAGGACAAAACCTTTACACGCGTAAGGTGGTGAGAGGCGCACACTGCCACCTGTCCAGGGAAGGACAACAGAGGTAGTGCGCGCACAATCTTGAGGCTGCATGGCCAGCCTAGAAATAGAGGAGAAAGACGAGCGTTGGAGGTATGCGAACTCACTCTCACAAACACTCTCTGCTCATTGTCTTCTTCCCGAAATCTGACTTGATCGTCGGAGGGTCTTTCCGGCACACCACCGCCGGGCAGCTCACCATTTTTGTATTGCAGAGATAGACGCCGTTACCAGAAGCTTGACGTTCAAGGCGTACGGAGAGCAAAGAATATTTCGCCCCCGTACATTAATATACCATTCAATCCAGATCTAAATATGAAACAAATGATTGGGACCTAAGAGATTTGCTGTTTATAGAGCTACCAAATCAAATGAAACATGGTTACTTACTTGAGCATAATTGTCAAGTGAGGTATGTGTAATTTGCCCATATAATTTTATTTTCTTTCTTTTGAGATTGTTTTCTTTGACTTGGTTTGTGTCATTGGAGTTAAAGAAGGAAAGGAGTGTTGGTAAGCGATCACTGTCAACTGTCATGGTTGATAAGGTTGGTCTAATTTCTTTATTTCTAAAAATTATTTGGCTATTTGTAATATTTGTATTATACGCAAGAAAAACATAATAGATTCCTAAACATGTATCAATCTCAAAGCGTAACTCTTCAATTCCATGTCCAAACACCTAAAAATCCAAACATTGATAAGGGACAACATGATTTTTTTAAACTTACAATCTTATGTTAATCAATATTAGTTAAATGCAAAAAAATTAATAATGTCGTCAAAGTTTAAATAAAAATAAAAATTTTATCCTTTAAAGTTTATTTTAGTACTTTTAAACAATAAATAAAAAATTAATTGACCAAATTACACCTTCCAGAACCAATTAAAACCCACCACCCCAATAGCCACCACTACCAATTTCTATCTCTCACGTGCATTTTTTCAAACACCTTATATGCATTGTTAATATACCATTCAATCCAGATCTAAATATGAAACAAATGATTAGGACCTGAGAGATTTGCTGTTTATAGAGCTACCAAATCAAATGAAACATGGTTACTTACTTGAGCATCTCCGCAAAGCTCATAGCCTCGTCAATTCCAAGAATTGCATTAGCTAGATTGGACAAAAAACCATCCATTCCATCTGTGCCAAGAGCCTCTTCATTCTCCATGGATGGATCTACCTCCTATAGGAACCAAACAAACTATAAAAAATTAGGTTACATGACATCAAACCAGAGTATCAAAATTCATAAGATCAAGTCGAATCAAAGTCTAGATAACTGGATAATTATTAGGTATTTGATGAAGCATCACATGGCCAAGAATCATAACAACCCTGTGATCCAATCTTCTCTTAAATAGAAATCAGAAACTCAGATACAACTTTAGGTAAGTAATAAATCCAGCGAATGTCATGTAAACTTAATTCATAAACAGAGTAAACAATGGTAGAATTCCACAAACTTTTTTTTTATATATTTTATAATCAGGTATCCCAGTAAACCTAATTCATAAACATTAAATTTCAGTTTAAATAAAAAAATCTTAACTCCTACAAAATTTTTCACATCTGACCATTTCATATGATTCCACTTTTGATTTTCTTATTTCCAGCTCATTTCTTCGAAACAAATGAAAAAAATTACAAAAAAACTGTAAACATGATAAGAGACCTATGTGCTTACAGGAATTATACCATCTGCAATTCTGAGCCTGTAATGTTCTTGAGCAGTTATCTTCAGTTTTTCAGCAGCCTTACAAATTTACACCCAACATTGATCAACAAAGATGATTCTATATTTCTAGAAACTAAAATTATCAGATTTATCACATACCTTAGGAGCTGCTTGGGAAGACTTCCACAATATTGCAGCACATGCTTCGGGACTGGTACAGGATAAGAACATTGAGAAAGAAATCTAATAAAAATCAAGGAATAGAGTAACACGCAACACGGTTTAGAGCTGCAAGGAAGATAATCATTGGTGACCACGAAGCCTACACTTTTCATTTTTATTACATTCACGGAGAAGAAAGGGGGATGAGATTGCTGAAGGTGAATAAATTACAGCCCTTTGAACAATACATTTGGTTAGAGTAAAGAATGGTTGAACTCCATAACTTTTTATTATTTATAAATAGAGTAAAGAATGGTTAGACAATGCATTTAGATCTACCAATTTCTAGTTTGCTCTCTTGCTGGAAATATACCATGATGGGTCAAATATACCAAATTCTTCCTTTAGATTCTTCATTTTGCAGTGGCTGCCATTGTTAATGAAGATTGGGATGGTGGAGAGAGAGGGGGAGGAAGAGAGAAGACGAAAAGGGTAATAGGGGGTTCGGGGTTGTGTCTTCGGCAATTGTTGGGCTCCGATAGGAATTGAAGAAGAACATGGGAATGGCCTCTGATGGAGAGAGAGAGAGAGAGGGGGGTGTCTGTTCAAATTTTGAAATTTGGAAGAGAGACAGATTTTGAGATGAGAGGAGTAGGTGTGGGAGATACATTTTGAGATATTTGGAACTTATATTTTGCACCATTAGATTTTGATGTAATTGATCTAAACCATTAAAATGTCTAAATAGGACAAATGAGAGTAAGACATTTTCAGTCATTGGATTGAATCAATCTAATGGTCCATATGTTGACACATATACATTTTGATCTCTTGAATTCAAACCAAGCCTTCCATTGTTATATAGATATACTAGTGTATGCCCGTGCCTAAAGGCACGGTGTAAATAATATTTTGTTTGAATAATTTTCATATGTCATTCTCTCTTAAGCTAGGAACACTGAGAATCAAGAATACCTAATCTGTTTTACCATGACATACAAAAAATGAATAGATAACATATATTTGAGCAAGGAGATCCTCTTTATTATAAACACGACTTCAAATAAAAGGAACAACAAAATGGTGTTCTCCCTTTGGAGCACACCATGCCAATACGAAAATAGTATTCTTGATCAAAATCTAAATAACAAACACCTTCAAATGTTTACCTCTCAAACCAAACCAAATCTATATAAGTTTCTACAACGTCAATCATTTTCAAAGTTTGTCAACGATAAAACCAAAAATAGTGTAAATTTTTCCCTCGAGATTGTTGCTCACTCAAGATTGCCCCTCTTTCAACACTCATCAATTAAAGAAGTGCACGTTTAGTTTATACAACAATAAATACAAAATCATTAGAGAGATAAGAAAAACTTAAGCCTGAAGAAATGTAGACTTATAAAAAGGCAGTCAATATTACCATTCACTTGTAGTCTTCATCCACCTGTAAAATAGAAAAAAAGCCAATATAATAATTAAAAGAGACTACCCAATTCAAAACAAACACACGCATTGTTACACTAATGAAATGTTTTTTTATAGACCACCCAATTCAAACCAAACACATACATTGTTGCAAAATAATAATTGGTTACCCAATGCAAACACTACGAACAAACACAACACATTATCAACACAAATACAAATTAATGATTGATAAAAATATTAATTTATAAAAATCAATCAATATTTTCTTTGGATTTTATTTTTTTCAACTCTTTCTTTTTGGAACTTCCTTTAATTGATCACATAAGGTTAGAGGGAAAATTTAAGAAAGACGTGTTCTTAAGAAAGAATTTAATAAAATAAAATTTAAAAAGCAAACTCTTCGCTTGGTAATTCAACAACAAACTCTAAATAACTTAATTCTCCCATCATTTACAAATCAATATAACTTAAAAAACCCCATTTATTTTCTTTCAAAAACCCAAAGCCATTTATTATATCAGTTTAGTCCCATCAATTTTGTGTATGTAACCCTCCATCATCTTCTTCAATCTTCACCTACACCCATTCAGATTCATTTTGCTTCCAACCTTAAATAAATTTTGAATATTTGTTAAGCAATACATGACCATAAGCAAAATATCAAACCAGCCCCTTTGGATCTATTTGGTTAGCTCATGAGCAGCAGCCAACAAAATTTAGATTGAAATTAAATAAACTATAAGACTAAACTGATATAATAAAATTCAATGGATAAAACAACAAATCAACAACATACAGTAAAGGGACAATTGTTTATAGGGTCTTAAAAAAGTAATAGGCAATGCTGAAACTATATATATATATTTATCACAGCTTACCAATCCCCACTCCCAAATAAAGGGGGGAAAAAAAATAGAAAAACACAAAAAACCCAATAAATATAGGAAAATCCATATCAGCATTTAAAGAGTATTTAGCAAACTCAAAAGTATTTATAGATCCGTATATATTTATGAGTATTTAGCAAACAATAGAAAAACTCATAATATAGAAAAACCCATTCTATGAATAAAAAAATTAATACCCATTTCTCATTAAAGAATCAAACATTTCATTAACTGTGTGTGTGTGTTGAGTCAGTACCTTTGAGATGAAAAATAGCAGGAAGTGTCTGGTTCATCCTCCTCAGTCACAACATTTAAAAAAGGAAAAAGAAAAAAAAAAGTGTCAATAAGATTACTTGCCTACAATTCTTAACTAATGTCCAATTCTTTGCCTTTCATGAACTCTCTCAATAAGTCATCCTCTCTCTCCGATGCCAAAACTATTTTTCTCTTATTAAACCAGTTTCTGCTCATCATCTCCCAAAACAGCCTGGCATACAGAACTGGAATTAGAGGTCAGCGATATTTAGATGATTGTTTAAACACCTATTGGCATAATGTTGTTTTAAATTGGGGTTCTGTTCCTAACAGAAAATTGACTATATGGTCAAGAATTATGTGATATAATATTGAATTTGGTTTATAAACATGTATATCCTAAGCAAAAGGAGCCTATTCTAGCTTGAATGAAACGGAACTTTGATATTTGTTCATACTATGTGATCTCAAAAGTAATGTACACATACCTTATTTGTTTGTCAGAAATCAAAATTATATTATGGGAATGGTTGTGAAATGATAAGTTTATTTATTTTTGAGTTAAACAGAAAGGTCTGGAACCATTATTCTGATATTGCTTTCATGGTTGGAGAATAATGTGGCCAAAATTGCCCCCATTGATGTTACAGGGGTTTGGGTTATTATTAGACCAAAATGGGGGCAATCCCTTTGGATGTCTTTTTATTCTTTATTTTTTATTGCAACACTATGGGCTTTTCTGGATTCTGATTTCATTCTTGTTTTGAGAGGGAATTAGAGTTTATTATTCTAGGTATCAATACTTTTCTGGCTCTCAAGGCATTTGTGTCCCTCTCAAATGTAACAAATCCCATGCTACCAAGTATTTGTAAGTGCATTCCTATTATAGAAAATGGTTGTTATTTGCTGGCAAAAAAAAAACAAACAAACTGACTGAATCTGTACAATTTAGTGCTTAAAAGGAATGCATACCTTTCACTTCCATGTATTATTTTTCATTTATGGAACAGATATTGCAAGGAGAACTGAAAACAATTGGTGTGAACACAGTTTATATTCAACAATAAAGCAAAACGTTTTGCGAGCAGGTAAAGAACAAATTTTTCCAACTCCTTCAAGATGCTCATGTCTCGTAATTTCCTAAAATTCCAAACCAATATGAAGGACTCACAGACATTCTGTCAAAACCAATGGTAAAGAGGGTGCGAGCCTACATTTTCTAAGGCTTAATTTAGTTGGTAGTTTAGCAGAAAAACTTGGTAAAATTTCTGAGTCATAAAATTAGTTTGTCTTTTTTATAAAAAGACAAAAAAAAAAAAAAAAAAAAAACTTATTCCAATTAATTGTGAGCGGAAAGACTTAAGTAATAAACTATTATCAATCCAATGGAAAAAGGGTTTGCCCAGTTTCTATATTAAAAAAAAAACACCGTTTATATCAAATTAGATCTAATTTGTCTCAGAACCTTGAACCCATTGAAACAAAAAAACTAATGCCCATTAACAAAATTCAGAGAAAATGCAAAGAAACTGAAATTGAATCAAATAATTCAAAGAAAATGCAAAGAATTCGTCAAATGTCCACAATCAACACAATTCGAAGTGGTGGGAAAATGGAATGAATACCTTGGAACTTTGGCACAACGATAGATCCAAAAAATTCAGAAGATGATGAAGGTTACCTTGCGAGCAAAGTTTGAGATGCAAAAATCGAGGACTGGAGAACTGGAGAGCAGCATCGGACAAAAACAGATCAATTATCAGAACCTTGAAGCCACTGAAACAAAAAGAAAATTTACAAAACCCAATAACTGAAAAACTGAAATTGAATCAAATAATTCTAATTCTAATCAAAGAAAATTCTAATTTTAATCAAAACCCAATAACCCAATTCTAATTTTAACAGGAGGATCACCCCAGGTTTGTGGCTGCTATGATAACAACAGGAGGATCACCCGTGTACAACAAAATAAAAAACTAACCAGTGGAAATAAAAAAACAGTCAATGGTGTTCTACAGAAAATTGGAAAAACTAACCAGTGTACAACAAAATAAAAAACTAACCAGTGTACACTAAATGGTGTTCTACACTCAATGGTCACCACAACCAATTCAAAAACTAATGTAGTTCTTGGTGCTTGGATAAAATGTAGGTTTTGGAGAATGGAATTCTAATAAAAACTAATGTAGTTCTTGGTGCTTGGATAAAATGTAGGTTTGAGTTGAGTTTAATTAATAAAATTGTAGGTTTGGGAGAATGGAATTCTAATAATAACAGTATGGAGCCCAATGTAAATGACCCATAAACAATGTAAAATAACATTGAAGCCTCTGGATTGTAACAATAAAATGGCAGCAAAAGGAACACTGAGAATGAGAATCTAACCCTAACAATTGAAACCCAACTCAATGATAAATAAAAGAGAAAACCCAGATCACCTAATCTATCAAATTCAAATACCAAGATGACAGATCTCATCAAAGATTGAGAAATAATTAGAACTTAATCATTACACATGTTTTGCCACTTCTATAATTTCATATCTACCAAACAAAAACGGTACAAATACATAGATAAGGATATTATATATGTCAGGACTCATACCTGCTGGAGGAGATTAGAGAGGAGGTCGAAGAGCTAGGCATCTGCTGCTGCTATTGCTTTTCCTTTAGCGCAGAAGAAAAACAAAAACCCATCTCACAATTAGTTTAAGGTTTAAGGTTTAGAAACACCAATCCAAATAAATTATAGGTGATCCAAAGAAAAACAAAACCCATTGCTAACTGATATATATTTGAGAATCAAACCCATTGCTAACAAAACCCATTTAAGGAAAAGCAAACCCATTGCTAAATAAATTATAGGAGGCCGAAAAAAAACAAATACATATTAGTTTAAGGTTTAGAAACACCAATCCAAATAAATTGAAAGCTACATAAATAAAAAATGAAAAAGAAACATAACAAAGAGAAGATTGTGAAGATCATCAAACATGCAAGAGCTTCGAAGCAAAATTCAAAAACTCAAAACTAAACCCATTGCTAACTGAAAGAAGTCAGTAATTCCCTCAATTACTCAATTACTCTCTAGAATGTTTAACCAAATATAAAAACTCATCTCACAATTTGAACACACACGTACTCTATACTAACTATTAATAATAATAAAAAATTAACTTATACAAAATATGTTATTAATCAATCAATAAAAACAAATAATCAAAAAGAAAAACAACCACGCGAGAAGCTCAAAATGGTAATTTCCAAGAAGGTAGGTAAAAATGGTGTTATTAATAAATCACTACTAAACAATTCTCAAAATGGTGATTTCCAAGAATGGTGATTTCCATCTATATCATCTACTTATGTTAGGTAAAAATGGTGATTTCCAAGAAGTTACGTGTAATAAAATAAAGAAACAGAAATTCTAACATCTATACGTATACATAATCTATGATTATATACATGCACAATTCTCAAGCTCTTAGATCTGGGTATGTTCCTTCCATTGGAAGAATTGCTCTTAATCCTTAGCTTTGAATCAAAATCCTTCTCCATATTAGCTACCGCTCCAGACCCAACATTTCTCTCTCTGAAATTCCCTATTTAATATATAAAAATAGATACATATATACGTATAGTTTTTTCTGTTTATAAATATCAATCTCTCTCTCTCTCTCTCTCTCTCTCTCTCTCTCTCTCTCTCCTCTAATAATAGCACACACTCTATAAATCTTGGAAGAAGAGTAGGGTCATCGTCGTCGTTACGGCCTCCAATGAAAAGGGAAATTAGGACCGGTGAATAGGATAGAGCAGAAGAAGAGCAAAGCCATGGTACATTCAAGTTTTACACACGTCAACACTATTTACAGCCTCATGGTTGTCTTTAGCATTTTATAAGATTTTTTTCTTCTTCTTTTTTTTTGGACTTATTTTGCGTCGTTACTGAATTTAAAGAAAAATGTAAATAAGCTTTAGGATTTTGAATTTTGCTGGATTAGATGGATTGAAAAAATAATTTTTTTAAAAAAAAAAGTTTGAAAAGAAGTCTAGAAAGGCCCAAAAAAAAAAAAAAAAATTCAAAGCAATTGAATTTCTTAATAGTTTCCTTTTTTGGAATTTTTAAATTTGTGTCCGCAAGACCGGCTAAAAAATAATTTTTTTGATATAATTTTAATAAAAGTTAAAAAAAATTATGACTTTTACCATGGTTCCAAGCACCCTACAATTCAAAATGAGGAAATATTTCTTTGTGTAATACATTTATATGTAATTTTATATAAAATTAAGTAAATTTTCACAAAGCCTCTTGCCTTATTATATAGATTTAATTTTTACAATAAGACCAACATATATAGCTTGTATTGTACCTCCTCATGAATGCATAATAATCAAAGTATACCCAGAAAAAAATATTCCAAGAAAACTCAAATTCCCACATACCCAATTGAAGTAATAGAAGAAATATGAAGAACTAATAAAAGCAACCATCCAAAGAATTGGGTTTTTTTCTAGCAACTACTACTTTCTGTTGGAACAAACAAAGGGTGTAAAAGCTTTTTCAATGTTCAACTAATAATCAACAACATGAAATAAAACATTTAAAAGAAATATTATGAGAAAAATATAAAGGGGGGCAATAGGACTGAATCCGAACCTCCGTTTGGTAGCTCAAATGAGCCAAGAAAACTATAAACTCAATCAGCAAAAGATGGTCTCGTCTAAAATGAGTTGTCTTTGTTTTTTCTCTTTAAATTCTTTTCCTTTTTGGGTTTTGTACAGAGGACGAAAACACAGAGCGACCAACTGAAACAAAAGTTGAGTATACAAATTCTAGAAATTCAAAACCTAGCATTTACATACAACTTTAAACCAATTTTATGTATACAAAAGAAATTCATAATACCCAATTCTAGAACAACATATTGATTATGGATTTCATTAGGGTTAATCACTAAAACAACATATTGATTATGGATTTCATTAGGGTTAATCACTAAAACAACATATTGGGTTTTCTAGATTTCATTAGGGTTAATCACTACAACTTCCACCCCTATTTTCAAAACCCAAATAGAAGGGGGAGAAATAGAAGAAGATATTGAGGCAGATGGAGCAATATTCTGGAAATAGAAAAGGAGGAAACCCTAGATTCTTACACCACCTAAACAAAACAACAAAAAACAACATGGAGGATAGCTTTCTACCTTGGAGCTATGTAGGGAGAGAGGAGACAGAGATTGAGGCAGATGGAGCTATATTCTGTCGGAGCTAATCACCACCGGAGAGAGAAAGCTTGGTAGAAAGAGAAAGATATGTGGTGGGAAGAGGAAGAGGAAGAGGTGTGAGAGAGCGGAGCTTCAAACGGTTTTGAAAAAGAGAGAGAGAGAGAGAGAGAGAGAGAGAGAAGATGTCTCTGTAAATAATTTTGAAATCAAAATGAGCTTCAAACGGTTCTAAAAGCTAATGGAAAACTGATCTCAACCATTTGATATTCACCCAAAAAATCTGAACCATTGAAATGTCTAAGTGAGGGAAACATTTTCAACCATTGGATTGAACCAATCTAACGGTTCATACTTTGACAAATAAACAAAAGTCCCATCAAATATTCAAAAACCTTCTTCCCTTATTATATAGATATATATTTTGGGTGATTAGCGCCCCAAATTTCATTTTGGCGCTTTTTTTTTTTTTTTTTTTTTTAATCATACAATTCACGACATGCATTGTGCATCGTAAAAAGGTAATACTTTTAACGGCGGGCGTTGTGCATGCCGTGAAAAGTATCACTTTTCACGGTTGACGTATGTGCGTCGTATATAATTGATGTATTAACGGCACGCCATATGCACTTTGTAGAAAGTTTTATTATTTACGACGTGCATTGCAAGCCGTAAAAAAATAATCGTTATTACCATTCACGGCCTACGCAATAGACACGCCGTGGTTGGAAAAATATTTATGATGTGCAAAAAATTAAGTTGTAAAAGTGAGAAACTACGGCGTACATTTACTGTATGTCGTTGATGTGGTGTCGTAAAAAGTCAGTTTTGTTGTAGTTCTCTGAAATCGATGGTCCAGGATCAACATCACTAACACCATCACCACCTCTGCGTACATCAATCTCAGATAAACTCAGACGACCTCTGCGTTCATGAATAACTGAACCACTTTTCCCAAAACCTCCTAACAACAAATCTTTTCGCCTCTCCGGTAAACCCACAAACATAGTCTGTATCAGAATCGGAATAGCCTTGGTTGAAGCACAGTGCCAAACATTAATATTATCATTAGGATATTTTTTAGATAACACAACAATAGTTAGGGCCCTCATTTGCACATTTTTTGGCATGTCACTCGTAGAATACTTCAAATACCCCTTCATTTTACAATATGTAATCCCCCTTTTAATATTCAAATTTTTAAATCGATACTTCACCATCCATGGCATCTGTTTGTTGTTAATTAAACAATAACCATTTCTGTAATAAACTAACTCGCATTGACAATCCTCTAGGGAAAATAAAATACGCCTGCAGACTATCATTATCATCTAACCTCCGATCATACACGTTTACTCTGACCAACCCACTAGCATTGGGTGCGTAAAGGGGGGAATATTTTATCAATATTTTATCAACCTTAATACTCTTTTATTTGTATCTCAACCTCAACTACGAAAATAAATTAGGCAAAGCAAGTTCAATACAACTAAAATCACTTGCTGAAACACCTTTAACAACACCAGTTTGTATATCATCTACCTCCATTCACCAAAACATTACAAATAAAAGTACATAAATTTAGAATTCTAAACCGTTTTAATGTACATTTGACTCTTTAATGAAATTTTACATTCTTTTCCACTAATAGTACCAGCCACTAAATATATCGCACTCTTCTGAATACTTCCAACATTTCCCAACAGTGTATCCTTGTAGTCCGTCCAAACATCAACTGGGAAGAACTGGTCCACAACCTTTATTCCATACCGAACGTACTTTTGTCCTTGCCACCAACGGGCTTAAATCTCATTTTGTTTAGCATCCAAAACCTATCGGACTGGTCAAGATCGACAATCCAGGTCTTAGGATTACCCTCACTAACTCTAATAAATATCTTGTCTTGTATGGGGACGTAATTTGACGGACTATTATCACTTATGACAAAAAACAATACATGGTGGACCACAGCTTCGTCTTTAGCATCTTGTCCCAATTGAACATTCCCAATTAATTTTATACCCTTAACCACGATCTTGTCTGATTGACGGTCATATCTTTTATTACTGTGATAACCCTATTCCATATTATGCAAATTGGTCCTTATTATGAATGTGATTATGTGTCTAATATGATTTTGTGTGCCATTTATGTGAATATATGTGGTTTTGAATTTCTATCTGTTCACCGTAGGAATATCTGTTTGATTATCTGCTTTGGAATTTAAATTGAAGGCCTTATCGGCCACGAAACCCGAAATTGATTACACCATTGTGATTAGCGTAATTTTTAGAGACTACGGTGAAATTTAATTGAAAATTGATTTGGATCGAATTAAATAGATTTAATTAATGACTTAGTGCTCAAATATGTAATATTGATAATTGTAATTAAGGGAAGTTGTATATAAAGGGGCACTAAGCACTCAACCTCTCTCTCCTCATACATTTTGGCTGGAATTATCCTAAGGAAAGAGAGAGAGGGTCGACTAGAGAGAAAGCAAGAGAAGAATTGTGCAATTTTGGCTCAAGGCTTGGAAATCGTGTACATTAAACTCAAGAATTGGCTAGAGCTTGGGTGTTTGAAGCTCCTAGGTGAGTGAA
The DNA here is from genome assembly GCA_030407325.1 of Camellia japonica. Taxonomy (NCBI): domain Eukaryota; kingdom Viridiplantae; phylum Streptophyta; class Magnoliopsida; order Ericales; family Theaceae; genus Camellia; species Camellia japonica. The sequence goes on along the minus strand of JAPPVO010000032.1, from coordinate 8,513,786 downwards.
TTTATGAATATTAACTTGTAACCTTGTGAATTCAAAGTTGAATGATGATAAAGAACATAAAATGAGTTGGTCTTGAAGAATTGAAAGTCATAGAACACATGCATGTAAGAAATTGCTATGAATTTCCATGTTTGAGCATAAAGTGTGTAATCCATGTTGAATTTTGATTAAAGTCCATGTATTTGATCATCTCTTCACCAACTAAATTGAGAATATTGTGTATATCCCACATGCAAGTACAAATCATGGAGGTGTGAGTCTTGAATGTTTGAATTTAGCATGTTGGTGATGAGTTTGGGACAATTTGAGTCATGCATGTAATTGATTCATGAAATTGAGCTTCATAATGTAATGAATTTGGTGTTGGATCATGTTAGTACATGTATATGTGAAGTTTGAGCCACAATGTGCAAGAATATGCAAGATGTGTTGGTTTGAATGTTGAATTTGAGCTCAAGAACAATTCTGGATTTTCCAGAATTTGTGATGTTCGCTCGAGCGTGGGAACCGCCGCTCGAGCGGGAAATACGGGCTCCCAGAACTTTTTGCAGACATGGTGTCCGTTCGAGCGGGGAAGTTCAAGCTCGAGCGGGGAGCTATGTAGGTTGACCTTCCGCTCGAGCGTCCGAGTTCGCGCTCGAGCATGAAAATGATATAACCAGTACTTTTGCAGACCTCATGGGTCTGCTCGAGCGGGAAAGTCCACGCTCAAGCGGGTACCCCTGTTTCTAAAATTTTGTACATGCATTCTGTGTTTCGTTTTCCGTTCTCTTTCACTTCTAAGCACCCTTAAGCATGCATTGAGCATTGTAAATGAGTTAAAATGATAAGAATGAAGCCTAAAGAGGAATATGTGAATTAAGAACGGATTGAACTGTTTGTGACCCTTTGTGTTCATGGAATGTGTAGGGTCGAGCTCCTAGGCAAATCATCCAGCCGATAACTGTGAGTAATATCTGAACAAAGATATCTGAAATATGTTGTTTGTCCAATTGCTTACTTTTATGTAAGTCTTATAAGTTCGATAATTTGAATAGTGGACAATGTTTGCTATACCAAATGAATGGGTCAGAGGCCAGTCTGACCTGGACGAAAGAATGAATAAGCCAGAGGGCAGTCTGACATGAATGAAAGAATGAATGGGCCAGAGGCCAGTCTAACATGAACGATTGAATGAATGGGCCAGAGGCCAATCCGACATGAATGAAAGTATGAATGGGCCAAAGGCCAGTTTGACATCAAAGTATAAATGGGCCAAAGACCAGTTTGACATGAAAGTACGAATGGGCCAAAGGCCAGCTTGACACGAATGAAAGATAAATGGGCCAAAGGCCAGTTTGACATGAATGGATTGGGCCCGAGGCCGTCCGATGTGTTTGGAACCGTAGTTACTTGACCTACATATGTATATATGTATGTATTAGATAGAAATATGAATTGGGTCCAAGACCGTCTGATGTATATTGTTCCAGTGTGTCTTCTTTATTTGATGTTATTCATTGGGCTTTCGCTCACACTCATTCATGTGTCTGTAGGTGAGCCAAGGGAGGTCCAAACCCAGCCTCAGTGAAGTTTGTGTGAAATGACCAGGGTTTTGAAGAGTCAGCCTTACGTCTCACGCACGAGACTCGTCTTCGCCCTTTTGCCATTTAGTTTTATTTTGTCATATTGGCGAGGATTTTGGTTCGTGATTGTATATAGTTTTGATTGGCTGACCTAGACTTGAATGATCTTGTCTGTATAGAACTTTATGTTACTGTATTTTCTGATGTGAGTTATTAATATGTATATGTATGGTTTGTTATAATGTGCCATGTAAGCACAGCTCTATGGACAAAGTTTTAAATTTTGCTTCCGTTTAGCCCCTTTACTCTGATGAGTTATGTTTGGTTTGGTTTGAGGCCGTAGGTAATCCAAGAATTACTGGCCGGTTATGTCCTTAACCCATGGGGGCGGGTTCGGGTCATGACAATTACCCAACTCAATACCATTAAGCAATCTCGCCACACCTTTATTGTCAAATTTAACGTCCCTTAATTCTTCATCGTGCAGTTGCAACATCCTTACTTCCACCTTTGCTTTATGTCAATCATTCTTAAAATATCTTTACTTTACAACCACGCAAACCACCACAAAAATGACACGTGTATAGCACTATCCAACAAAGGAATCAAAAGTACTCACACCACTCACACCAGGGCCTGGGTGTGACTTCTTTTTTACTACATCCATACACGTGTCCATAAGTACATCAATGGACGGCCCAGATCAGCGCGGGGGATGGGGCGCTGGTAATATTAATATAGCGCCCCCCCCAGTCACACCACTCACACCTGATTTTTTAACTAATAGGGAAGCCTTGTACGGTTGGTGTGAGTTCACTGTTTAACACTACAAAATGCCTCGCCAAGCCTCTTTCTGTTTTTATGCCAAGAATGTTTTCATCACTTAGCCACAATGCCCTTGCCCAAAAGAACAACTCTTAGAACTCCTCCAATCCCTTCTCCAACTTGCCTGTCAGCCATAATACATACTTGTCGCAAGAGAGCTCCACGAAGATGGAAACCCTCACCTTCATGCTGTAACAACCCTCATTACTGTTTATCGAATAACTACTGATTACCGTTAAACTGAAACTGATTATGACAAGTGATGGAACTGACTGAAATCTGGAACTAAATTGATTGAATATATCTGTTTAGCTGTATATCTATCTGTTGCTTGTTTGATTATCTGTTCATGTCTTTATGTTTAAACTGCTAATTGAAGGCCTTATCGGCGGCCAAACTAGAAATTGATTAGTGTTTTATGATCATCATAATTTATGTGGTTTTAGGGTGTAATTATCTGGAAACTAATTAGGTATGATTACATTAGATTAAATGGTACCAAATTACATGAATTGGACTTATTTACAATTAGACCACTTAGTGGCCACTACCTTACACATTTTGAGACTTGTATACATTCAACTAAAACATTTGATCAGCCATATTTGAGAAGCTCAACCGACCAAAGAGAGAGAGGAAGTGAGGGAGTTGAGTTCAACTTGTGATTTGCTTGGAAATTGAAGTGTAGTTTGCCATTTGGGCTCCTAGTCTTGTAATTGAAGCTCTAGGTAAGGAATTCAAACCTTTTGATTTTGAATTTAAGTGAGCCTTGCATGATCCATGCCAAATTGTAGAACTAAGACATGATTTAGCCTTAGATTGTTGAATTATAGCTTAATTCATGCATGCATATTTACATCCTGGAGTTTTGATGTTGTTTTTCATGAACTTGTACATACATGTTCATATCCTTACAATGGACCATGATTTCACCATGTTTTTGAAAGTTTTGGCTCACTAGAGCATGAGATTGAAGCTTTGAATTGAGTTTAATCCATGCATGTTGCATGTTCTTCATGTTCATGAAGATTGGATTGAAATTGAGTTTGAATTAAACACTCTTGGGCTTTGATTTCCCAAATTGAGCTTTGAATCATGTTGTTTTAAGTGTTTACAAGTGTTTTCCAGGTTTTCAGCCCAAGAGGATCGAAAATTTTGCATTTAAACTTGATTTTGAGCTTGGGACTCAAATCTGGAATTTCTAGATTTTGGGCCTACGCTCGAGCGAGGAAGTCCACGCTCGAGCATACACTCTGTGATCCTGCCTTCCGCTCGAGCGAGAAAAGTGACGCTCAAGCGTGAAATGCGAGCATCCAGTACTTTGCATGAGTTCACAGTCCGCTCGAGCGAGGACTTGTGTCTTACGCTCGAGCGAGGGTCGAGCGTCCATCGAGCGTAAATTTGGAGCATCTAGTATTTTTATTGTAGCACACAGTCCGCTCGAGCGACGGAATTCACGCTCGAGCGGAGCTCCTTTGTCTGCATGTCCGCTCGAGCGAATGAATCCTCGCTCGAGCGAGACCCCTGTTTTCAGCAAATTTTGTAAAGTGTTCAAAAGTGCATCTTTGCATCCTAGGCATTCCTAGGGCATATTTAAGGCATCTTAAAGAGGATATAGATGTAGAACACACCAAGGCAAATTTAGGGATTAAGTTATTATCTTTCCCCAACTGTGAAACTTAGTGTGTGTTCAATCTGTTAACTGTATAGGGTTGGCATTCCCGAGGAGACGCTCTAGTTCACTGTAGCCCAGAACTCTGTGAGTAACAATTGTGTAAAGATATATTCAAAATGATTATTTTCTGAATACTGAACTGAACTGTTTACTGAACTGATATTGTTTACTGAATGAATGTATGTCCTATATTCTGAATTGTACTGTGGCATCCTTAGCACCTACTGTTTACTGTTACTGTTACAGAGATCTCTGTCGGTTCCCTCGTGGAACCACTACTGTTTACTGATTGATGGCCATCATTACTGTTCGGTCTTTTAAGACCTACTGTTTACTGTTACGCTAATGGATGTACCACATATGACTGATTGACTGAAAGACTAAAATACTGATTTAATGAACTGTTTTCATTACTGTAAGGACATTCATTCTAAACCTCTTTACGCATTATGTTATTCACTGGGCTTTAGCTCACTGCTCATATATATATGTAGGTGTACAGGCACCGGATCAAAGCTAGAGGCGTCGGGGTAAACTCCAGTTTTGTCAAGCCAACCAACGTGCCTCACTGCGAGGTTCCGAACCTGCCAAGCTACGGCTTAGGGGTGTTTTTATTTTCCCCGTCTGTCTCTGTACCGTTTTGTAACACTATATAAACTGAACGTTTTGCACTGTACTGTTTATCGGGGATTAAGTCCCTGTTCTGACTGGTTGTATATGATATGCATACTGTTTTGTAGCGTTCTGTATAAATGTATAAAAAATCTTTTGGCATACAGACTGTCACAGCTCATTGGGCATTGTTTATTTACTGTATTGGCTTCCGCCAAGTCCCTGTACTCTGTATTATTGTATTACTGTTAAGCAGGCCTTCGGTAACCTAGGGTTACTGGCCGGTTGCGATGCTAAACCCATAGGGGCGGGTTTGGGTCGTGACACATGCCATGGTTCAATGCACTAAGAAAATCCAAACCTCCAACCAGAGATTTTTTGATCTCAGTGGAACCAACGATAGAATCTATCATCCAAATATAGAAAAACTTCATTCTCCAATAGCAATTCGACAGTATATACAGAAAGGGGGCAACTTCGTGGAATGGGGAGAATTTTTATCTAAAGGGAAAAGTCCTTCCAAGAACAAAGATGAACTTTGGCAGGGAATACTTGCAAAAGCAGAATCGGAGGAACAATTCTTTGCACTCTGCAAAGAAAGATGTCCAAACGATTACGTCACAAAATACCCCCAATTAAAAATATTTCCGAGAGATCATTACAAACAACATATGCCCCCATATACTAGCCCCTTTAATTCATTTCCTTTTCTAAATGAAGAAGTAAAAAAATGGGCAGAAAATAATATTTTGTTTGTAAGTCGAAATTTTATACAATACGAGTTATGTCAAAATTGTTGTCTCTCCGTTTGGATGAAAGACGACTAGATTAGATTAGGGATATACAAAAATAATATCAACAATTTATATACTGACGAAGAACTATCCTTCTCCTCTAACAACAGGATCCGGAACAGCGGCCCATCCGTTTAATCTCCCTCTACCTCGAAGGACCCTCAAGAATAGGAAAAACCACCTGGGCTAGAAGTCTCGAACAACACAACTATTTCTCCGGCAGAATAAGCTTGAAGGACTACGATCAAGACACTGTCTACAATATCATAGACGACATCAAATATTCAACAATCCCGACTGAACTAATGAAGAATCTAGTTGGATGTCAAAGAGACTTCCACGTATTTGTTAAATTTCAACCATATCTCACCATTAGAGGAGGAATTCCTTGTATTATATTAACTAATGGGGATAGTAGTTGGTTAAATGCAATGTCCCCAAAAATGAGAGAATGGTTTGATGTAAATGTAACCACTGTCATGATTAATAAAAAAAAAATTAATTTTATTTATGAAACCACTCAAACTTTTTATTTAGTTACAACATTTCCCTTATCATCAACTATTGCATCTTTAGTCTCATCACTATTTTTTACACTCATTATTACATTTTGTAAAACATCAGAAAATTCTGCGAGGTCCATAACAACTGATCCTCTCCGATCAACTTCCTCTTTTCTAACACCAACCTTCAAAATTGATGATCCAGGATCAACATCACTAACACCATCACCACCTCTGCGTACATCAATCTTAGATAAACTCAGACGACCTCTACGTTCATGAATAACTAAACCACTCTTCCCAAAACCTCCTAACAACAAATCTCTTCCCCTCTCCGGTAAATCCACAGACATAGTCCGTATCAGAATCGGAATAGCCTTAGTTGGAGCACAGTGCCAAACATTAACATTATCATTAGGATATTTTTTAGATAACACAATAATAGATGGGGCCCTCATTTGCATATCTTCTGGCATGTCACTCGTAGAATATTTCAAATACCCCTTCATTTTATAATATGTAATCTCCCTTTGAATATTCGAATTTTCAAGTCGATACTTCACCATCCATGGCACTTGTTTGTCGTTAATTGAACAATAACAATTCCCATAATAAACTAACTTGCATTGACAATCCACGGGGAAAATAAAATATGCCTATAGACTGTCATTACCATCTAACCTCCGATCATACACATTTACTCTGACCAACCCACTGGCATTGGGTGCTCAAAAGGGGGAATATTTTATCAATATTTTATCAACTTTAATACTCTTTTGTTTGTATCTCAACCTCAACTGAGAAAATAAATTAGGCAACGCAAGTTCAACACAACCCAAATCACTTGTTGAAACACCTTCAACAACGCCAGTTTTTATATCGTCCACCTCTATTCACCTGAACATTACAAATAAAAATACATAAATTTATAATTCTAAACCATTTTAAAGTACATTTGACTTCTTAATGTAATTTTGCATTATTTTCTACTAACAGTAGCAGCCACTAAATATATGGCACCCTTCTGAATACTTCTAACATTTCCCAACAGTGTATCTTTGTAGTCCATCCAAACATCAACTAGGAAGAACCGGTCCACAACCTCTATTCCGTGCCGAACGTACTCTTTGTCATTGCCACCAACAACCTTGAATCTCATTTTCTTTAGTATCTGAAACCTGTCGGACTAGTCAAGATCAACAATCCAGGTCTTAGGATTACCCTCACCAACTCCAATAAATATCTTGTCAGGTGTGGGAATAGAATCAGACGGACTATTATCACTTATGACAAAAAACAATACGTGGGGGACCACAGCTTCGTCTTTATTATCTTGTCCCAATTGAACATTCCCAATTAATTTTATACCCTTAACCACGATCTTGTCTGATTGACGGTCACATCTTTTATTACCCAACTCAATACAATTAAATAATCTCACCACACCTTTATTATCAAATTTAACGTCCCTTAATTGTTCATCGTACAGTTGCAACTTCCTTACTCCCCTCTTAGTTTTCTTAATATATCAAGGAATATTCTGAATGTACCATTTCTAAACGTACCGTCTCCGAACATATGCCACCTTAAACGATGCACAACCATGGTGACTACACTTATATCCACTGGCCGCCGGTGTCCTTGATCTCCGGTACGCAAGGGGAGTTCGATACTGGCTGCTCATTACTACTTCTATTTTTTGTAAAACACTCCAAATCTTTTATCCTACAAATTTTGCAGATTCTCTTACCTCTGCTAACCCTTCTATTCAGATATCTTAGCTTTGATATTTTTTCCCTCTGCTCCTCGTATCCACAAACAAACTTCGCCGAAGTTGACCGCCGCCTCTCTTCCCAAAGTCCTATTTGCCACGTCAAAAAACTATCTACACACATTTAAGTGAACTGCCCGTAATTCTCGGGATACTCTTCTAAGGAATACAACATTGTATACCAATACAATCAACAAAAAAGAAAGACTGAAAAGGAGGGACGAAACAAAATACCATAATACAACTTCACCATAATAGTTATCCCACTGCAAAAGCATATTCCTCTATACCATCAAATGTTTTCTGGTACCAAATAAATAAGCATCTTGACCTGTGAGTGAGTACGAAGATTCCCTATTCGAAATAATTCAAACACATTTATTTTCCCGCCTTTGCTTTATGTCAATCATTATGAAAATATATTTATTTTACAACCACGCAAACCACTACAAACATAACACCTGTATAGCACAATCTGGCAAACGAATCAAAAGTACTCACACCACTCACACCTAGGCTCGGGTGTGACTTTCTTTTAACTACATCGATATACGTGTCCATAAGTACATCAATGGATGGCCCAGATTATCGTCAGGGGGGGTTGGTAATATTAATATAGCGCCTCCCCAGTTACACCACTCACACCATTCACACCAGGTTTTTTAACTAATAGGGAGGCCTTGTACCACTGGTATGAGTTCACTGTTTAACACTACAAAACGCCTCGTCAAGCCTCTTTCTGTTTCTATGCCAAGAATATTTTCCTCACCTACCCACAATATCATTGCCCAAAAAAATAACTCTTAGAACTCCTCGATCAAACCTTGGAGTTATTCCCAAAGTTTGTACTTACTTGTTATTTGGTATATGTGAGTTGTGGAATTGCATGTACACGGTGGAGATTGTTAGACACACAACCTTAGATACCAAGTGATTCTATTTCCACCACGATTTTCTCTTTTTACACCCAGTATTTCTAACCCTTTTTTAAAAAATAAAAATAAATTAGAGTTCTATATATTAAAAAAGTACTATTTAGAATAAAAATCTTAAAAATTAAGGCAATTTCTCTCTATCCCATCTCTCTCAACCAGCACCCACCACCATTGTTGCTCACCAGCCTTTACTATTACCACCCATTGGCCGCCACCATTACTACACTTTCCTACCTCGTCCACTGCTCCTCTCACTACTTCCCCAACCATCATTGCCACCTCTTACTCCCTACATTTCCTCTCCAGCCATCCCTCCTTCACCTCTGTAGCATTCTTCCTTTCTTTGCCACTATCAAATCCTAAATTTGAAAGAAAGAGATAAGGAGAGAGAGGGGAAGGACAGAATGGGTGTAAAGAAAAGTTTCAAGCAGAGATTTGGAATATTAGGAAGTGTAAAAAAAGAGAATAATTTTTTTATTTTTTATAATTTTGAATTGAATGTAATGATAACATAGATTTAATGAGATAAAAATATTGTGTAAATAGAAGTTCTCTAGATACTTCCTTACCAAAAAGTAAAAAAATAAAAAATAAAAAAAGTATACACCCTTTTAATGGTGATCCAAGGATATAGAATCACAAATTCGGTTTTACAAATATGTGATTTAAATATGTTCAATCTTAACAAAAATTGTGAAAACCCACATCAGAGGATGATTTTCTGACGTGTGTATATGCCAAAATATTATTATTATATGTATCAGTCTTTCCTCCTTTCCCATGTTCAATTAACTTCGACAAAAAATTTGTTGTCGCCAACTTCTATTATTATTATTATTCTAGTAAGAATAATCACAAACAAACAAACAATGTAGTGTAGCAAGGACGTGTTAATAATTAAAAAAATAAATAAATTATATAAATACTCTCTATAGTTTATACGATATGTTAATTTGATCTTTATTATTTTAATTTGTTTGATTTTACTCCTTAATTTAATGGACTGTGTCATTTTGGTCCAATAAATAACGGCTGTTAAGCTTGATGAACGGAAAGTCAAACAATGCGTCAATTTAATCCCTGTAGTTTACACAATGTGTCAATTTGATCTCTGTCAAAATCGAACAAATTAGAACTACATGGACTAAATTGACACATTGTGTAAACTACATGAACCAAATTGACACATTGTATAGATTTTCCGTCCACCAAACTTAACGATCGTTATTTATTGGATTAAAATGACACAATCTGTTAAATTAATTAGCAAAATCAAACAAATTAAAACAAACACTAAATTGACACATCGTGTAAATTATAGGGACCATTTGCATAATTTATCCTAAAAAAATTGAAGAGATTGTCGGCCACACTAGCTCTGAAAAATGCTTTGAATTAAGTCTTTGTCTTCACAAATTTCCCAAGTACAATATGAACCAAAGAGAGAGTTATACATTAAGGTCAAGTTTGGCATCTACTAAATAATACAAAAAGTTAAAAAGTCATTATCATATTTAAGTCACATTATCTTATTTAAATCACATTACCTCTCTAACACATCACATCAAACCCAACCGAAACCAAACCCATATAAGCCAATAAGTCAAAAAGTATATTTTTTTAGAACATCCCAAACCAACCCAAAATCAGTTGAGCTTGAGAAGTCAAAAGTCAACTTTCTATTAATATTTCTTAAGGTTCATTTGCGATATGGGTTGGTTTTTTAACTTTTTGACTTTTTTAGCTTAAGGTTAAAAAGTTTCGTTTAAGATGAGTTTTTTGGCTTTTTTGATTTTTGTGAGAAAAAAAATGAAATGATTATAATTTGGATGTGATATTTTGTCTTATTAACTTTTTATTCTATTTTATTTTTTTGTGACTATTTTAGCCAAAAAAACTCCAAAAATTTTCTTCCCAAATGATCTCTAATTGTCATGTTGCTATTATATATATTGTTCTCCAAATGACTTGGTACCAATTTTCACTATGAACACATAACCTTTGCTTGTGATGAAACTTTTTTAGTATGTCTTTTTTTTCTTTTTTCTTTTTTTTTTATTATTTTAACTTAATTGAACAAATTATGTTTGGAACGATAATTGGCTTCTTTTTTTCTTTTTTCTTTTTTTGCAATTGATTTGATAGTTATGAGAGAAAAAATAAAATAAATATGATTTGAATGTGACATTTTATCTTATTTACTAAAATAATCTGTTTTGTCTTTATCAACTAAATTAGTCTCAAACCCACATCCCAGACGACTCCAACCACACGTGATAACTTCTATTTATATACCACTAAACATCTCTTTGCCCTCCTAATTTGTTATTTATTATAATTTTATCTTTGCATAAATTTCTCTAAAAACTTTTAGGGCAAACTTCATTTTACCTCCTGTGGTTTGGGTCAGGTGTAGATTACCCCCCTAACATTTGAATATCACCACATAACCTCACTATGGTTAATAGATTGAAGTGCACAGTTAACACCGTTAACAGCAGAAGTGAAAAGACTATTTTGTCCTTATATATATATATATAACCCCTGTTTATCATTTATCATTCAACAGTTGTGCATTTGAGAAAAGTAAGGGTTGTGTGAGAGAACCTAGAGTTTTAACCCCTTCAAATCCAATGATCAAAACCCCTCTCCTCCATCCCAACCTTCTACGCCTTCTTCAGACGATCACGGCCCCACTGTCGACGTCAAAGAGGACCCTTCCGTCCTCAGCCAGACCATCGGCCGTCAACTCCACGGCGTCGCCGCCTTCCTTGCCCCTCCTCCTCCTCAACCACTGCCCGATTCCTCTTCTCAGACACTCGTCGGCATAAGGAACAATCTAGTCGAGATCGACGATAGTTTCAAGTCCTCTCTCTCTCTCTCTCCTCTTCTCCAACAAAGCCGTCTCTGAGATCTTTCGATTGGCCTTCAATTTGTTGCAGTTTAAGACCATCCAAGCTAATGAGGTTGAAGGAGGTGATGAGGACGAGAACAAGGACGATGAAGACGATGGCAATGAAGTGGTTGGGGTTACAGATGAAGTTCTCCAGATCTGGATATTGATGAAATTGTAAATTGATGATGAAGATGAGGGCAGACTGTAAATTGATGATTTTGTGATGTGAAATATTATTTTGCGTAATATTATTTTCATCACTGTAAATGTGATGATTTATTTTGTGACTGGAAATGTGATGATTTTGTGTAAATTATATTATCATTACTGTAAATCATCACATTTCCTCTCTCTCTCTCTCTCTCACACACACACACACACACACACACACATCTCCTCTAACAAAGTCGTCTCTGAGATGATTTTGTGTAAATTATCACATATTCTAAATTATCACAAAATATATTATTTTCATCACATTTCCTAAATTATATTATCATCACTATAAATTGATGAACTTACAATTTCACATCAGAAAATAATATTACACATTTCCTAAATCATCACATTTCCAGATCTGGATATTGATGATGAAAATGAGAGTAGGCTTTGGAAATTGATGATGAAGATGAGGACATTTTAGTCATATAATTTGGAGGAAAAATTATATTTTCATGCCCATTTGCACATTAGGCACATGTTATACATGAGCTGTTATGTTAGATGGAAATGCTAACTGTGCACTTCAATCCATTAACCGCAAGGGGGTTATATGGTGATATTCGAATGTCATGGAGGTAATCTGCACCCGACCCAAACCACAGAGGGTAAAGTGAAGTTTGCCTAAAATTTTAAAACCTTATTTTCTCTATTTACTCATCCCTTTACAACCATTCACCCACTAGCGTCTCCCTTTTTAGTTGCGCCACCCCCATCTCAACCACCATCCCTTCTTGTACCACTTTGTAGCCTCTCACCTTCTTCTCCATCATCCCTTCTCCAAATCTACCATCTTCACTTCCATCTCCACTTCCATCTCTCTCTCTCTCTCTTCTAAATTTGAAATTTCTAGATCTATCTCTCTTTCATGGGATATCGATGAGGGTTGGAGAGGGGTAGGTTCATAGTGGTGGAAGGTAAAAAAAGAAGGGTTGGATCTCAGTGATGGGGGGTTGGAGAAGATTAGTTGCAGTGGTTAAGGGACTGGACAGAAGTTATCGTTGTGGCTGCTACCATTACTACCCTTTCTTAACTCGTCAACTGTTCCTTTCTCTACTTCGCCAACCACTATTGCCACCTCTTAGCCCTTGTCCTTCCTCCCGCCTTTCCCCCATTTACCTTTGTAGCATCTTCCCTTTTTTCGCTACTATCAAACCTTAGATCTAAGCGAAAGAGATAAGAAAGAAGAAGATGATGGTTGTAAAGAGAATATACTATAATAGATTTTGAATATTGAAAAGTGTAAAAAGAGAAATTAAAATTTTAAACGATTTTAATTGGATGTAATGAGATGAAAGTGTGGGTAAATACAAAACAATCCAGATACCTCCTTACCAAAACGTAAAAAATAAAAAAAAAAACGCATACCCTTGTAGTGGTGATCCAAGGATATGGAATCATAAGATTTGGTTCCCAAGGATAGGGCATCCAAATATGTTCAACCTTGACTAAAAAACTTTGGACGCTCATCACATCATAATTTTCTTACGTATGTGTATACCAAAATGAAGTGGTCAGAAATCTTACATTTCACTCAATAAATTTGTCATATTAGGTGATTAAAAAATATATATATATATATATGCAAATAGTCCCTGTAGTTTCAATTTGTTCGATTTTGCTCTTTAATTTAATAGATTGTGTCATTTTAGTCCAATAAATAACGGTTGTTAAGTTAATTTAACGGAAAGTCAAACAATTTGTCAATTTGGTCCCTGTATTTTTCACAATATGTCAATTTCGTCCCTGTCAAAATAGAGAAAATTGAAACTATAGGGACCAAATTGACACATTGTTTGACTTTCCGTTAAATTAACTTAACAACCGTTATTTATTAGACTAAAATGATACAATTCGTTAAATTAAGGGACAAAATCGAGCAAATTGAAATTACATGGACCAAATTAACACATCGTGTAAACTACAGGGACTATTTTGCATAATTTACCCACACAAAAAAAAAAAGAAGAAAAGTTTCACTATTATATTTAGACAAATAAGAAAATAAAACATGTGAAGTGAAGACATGGATTTTTTTTTTTTCCTTCTTCTTTTTGGCTTTATATTTGAATGGGTAATCTTTGTATTATAAGGAATACACAATTAATCAATTTTGTTTCACATAAAATCTCACAAATTTTTATGAGAAATGAAATTAGCATAATAGGAAAGTTCTTTTTCTTCTCAATTCTTACATTTTCTCATCTAATTTGTAAAAAAATACAAGAGAAAATTCTATTTCTTATTATTTCTCCCCCTCATGCTACCATCTATATGTGTCCATTTTCCCAATTAATATATGTGTCCTTTTTCCCAATTAATGTAATATAAAGTTATAAAAGTGTAATTTTAGAGGGAAAAGATGGCTGGGGCATGATCTGAGGTCCAAACAAGCAAGGCTCATTTCGAGAAATGAAAGCCTATTTTCCAGGAAGGAATAGTGTTGTCATGGTTGGACTGATTGAGACAAAAATTATCATATAGGTCCATTTTATATTTTACGTGATATACTCTTGTAATGTTATTGGCTATATACTTTTTTTTTTTTTTTTTCCCCTATGTATGACATAAAATCAACCAATAGAATTGAAAATGCACATAGCTTAGTTTGAATTCTTGGAAGAGAGGATAATTCCTCGATTCAGACACACTTCATGCTTAGGTGGTTTTTTTTTTCAATTTTATTTTAGCAATAGGCAGGAAAGACTCAAGCTTGGGCATCTCGATCGACTGGTAAATGAACACTTTATCCATTAATAGGGGAAGAAAAAATTGCATAGCGCAGCGGTAAGATTTGAACTCAGATATCTTGCCTAATAAATAAGCAGTTCAAATTCATATATTAAGTCAATCTTTTGGTGTTGTTTTATTGTTAAGTTGGTATGGTTAATTCCATACATCAATTTTTCAAAATGAAAATGCACAGAAGGAGCTAACATTGTCGTTGTCCTACTTACACATACTTTTGAATCCCAAAGTTAGAATAAGACAAACACATTCTGTAATTCAATATACATAAAACCCTTATGAATATTTGAAGGTTCCACATAAATTTTCACTTCAAAGTATGTCAATTAAAGACCAATGGTTGGCCCGTGGGTGAGTCACTTCCATTGACCATAGTGATGTTCGAGTCAGCAGTCAATTTAAATTCAAATCTTACTGTTGAGTGATGTAACTTTATTTTCTAGTATTTACCAAATATGAAGCTGATAAAGCTATATTTTTGGCCCCGTTTGGGAAGAAGGTTGGGCTATTTTAGCCCACTAAAGACAAAACAGGTTATTTTAGCCCCAAAAAAACAAAACATCACATCCAACCCATAATCATTACACTCTTCTCTCACAAAAAAACTCAAAAAAGCCAAAAAGCCAAAAAGTCCTTCCCAAACCAAGCTTTTAAGCCCAGGCTAAAATAGCCAAAAAAGCCAAAAAACCAAAAAGCCAACCCACTTCCCAAACCCACCCAAAGTGTGTTCGTTGCAGTTACTAAATGACTCTTAAAGCTAAATTTTTAATAGAACTATAGAATTGCGGGCTCTTTAATGGATTGCCAAAAGACTTGCCAAATTTTGACAATGGCAAAAAGTTGTGTCAAATTTCATTGACAAAATTGGAAAGAAAAAAAAAAAGATATTTGCACCATTTGATCAAGATTATCAATTTTTTGATATTTAGCAATGTAAACATTATCCAAATTTGATTTTAGCATTTTATTTTGACAATTCCCCATTGTAGAATTTTTTAAAATTTTCAATTTTTTATTTTTATTTTTCCAGGTGAACACGGTTGAAAAGAAAAATTGGAGCCTGAAACACATGTTTAAAAGCTGTGTAATTTGTTTTGCAATTATTCATCTTTTTCTCCAATGACAGACCATCGTGATGTTGACGGAAAAGCAGTCATGAAGAAAATCTCGAGCAAAATCTAAAACCTTTTGACAAGCTGGTTAAATTAAAATTTTTATTTATTTCTTTATTTATTTTTGGGTAAGGAACCCAAATCTAATAGTAAAAGGGTTTTTTTAATTGGAAGAACTTAAGTGAATTTATTGTTTAATATATCTTATGATAGTTAATGGTATTTTTATCCAACATTATAAAAAACATCATTAATTGTTAATTTTCAGTGATGATTTAAAAATTTTATCACAAAAAATGCCATTAATTATAAGTTTTAGTGACGAGTTAAAAAAATCATAACAAAAAAAGTCAGTAATTTTTAATTTTCAGCGACACTTTGAAAAATTCATCACCAAAAAGTCACTAATTGTAAGTTTTAGAGATAATTTATAAAAATCGTGACAAAAAAAATAGCTGGTTGTTAATTTTTAGCGACATATGTAAAAAATTGTCACAAAAAAATTATTTTTAGCGACTATTTTATTAAGACTTAAGCCAAGTTTGGCATATTGTAAAAAAGTCAAAAAGTCAAAAAGTTACTCAAAAAGTTAAAAAGTTAACACTATTCACCAAAAGTCAACAATTACGGCTGTACAATTCCCAATCCTAATTTTTCTCTACAAATCAATTTTTACAATTTTTTATTACATATTTTTCCATAAAAAGTCAAAAAGTTAATCCAAACATCCATATTTTCTTCCTCAATTTTTTAGTCCAAAAAGACAAAAAGTATACTTATTTAAAACACCCCAAACAACCCCTTATTTTTAATAGAACTTAATGAGAATTAAATCAAATTATTAAGATCTATTAGTAATTTATTTTTAAAAAATTTTATTTTAGTCAGAGAGTGGCATCTTCGTAATTATTTATTACTAATATTAATTCTTTGGTCCATTAAAATCATGTCATGTAGGCAAGAGTGTAGGACGGCTTTAACTTAACTTCAATAAGGTATTGTCGTTTGACCCAAAAAAAAAATTAATTGATTTTTTTAAGTTGAAATTTTTTTAGTTTGGGATTAAAAAATTTGTTTAAGTTGGTTTTTTTGACTTTTGTGCGGAAAAAATGAAATAATTATGATTTTAATGTAACATTTTGTTTTATTAATTTTTTTAGATTATTTTGTCTTTTATTTTTTTTAGTCCAAAAACCCCTGGCCAAACTAAGCCTCCAATTTATATATATATATATATATATATATTAAGAAGAGTTCTTTCCCTTGCTGGCTAGGAGTCCGTTTGGTGTGTTTTCGTTTCAAAACAAAAATTATCTCATAATAATTTTTGAAAATAATTTGTCAACAAATTTTGTGTTTTTTCATAAAATAAAAATAAATCCAAAATAAAAAATTTTAAAAAAAAAACCCAGCCTAGTGGTCACAATGAAGACAATTTTTTTGTTCCGTTTAAAAAATTATGTTTAATTGTATTCTTAAAATAAATGTTTTAATGCTTATATTGGTAGTAATAGGAGCAGAGGCAAGGTAGAGGTAGTGGTGATAGGAGTTGTGATAGTACAATGACATTGATAAGATTTTAATGTAAAAAAAAAATTCACATTTTATTAAAATAACAAACACAATTAAAAAAAAAAAAAGAAGAAATAAACCAAACAAATAATAGCTTGTTTTGACAATTTGACTAAAAGTAATTTTTTTTTAATTTTATAAATTAGATTACCTCTTTACTTTTTTTATATATATTTTAAAAAAAATAAAAAAAAATTAACTTTTAACCTATTCTTTAAAACAACTCAAAGCGTTAACAACTTGGAATCTTCCAAGATACTGTCAGTACTTAACAGAAGTCAAACTTAAAATTGGTGCAAAAGTCGAAGTTACCGTTGACGCCAAGTTTACCTCATTTGGATAAGCCTTCGTTTGGCAATAATTTTTTTAATTGAATTTTTAATTTTTTTAACTTTTTTTTATAGTCTGGAACTTTTTATTTGTTTGATTTTTTAGTTTGACTTTTTTATTTTTTTGACATTAGAAATGATGTTCTCTAAAGTCAAATGACAAAATTGCCCTCCAACTTATTTGTTGTTGGTACATTGTTGTTCTTTGTTGAATTCATTAACAAGAAAACGAAAAAGAATTAAAAAGAAAAAAAAAACCATAATCAGAGTTAAGACAATCTTTACAGAGACAAACTGATTGAAATAGAGGGAAACAATGTCCGACAATCTTTACTGTATTAAGAATAAAATGTTTGTGTACTTAATAACAAACAGAAGAAGAGAGATAGTTTGATTACAAAAATCAAACTAGTAAAGAAAATAAAATAAAACAATAGATTCTTATTTTGTTACAAAACCAAAATCAGAATCTGATAAAAATAAATAAATAAAACATAAAGTAAATTAATTACTAACCTTATGTATTTATTAAACAAAATTCTGATCAAGTCCAATGTTTAACACTGTGTCTTTAAAATAGATTCGTCCTCTCCATGGTGCTTTCAGATTGTGGACGTCTATTTCCCAGGATAAAATAATCAACTACGAATAATAACAGCACTACAAATTATTCGCACAACGAACACACTTTGTGTTTACACTCTTTCTCACAAAAAATTAATGCAGCAAAATGCAGAGATTGAAGCAGCAGAGAAGAACGAAATTTGTGAATGAAAAATCTAAATGAGAGCTTGTCTTATTTATAGATGAATTCGTGATTGTTCAGATTTGAATGAACGGGTATAAGACCTGTTCGGTTTTGAATCAAACCTGTTTTGTTTGAATTTGTTGAATCTATTCGGTTTTGGAACAGATAGGAACCTATTGGGTTTAAATTCAAACAGATTTAAATCTGTGCGGACAGATATGAAACCTGGACAGAAATATTGAAGACGTGCAAACAATTTTGAATTTTTCCAACCAAAATTTGAAATTAAATTGGACAGATTTTATTTTACCAAAAAATAAAATTAAATTCAAATGTTTGTGGCCCAAAAAGATAAGTATTGGGCCGGACAAGCCCAACCTAACCATGCACCCGTGCCCCCAGCCCAGCCAGCCCGTCCGACCAGACGGACGGTGGCGGCGGCGCGCACGTGTGTGTTTATTTTGGGTCCAATGGGTCTAGCCCACTTTGCCCATAACCCCACCCTTTCACAAAACTTGGGTACCCCTTGGGGCTCTTTCCAAGTTGCAAACCCATGCCTTATAAACCCACAAAATTTGCCCACCAAACCAATGTGGAACAAGCCTTAATTAAAACCTTTAGGGAATTTCCATCAAAACTCTATTTTCATGGAGCTCACTTTGGCTTCAATTTCTCATTCACCCGATAATGGTTTTGAATAACCAAATATACTACGTGAATCACAACGTGGCATAGAACACGTTACCACTTAGACCCGCCAAATTTGACGCATGGGTCCCACCTAAAAAATAGACCAAAATTTAGAAAAAATTCGATTTTTCAAAACCATTTCTAACAATCCTCCACATGAATGGAATTTGATGATAACAGAAATGCAACAATACACAGAATTTGTCGAAAGAGTATAAATCAAAAATATCTTGCATCAGGATGGGTAGTTTTCGGTCTTGAACATTTCCTAGTGATAACCTGTCGGACTTACTACCTAACTAATGGACATGATGCCTTAAATTATTCAGCCATTTGTGTAAGCCAAGACAATAGAATTCACACAAAATATCTTCTGACACATCGCAGTTCTCACGGTTGTATTCATTTTGGCCTTGAACGCTCCTGGTTATTCATGAGTGCTTCTAGAGATTTTAGCCTCTTCATTCTCATAGAACCAGCCCCAGTTCGACACTCATATAGGTGATTCTTATTGTGAGTATCTCTTATACTCGTCTTGATTTTTATGCGTAAATCAAGATATAAGTGATCATTAAAATCAAAGCTTATTCTTAAACCCCTGCATACAACACATATTGCAGATATCACTCTCACCATAGGAATGGGTAGAGAATTTTTAAATTACTTGGTGATTTCTGGTAAGCCATGCATAACTTAGTTGTCCCTTTGAACTTAGTTCTTGGGATCTCCAGTCATATAAGTAGGGTTACCATTATGATGACTCTTATGTAATAGGCTTTAATCTCATCTCCTTTGATGAACTATACACTTGCTCTTTTGTCAAACCTTTTGTTAATGGATCCGCAATATTCTTTTTAGATTTTATATAAACTATTGAGATTATTTCATTTGAGAGCAATTGTCTTACGGTATTATGTCGACGACGAATATGTCGTAACTTACCATTATACATATGATTTTATGCCTTACCTGTTGCAGATTGACTATTATAATGAATGTAGCTAGCTAACACAGGTTTTGGCCACATTGGAATGTCTTCTAAGAAGTGGCGAAGCCATTCTGTTTCTTCTCCTGCTTTGTGTGAAGCAATTAACTCATATTCCATTGTGGATCGTGCGATACACGTTTGTTTCGTGGATTTCCAAGAAACAGCAGCGCCACCCAAAGTAAAGATATATCCACTAGTGAATTTTGAATCTTTAGTATCCGATATTCAATTTGCATCACGATAGCCTTCGAGTACTGCAGGATATCGAGTAAAGTTCAAACCATGATCACAGGTAAATCTTAGGTATCTAAGAACCCGAATAATCGTTTCCCAATGGTCTTTTACGGAGTTACTAGTGTACTTACTCAATTTACTGACAGCATGAGCTATATCAGGACGAGTACAATTCATTAGGTACATTAGGCTTCCAATGATTTGGGAGTATTTTAGCTGAGACATCGCATCACCTTTATTTTTTGATAAATAAAGACTGATGTCTATAGGTGTTCTTGCTATATTCATATCATCCTTGATATATTTACCAAGAATTTTCTCAATATAATGTGATTGAGATAATGCATATCCATCAGATGTTTTAGTAATTTTCATTCCTAATATTACATCTGCGACCCCTTTATCTTTCATATCAAATCTTTTGTTCAGCATTTGCTTGGTTGATTTGATCATGTTTAGACTACTTCTAATGATAAGCATGTCATCTACATAAAGACAAACGATGACATAACTTTTGTTAGTGTTTTTAACATAAGCGTACTTGTCACATTCGTTTATCTTAAACCCATTAGTAAACATAGCATGATCAAATTTTTCATGCCATTACTTAGATGCTTGTTTTAATCCATAAAGAGATTTTACATGTCGACAAACTTTCTTTTCTTGCCTTGGCACTACAACCCCTTCGGGTTGCTCCATATAGATCTCTTCATTTAGATCACCGTTTAAGAAAGTTGTCTTAACATTCATTTGATGTATCTCTAAATTATACAACGCTGCTATAGCAATAAGCATGCGGATGAATGTTATTCTTGTCACAGGAGAATATGTGTCAAAATAGCTCAGACCTTCCTTTTGTCTATAACCTTTTACTACAAGTCTTGCTTTATACTTGTCTATTGAACCATCTGCTTTCATTTTTCTTTTGAATATCCATTTATATCCAAGAGGTTTAGAATCAGGTGGAAGTTCCACTAATTCCCAAGTATGATTTTACATAATGGATTCAATTTCATTATTAATAGCCTCTTTTCTGCAAAGGTGCTTCAGGACCTGTCATTACTTCTTTAAAGTTTTGAGGTTCATTTTCTAACAGGTATGTCAGAAAATCTGGACCAAAGGATTTAGATATTCTAACTCTCTTACTTCTTCTTAGTTCATCATCAGTAAAATCCTGTTGGTCAAGACCATTACTAGTCTCTTGTGTTTGATTGTCATTAGTCTCTTGACTTTGTGTACAATCATAAATTCTTTTTTGTGAACTTATTTCCTATCCTTTCTTGTAAGGAAAAACATGTTCAAAAAACACAGTATTCCTTGACTCTATAATAGTGTTCATATGTATATTAGGTATTTATGATTTATAAGTCAAAAATCGATATGCACTACTATTCTAAGAATAACCAATAAACACACAATCCACTATTTTTAGTCATATTTTTTAGTCTTTTTAGGAACAAGAACTTTTACCTTTGCTAAACACCCCCCACACTTTTAAGTATTTGTAGGAAGGCGATCGATATTTCCACAATTCATAAGAAGTGCTATTCGTTTTCTTGTGGGGTATTCTTGTCACGACCCAAACCTGCCCCTATAGGTTTAGCGACGTAATCGGCCAATAATCCAAGATTACCTTCGGCCTCAAAGACAAAATTTCAAAATATTTATAATCATATCGAGGTCTAAAGTGGAAGCAAAACAAAAATAACAATATCCATTGAACTTGTGCATACATGATGACTAAAATAATTAAAACATTTAAACACTGTAATAATTTATATACAAATCTTATATATCTCACACACATATACATTTAAGACTCAGCAAAATACAAAGCTTTGACAAAGCTAAGAGCTAATTTTCTTGGCTCCACTCGAGCCTAACTTGATCTATCCCAGAAGCTCTTCAAAAGGCTAACACGGGTAAACTCCGAGACTTTCTCTATCTTTGCTGCTCAGTTTGCTGACCTACATATACATATAAATAGTGAGTTAAGGACCAGCGAGTAATAACATAATAAAGAGGTTAAATGAATGAAGTGCAACGATAATACAAAAACTTGTCTTACGATTTCCAAACAAATCTTAAATCATTTTTAAAGTAAGGCATTTACCATATTATATCAAAGTTTATAACAAACCATTTTCCATATCAAATCATATATTTCAATTTCTGAATCAATCCATTTCAATAGGCAAAACAATTTGATTAGCCATCATATCAATCCTTTGTAATGACAAAAACCATTGTTCGATATCATTTCCGTTGCAATTCCAATTGTCAATGATCCATGTTATCTCAATAGCAATACTCATTCAATGACAATTTTCGTGGTACATCCAATAGAGTAACAATGTATCAATAACAATGGGACCTCAAGGGTCAATCAATGCGACCACAATGGATCAATCAACATATCATATCTAATGTGACCATTAAGTCTAACAGTAGAGATTTCTGTGTTTCAATTACTCAATGGGCCATAGTATTAATCTCCCATTGGCAAGGGTTAATGGGTCATAGTATTAATCTCCTCCAGGCTATTAATTTGCCCCAAGCAAGGGTCAATAGGGCATGGTATTAATCTCTCCCAGGCAAGGGTCTATAGGCCATGGTATTAATCTCCCCCAGACAAGGATCAATGGGGCATGATATTGTTTCCCCCAAGCAAGGGCCTCACAAAAGGATGCCACCAGTACAATTTCAAAAAGAACTTCATTCATTATGAGAAAATAACGTTTCAATAGACCATTCCATCAATCATCATAACATTTCAATAAACGATTCAATCAATCATATATCAATTTCGATAGCAATAACATTTTCGAAAGTAAACGCAACTTGAACATATCTTTATAAAGTTATTACTCATAGTGGGTTAAATCGATATAAGGCCTCGGACGTCTACCTAAACAAATCACATAACAAAAAAACAATAGAAGCACCATTCAATATTCATTTCATTTTAATTCAACTCTCTTTATGTGTTTCTGACTCATTCCTTGATTATGTGAGTCCAATTGGTGCCTAAGAATACTTAGAATGTCATGACGATGCAATTATGCATTTAAAAGAGTTAGTCAAAAATTGCTAAAAATAGGGTCCTTGCTCGAGCGCACCTTTGGTCGCTCGAGCGATTTGCAAAGCTCTGTAAAAATACTGGTTGGCCTTAATGTTCCCTCGAGCGGTGACTTTACCGCTCGAGTGGCCAACAAATTTTCTGTCCTTTTAAAACCAACAAAATAATTTCCAAACACATTTTCAAAACTTAAACTCTTGCATGAACCAATTTAAACATGTAATTTTATTAATAAAGATGAACCCATGACTAATTTTTCAATTTCTAATACAAAAATCTCTTTGATCATTAAGATTAAAACCAATAATTTCATGAATATAATAATTCAAATAATCTTCTTTCTTTGTTTTATAAAACATAAATTAAAGCTATAAAGCCTTTTCAAAAATATTTACATGTAAGAAATTTAAATCAAAATCAAACTAATTTTGATTCTCAAATATAAATTATAATTTATTTCCAAATTTGTCCAAATTTAGATTTAATTTATTTATTTTATATCAAACCCACAAATTTTAAAATATGAATTAAACTTTCCAAACTCTTAAAAATTTCATGATGTATGTAAAAATATAACCCAATTTCATTATTAATAACCAAAATCAAACTTAACCAATGAATTACAAAATCAATTTCTTAGAGTTTTAATTTAACTTAATTTATGATCATAGATATTTCAAAATGTGTCTAAATTGAATAAAACTTTTAAATTAAATTACATGCATGGATTAAAGACCAAAATCAAACAAATTCCTAATTTTCAAAACTTTTCCTTTTTCTCTTCAAAATATGAGATTGAATTAGTCCAAATTCTTCAAAATTTAAGATGCATGTATAATTAGAGTATTAAACTTGTAAGATTTACTCATGCATGTAACAATGAGGCTTAATTTCATGCAAGATCACAACATCTCACTCAAAATAATTAATTTTCATAACTATGAACCTATCTTAATTTCTTCATCATTGTTTTCTAATTTCTTCCAAGTTATGTGAAATTGAACCCAAACTCAACTTTAATTCAAGTGTAATACAAGGATTCTACAAAATTCAAGCTTAAAATCCTTACCTTTAATCTTCAATTTGGTGTACAATTGATGAATTCTTGAGTTTATTTCTTCTTCTTTTTTTTTTTCCTTCAATCCGTGGCTCTCTCTCTCAATGGTCTATTTCAATTACCTTCTCCAGCACATACTCTATGATCTCTCTCTCTCAATCTCTGTTTCTCCCCTAAATGTTAGGGAATGAATACGAGTATAATATATTATGTATGCACAATGAACACACACACAGCTTTCTCAGCACACCTAGATTTTCTCCGCATACACCCCAAATTCTAAATTATTCTACAATTTAGGAGTTGTTTGGGGTGTCCTAAATAAGTACATTTTTTATCTTTTTAGACTAAAAAATAGAGGTTGAAAATATGAATGTTTGGGTTAACTTTTTGACTTTTTATGGAAAAATATGTAATAAAAAATTGTAAAAATTGATTTGTAAGGAAAAATTCGACTTGGGAGTTATGCAGCCGTAATTGTTGACTTTTGGTGAATAATGTTAACTTTTTAACTTTTTGAGTAACTTTTTGACTTTTTGACTATATACTAAACTTGGCCTTAATGTATGTTCAAAATTAATTTAATTAAGCAACACTTAGGCCCCGTTTGGGAACATGTTAATTTAGTAACTTTTTAGCTATTTGGCTAAAATATGAGCTAAAAAAAACTAGTATGTTTGGGATGACTTTTTGGTTTTTTACGAAAAGATGTGCAAAAAGTAGAGAGAAAAGAGAATCTTTGACTTTTTAGTATGGGTTGTTAGTTTTTTGACTAATTTTAACTTTTTGACTTTTTGACTAAAAGGGAGGGTTCCCAAACGAGGCCTTAATCTTAATAAATCTTGATTAATATGTAATTAAATCAATCATGACTAATCACAAATCACACTTAATTTAATTAATCTAATTTAACTTCCTCTAATTAATCTAATTTAATTTCCTTTAATTAGTCTTCACCATCACCCCTACTTTCCACCGATAATAATAATAAAATCACTAGTAAACTTCCCCTGTCATTCACATGCATTTTCCATCTCCATTAAAGATTCTTTCAGTGCCGCATTGCATGGTCCCCTATCCTGTGGACCCATTTCAACATCACTATTACTTTGGGAAAAGAAAAGAAAAGAAATCAATGCAAATATATATATGTATACATGGAGAAAGTTTGAGAAAAGGGGTGGTTGTTTTCCATGCAAATACGTCTCTTTTTCTATTGAAAGTTATTCCCATTTCTATTCCTTCTGTTTCACATGTTTCTATTCTGTGAATAATAACAGAGGATAGTATTTTCTTATTCAACCCAACTCAACTCTCCTTTATATAAACATGTGACTCAATCTTGAAAAGTGACAAAACTTTAATTCACATTTTGCCAACCCCAAACTCCTGTAGAGATGGAAAATAGCCCCACTGAGAATCAAATCAACACCACTTTATTCCCTCCAATTCCCATTTGGAATACTGATGAGCAGTATGAAGCAGGTATCCCCAACTTCAAAATAGCCCAAGAAAGACTATCAGAACTAGTTCATGCCAATGACATCCATGGAATTGCTGCTGCATTAGAGACTAATATCGATGCTGGAATATCCGGCGATGTCAGAGATCTTCATCGGAGACACAGAGCATTCGGTCCAAACCTAAATTTTGAAGATCAATCTTCTCTTGTGGCCAAAGGCTTCTACCAAATCTTGTTGGAAGCATTCAAGAACACCACGGTTATCCTCCTGTTGTGTTGCGCGATGCTTTCTCTTGCGATTGGGATCAAGAGAAATGGATTGCAAGAAGGATTTCGCGATGGAGCTATTATATTTCTTGCTATATTCATAGTTGTCAATGTTGGTTGCATTTGTAGATTTTTCAAGGCCAGAAGGATGAGAAAGCTGGCAAGGGACAGAAAAGTTAAAGTTGTGGTTATGCGAAATTGGAAGACTCAACAGATATCTGTCTCCGAAATTGTCGTTGGTGATATTCTACGTCTAAAGACCGGTGATCGTGTTCCTGCTGATGGGTTGTTGATCGATGGTGGCGATTCATTCAATCTTGACGATGACTTAGTCCATGATCATCACAGTCCTATGTTCACCGGTGCGAAGGTCATGGGAGGTCAGTGTCGAGTTCTTGTGACATCAGTAGGCAAGAACACAGAGAAAAGCAAGTTGATGAGATCAATAAAGAGCTTCCATCAAACTCATGAGGAATCAAAATTGCAAATCTCAATCGACAAAACGAACTCTCGTTTGGAAAAGGTTTGGTTGAGCCTCTCACTGCTTGTTCTTTTGGTGCAATTACTGAGGTGTTTTACCGGGAGACCAGGGCGTGATCAGAATCACAATCCTGACCCGAAAGGTGTGAAGAACACGGTGGCGGAGATAATGAATGAGGCCACCAAGCTTATGAAGAAGAAGGAAGGCGCAAAGGCTAATGGGTTGGTTGCTATGCTTTGTATATTGTTATTTTCAATAAGAGATGGATTGCCTCTGGGAATCTTCATCTCTTTCAAATATGCAACTAAGAAAATGTTGCCTTATCAAGCTCTGGTCCGAAAACTTCCAGCGTGTGCTAAAATTGGGTTGGTCACCACAGTCTGCACGGGCGAAACGAGTGATCTAACTCTGCAGCATTCGAAGATGGCCGAGTTGTGGATCGGTCTAGATAGTATCAATGAAGTTTTCATGGGAGAAGTCATTGATATTTTGCGCGAAGGTCTCGGAATGAACTTGTCTGGTGGTGGTGGCCAGGGAGAGCATGGTCTTCTTATTTGGGCGAAGCAAGTGCTTGGTGTCGACATGGAAGAATTGAATCGAAGTCGAACCGTTCTTTGCACTGAAGCTTTTGATGTGGAGAAGAATCGAAGCGGGTTATCATTGAGGCGGAATGGAGAGGAGGGCAAAGTTGTGCATGTACACTGGAAAGGTGGTCCGGAAGTGGTGCTGTCCATGTGCTCGCATTATTATGATGCATTTGGAACAAAGCAAACCCTAGATGAACAGAAAAGAGATTTGTTCAACAAAATAATCGAAAGATTTGCTTCTGATAGTCTCCAGTGCTTTGCTTTCGCTTACAAAAAAGTTGTCAAGGAAGAGAAAGAGAAAGATTTAGAACTTGAAGACGAAGAAGAAAAAGAAGATGAAGAAGAAGAGGCCATTGAAGGTAGAAAAGAACATGGCTTAACTTTGTTGGGAATGGTGAGCTTCAAGAACCCATATGCACCAGAGGTGAGAAGAGCAGTCAAAGAGTGCCAAGAATCCGGTGTAGCGATCAAGCTAGTAGTCGGCGAAAACATAAACACAGCAAAATTTATAGCCATCAATTCTGGAATTCTTAAGCATGAACATGATCATGAAAAAGAAATGAATGGAACAGTAATTGAAGCTTCCCAATTTCGGCATAGCTCTGAGGAAGACCGCATGAACATGATAGATCATATCGTAGTCATGGCTAACTCATCTCCAGCTGACAAGCTTTTACTATTGCAGTGCCTGAAACAGAAAGGTGAAGTAGTAGCTGTCACTGGAATCTCCACAAGGGACTCTCCATCGCTAGAAGCTGCTGATGTAGGCCTTGCACTGGGTGATAACGCTGCAGAATTAGCCAAGGAGTCCTCAGACATCGTCATCCTAGATCGGAGTTTTGTTACAATCTTTTCAATCATCAAGTTTGGAAGGTGTGTTTGCAACAATCTTCGAAAGTTTGTGCAATTGCAGCTGACTCTCAACATTGTTGCCTTCATTATAAACTTCATTGTTGTAGTTTGTAAAAGTGATGATGAGCCAATTGGACCTTTTCAGCTCATGTGGGTTAACTTGGTTATGGACATTCTTGGTGCCTTGGCTCTTGCAGAGCCACTACTACCATCTCTGACCCTTCAAAGAGAAGCTGAAGATCAACACATAACCATGACAGTGTGGAGAAACATAGTTGTTCAAACTCTTTATCAAATCACTGTTCTATTGGTCCTGTACTTCAAGGGAAAAGCACTTCTGAATACTAAGTTAAAACCTATGATCTTCAACTGTTATCTACTCTGCCAGGTTTTTGTGTTGATCAATGCCAGAGAGATCGAAAAACAGAATGTTTTCAAGGGGATGACGAAGCATAAGAATTGTTGGTTTCTTGCTGGTGCCATTGTTGTTCTGCAGATTGCTGTGATGGAGATTTATATGGTGGTTGTGATTCATTGGGAGAGATTGGATTTGATACAATGGTGTATATGTTTTGGAATTGCAGCATTATCTTTGCCTCTGGGATGGATTGCCAAAAAACTGGGGTTCTTTTACTGTCCTGATCAACGTTTGTGCAAAGTGTTCGTAAAATTGTCTTCTTTCAAATGCTTGTATTAATGTATGAAGCTGTAAAAAGAAAAATGTACAAAGTTGTCTGATCTTCAATCACTACCACAAGTTGTACAAAAATACAAAGCTGTGTGATCTTCAATCACAATTGTAATTGTTGATAAATAAAGTTTTTTTTTTTTTTTTTTTGAGCATATGCAATTACTAGTGGACATGGGCTGAAATGAGTTACTTATAAACAATCAATTGTGATGGAAGTATAAGATTTACTTTTATAAATTTAATACATAAATAATCACTAATACTTTTGTGAGTTTAAAATTATTTTTTTCTTTAACTTTTCACTTTTTATATATTCTCTCAAAAATATTTTCCCGACAATATGAAATCAAAGTCCCACAAAATGATGGTTCCAATAAACAAATTAATAATGGATAGAACCCTTTTAAGATCCTTAATCCAAACTTTAAGGCCATTATCGCTTGTGGTGGTTTCCATGTCTTATTTTTGATATCCAACATTAAAAAATGCTATATAACTCGGGTTTCATTTGACAAGTGATTATTTTAATTAAAAAGTAAAAAATTTATTAAACAAATCAAAAAATCAAAAAACAAAATAATATATACAAAAAAAAATAAAAAATCAAAGATTCATTCTCATTGACTCTAAAAAGTCAATTTTTTTAATTCACACTACTTTTATACGTTTTTTTTTTGTAAAAAAAAAAAAAATCAAAAAGTAAAAAAATCACTAAATAAATCAATATATACAAAAAAATAAATAAATAAATTAAAGATTAAGTTTGGGATATCCCAAATAATCCAAAAAGTCAAAAAGTTACTCAAAAAGTTAAAAAGTTAACACTATTCACCAAAAGTCAACAATTACGGCTGCACAACTCCCAATTCAAATTTTCCTCTAAAAACCAATTTTTACAATTTTTTATTACACATTTTTCCATAAAAAGTCAAAAAGTTAACCCAAACATCCATATTTTCAACCTCACTTTTTTAGTCTTCCCAAACAAGGCCAAGTCTTTTTTTTTTTTTTTTATTCACACTACTTTTATACATTTTTTTTTTTTTTGTAAAAAATTAAATATATTAATTTTTTCGCCTCATATTTTAATTAATAAGTCTAAAAACTACTTCCCAAAAGGATCCTCAACAGCTAGCTCAAAAAAATATATATATATATATATATATCCTCACCAAAGTACTTGGGAAAAGAAGTTTATGATGTAAATTCAATCTAAAGTAGATACTGATATACTTTTTGAATTAATTTCACTTTTATTCTTTTAATTATTGTCATTTTTTCAATTGCATCATTAAATTATCAATTTAATCTGTGTAATCTTTAAATTTCTAACTTCCACTAATATGATTCAAAGTTACATAACCCATACTTTTTTGGGTGCTCGTCGTACTGATCAGATAGTATTGCAGAAGAATTTAAATTTCACCAAACAGAACTCAGAAACATGGGTGGCAGAGCAACTGAAACTCCAAGCTCCAAGACGGGTCCCTTCATGATTTTCCAGGAAAATACTCTGTAAACCAACCCATTTGATCCATGTTAGTCGCCCTGTTACTTAGTCGCCCTGTTTGGAAGGCGTTATTTGAGTTAAAACAATAAATAAAGATAAAATATGTTAAAGTAGTTAATAAAATAAAATATTATATTTAATTTATATTTTTTTTTTCTCACAATCATCAAATTACAAAAAAAATTAACTATATTTCTAAACTAAATTTTTTTAACCAGGTTAAAAACTCAAAAAATCAACTAAAATAATTAACTTTTCAAACCAAACCATATATATACCTGTATATGTAAGAATTGTATACGTCTCCATGTGGATATGTGCTGAGATCATGAAAATATTACAAGGGGAATAACCTGACACTGAAGTTAGGAAAAATAATTACTAAAAAGTGAGAAATATTATAAATATTACTAATTAAAATTATAAAATTTTCATTAATTTGTAATTAATTTGTACTGATACCACTGCATTGTAATTGTTTCAATATTATATATATATATATATATTAATTAATTATGTAAATATATAATATATGTATGTGTCTGTGAATACGTTGAAGAAGATTGGATGCATGCAATTACTGGGAGGATCTGAATCTGAGAGGCGGGTAGCTCTTACTTACAGAGCGCTATCTCTATATTTTTGTCCTTTCCATTGACGGTGCAGGTATCATAATCGTCCGAAACTATTATTATTATTTTACAAATATATATAAGTCTGCTCTGCTGATATTAATTAATTATAATAAATATAAATTCTACTCTTCAATGATTGATATCTTTTTCAATATCTGCCTTTGCCAAATATATATATATACACACACACATCAATGCGTGCCGCTATATTTTGAAATAAATGGAATATTGCTAGTAGGTTCTATTTTGTGAGAAATTCATATGCTATATAATAGGAGAAAAGTCTCGTCAAAACAACAAAAAAAATTGTCACCTACTTGTTATGATTTTTCTTTTTTTTAAGTGATGTGGAGCGCATTAAATTTGTGTTTTGATAACAAATTTCTTTGTTAATATAAGAATGTATTAGTCTTTATTTTGGTGTTGATTAATTAATGAAGCTATGGTCTTTATTTTTGTCAAAATAATAGTACTGAAATGAACTCTAGTGAAAGTTTCCGAATATTAGTTAGGGGACCAAAGTTATTATCACTTGTAAATAAAAGATTTTTTTTTTAATAATTTATGTGATGGGCAAAGGAAAGTTTTTATTGAATGAAAAGAGATAGGGTACGTGAAGAAACAGAGCAAAAAGCCAAGATTTGCATCATTGCTGAAAGAGAGCCATCCCAACTATGTTGGCTCCATTCTCACAGCTAATCATATTGCAAAGTCCAGACAAAAAAAGTAAGAAAATTATATTTTCAAAATTAGTACCAATTCATTAGAAAATAATATACTGAAAATAGCAGCTAACAATTAGAACTAACCTGTTGATCATTTTGCGTTGTAGTCAGTACAGAGAAATATAAATAATGATCAACGACATACCATTCTATAATTCTATCTCCGTTGAAGCATTTTCCCAAGTCTAGTGTGGCCGACAATCCTCTATTTTTTTTATTTATTGACTTATGTTTGCTGCATTGTTTGTTGGCAATTATTGGCAAGGAGGAAAAACTAATACATATAATTTATTTTATATTTTGTCATACACATCATGTGATGGAAGTCCAAAGTTTTGGTCACGGTCGATCATATTTTAAGTTCCATATTCTTGGGGATGATGCCACACTAGAGAAATGGTCTTTCAACAAACTCTTCTTTCGATAGGAACTTTCATGGAAAGTTCGAATGTGTGTAATACATTGCCCCTTCAAAATTCTAATGAAAAATTTTAAATTTATATGATCCAAAAAAAAAGAAAAAACAGAATAATTATTTTTTTGCAGCCTACGAGGATGTTTGTTTATTTATTTTACCCTTGCAAGTGCAGGTACTGTTTGGTGTAACATGTTTTTAGCTTACGATTTTAGATTAATAGCTAGGCTTGCCAAGAGTTGCAACAAACATGATCAAATGAAACAGAGAGATCGAAAACCAGAATGTTTTGGAGGGGATGATGATGAAGTATAAAGACTTGATGAAGCTGAATTAATTGTAGGTTCACCAAACAGAACCCAGAAAACTTGGGTGACATTGCAAGTGACGCAAAGGAGATGATGATACCGGCTGGGAGGGTCCCTTGTCTCTTCATGATTTCGAGGAAATTACTATGAGAATTTGACACATTTGATCCATGTTGGCGTCACAATATTTGACTTGATCAACACAGAAGCTCAAGAACTATCTATTAGAATAGTAAACGTATCCATATGGGTACGTTGCTTAGATCATGAAAAATGTATATATATATATATATATATATGTTTTTTATGTATGTATGTGTAATAAATTATGTATATGTCTGTAGCTTGAAGAAGATTGCATGCATTCACTCTCGGATGGATTTGAGAGGCGGCTCTTGTCCTTTCCACTGATGACACAGGCAGCATCAACCACGTATGATCCTAAATATTTATTATGTAAGTCTGTGGATACCATAATTCTTTTATTATAATATATTATTCAATGATTAGTACCTGAATCAATGTCTATGTTTACAAATATTTGATACATGCCTACTTTTATATTTATGTTTTTGACAATTAGGAAGTAATATATTCTTTTATGAATAATTATACCCAACTTTTATTTTATGTTTTTGACAATTATGAGAGAAATGCCTGTTGTCCTGAAAAAAATAAGAAATATATTTTTTTGAGTAGAACAACAAGAGATATATTGAAATTTCATAAACCACGATAAATGTCCCGTAATTGTCCTTGTAATTATCTTTTTTTTATTTCTTTTTTATTAAAACAACAAACAAACAATTTTTTTTTGGCTAATGAGTGTTGTAAAATAAATAACAAATTTGGGCATGCCTTTCTTGTATTGAATTTGAAATTAAGGATCTCATTGATAAGTCATGTGTTTCTAAATCATGAACAAAAACTTTCAAGTGATGGAGTGGCACTATAGTGCACAAAAACTTCTATTGTTCTCTAATGATAATGTTTTCTAATGACATGGAGTTAGAGAGAGTGAGTAGAAAGAGGGGCCGCGGATAACTCACACTCCATATATATGATAGATATGATGTATATATTAGTAACAACCCATGTCATATTATTGAGAAGGCATGCATAATTAGTAAGAAAATTTGTTAATTTGTATAACATTTTCTTTGGATATTTTACTTAATAGTCTTTCCTACCCATTGGTTGATCATTCTATGGGTTAAATTTCAACATTAATTAGAGTAAGTATTTGGTACATCTGGTACCATGCAAAATATTAACACCCAATACATATCCGGACCAATACAATATGTTTTTTGAAATATTTGTACTTCATAGGGGGCGAGAGTTACCACTTGTAAATTTGGCACCTTGGCATATTATATTTTCAAAGTGTGTTCATATTGAAAGCTAGTACCAATTTGATTTTTGAAACGGTCTTCTGCGCAGAAATCACAGGGTGTTCTACTGATTTATTTTTTATTTCTAATGATCAATGTGAGAGAGAATGAAAACACAAATGTTTTGGAAGGGATGATGAAGCATAAGAAGAGTTGATGAAGCCATATTTCTGACCAGATTGTATTGCAGAAGAATTTAGTTTTCACCAAACAGAACACAGAAAACTTGGGTGGCATAGCAACTGACGCGAAGGAGATGATGATACAAGAGGGGTCCCTTGTCCCTTCCCGATTTCGCGGAAAATGCTGAGAATTTGACCCCATTTGATCGGTGTTGGCGTCAGATTATTCCATCAAACTAACAGAAGCTCAAGAACAATCTGTCCAATTATATACGTCTCCGTATGGGTACGTGCTTGATCATGAATAAATAGTATATAAAGGCATGTTTGTTTGGGTGGACATGAGCTTAGGATTGGACTAATAGTCTAATAAAATTATTAATCCGATATTTGGTTAAACAATTGAAGTACGGATTAATTATTTTAAACTTGATTATTAGTTAAGATAGGACACATAATCCAACGGATTCATAGTCCTAGAACTATTAGTCATGAGAATACTAATTCAGTCCGTCCAAACAAACATGGCGAAATTACGTTATGTTTAATAAATATGTAAATAAGTCTATATCTGGAAGAAGATTGCATGAGTTCAGTTGGATGGATCTGAGAGGCGGCTCTTACGGCGCAGCTACTATCAACTATGATCTGAAAAATAATTAATATTATTATTATTATATATGTTGGGTCAATTCCATATCCCTTATAAGCGCACTGACCAATATATATATACATAGAGATAGATGAATAGGAACGTCTCTGTGTATATTATTGGAAAAAAACAAAAAAAAAAAGTTGTTATTGTAATTTCATAAACTACAATAAATGTCCTTGTAATTGACCGTGTAAATCATTCTTTCTAATTAAAAAAAAACAACCAACAAAGCAAAGAACTTCATGGTTAACCATGCACGACAAATCATATCATATATATATATATATTATTAAAAGTAGTGTTTGCTTTCAATTTTTCTGTCTCTTATGTGGCACATCTCTCTCTTCTTTTTATTTATTTATTAAAACACCATATCAATATATCTTTTTACCAAATTTTTATTTTTAAATTTAATATTTAAAAAACTTCTACTTAACCTAAATTACCCATAAACAAAACTTAATAGAATTATATATACTAAAAATACTTTACCAATTAATTTTATTATACTTTTTTTTTCACTTTTTTGAATAAAATATTAAAATTATTTCTTATTTTTATGTCTATCTTATTTATAATATTAATTATATTAAATACCTTAATTAATTATAATCTCTTTTAATTTTATAACACTTATTTCTAATATCAAGTTATAATTTAATATCATATAAATTTATTTTATATATTTATTTAAGTTACATTTTTGTAACACGAAAGGTTAAAATTATCAAATGAATGTTTTGTTTTTTGTGTTATAATTTAATTTAATTTTAAATTATTATATATATTTATTTATTTTATATTTTTATAGTATGAAGGGATGAGCGTCGTGCAGTATTAGGTCGTGTTTGTGTCATGTTATCTCAGATTTGTGTCAAAATTACCTCAACACTAACTCAATCCATTTATTATTTCAGGTTATCATGTTATGTCATTTTCGATTCGCGTTCGGTTCATGTTGTGTCAACATGTCATGTCAGGTCAACATGTCATGTCAAAAAATTTCACTATTAACTAAAAGGAAAATGATTTGTTCCCCTAAAAAAGCCCCCCCTAATCCCCCTAATGCCCAAAACGACGTCGTTTTGGGCTCTTTTTTTTTTTTTTTTTTTTGCCTTGGTTTGAAATTTAGGGGGATTAGGGGGCCAAAAATTAGGGGAATGTAGCACAGCCCTAACTAAAAATATCAAATGTATAAAAATTTAAAAATTTCTTCACAAGTTAAATTTAATGAAAGTAATCTCTATTAAATGAAATTATTTATAAAAAAATATTTGATTTCAACTTAATTTTATTTTCTTAATTTATAAAAAATTATATTTTATTATTATAGTTTTTAACTAGATTAACTCAAATAAAAGACAAAAAAATACATTAAATTAAATTAAAAACGAAAATAAAAATATATTAAACTTAAAATCGTATTTTACATACTTTTTAATAAATTCAATATAATAAGAGATTAAAAAATGCCATGATATTCTTTAATGAAAATAATATTAAAATGTGTAACTAATTTTTCATTATACGAGTTATTATTCATGTTAATTTCATGTTATACTGATTTAATACCAACCTGATCTGTTTAATATTCGTTTTATTGGGTTGTGTCATATACGTGTTCATGTCAGGAAATGGTCAATGCTAACCCGCTAATTTCGTGTACAGTTCAAGTCGTGTTATCGTGTCGTGTCGTATCGTGTCGTGTCGCAATTACAATCCCTAAACGATAAAGTTAAAATTATTAAGATATACACAAATAATTTACTTAAAATTATCATGTGTGTTGATTTAATTAAGACTTTTATAAAACGATAAAACTAAGATTATTTTAAAAAAATTTAAAAAATACTGTTTTTCTTTAAAAAAATTTCTCTCCTCTATGTAGCGCATCTCTTTTTGTTTTTTTTCTTTTTCTTTTTCTTTTTTTTATTAAAATTCCATATCAGTATACCCTTACCAAAGTTCTTTCTAAAATTTAATATTTAAAACACTTCTAATTAATCTAAATTATCCATAAACAAAATTTAATAGAATTATACATACTAAAAATATTTTACCAATTAATTTTATTCTACGCTTTTCAATTTTTTTAAAAATTAAATATTAAAAATATCCGTGTTTACCCCTTGTTGTACAGTGATCCGGACGTGTGTCCGTGGATGTTAGTAATGATTATTATCTTGGTTACATCCTTTTCTGCTTTGTATTTGAGTTATGGGATGTGTTGGGCAGGCTTGTTACAGGTTGGTTGTGTTTGGGAGCCAAGGGTTACTGCCCAGAATTTTGGGTCTTCGCTCGAGCGAGTAGTTCTTCGCTCGAGCGAGCTTCTGTCTTTGGTCCTTCGCTCGAGCCAGGGTTTGGTCGCTCGAGCGAGATTGGAGTTTTGTGTCTGGTGGCTCGAGCCAGAGTGGATTCGCTCGAGCGAGCAATTGCGTCTAGCTTAGGACCTGAGAGTTGCATTTCTTGGCTCGAGCGAGATTTTTCTTCGCTCGAGCGATCTGGTTTTTCTTCGCTCGAGCGAGCGTTCCGTCGCTCGAGCGTGCGTCTGGTTACAGACCTGTAGGTTCGAGTTGTTGGCTCGAGCGAGCATCTTGTCGCTCGAGCGAGGTTCTGGATGGTTGGCTCGAGCGAGACTTTCTTGGCTCGATCGAGGTTTTCTGTGTCTGGTCGCTCGAGCGAACCTGTTTTATATCAGCAGACAGCAGCGTTTTTAAACATAACATTTTCATCACTTTTCATTTTAAAACCCTAGATCTGAGACTCTCTCTCTCTAGACTTGCCATCTCTCTAAATTTTCATCCCTTTCTAGTGTGAATCTACCCTAAGCTCTTTGTTAAAAAGGTAGAGGGTGTTGAGAGTTTTGATTTAATCTGAGAATTTGGCGATTTGGAGCATTTTGGTTTTTGGTCTTCATCTCCGTTTGAGCTCAAACTTTGAGGTAGGGATACCCTACTCCTCCTTATGGACTTTGTCTTTCAATTTTAGCTTTTCGATATGTTTGGTGTTGTTGGGTGATTTTATAAAAGTTTGGGTCTTTTGTGCAATTTTACAAAAGATGGGGTTTTGTTTATAATAAACCTATATGCAAGATTGGCATAGAATAGTGAGATAAAAGATGGATTATGGATGGAGATGGAACCTTAGAGTTGTTTTGCTAATTATGGGAATATGCCCTAATTGGTTTGATAAATTAATTTGAATAATTAATTTGAGTAATGAGGAATTGAATTGAAATGTTTATTATATTATCCATTTTGTGCATTTATTTACTGTATAGAAATAACTGCTTTGGGCTATCGGTGGAGGATAGTCTTGATTATTGTAGACAATGCATGATGATTAGGCAAACTAAAACTGATCATTGAAATGTGTCATTGAGTGTGACAGTTGAAAGAATACATTAATTTTATGTATTGATTGGTGATGTGTATAATTATTGTTTATATGCATTGTGTTGTGTTGGAGAAGATAGGGGATGTACTCCACGGTTTAGGGGATGATAGGGGATGGACCACTAAACCGGATGTTGTTTGGGAGAAGATAGGGGATGGACTCCATAGATATAGCTTATATGCTTATCTAGTAATGTGTTGACACAGCTCATACGCTTGTCTTTGGAAGTGTGATATTGCTCTTAGGCATATCTATGGAATTGTTGATATAGCTCATATGCTTATCTGTTAATGTGTTGATATAGCTAGTATGCTTATCTTTTATTGAAACAGGAAAATGCTTAATATGAGTTACTATCTCATATAAGTGGTTTAGCCAGGTTCTGAGCCATGGTTATGAATTGAGAACTGAAAAGAATGAAAAATGAAACTGTAAGATGATATAAGTGGATGTATCAGTGTTGGCCATCTTTCAATTGCTAATCTTTTAGTCATTGTTCATAGCTGGTTTAGTGTATTTCTACTGGGCTGTGGCTCATCCTATATGGGAACATTATTTTCAGGTACAGGTAGCATACCACCTCCAAGGTCTTAGCTTGAATGGATATGAGAGTTGAAGACTTTCTTTTGATCATTTTGTTTGTGTTACATGTATACCAAGCCAAGGGCTTACTTTGTATAGAGTTAGTACTCTCTTTTTGTGTAACCAAGTGTTAACTTGGAAAGCTGTAAGCCTATGGGGCACTCGCTTTTGTTGTTAACATGTAATACTTATGTAATGAAACACTCTGATGAATAGAAGGATGTTGATCTTTTATATATTAAAGCATGTCTATGTTGATGGATTTTATGTTATTTTTGAGGCGCGTTACATTTTTATAACATGATAGAGTTAATTTATAAAATTAGTTATTTGTTGATTTAAACAACTCTTTTATGGAACAATACAACTAATTATTAAAATAAATAATTAAAATTATTATTTTAATTTTAAATTATCACCTCTTTTTTTCTCCAATTTAACTATTATTTTAAATATTTTATATATTTAAAAATATACGTAATTTAACTAAATTTTATTTAAAAAATTTAGCTCATGCATTGCTTGGGTTAACTACTACTATATATATAAAAATAGTGATTTTTTATTTCTTATGTGGCACATTTTAAAGGTTTACCTTTTTCATAAAAAGCCACATCAACATTTATTTTTTATTTACGTATAAAATTCTACACAAATTCAATTTTAATTATAATAACCAAAATTTCTCTGTGAAAATTGAAATTTCTCTGAGTCGAGACGAAATTTTTCTAAGTCAGGCAAAATTTCTCTGAGTAGAATTTTCTCTGAAAAAATGTTGAGGGACCTTAACTATTATGAAAGTTTTATATGTCATTTATCTTATAAAATCCTAATATCAGGAACCTTAAAAAAAAATCCCCTTTATTTTTATATAGTTGATATTTTAATTTAATTATTATGATATTTAAAAAAAATTATCTTGATATATAAATAAATAAGGCAAAAATGTACTTAATTATGTGCATCGTACGGATCAAGTTAATTTTTTTTTATATTTTTATTTTTTGTCTATCTTATTGATATCTTAATATTAATTTATATTTAATTTTTTTATTTAACATGAAATTATTTATTAAAAAATATTTATATTTAATTTAAATTTTATATACCTATAGACAATATGTCTGAATAATTCAAAAAGAATATTAAAGAAAAAATTTATACTCTACATAATTAATTTATGTTTTTTCTTCTTAATCCATTCACAACATATTTATATTTAATCTTTTAAATAAATTTTGGGTAGTTCTATTTCTCTTTCTAATTTAATAATTATTTTTAATATCAAAATGAGTATTTATTTTACTATCTTATAATTTAATATATATCATATGAAATCATTATATGATAATTACACTTTCATAGCACAATAGAATTAAAATTATCAAAATAAACAAATAATTTAACTAAATTTATTTTATATAAGTATTCAAGTAACACTTCTATAGAATGATAAGGTTAAGATTATTAAAATAAATAATTAAAATTAATATTAATATTTTTATTTTGTAACACATATCATATTATAAAATATCATTACATTAACCAAAGTGTAGACGCGCCCGTGGGCTTCACTCTACAGTTCGGACTCCCTTTTGTGTCGCGGTTCTAAATCTGAACCAAAGAGTCCAACTCTGGCAAATCGTTTTGAAGAAAAACAGATTTTTGAAAAAGTAGTGCCAAACATGGACTGCTTTGCCAGATTACAGAGTCGCCACCTAAATATTTTTTTAATGGGGGAATTTAGGAAACCCTGACTCGGTGCCGAAAGCCACGTGTCCGTCATCACCAAAGTGATCTTGGCTCGGGAGCTTGGGTACGATTGGGGAAGGTCAGCTATGAGCACCCTCTTTCGCCCGGTCCGAAGACCGGCCTCTACTAACCGTGATATCCAATTTTGAAAACTTTATGCGTTCTTATTCCGATTATTTAACCTAGAATTACTATGTGATGCGCACAACACAAAAGTATAGACTAGATTGCCTAACTTGGAAGTAAACATTGCATATCCGTTTTGTCTCGAAAAACGTGTTGGTTTTTGCTACTCGCAAGTAGGCTAAAATACGGATTCCAATGAGTTGTTCCAACTCACGCAATCTAACCTCCACCCACAGGCGTTCAAACAGTTTATAGCACATAAGCATTTAGCCGCATGGTAAGCATACTGTCATGTTAGCATTCACACGCATGCGAAGTGCTAAAGCATAAAAAACTTACATCGTATTCCGTGCCAAAAACAAATAACCCGGTTAGCAAACATGCATGACCTAGTTCATGTTAAGTGGCTAATGCATCGCATGCGGAATGTAATCTAGACAGGCTCGGCTATCCTAAGCATGGCACATGAAATGCAACAACTATCACGTATTCAATTTGGAATTGAAAGTACGATGCAGTTTGTATGATGTACCGAGCCCGGTGCATGTAAACAAATGCATGGATGCACACATGCATTGCATAAGGTATGTTGAAAATAGACGTGCCCTAATCTACCATCGTAAGCAGGTAAATAAAAGGGATAGAAAGAAATGGGGATTGGAAGACATACACCCACTCACACACACTTATTACAATTTTGCCCTCGCTCGGAGGGACCAAAATAATAATACAAATAATTAACTACGCAAGCTAATTAATTATTACAAATTCACTAAATTAATTAGACAAATAATTAATCTAATTAAAACAGTAAATGCCTCGGGAGGAGGGCCCAAATGCAGCGCGCGCTCGGAATTGGCTCGGAATCGCACTGTCATGCAAGTGTGCCTCTGTTTTCCCTGCTACCCTCCTCTGAAAATTGCCAAAGTCCCAAGAGTTCCTCTCAGGGAACTGGGGAGTACCACCGGCTGAGGTACAACACCACCGGCTGAAGGATGTGGCCACCGGCACTGAGTGAAGCTATCGGCTGCCAATTCACTGCCGGTCGGCACTAAAAAGTGCCGGTCGGCACAAAATGCCTGCAAAACCTGCAACTCACAGCAGCAGAGGGCAACAAAATGCATGGCAATGTGATTCAAAGCATGTATGCACCAAACACAATCCTTATCATATTTTGGACTCAAAGGGGGATGTGCCTCGGTCCTTGGACCACCAATCGCGCATTTCCATGCGTGATGGCCCTAAGAGCCAAGGATGCAACTTTGATCTCAAATGTGTGCAAATCAAACAAGCAAACAAGGGTGTTCAACCTCCATCATACTTCACTTCAAGAGGCCAAACATGCACAATGGAAATGTAAACCTAAGCATGTCAACTAAGCATGCAATGTGGACTATGCAACACACTTATGTAAAAGGTTCAAACAAGCATGCAAGGTGAGCATGCAAACCAATGAAATGATGGACTTAGACATGAATTAGGCAACTCAAAAAGGCCTAAAATCAGTAGCCAAAATGCCAAGTTATGAGGGCCAAACAAACATGCACACATGCACAAATCAAGGCACCAATACTTAGGCATAAACAAGACGACATTCAAGCACACTTGAAATGAGTCAAACATGGACTATTAGCATGCATTGAAAGCTCTGAAATTCATGCCAAACATAGTGCTAAACCAAGCATTAAAGTAGGCTAAGCAAGCAATGAATGGCCCAAGGTTCCAAGGCAAGCCAATGAGGCATTGAACTACACTTATGCAAAGCAATTATAGCATGCACTTATCAACTCAAAACAGATGTTTAGCATGTCAAAATAGGCCCAAAGGACCACTTAGATGGCATCTAAGAAGCTTGAAATCAAAGGCATGCAACATGACCAACACATGGAGCATTTAACACTAGCTTAAGAAGTCACAAAGAGGCATGCAATGTAAACATACAAGCACTTCTAGGGGACTGAAATAGCACAAGAAATGGTTCCAAACCATCAAAAATCATGCAAACAAAGCATGCTACACACTCATGCTCTTAAGGCCAACAAGCCAAATACAAGGGAGCCATACTAAACATGCTAAGATTGACCAAGATACTTATGGACAGAGCTAAAACATGGTAATATGAGCACATATTCTTCATAAACACAAGTCTAAAACATGCTAGAAAGGGAGGCACGCTACTTAGACATGTTAAGGCATAAGGAGGCATTACAAGGCAACTATACTAAGCATGCATAGGAGGCCAAAACCAACTTGGAGGCATGTTATATCATGGCAATATAAGCATGGAAAACAACCAAGGCATGCTCAACACACACTCAAGCATGAAGCTCCATAAGGAAGCGAAATTTGCCCTTTTCAAGGACATCAAGGAGAGGGGGTGGCCCTCCCCTTTCTAGGACTTTAAGGCACCATCTCCACCATTGAAATCCCTCAAGATTTCAGTGGTGGAGAGGTCCAAGCACACAAGTCCCGGATCTCTCCAAAATAGCACAAAAATGAGCCCTTTTCAAGGCCTAAAGGGGGTCAAACTTCCCCAAACCACAAAACACCCTTAATATACAATGAAGAGGCTTAAAAAACAGAACTTTTTTATGCCAAACACTAAGCCCAAAAACTGTTTTAAACCAGGTAAAAAAGGAGTGCAAAAATGGGGTAAATAAAGTAAGTTTCTTACCCTTGAAGCTTTTCTTCACAAAGGTTGGAGTTGTTGGTTCCTTGAGCTCCAAACCAGTCAAGAACACTAAAAACCAGCCCTTAGAACCTCAGTTGCAAGGAGAAGGTGAGACACTAGGTGTTTGTGTGCAATAGTAAGGCACAAAACACCTAGACACACAAGAGAAGAATAGAGATAGAAGGTGTATACAACTCAAACCCTAGAAAAACCAGAGCTTCTCTCTCTCTTTTCCCCTCTAGCTCTCTAAATTTTGCTAACCCTTGAGCCAAGAGAAGAGCCTTCTCCTTATAGGCAACAAAGACTTACAAACTAAGTCATCCAAGGGCTTATCCCTCCATACACGTGTATGGAAGGGAAACAAGAGCTAAACAGCTGTCTAAAAATATCTCAGAAAGCAGCTGTAAAGTAGCCGGCTGGGCAAAATGGTCATTTTTCCAAAAAGAGTGCCGACCGGCACAAAATAGTGCCGACCGGCACAATATAGTGCCGGTGTCCACACCAGCCAGCCGGTGGCCTCTAGCCACAGCCGGTGGTATGTGGGGATGCCTCACAAAGCATTCCCTGCCCTCCCAAGGCAAAACACAAGTGTTTTGTGCGAAACCAAACACCAAACGGTCGAGTTCGGAGGTCCTGAGGCAAGGCGCGCGTAGCCGAGAACTCCGGGAATTCCAAACGAACACAAACATGGATAATCACCGAGTGTTCCAACGGTGACGTCCAAGTCTTGAGGACGGTCAAAAATGGGGTGTCTACACAAGGTTAACTTCATTGTGATTTTATGTTAGACATAATATTTGTAGAAGTGATTTACATACACGTGTAGCATCTAATTTAATATTGATTGATTAAAATAATAAAACTCAATACTCTTTTCTTAAGTTTTTAGAAGATAAATTGATAAATGTCACATGATAAATAGTATGGAATATTATTTTAAAGAATAATGAATCATCGAAAATAATTGTATATATTTAAGACAACTATTGATGTTTCTTGAATAATTTTTAAATAAAAATTTTGAATTTATAGTATTACTGATAATGCACATTCATGAGCTCTGCTAGAAAATATAAGCAAAAATTATTTGGCTGAATAAAAAAATTACGGTTATTATGATGTGTTACATAATTAATCAGAACCCCCATTTTTTTTAACAAAATCAAAACCCTCCTGAGAACTTGATTAACACAAATAAGGATTTGATTT
Organism: Camellia japonica; assembly: GCA_030407325.1. Lineage (NCBI taxonomy): Eukaryota > Viridiplantae > Streptophyta > Magnoliopsida > Ericales > Theaceae > Camellia > Camellia japonica. Next base: position 8,469,594 of record JAPPVO010000032.1, on the reverse strand, counting down.
CAGGTTGAGAATACACAAAAAAATTTTAAAAAAAATTTGAAAGAAATTGTTTTTATGAGATTTTTTACATAGGATCATACACAGTAACAAAATTTTTCATCAGCTATTAGCAAATATGTTTGCATTTGCTTTTCAATTGTTAAAATTTTCTACACATAAAATATTAAGACTTAAAATCAATTTTTATTTTAAAAATAAATTTCCGTACATCGCACTGGTTACATACTAGTAACAAAAGAAAATAAAGTTGCCCCTTACATGGTGCAGGCTTGGAGTGTGTTCCCTCCAAATCTTTGGATTCAACTCTCACTATGTACTATTAACTCTTTATGAAGGATAATTCATACTACAATACTACTTAAAGATCACATTTCTCATAGATAGAGAAAGAAGAAAGAGGGTGTGGTGGCTGGCAACCAGTAGTTTGAAGGAAAGGTCCGGTCAGACATTCAAATGAAGTTAGTAAAGGCGGCTTGTTTACGCTCTTTGTGGACAACATTCCAAAGGTGATGGATCCAAAAAGCTTGTTTGGATTGTTTTCAAAATTTGGTATTGTGAAGGATGTGTTCATACCAATGAATAGGAGTAAAGCTACAGGATCAAGATTTGGGTTCGTAAGGTACAATTGTTCGGTTGCTGCTGAGATGGTAATTAAAAATGCTGATGGGCTGTGGTATGCTGATAAGAAGTTAAAGGTAAAAGGAGCAGAGTATGCTAAAGGGTCTCGGAGCAATCTAAAGGGGAACTAGGAGGAAATTACCAGGGGCATTCAAGGATGCATTCAAATGTTATACCGGGCACCCAGAAGGAAAGGATTGAAATAAGGCAATAACATGGAGGAAAGATGACATATGCAGAGGTTATTGGAAAAGGAAGCACACATGGAAAAGAGAATGTAATTATTCAGGCAAGAGAGGTGAGTAAGAGGTGGCTTTATGATAGTTTGATGGTTAAACTCCATGCTTTCTTTTCCTTTTTAGTTTTTCAAGAGGAATGTAGGAAGAAAGGCTTGGAAAAGGTAAAAGTTAGAGAAGGGGAAGGGAAGCTTACAATTCTAACTTTCAAATCTGCTTAAGAAATGAAAAATAGTACTGATAGGTTAAGTGAATGGATTTTTGACTGGTGTAGCTCAATGGTGGAATGGAAAGGATGTGATAGCTTTGAACAGGAAAGATGTGTATGGGTAAGTTGTTACAAAGTACCTTTAAATCTTTGGAGTGTGGGTACATCTAGAAGTATAGGATCTGTTTGGGAAGAAGTGGTGCAAGTCGATGATGATACAATACACAATGTCTCATTTTGATACGGTAAAGTTAGAATTATCACAAAGACTATGGAGTTCATTAACATGGTAGTGAAGCTAAACTGTAAAGGTGTAATCTACCTAGTGAGGGTATGTGAAAATATGGACTCTACTGTGCTAATGGATTGGAATCCGTGCGAATGTATGAATAGGTTGCCAGATAAAGCAGTATATGTAGGAGAAGCAAAGGATGATCGGTGCTCCGAGATTGGTGGTGGCCGGAAATGGAGTAAGGAGGTGGTGAAAGGGAAGGAGGATGTGGAAGATGAGGTGAATGCTAGGGATAAGGTGGCCGAACAAAAGGAAGCCATGTCACCAAGTAAGAATATTAATGAGACTGGTAATGAAAACTGGGTATCTGAAACAATGGTGGCGGATACAGAGGAGGGTGTTGGAAAACCAAATGGTGGGGAGAGTGATAGGGGAGAGGATAGCATGCGTAAGAAGGAATCTAGGAAAAATGAAGTAAGTGGAGAGCTAGTCATTGATGACCATATTCTGACTCAAGGGTTTATAAAAAGTCTTAATGGTTTTGAGAAGAGAAGGCCCAATATTAATCTGGAGGTAGTTTTAGAAGGGGCCCAAAAAGAGGGTGTGGGGGTTGGGCCTGGGAATGATTTAAGTAACACAAACATGGCCCAAGTTCAAATGAGTATGCATCAGCCTCGGATTAGTCTAGTAAATATAACACCGACACAAGTGCAAGAGGAAGCACAGGTACCAGTAGATGATGGGAGAATAATGACTATGAGTAACCAACTTTAACAAAAAGAGGAAAGGGGAGGAGAAATCAGAGGAAGGAAAAAGATAAGGTTACAAAAAAATCTAGTACTTGCTGGCGGATGTCAAAGGGGTGTAATATTCAGAGCTGCGGTTGCAACTGTATCTCATTCTCTATCACAGAGCAGCCAATCTAGTATGAGAAGAAATATGGTACTTGAAGAAGCACAATCAACTTTACAAATCAAAAAAAGATTGGGGATGAATTACGAAGGCAGGAAGCAAAAGGTGATAAATAAATTAGTTGAATTGGAAAATCAAGATGCAGAAAGATTTGCAAGGAGCGAAAAAAGAGGGCAAGGAGGGTCAGACCTAGCTAACCGATGAATCAAGGGTGGTTTTGGTGATAACACTAGCTTTTATGAAGATCATGTCATGGAATGTTAGAGGATTGGGAAAGTTGGAGAAAATGAGTAGAGTTAGGAATGTTATCAAGAAAAGAAAATTCGATGTCATGCTTATTCAAGAAACTAAAAGGAGTCAAATCGATGAGTGCTTTGTTAGATCCATTTGGCCATGGGAAATGATGGCGTTTACAGCTATAGATTCTGATGGGAGTACAGGAGGTCTATTAACTATTTGGAGTCCAGCTATCTTTACATTGTTAGAGAGTTGTGGAAATAGGAATTTGTTGGTTATCTCAGGTATTTGGCTTGGTTCTTTTAATTATGTGTTCTTAAATATTTATGCTCCAAATGATGTAGTGAAAAGAGCTAGGTTATGGGAAATTATTGTCAAGCTTAAAGTGTCATTTCAACGACCTTGGTGCATGAGAGGTGATTATAATGAAATCAGATTCATAATCGAAAAAAGGGGATGCAACAGAAGAGACAGAGGGATGCAAGATTTTAATAACTCTGTTGGTCAGTTAGAAATGATAGATGTCCTAATTGTCACGACCCAAACCCGCCCCTGTAGGTTTGGCACCGTAACCGGCCAGTAATCCGTGGATTACCAAAGGCCTCTGAACAGATTAACAAATAATAAGGGGCTACGGAAGCAAATATATAAAATAAACAAGGTCCAATGAGCTGTGATATCGAACATGAAACAGAACTTCTCAAAACTTATTTATATACAAAAACATGCTAGTCAGATACATCAATATTTATAGAGAATAGTCCCCAAGACCTGACTTTACATAACACATCTACAGACTAGCATGGTCACAAAAACAGCCATGACAATAGGCTTCAAGCGGAACCTCCTCGGGAGGCGCAACGTTTGGCTGACAAAACAGAACTGAAGGCCGTCAACTCTGGCCTGGGTCATGTGCCGCCTTACCTACATATATATAGTAAACTGTGAGCGAAAGCCCAGTGAATAATAAACAGAGTAAAGGGGTTTCAATGAATGAGTTTGTATAGATTTCAGAAATCAATTCATATTGTATCAAAATCATACTTGTTCAGATCATAGACAGACAGAAATCATAAGTCTTGGTTACATTTACGTGATACATCCATTAGCATAACAGAACAGGACGCATAAGCGTAACAGAACAAGACGCATAAGCGTAAGGTTATGAATAACCTAGTTCCAAGAAGGAACCTTCGGATCCGGGTCACAGAACAAGACAGCTAAGCCCCCATGGCGGGCCTCCGGTACGGGTAACAGTGCACAGACAGGACGCATACGCGTGAGGTTACGAATAACCAGTTCCATAAAGGAACCTCTGATACTGGGTAACAGCTGTAGATATCACATGATACTAAGGATGTCACGAATACATGTCAGAAATTGAACAATCATTCATTGTACAGAACATATCATTACCGAAAACAAATCTCACTTTTTCCCACAGAAAATAAGTACAGTTGAACATATCTTTACTATGTTATTACTCACAGTGGGCGTTGAAATAGACGGACGGAGCCAAAAGGTCAAACAGAGTGCGGCACGTGACCTACATAACACATAACAGACATATACATGAAACACACGTTCTAACTATACAAAACTTATGTCATTGGTTCTAAGTGTGTTTCTACCCTTGAATTCCCCTTATAGAGTCTTAAACATGGCCTAGGAATGCCTAGGATGGAATGAGGATGCAAAGATGCACTTTTAGACACTTTACAAAATTTTCAGAAAACAGGGGTCTCGCTCGAGCATGGCTTTCTACGCTCGAGCGGACATGCAGGCAAAGGAGCTCCGCTCGAGCGTGACTTCCGTCACTCGAGCGGACTGTAAGCTACAGTAAAAATACTGGATGCTCAAAATTCACGCTCGACGGGCGCTCGACCCTCGCTCGAGCGTGAGACACAAGTCCTCGCTCGAGCGTGAATTCTTTCGCTCGAGCGAACTGCAAGCTCATGCAAAGTACTGGATGCATGCATTTCACGCTCGAGCGTCACTCTACTCGCTCGAGTGGAAGGCATGACCACAGAGTGTACGCTCGAGCGTGGAGTTCCTCGCTCGAGCGTGGGTCCAAAATCTGGAAACTCCAGATTTGAACCTCAAGCTCAAAACCAAGTTTGAATGTACTAAATTCGATCCTCTTGGGCTAAATTTCTGGAAAAACATTTGTAAACACATAGAATAACATATTTCAAAGCTCAATTTGTAAAATCAAAGCCCAAGGGTAGTTTAATTAAATCCAATTTCAAACCCAATTTCATGAACATAGTTTCAAACATGACATGCATGAATTTAAACCAATCTAAAGCTTCAATGCTAGCTCAAATGAGCTAATTCTTTCTAAAACCAAGATGAAAACATGGACTCTAACAATAATATAAGAATGCATGTACCAAATTTCATGTAATCAACCTCAAGATGTAACAATGTAGACATGCATGCATGATATATGCTATAGTTCAACATTAAGAGACCAATTCATGACTTAGCTCTCCAAAATGACAAGAACCATGCAAGAATCAACTTAAAGACACAATTAAGAAGGTAGTTACTCTACCTTAGGTCTTCAATCACAAGACTAGAAGCTCAAATATGAAATCTCTACTTCAATTTCTTCAAGTCGCAAGCAAATCTAGAAGTTGGGCTCAATTCTCTCACTTTCTCTCTCTCTATGGTCGGCTAGAACAAGAAAGGAGGCTGAGGAAATGTTTTGTTTGAGTGTAATGAGGCTCAAAAGTGTCAAGTAAGTGGCCCACTAGTGGTGGCAAAATGGTGAATAATGCAACTTGCGTAATTTACTTATTTAATCTAATTTAATCATACCAAATCACATTTCAGATAAATATGCCATAAAATCACATAAAATCCAACTAACACGGATCGCTAATTAATTTCCTTATCGGGCACCGATAAGGCTTTCAATTCGCAGTTGAAGTTTAAAGCATGAACAGATATTTCGACACTGAACAGATAGAGGCACATAAAACATACAACACATATGCAAATTAAATTCCAGATTTCCTCTTAATTACTATTAGGCATAATTAAGTACCAATTGACGTTAATCAAGGTCAGGGTTATTACACTAATGTTGGGTAGAAGCTATACCTAGTGTAATTCAATGGAAGGGAAAAGGTGGAGTCTAATAGACAGGTTTTTATTGGACCCTATCTGGTTAGAAAAATTCAAATTTAAGTTATAGGGTTTGCCTAGGGTGGTGTCTGATCATTGTCCATTATTGCTAATAAAAGATGAAAGAAATTAGGGCCCTAGGCCATTTAGATTTATTAATGCCTGGACTTTGCATCCCCAGTTTCAGATCAGTAGTCCAAAAATCTTGGTCTGAATCGCAAGTACAGGGTGAGCTGGGTACAGACTCAAGATGAAATTGTGTGGTCTTAAAGCTGAGTTGAAAAGATGGAATTTTGAAGAGTTTGGAAGTGTTGAGGCTCAGTTAAAAAAAACAGAGGATGAGCTACATGCATTTGATCTGATGGCAAAAGCAAGAGTACTGGAAACTCATGAATCAGCAACCAGAAGGGAGGTGAGGCATTTGGTATGAAAGTTAAGGAAAAAGATGGATTGGATTTGGTTTCAGAAATCTAGATTAAATTGGGCTCCAAATGGAGATAGAAATACTAGGTTCTTTCATATAATGGCTAGCAAAAGGTAGAGAAGGAATTTAGTTGACTCAGTAGTGGTAGATGGTATTAAGTTTGAAGAACCTGAGCTGGTGAGAAAAGAAGTTTTGAAGGATTTTTCAAAGGCGTTCGCTGAAACAAGTAAGTCTAGACCAAAACTAACTGGAACCTTTGTTTCAGTCAGTAGAACAAAGGTAGTGGAAGTGTTGGAACCAAAGTTTAAAATGGCTGAGGTTTGGAAAGCAGTAAAAGAGTGTGATGGTAATAAAGCGCCAGGACCGGATGGATTCAATATGATGTGCATTCAGAAGTGTTGGAAGATAATCAAAGGAGATGTGTTTCAATTTATGCAGGAGTTCTACGAAAATAGTAAATTGGTTAAAGGAATAAATAGTTCATTTATTACTCTCATACCGAAGAAAGTTAGTCCCGAAGGATTGGCGGACTATCGACCAATTTGTTTGATAGGTGTGGTGTACAAAATTTTGGCCAAAATCTTATCAAGCAGATTGAAAAAGGTGCTATCAGCGAAGTGCAAACAGCTTTCCTGGGTGGCAGGAATATTTTCGATTGTATAATGATTGCCAATAAGGTAGTGGACTGGTGGAAGAAGTCAAAAACGAAGGGAGTTATCCTCAAACTTGATTTTGAGAAGGCTTATGATTCAATCAACTGGGAATATTTTTTTTCTATGATGGATAATTTTAGGTTATGAGAGAAGTGACTGGGTTGGATGAAAACATGTGTTACGTCAGCAAGAGTTTCTATTTTAGTTAATGGATCACCAACGGAGGAGTTTAGTCCACAAAAAGAGTTAAGGCAAGGAGATCCATTGTCTCCTTTTCTGTTCAACATTGTAGCAGAGGGGCTTAACATGTTATTGGAAAGAGCAAAAGAATTGGGACTATTAAAGGGAGCCTGTGTTGGGCCAGCAGGATTGAGATTATCACACCTTCAATTTGCTGATGATACGATACTTTTCTGTGATGCAGAGTGGGCTAAGATTGTGAATGTGAATAGGATACTTAGGTGCTTTGAGTTAATATCAGGTCTGAAGATAAATTTTCATAAAAGTGTGTGTAGACTCCCCATTTTTGACCGACCTTAAGACTCAAACGTCATCAATTGAGCGCTCGGTGATTGTGCATGTTGTGCTCGTTCGAGTTTCTGGAGTTTTCGGCTAAGTGCCTTGCCTCCGGGCCTCTGAACTCTTTGTGCTTTGGCTCGGTTTGTGGACCAAGCCTTGTTTTCTCTTCCCTGGAGGGAGAAGGAGGTCTGTAGACCACTTTTCGTGGTCGTAGACCACTTTTCCCGCTTGGAGGCTAGTTTCCGGTTTTCGGAGCCTTCGGCCGCGTGCCTTGTCTCGGGATCGCTTAACGTTCTCCGTTTGGCTTGGTTTTTGAACCATGCCTTGTTGCCTTGGCCTAGAGGGCCACTCTGGTCTGGGAGACCACTTTTGTGGTCGTAGACCACTTTTGGTGCCCGTAGACTAGTTTTTGAGGCTCTCGGCCACGCGCCTTGACTCTCGGACTTTCGTCTTGCATCCCTTTTGGTTTATTTTTGGTACAAACCTTATTTTCCTTGTTTGGAAGGTGGTCTAAGGGTGGAAGACCAGTTCTTCCCCTTGGAGACCACTTTTCTTCCCACCAGCCAGTTTTTTGTTTTGGCGAACTGGTTTTCTTGATCTTTGAACCACCTTTTTTGATTGGCCACCATACCATTGCCTTATTTTCATGCTGCAAACCATCTCCCACCATGGCCGACCACTTTCTTCCTTGGCCGACCACTTCCACTGGTCGGCCGACCAGTAGAAGTAGCTGGCCGACCACTTCAAGTGGTCGGCAGCTTTCCATCACCTTTTTAAAGATATTTTTAGGCCAGCTGTTACAGCTGGAAGGCATAGAAGCCATCCTCCATATGGAGGGATGGCTTTAGGCCAAAAGCTTGTCCAACAAGCTTGTTACTTGTTCTCTATAAGAGAGAACCTCCCCCCTCCTCCTCCAGGTTCAGAAAAAAAATCCTTTGAGCTATACATACACCCTTGTCTCTATAATCCTTCATCTCTTTTATTTTTGTGCCTTAAAGTGTCATTTTATCACACTTTTGCACACAAACACATAGTGAAACACCATCCTTTTATTGCTGAGGCTACTTGAGGTTTGTTTTGGAGTTTTTGGACTGGTTTGAGCTTAAAGAAGTTGCTGGAGTTGTAGCTTTGAAGGTGTTCTTCAAGGGTGAGCTTCTAACCCTTAAAACCCTTGTTTTGGTTTAAGCTTTTGGACCTATTTGCATGCTTATTTTGGCTTGACTTTAAACTACAAAAAGTTCTGATTTTGCATGCTTAACATGTTTGTTTAAGGTCTCTTTTGTGTTGGGGGTAGTCTACCCCCTCTTAGGCCTTGTTTGTCCTTGTTTTGAACCTTTTTTTTTTTAGCTATTGGGACCACCTTGTTTTGGCCTTCTCACCACTGAAACTCAGAGGAATTTCAGTGATGGAAATGGTATTTTGAGGTCCCAAATAGGAGAGGGTCATCCCCTCTCCTTATGTTCTTGAATGCTTGCTTCATTTGCCTCATGTTTGAGCATGTTTGTTAAGCTTGTGTTGGCCACATCTCAGCCTATTTTAGGTCTTCTTTTAGCATAGCATACCACTGTTTTGACTTGGTTTTGTCACCTCATGCATGCCTTCTACAATTGTAGTGTAAATCTTGTAAACTAGCTTTGTGTGCTTCATGAAGTAGCATGTCTTTCTAGCTTGTTTTGAGTCCATCTCAGCATGTTCTTGGTGTTGTTTTGCCATGATATACCTCTGTTAAGGTTTGGTTTGATAGCCTCATGCATGCTCTATGCACTTGTAGTGAAATTCTAGGAATTAGCCTAATGTGTATCATGCTTTAGACCATCATTCTAGCATGATTTTGGCTTAACTCTAAGAAGCTTTTGTCCATGTTTTAGCATGCTCTAGCTTTGATTTGTATTGATTTGGTCATGCATGCCATGCTTTGTATAGCTATAGTGCATTCTAGCTTGTTAGCTTTGTGTATCGAGTCCACTAGCATGCATTGCTTGGCCTATTAGAATGAGTTGGCATCATTTATTATGAGATTTCAGTGCATGTTTCATGGTCATACACTTACATCTTTCACTTATTCCATACTTTGAAGGGTTGGTCTTTTATGCCTTAAACATGAACCATTGTGTATGCCTTCATGCCTAAGCTTGCGAACTATCATTTCAGTGTGTTTTTGGGGTTGTTTTGCCATGATATAATTCTGATTCTTGTTGGTTAAGTCATCTCATGCTTGGTCTTGATAGGTGTAATGTAATCCTCCCTTTTGGCCTTGCATATTCCATGCTTTATACCCTTCATGCTAGCTTGTTTGGCTTCCTTACATGCATGTTTTAGACTCATTTTGACATGTTCTAGGACTATTTTGGGTTGCCTCGACCATATGCTTCATGTTTTGTATAGCTATAGTGCAAATGCCTATGCTAGCTTTGAGTTTTGAGCACCATAGCATACTTCATTTGCATCATGTACATGATTTGGCATCATTTAATATGACATTTCAGAGCATATAAGACTGCTATGTTCCCACTTCTTTCATGCTTTGAGTGCCTTTGAGTGTTATGCATTGTTGCCTTGTTTGTGGCCTAGCATGTATGCCATCTTGCCTAGGTCCTTGAGCTCCCATCCCAGCATGTTTTGGTCTTTTTTTAGACCTACTTAAGCTCTGTTTGTGGTTGGTTCATGCATTTGTGCCATGTATTGCATGCCCCCTTTGTAATCCTCTTTGCTAGCCTTATGTCTTAAGGGTTCTAGTATACTATATTTGTGTTGTTCGAATGATTTGGCATCATTTCTTACTTGATTTCAGTGCTTATAGTGTTGTTACACTTCCACATTTATCACTCCTTGAGCACTCTTGAGGGTTATGCTCTTAGGCCCAGTTGATAGGCCAATGCATGTGTATGCTTGTATATGCTTTTGGTGCCCTTAGTTTCATCATTATGGCCACTATTTTGGGCATGACTGAGGTCTATCCATATTTGGTTTAAGTCCATTGAACATGTTTGTTTGCATGTTGTTTGCATGCTTATGTTGCATTGCATTGTGTATGCATGCCATTAGGTTGATCATGTCACATTGCATTGAGTATGCCATGTTGTTGTTTACATTGTGTATGCCATTTTGTTGCTTTGCATTGTGTATGCATGCCATTAGCATTGGTAGTTTGATCATGTTGCATTGCATGTTGTTGCATGCTTGTCCCTTGCATGATTGTTTGCATGCTAATGTTGTATTACATTGAGTTACATGCATTACATTGTATTTGGCATACTCGTGTTGCATTGTGTTTGGATAGGGTGTTAGTCCAAACATGGGAAACGAGGGACGTTTCGTACTTGAAGTGATGAAACGTGCCTCATTTCTTGGTCACCGACGCTCTTGATCATACATGATAGAGTTCAAGGCTTTATGTGTTTATTTGTGCATTCATTTTACATTGAATTGTGCAATTTGGCTTCTCGGCCATAATGCATCGAGATGCGTAATTGGTGGCCCGAGGGTCGAGAACCACACTCCCTTGAGCTTATGAAATGATAGGGAGGGTGGTTGTGCACACATATCTTGCAAATACATTGCCATGCCCTTTCTTGCTCTCTGTTGCAGCAAACTGGAGAAGTACAGCAACAAGTGGTCGGCCGACCAGAAAAACTAGCTGGCCGACCACTTTTTCTGGTCTGTAACAAAGAAAAGTGGTCGGTAGGTGGTTGGCAACTCCAGAAAGTGGTCGGCCATGTTCCTACAGGTTCCCATGGTGGAGTTGAAGCTTTGTGGAGCTTGGTGCAAGGTTCTGAGAACAAATGAAAACATAGGCAAGTTGGGGCATCGCGATGGATTTCCGAACGAGGCGACCGAGCATGCATTACTTCTCGCCTTGAGGCTCCTGTTTTATTGCTTTACTTAGCTTCTTTACTTAGGTAGCTAATGTGCTTAGCTATTCAATTTGTGTTGTAATAACTAGTTAGTTAACTTGTTAGTTAATTAGCTTTATTTTGTAATAATTAGTTAACTTGTTAGCTAATTAGTTTTGTGATGTAATAATTAGTTTAATTAGCTTAGATTAGCTAGTTAGCTTCTTATTCGGACCCTCCGTTGAGAGGGCCAACTGTTGTAATAAGCGTGCGTGTGTGTGATGCATGTTTTCTAACCCCTATTTCTTTCTCCCTTTTACTTAACCGCTTACGATGGCTAGTTTTAGGGCATATTTCAATTAGCATACCTTATGCTTCGCATGCGTGCATCCATTCATCTGTCTTGCATGCACCGGGCTTGGCGCATCATACTAACTGCATTGTATTTCAATACATTTACTTGAATACGTGTTTAACAGCATGTTATCAAGTTGCATTCTTATGCCATCTTAGAATAGCCGAGCCTATTTTAGTTGCATTTTTGCATGCGTTGCATTAGCCATCTTAACATGAACTAGGATCATGCATGATTTCTAACTAGTTCTCTGTTTTGGCTCGGAGTACACTGTGAGTGTTTACGCTTTAGCATACCTGCATGAGATGTGTATGTTGCCATGTTAGCATGCTTGCCATGAGGCTAACTGCTTAAGTGATTAACTACTTGAATGTCTGTGGGTGAATGTTGGATTGCTTGAATTAGAACAATTCATTAAAATCCGTGACTTAGCCTACTTGCAAGTAGCAAACTTCAAACCATTTTCAAACAAACAAACATGAAATGTTTTGTTCCAACTTAGGCGATCTAGTCTATACTTGTATGCTGTGTGCATCACATAGTAATTCTAGGTTAATAACCGGAATGAGAACGCATGTGTTTTCAAAAATAAAATATCATGTTAGTAAAGGCCGATCTTTGATCGGGTGAGTGGGGGTGCTCATTGCATGACCTTCCCCTCTCGTACCCAAGTTCCCGAGCCAAGGCAACTTTGGTGGTGACGGACACGTGACCTTCGGCACGAGTCAGGGTTTCCTAAATTTTCTCAAAATAAAACATTTAGGTGGCGACTCTGTATCTAGCAAAGCAGTCCATGTTTGGCACTTCTTTTTTAAAATCAGTTTTCCAAAATGATTTGCCAGATTTGAACTCTTTGGTGATTTATCGGTCTCACATTGCACTTTGTGAGATTAGATTCAGAACCGTGACACGAGTCCGAACTTGTAGTAGCTAAGAACAAACGAATTCGCGCCCTCGCGCACGGAGCCAGGAGTTCTCGGGGCGGTCTATAGTGTGGTGTGTGGAGTAGGGATTAGTGTTGAAGTAGCACAAGTCTATGTGACGAAGCTACATTGCCTATGCAAGAAATTACCTATTTAGTACTTGGGTCTGCCACTTGGTGCAAATCTAAGAAGAAAGAAGACTTTGGCAACCTATGGTGAATAAGGTTAGGTCTAAATTAGCATTATAGAATAAAAAGTTGCTATCATTCACTGGCAGGCTAACCTTGATAAAATCTATTCTTGATAGCATACCTGGCTATTATATTTCAGTCTTTAATTACCTAAAGGAATAGCAAGAGAAATTGACAAGCTAAAGGCAACGTTCCTTTGGGGCAGCTCAGAGCTAAAAAGAAAAATTCACTTGGTAAGTTGGAAGGAAGTAACAAGGAGCAAAGATCAAGGTGGGTTAGGTATAAGAAGGGTTAGTGATATGAATGACTTCATGTTAGCTAAGTGGTGGTAGAGATATGGGGTGGAAGATGAATCACTCTGGAAGAAAGTTATTATTAGCAAGTATGGAGCAGAAGGGGGAAGGTGGTTACCAATGAAGGTATCGGTTGGTAATGAATATAATGTCTGGAGTGACATTTTAAATGTGGCAAGATCTAATATTGATTTGTTTCAGTTTTTTATATCAAATTTCAAGATTGAAGTTGGAAATAGGAATAGGATTGAGTTCTGGAATGATAAATGGTTCATGAACCTACTGTTAAAAGAGGAGTTTCCTACGTTGTTTAGACTGTCTGTAGAAAAGGAAGGCACCTTGAGTACATTTATGCAGAGGAGGGATATAATAGGGGATTGGAAACTCTTATTCAATAGATCACTACTGGCCTACGATGAAGAGAAGGTCAGAAGGTTGCAGGAGCTGACAGAGAGATATACCTAGACTTAATGTGGAAATGATGGATTCAGCAAGCTAGACTGCATCATCAATGAGTTTGTTTACAGTGGCATCTGTCAAAGCTTGGCATGAAGTTAACCAGGGCCTTAGACTGAAAATTCCTACGATGCTGTGGAATAATGTAGCACCACCAAAAGCACAATTTTTATGTTAGTTAGTATGGAAAGAGAGGGTTAAAACTACTGGTCTTTTGCAGAGATTTGGGGTGTTAAGTGACACAGTGGAGAATTTGTGCCCCTTTTGTAAGGCCCAAGAAGAATCTGTGGAGCATATACTTTTGCTACGTCCTGAGATGTGGAAGGTTTGGTCAAACTTATTGCAATGGTGGGGATTTAGTTGGGTTATACCTGTTACAGTTACAGGAGTGCTGCAATGGTAGTTGGGAACGAAATTCAAAAAGACAGTATTAAAGATTTGAAGACTTGTCCCAGTTGCAATGTTGTGGTTAGTTTGGAGAATAAGAAATGATTGTGTCTTTAATAGCTGTCACTACAAAATAGATGAGCTTTGTGAAATAGTAAAGGTAAGAGTTGGGATGTGGGTGAAATCTAATCTGAATAATGTTCCATACTTAGTGCATGATATTGTGGAAAACTTGACTCAGGTTAGATTGTGTTTATAAGATGGATGGCAGTGTGTGATTGGGAATGAGAAGATATCTGGGGTAGAAGGAACTTGGGGTATAGAGGTGCAGTAGCAGTAGCAACTTAGTGGCATGTTGCTACATAGGTTAAGTCAAATATTAAGGGACTGTATTACTCAGTGCATCTTATTGTTGCAAAATTGAAGCAGGTGAGATGTTGTCTGTATGGTAGAGGTGCTGCTACTGTGTGCTGCTGTTATGAGGCTGCTCCTGGTGTAGAGGTGTAATTGCTGCTATTGGTAGCTCACTGGTTTGGTGCTGGTGCAGGTGCAGAGGTGCATCTGCTACGTGGATTGTTATTTTTTCTTGGCTCAAAGTTATTTCTTGGTCTTAGGTGTGATGTTGCATTGGTGTCTTGTTGCTGCTACTGTATTGTTGCACTTGCACTACTGAACTGCTACTGTAAAGGAATGTGTCTAAGGTTTGCTGGAAGATCTGGTGGTCTGTGCTGCTGTGGAGTAAGGTCTACTGCTAGTGTAAGTTTTGTGCTGCTGTGAGAGACAGATTACCACTGGTGTTTGGTTACTGAGAAGCAATTGGTTGCTCTTTTGGTCTGGTTTTGTATTGTTTTCCTTTTTTGTTTTTGATTGGTTTCTCACCAATCTTGGATTTAGTGCTTGCACATGATTGTGCTTCCTTTGCAGTGCCAACCTAGTTGGGATTGTTAAGGTTAGCTATGATGCTCAGTGCTATTCCCTGCTTTGTTGATATATTTTTGCATGTATATTGTCTTTTTCATCAACAAAGCTTTTATTTTGCTAATAAAAAAAAACTCTTTATGACCACATCTGCATGCTTTGTCTGAGATTTACCTGATCTACGTGAATGGAGCATTTTGTGTAGATCTCAAGATTAATCGAGACATAAGGTAATTCGAACACTCGGTCACATTTATATATATATATATATAAATAAAAATAAAAATAAAAACATGGCGCGAGAGTTTTATTTCTTATTCTCTATCATGAAATAAAGTTCTTTTTTTCTCCCCAAAAAATATTCATTATAAAGGCTTGTGTACCCAAAATATAATTAATATTATGCTCTTGTTTAATATGTGAGTTTTTGAAAGGTTTTTTTAGCTAAATTAGTCACAAAAAGATAAAATAGACTAAAAAGTTAATAAGACAAAATGTCACGTAAAAATCATAATCATTTTATTTTTTTCTCACAAAAATTAAAAAAAATCAACCAAAAAATCAACCTACTTTTCCAAAATCGTATTAATGTGTTTAGTAACTCCAAATCTTTGTTTAGACAGATTGCGGCCAATTTAGGACCATGAATCTTTGACACTTATTTTTTAGCCCGACATTTTTCAAGGATTATTTGGTACAATTTTTATTTATAATTTATTAAATAAAAATAATTTAAATAAATTTAAAAAATTAATTATTTAAAAATTGGAAAAGGGATTTTTCGTTTTATTTAAAGGAAAAAAAATCTCAATGGCACAATAACTAGATTTATCATGCTCACCTTATTTGGTTGTAATTTTTTAAAAATTGAATTTTTTTTTTAATTTTTCATATTTTTTTGTTTTTAATGAATTCTTTTAATATTTTAACTAATTTTTTTTGTGTTTTTAGATACACTTAATATAAATACAATTAAAAATTATAATATTTGTGAAAAAAATCTTTAAAAAATTCACTAAATATAAAAAATACAAAAAAAATACAAAAATTTAATACATTTTTGTATTCTTGTGTATTTATTAAATTTTTTAAAATATTTTTTTTATAAATATTTTACTTTTTAGGTACATTTGGATTTGGTGCATTTAAAAATTAAAAAAATTGTTTAAAATATTAAAAAAATTCACTAAAAATAAAAAACAAAATGAAAAACAAAAAACTCAATTTTCAATAAATTACATTCAAAAAATTAGATCCAAATTTCAAAATAATAATAATAATAATAATAATAATAATAATAATAATAATAATAATAATAATAATCATCATCGTGATTTTGTTGATTTACCACAAAATGTCAAAAAATATTAGTCTTATCAAATGCATCTATGTTAGAGAGCTGAGGACAATACCAAAAACCCAAAAAATATTGATATCATCGCATCCACCACATCTTCAAAAATTAATTGGATTCTAGCTAGCACTATGTTATCACTGTTTTTTTTTCTGTATTTTTGTTCCGCAAATTTTCTTCTTGTAGTTTCTAGCTTACATCTCTCTTTTCATGCAGCATTATAGCCCAAGGATCACCCTAGGGTTCACCTATGACTATTTTTACGCATGCTTATGGAAAAGTAGTTTTTAGTCCAAAAAAAATTATTATAAATTATCACATTATTCTATTTATTTTATGTATATTTTTTTAAAAAAAATTAAAAAATTAATTAAAATAGTCAATTTTCAAATGGGACTTTAATAATGAGTATTTTAACCTATTTCATCCAGTTCCACCTATACTTGTTCTAAGATATTAGTTTTTTCAAGCTAATGAAAATTTTGAGAAGGTGGGTATTAGCTCCTTACCGACACAAGTATATTTAAAATTTATTAAAAATATTTTGATATTTTATTTATACGATTTAAGATAAGTACATTTTATAACTCATACTTTTATTTCATATTTAAAGACTTAAACTAGCAGTTGACTAGTGTAATACACGTGCTATTTTTTTTTTCAAAAATATTTGATGGTATAAAGTGTGTTATAAAAAAAAATTTTAATTTTAATTTAAAATTAAAATTAAAATATGATTTTAATTATTTGTTTTGATAATATTGGCGATATCGTTCTATAAAATTGTTATTCGAAGACTTATATATATATATATATATATATTAATTTTAGTTAAATTATTTGTGTATTCTAATAATTTTAGTTTTATCATTTTATAAAAGTGTAATTATCATATAATAATTTTGTATGATATATATTAAATTATTAAATAGTAAAATAAATACTTATTTTGATATTAAAAATAATAGTTAAATTAGAAGAAGAATTAGTAACATAAAATTAAAAGTAATTCTAACTATTTAATTTTCTTTTATATTTATTTGAAAAATAAAAATATCTAGAAATTGAAATTGAAATTATATAAAATTTATTAAAACAATTAAATATAAATATGTTGTAGTTGTATTATTATATAATGATTTTATATTTTTTATATATATATTAAATTTTAAGATTGTAAAATAAACACTTTTAATTAAATTAAAATATCAATTATATAAAAGAAATTTAATAACGACTAGAAAGAATCACAAAATAACATTTAAACTCAAAAAGAAAAATAATGAAAACATCCAAACCAGTAGCGGAGGGAAAGAAGGACGAGGGGGTCACGTGCCCCCCCTCAGTTTTGAGATTTTTTTTTTTTTTTTTTTTTTGTGTCTTGTTGTCATATACAAAATGTATTTTTTTTTCTTAACATGTTTTTTTATTAAGGATTTATTGTATTGTTTACAACAAGTAATTATTTGATACTTTGAGAGTACTATGTGGTATTATTTATGTAATAGTTTAAACCAATAGTATAGTAAAAAATCTTATAGATTGGATATAATAAACTCATTATTTTCAAGTAGTTGACAGACTGCTTAATGTGATTTGTGATTTCTCATACTTTGAACATTACGTAGGTAATGCTATATGGTATTCTAAGACTGTTTAATAATTTTCATTCAAAACACATCATTTATAAGCAATGTCTTCTCTTTAATATTTTTCTATCAAATAAAAATTAAATAGATTTCTAAATAATTTGTGCCGTAAACGATGTGTTTTTATTTTCTAAAATTAAGAATTTTGATCCATAATTTTTTGTGCTAAAATTAAAAACTTACATCACCATCTCGCACCGAGCTATTCTACATTATTATAGAATTTTAATTTGTTCCTATTAATAATGAATATATAATTTTTTCTGTTTAAATTTAACTCATAAAATTATTATTATCTTAATGTTCATCATGATTTTTTTTAAAATAAAAAATTATAATTAATAGTGCTTCCTCTAACTCAATTTCCTGGCTCCGCCACTGATTCAAACAATAGATGCATCTTAATATGTCAAGTGATTAATCATACGTAATATGATGTCAAAACATAAAAGAAATTATTTAACAATTGAAAAGATAGCTCAAGCAGTAAATCTAAACTTTAGAAGTTTTTCGAGAATATCATTGTTATGCAGATTTTTTCTCCTATAAGTTGTGACTGTTTAAAATAATATGGGAAGTGAAATATAATTTCATATATATAATCACTATAAAATTTAAACGACAAATTCATAATATAGAATTGGTATTTGATACAAAATAATGCACGAAAAAATAAGAAAAAAAATAAAAATAAAGGCAATTTAGCATTAAAAAAATCCTAATACTATTGAAAGAATTAAGAAGAAAAACGTGAAATACAAAATTGATATTGGATTTGTGAATTATCTAATTTATGATGAGAAATATATGAAAAATAATATTTGTCAAATATAGTTCATATAAAATATGTAAAATTAGTATAATTTAAATTAAGTTTGACTTTGTGTAGAACTCTATATGCAATTAAAAAAAATATATGTTGACATGACTCTCTTATAAAAAAGTAAGCTCTTATTATGTGCAATCTAACTTGTTTTGGCAAACTAGCAAAAAACTAGCTTTTAGCTTTTTTAGCCCAAAAAAGCTAGCTTTTTTATCCAAGTCACTACCCAAAAAGCTAGCTTTTTTGGCTAAAAAATTCAAAAATTAATTTTTTACCAACTTCTCAAAACACCACTAAATATAAAAAAAAAACATTACTTTTAATAATATATGTATGATTGGGGTGTATTATTACAGGCCTCAAAAAACTTACCGATATAGGCCAGGCAGTTTCACGAGGCCCACAACATTCTATGGGGCTAGGCAGCCTCTCAAGATGAAGGCTTTTACCAAATGCGAGCGCTTTTAAATTATATTTCTCAAATTCATATTTTCAAAAAAAATAATTTTAAAAAAAAAATTACTTGCATTTTGTAAAGAATAAAACTATACGCATCAATTGATATATCAATTAGTGTACTAACGGATAATATGACATAATTTTAGACGTTTTGAATTTTTATAGTTTGTATAATGAGTAGGGTTCATAAATTTAAAGTGACAATATTGTAGCATATGTTGATATATTAATTAATACCAATTAATGTATGTATCACCACTATTATGTAAATATGTTTAAAACAACATATGGTCAGAAAAATAAATTTAAACGCGTTCTACTTTTGATTAAAAAAAACTATCTCTATTTGTACCTTAAAAAACGTTCACAAAATATGCCCAAATCTACTAAAATGACGATTTTAAGTTCAAACTCAAAAACCATCCAACAATATCAAGCATAGAAATGGCATACACGAGTTCAATTTCTCTGCTATAGTTTCTTGCAATGATCAGCAAAATATGTCAATAAAATATAAAATTTAATAGTTTAAGTTTAAAATGAAATAAAATAATATTAAAATTACATACCTGTAAAGCAATGTGATTTTTGCTTCAACTTTTTAAACATAAAATATTGGATCATCAGTAAAAGATCATTACAAAGAATCTTGATCTAGTATATACAGTATCTAGAGCCTCCAGAGCCTCTTTTAGCTCCATGCCATTACCATCCAACAACTCAAAGACAACATAGAAAAGGCATAGAGGAGAGGATGTTTGAAAGGTCTAAAAAAAGAAATTAACATATGCCTCCAAAACCCAACCAAAAAACCCCATCTTCTTCAAAGCCCAACGGCTCTCAAAGCACCACCCTTCCTTTTTATTCCCACCAAAGAGGCCCTTCCAAATGCTACAATTTGAGCTAACCTCATGGACTTTCTTTTACAACCTTTTCTCACTAACAAGAGTATTTTTTCTTTTGCCTCTTTCTTCACATCCAACACCAACCCACACTTCTAAGATTTGCAATCTAACTTTTCTTCCTTGGATCTTGCATAACAGTGCCCGATCCCTTTTTAAGTTGTTAATTATATGTTAATTATTTATAAAAAAAATAATAAAATTGATTTGATAATAATATTTATATAATTTCAAAATATTTATCTTTATCTTTAGAAAAATTTGCTACATGTATGACTTTAAAAATATATCATCTTTTTTCATAATAGAAAAATAATAAAATCATTCAATCTAAATATATATATTTTTCAACGTAAATGTTCAAATATAAACATAATTAATTATCAAAATAGGACCATGGTGAGCACACAAGAGGTGAACTCGACTGGATTCTCTTCAGTTTTTTAAGAGCATTGGATGGTCCAGCTTGAGATAGTGAGTCCATCGCAAGTTCCACTTTGATAATCTGATTCGTTAATTTTCTAAGCTTTCAAGTGTACATTATTCTTTATAAAAAAAAAAAAAAAAATCAAATTAATTGAATAATTGTAACCAAATCATTTAATCGTATTTGTTTTGAAAACAAATAGCTCCTTTTTTAAACAAAAGTAATGAAATCATATACTTAAAATTATCAAATTAATTTTTTTTTTCCTTCTTATGAATGATTTAGTATTGAGACCTAAACTCTACCCTAGCCCAAAAATTTATAGATAGTTTATGTACCTAGATTAAAAATTAGAAATTGTCCCATAATTTCAAGATATTTAAAGTTGTTATTGTGGGGCGACACTATGAATGAATCTTGACCTTCTATTTATTATTTATTGATTGTGAGTAGCTTCAAATCACACCTATCTTCCTATATATAGTCTCATCACCATTTCATAATAAACCATTCTTAAAACACTCTATGCACCAAATCTCAGCCACCATTGTCAATTCCTCCTATAAAATGAGTAAGCAGAGCAAAGACTCCCATGCCAGTCATTCCTCCTCCATTGCTCTTCTTCAAGAGAGGTTCAAACGATTGCAGAAAGCCAAGGAGATGCGAGAAGAGAAAGAACTCTCCAAAAAACTCACTGAATCCCAACTTGTCGATTCAAACAACCCATCCAGATTGTTTTTCCACTCTGAATTAATCGTTCCACCGAGGCCGCCTCTTCAAGCTTCTTCCCCCTCTACCCAGAGCAAGAATGCTGATTTCCGGGCAATTCATGAGACTCCAACTTGGGAAAACTTACAGTTGCACAGACCAACTAACTTTGAGGACTCGGATATTGATACTTCTCTTCGTCTGTAAAAACAAATAAATTTATGTGAATGGTAAAACTTCCAATTATGAGATTGTGGGTTTGCTGTGTTTGTGATGTGTCTGATTGCAGAGAAAATAAAGGGAAAGAATTGAATCTTGACGAGGCTTTTTTAATTGAGTGTACCTTTTGCAAATACTGTTTCTTGTTTCTTGGCATGGATAGAGAAAATCATTGTATGAATAATCATGGTTGTACAAAGTAAAACGAAAAATTTAATTTTTAACCATTTTTATTCTTCTGCTACTTGGACATATCAAACACTTCGATTGAAAAGGAAAAAATTATTTCAGATGTATTAATTTTACAAATTCTTAAAATTGTAAAAATAAAAAATAAAAAATAAATGCAAGGTCTGAACCCAACCCCACTGTTGAACTATTAGGTTTGTTTATCAAATAGGTCAAGCTTGAAAATAATCATTGAGCTCCACGCAACTCAAATCAATTATTACTATATTTTGTATACTTTATATATTATATAAAATGTACATATATATAATTTATTTAATTTATTTTTATTTAAAATAAAACTATTATTCAGGCCCAAAATTAGATACACTTTTCAAGTCTAATGACGTGACAACACTCTTTCATATATTCTCTAATCATCAATCAATCATATCATTTACATATCATTAATTTAGAAAATGATTTTATAAAGTGAGTTCATGTATCATTTTTTTTTTTTAAATAAAGGAAATAGAAAAATGCACACACACCAAACTTTAAACCTAGTTTGTGTCAAGTAACCATGTACCCGAGAGTTTAACAGGTGAGCTTTAGATTGTAATATAATTTTAAGGTTGGGCTTAAGAAAAAACCTTTAATTTATTTAAGCCCGACATTGGGCCTGGCTGGACCGGGGATGCACATAAGATTTCTTTCCTTTTTTCAGGCCCAGCCCATAAGAAGGGCGAGAACTAGGCGGCATTCTGTTTTTTCGGTTAAAAAACCATTTGGCGGGATATCTCTCTCTTCAGCTCCATATAAAGCCATGCCCATCGCTCTCTCTCTCTCTCTCTCTCTGATTACATATATATTGTGAATTCACAGTGAATGAATTTGCAGAATCAAAATGTTTGATAATTGAGGTTGAATTGAGTTGGGTTGATCATATTTGCATTCATATGTGGTTATTACGTAAGGGAAATTGGTATTTATTCGTGAATCTATGATTAGTAAAATTATGCTATGAATTGTTGATTAATTATTGTCTGTTTTGAGTGCTATATTTATCATTGGAAATTTGTCAGACACCTGGTGGGTGTCTAAGGTTCTATGTATATATAGAATTACATTTGATTAATTGATCCAGGGTTTGGGTTGTGGTGCTTCTCTCTTTTGTTCATACCTGTAAATACAATGTGTAGAGTGTTTGTTTTCTCCCTTTCACGCAATATGAATAGGACTAGGATGATTTCGCAAAAAGAAAAATGTTAATGGAAACAGTAGACTGATGAATCGAGTGTGTCGATGAATCCTCCTGCATCTCTTTGCTTTATTGAATAATGCTTTCCCACACCAAAAGTCTCATAAAAATAAACAATAAACAAAAAAAAAAAAAAGGTATCAGTATTTGATAAAAAAAATAAAAAAAATAAAAAAAACAAGGCCAATGTGAAATGGGTTTTATTGCAAACATTTTATTATACATATATAAGATGACTACAATACCAAAATTTTACATAAACTAGGTTCAACTAAAGTGGTACATAATTGCAGTAGATCCTGCATAGAATGTAAACTGACCTATGACTTGGTTTCCCATGACCAGTAGTGTAAAATAATAGAACAATTAAATAAAAAAAGGATATTCAATCCTCTGGTGCAAAATGTATCTGGGATGCTAAGCACTGCAATATTTCTGTCGTCGTCATCATCAAAGTTTAGGCCAAAAAAGGTCTCACTCAAAATTAGAACTTGACCTTGTACTGTACTCTGCAACAAGCTTCGCGAACGAGAATGACTTATTTTCAGGCAACTTTGTTGGAGAATCAAATTCCTTCGTAAGTCCTGCACCATAACAAAAGAACAAAAATAAGAATGGTGAAAAATTACGAAGATCTCAAAGAAAGAGTCTTTTTTTAGTGATAGAGGAATAGGGTTTATACGAACCGTGATCTACCAGTAGAATGTTAGGGAAAATTGATGTGATTCCCCACAAGTAAATCAATCAATGGGAATAAAAACTAATGCGGAAAAATTAAATCAAAAGCAACATAAGAATTTTTACGTGGTTCCCTCAATGTAAGGTACGTCCACGGGATCGAAATCCGATTCCACTATCAACCAAAGAGTTTCCAAACGGTTACAAACGAGACACGAATGGTCTCACAAAACCACCCTTAGGTGAATTCCAAATAATCATAAATAAATAAAGAGGAAAGACCTCATCAAATTGATGAACCAAAATCTTCAGAATCAGAGTTGAAAAAAGACCCAAAATAATTAACCCAAATCAAAATGTGCTGCTACTCCACCAAAGCAATCTACCCGAAGCACAAGTATATGCTGCTACCGTTTTTCTCTTGGGAGAAAACAATACAAATAATATATTGAATCTAGGGTTTTTTTATCAAACCTTAGTTGTTTCCAAATTAGATTGGGTCTCCTCAAATTAAATATAATATATAAAAATATATTATAATTAATATTAAACAAAATTAAACTCTTTTTCCAAAACCAATTGGGTCCCACACTCCAATAAAGAGGTATACCCAACAATTCTCCCCCTACCGACTTAGGTGGAGACATCAACCATACCCGCCAAAGTTCGACACTTCAAATGTTTGTCCCTCGACAAAGTCTTTGTCAACATATCCGAGATATTATCATCTGTATGAACCTTTTCGAATTGTAACAATTTCGAGTCTAACACATCACGAATCTAATGGTATCTCACATCAATGTGTTTCGATCTCGAATGAAAGATAGAATTTTTACTCAAGTGAATAGCACTTTGACTATCACAATAAAGCACATACTTTTCTTGCTTCAAACCCAACTCTTGCAAAAATTTCTTCAACCATAACTCTTCTTTACAAGCTTCCGTAATAGCAATAAATTCAGCTTCGGTAGTTGAGAGAGCAACACATTTTTGTAATTTAGATTGCCATACCACAGCTCCCCCTGCAAAAGTCATCAAATACCCCGAAGTAGATTTCCTAGAATCAACATCACCAGCCATGTCAGAATCTGTGAACCCATCAAGCATCGGCTTACCATCTCCAAAACATAAACACACCTTCGAAGTCCCTCGAAGATACTTTAGAATCCATTTTACCGCTGCCCAATATTCTTTACCCGGATTAGAGAGAAAACGACTCACCACACCAACTGCGTGAGCAATATCCGGCCTTGTACAAACCATGGCGTACATCAAAGAACCAACTGCTGAAGCATAAGAACTTTCAACATCTCTTCTTTATCTTTCTCACTTGTAGGACATTGATTCAAACTAAGTTTGAAGTGACCCGCAAGTGGACAACCAACCGGCTTTGCTTTATCCATGTTGAACCTCTCAAGAACTTTCTCAATGTAGCTCTCTTGAGACAACCAAATCAGCTCATTTTTACAATCACGAACAATTTTCATACCAAATATTTGCTTTGCCGATCCCAAATCTTTCATAGCAAAAGACTTGCTTAACTCCAATTTCAACCTGTTAATCATGGTAGAATCTTGACCCACAATTAGCATATCATCAACATAAAGCAAAAGAATAATAAATTTGCCATCCGCGAAATTTTTCACAAACACACAATGGTCCGAAGTGGTTTTAGAAAAACCATTATTCATCATGAAAGAGTCAAATTTTTTGTACCATTGCCGTGGAGCTTGCTTGAGGCTATACAAACTTTTCTTCAATTTGCAAACAAATTTCTCTTTCCCTTTCTCTACAAAACCTTCCGGTTGCTCCATATAAATTTCTTCTTCAAAATCACCATGAAGAAATGCGGTTTTCACATCAAGTTGCTCAACTTCAAGGTTCATACTTGCAGCCATGCCAAGTACAACCCGAATAGAAGACATCTTTACAACCGGTGAGAAAATCTCGTCAAAGTCAATACATTTCTTTTGCCCAAAGCCTTTCACAACAAGACGTGCTTTGTACCTCAGATTCTTCCTATCATTCTTCAATTTGAAAACCCACTTATTTTTCAGAATTTTCCTCCCTTTAGGCAACTTCACTAAATCATAAGTCTGGTTTTCAAGCAAGGAATTCATCTCCTCTTCCATGGCCTTTTTCCAATCATCTTTCCTTGCATGCTCAATTGCTTCTTGGTAGCTCTCCGGCTCCCCTTGATCGGAAATCAACACAAATTCATTGGGAGGATACTTTCTTGAAGGTTGTCGGTCCCTTGTAGATTTTCTTAACTCAAGTTATGGTGGCGGTTCTTGAGTTGGATGCTCTTCCTCAATTTCTGGCTCAACTTCATTAGGATTAGCATCATCCTCCACTTCTTCAATAGGTGGCTGCACATCTCCCCCATTTTCATCATCAACTGAAGATGAAGGAGATGGATCCATATCAATGAGATCACTAATTTTTTGCTCCGGTTGATCACCTTTGCCAAAGTCTTCAATTGTTTGGTCTTCAAGAAACACAACATCACGACTTCGAATGACTTTCTTGTCGACCGGATCCCACAATCTATACCCAAATTCATCACGCCCATAGCCAAGAAAAATACATTGTCTTGACTTACTATCAAGCTTGGACCTCTCATCCTTTGGAATGTGAACAAAAGCTCAGCAACCAAACACTCTCAAGTGCTCATAAGACACATCTTTGCCAGTCCAAACTCTTTCAGGAACATCACCATTCAAAGGATAGCAAGGAGATAAATTGATCACGTCAACCGCTGTACTCATTGCCTTACCCCAAAAGGATCTTGGCAATTTAGCTTGTGAAAGCAAACACCTTGTTCTTTCCACAATGGTGCGGTTCATCCTCTCGATAACGCCATTTTGTTGAGGAGTCTTCTTAACTGTCTTTTGGTGCCGAATACCTTGGCTGCGACAATACTCATCAAATGGCCCAGTGTATTCACCACCATTGTCTGATCGGATGCACTTCAATTTCTGCCCTGTTTCTCTTTCAACCATGGCCTGAAAATGCTTAAATACTTCTAGAACTTGATCTTTAGTTTTTAGTAGAAAAGCCCAAACTTTCCTTGAATAATCATCAATGAAAGTAACAAAATAAAGTGCACCACTATGTGTTCTAACTTTTAAAGGACCACAAACATCCGAATGAATCAACTCCAAAACATTTTCTTTTCTAGAAGCAACATTTTTATGAAAAGAAACTCTATGTTGTTTACCCGCCAAACAATGAACACAAGTTTTAAGATGTGTACCTTTCAAACGGGTAGAAGCTCTTTCTTGAACAAAACTTGCAGCCCCTTTTCACTCATATGGCCAAGCCGCTTGTGCCACAATTCGGTAGAAGTGTCATCTTCAAGTGCATTGACAACACCTTTACAAATTTTTCCTTGCATCGAATAAAGTGTATGAGTCTTCTTGCACTTAGTCACCACCAAAGAACCCTTTGTGAGCTTCCATATTCCATCACCAAATTTGTTGTTGAAGCCTTCATCATCTAGCTTCCCAGTAGAGATCAAATTGAGGCAAATGTCGGGAACATGCCTCACATCTTTAAGCAACAACTTACAGCCCAAATTTGTTTCCAAACAAACATCACCCATGCCGATAATCTTGGACAAACCTTCATTACCCATTCGAATATAACCATAATCTCCTGCAGTGTAGGTAGTGAAGAAATCAACTTGAGAAGTCACATGAAAAGAAGCACCATAATCAATCACCCAATGACTCTCTTGGCCCACAAAATTGATACAATCATCTTCACAAACGACCATGAGATCATCGGTTGTAACTGCCGTTGTATCTTCTTGTTTCTTATCCACACTTTTGTCACGCCTTTTCTCCTTGTTCTTGAGCTTTCGGCATTCCCGCTTCATGTGCCCTTTTTCATGGCAATAGTAGCACTCAACGTCTTTCTTTGAAAAGAACCATCTTTTGATTTGTCACGGCTTTGATCACGACCATGAGGAGTCTTACTCCTCTCCCTTGTTTTGCTTCGGTCTCTCACAACAAATGCTTCCGAATGAGAGGAACCCGCTGATTTTCTTCTAGTTTCTTCATTCAACAGGCTACTAGTGACTTGGCCCATTGTGACAACTCCATCGGGCGCCGAATTACTAACCGTCACAACCAAAGTCTCCCAATTTTCGGGCAAAGAACTAAGTAGCATCAAAGCCTGCAATTCATCATCAAAAACAATTTTCATAGAAGCAAGTTGGTTAACAATACTCTTTATTTCATTCAGATGTTCCGGAATAGGGCTACCCTATTTATATTTTAAATTAACTAACTTACGAAACAGAAAGGCTTTATTTGTGGCTGATTTTCTATCATAAAGGCCCTCTAATTTTTTCCATAAATCATGTGCTGAAGTTTCAGTAGCAACATGATGAAACACACTGTCATCAATCCATTGACGGATAACACCAACGGCTTTTCGATTAAGCCTATTCCATTCATCATCTTTCATATCATCAGGTTTGCCACTATCACCCTCAATAGGCCCATACAAGTCTTTACAAAATAATAAGTCCTCCATTTTAGTTTTCCAAGTTACCCAATTGCTTCCATTGAAGCTAGACATACGACCCACATTCCCCTCCATTGATTTACACAAATAAATAAACCCCAATAAACCGTAAGCTCTGATACCAGTTGTTAGGGAAAATCGATGTGATTCCCCACAAGTAAATCAATCAATGGGAATAAAAACTAATGCGGAAAAATTAAATCAAAAGCAACACAAGAATTTTTACGTGGTTCCCTCAATGTAAGGTACGTCCACGGGATCGAAATCCGATTCCACTATCAACCAAAGAGTTTCCAAACGGTTACAAACGAGACACGAATGGTCTCACAAAACCACCCTTAGGTGAATTCCAAATAATCACAAATAAATAAAGAGGAAAGACCTCACCAAATTGATGAACCAAAATCTTCAGAATCAGAGTTGAAAAAAGACCCAAAATAATTAACCCAAATCAAAATGTGCTGCTACTCCACCAAAGCAATCTACCCGAAGCACAAGAATATGCTGCTGCCGTTTTTCTCTTGGGAGAAAACAATACAAATAATATATTGAATCTAGGGTTTTTTTATCAAACCTTAGTTGTTTCCAAATTAGATTGGGTCTCCTCAAATTAAATATAATATATAAAAATATATTATAATTAATACTAAACCAAATTAAACTCTTTTTCCAAAATCAATTGGGTCCCACACTCCAATAAGGAGGTATACCCAACATAGAACCATGTCACTATCAACCACAGATGTTATGCAATGGTTAACACTGTACAATCCGTGAAGTGTTGCTTAAGCGTTTGCTGAATAAGATTGTCAGTCGCTGTATCAACTGACGCCGTAGCTTCATCAAGCACCAAGACCTTGCTCTTCTTGAGTAGCACCCGGCCGAGACAAACCAGCTGCCTGTGACCCATACTTCAATTCTCCCCATTCTCTGTAACTGCAAAAATTACGACACTAGGAGGTAAGAACTTGTCTGCCATATAAGTTAAAGATATATATATATTTTTAAATTTATGATAACTGTGTGAGAATAGTGGATGAAAAACCTGCTGAATCAAGCTTGCCTTCCTTCTTCCTGACTGCATCTCCAAGTTGGCACTTATCAAGAGCCTAAAGCAATGAAACACTACAAGAATTTACATAATTGCCAACCACTTTTGCCGACCAAAAAAATTTTGGTCGCAAAAAAATGACATTTGGCGACCAAATATTAATTAGTCGCGATTGATCATTATTTTTGGCGACCAAATATTATTGGTCGCAGAAGGTTATATTTTGGCGACCAAAAAATGAGTTGGTCGCAGAAAGTGGTATACTTTTGCCAACCAACTACAAATTTAGTCGCGGAAGGTCACATATTTTTTGGCGACCAAAAATTTGGTCGCAAAAAACTTATTTTCAGCAACCAAAAAAAATTAGTCGCCAAATTAATACTTTTAGCGACTAATATTTTAGTCGCCGTTGATTGAGATTTGGCGACTAAAAAAAATTGTCGGCGAAGGAACCTTTTCTGCGACTAATTTGGTCTTTTGGTCGCCAAAAGTTTGGGGGGAAATTTGAAACGGGGGTGGGAATTTAATTTCAGAAAAAAAATATTTTCCCTAATCTGTGTCTCTCTATGTTGGCCCGCCCCTCCCTCTTTCTGTGTTCTCTCTCTCAATCGGTGCCCACTCTCTCTAGCTCACCGAAGTCCCTTACCACTATTGCTCACGTCCGTCGCACATCGCCATCGCCATGGACCAAAGCAAATGAGAAGTTCCCTTTTCATCCATTTATATCTGGTAACATTCACAGAAAGGTTATTTACAGATCTAGGGTTTTGGTAACTTCAGGATTTAGGGTTTTATTTTCGATCTCAGAAATCTCAGAAATCGTTTTCTACCCGAGAATTCCTTTACATTGATGTATCACACTACTCTTCAACTTTATTGACTTCCCATTCTTCGCCTCTGAACTTTATGTTTATCCCTTTTAGGGTTTATTTGACTCTGCTATCACAGTACAAATATCTATTTGGGTTACTTCTCCGATCAAGTTGCAGTGTTAAGAAGATTATTATGTTTGATTTTGAACTCCTCATGAACAATATTTAGGTGGATTTTACTCTGATACTCTGTTTTGTGTTTGATATTAGGTGGGTTTTACTCTGATACTCTGTTTTATGTTTGATATTTGGTGGGTTTTACTCTGATCCTCTGTTTTGTTGCTGAGAATTATCAAAGGAAAAACAAACCCAGATTAAATCTCTGCTTAATTGCTTTTTTAACAGACTTGGGAGTATTGTTTTCTTCACTTTGATGTTCCTTGTGAATTGCTTTTGTTTCCACATCTTGTTACCCTTTTAACTGTGGAATATGGATATATAGATGCAGATGATACATGTTTAGCACTTTACATGATGTTAACCTATTCAAAGAATTTCCCTATTTTTTTTTTCACTTTTTGGCTATTGAAGTAATTGGATTTGACTTAAATATAGGATGATAGATAACTGTATGGAATAATTTCCTTCTCATCATCATTTAATTTGTAGGAAAATGGATATGAGGATTTGAATTTAATATAGGATGATAGATGACCATATGGAATAAATTTCCTTTTCATCATTGTTTGTAGGAAAATGGATATGTAGCTACAGATGATAATATATATTGGTAGATACATATTTAGTAGCACTTTACATGATGACCTATTAGTCCTCTTTTCTTTTCACTTTTTGGCTATTGAAGTAATTGGATTTGAATTTAATACGGAATGATAGATGACCATATGGAATGATTTTCTTTTTATCGTTTAATTTGTAGGGCATCATGATGGTGGGACTCAGAGTTTGTGAATTACTTTCTGCGGTGTTGTTCTGTTGCTTCATACTCCTTGGGAGATGATTAACTACATGGGTTTGGAAGAGGCAATGCCTTTCAAAGGGATGAAGGCTAACTCTGATTAAGAGTACTTTATGTAGTTTTCCTTCTTATTTTGTCCCTCTCTTGACCATTCCTGTCTCGGTGGTGAATAGGTTAGAGAAACTTTAGAGGAACTTTTTATGCGGTGGCCTAGGAGTTGAATTCAACTTTTACTTGGTTAATTGGGATATGGTGTGTATCCCTCTCTGAAAGCGGGTTATGGACTTTGCGGTTACACAAGAATTTTCTAGATATCCTGAAGCAATTACATGTGAATGCATGTTTGTATATTGATAACTGAAGAAACAAACTATATGTGCTCTTACCTCCTGCATTATGTTGAGATGCATGTCAGATTTATGTGGAACTGGAGGCCTGCACTTCTTGTGTTCTACCAAGGAGCCTAACACTCCTTTGGGTGGTGTTTTTTTTCATTTTTTTTATATGATTTATGGTGTAATCATTTGATCCTACATCCATGGTTTTTCTTACCTGGACAGGTTTGATTAGAATTTAGATTTGCTGTTTGCAGCAAAATGGATTGGATTCTAACCCAACATCTGTGACTGTTATTTCATCTGTTTATGCTCTCTTGTGTAGCGTACTATATAGCCTGTTCTTGTTTTAGTTGAGTTTTCTTTGAGAGCAACCTATACTTTTAATATCTCATTGTGCTCTAAGTTCCGATATTTATAAATTATTATCAAAGATTTTTGGTTTGATCACACCATTTTCTGCACTAAACTGATTATTGTTTTATTTCAACCAACTGAGCGCATCACCATTTTGTCCACGTACTATTATGGTGAGAATCGAATAGCCTCACTGTTTTCTAGTACTATGCAGTTTTATATTCTTATTATAGCACATCATATAGAATGAAAGAACATGACATTAGTTGTATACCTTTGGCATTAAGACATAAGACACTTTCCTGTTACCCTCTTGCTATCAGTTTCATTTTTGTAATATTTTTCAACCATAGATTTACTTATTTGTTTTTATTCCTTGAAATGCTCGAATTTTGATAAATGAGATATCTATCTTTTTCTGGCATTCTTAAAGATTAGTTTTAGTTGATGATTGTTGCATTGCTTTTCAATCAACATTCTACTTGGTTGAAATTGCCCCTTTTTTTTCCAGCATAAATGGACTTTTCATTTGTGGGGAATTTGGTACAGCATTCATCTGTGTAGTAATTTCAATTTTGAAGGTAACCACTGCCAGATATTTGGGTTTATGTTTCTTTCTTCTTCTCAATAGTATTTTCTTTTTCTTTTTTTTCAAGTAAATGACATTTCAAAACATATGTTACAATAAAGTCATTTGCCTCTCAGTATTAAGATTATTATTATTGTTCTGAAGAAGAAGTCATGACTATTGCTGAAACAAGTGGATCTCCAACTAGGCTTCAGGTTTGTGGATCGAACTTTGTTAATTTCAATGGTTTAGACTGCCAAGAGTTACATTTATTATAATTCAGAACATTGATTTTTGTTCTTATTTATGATATTTCAGGGGAAGGATGGTGCAATGGTAGTATGTTGGATTGTAGGACTTGGGTCTCTTGTCTCTTGGAACAGCATGTTGACAATAGGAGATTACTACTATAACCTGTTCCCGGTAAGTAGCCCCTTGTTAATATCCAAATTTCCACCCTTTTTCCATTATTAAACATCACTTTTATGATTGCTAATTACAAAGTTACTTAGTCTGATCTTTTTGTTTCTTCAAATCCTCTCTTGAGATCCTATGTTAATTTACTATTTGAGCTGATTAGGAGCAAGGTTTTAAAGGATTTTATAAATTGACTTCGTTCAAGATTCAATTTCTCATCTCCCTTTTTAGAAGAAAATGCCTACTAGTAAGAATTGTGGGTTCATTCTTAGTAAAGTTTGGATTCCTCCAACTGTATGCAGATAAAGTTTGGATTTCTCATCTCCCTTTTGATTTGTAGTTCTTGAAGAATTCTTCCACGTAAGACTTGAATTCTATGAGAAGAGAAAGGCAAGTTGTCTAATGTTGTTGTGTTTATCTTTTCTTCCCATTTTGAGCCCTTTCAGCTCATTGGTTTTGAGACAGAAAGTCTGCACCTCATTATAATTATCTATCTTCATTTTATTTTACAGCCTCACTGTTGTCATTATCTATCACTGTTATGCCTCAAAACATTGCCATGACAAGAATTTTTGAACGAAACCTAGAGTTTCTTTTACTTGTCATTTTATGTTTTGTCATTCCTGGCAGGTGCATGAGGCTGAACCAAAAGCCATGGAATCTATAAAAAGTGTGAAAGATGTTGGTTTGGATCCAATAGAAGATTATTCAATTTCAAAGAGTCCTTCAAACTGGCCCTTAGAATTCAAGAGGCTACAAAGAGAAATTATTGAACTTTGGCATGCTTACTATGTGTCATTTGTGCACAGAACCCACTTCTTCCTTCTATTCAAAGGTGACCTGACAGACTCCAAGGGATATTGTTGCTAATGTGAGGCGTTTGTTGAATGGTGGGCAAATGGTGCCGATGGATCCATGGTACAAAGGGTTCAGAGGAACCATTGAGAAGACAGCAACCAAAGAAGCCAGGGTTAGCTACACTGTGTGTGGAATTATGGAGGAAATCAACGAATCTACACTCAGGATTACAGAGCTGCCTATACGACGATGGACTGAAGATTATAAAGAATTTCTTGAATCAATTATGACAGGAAATGATAAAATCAAGAATTTCATTGATTTTCCTTTTAATTTTTGTTCAATTACTTATTGGTTTTCAATGGATGGATGTTTAAAACTTGTCTCAATTAATGTTTTGAATGAAATGATTGTAAAGTTTGGGATTGAGCAGGAAAATATGATGAATTTTAATGTTATATTTGAATTGATGAATTTTAATGTTATATTTGGGTTGGGTTGAATGAATTTTGTTCAATATTGGATTGAATGTTTATAAACAAAAATTGATTGTTAAAAAAAAAAAAAAAAGAGAGATTTGGCGACTAACTAATTAGTCGTTGATTGTTTAATGTCTTTTGGCGACTAAATAATTGGTCGCCAAATTCTACACTTTTGCGATTAAAATCATTGGTCGGCAATTCCTTACCTTTTGGCGACTAAATTATTAGTCGGCGATTCCTTGACAATTGGTGACCAAAATTTTTGGTCGCGAAATGTGATAATTGGCGACCAAACTTTTTGGTCGCGAAATGTGACAATTGGCGACTAAGAAATTTGGTCGGGAAAATATCACTTTTCGCGACCAAAGTGTTTTAGCGACAAAATGAATTAGTCGCGATAATTAAATATTTAGCGACCAAAAATTTAGTCGGCAAATCCAACTTTTGCCGACCAACCAAAATTTTGGTCGCGAATTACTTTTGCCGACCCTCAATTGGCGACCAAAGTAGCGACCAAAAAAATTAGTCGCGGATAACTTTTGCCGACCAAAAATAGACTTTTAGCGACTAATTTTTTTGTTGCCAAAAGTGATAATTCTTGTAGTGAAATAGATACTTTCAATGTAATCCAAACAAGAATTCAAATATGCAGGAGAGAAAAAATTCCCTTTATCTTAGTGCCAAACAGCGAAAACATTTAGAGGAAAACAACCCACCTCCCGAAGCTGTTCATCTGTGCTCTTCAAGTGGGTCCAGGTTGCTTCGCACTGTCCCCTCAAACATGGTCGGATCCTGAGGAATGATGCTTAATCTAGATCGTAAATCCTTCGGTAGCAAATCGGATAAAAAAATTCAAATTTTAATTTAAATACTTAACTGGTTACAATCAAGATGAATAGAAATAAAAATTAAAAAAACACATAAAAAAAGGCAAACATTAAAAATAGGGAAACAATTATCTACGAATTAAGAAAACACTAACACGCTCATATCTACGAATTTAATATGCAAAATTTAGTGTGTTTTTCTATGCATGCCATGTTTATTAATAATTATTATGTTTTTAATAAATAAATAAATAAATTTTGATCAAGTTAAACATAAATAAACTATAAAAACACATAAAAAATATATCTCTCTAAGAAAAATTAGACATTTTCAAAAACCTTCACTTGTACATTCGGTTGAATCTATTGGATAATAAAACTCTTGGTAAATAACTGTCATGGTCATGGATAGAAATAATTAAGATATAGACATTTAAGATTAATAGTAATAAAAACCCATTTAAAAAAAAAAAAAAGGCTTACCTTGTAATTTTCGTGAGAAGCTTTGTGGGAATTTATAAAAATATAAACATTAAGAGTATGGAAACAATTATTTACGAATTAGAAAAACACATATTTAGTAGGGACAAAAGTCCCACTTATGCAAAATCTATTGTGTCTTTCTAAACATGTCATGATCATTAATGATAATTATGTTTAAAAAAAAGAATATAATGAAATTCAATAATTTATCAACATTAAAAGAAGAAATCCAAAATTCTGAAGTTCACCATTTATCACCTAGAGAGTCCAAACTGAAATTGAAATTTATGCATAAAAAAACATTATAAAAAAAAATCACCAAACAGCCATCACAATTAACCAATAAATTTGAATACACACAAATTTGATGAAAGCAACTAAAGCAATACACAAAATACCGTCAGTTTAAGCTCACTTTGCCGTTGCAGAATTTATGTTATTTATCCAAAAATCGATGATAATATCACGTTAAATAGATGATTTAAAAAAATGCAAACGATTAAATATCAAATGCAAAGAATCTATTGCTTTGAAAAAAGGGGAAAAAATAAATAAATAAATAAAGGATGTAAGAAATCAAACGAAATTAATAATGTGAATTGAGAATTGAGGATGCATTTGGCAATAGGCTAAAAAGTCAAAAACTTAAAAGCCACAAAATCAGTTGTCATGAGTTTAAAAAAAATAAAACAAATATCACATTAGCATGTTTCACTCATTAAAAAAATAATTTTTTAAAAAGCATTAATTAAAAAAAATAAAAATAAAAAAATGAATCCCAAACAACCACTTGGTAATATTGTGATAGCCATCCAAACGCTTAGCATGATCTAAAGTGGTTCGAAACAATAAAAGTGCAGGGTCGGTCCTGAGATTTAGGGGGCCTAAGGCGAATTTGAGAAATGGGGGCCTCTCTTACATTGAAAAAAAAAAAAAAAAAGTTCATGGATAAAACGATAAGTTACAACTTTTTTATTTGTTTGTAACCACAAAAAAATTTATTTGCACATATAATCATTAAAATTATAAACAAAACAATTTAATGAAACAAATTAGGGCAAAAAAATTAGGAAAAATTATTCAATTAAAACTGATAAAGACCTAGGTAAAAAAATTGGGACAAAATTATTTATTTCACTAAAATCTAATAGATAAAGAAGGTTAAAAAAAAATTAGGGCCCATATATTGTATGTATTGTTCTTCTTGGGTCCAAACACTTTTTTTTTTTTAATATATATTTTCATTTTAATAAATATGGGTCAAACTACACTTATAAATAAATATGGGTTAAACTATACATAGACCCAATAAAGTATTTTGGGGCTCTTTAAATTGATCCTAAAAAAAATATAAAATAAAAATATTAGACCTATAATATTTTACTAAATTTGAAGGCCCTATTTTTGGGCCAAAATTTTGGGGCCTTACTGGCCTTAGGCCAAGGCCGGCCCTGTAAAGGTGTGATCACAATACAAATAATTTGATTTTCATTTTTAAATAAAAATAAAAATGTTAAAATCAAATTGTGTAATTTTTATTGCCCAAGGTAGGAAAATGAGGAAGAGTACTATGTTAACCAATTCATCAACATAAAAACGGGATCAATTTGTTAACATAAAAAGATAAAACCCAAATCATAAAACTAAAATAAAAAAGTTGATAAAACCCACAAATTTTTAGAGAGAGATAGGGTAGTTGATGAACAAAATCAAAAGGATGAAATCCAAATCATATTTTATAGTTTGAAGAGAGGGAAACCACTTGAAGAGAGAGAGAGAGAAAGAGAGGGCATTTTTAATCAATGTAAAAGGATGAAACTCAAATCAAAAGGTTGATGAAACCCACAAATTTTTAGAGAGAGATAGGATAGTTGATGAACAAAACCAAAATAAATTCTCATTTCGTAGGTTAGAGAAAGAAACCTGAGAAACCCATTTGAACAGAGAGAGTGCATTTTTAATCACCCATTTACTCAATAATTTTCGAAAATAGTTAGAGAGAGGTAGGGATCATATTTTATAGTTTGAAGAGAGGATTGAAACTGTTAATGGCTTCTCAATAAATAAATAGAATTGACAGATAACAGAGATCAGAGACAGTGAAAGAGAACCACCGTATTTGAAGATCATAGGAGTGTCTCTTATTACTATTACAGAATTGAAACTTGAGAGAATGGGGAGGAAAATGGAGGTAAAGAAGGATTGCTAAAGTATGTAAGAAGAGAGAGATGAATGTATGTCTAACATGGGAAAAAAAGATAGTAAGTGAAAAGTCATATATTTGGATAGGAGAAGCAAAAACAAAGATTTCATCTTGACTCTTAGATTACTTGATAAGTATAATCTGAACCATTGAAATCAAATATATCTAACATATTTTGAAACATTTTCAAAAACCCTTGGGCCATATTATATAGATTATCAAAATTTACTTACTGAGTAATTTAATATTTTAAACTTTAAAATAATATAATTTTTTATCTAAATGTCAGTTTTTAGTAAAATTAGTATTTTTAAAATCTTCTCATCAAGATCTATCAAATAAGATCTACGTTGACTATGAAATTCTTAAACAAAAAAAAAAATACCTTCGAAATTGATGTAAATAGTAATATGTTACTTTAATTCACAGTAACATTTTATTCTTACAAAAAATAAGGTACATACTAGATGAACCAACCAAAAATACACCTATACAACATTTTTAAACTTATATAAAATAAAATATGGGGATTTTTTTTTAGGGTCTCTGATATTAAGATTTTATAGTATAAAAGACATCCAATATTTTCATAATGTCTAAAGTCTCTCAAATTGATCCAAAGAAATTCTCTGGACTTCACAGAGAAATTCTCTCCCCAGAATTTCTCTGGACTTTCCAGAGAAATTTTCCCAAACCTAGAAAAATTCTTTCAAAACCAAAGAAATTCCTAGAGAAATTCTCTCCAATTCAGAGAAATTCACTCCAAAATCAGAGAAATTCCACTTTCTATGATTTCCAATAGCAGCTCTCTACTCATCTCTCAGACCTACTTCATCTTTTTCACCATCTTTATCACAGACCTTCAATCTAAAATAGCAGCTCTCTACTCATTTCTCAAACCCACTTCATCTTCTTCACCATCTTTATCACACACTTTCAACCTAATAATATTCAAATTTTAAGTTTCTTCCCATTTCACACATTTTCTCAACAACCAAACACGCAACCACTGATACAAAAATTTCTCTGGACTTCCCAACCCAGAGAAATTCTCTCAAAACCAAAGAAATTCCCAGACAAACCTTTCCAGAGAAATTCTATTTTCTGTGATTTTTAACATCTCTTAGACCCACTTCATCTTCTTCATCATCTTCATCACAGACTTTCAACTTAATAATATTCAAATTTTAAGTTTCTTTCCATTTCACACATTTTTTCAGCAACCAAACACGCAACCACTGATACAACATTTAACTAATCAATAAAGCATAAAGAACCCAATTATGCAATTTTCACACTGACCATCATCATCATCTAAAATAGTACTTAAATTCTTCAATCTTCACAGTTACATATACATATATATGTGTGTATAATTCACCTGAAAATAGGGCGGCGGAGGGAAGAGGATTGGCGAACCCAAAGCTAGGGATCAAACAGAATTGCTGCTAATTCGCTCGCTGGAAGGTCATTGTTGGAAAAGAACCCAACGGGTAGGTCTGGTGGGTCTAGGCTTGATACAGGGCCAACCTGAACAGGGCTCCGGCCTCTCAGACCAACTTCATCTTCTTCATCATCTTTATCACAGAGCTTCACTTCATCCGTCTATGCAAAGAAAGATTACAACTACCGGAGATGGAAGTTTCTAGCAAGAAGAGCAGAGATTGGAGACGAGCATAGGCATAGTGGTGGGAATGGGGACAATCTAAAAGATCAAGACTATTAATTTAGAGAGAGAACATTTTAGAGAGAGAGAAAGAGACGCAAAGATGAAAGAGAGAGAAGAAGAAATGAATTTAGCAGAAGAGTTTAAAGTGAGAGAGAGAGAAAAAATAAGGTTTGATTTGAGAAATTTCTCTATGATATATGAGTGTAGGGGTTGAGGAACCTTAGATATCATAAAATAATATTGTGGATCTCTTCCATTACTAAATATGGGAGAGGGACTTTAGACTAATTTTTTCATAAAATATAAGTGTTCCTCATTAAAAGAGTTCTGTGGGATATATATATATATATATATATATATGCATGGGGCAATATTGTACAAAAAAAAAAAAAAAAAATTTACTATGTCCTTACTCAATTATGGGTTTCTTCCTTAGAGGGTTTATGAAGCAAAATAAATTAAATTATCTTTTTTATCAAATAAAGGTCCAATAGAAAAAATTTGGCTAAATTTCTCATATTTCTTATTTGAACTTGTGTAAGAAGCCGAGAGTATTCCAAAAAAAAAAAATGTCTATGCAAAAATCATTCACCCCCAAAAGTCACCTTATCATTTACAGTACTTTTGTATCTATTGCCAACATTTACGGGTAAAAATATATATATATATTTTGAGTATTTAAAAAATAAAATATTTAGATCAAATTTATTTTAAATATAATCATATATTATATAAAATTTAAATCTATATTATGGAAAAATTTATAGTGTGTATTATATTACTTTTCTGGTAAAATTATGAACATATAAGTTTATGGTGTACATCTTTAAAGTGATATGATTATGTTATAAACAGTAGTGTACAAAACATTCACAATTCTTACAAAGAATCCTTAACCAACATTTTCCGCCATTTCCTGGACGAGTAGCAGAAAGGTGCAGCTTTCAATTTCATAACAATTTTGGCCCTGTTTGGTAGGGCTTATTTTCAGCTTATTTCAGCTTTTACCTTCATTTAAGCTATTTTGATGTGTTTGGTTCAACTTAACAATACAACTTATAGCTTTTTGTAAGTCAAAAATCAACTTATTCTTTGAGTGGGGGAGGAGAAGCTTAATTTATAAGTCAAAAATCAGCTTATGTTCACAATTATAAGCTATAAGCTCTTAAGGTATAAGCTATAATCACTTTTTCACAACTCTATCAGACGGGGCCTTTCAATGCTCGTGTTTTTGACTAATTTGTGAAGGAATTATTGACAAGGTTGAATGGATTCCACACTGTTTGATTTGAATGACAGTTCTTGGAACAGAAGTAAACCAATTTTTAGACTTTTTTTTTTTTTTTTCTTTTCTTTTTTTAATATTTGTGAGATTTTTTAATTTTTAATTTAATTTAATTTTGTTTTGTTATCTTAGACTGTGTTTTCATTGACTGTTTGGTTCGATGTAAAAAAAAAAAAAATTACATCAAAAAATATTCTTATTTAAGACTTTAACTTGGCAAAGATGAGTTTCCTATAATTTTTCTGAAAAACATTTTATCAGAAAAATAGCTTAAAGTTAATCATATTGGTCATAAACTTTTATGCATTTTGAAACAACACCA
The DNA here is from genome assembly GCA_030407325.1 of Camellia japonica. NCBI lineage: Eukaryota > Viridiplantae > Streptophyta > Magnoliopsida > Ericales > Theaceae > Camellia > Camellia japonica. The sequence goes on along the minus strand of JAPPVO010000032.1, from coordinate 8,429,298 downwards.
AAAACCTCGAATTGTTATACTATAAATAATATGGATAGGAGCATTTGTTACTTGTCTAATTAGAAATTTAAATTCTTAATCTCTGTTTTTATTTCTACCATCCAAACATAACCTATATATATTTTTATATAATCTATGATAACTACTATTAAAATTCGAGGGGATCACTATGCTCCAATTTACCTTAAATAGCCAGTGAGTTGCTGATTGCCCCGCAAACTGAGCATCTTCAGATTTGGTAGGCTAAGAGCAGAGTTGGGGAATTCCCCCAACAATTTACAAGATTGGAGGTTAAGAGATGTCAAAGAAGAAGACAGGTTCATCAAGAAATCACTTATCACCAAAGAAGACATGCTTACCACCAAAGAACAAACTCCAAGTCATTCAAAGCTAGGTTGAGCCTCTGGAGATGGTGGAGCGAGAAGAGACTGCTGTTGGAATGGATGGTGCCATAGAGTTGGCTGCAACTGAGGTCCAAGCCAATCATGTGACCTGTCAGTTCATTACACATGACCCCATCCCATGAGCAGCAATCTGTCTCCTCCTTCCAAGATAACAGTTTTGAATGAGGAGAACCAGAGATAGCACAAGCATAAGGATTAGAACTTTCAACTGTCAAGAATTGCTTAAATTTGAACAATGCAAGGCTTTCCTCATTAGAGCACAAATGATGTGCAGAAGAAGAGAAAGATAAGGAAGAACAAATAAACTGACAACATAAGGAACTAGTAGGGCAATATTAACCATGCCATCTTCCCTTAATTGTCAAAATAAGAGGTATGCTTGTTGAGAGAAGAGAAACAGAGGCGGAGTATATATACATTTCTCAAGAATGACAACTTTTCCAAAACTCCAAATTCCTCAACTCTTCCAAACTACTAAAATCTTGAAGTCATAATCATATTGTTTGAATAATCAAGACACTACCGAAAGCTAAATAGGATCAATTTTCATGAAGACGTGCTTACTAAGTCCTTTATTTAGATTTTGCATAACAAAAAAAAAAGCTCAACCTCATATTACTTATCAAAGACTTTTTGAATAGAACAGGAAAAACTCGTCCACCACTTTGTGGAGAACAAAAACTTTTTCCAACCAGCCCTTCCAAACTACTAAAACTTTGAAAAAGAAAATTAGAAAGAACGAAAATAGAAGAAGACAATTGTTTTCTTTATTAGTTTTAACCAGTCACTGCATTTTGTTGCAGATTTTTATTTGTCAAGATTCAAGATGAAAAAACTCAAGCTATGTTGAGACAGCCTGAATCTTTGTGAGAACAAAACTCTTGTATTGCATTAACATTATTCGGTGAATTTTTATCTTAATTAGTCTATTTGGGTTGTTACTTATTGAGCTGAGACTTTAGATAATTTAGTTTTAGACTATGGGCTAAATTAACAAATGAACTTTGTGCATTCGCTTGTTTTGAATTTCAATTTGAAACCGTACCTTAAGCATTTGCGTTTGAATGCAAAGATGTATTGTTTGAATGAGCACAAGCTCAACCAATTCGTAACCATTCTAGTGCATTGCACATTCAACACAGGAATTGTCAGCTTGAACTAAGACAAATTAATTCAGTCATGGCTAAAAGCTGTTTTTTTGGCATTTTTAGTCACATCATCTCTCTATTTTTTTACACATTTTTTTTTAAAAAAAAAAAATCAACTTTTAACCTATTTCTCAAAACAAGCCAAAACAAAAAAAATGACAGTCATTTGCTTAAAAAGAAGGCCTCAATGAAATGGTTTATTGCAAACATTTTATAAACAAATAAGAAGAGTTAGAAGAGACAGGAGCCGGTCCCCATATCTATAGAAAAAAAGAAAAGAAAAGAGGGAACTATCAAACGAGTGAGAGTTTCAAAAAAACACCAATAAGGGTTGGTTTAGTTGGTAAGAATCGTCCCCTTCGCCCATTTGGCTTAAGTTCGAGTCCCGCTGCCAACAGTCCTTTGTTGGTGGAGCGATATTGCGTAACGCTTTCCCTAACCCTGGAATGGGGTAGCCTCCCCTCCTAGACTTTTTTTGAATCAAAACAAGAGAGTTTCAAAAAAACAATTAAAATTGATGATAAACTTTATAAATTAAAATAATAAAAATTTGCATATATCTGTAATTATTTTTTTGAAAGCTACACTAATTTGTAATTTCCCCCTTAAAAAAAGAAAGAAGGAAGCTTCAATTGTTTTGGCAGATGACACATGGTGTGTTAAAGATGTTTATCATTCAAGATGAAATCAATATTGGAATTTGGTTATGCACTATGTACAAGGATCCCTACTAAGCATTCATGGCTGAATGATTAAAGTGCCCAACCCATAATTGGGAGTAAAGTTATTTTCTCAAACAGAAGGCCACCATTAAATGGTTTTATTGCAAACATATTATACATAAATAAGACTACATTACCAAAATTTTACATAAACTTGAACATCATTGCAGTAGATCCTGCATAGAATTGAACTAACCTATGGCTTGGTTTTCCATGACCAGTTTTTCTAAAATAGTAGAACAATTAAATAAAAAAAGGATATTCAATCCTCTAGGGCAAAATGCGTCTGGGATGCTAAGCAATGCGTATTTTCTGTCATCAATCATCGAAGCTCAGAGTTTAATGGTTCCCAATAAAGGTCTGACCTTCAACTGTTTGCCGACTTTTCAAAATTAGAATTTGACCTTGTACTGTACTCTGCAACAAGCTTCGCGAACGAGGATGACTTATTTTCAAGCAACTTTGTTGGAGAATCAAATTCCTTAATAAGTCCTGCACCATAACAAAAGAACAAAAATAAGAATGGTAAAAAATTACGAAGATCTCAAAGCAAGTCTTTTTTTAGTGATAGATGGATAGGGTTTATACGAACCGTGATCTAACAGTAGAACCATGTCACTATCAACCACAGATGTTATCCTATGTGCAATGGTTAACACTGTACAATCCGTGAAGTGTTGCTTAAGCGTTTGCTGAATAAGATTGTCAGTCGCTGTATCAACTGACGCCGTAGCTTCATCAAGCACCAGGACCTTGCTCTTCTTGAGTAGCACCCGGCCGAGACAAACCAGCTGCCTCTGACCCATACTCCAATTCTCCCCATTCTCTGTAACTGCAAAAAATTCGACACTAGGAGGTAAGAACTTGTCTGCCATATAAGTCAAATATATATATATTTTTAAATTTATAATAACAGTGTGAGAAGATAGTGGATGAAAAACCTGCTGAATCAAGCTTGCCTTCCTTGTTCCTGACTTCATCCCCAAGTTGGCACTTATCAAGAGCCTAAAACAATGAAATAGATACTTTCAATGTAATCCAAACAAGAATTCAAATATACAGGAGAGAAAAAATTCCCTTTATCTTAGTGCCAAACAGCAAAAACATTTAGAGGAAAACAACCCACCTCCCAAATCTGTTCATCTGTGTGCTCTTCAAGTGGGTCCAGGTTGCTTCGCACTGTCCCCTCAAACATGGTCGGATCCTGAGGAATGATGCTTAATCTAGATCGTAAATCATGTAGCCCAATTGAGGAGATGACGATACCATCTATCAGAATCTGACCAGCTGCAGGTTCAACAATGCGGAAAAGTGTCTGTATGAGGGTTGATTTACCACTGCCCGTCCTCCCCACAATTCCAGTTTTCATTCCTCCAGGGAAAGTACACGTAAGGCCTCGTAACACAAGTGGCATGTGTGGGGCATATCGGACCTACATTCATGTTCAAGGCATCCGGTATAAAATAACTCCACAAACACGAAACTCATTTGCTAATATGGAGGAGAGTGAAAATTGGCCTCACCTGTAGATCTTTGATATGAACATCTCCATGTGATGGCCACTGACTATCTGGTCTATTTTCTTCTATCACAAGCGGGGGCTCACTTTGGATAGATGTGTATTGAAATATTCTTTCAACTGATATGATTTTATTCTCCAGATTGCAAAGATTCCATATAACCCATACTTGTAACATGTTCAGATTAAGCCCGTATGTCACTGCTAACCCCGCAACACCTATAATTCAAAAAATGAGTTGGTCATCAAACTTCGAACACTTGCAGGGGTGTGCAAAAGAAGGACAGTGATAGGGAACGGACAGGAGTTGGTAGCAGAAATAGGGCTTAACAATTAATTTTTGATAATATTTTATTTTTTGGCAACTTTTTAGTTAGGGTTTCTTGAATTCTTATAAATAGACCATCATGTAATATGTTAATTTAGCTTTGAATTAATGAGCTATTGAGTAGGTTGTGACCACTGTGAGATTAGGGTGTTATTCTTCCTATGTTCTTATTGATATTTTTTATCTTTCTCTTTTGAATCAATTCTCTCATATATTCTTGTTTTGGAATCAATTGAATAGTTGAATGAATTTCTTAATAGCAGTTCAACATCAAGAAGTCAATAAAGATGGGGAAAAAAATTTACTTGGATCAATTGCTCCTGTTGGCATAGAGATCAAGAAAACCAAAGAGAAAGCGAATGTAATAGAAGACAACACATCCAAGCGGAAGCATAGCCACTCCATTGCAGCAGCAGAGTAGAACTTCGGCCTAGAATGCGCATCTATCAGTTTCATACTCAGCTCCTTGAATCTCGGTTCCTGATCAAAGCTCCTAATGGTTGTTGATCCTGAGATGGTTTCAGCAAAATGCTGTATAACTGGAGCTTTGCATACTCCAACTAATCGTGCCAGTTCTCGCGCTGAAGGTATGTAATATTGCTGCAATAAATTAGAACTTTCATTAATCTTACATGGATATGACATTTGTGTTTGTGTAACTCCGAAAATTGGAATAATAAAATTTGAATTATCTAGTAAAATAAAATCACAAAACTATTACACATCCAGAAATTTCTATGCTTTCCACTGATTTTCTCTACTTTGTTTTTCCCCTTATTCCAAGCAGCATTCTTGTAAATATAGTTATAATATAGAAAAGAACCTAAAAAACTCAACAAAAAAAGAATTTGGAAACAGATAAAAGAAAACCATTAAATTTCAAATAGTATGGAACAAAGATAGATGTGAATCAAAAGCTTTAAAACCCTGAAGTTAGAGACTGTAGTAACAGACCAACACACAAGCTTAAAAGACTGACAATCTTATTGACAACGCTTTGAAATCCATATTGAACACTATACTATGACAAAATGGATCAATTCTCTGTGCTTGAGATAGATAACTACCTGTAACCAAACACAGGTTGCAATCACGGGAATAAATATTATGAACACCTGCCACGCAACCTGCGACATTACTGTAATAATTCCAAGGAGCTGTATCATTGAGAAGGCAAATGACCCAACTTGAAACGGAATGTTCAAATCCACTGCACTTTGATCTGTTGATGCCTGCAAGAGGAAAACAGATTGATCAACTAGAATTCTAAGTCATCTAACCACACAAAATCACCGATTACACTCTATTCGATCAAAAGATGGAGGGAAAACTCTATTCATATATAAAATTCATACACAAAACTTCACAAGAATGATGTGACAATGCCATTATTGTAAATAAACTCATCTTTAATGATGTTTTGTTTTGAAGTGAAAGGTCCATAATAAGTCACCTCATTATATATGAAAATTATGAATGAATTTTTATTTGTATAGCATTACTCAAGATGGATACACTTACTCTATTTAAGATTCGACCACTTGGTGTGGCGTCAAAGAACGACATGGGAGCACGAAAAATGCATAAATGCATTTTATCGAAGAGTGTAGTGGCAGTCTTGTACCCAGCCGTAACAAGAAGTACAGATCTGGCCAAAACACAGAAAGCACTTCCAATTGCCAAAGTCACATAGACGATCATGAGAGTAGAACCTCCAACTGGAGCCTCCACGTCCTTCGACACAGGCGTTGCCCAAGCCATCCAATAATTGCTTCCTATTTGAAGCACCTGAAATAAAATTTGTGCCAACAAAACGAAGGGCACAAGAGCTCCTCCGTACGCTGTTGTTATGTATTTCCAGTAGACCGAAAGGCCAACTCTGCCTTTCTCTCTTTCTTCTTCTTGAACAATCTGTCCTTTTTGTCCTGCTGTATCATCTGGTTTACCATTTTGACCATGCCCGGCTTCCTCTTTCTGGACAGATTTCTGAACGCTCCCCAAACCACCGTCTTCCTCGCTGACAATCAATTTTTCCGAGCATGACTCAGCCACTGTGGAATCTAGTGCTGATAAAGCTTCCTTATGTGCACCAACAAGTTCCATAAAATCACTCCCGGAATTGAGAATGTCATTGTATTTCCCGGCTTGAGTGATCCTTCCGTCTTTCATGACCTAACGACAAAGTAAGTTAATCCCTTGAGTTGTGAATTGCAAGCACAAAGAAATGGAAGAAACAAAGAGATGAATAGCTCACCAAGATGAGATCTGCAGCTGGTAAGAACTCTACTTGATGAGTAACAAAAATCACTGTTTTTGAATCCAAAAGCCCCAATAAACATTGCTGTGATACAATGATTAGAAGAAGGCTTCAGTAAATAATTATCTAAATTTTAAACAAGAAAAAGAAAAGAACAAACAATTGAGAATGAAATAGAGCAGAAGAAATTTATATGGCAAAGAAACACAATGACCTCAAACCATGTTGCCTTTTCAAGGACAAGAATCTAGTATGCATACTGCAATATCAGTATAGATTTTGACCCAAAAAAATCTAGACTTTTACTAGAAAGCTATGTTGTCAAACAATTTATTAAAAAACAAATAATAACAATGTACAGAAGGCAAATAGTTAGGAGTAGGGATAAAAGGTAGTCACCTTAAAGAGATGGCTGCCGGTATGAGCATCCACAGCACTAAATGGATCATCAAATAGATAAATATCCGCATCTTGGTATAGAGCGCGTGCAATCTGTATCCTCTGCTTCTGTCCCCCACTCAAATTGATTCCCCTCTCACCTATGACTGTCTGATCACCAAATGATAGAATTTCCAGGTCCTTCTTCAAAGAACATGCTTCAAGGACCTTCTCATACCTTTCCCGATCCATCTCCTCGCCAAACAGTATATTCTCTTCTATCTTTCCGCTCTGTATCCATGGCGACTGAGCAACATACGCCTTCATTCCACAGAGCTTAACAGTGCCTGATATTTTTGGAACTTCTCCCAAAATACAGGAGAGCAAGCTCGACTTTCCCGAGCCAACTGTCCCACAAACAGCAACCCTCATGCCGCGAGACACTTTGATGTTTATATCTTTCAATGTTGGATTAGGAGAAGACAAGTCCCAAGAGAAATTCCCATCAATTATCTCAATTGCAGTGTCTGAACTACCTCTAGGAAGTTTCTCTAGAACATCATGTGGTAGGTCATCAAGGCGAAGGAACGAGGCGATCCTATCAAGGGAAACTTTAGTCTGAATTATCATTGAGATTGTATCTGGTAGGTTATAGATTGGCTCTTGAAGGATTCTAAATGTTGCGAGCGCAGATAAGATCTTCCCCGATTCAAGTGGGATCCCCAGAAGCAAACAAGCCCCGAAAGTGATAACTGACACAAATGTAGGTGCTCCCCAGAAGACAAAAGTTGTCATGGCTGCAGTGTACAAGTATTTTCTTAACCACCCTTCTTCAGTGTTCCTGAGCTCACTAACTTTCGACAAAAACTTCATTTCCCAAGCCTGAAGCTTGAGAATCCTCATGTTCCTCAAGATTTCGGATGTTGCCTTCATTCTTTTATCTTTTGATGCCATTAACTTCTCCTGAAACTTCTCCTGAAATCTCCCAATTGGGACATTCACCAACATCACCAACACGGTGGCAACTAATGCAGCAATGGATGCAACGCCAAGGTTTTTATACAAGATCACCAAGGCCAGAACAACTTGCAGGATCACCAACCATGGATCATGCATGTACCAACTAAAATCTGCAACCCTCTCAGCATCGACAGACATGAAATTGATGATCTCCCCACTTGTGTGTCCCTTTTTCGACTGGCCCGAAATGGTCAAACCCTTTTTGTATATCATGGCAACAAGTACTGCCCTGGCTCTAATTCCAGCCTTCTGCAACATAAAGGCCCAGTGCCTCTGCGACAAGCACTCAACAAGCTTCGCAATGAAAAATGCAGAAACCAAAGCCAACCCTTCGTTTTCAAAGGTTTGATGCCCATTAAGGTACTGAACAAAGGTGTCAATGAGGTATGGACCAACATAAGAAGCAAATGTGTAGACAAGTGCTAAAAGAGCTGTTATCAGAATCTCCTTCCATGTTGTGAAGATCACAGCCTTCACAAGCTTGATTGTGGTGATTTTACCATCACTACCACTATCAGACTCTGCTAGCTTAGTTGTAAAAATTTGAAAAGCCCCTTTGACACTGTCGACACCATCGAGTTGAGGAACATCGTCGAGGTCTAATGCTTTCTTGTAACCGGTTCCGATCAAACGACCCATCCAAGAGAATGTGAGGATACTAAAAATACTAGCATTGGAACAAGGGGCAACAATTCCACCTACACTAGACTTGTTTGACTCTGTTCCATTACTTGTTAGATTAGAACTAGCATTCAAAAGGGGTTCTTGAAGAAGGGTTTCTTCACTTGCCTTCTTCCCCAAAAACCCCACAAAACAGAGGAACAGCCCAGAAACTGTGGAAATCACATCAGAGACCAACAACTGAGTTGGTAAAGACTGGTCTTCTTTCTTAAAGAAGAAGTCTATGACAAGGGAATAACAAGAGATTAAGAAGTAAAAGCCCCACCAAATTCTTAACGAAATTGGGAGCTTTGGTTCACCCGAATTAACAAAATGGGTGAGTAAATAAACAGAGATTGATAACCAAGCGAGTGTTCTGAGTACTGAATCCAAAAGGGTTATAACCTTTTCATCAGACCAACCGTTTCTATACCAAAAAAAGTAATTCAAAAAGCAAAGGACGAGATTGAAGATTGAAAGACCCAAACAAGAAAACAGAATAGGATTATAATACGAAAAGCTAGATTTCCTAGTACTCTGTTTCGGACCTTCATTGCGACGACCCACCCTGATTTTCCTGCAAACCCATGAGAGAAACAGAGAAAGCAACAAAACCAGGTGCAATGAACCAGAAAAGCCACGTAAAAAGATGGGTTGGAGGAGGAAATCAAAATCACTGGGTGTGTACATCAAAGAAGATGAGTGAGAGAGGAAAATCGACATACCCATTTTCGATGATTTCAGAAGCTCCGTGTTTGTGGGGGTGTTTGGCTTCTGAGAAAGATGGGGTATGCCTGAATTTTTTGAGATGGATTTTGATCTGATAGACTGATTTCAGGTGGCATAAATATATATACAACAATGTTAGGTATCATGAAAATTTTTTCATGAAAATAATCATAAAAATTTTGTGATTCTTAAATTACACTTAAAATAAAATATCACATACTAATTAAAATAATTTAATAATCATAAATTTTTCATAATCATTTTCATGACAAAATTTTCATTACTCATAACTTTTCCATATATATGAAGTTGGAGTTGGAGGCAAATTCAATTATAATAAGAAAATATCGAAGTTTAGACAGATGAAGAGTCCAAGAGAGAGAGAGAGAGAGAGAAGGGGTTAGGGTTTTCCATTGACTTTTTAAAAAGTTTGTTGGTTATTATAATTACAATTGTTCTTTTTTTTTTTTTTTTTTTTTTTTTTTTGAAAGATAGGGTTGGTTTGAAAAATTTTAAGGCCTAATTTGACATGTTTTAAAAAAGATAAAAAATTAAAAAATTATTTAAAAATTAAAAAATTATCACTATTTATTAAAAAAATATTAAAAAATTAATTTTACATACAAAATTACAAGATAGATGTGACCAGTTTAGATCTGGAGCTGCCTTTTTTAAGAAAAATTGTACAGTTGGGGTACAATTTTAACACACTGTTATTCAGCTCATGGGGGCCATCACGGGTCCCATTTTGATAATCTGAACCATTCAATGTGTAGAACTTGTCCAATACTATACGTCTGTAAAAAATCACATTAATCGGATATCGCTAACTACATGATCAAATCAGTTTTGTATAAAAAAAATAGATGGTATTATAGTTAACTATTGAAAAAAAAAACGAATCTAATAAGATAGCTATCGATATCCGATTAACGTGATTTTTTACAAACATATAGTACTCGACGAGTTCTACACATTGAACGGTTCAGATTATCAAAACGGGACCCATGATGGCCCCCATGGGCCGAACAGCACCGTCCAGTGCAATGCCTGAAAAGTAACCAATCATTTCTTAGCATTAATTCACATGCCAAGATGGTACGACTGTCTAACTCAACCTTCTAATCTTCTCTTACACGTTAATTTGTACAATTTTTTAATGCATATTTTTTCATAAAAAGTCAAAAAGTTAACCTAAACAATCATCTTTTTTTCCTCAATTTTTTAGTCTAAAAAGTCAAAAAGTACATTTATTTAGAACACCCCAAACAATCCCTAAATAAGGATATTTTTTGATTTTTTTATAAAAAAAATAAAAATGAATAGAAAAGTAAGGAGAAAATATTGATTAATGTGATCTAAATAAGTATACTTATACAAAAAAATATACACTTATATAATTTAACCCATATGAGGCTAAATACTAGTCATTTTAACTTTAGTTCTATTTAAAGAGTTTTGTGAAATTCTTTAAATAATTTATATAAATAAATAATTAAAATAAAGAGTAATTTTAAAATATATAAATAAAAAAGTGATAAATAAAGAGTAATTTTAAAATATATAAATAAATAAGGGATTAAAAAGTGATAAATAAAGAGTAATTTTAAAATATATAAATAAAAAAGTGATTAAATAAAATAAATTTTTTTTTATATATTTTAACTAATGAAATATTTTTACTAATAAAAAAATAAAGAATAGTGTTAGAGTTGCTCTGCTTGCGTGGGCGCAGGATAACGTGGTGCGCAAGCCTCAGTTGACGGAGAAAAACCAACAACGCAAAAGACAAGTGGGGGTGGGCTATAATCAACATAAGATTTTTAATCATTAAAAAGAACATTTTAGGGTTCATTCGGGATGTGAGTTGATTTTTTAATTTAAGACTAAAAAGTCTTATTTAGAATAAGTTTTTTAATTTTTTTAACTTTTATGAAAGAAAAAATGAAATGATTATGAACTAGATATAATATTTTGTCTTATTTGATTAAAATAATCTATTTTGTCTTATATACCTATTTTAGTATCTTCATCCCAAACGAAAGTGAAGTCATATGGATAAGGGCTTTTTTTGAAAGATAGTTAAAAATTAAATTTTAATTTTTAATTTATTTTAAGTCATATCACTTCTTTATTTTTTACATATTTTTTTAAAAAGTTTAAAAAATTAAAAAAACAATTTTTAACTAACTTTTCAAAACAATCTCAAATTATATTTTATGTACGGTCATACTAAGAAATAACTATTTATGTTCTATTACATTTAATGAGTCTTGAAATTTGTTAAAATATTACTTTTAAATATAAAAAGTTTAAATATTAATTATAAGGGTTTTGTCACTTTTTAAAGATGCATTAACTCATCTTAATCGATCACACTATAATAGAAACTTAAATTAAATATTGTATTGTTATAGATCAAATTATCGTTTTCTTTAATTGTGTCTTTTTTATATGCTTTTCATAATAGAATATTTTTTAACATTTTCTTTTAATAAAAGTGAATGCCCTTTAATTTTAAATTAAACATTTTGTGGCTTTTTAAAAAAAAATTAAATACCCTTTTTCAAATATATATATAATGACATTTTTCTTACACCATGTAGTTTAATTATAATTGAAAATAAAGGGTATTTACAAATTTTTTTTGAAAAAAATTTACAAAATGTCATTTAAAAATAAAATTCCTCTGTTGATTAATATTATGGAATTTTTATATTTGTTATAATTTTTAGATTTATTTTTCTTACACCATATAATTTAAATATGATTGAAATTTAAAAATTAAAAAAAATGACAAAATGTTATTTATAAAAATAAAATTCAATTTTATAATTACAAAATTGTTTTAAAAATTTCCATTATGAAAAGTATATAAAAATAGAGGCAATTAAAGAAGAGGGTAATTTCGTCTCTAACAATACAACATTTATAACTTATTCTCAATTTTCTATGATAATGGTATTGGTTAAGGTGAGCTAATGCATCCTTAACAACAAAAACCCTAATTAGAAATTGAATAAAACTATACGCACTAATTAGTATATCAATTAACGTATTAATGGATGATGTAATATAATTTTAGAAGTTTTGGGTCTTTGTAGTTGGTATAATGGGTGAGATTCATAGTTTTGAAGGGACAATATTATAGCATATAATGGGTGAGATTCATACCAATTACTGCATGTAGCATCACTGTTATAAATTAGTTGTATACAAATTTCAAAGTCATTGAAACACACAATAAATGTATTCAATTAATGGGTGACTAAAAATAAGAGAGAATAATATGCAAGTGAGAGAAGGGAAAAAAATTACACATACATGGGGGTGTAAATGTGTTTGTGGTAAGGTGCAAACGAAAGACTGTGGGAGTGCAAGTGTCACTTACACTCTTGCATGTGTTGATAATTTTTTTTTCTCCTCTCATCTGCATATAGTTTCCCCACTTATTAATTTAATGAGTAACTAAAATTAAAAACTTATCAGCTTCAAGGCAAATTAATGTACCATCAATGCACTTTAACGAGTGTGTTGGATGCACTTAGCATTGACTTTTTAGGTAAGACTTTTGTTAACATGCGTCTAAGCCTTTGTTTGGAATGTGAATTGGTTTTTTAGTTTTTTTGTTATTTTAGTTTGAGGATAAAAAGTTTCATTTTGGATAGATTTTTTGACATTTTTAACTTTTGTGAAAGAAAAAATGAAATAATTATAATTTGTACGTGACATTTTGTCCTATTTAACTAAAATAGTCAATTTTGTTTTATATAACTATTTAACCCAAATAGACATGCCAAACATAGTTTAAAGGTCATATATTAAGGAATGTATTAAATGAGTAAAATTAATTTGTATAGGAAGTAAGAAAAGTTTTTTTAAGCCTTCGTTTGGCATGCCAGGCTTTTTGACTTTTTGACAATTTTAATCATAAAAAGACAAAATAGCTTTTTAGCCTAATAAGACAAAACATCACATTCAACTCATAATCATTTCATTTTTTCTCTCACAAAAGTCAAAAAAGTCAAAAAGTTTATCCCAAATGAAACTTTTTAATCACAGGCTAAAAAGCTAAAAAGCCAAAAAGTCACATCCCAAACGAACCCTAAAGTTGTTATTATGAATATATATATTTTTTAAGATAGAGACCAAAATACTCTCCTTATATTTCCCTCAATTTTATTCATTAATTTGGCTTCTATTATTTTATTTTATTATAATTAATATATATTCTTTAATTTGTAACATGTACAGTGATTATATAATTTTAAATAAAGTATTTTTATGTATTTGGTTTATTATTTTTTGGAATAAATTGAAATGCATTTTTTTTTTTTTTGGTTGTAATATTATAGCATCAATGGATTTTTTATTTATTTTTTGGGTTCTAATATTATAAAACTAATAGATCAAAACCTAATTGTAAGTGAAATTCGTCAATCTGTTTAAAGAATTGTTTCAAATTAAATGAGCTTCCAAATAAAGAAAATACTATTATTTCATGTGATTTATAAATTTATTTATTTTTATTTATAATGAAATATTAGGAGTAATTTTTTTGTTGATGGTACTATCATTTTGTTTTTTATAAATAAATTAATTTCGTTATTTCAAATGTGAGGGCATTTTCATCTATCTACAAAAATATCTAAATTTTTGAAAATCATAATATATTTTTTTTATTTACGTTTTATGTTCTTCCATACAAGTGGAGATAATAACAATAATTAAATACATTCTTAAAGCAGACCCTTTGAGTGTGTTTGTTCTGAGGAATTATTTTATAGGACTGGATTATTAGTCAATCTTGACTAATGACTAATAGTTCATTGTTTGGTTCAATTTTTTTGTTCCGGATTAATAGTCCCTCCGAATTATTAGTCCCTCATATAAGGGATTATTGTATCTTGGGGGGAGAGATGAGATTATTTCCATGGGATTAGTATCCCATGAGACTACTGTGTGAAATATCTATTTTATCCTCATGCTATTACTAAATAAACAATTAGAAAAAAATAAAATAGTCTTTTGAACATTTATAAATTATTTTCTAGTGTTGTTAATTTAAAAAAATATAAATTGTAAATTAAATTTAATTAAAAACAATAAATTAATAATTTTGGCCTTATAAATCAAATTTTTTTAGTGTTGTTGAAAAATTAAATTTATATATTAAATAAAATTATTTTTTTAGTGTTTTTAATTTAAAATTATATATTAAATAAAAAATATAAATTTAAAATTTAAAATTTAAAATTTTTAGTGTTGTTAAATTATAAATTATAAATTATAAATTATAGATTAAAATTACAAATTTAAAATTATATATTAATAAGAATTATAAATTACAAGGGTAAAATAGTCTTTTGAACATTTATCCTTATTCAGTCCATCCAACCAAATATTGGATTCACTAAAAATAGTTCAATCCAAACATTTAATCCTATGACTAAACAAATATAGGATACAAATCCAGTCTAACTAAATAGTTCGGGGACAACATATCCCAACACTAACAGTCTGATGGATTACAATCCACTTTTATCCTGTCCGTCCAAACAAACACACCTTTTAAGTAATTTGGGAGTTGGCATGGTCATAGAAGGTTGTGTTAGAAATATAATATAAATTATAAAAATTATAAATTATAAAAGAACCATCAGCTAAATTATAAAAGAACCATCAACTACGTAGTGTTTTGAGAAGTTGGTAAAAAGTTAATTTTTTGACTTTTTTAGTGGCTTTTTTTGCAAAAAATTGGGTTGTTTTGGATAAAAAAAAAGCTAATTTTTTTAACTAAAAAAGCTGAAAAGCCAAAACGCTGACTTTTTTGACAACTTCCCAAAAGACCCCGTATTTTTAATTTTTCCATAAGTAATCATTTTTGTTAATAAATTCTCAAGTTAATTAAAAAATTTAAATGATGTGATAAATATATTTCAATTAACAATTCAAATAATTTTATTATTGTATATAAAAGTTGTTAGGAATTTTATTTTTTCTACTAATTCTATTAAATAAAAATATATAATAAGGTGCATTTTTATTTCTAAAATCATATGAGACAATTCATATTTTGTGTATTCATGATTTACCCAAAATAAAGATAAAAAATCACAACAAAAAAAAATCCATTATGTAAAAAATTTATTTAATTTTTCTTTTTCAGATCCTAAAATCTAAAATGAAAGTGGACAATAAAAAGCAAAATCGTATCATGCAAACCTTGAATCCCAAGTAGAATAAAAAGTCATTTTTTAATCAACTTTCTAAATCACCCCAGGTTCAAGTGGGCCATAGGATTGGTTTGGGAATGATTTTTTTAGCGTGATTTTTTAATTTTTTAACTAATTTAACCTGACTAAATTAACTATGTTTAAGAATAATTTTTAGACTTTTTTATTTTTTATGAGAAAATAAGTATAATGATTATATTTTAGATGTGATATTTTGTCTTATTTACTTATTTAACTTATTTTGTATTTTTATATTTTTTTAATCTCAACCTAAATCCAATTGACTTGTCAAACGGGGACTTAAAAGAGTAGACCATTAGATTTTTATTATTATTATTTTATATACATTAGTGATTTATTAAAACAATAATGATTGAGACCTTTTTTTTGGACTTTTACTATTCTCTTTGAATCTCAATTATAGATAGTGTAAGATTCACACATATATAAGTAAGTCCTATATATACATTAATAATTAAGATCCGAATTGTGAGGTTCCAAAAAAAGAATCTCAAACATTTTTCTTCTTAAAATTGACTTTTCAATTTTATTATTATTATTTTTTGTTGCAAAATAGGCTAATTGGTCACCTGGTTAATTAAGGAAGAACCGAACATTGTCGCTAATGATCAGAAGACATCGGCAGTGTTTGGAAAGCCAGGTCAGAGGTTATTTTAGCAACATTCAATAAATAAATATATAAACTTAAAAGCCTTAGGCACGTGGGTTGAGGGCTGTGCAGGACAGAGAGTAAAATGACAATTTTGTCCTTTGAAATTTTGACTAACAAATTAAAGAAATTAAAAGCCTTAGGCAACGTAACTCAATAGTCCCATCACAAATTTGTCATATTTCCCTCATCACTCTCAAAAAATGCTTCCCAAACAGTACTTGACCGGTGCTACTCAAATAGTGCCACGCAGCATTTGTTTTTTTATTTTTTTTTAAAAATGATGAGTTGTTCTTAGGATTAGTAATAATTCCTCATTGCCACGTCAACGAGTACAATTTTTTTTTTAAGGGCACTTTGGTCATTTGATATCATACCATCATTTCAAGCCTATATTTCAATACAACAATTCAAAAAAAAAAAATCCATCTTATTTTCCCAAATACAAATAAATTACTAAAATAATAAAATAACTAACCACTTCTCAAGTATCCACATTAGAGATGTGGTATTTGTGAACTACACTTAAAAATAAAAGGAATATTTACTAATAAATCCTACCTCACAAACAATTATACCAATCAGTCTCACTTTTGAATGTTGATAAGATAAGTCCTACTAGTGGAGATCTTTAATTCTATGTGATCCTATTTTTCATGTTTGATAGTGAATAGTGGACGATTATACCCTTTCTTTTTTTGATTAGGTCATTTTGGATGGGATCGCGTATGCCATATTGGTAGACGTCTCCAATATTTGCGGTTAGGGTTTTGGAGTTTGTGCTGGTCATTTTGCTGCATTGCGTGTGTGACGTTTAGACAGGACATCATTTTCAGTCGCCGGATCACCGGTGTTACGCAGGTATGTTCTTTTCTTCTTGCAACGTTGATTTGTTTTGTTCTTGATACCATTTAGTTGTTTATAGTATGTGAGGTTACATTCCCCCACACTAATATGAAGTGTTTAACATTTTGTTGGGGGTTGTATCCATTGTTGGGAAGTTTGATATGTTTCATTGTCAGCGGAGGTATATGCTGAATATAGGTGTGATGTTTTTTTATTTTGTTTCATGGTCGTCTGTTATTGTTTTCTAATGGTATTGGGTTTACAACGAGAGGTTGGAGAGTGGAGGGGTTTAATGCGTGGGGTGTGTGTATTCATTGTGGACTGGTAGGAGGGTACCACATGTGTGTGGCAGGGGACATGTATTTTATTGTACAATGGGTATTTGATGTTATGTTTACCATGGCAAGGCATGGACACGAATGTCATGTTAGTTTGTTGTTACGGTAATACAAATGTCGCAATCAATTTACAAGCCCCGTTCCGTTTTGATGATCCGGTTAATCGTGTGTGTGAAAAATTTGGTGGGTTGACACCCGAGATTATGAGTTTGTTCTTCAAAATGCCAGGTTACAATAACTTCACATTACAGAATGATGATATGGATAACATGGTCTCTCTTGCACGGTCTTTTCGCCTACAATGCATTGATGTCGTTATTCAATTACAAAATGACCAAGATGCAAAAAACATTGACAGTCCGCTTTGTAATGTACAGTCTTTCACACGTCAAATGAACGGGAAGTCCGACGAGTCGAATGTGGATGATGAACCAGATTTGTTGGCCAAATTTTGTCCCCATGTCGATAAGGTTTTTTTGTCTGTTATGTGGGCTAATGGGATTCAACATGTTGGTCAATGTTTTGAGGGGGGTTCTTCTAAATTCTGAACAGTTTTGCACAAATATACGGTGGAGTGTGGGTTTCGTTTTAAATATGTGAAGAATGATTCTGTTCGGATTACAATGGTATGCATGATGAGGGAATCTAAAGGATGCATGTGGTCTTTACATGCATGTGTCTTAAATGCCAATGGATTTTTTTTACCTTCATAAGTGGAATAGTGAGCACACGTGTGGTGTGGCTATGTGGACACCCAAAAATTCGAGGGGTGGTTCTGACTTAGTGTCTGATGTGATCGCCGAACGAGTACGTGACAAACCACTCACACGACCTACCGATATTGTGTAAAACTTGAAGAAAGATTACAGATTAGAGGTTAGTTATCGGGTTGCTTGGTTAGGTGTTGAAAAAGCTCGCGGGGAAATATTCGGTGCACACTCAATTTTGTTTGACCAATTACGGTGGTATAGTAACGTAGTTATGGATAATAACCCGGGAAGTTACATCAACATTGACTATGATAAACAAAACAACCGTTTCATAAGGTATTTCATATCATTCAAAGCATGTATTGATGGGTTCAACCATTGTCGGCCGTTGCTTTTTTTGGATGGGAAGTTCCTCAAAGGAAAATTCAAGGGAAACTTGCTAGCGGCTACTGCAAAAGATGGTAACCAAGGTACGTTTTATTACTACACAATTGCGCCACACTGTTATGGTTTGTTATTTTATTTCATTTCACTCTATCCATTTTTTGCACCACATGGGCTTTTTTCCTGCATGTGATGTGTCACACGGTGGAGTGTGTGCCCTTATTATATTCACATGTCATTTTCGTCATATTGTTTGCCTAAACCCATATACAAAACGAATTGCAGGACTGTTCTCTTTAGCCATCGCAATTGTTGATTCAGAGAATACGGCCAACTGGTCCTGGTTTTTGGGACATCTCGCGAACGTAGTAGATGGCCATAAAACACTTACGTTCATATCGGACCGACATACTGGATTGTTAGAATCAATACCCATCATATTTCCCACCGCACATCATGCATTCTGCTTACAACATTTGCAACGTAACTTGCAAGACAAAATGCGATATGTAAACAGTTCATATCAATCTGGATTGTTGGCTAAATTCCGACTGTGCGCATATGCACCAACGATGACTGCTTTCAACTATACTTTGAAAGAGTTCATCAAATCCGGCCGTAAAGTCGCACCAGCATTCTTAAAGGATTTGCCACCGGAGTATTAGTCGAATGCTTTTTTCCGATAAACACTATTAATCCATATTATTCGTATATACATTATGTTTAAGTTCTATTTACTCTAAGTTGTCATTCTTTAACATTGTCAACTTTTTTTTTACACCATGTTCTTGCTTGTTCCTCTAGCGGTTCATGTTACGACGAGATGAGTTCAAATGTCATCGAGTCATTCAACTCATGGCTACGGAATGCAAGACACCTCTCAATAACTCAAATGATTGACAGTATTCGGACTCAAATTATGCGACAGATGGCCAAACCAAGGCACAAGACAGAAGCGTGGCATGGTGTTGTCTGCCTGCAAATGGAAGCTCATTTGGTTAAAGCGTACAACAAAGGTAGATCGTGGCTTGAAAATCAATCAAACGATGAGGTTTACGAGGTTCACTCATTCCCATCAGTAATGGTTGATGTTGGGAGACGTACATGCTCATGTTTCCAGTGGCAAATCAAAGGGTTCCCGTGTGCTCATGCAGTGGTTGCCCTCCGTAACAGCAGCAAAGACCCGTACGAATTAGTCGATCCGTACTACCATGTTGCAGAGTACCGATCTTCATACGCACACAACATAATCCCTATTTCGACCATGAAGAAACCACCATTCAACGTCGAAGATTTCGTCATACAACCACTTATTGTCAAGAGACCACTAGGAAGGCCTAAGAAGAAACAGATACTTTCTAAGGGGGAACAAGTGCAACAAATTCGGTGTAGTCAGTGCCAACTCATGGGGAGCCAACGCATGGGGAACCATAAGAGGAAGACGTGCAAAGAACCAATTTAGGAATCAAGTTAGGCACATATATTTCTAATATTTATTTCTTTTTCCAAAATATTTTTCTCGTAATAAGTGGATGTGCCAAACAAACCCATTCAACATGATGTGATGATTACATGACTCGTATTTATCAATTTTCATAATCTTCTGAACAATTGTCAAGTTCCATGTTTCGCATATAACTTATGATGCAAGTTAGCTCATGATGTATTACATAATGTGTAGTGTGTGTGCCATTAGGCAACACCCAATTTGTTTGTGTGTGTGACATTGATGGTATGCTTTGGTAAATCCAATCCAATGATGCAATTGTATATGTAGAAATGTGTGATGCGTATGGTAAAACTATTGCGGATGTTAGAAATACCCCAAATACATTCCCTCCACCCCCTATACCACAATATAACACATTGCACTTTACATTCCGACCGTATAAAATCGTATGAACTTGCATCATGAGTTATCAACATACTGTGCAATGTGTTACAGTGTGGTATAGGGAGCCGAAAAAAATTGTTTGGGTTATTTCACACACACAGCCACATTTGTACCATACGTAACACACATTTTCACATACACCATTGCATCATTGATTTGGATTTACCAAATCATACCACCAATGTCACACACACAACAACTTCGGTGTCGCCCAACGTAACACACTGCAGATTATACTTATACTTTACACACAAACCAACATGTTCATAATTTTCAATTTCCCAACACACCTATTCATCAGTATATATAACCAAACAGTATTCCATTTTTAATTATGTACGTATACTCAATATGCATTTAACTCTATACCTGTACCTTCACTAAAGATACGCGTAAATTATTTTCCACAATCGTACGAAACATTCATCAAATTCACACCACGAATTCCCATAATATTCATCCCAAAAAAAAACTTATTCCATTTCGAACACATGGTAAGTATTCCACACCAATAGTATACAATACACATAAGAACGCATTCACAATATCCAAAAAATAGCTACGCGACCTAGCATTCACAAATTAAAAACAAAAATAAATAAACCACCATTCTAACAAAAACTAATACTAGCCACATATTGTTCTTCACTATATGTACCCAACAATTGGGCACATATCAAAAAATCCAACCAATGAACCACTACCCAAACATATCAACTCCTTCACTCCCCCAATCGGATCATTCACGAAAGACTTGACCATGTTTGCACGCAACACGCTGTAGTTAGTACCTTGTAGTGACCGGTCCACATCGCAATGGTGCATGTATTGTCGCATTATAGCACTATAATTATCCCACAATCAAGCCTACATACAAAACCAATTACGTGCAATCAATCCCATGTTTAGGAAATTAACATGTACGAAACGTATCGTGTAATAACATTACTACACATAGTGACTTACGATCCCGTTTTCTGCTATGGGCACTGTGTGACAAGTTCCAATGGATAGCTGAAATCTGCCTCAATAGTACGCTCATCCATTCCAAACGCACACAATGACTGCTTCGTAACGTTAGCCACATGTTCCTTTTGCCACACAATTGACAAGACCAAAATAAACTCATCACAACAAAATCAAAGTACCAATATTATCTCACAACACATAACACATATACTGCCAACTGATTTGAATGCTTACCAGAATTACAACTTCGATGTAATGTACATCTGTCCGCACCGAACATTGCCTCATTGGATTGTAATGCTTCCAACTCCCGTCTTCAGTATCATACACCATAAGTGTCTAGTGTGCGTTATGGCAGATCGGGAAATGGATGTATTGGCACGCACTACCCTCAGTTACATTCATTCGCACATATTTCTCCATCACACAAGGTGTCCTTCTTTTTTACCACATCCTACAACACATTCAACAACCAAGTCACACAATTGTAAAAACTAACGCAAGCAATCTATGTTCCCACACACCTAGCCCTCACCAAGAAAATGCTACTGAAGAAGTAGGACTTGTTCGCAGTATCATCATTTGTATACATTTTATCCTGCTTAGTTTTCAACAACTCCGCATATGCATTGATCACTTATCGTGCACTGAAACCAAGTTTAACATTTTTCAAACAAATACATTATGACAACCAACTGCCACCATAATGCAAATGGTAAAACAATAATAATCAAACCAATCAAAACGAATAAAATAAATAAAAAATTGCGACAAAACACAAAAATGGTAGCACCCATTGCCACGGACACTAGTTTGCCTAACAAGATCCTTAACATTAGTGAAGTACACTACCACGGCATTCGTACTGTCAACCCACATGACAGCCCTACGAACAATGCAGATCACATAAATCAGTTTGGCTCATGTTCGCATAAACAATTACTGTAATGAATTAATTACGTACCCGTCGCTGTGCCGATCATAAGCCATGGTGATCTTTGCCTTCTCTTCAAGCGTTATCATTTTCCAGACACCGAATCAATTGTTTATATCAAATCCAGACCACTTTTTATTAGACAACACAAATTCATCGACATCAATTACAGCATCATCTACAACACATTTGTTCTTCACTCCAACTTTACCCCCTATTGTAGCCGTTTTATTACAATGCCCACCCAATAATGGTTACTCAAACTCTAGCAATTTATGCTCTTTTCTAATTATTTTTTTAATGTTCCACACAAACGAATTTTGCACACCCACACTAGGAATGTCCTCTTTCACGTACGGTACCATTTCTGTATCAAAGTCATACATGTTGTTCTCGCCCGGTCCACTCATCTGCAACAAGTTGGGATCCACATACACGTTCCCATCACCTGCCACAGCACTACCTACATGCTCTTCAACTGCATGTAACGGTGTCACCCCGCAAATTTCTACCCCACTAATTTCAAATCCATCTCTGCCAACATCATTACCGTAACAACCACTGTCCATCGTTCGGAATGCTTGGGTCACATTATGAACATCATTTTCCGCCTATTGGTCTTCGAGAACTGCTATTTTTCCCCGCAATTCCACGTTATCATTTTTTAACTTCTCCACCTCTTTTTTTTTTTTTTTCATTTTTAGAACACAACCAAACCCACCAACTATATTAACGATTCATATCTCATTTACACTCTTTAACTTTGCTGCCTCTTCTTCAAGAATTGCAATTTTACTATCTTTGCTCTTGTTATCCATCTCTAGTGATGCTACAGCGTTCAGTGCTTCTTCAAGTTTGGAAATATCCACCATGTCATGCATTCGTGCATTTATGGATTCAAGCACCAATTTGTTCTTCGTGCCACACTTATCCCCATCTTGCTACTACATATCTCCCCCATTATGTGCCCTAGTTTATTTGTTGTTACCTACCTCAGCAGTACTTCCAAGCATCCCACCATCACCTGTCGCAATTTGTTTCACCCCCATCTCAACGAAATGTTCATCAATACCTTCATCATTTTCATCAACGTCAACAACATCATCTACAAATCCTTCAATCACTTCAATGTCTTTGCCCATCAAATCTCGTTCATGCTCATAGGATCTCAACCTGTCGACTTTTATCTGTGTGGATCAGAAGCATACTCAAACAGTCACAGCCAAATGAAGGTTATATGTAAACAAATACTGGGTGGCGAACCACATGAACAAACGCATGCACTATACCTGGAAACTAACGGGCCTAGAAAAATCTACCCATTGAGTTATACTGAGCAATGTCCCAAGGTTTCACTTCAAGAACCGGGGAAACATGTTATTGGTTACCGGCTGCATAACAGTAGAATGTTTGCAAAGCCAGTACTGCGTGACAAACAACAACCATTAGTTCATGTCTTACAAATGTGAGCAAAAAATTTACGCAACACCAACCAAAAAAACAAAATAGATACAAATAAAACCTAGTTGCAATATGAATCATACCAGTAATGCAACCACACAGCCAGTCACTTTGCCCAGAGTGCGATGAAACTCATTTATTGTTCCCATCAATGTTGTAAATATTGCACTAGTCCAGTCATACATCCTATCAGTATTAAAGTCATTCATGTAGTGAACAAATGCCCAACTTATTATCTCTCCAGTGTTGGAGAAAAAAAGCTTCCCACGAACGTACAACGCTAACAAATTAGCTACGTCTTCTTCATCTTGTCTTGTATTACCACTAACTGCATCTAAGAATAATGTCTTCACAAGTTTAGACGTTACGCGAGAAACATCACGAGCCCTACGCTGTATGAAGTCTGAAACTGGCCTCTGACCGGGTGACAGATCAATACGCCTCTTCCTACATTGTAATCTGAATATTAACCTTATGTCGCAACTACCAACCTTCATGTTCGTGCCGCCAATGTTAAAAGCATTCATCCGAGGATTGTACGACTTTATGATTTTGAATATCAGATCGTCACACTTTCTGAAATCGTTGTGGTTCATATTATTGATGTGTATTGCCTCTATCATGATCCAAAACGGCGTCCTTTTCAGCTGCCTCATGTGTGTCTCCCTCAAGTTTGATGTGTTAACAAGCTTAACTATCCCAGCAATGTTTGACCGGAAGTTCAGCCTTGTATGTTGCTCACACACCGGTCCAGCTGCCGGTTTACCCATATTTCGGCACACCCCTTAGTTTACCACTTTAGTTTGCTTGAAAAGAATGCGCCCCTGCATTTTTACCTCTAGTTTGTCTGGCTAAGAACCCCCGTCCAAGGGGTGAGCAACGGATATACCAATCCGCCCAAACCGACTAAATTGAACCGATCCGCCATATTTTGGACAGATGCATGATGACAAGCGGACGGTTGCGGATTGATTTTTTCCAATCTGCCTAATTTTGGACAAATGGTGGATTTGAGATTCCTTTAGCCACAACCGAACTGCCAAACCGCGAGCATCCCTAGTAATTTATAAGACTTTGTGTTTTCAATTGAAAAATAGTTTAAATATTATGTTGAATATATTCTATTGAAAAAGAGCTTTCAACTTGAATATATTTTTTGAATTGAAAAAAAATAAATGTATTATTTATTTATATTTTTTTGTTTTTAAATCTAACTCTAAAAATAATGGTTTTTGTTTTGAAAAACAAATATAGATGTAACAATACAAAGGCATACAATCTCTACTACAGCTATGTTCATGATTTTGGTGGTTTGAATTGTTTTCATATTTTAAGAATCACAAATTGTAATACTTTATGTGGATGAGACATGCTGTGATCGTAATATGTGGATGAGGCATGTAGTGATTGTAATATTTTAAAGTTTCAAATTTTCTTTATTTGGATGAGGCATCCAATGGTTGTAATACTTTTTTAAGTCATTGACTGTAATACTTTTTTTTATTTTTTTTTATTTTTAAGAAGTGCACAAGTTGAATTATGTTGAAAATTTATAAAATGTTAAACCGCCAAACCAAGTCGCATCCATCCGCTAATCCGCCAATCCGCTCAATCCACATCCGCCGAATTGGCGGACGGATGCGAATTGATTTTCTCTAATCCGCCAATCTAGCAGACGGATGGTGAATTGGAGGTTTCGTGGCCGCAACTGATCCGCGCCCATCCCTACCCCGCCCTCCTCAAGTCATTTTTTTTTACATGAGCGTGCCTATGGACTCGATACCTTACCACAACCTGTAACAACAACAGTACAATATTTTAGTACAAATGCAACCATGCCACACAACAATTCACACGTGACACAGGTAATCCACAACAACGTACACAACAATTTGCCACCCAATCCTGGCAAGCCATGCCACACACCGACAGAGACACGGAAAGACTAAACAACCATGTTCATCACGCTATACATACAAACACAACACACTATTCAACATAACATAGTAACACAACCAACAATAATAGCCAAGTTTGGAAAGACTAAATAAGTACACTTTTTGACTTTTTATGAAATATGGGTTGGATTTGGGTTGGGTTTGAAGTGATGTGTTAGAGAGGTGATGTGACTTAAATAAGATGATGTGACTTAAATAGGATAGTAACTTTTTGACTTTTTGGATTTTTTTGAGGATGCCAAACTTGGCCTCAATACCACGCACCTACCCAAATAAGCAATTGACATGTAATATGTCACACAGACATAAACAATTTCCAAAAAAAATTTATTGCCACACACATTGTACCTGTCTTTGTAATTATGTGGTTCGCGCGAGATCTGCACCACTACTCAGTAACATAACACACTTATAACACTAGCCAACAAAATGTTTACCTGAAAACCAACATTTACCCTCACACACACAACACATACACACTATTTATTTTACACCACCCATACCCATCATCATTATGTCACAACTCACACACATCAAAACCACGTACGTGTCAGCCACATCAATATTTGGGTTGAACGATGCACATTGGTAACTATTGGAAGTTTCTCGTGTTCCACAATAATGTTACATACATCCCACGTAAATGTCAGCCACATTGTGTCTGCCTATGCGTGTTTGTGATTTGAGTGACTTATGCAACACTATTGTTGTCACACGACACACTTCTATCACTAACAAACAACATGCCTAAAAAAAAAAACACTATATACCCTGATAAACACAACCTTCACACTCTATTCTCATTTTCCCACCCACACCCATCAACATTTTCCTGCAATACACACAAATCAAAACCACGTATGTGTCAGCCACCACAAACACACCCATTCCAAATTAACAACTACAAACCCCAACCTAACCCCATACCTACCCATAACTACGTACGCCCAAAAAACCCAAACCTCAATAACCCTAAACATTCAACACATAATTGACTCAAATCACAAAATAATCAAGCCCAAAAGGTCCAAACAAGGGTAAACATAATACGATGCACGTCACTGTCACACATATGTCGTCTACATGAAACACGACAAAGGGTAATGCCACATGCCTTCATTCGCCATCGCTGGAGCCCACGAACAGGAACAACCAACTATGAATAACTATGAATCACCATCGTGTTGTAGACACCCCATTTTGACCAGCCCTAAGTCCTGGGCGCTTTCTTTTGATTACCCGATGATGACAATTAGAATGTGTTTCTCACAAAATTCTCAGTAAGAAAGATGGAATTTGAGTTTTAATCCCAACCTTCACCCATTTTTTGGCCAAACTATTTTAGACCTTAAAACCCTCTTTTCAAAATATGTTTTAAAATGTTTCTACAATGTCCCGAGGCTCCCATTTCGATTAAAATATTGCACTTTTCAGTAAACCGAGTAAGGACAAAGTGGAAATAAATGGAAGGGAGGTGAAACTTTTTGAAAAATATTTAAAAAAAAAAAAAAAACATCTTCCTATAGGTTTGGAGTTGAAGGAAATAGGAGGGGATGAAAGAAAACTGGTTTAGGAAAAGGCTGAGTATCAAATCATTAAGAAGGAAATGAGTAGCCTTTACTAAATTAGGCATATCTCTTTGTACACTTGGAATTTAAATGTGAGGCCACCACCATTGGAAAGTAGACTTCTGGCGCTTCAATTTAGACCCAAGAACCACCTCAGACCAAGTCCAAATAAGGGAGATATGTCCATTTGAAGTTGGGCTTAAGAGTAGATTTTGTTGACCCAGCCCGAGACAACTTTTACTAAATTAGGCATATCTCTTTGTACACTTGGAATTTAAATGTGAGGCCACCACCATTGGAAAGTAGACTTCTGGGGCTTCAATTTGGACCCAAGAACCTCCTAAAACCAAGTCCATTTGGGGGAGATATGCCCATTTGAAGTTGGACTTAAAAGCAGATTTTGTTGACTCGGCCCAAAACAACAATAGCCCATTTTTTTCTTGGTTTTGGTTCGGTTGGGACAACCCATTTACCTATTTTCTGAGCCATTCAAGTGCATCCACTCATCCTCCATTATACCTAATCATCTCCCATTGTCAAAAAGAGGTTTTGTTTGCATTCATAAAGGAGTATCACATGCAACCACCTTGAAAATTTGCCCTCCTATCACATTCTTGTCTCCCACCTTGTCTCCTACCTTCTTTTTGACCTTTACTCTCCCTCATTGCCTATATAGAATGATCATATTGTAAGAGAGAGGAGGACCACGAAATTGAAGAGAAATGAGTGAGAAAAGAGTGAAAAAAGAGAGAAAAATTGAGTTTTTGAGCCAAAAATATTCCTATCTTCCATATACACCCCATACCTTCCATAGCTACTGAAATTCCTCATTTCCATACACCAAAACCACTCTAAAAATTCTGATATAGCCAAAGATCAATTGCCTTGATCATAAGGAAGAGTGTTTAGTGATTGAAAGTGAGAAAAACTAGAGTTAACCACTTTTCATACCATAAACTCCATAAACTCCATAATTTCGAATTGAGGATTTGAGAACACACTTTCTACACTTGAGGGTGATCAAGAGGAAGTTTGGAAATCAAGAAGTTCAATCTTTCTTTGGAAGGTGAATTTTTGGTCTTTCATTTTCTTATATTTTATATCTCATATTTATTTTCTTATTTTATATTTCATAGTGTGTTGTTATAATCCTAGTGTTTTGTTTAGCTTATAATTATTTATTTATTTATTTTTATTCGCATGTTTTAATTTCATATTAGTTTTGTTGTAATCTTGCATGTTCTACCTCATATTTATTTTTATTTCTTGTATTAGCACTACAAGAAATTGCACTTTTGGCAACTACTTTTGGCAACAACGTCAATTTTTCATCGCCAAAAGTATATTTTTGGCGACACAGTGATCAATTTCGTTGGTAAAAGTATACTTTTACCAACGCAATTTGCTATCGTCGCTAAAAAAACATAACATTCTTTTAGCGCAAAAATTTTTGGTTGGCGCCAAAATTTCAGAACTTTTAGCTACGACGCTTATGTTTTAGCAACACAATGAACGTTGCTATTAGTGTGCATACTTTTGGCGACGACAAGTTGGCGTGGGCAAAAAGTTAACCATTTAGCGACGATAACACTATTCGTCGGTAAAAGTTTTGCTAGTAAAACAAGGTGATTTAGTGATTTGTATTTTTATTATAACTTTTGAAAGAGTTTTAAATATTCTAGTTATTGAATTGTAAAATTAAAGTGATCATTGAATTAGATTACAAAATGAACCCATCAAACCCAAACACACTTTTAAATTGAGATGGCTAATTTGAGATAATTTGAACTTTTTCAAAGAATGTGGTTAGATTATCAATTTCAATATGTTTGGTTTTATTTTTAAAAACTAGTTTCATTTTTTTTTTCAAAAAAACTAAAAAAAAAATTGGGTGAAAAAATAAAAAAATACTTATTATTTTTGTATAATTTTATCTTTTATGTCATAAGTAATTTTTAAAATTTTAAAAATATATTTTTGATTTTTATTACTCTCAAATTAATTTTATTTTTTTAAAAAAAACAAATCTAAAAATTGTTTTGGATTGTTTTTTAGTTTTTAGTTTTTTTTTTTGGGGGGGGGGTGATCTGCCTCTGGTGAGTCGGTGGCAATTTCCCTCTCAAAATTACCGCTCTTTTTTCCCTCTCAACATTTATGGCTACCAAATTTCTTTGTTGCCCTGAAATTATTTGTCAAAACTACGCGGTTTTGAATGTTGTATGTGCCCTAATTTTTATTTTTTGCTCAGAATTAGTTAAACACTTGAAATTGAAACTCCATTCTCATTCCCTCACTCTCGTGGCCTCGAACAGCACAGGTATGTCCTCTCCTCTCTTCTTCTTCTTCTCTCTTTCTCCCTCTCGCTCTCACTCTCTTGCAGCGCCGACTGCACTAGCATTGGCGCTGCTCCTTTGTCTCCATCTCCTCTGTTCTTCTTCTCTTCTCTTCTTTTCTCTCCCTCCATCTCGCTCTCCCTCTCTCACAGCGCCAACTGCACTGGCAGTGGCGCTGCCCTTTTTTTTTTTCTTTCCTTTCCCTCTTCTGTTTTTCTCCTCTTCTCTAGCTAGGTCGTTGCCCTCTCATTCTCCTCTGTTTTTCCTCTTTTTTGATTTAGCTACTGTATGTTATGGGTTTAGTGTGATTTTGATTAACTTTTTTTAGGCTGCTGTGGCACAATCAGGTGGATTGGCCCCTCTTCTATCACAGGTAAGCGATTCACATCTTAGGGTTTTTCATCTCCAAACCTAATTTTCTAACCACATGATTTGCTTGCACTTTCAAGATTTGGTTGTTTTTATTCTCTTTTCTTGTTTTTCATGGGTTTGGAGATGGCCTATAGCATAGAGCTTCCTATCGCAATAGACTGCTGGAAATGCTTAAGGAGATTATAATTGAAGAAAAATGACACTTTTAAGATTTGTAGAAGAAGAAATACAATAAACTAAAAAATGAGATTTCAACATTTTTAATTTTCTAGTTTTTAAATTTCAAAAATATTAATATTGGTTGAGTTCTACTTTCTGCAATCTGCATAATAATGATAAATTAGTAGCATACAAAACGTGGCATAGAACTACTAAATGTTGTGTTTATGAGACAATATATTGCTTCATAATATTAAGTATTATTATAAAGTTCACTAGGTGCCGTTGTGACATTGAAAAGATCTAATGGCACCTTCTGCATAATTGTTTGTCTGATGCTGTTCTAGTCTGCAGTGGATGCAATCCTCTTTTGAATTAAAACTAACAGCTATTCATCATTGAAAAAGAATGGCACAAGAGTGGGTAAAGTGTAATATTATTCGTCCAATTTGCACGCAACGAAAAACTATGAAAAAGCTGTCCAACTCAATTGGAACAGTCCCCAGGCAAGTATTTTTAGAACTGTGAAATTAAATATTTTTATTCCATTTAAAATTGGAACCCTAAAATCTTACTCATCACAGTTTCGTCCTTTTCTTCTATTCCAGTGTTATCTTCTACTGCCATTTTTCTATCCTTAACTCTTGGATGATTTGCTTGAGAATTTGTGAATATGTTTATGTTTAAAATATTGGTGGCAACTTCATGATAAATAATTTTTTTTCCAGGCACTCAACAACTGGGAACTGGTTCTGCAGGTACTTTTAATTAAACAAAGTTGCCTGGAATCAACTTTGTTTTTCATTCAAGTAGTATTCTCTATTTTGAAAGCAGTTACACAAAGGTTTTGTTTTGCAATTTATGTGATTATGTTGGAGCTTTATTTAGTTTCATGTTATAAATGGGCATTTTCAGGAACTCAGTGCAATTGTTCCTGTACGAGATAAGCAAGCAATTGTGAAAACTGCAATCAATAAGGTACGATAGCTATTTAGCAACATCAGGTTTGCTTCGATAGATGTACATAAATAAGTTATAATTTTTTGTCTCATCCATTCTACAAACAAATTGAATGATCTATGTTGTTGTCCTATATTTGTAGTATGGATTAGCAGAAGACACGTCAAGAACTGGGGGATCAGTCAATGTAAAAGAAGTTTCATCTAATGAATTATTCAGCCAATCTGCAATTTACATTGTCGCTACTCATGCATTGAAACCGACTTACTCCGTAAGTCCCTCGTGTTGTTTCAAACAGTTCCTTATAGAACTTCTAATGGACCTAGATTGAATTTTCGGTTTAGATCACAAGCATCTCTTTGGTGCTAGATTAAGAACATTTGATTTGTCTATGCAAGTTGGTGGTAAATTAGCTTGCTTGGTAAATGCCTCACATTGTTTCAATTAAGTCCTCATAGAACTTTGGTAGTATTTTACCTTACTTGGTAAGTGCCTTGCATTGTTTCAATCAATTCCTCATAAAACTTTTTAAGTTGATTTTTTTTTTTGCAAGCTCGAGGTATTATATAATTTGTCCTCATCTGGATATACCTAGTTGAGTCCAGCCATAGTATTTGTTACCCCTTTTAACTCCTTTTGCACTTCAAAGCAGATGATTATATATATATATATATATATTTAATTTATGTTGAGCTAAAAGCTTTCTCTTGTGGTGTTTGTTTTATATAGGTTTATGCTAGTGCCTTGAAGCTTGGTGCTCTATGGTTAGTATTATTGAGCTCAACACCTTTTTATTAATATTTTTTAAAGACCATTCATATACTACCTACCAGAATTATGGTTCAAGGGTACAGGGTTTGGGCTTATTTGCTGGAATTTTTTTTTCTTATCGGAAAAAGAAATAAGAAAGTGTCATTGCTGCAATCCTTACCCCAGAATACTTCTTAATGTAATTATTGCTTCCCTAGATGCGTACCTCATGGGAGAGGGATTTTTGTTTCCCCAAATGGCCCACCATAAGGTATGATTTATTGTTTATCTCTTAGTTCTCTGCATAAATCATTTCAAATACATATATATTGTTAGCACATAAACATATAATGTTATTTTCAAATATATAATTTTATTTTTTTTACGAATCAAACATTTTTTTTTGGTAATTGGTTTATTTGGTAGCAGCACTAGTGATGCTGACTCTAGAGACTTGGATGGTGTTTGAGATCGATTTTTTAAGTAATTTTTTTGATTTGGTGTGCCTTGCATATTTTCACAATATAAATTTACATTGTATTCGTTTTATTATTGGATTCCAAATTATTTTACTCTGCTAATCTGGTGTATCTGCTGTTCTGGTGTATCTGCTGTTATTGAAAATGTATGATCTATGATTTCCTTGGCATATATAGAACCTATGAAGTATATACACGGGTACGAGATATGAGATACGGATAGGGTGATACAACAAAATTTAAAACAACAGGATACGTGTACGACTATGATAGGTCGAAAAATAATCTATAATTTTTAGTATTATATATTATACACGACCTCAAAGAATAGTGAAATACCATTCTTTAGTATTCTATATTTTTTTTTAGTGAAATACCATTTCCTTGTAATTTCCAAAAGTTCCCAAATTGTTACCATTTCCCAGATGAGCAAAAGAACTCACCAAAGTAGAATTTTAATCCTTGGTATTTAGCCAATTGGTGATCTTCTTATTTCGATTTGAATTTCAAAATAAAAGGTCAACTAATGCAACTAAAGAGAAATTCTATCACCCACGAGAACAAGCCAAATTCACAAATAAAAGGTCAACTAATGCAACAAAAGAGAAGAAATTCTATCACCACGAAGAACAAGCACAAATTCACACTTATGACTCTTTAAGAATGCTCATAACCAGCGGTGTACAAAGCACGTGATTCAGTTTAGTTGAACACCTGAATATGGGCACTTTTAGTTGCACACCTGAATAAGGGTACTTAAATTGGTTCCAATCTGTGGGAGAATCCAATGAGTTATGTTACTTCTGTTAGTGATTTAAAATGAGAATTAACAATATGTCCCCCAATATATATTATATAAGTATATATATCCAAAATTGCTTTTTTTTTTTGGTTCCAGATGTGTTAGCTACACTTTATGAATGAACGTACAGAGTATAATAGTTTCTCCATTTGCAGGAAGTGTGAAGATGTTTATAGAAGGATGCCCATATTGGTGA
This sequence comes from Camellia japonica, assembly GCA_030407325.1. Taxonomy (NCBI): domain Eukaryota; kingdom Viridiplantae; phylum Streptophyta; class Magnoliopsida; order Ericales; family Theaceae; genus Camellia; species Camellia japonica. The sequence goes on along the minus strand of JAPPVO010000032.1, from coordinate 8,396,114 downwards.
TGGGCTGGTGTTGTTTTGGGTTATTATGGACAACCTTTGCATTATTTGAATGTGTAAGGATGAAGATAATTGTGCTTTGTGCTGAGAAGAACAAGATAATTGGCTATAGCTAATGGGTATCAAGAAGCTTTGATGTGTAAATACAATGAGAGATGCATGTTTGTTAAAATTAACATGATTTTATTTTCCAAAATCTAGAACTGTAATACAACTATATATATGCAGGTTTGTGAGTGAAACTGTACATGCCAAACCAAAAAAGAACTAATAAGGATATACACGTGTTTTCATGAATGTGATTTATCACAAGCTCATATCTGCATGTCCACGTGAGGACATTTGGGGCAAAAACATTGTTGAATTTCTTTTAATCATTAGTATGCATAATATTAAACAGCAGTCTATGGATTTGCTTAAACATGATTTATGGTTTTGTAGTTTGAGTCTCTTTATTGTTCTTTACTTATTTGAAGCTTTATAATGTATGGGGTTTCTTCAATTTTATTTACCATTATTTCAACGCATCTCCATTTCTGTAACCTCTATTGCTTGCAGATTCGAACTTTAGGAATGCTAAGGTCCAGATTTCAATCATTGCCTGCTGCTCTTAATGCCTGTTTAATTCCGGAGGAAAAGAGTGAGCCAACAAAAAAGAAAGGACTGCTGAAGTCCACTTTTTCTCGGAACTTTGCTCAGGTTATTTCATTTGCTACTCTCTAGAAAATATGGAAATTCCTTTCCTTCAATTTTATTTATCTAATAAATTTTTTCAGATCCCATCAAGCAATGAAAAAGCAGCAGCAAGATTTGCTCAGTTATGGAACACAATAATCAGTAGTTTTAGAGAGGAGGATCTTATAAGTGATAGGTAATCATGGGTGTGAAACTTTGCACAATAATACACACCTATTTTTTTTATGTTGTTTGACTCCTACGATCTGACCTTTTTTTGTGTCCTAACATGTGTTGAGAAATTTTTTTTTTCTTCTGAATCTTATTGTATTCTGCTGTAGTATGTATAACTTTGTATCATTTCCAGGGAAATGGACCTGTTGCTTGTTCCATATTGGGCTGACCGTGAGTTGGACCTCATACAATGGCCTCCATTTTTGCTTGCTAGCAAGGTTTGTCACATGGTTCAAATTTGTTTAAAATGGAAGTGTTGCGAAATTCCCAATTGGAAGTGTTGCGAAAATGGAAGTATTGTAATAGTATATAACATGATATCCAATTTTATTTATTTATTTATTTTTTTCAATAAATTTGACCTAAGAGCAAATAGATATAAGTTAATATTCAAAGAATCAATTGAGAAAATAATGAAAGCTTGTCAATAAAAAAAAGTAATGAAAGTTTGAAAAAAAGAAAAAGACAGAGAGAAGTAAGGTCATTTTAACCTTGAGAACAACTCAAGTCTTGTAGAACTTGAAAATTGGACATTCAAAACATGTCAATCTAAGACTTTTGCTAAAGTTTTATTTATTTATTTATTTTTGGGGTGCGAATTTAACAGCTAGAAAAAGAAAATAGAGAAAAATAGCCTAATACAAAATTTATAATATAAAAAAAAGCGCAACGGTCATAATGGTGTTGTAACGGGGACTACGGCTTTTACATAACAGTGGTGGCTGTTACGGCTGTGAATTTCTATCACACAGCTATAGCGGCCATAATGGGTGGTGGTAACCATTGAAACCATTATGTATGGTTACGGTTGCGTTTTAAAAACATGTTTGAGAATAAGTTTGATCATTCGAAGTAGAGAAATTCTACAGGGACAGGCAAGTGTATCATTGGATTGGCTTGCAAAGATAGGGAATTTTTTTGCAGAAGGTCTTGAGTAGCTACTTTCTGATTCACTTAATAAACTTATTCTCTGATGATCAGTGGGTGGAAGCAACGTGCAAGTCTCTGGTCATATTAGTAGTTGTGATGGAATCTTTGAAAACTTACTAAACTTTGTCTCAAGGGTAACACGATTTAACCTAATTTTCTGATGACTATATATGTCTTTTGGCTAGATCCCAATAGCGCTGGACATGGCTAAGGACAACAATGGAAAGGATAGAGAGCTGAAAAAGAGTATTGAAGCTGACGACTATATGTCTTGTGCTGTTCGTGAGTGCTATGCTTCATTTCAAAACATTATTAAGATTTTGGTTCAGGGTGGTTGCGAAAAAGAGTAAGTTTTATTACATTCTTATAATTTTGATTGAGAAATGGATATACATATTACATATTGATGCTTTGTTATATCATAATGCTTTATTTGTCCAAATGGCCTTTCCAGGGTTATAGAATATATATTAACTGAGGTTGACAAACATATAGAAGAAGGCAAGCTATTAACTGAATACAATATGGGTGGTCTTCCTAGCCTCTATGACCACTTCGTCAAGCTTATCAAGTACTTGGTATGTATTTGCAATATCATGGCAGTTGTTTTATGTGACTCGTTAATGGGATTTATGAAGTGTTCACACTGATTTAGTTTCATTTTTGCAGTTAGAGAATAAGCAGACAGACAGGGATTAGGTTGTGATTCTTTTCCAAGACATGCTGGAGGTTGTGACAAGAGACATAATGATGGAAGATCACATAAACAGGTGAAGCATTTTGATGTGATTGCTCCTGATTTTATACTAGTGACTTGATGTCATTTGATGTTGGTTACATTTTTTCTTCAACAGCTTGGTAGATTCTATCCATGGTGGATCAGGACATGAGGGGATGGTCCCCCTTGAATATCAATTATTTGCATTTGCTGGAGCAATAAATTTTCCGGCTCAAGAAACAGAAGCTTGGAAAGAGAAGGTGATTGGTGGAGATATCATAATGACAAATTTTAATTTCAAACTATTTACTTATTGATTCGTCCTCCTGTCTCCCCCCTCCCCCTCGCCAAAAAAAATAAAATAAAAGTAGTACTTGTTAACTTTGATGCATTTCTGCAGATCAAACGGCTCGATCTATTGCTTACAGTGAAGGAGTCTGCAATGGACGTACCATCAAACCTAGAAGCTCGAAGGCACATTTCATTTTTCTCAAATTCATTGTTTATGGACATGCCTTCAGCACCTAAAGTCTGCAATATGCTTTCCTTCTCGTAAGTTTTTCGAGTTCTTTTGCATGTGACCTTAGTTTTCCTTGTACGTGTGTGTTGTATATGCTTGATTTGTTGGTCTTGTACTTGTTTGTATTTTGTAGTCTTATTGTAATTTTCAAAACTAAGCACTGAGGGGTCGTTTGGGAAGTGACTTTTTGTCTAAAATATGTTTGGGAATGACTTTTTGACTTCTTACCAAAAGATATGCAAGAAGTGGAGTGAATTGAAAGAAATCTTTGACCTTTTTGTATGAGTTGAGATTTTTTTAGCATTTGGGATTTTCTAGTGGCTTTTTTACTTTTAAGCTAAAATATTAACTACCTAAACGAGGCCTAATTATTTTCTACAATGTGTGGCCTAGCAGTGAAACCTCTGAAGCCCCTGTAAGAATACATGTTTCTTCTGTACAAAGACTAGGTGCTGTATGCTATTATCTGCTATTATGAATCTTTTTCTCGTATGTTATTGATAATCAATTTCTTTTGTATGTGTTGCGGTGATGTTTCTCCTAGTGTTTTGATGCCTTACTACTCGGAAGAGGTGCTATTCTCTCTGCGTGAATTGGAAGTGCAAAATGAAGATAGGGTTTCCATCCTTTTTTACGTGCACAAAATTTTTCCTGGTTAGATTTTCATTATGGGCAACATGGGTGGATTGTGTTTTTTTAATAGGCATTTCAAGCATTTTTGTTTTTTTTGGTGGTATCAAATTGGTCATGCAGATGAATGGAACAACTTTCTTGAGCGAGTAAAGCACGACAATGAAGAAGAATTTAAAGGATCAGATGAACTTGAAGAAGAAGAACTAGAAAAACTACGCCTTTGGGCATCATATAGAGGCCAAACATTGTTTTAGTGTGTGGACGTGCTCAGATGCATGTCTGCATGTGTTTTTTCATTGGTTGTCTGTGTATGTGGCGAGAATGTGTTCTAAAGCACCAAGATCTTACTATTAGCACATCCTTTCATTTTTCATTGTACTGACACATTATTACAAATGCCAGTAAGAGGCATGATGTATTACCGGAAAACTTTGGAACTTCAGGCCTTCCTTGATATGGCCAAGGATGAAGGTACTTGCTCGTCCATTTGGAGAATTGGGATCATTGATGTTATGCAGCTCTTCACTTTGGTGTTAATAAAAATGCTAGTATTCTTTTTATTTGAATGAAAAAATTGTTATACATCAAGATACTCTGAATGCACTTTTGTTACTTGATGACTACCCATGATCAGATTTAATGGAAGGCTACAAGGCTGTTGAATTAAATATGGAGGATCAGATTAAAGGAGAAAGGTCATTGTGGGCACAATGTCAAGCAGTGGTCGATATGAAGTTTACATACGTGGTCTCATGTCAGCAATATGGGATTGACAAACAATCTGGAAATCCTCGTGCACAAGACATTCTAAGGCTTATGACAACATATGTGTTCCGGTATAGTCTTTTGTGGATTTGGTGATTGTCATAATTTACCATTGTCATATTTCCTTGTCACAGGTATCCATCTCTTCGTGTAGCTTACATTGATAAGGTTGAAGAACCCAGCAAAGATGCATCTAAAAAAATTAACCAGAATGTTTACTATTCTGAGCTAGTGAAGGCTGCTTTGCCTAAGTTTGCTAATTCTTCAGAGGTAGTACAGAATTTGGATCAGGTAAAAACGAAGGCTCTCTTTTAAAACAGACTTTGGATCAGTAGTTTTAAATTTAATAGGAGATAAGATAGTCTCAACCAAATACTACTCTACTTGATAGTGCTTAGATTGCTTACTGAGGTCATGAGATTTGCTCGAATTGATCGGAGACATTGTCACTCCTGTAACTGATATTTGCCACATCATTCTTCAACCACACTCTCTGATATGGTGAAAATGAATTACAAAGTAAATAAACTATGAATTTGTGACAAGTTATTTACTTGAAAGTGTTGCTACCCAAAATCGCTTGGAAGAATCTACTGTTGCACATAAATAACTACTATGCTCTCATAAGGCACACTTGAAAATTATATAGATTTCCACATTTAATTAATTTGAGTCTCTTCCCAAAGAATAATGCTTCTTCATTTTTAATTCTGCTGGTCTGCTGCTGCAGGTGTGCTGCTGCAGAATTTTGTTGGGCTGCTGCTGCTGCTGCTGCTGCTGCAATGTTGTTGTGAAGCGGGCTGCTACTAGAAGTTGGTCTGCTGCAAATTTGGGTTGCTAGTTTCATGTTTTTATTTTGTTATGTGCTGCTTTTACTATGGATTCACAATTTGGATGTATTTGAGTATTTTAGTGAGTTTACCTTTTTAGGTTTTATACAACGCTTCCAAAAGCATTTTTTCCAGCAGTGTTTTTTTGCCTACACATCAACTTTAGGTGATTTAATATCAATGTTATTAGTTTGTAATAGTGGTGCCTGATGGATGCCTCTTGTAAATATGTAAATCTTATAAAAATATATATATAATTTTCAATTTTTTTTTGCCGCTACAAATTTGTTGTTGCCAAAAAGTAAAGCTTTCTCGACAAACAACTTGTCGGTAAATGTGTAGCCAAAAGTTTATTTTTGCCCACTCATATTGTGTTGCTAAAAGTGTATTTTTTGCCAATGCCAATTTGTCGTTGCCAAAACTAAAGCTTTATTGACAACCAAATCGTTGGCAAATGGCAATATTTACCGACGTAAATGTGTCGCTAAAAGTTACTTTTGCCCACTCATATTGTGTTGGTGGAAGTGTATTTTTTGCCAATGCCAATTTGTCGTTGCCAAAAGTAAAGCTTTAGCGACAAACAAATCGTCGGCAAATGGAAACATTTACCGACGTAAATGTGTCGCCAAAAGTTTATTTTTGCCGACGCATATGTTGTTGCTAAAAGTATATTTTTTGCCCATGCAAATTTGTGTCGCGAAAAGTGCCACACAATCATCATATTTGAATGACTTTTACCGACGCAAGGTAAATTGCTGACAATGGATGAAGGCTTTTATCGACGACTATGTTCGTCGCTAAAGGCATTACTTTTACCAACGCAATGATAATTTCGTCGGCAAAAACTTTTGCCAACTCACTTTTGCCTACGGGTTGCCAACGTAGCTTTGTGTGTCGGCAAAACTCTTTACCAACGAATTTTCCCTTTTAGCAACATATTTTGTTGCGTTGTGAAAAATGCAATTTCTTGTAGTGTAGTCTCAAATTAGTTTTGTTGTAATCTTGCACGTTCTACCTCATATTTATTCTTTTTCTTGTATTAGTCTCACATTAGTTTTGTTGTAATCTTGCATGTTCTATTTTATATTTTTTTTATTGTTTTAGGTTTATGTTGTAAGTTTACACTTTTTATTTTATTTTATATTTGTTTTCGTATTTTTAATCTAACCGGTAGTGGTTAGTTGAGCCACCTACATATTTTTTGTTTGTGCCTTTTCTTGGTTTCGCAACAAGACAGGTTTTGCTTGCCCTAGTTGGCCGGCCGACATATTTGGCTGGTCGGTTAGCTTCTTCCAGACAAGATGGCGTAATCTCCCAATGTTGACCAATTTCCGGTGGCGGTTCCAAAGAACATGAAGTTTTTATTTTATTTATTTTTTTTTTTTAATTTTGAGTGTATTGTGAGGTTTTTATTTTGTTGTAATATTCTCCTCATCCCTCTCTAATTTGGTTTGTAATTATTCTTTAAAATGTTGTAATAATTCCCCGCCCCGCTTCTTTCTATCCCATTCTTTTACTTGCTTTCCTTATTTGTACATAAACATCATATTTATTTTTCATCATATTCATGCTTTGCATCCATGTTTCATGCATCTTGATTCGGCGAAGTTTGCATTTGTGGATTTAATCAATTCCTATGTGATTATGTGCGCTACCTCATGTTCTTGAGATGATTCACATGTCATATCTTAGAAGCCGAATCTTTAGTTGCATCTCATGAGTGAATTGCATTAGGATTTTGTATATAAGATCATGCATGTTTTACTAACTTTGTTTTGTAGCTTGTTCGCGGGTCGTCAAACATGTAAGTTTTTATGCTTTAGCATCCCGTTTGTGTGTGTTTTTCTTACTATGTTTAAGCATCCTACCATGTGGCTATTTGCTTATGTGATATAACTGTATGAATGCCAGTGGATGGAGGTTGTGTCGCTTAATTTGGAATGATATTGATTTTCGTGTTTGTAAACTCAATTTATTTGGGTTATACATTTTCAAAACTCTTTCAAAACTACATGAAATCAAGTTATTCCAAAATGGGTGACATAGTCTATACTTGTATGTTTCACATAGTAAATTTTAGGATTTATTAAATAATCAGAACATGAACATATAAAGAAAATAAAAGTCATATTATGGTTTAGTAGAGGCCGATCTTTTGATCGGGTGAACGGGGGTGCTCAAATAATGACCTTCCCCCTTCATACCTAAGGTTCCGAGCCAAGCATCCTTGGTTACGACGAACAGTGGCCTTGGCACGAGTCATGGGTTTCCTAATTTTCCCAAAATAAATATTAGGTGGCGACTCTGAGATCTGATGACGCAGTCCATTTTTGGTAAAATTGCAATAAAATGGATTTTCAATAAAAGTTGCCAAATCTGGACTCTCATCTACGTTTCACATTGCACTCGTGAGACTAGATCAAAGAGATCTCGGGAGTCCGAACTGTTTAACGCGCGCGGGTACCCCCGGGCATGTTACAGTTTCTGGCGACTCTGCTGGGGATTTTATGAAACCTTGACTCGAACTCCATGATATGACTTTTATTTTCAATTATATGTTTATTGCATTGCATTCATTGGTGCACTTCAAGTCCCTGTGTTGCCCAGATACTGGTGGGAGCACAGGCAAGCTTTTTGTGACACTATACCTATCTTTACGATACTTTAGAGGCCTTGTGTTGTAACCTTTTGAGATTTGTCAAAAGGGTAGCTTTGCTATGTAGCCCTGCTATCTAGCTTTGCTATCTAAGGTTCTCAGACTTCGAAGAGAGGCTATTTGACTCTTCTGATTTCCTGGAATCTTTATTGGTTATGACCCAAAGGACTCTTTGGTAACGTCACCTTGACTTCAACCCTTAGAGTAGAGCTAACCTTGTGCATATAATGAGCTATAGTACCTTCCAAAATTAGGACAGGATGCTCTCCCATTTCTAGGATGTATGATGCCACTTGTTTGAATAGTGAAACCCTAGATCATTTCAAAGATAGGACAGGGTAACCCTAGCCCCCATAGGGGTGTTTGTTCTCTTTCCTGCTATGTGTTATGTGCAATGTATGGGAATTCTCAGATTCAGATGAGTGGTTCAGTCATTTCAATTTGTGGGGTTGAGTTCAGTTTTTCATGAGTTAGCAGTAATCAGTTGAGCTAGGATGCAAATGAAATTCTGATCGGGGGTCCCGTTTTGTTTCAGCAAGGTAGTTGGGCACTATAGCTTCCGAAAGGTCTGATATCCCCCAAGTTCTATGGACTCGCGTTGGTAGACTTTGCAAAAGTGCAGATTTGGTTCAGGGTCAGCCAGTGTTAGTTTCTTTGCCACCGGTTACACTAAGAAAAGCAAAAGCTTCATCAACTGTCCAGAATACCCCTTCTTCACCTGCTAGATCATCACCACTCAACTCATCAGAATCAGTGATGGCTCAGATTCCAGAAAATATAGCGGACATACTACTGGGCCTCCAACGGAGCATGGATACCGTTGCCACTACGGTTGCTGCCCAAGGCACTACTCTTGCTGCTCAAGGCAATACTCTTGCTGAACTGCAACGTTCATCTGGGGCGTCCGTTACTCAACCACCTCCGGTGAATCATCTAGTTCCACCTCCACCTCCACCAGCTGACGAGTTTCCTGAACTTAATTCACCAGAAGATCTGAGGGTTCCTGCACAAACTTCAGGAGGATCATTTCCTCTTCCACAACCAGTGGGAGGGCTCCATCCCTCTGAAGCACCTGAGTCTGACTCAACTATGTTGAAGCTGGCCAAGTTGGAAAAACTTTTCAAAAAGGCACAAGGAGTGAATTCAATCCCAGACATCGAAGACGGGTACACTGAGACAGCTGTGAAGTTGCCAGAACGGTTTAAAATGCCACACATTGATAGGTTTGATGGCTCCGGCGACCCAATGGTGCACATTCGCCTGTTCTCTGATGTCTTAAAGCCTATGGGTTTGACTCGTCCGCAAAAGCTCTCTTTATTCGGACGAACTTTGTCAGGAGTGGCTGCCATTTGGTATGCCAAGTTAGAGGACTCGGTAAAACAAAGTTGGGAAGAGTTGGCCGGGGCCTTTATCACCCAGTATGCTTATAACACCCAGATTGAAGTGACTACTCGGGAATTAGAGGCCACCCGTCAAGAGCCCAATGAAAGTTTCGTGGCCTTTATCACCAGATGGAGGGCAAAAGCAGCAATGATGACCAACAGACCACTTGAAAAAGACCAAATCCGTATGATAGTCAGAAATCTGCATGGAAAGATGTTACAAAAAATGATAGTCCTCCCGCTCTTCACTTTTAATGACTTACATGAGATAGGGGTCCAGATAGAGGATGCCATCAAACAGGGAATCATTGTGGAAGATAAGGAACCTGTTCGGAAGCCTTTTGGTCGTAGTTCCAATGCTACCGCCAGTGGTAGCACAGCTATGAAGCCCTCTGAAATCAACATGGTTGCCACCACCACTAAAATAGCTGACCCCTTTGCTCATGCTGGCCCGCAAAACACAACCCGAGCCCCAAGCAGAATATTCACCCCTCTCTATATGACACTCTCTAAAGCAATGAACATCTTGACAAAAAGAGGGTATTTGAAGCCTTTGGACCCCCGACCTCTTCCCGAACCTCTCCCAGCCAAACATGACCCTACCAAACACTGTGCTTTCCACCAACAACCAGGACATGACACAGACCGTTGCGCTCGTCTCCGTCATGAGATCCAAGATCTCATAGACAATAAAGTCATAGCTCCCCCACAACCGCCAAAACCCAACGTCACTACCAACCCATTGCCACCCCATGACAGAGTTCCATCACCTCCTCATCTTAACCTCATCCATACACTTTCATCCACCTTTAACCCCAGTATCTATATCACACCTACCCATTTACCAAAACCTGAGGTATATATTCCTGAAGGCACTGAGTTATGCATGATGGATGCACCTCCAACCCAGCCAAAACCCAAAAACCCTATGGTGGTAGTACCTATGCTTGAGGCTGGCAAACTATCAGAGACAAAGTATGATCCTAGCCGGTATATTATTCCCAGTGGTCAACTAAAGCTTGAGGTTGATCTGCCTGACTCATTTTCTATCAATGTTGTCAGAGATGATGTACTTGAACAAGGGTTGGATGATTTGGCCGACCTAGAGGAGGACTTGGCTAATCTTCATTTCTTTGAAGAATTAGATCTTGGGAATGTGCAGATGGAATGGTGGGAATCGAAGAATTACAGTCACGGTTGGTCAAGTGGTGACGAAGCTTCTGATGAGAAAACTGAAAGAAAAGGGGATAAACTAAGACTTGATTTCGGAAAACCTGTTGAATGTGGTAAAGGAAAGAGTTCCAGAGGAAGAGAAGAAGAACCAAAAAGCCAGTCAGAGCATACTGTTGGAATGATTCAAGCAGCGCTAGATAATTGCCTTTCAGTCAACGAAGGCGAATGGTGGGATGATAATGACCTACAGCTGGCCCATACTGATGATGAATGGGTAAATCATATGCCAGATGAGACTTGGTATGCAGAGGAAATCGATCATTTGACCAGGAGTGGGCGCTACTTCAAGCCTCCACATCTAGACGAAGGGGAACCCTCTGGCAAAGATAAAGAGGTAGAGAAAGAGAAGGAGAAAGGAAAAGAGAAAGAGGTAGAAGAAGACCTGGTTCTAAAACAACTGAAAAAGATCCAAGCAAACATTTCCATTTGGGGTCTTCTCATGGCTTCCCGAGAACATCGACAGGCAATGTTGTCGATGTTAAGCAAGGCTAAGCTGTCAATTGACACCACTCCCGAGCAATTAGTGTCATTAATCACCCCGAAAGAAACAATCCCAGCAATAACTTTTGCTGACAAAGAGTTGCCACAAGAAGGATCGGGACATAATAAGCCTCTGTACGTATCACTGGAATGCAGAAAGAAATGGATCCCAATTGTTCTGATTGACACCGGATCAGCCATCAATGTTTGCCCTACACGCACTGCTTATGCAATCGGGCTAAAGCCGGCAGATTTCACGCCCACTACTCAATTGATCCGGGCCTATGATAATACTAGTCGGGAAGTGATGGGGACAATCAAAGTACAAATAGCAGTGGGTCCATCTGAGCACGAAGCTGAATTTCATGTCATGGATGTTCCCGCAACATTCAACTTGCTATTGGGAAGGCCCTGGCTTCATCAGATGAAAGCTGTATCATCCACATTGCATCAATTGGTAAAGTACCCATACGGCGGAGGAATTGCCACTGTCTTCGGAAATTCATCCATTCATCCTCCTCCAGAAGTTACAACACCACTGCTAGAAATACAACATGGGGAAGAGGATGTGTTCCTGTCAGGTTTTACATTAGCAGAGGCCCAGCTGGTTCAAACGCTCATGGCAGAAGATGAAGGTGTATACGTCAGTGCCCAATCAATCTATTTCATGAGTAAACTAGGTCACATTCCAGGGATGGGATTGGGACGAAGTGGCAGGAAAGGTATTACTATAGCCAGTGAAGTACCTCATAACCCATATACATTCGGACTAGGGTATGCACCCACGGCTGATGACTGGAAAAGGAAAACTGAAGAACTCAGGGAGAAAATCAAGGCCAAGAGAACCGGGCAGCAGTTTGAGTTGGTTCATAAACCAATTCATGGGACTTTGAACGGACGCTTTGTCCGCCAAGGAGAAGACTTCCCTTTCTGTGGTTTTCCTGAGCCCTGGTTTGATCAAGTGGAGAAGAAGAGATACCCTGGGTTTGAGATCTTCTTCGATCATCAGCTCTCCGACAGTGGCGAGGAGTGGGTAGATCCTAGCATCGACATTGGACAAGACAGAGAAGTCAGCTCGGAAAGCAGCACAGAGGAAGTCCTGGGTCTAACATTGGCTGATTTACTGACAGAATCACATACTAGCGCTGAACCAATGAATTTGGGGGATATGACCATTGCCGTGATCGGGGAAGAGGTACCTGCTGACTGTTCAAGCTTCATCATGGATGCAATGAATGGCTCACAAATGAATTGGCATTTTGAAAAGAGTTGTATTGAGAATTTTGAATTGGCTATTGAGTCCGAGTCCGGTGGGTCTGTGGAGTTGGAGTCAGATTTAAGTTTGTCTAAGATGTCTGAGTCTTCTTTTTCTTTCTCTTTTGAGTCTGTTGCAACTTGTGAGCCCGAGGCTTTGAATGAAGATGTGATTTCCGCTTACTTTTCTGTGCCCATAGTTCATAACATTGACCAAAATTTTCAAGATCTTGATAAAAACGAAGAGGAAGAAATCCCTCGGGCTTTGAAAAATTTAATCGACTGGGAGGAAGAAAGGCGTGCTAAGCCATTAGTGGATGAAATTGTTTCTGTAAATGTGGGTACTGAAAAAGATCCTCGCTTGATCCAAATTGGTTCTACATTGTCTTCAGAGGAACGTGAACAATTAGTTGCTTTATTAACAGAATTCAAAGATGTCTTTGCATGGTCCTACGAAGACATGCCGGGAATTGACCCTGAGATTGTACAACATAGGATCCCTCTCGACCCTGAGGCCCGACCTGTCAAACAGAAGCTTCGCAGAATTCGTCCAGATTGGGCCTTGAAAATTAAAGAAGAGGTTACCAAGCAAATCAATGCTGGGTTTTTGCTCGTGTCAGAATATCCTACTTGGTTAGCCAATATTGTGCCAGTTCCGAAGAAAGATGGCAGAATCCGAGTTTGTGTTGACTTCCGGGATTTGAATAAGGCTAGTCCGAAGGATGATTTCCCATTGCCACATATTGACGAATTGGTAGACTTCACTGCAGGGCATGCCTTACTGTCATTCATGGATGGTTTTTCAGGGTATAACCAGATCCTTATGGCTCCAGAAGACAGAGAAAAGACAGCATTTACCACACCATGGGGGACATACTGCTACAGGGTTATGCCATTCGGTTTGAAGAATGCAGGGGCCACTTATCAGAGAGCTGCTACTACTCTTTTGCATGATATGATCCATAAGGAAGTCGAGGTGTATGTAGATGACATGATTGTCAAGTCCAAAGATCGGGAAAGCCATTACACTGCACTGAAGAAATTCTTTGAAAGAATTAGGGAATACAGGCTAAGGCTGAATCCACAGAAATGCACCTTCGGGGTAACTGCAGGCAAGATGTTGGGATTTCTGATCACACAGCGGGGAATCGAAGTTGATCCATCTAAAATTAAGGCCATCTTAGAAATGCCGCCACCAATGACTGAAAAGGAGGTACGGAGCTTTCTGGGAAAGTTGCAATTCATAAGGAGGTTTATTTCAAAATTAACTCTAACTTGTGAACCACTATTTGGTCTGTTGAAGAAAGGGAAGAAGTTTCAATGGGATGATCAGTGTCAGTTCGCTTTCGAGCAAGTTAAGCAATATTTGCAGAATCCACCCGTGTTATCGCCACCCGAGCCAGGGAAACCGCTGATTTTGTATTTATCAGTGACTGAATCAACCATGGGATGTGTGCTTGCCCAAGAGTCGGATGAGAAAGTAGAGAAGGCCATCTACTACTTAAGTAAAAAGATGCTTGAATATGAGACCCGCTATACCCCTTTGGAAAAAGCTTGCTTAGCTCTGGTATGGGCCACCAGGAAGTTGAGACACTACCTGTTAGCTCACTCGGTAATTCTGGTTTCAAGATTAGACCCAATCAAATATCTTTTTGAGAAACCAGCACTTACCGGTAGGCTAGCTCGTTGGTTGCTGTTGCTTTCTGAATTTGACCTTAAGTATGTCACTCGCAAATCTGTCAAAGGAAGGACCGTAGCAGAATTTTTGGCTGATCACCCAATTGAAGGAGGAAAAGATATGGAGTACTCATTTCCAGATGAAGAGGTCATGCAGATGGAAGAAGACACTTGGAAGTTGTACTTTGATGGAGCGTCCAATCAATTTGGCTATGGGATAGGCGTGTTGCTCATAGCGCCAGATGATTCCCATATCCCCTTAGCTTTTAAACTTCGATTCAGGGTATCCAACAACCAAGCAGAGTATGAAGCATGCATTGCCGGATTGGAAGCAGCCTTGGAACTAGGGGCAATAAGGTTGGATGTGATCGGGGACTCAAACTTGGTTGTCTCTCAAGCCAACGGAGATTGGAAAGTTAAAGAGGAAAACATGAAAGTCTACCATCAGACCTTGGACATGTTGATCCCGAGGTTCGAAAAACTAACTTTTACACACCTGGTAAGAGAGAACAACCGATTTGCTGATGCATTGGCAACCCTGGCATCAATGATAGATATACCGGTCGGGGTCAAGATGTGCCCGATCCTTATAGAACAAAGGTACACCCCCGCGTATGAAATGATAGCCACAACGGAAGAAGTTCAAGATGAAAACCCTTGGTACTTTGATATTTGGAATTTTCTGGAAAGAGGTGCATATCCACAAGGGGCAAACACCAAAGACAAAAGGGGGATACAGCGTCTGGCCACTCAGTTCGTCATTTGTGGAGATAAGTTATACAAGAGAGGGTATCTGGGAATGCACAAGCTGTGTGTAGAGGAAGAAGAGGCAAAGCGTATCATGGAAGCCATCCATGGAGGGGAGTGCGGAGCCCATATGAACGGTGTAATGTTAGCCAGAAAAATCCTTAGACAAGGATACTACTGGTTAACCATGGAGAGTGATTGTATCAACTTTGTTAGGCGATGCCATAAATGTCAAATCCACGCCAATCGCATGAACATCCCGCCATCAAAACTCTACAACATGACTTCGCCTTGGCCTTTTTCAGTCTGGGGCATAGATGTCATTGGGGCAGTCACACCGAAAGGTTCAAATGGGCATCAGTTCATCTTAGTTGCCATTGACTATTTTACCAAATGGGTTGAAGCACAGTCGTATTCAGTGTTGAAAGCATCACATGTGGCCAAATTTATCAGGAACAACATTATCTGCCGATACGGGGTGCCAAATGAATTAATTTCAGACAATGGCTCACATTTCAGAGGAGAAGTGGCAGTTCTACTTGAGAAGTATAACGTGGCGTTTCACAAGTCATCAACCTACAGGCCACAAACTAATGGTGCCGTTGAAGCTGCAAATAAGAACATCAAGAACATCCTGTGTAAGACAGTAGAAACTTATAGAGATTGGCCAGATAAGTTACCTTTTGCAATCTGGGGATACAGGACATCAATCCGAACGTCTACAGGGGCAACCCCTTACTCTTTGGTATACGGAATGGAGGCTGTTTTGCCGATTGAGTTGGAAGTGCCTTCATTAACAGAAGCTGATTGGCAACAGAATCGATTTGAGGAACTAATGCTATTCGATGAGCGACGATTGAAGGCGTTATACCATATTCAGGGGTATCAACGCAGGATTGCCAGAGCATTCAACAAAAAGGTTAGATCCAGGAATTTGAGGGAAGGGGACTTAGTGTTGAAAGACAGCCGAGCTCCTATTCACGACCCTAGGGGCAAGTTTAGACCCAATTGGACGGGCCCCTACATCATTAAATCAATTTGGTCAGGAGGAGCAGTCATTCTCATGGATTTGGATGGTTTGGAGTTTTCACAACCAATCAATATGGATAAGCTGAAGAAGTACTACCCTTGAGAGGCTCGCTGGGTTGAAAACCTGAAAGGGCGACCTAGCAAAAGTTAGAGTAAAAAAAAAAAAAAATGAAAAGCTCGCTGGGTTGAAAACCTGAAAGGACGACCTAGGCAAAAGTTAGAGTAAAAAAAAAAAAAAAAAAAAAAAAAAAAAAATGAAAAGCTCGCTGGGTTGAAAACCTGAAAGGGCGACCTAGGCAAAAGTTAGAGTAAAAAAAATAAAAAATAAAAAAAATAAAATAAAAAGCTCGCATGGTTGAAAACCCGAAAGGGCGGCTTTGGCAAAAGTTAGAGCACAAAAGGAGAGCGTCAATACTCGAGTGAACCTTAACCGGAACTACGTATGGCCTGATTCCTATCTTTGGGATACGTAGGCAGCTTCATCTTGAAGTTCGACCTTAATTATTTTTCAACTCACTCATTTCGTCCATGTTTGATTGGTGTATCTTTATTCGACTCGGCTATCCATATTTGATTGGCTCGTCCCCATTTGCTTCTGTTGTCCTTTTTCTCTTTCGTGACGAGTTCAGTTGCAAGACGAATTCAAGTGTACATCTCAAGGGTTGATTTCATGTTGATCGAGTAGTGGTCATTTGCAAAAATAGATTTTGAGGACTTTTAATGAAGTTGACTAATTTTTCTCGAAAATTGTTCCATTTTTGCAAAACTTGGACCATTCTTTGGATTTGAAAAGGGAAAATTTTCAGTGCTCAGAGTTTAGCTTACATGATTTGAAACAGAAAATGGAATAAGTATGCTAATCTAACTCTCATATTGATCAAAACATGTTTACAAAAAAATCAAGAGACAAAAAAAGGGTCAAGGCAATGAACTAGGGGCATAGTTGAGTTAGAGATTCTGTCTTCTCCACTGCTCGAGTCAACTATTCAGTGTATATAAGTGTGTATTCATACCAGTCAGTGTATATAAGTGTGTATTCATACCAGTCAGTGTATATAAGTATGTTCCTTTTATACCAGTCAGTATATTTATACCAGTCGGTGTATTTACACTAGTCAGTGTATATAAGTGTGTTTGGATCGTTTTGCTTCGTTCTTGTTTCGTTAAGTCATTCTTTGATTCAGGTCAGTATAGAATCAATGTTTAATTCAGAGTTCAAAATTTAATCAAACAAAAATGTTTTCAAATTCAAAGTGATATGCCAGTCATGCCATTGATGTGCAAAAAACTAAACTGATTTTATTGCAGTCAGGGGAGGACATCCCCGATTACAGAGACAAAAAAAAAAACAAAAAACAAAAAACAAAAAAAAAAAAAACAAAAAACAAAGAGAGAGAGAGAGATGGATCTTTTTCTTTCTTCTCCGGCAGCAGGCTGGTGGCGAAGATTACAACCGGCTTCATTTGCACATAGCTTCATTGCCTGACTTTACCATGAGCTGCCTCGCTTCATCTTTACTCCTTCGAAGCTTTTGAAGACTCTGCCTCGGCCTTGGCAGAGTTTCCAAAGGAGATTATTCTTCACCGGCCATCAAGTTGGTTGTGCGAAGGAACTCCGAATCGAGTCACGGAGGTCGTCAGTCGTTTCAGCTCTTTGTTCTGCTTTTTCAGCGCATTAATTTCTACCTGAGCGTCTTTGTACATACGTTGGAGGAGGGAGAGTGTTGCATTTAACTGATGTACCTCACACATCCTGTTTTGCAGTCGACGGGACAAGTTGGAAACCGCAGTCACGGTCTCCACACAAGACCTCAGCGTATACGAGTTTGCTTTGATGTCAGATTGTGCCGCCATGATTTGTTCAACTGACATCGCTGGAAAGTTGAAAACAGGGGAAGGAAGAGGAGCCCGTGGTTGAGGTTCAGGGGAGTCAGAATTGGTCATCTCTATCGTGGACTCATTCAGGTCTGGAAAAAGATTGAGAGACCCGTGTGAAGAAGCCATGGCAGAGGAGTGTAATGCAAAAGAAAGAGGTTGTAGAGTGATGGCGGAGAAAGTTTGCAGGATTTTGCTCTACCTCTCTCTTTCGCAGGCCTCAATTTAAGAAGAGGATGAAGCCAAAGAAGAAGACAATGAGGGAGGAAGGCTCGAGACGATCATTGACAATCGGGCAGGATTGGATAGCCTGTCGGTCAGGCGCCACAGACACGACGCTCGAAGAAGATGAAGCAAGAGAGAGTGAGACAAAATAGGAAGAGAGAGTAAGACAAAAATAGGAGAGGCGGGAGAATTGTATATATATATATATATGTATATGTGTTGTATATCTATGTATTATATATATTTGTTTGAACATTTGGGTCACAGGTATGGCTTGGGTTCAGTGGTTTGGCCCAGTGGGTTGAGGATTCGGAAAGCCTAAGCCCAAGCCCGAGGTCAGGGGTTCGAACCCCACATCGAGTGTTTCTTTTGGTTTGTTTTGATTTTGTGTATATATGTCTCGTATATATATATATATATATATTTGTTTGCATATATTGTCGCAAGAGTGGCGTGGTTCAGTGGTCGAGGACTCGAAGACCAGGCCGAAGGTCAGGGGTTCAAAACCCCGTATCCCCACATCCATGCATTTTGTGTTTTTCCTTTCTTTTTGCGTGTTTTGCGTACGTGTGCTGACGTCAGCAAACAGAATATGCCTTCTCAGTAACGGCATCTTCCCGCTAACGGTTGCAAACGGAATATTCTCCATCTGTGTATATATCCGTATATCTTTGTGTATAGGCCTGTATATGTCTGTGTCGTATATACCTGTATATACACTGTATATGTCTGTGTATATATCTGTATATATCTGTCTGTATGTTGTCTGTATATGCATATGTGTATACCATATATACATATATGTGTGTATTTATATGTAAATATTTGTGTATTATCTTGACTGTGTTTGTAATGAGTTCCTAGGAGATCAACTAAGACGGTGGAAACTAGAGTTCGAATGGCGATGCCTAGAACGCAAAAGGTTTGGGATTTCTGAGACTAAAGTCTGGTTTAAATACCCAGGGGTGTATCCCCGGCTTGAAATCTGTATGGCAGCCCCGTAGGTTGAGATAGCTTGTATGCGCCTCAACTCTGGAAACTGAACCAACCTAGTCTGTCACCCTGTTGGAGAATAGGGAAAGTTGCAAACATAGCCAGCATTCCATGACATTGCATTATATTGCATAAATCCAGTCATCAAACCGGCTTCACGTAGCGTGTAAGTCCAATCTTCAAACCGGCTTCGCGTAGCGTGTAAGTCCAATCATCAAACCGGCTTCGCGTAAGCGTATAAGTCCAATCTTCAAACCGGCTTCGCGTAGCGTGTAAGTCCAATCATCAAACCGGCTTCGCGTAGCGTGTAAGTCCAATCATCAAACCGGCTTCGCGTAGCGTGTAAGTCCAATCATCAAACCGGCTTCGCGTAGCGTATAAGTCCAATTTTCAAACCGGCTTCGCGTAAGCGTATAAGTCCAATCTTCAAACCGGCTTCGCGTAGCGTGTAAGTCCAATCATCAAACCGGCTTCGCGTAAGCGTATAAGTCCAATCTTCAAACCGGCTTCGCGTAGCGTGTAAGTCCAATCTTCAAACCGGCTACGCGTAGCGTGTAAGTCCAATCATCAAACCGGCTTCGCGTAAGCGTATAAGTCCAATCTTCAAACCGGCTTCGCATAGCGTGTAAGTCCAATCATCAAATCGGCTTCGCGTAGCGTGTAAGTCCAATCATCAAACCGGCTTCGCATAAGCGTATAAGTCCAATCTTCAAACTGGCTTCGCGTAGCGTATAAGTCCAATCTTCAAACTGGCTTCGCGTAGCGTATAAGTCCAATCTTCAAACTGGTTTCGCGTAGCGTATAAGTCCAATTATCAAAATCGGTTAACAATAGCAGGTGCGCCTGTCTGTTCACACTACCCAATCGGTTAAAACCAGCAGGTGCGCTTGTCTGTTTACACCACCCCTTCTCCTCTCGCGTGAGACGCATTAGGATTGCAAATCGGTTAAAAACATCAGGTGCGCCTGATGTTTACGCCATCCTTCCTCCTTTCACGTGAAACGCGTTAGGTTGTTGTTCTGCTCGGTTAAAAACATCAGGTGCGCCTGATGTTTACACCATCCTTCTCCCTTTCGTGTGAAACACGTTAGGTTATTGTTTTACTCGGTTAAAAACATCAGGTGCGCCTGATGTTTATACCACCCTTCCTCCTTTCACGTAGGATGCGTTAGATTGTTGTTTCACTTGGTTAAAATTATGTTATGGCACATTTGTATGTGATCTTGTGAGACATTTATATGCAATGCACCCCCTGTTATGTTTCATATCATTTGCATGAAGCTTGCCTCTCATGTTGTCATCTTCATATCTTTATCATCACTCCATGACATTGCATTACATTGTATAAATCATGAATTTTCAAACAACCGGCTTCGCGAAGCGTGTAAGTCCAACTTTCAAATTGCATTTTGAGTATATCACTTACATTCTGCCCCTGAACTATGCTGGTTTGATTCCTTGCAAAGGGATACGTAGGCAACCTTCAGGTTCAACCACTTGCATTACATCTTGTTTGTTTGCCCAAGTCTTACGGCCTTGTCAAAAGGGTCGTCTTCGGGCTTTGACATTCACTCACGTCATGAAATGACTTCGAGCTCTGTCAAAGAGGGGCAATTGTAGACACCCCATTTTGACCAGCCCTAAGACTTGGGCGCTTTCTTTTGATTACCCGATGATGACAATTAGAATGTGTTTCTCACAAAATTCTCAGTAAGAAAGATGGAATTTGAGTTTTAATCCCAACCTTCACCCATTTTTTGGCCAAACTATTTTAGACCTTAAAACCCTCTTTTCAAAATATGTTTTAAAATGTTTCTACAATGTCCCGAGGCTCCCATTTCGATTAAAATATTACACTTTTCAGTAAACCGAGTAAGGACAAAGTGGAAATAAATGGAAGGGAGGTGAAACTTTTTGAAAAATATTTTTAAAAAAAAAAAAAAACATCTTCCTATAGGTTTGGAGTTGAAGGAAATAGGAGGGGATGAAAGAAAACTGGTTTAGGAAAAGGCTGAGTATCAAATCATTAAGAAGGAAATGAGTAGCCTTTACTAAATTAGGCATATCTCTTTGAACACTTGGAATTTAAATGTGAGGCCACCACCATTGGAAAGTAGACTTCTGGCGCTTCAATTTAGACCCAAGAACCACCTCAGACCAAGTCCAAATAAGGGAGATATGTCCATTTGAAGTTGGGCTTAAGAGCAGATTTTGTTGACCCAGCCCGAGACAACTTTTACTAAATTAGGCATATCTCTTTGTACACTTGGAATTTAAATGTGAGGCCACCACCATTGGAAAGTAGACTTCTGGGGCTTCAATTTGGACCCAAGAACCTCCTAAAACCAAGTCCATTTGGGGGAGATATGCCCATTTGAAGTTGGACTTAAAAGCAGATTTTGTTGACTCGGCCCAAAACAACAATAGCCCATTTTTTTCTTGGTTTTGGTTCGGTTGGGACAACCCATTTACCTATTTTCTGAGCCATTCAAGTGCATCCACTCATCCTCCATTATACCTAATCATCTCCCATTGTCAAAAAGAGGTTTTGTTTGCATTCATAAAGGAGTATCCCATGCAACCACCTTGAAAATTTGCCCTCCTATCATATTCTTGTCTCCCACCTTGTCTCCTACCTTCTTTTTGACCTTTACTCTCCCTCATTACCTATATAGAATGATCATATTGTAAGAGAGAGGAGGACCACGAAATTGAAGAGAAATGAGTGAGAAAAGAGTGAAAAAAGAGAGAAAAATTGAGTTTTTGAGCCAAAAATATTCCTATCTTCCATATACACCCCATACCTTCCATAGCTACTGAAATTCCTCATTTCCATACACCAAAACCACTCTAAAAATTCTGATATAGCCAAAGATCAATTGCCTTGATCATAAGGAAGAGTGTTTAGTGATTGAAAGTGAGAAAAACTAGAGAGTTAGCCACTTTTCATACCATAAACTCCATAATTTCGAATTGAGGATTTGAGAACACACTTTCTACACTTGAGGGTGATCAAGAGGAAGTTTGGAAATCAAGAAGTTCAATCTTTCTTTGGAAGGTGAATTTTTGGTCTTTCATTTTCTTATATTTTATATCTCATATTTATTTTCTTATTTTATATTTCATAGTGTGTTGTTATAATCCTAGTGTTTTGTTTAGCTTATAATTATTTATTTATTTATTTTTATTCGCATGTTTTAATTTCATATTAGTTTTGTTGTAATCTTGCATGTTCTACCTCATATTTATTTTTATTTCTTGTATTAGTCTCAAATTAGTTTTGTTGTAATCTTGCACGTTCTACCTCATATTTATTCTTTTTCTTGTATTAGTCTCACATTAGTTTTGTTGTAATCTTGCATGTTCTATTTTATATTTTTTTTATTGTTTTAGGTTTATGTTGTAAGTTTACACTTTTTATTTTATTTTATATTTGTTTTCGTGTTTTTAATCTAACCGGTAGTGGTTAGTTGAGCCACCTACATATTTTTTGTTTGTGCCTTTTCTTGGTTTTGCAACAAGACAGGTTTTGCTTGGCCTAGTTGGTCGGCCGGCCTATTTGGCCGGTCGGTTAGCTTCTTCCAGACAAGATGGCGTAATCTCCCAATGTTGACCAATTTCCGATGGCGGTTCCAAAGAACATGAAGTTTTTATTTTATTTTATTTTATTTTTTTTTAATTTTGAGTGTATTGTGAGGTTTTTATTTTGTTGTAATATTCTCCTCATCCCTCTCTAATTTGGTTTGTAATTATTCTTTAAAATGTTGTAATAATTCCCCGCCCCGCTTCTTTCTATCCCATTCTTTTACTTGCTTTCCTTATTTGTACATAAACATCATATTTATTCTTCATCATATTCATGCTTTGCATCCATGTTTCATGCATCTTGATTCGGCGAAATTTGCATTTGTGGATTTAATCAATTCCTATGTGATTATGTGCGCTACCTCATGTTCTTGAGATGATTCACATGTCATATCTTAGAAGCCGAATCTTTAGTTGCATCTCATGAGTGAATTGCATTAGGATTTTGTATATAAGATCATGCATGTTTTACTAACTTTGTTTTGTAGCTTGTTCGCGGGTCGTCAAACATGTAAGTTTTTATGCTTTAGCATCCCGTTTGTGTGTGTTTTTCTTACTATGTTTAAGCATCCTACCATGTGGCTATTTGCTTATGTGATATAACTGTATGAATGCCAGTGGATGGAGGTTGTGTCGCTTAATTTGGAATGATATTGATTTTCGTGTTTGTAAACTCAATTTATTTGGGTTATACATTTTCAAAACTCTTTCAAAACTACATGAAATCAAGTTATTCCAAAATGGGTGACATAGTCTATACTTGTATGTTTCACATAGTAAATTTTAGGATTTATTAAATAATCAGAACATGAACATATAAAGAAAATAAAAGTCATATTATGGTTTAGTAGAGGCCGATCTTTTGATCGGGTGAATGGGGGTGCTCAAATAATGACCTTCCCCCTTCATACCTAAGGTTCCGAGCCAAGCATCCTTGGTTACGACGAACAGTGGCCTTGGCACGAGTCATGGGTTTCCTAATTTTCCCAAAATAAATATTAGGTGGCGACTCTGAGATCTGATGACGCAGTCCATTTTTGGTAAAATTGCAATAAAAATGGATTTTCAATAAAAGTTGCCAAATCTGGACTCTCATCTACGTTTCACATTGCACTCGTGAGACTAGATCAAAGAGATCTCGGGAGTCCGAACTGTTTAACGCGCCCGGGTACCCCCCGGGCATGTTACACGTGTACGCCTTAATGTTTCAATGTCAGACTACCCTCACCAAACTTTATCGGCTTGATTCACTAAATCCCTCTCACCCCCCCTCCCCCCAAATCACGACCAATATCCACTTTTCAAATTTTGAAAACCTACTAAAATTAGGGTTTCCCAAAAATAACTAAATCTCTCATTACAAAAGGGGGTCGGGTCGTGGATTACAAATAAAAGGAGATAGTCAAATTTACATGACACGTGGGCCCATAGTACAAAAAGCCTTAGCGTGCTCTATTACTGTGTGTTACTCAAACTATGTCACGTGACAATCATCACATAAATATCTAATACATGCACATCACCGTTTTTAGTGGTCTCCGATGTGTGACACATGCGCAAACCACATTCCAAAACAAAAGAGCCATAAACATTACACCAAATGTCCAAATAATGGCAACTACGTCTTTTCACAACCCGCAAGACCAAATGGGACTGATTGTATCATAAATACAACATTTAGGATTTATTGGTAAATTTTCCTAAATAAAATAATATATATGTTAAAATTAGGATTCTCCAATTTCTTTGTAGCAGTTATGATATATTAAAATGAGTTAGGTTTATCTCAGGTCCACTTTGTGAACTAGATGGTACTGTTAGATCTGTGGAATTCATCACGAGTTCTGTTTCGATAATTCGAACCATTCAATATGTAAAATTTGTCGAGTACTTTATCTTTGCAAAAAATCATATTGATCGGATATCGATAGCTACTTGATTGAATCAGATTTTTGTTAATAATTTATTTTGAAAATTATATTTACCGTTGACAGAAATGTGATCCGATCAAGTATTTATCGATATCCGATGAACATGATTATTTTATAGAGATAAAGTAGTTGATGAGTTCTACACACTGAATGTTCGGATTATCGAAATAAGACCCATAGTGAGCCTCCATAGGCCCAACAACAAAACTTCAATCCAATATCAAATTGGAGAGAAGACTGCCCCTATTAAAATTGACCTCTCCATTTTTACAAATGAAGTTATTGATAATATAATTCTCATTCTTTCTTTTGTTCTGGTATCCAAACAAAACCAAGATCCAAATTCGGCAAAAAATAAAATAAATAAATAAATTACACAAACTTCTCTTAAGGTTATGAAAAAAATGTAATAAAATTTACAATTTTAATATAATTATATTGATCTTTCTATTGGTAAGATTAAAAGACCAAAATTAATGTAGATAGAGTGAACACCCAAGAATAAATAAATAAAATCTATATAACAAACGAATTATTAATAAAAGAGGCTTAAGGATTATGTGAATTAAACCATTAAGAAAACTTAATATAATTATGTCAAAATTGTAGAATCCATCTTAAACTTTAAGAAAAATTAGTGTAATATTTAAAAAAAAAAAAAAGGAAAAGTTTCAGAAATAAAAAAATATTAGGAACATGTGATAGATAGGGATGTAAAGTAAAGAATATTTATATAGTATCTGCACGACCCATCTCATCTCCAAGTTGTTGAATCCTGATCCTTGTCTATCCATATGGTGTGCCGTGCAAGGAACGTATAACAATTTGGGGATATTAACGTCTTTTGAGTTGTGTTTTAAAATATATATATTTGAAAGGAGTTTTAAAAATTAAACACTTGTTTGGTTATGAATTTTAAAATAATTTGTAAGTTTTTTTTTTAATTAAATAGATGTGTATGAGAGAAAAATTAATTAATTAATGTATAGAATGTGAAAAAATAATAGAGGAGAGAAAAAAAAATTTAAAATTAAACCAAACAATACTTTTTTTTTTTTTTTTTTTTTTTTGGGCCTTTTTCCCTTATTTTTGAACTTGTGATAAGAAGATGAAAGTATTCAAAAAATTTTCTATCCAAAAGTCACTCACCCCCAAAAGCTTGCAATACCTTGGGCTCTTCGGGCAAAGAGATTAAAAGTAATTTTTTGACTTTTATATTACATCACTTTCTTATTTTTTATATTTTTTTTAAAAAAACATATAAAAAAAATGATATAACCTAAAATAAGTTAAAAGTTATATTTCCAAAATAGCCCTATATTACTTTTCTGGTAAAATTATGAATACACCAATTTATGAGATATAACTTTAAAGTGGCGTGATTATGTCAATAGACATTTTAGGGGTGTTTTGAAAAGTTGGTAAAAAGTTAACTTTTTAATTTTTTTAACTTATTTTGTCTTTTTGTGAGTAAGTTATGTAAGTGATGTGACTTAGGCCAAGTTTGGCAACTCCAATATAATCCATATTTTTATCTTTTTATCTTTTTTTCATCACATCACCTCTCTACTTTTCTGAATATTTTTTCATAAAAAGACAAAAAATGTATTTCTTTTGGTCATTCCAAACAACTCCTTAAAATTAGTAAAAAGCTGTAAGTTGACTTTTTACCAGCTTTCTAAAAGAGCACGGTACATTCATGTGCTTGAGTATGCCTTTTTTAAGGATGACCACGGCCATTTTATGAATATTTATAATTAAAAAAAATTTTTGAAAAAATATAAATAAATTTTATTTTCAAAAAATAATTACTAACACATAAAAAAAAAGTTTATATAGTTAATAATTAAAATTTGTAAATTTATCATTAGTTTGATTATTTTTTTTCAAAATACCCACTATATGTTATTCTCCCTGTTTTTTTTTTTTGGATTATATGTTACTTTGGAAAATGCTATGTCCATGAAATTGTATTTTAAATTTTATTTTATTTATTTATTTATTTTTTGCAGGAAAATCCTTCTTACCCTCCTGCAGGTCCAAGGTAGCGCCCCTTACAGAGATCACCAGGATATCCTGTTAACCGTTTCGAGCGAAGAGACTATAACCTGAGAACTTGCTCCGACCAAATTTTTCTTCATAGATATAATAGATGATATAAATTTAAAGAAAAATGCTTGGGAGCACTAATTAGTGCTCCCACTAATTAGGTGGCAGTGGGTCCCGCCAGTAATGATGTGATGTTTTGGTCTTTGAGTTGTATTTTTTTTTTTTTTTTTTACTTTTTTAATGCATTAGTGCTATTAGTGGTGGTGTTTTTAGTGGGATGAATCATTGTTGAAATTTAAAATAGATAAGATATGAGCCACCTTTAAAATGATCACGATTTACAAATATATATATATATTTAAATTCTTACTACTGTTGAACGTAGAAAATAGACATACAAAGGTTTGATAGGTTCTGAAACCAAAAAAGTGAGTTGGGCCCATCAATCAAAGTTGCTTTTTGATTTTTTTTTTTATTATAATTTTTTTTTATGGGAGAATGAAGTGAGTGAAAAGTTGAAAAATAACTTTTAATCTATTTTCCAAAATTATAGTGGCGCACCATAGTTGAAAAGTCACTTGTCCTATTTGGAAAAAGAAAATGTTTTTTCCCCCGAAATTTCCTCCCTCCCAAATAGCCCAAAATGTAGAAGAGAGAGAGAGAGAGAGAGAGAAGAAGAGAGGGGAAGAGGAGGATCGTTGCCCGTCGTCGCCTGATTGTCGCCCGCTGCCACAGCTCGTCATTGTAGATCGTCGCAGCCCCGCCGTCGCCTCTGCCTCTGCCTCGCAGCCCTCACCCCCTGCCTCCGCCTCCAGCCCGATTTGTTGGGCCCCCTCCAGTCCTCCTCCTTCCTCCTCCTTCCTTCTTCTGATTTTCTACTTCTGAAAAAAAAATAAAAAATAAAAAAAATTCAAAAACGACATCGTTTTTTGAATTAGGGGGATTCGAGAGCTCAAATTCGAGCTCCCTAGCACGGTTGTTTGGAAAATTCCACCATGATGTTCCACCATGCTTTTGGCAGTGTATTACTTTCTTTTATTTAAATTTTTTCGAGTTTAAGAAATTTTGAGAGTCCATAAAGCTCATTGGTTTTAATAATTTAATCATTCATTTTTGTATAATTTTTAATGTATATTATATATTAAAAAATTAGTTTAATTTAATAATCCTAATTTTTTATTTTATTATGTTTGTCTTTGAAAAAATAAACGACAAATATATTTTTAAAAAATGGATCATTTACTTTTCTAGAGATAAATATAATAAAATAAAAAGATTACAATTATCGAATCGATCTAATTTTTTTTATAAATAATATGCACGAAAGGCCTTATAAAACGAATAATTCCGATCATCAAAACATAACTCATGGTGGACTTTGTGGGTCCCTCGAGTTTAAATTTAAGCAATATTTGTCGTAAAAAATTAAAAAATATGTTTATTTAGATCATTCTAAACATTTTTTTAAAAAATCTAATCGTATTTCCTTTATGTCAAAACATTTACAATTATTAAATTATTTTTAAAATTTATAGAAATTAAAATTCTTACAAAGAATCCTTAACCAACATTTTCCCCCATTTCCTGGAAGTGTAGCCGAAAGATGCAGCTTTCAATTGCATATCAATTTTCAATGCTCGTGTTTTTGACTAATTTGTGAAGAAATTATTGACAAGGTTGAATTTTTGGATTCCACACTGTTTGATTTGAATGGCAGTTCTTGGAACCCAAGTAAACTAGTTTTTATAATTTTTTTATTATTATTTATATTTGTGAGATTTTTTATTTTTATTTATTTATTTTATCTTAAATTGTGTCATTGTGGTTATCATCACACAATGTGCAGTCAACATCGTTATCAAAACAGGAGTATTATACACACTAATTAATATATTAATATATATTATGATATTATTATTTTTAAAATTATAAATCTCACATATTATATAAATTATAAAAACTCGAAACTTTTAAAATTATGTTACTAATTGATATACTAAGGCCCTATTTGGAATGAGTGTTTGGGCTAAAATAGTTAGATAAGACAAAATAAACTATTTTAGTTAAATAAGACAAAATGTCACATCTAACCCATAATCATTTTATTTTTTATCTCATACAAGTCAAGAAAATTAAAAAATCTATTCCAAATGAAACTTTTTAACTTCAGACTAAAAAGAAATTAAAAAATTAACTCACATCCCAAATGAACCCTAATTAAGACGTATAACTTTATTCTTATGAAAATGGTTGGGCATATTATTGCGTTCATTGACTGTTTGGTTCTAAAAAAAAAGAATAAAAAAAGGAGTATATTAAAAAATATTTAAGACTTTTACCCGGCAAAGAGTTTCCTATGATTTTTCCTTTTATTTTCCGAAAAACATTTTATCACAAAAATAGCTTAAAGTTGATCATGGTTCGTTTAGGAGGTGGGTTGATTTTTTCTCTATTTTAGCTTAGGGTTAAAAAATCTTATTTAGGAAGAATTTTTTTTATTTTTTTTGACTTTTATGTAGGGATATGACAATGGGGGTTAATGAGGTGGATATTAATTTTCCATTCTTATTCCCCTATAATTATTTTTCCCCATTTCTCATTCCCCATTTCCCATGGGTACTACCCTCCCCATCTCCTAATGGGTTTGGATATTCCCCAACCTAACTTGACCCCTTTTTTTTTTTGAACGATTCACAACCAAAGCTAAATATACATTCAATTTTTTTTCCTTTTTTTTTTTTTTTTTTTTAAAGATTCACAACCAAAGCTAAATATACCTTCAATCTTTTTTTTTTTTTTTTTTTTTTTTAAATTTTGTTTTTTTTAAAGGTTCACAACCTTTTTTTTTTTTTTAAATTCACAACCAAAGCTAAATATATATTAAATCTTTTTTTCTTTTTCTTTTTTTTTTAAATTTTGTTTTTTTTAAGGTTCACAACCAATTTTTTTTTTCCACAACCAAAGCTAAATATACATTTAATCTTTTTTTTTAAAAAAATTTTGTTTTTTTTTAAAGGTTCACAACCATTTTTTTTTTTTAAAGATTCACAACCAAAACTAAATATATATTCAATCTTTTTTTTTTTCCTTCTTTTTTTTTAAAATTTTGTTTTTTTTTTTTAAGGTTCATAACTTCTTTTTTTTTTTCTTTTCTTTTTTTTTAAGATTTACAACCAAAGCTAAATATACATTCAATCTTTTTTTTTTCTTTTTTTTAAAATTTTGTTTTTTTTTTTAAGGTTCACAACTTTTTTTTTTTTTTTAAAGATTCACAACCAAAGCTAAATATACATTCAATCTTATTTTATTTTATTTGGCTCAAGAACAAAATCGAATACACATTCATTAACATTGTCACATTATTCTCGTAAAATTTTATGTATATCTAGAATTTTTTAAATTTATTTAGAAAAATTCTATTCCTACAAAAAAATTCCATCTTCTTTTTTAATTTTTTTTTTTAGTTTATGTATTTCCTTCTCCTCTCTATTAATTGATCTTTGATAATCTGAAGGTGAGTTATTGCTCTCGTTTCCATCTTCTTCTTCTTCTTTTTAAAATTTTTATTTGCATTTATAGAATGAATTTTCTTGTTTCAATATCTCCTACAATTGTTTTATTGGATTTCTCTCTGATTTGATGGTAACTTTAGATTGAATTTTTCAATTTTCATCTTAACTAGCGATCACTTTAATTAAAATTTTGTACATTTTTGTCTTCAATTTTCATGTTTTGGTTATGGTTAATTGCGCGTTTTTTATTGATAATCACAATCTTGTCACCACTAGATTGTCGTCATCGCAAATTGCCGTTGCTGTAGTAAGAGGATGAGAGAGAGTGATAATTAGAACTCTAATTGTCAACAGAGTAGGGATGGAAATGAATAACCTACCATGTGAGTATCCATGGAGACCCAAGATGTTCTTTAAATCTCAACCGGAGATGGGTACCCACTAATTTCTCCATATTTTTTTTTAGGTACATCGAAAAATAATTTCTCCATATGTTTTCACTATTCTGTTGACAATTAGAGTTCTAATTCTCACTCTTTTTCATCCTCTCACTACAGCAATGATGATTTGCGATGACGACAATCTAGCGGTGACAAGATTGTGACTATCGATCAAAAACGAGCAATTAATCATAACCAAAACATGGAAATTGAAGACAAAAATATACAAAATTTTAATTAAGGTGATCTCTAGTTAAGATGAAAATAAAAAATTCAATCTAAAGTTACATCAAATCAGAGAGAAATCCAATAAAACAATTGCAGGAGATATTGAAATAAGAAAATTCATTCTATAAATGCAAATAAAAATTTAAAAAAGAAAAAAGAAGAAGAAGAATGTAACGCCCTCAAAATAATAAATATAAACCCACGTTCTTTACATGCATAGACAGAAGAGAGTAAAGCATATTTCTATTTATCAGAATATTCATTATAAGAGTATTACATGTTGACAACAAAAGTAAATGCCCTATGGGCTTAAAACTTTCCAAGCTAACACTTGGTTACAAAAGAAGAGTGCTAACTCATACACATTAAACCCTTGCCTTGAATTTACATGTAATACCAAAACAACAAAACAACCAAAAGAGTCTTCAACTTCCAAAACCTTCCAAGCTATGTCCTTGGAGGTGACATGTCACCTGAACCTGAAAATGATGTCCCATATAGAGTGAGCCACAACCCAGTAGAGATATACTAAACTAAATATGAACAATGACTAAAACAATAGCATTTGATAGATGGTTAACACTTATAAACCAATTTATATCACAATACAGTTCCATGACTATCAAGTCCATGTTACATCCCACTTTCCTTTACTTATCAAATTTTCCATTTATACAAACATAGCTCAGAACCTGGCCAAACAATTTTCATGAGACAACAGCTCATATAAAAATACTTCCAATATCAACAATTCAAATGAGACTAAAGCTTATATTAAAACACTTCCATTTCAAATGAGATAACAACTCATATTAAACACTTCCATACTTCAAGAGATACACATATTTGCTGTATCAATGGAGTCCATCCCCTATCTCCTCTCAAACCGTGGAGTACATCCCCTATCTCCTCCCACACAATACACACATACCATATATATAAACACTCATCATATACAAGGATCAATCAATACACATATTTGATGTACTATTCCAACTGTCATGTTCAATGACATAACATGTTTGATTAGTTTCAGTTTTCCCTAATCAACATACAGTGTCTACAACAATCAAGACTATCCTCCACCGATAGCCCAAAGCAGTTATTTCTAAATAGATAATGAATTTATCAACAGATAAGATATCAACATTTTCATAGGCGAGTGATTAAATTATCCAACTACACCATTTAATCTCATAATTCCCCAATTTCATGAATTTTAACTCAATTACACAATTCCCCGAATTAATTATTCAATAAAATTAGGGCATTTTCCCTTTTTCTCAACATTGGCCCTAAGGCTCATTTTCATCATCTCAACAACAATAATTCCATTTTTCATACTCTCACATACATATGGAGTTTAACATTTAAAAATCCCAAATTTATAATCCCAAATCAAACCCTAACTTCTCAAAATTTCCCAACAACACCAACTTATCAAAATGATCAATATTTATGACAAAACTCATAAGATGGAGTAGGGTATCCCTACCTCGAAATTAGAAGCCTAAAGGAGAAGATGGTGAAAACCCAAAGTGCTCCAAATCCACAACTTTTCAGATTAAAGTGAAGCCCTCACGACCCTCTATCTTTCTTACAAAGAGATTAAGGTAGAAGATCACTAAAAATAGATGAAACCTTAGAGAGAAGGTGTATAGAGAGAGAGAGAGAGAGAGAGAGAGAGAGAGAGAGGACATATCTAGGGTTTGAGAGAAAAAGGAGATGAAAAAGTGAAGTGTAATCCCGCTGCTGCCAACTGATATAATCGAAGCTCGCTCGAGCGAAGGAGTGGTCGCTCGAGTGACCAAACACAAAGGACCCTCGCTCGAGCGAGCGTAGAAAGCCTTGCTCGAGCCAACAAATACGAAGCTTCAGGTCTGCAACCCAGAAGCATGCTCGAGCGCAAGAATGCTCGCTCGAGCGAAGAAACCCAAAACATGCAGCTCGCTCGCTCGAGCGAAGGAAAGCTCGCTCGAGCCAAGAAATGCAACTCTCAGGTCAAAATGAGATGTAGACGCACGCTCGAGCGCAAGACTCCTCGCTCAAGCCACCAGACACAACACTCAACTCTCGTTCGAGCGAAGAAACCCTGGCTCGAGCGAAGGAACTAAAACAAAGAGCTCGCTCGAGCGAAGAACCAAAATTCTGGGCAGCAACACTTGGTTTAAACTCACTACCAACCTGTAACAAACCTGCCCAACACATCCTAAAACTCAAATACAAAGAATAAAAGGATGACAACAAGATATATACAACAACCAACATCACGGAATCTAAGTTCGGAATACTGTACATGAAGGGGAAAACCCGGGATCACTATAAAGAAGATGGAAACGAGAGCAATAACTCGCCTTCAAATTATCGAAGATCAATTAATAGAGAGGAGAAGGAGATACATAAAATTAAAAAAAAAAATTAAAAAAGAAGATGGATTTTTTTTGTAGGAATAGAATTTTTCTAAATAAATTTAAAAAAAGTCTAGATATATATAAAATTTGACAAGAATAATGTGCCAATGTTAATTAATAAAATAAAATAAAATAAAATGTATATTTAGTTTTGGTTGTGAAAAAAAAAAAAAAGTTATAAACCTTAAAAAAAAAACAAAATTTAAAAAAAAGAAAAAAAAAGAAAAGATTGAATGTATATTTAGCTTTGGTTGTGAATCTTTAAAAAAAAAAAAAATGGTTGTGAATCTTAAAAAAAAGAAAAAAAAAAGATTGAATGTATATTTAGCTTTGGTTGTGAATCTTAAAAAAATAAAAAATAAATAAAATATTGAATGTATATTTAGCTTTTGTTGTGAATCTTTAAAAAAAAAAAAAAAAAAAAAAAACATATGGGGAAATTAGTGGGTATCTATCCCCGACCCATCCCCTGTGGATATTTAAAAAATATCACTTACCCTACCCAACGGATAAGAAAAAAGGAGAAAACTCATGTATTTGGGTTAGGTTTCCATGGATACCCACAGGGTAGATTATCCATTGCCATCCCTGCTTTTATGAGAGAAATAATGTAATGATTATGAGTTGGATATAGTATTTTATATTAGACTAAAAAACTTATTTTATTTTTTTGTAACTAAAACAGTCCCAATCCTTCTTCCCAAACGAAGCGCATATTAGTCATAAACTTTTATGCATTTTGAAACAACACCAAAAACCTCAAATTGTTTTTCTCAAATCTCTGTTTTTATTTCTACCCTCCAAACATAGTCTATATATATTATTATACAATCTATAATAACTAAGGCAAAATTGCAGGTTGAAACTAGTGACCATAAATGGTTGATAATTAATGGGTAAACAAATAAATATCAAAGTCTTTTGCATTAAGGAATTCAAAAAATTTGGGCGACAAGAGAAGTCCATGTGAAGCAGGTGATTATTTGGTAGTTGGGAGTATAGCCACGTAGTACTCTATGATAGTATGATTAGTAGAGAATGTGGAGTATTGATTATTTGTGTTGGGAGATTAAGGTACATAAATAAACATAATGAATGGTGATTGGTGAGAAAGTATGACTACGTGATATTCTGAGACTATAGTATATTTTTTCACGTGAAGTAAGTACATAAGGTGTAGGGGTGTAAAAATGACCCGCGGCTCGGTTAGGCTCGGTTTCAAACCCAACCCGGGACCCTAGGCTGTCATTTTGAAACCCAGTTCGGCTCCTAAGCCCATCTCGTGGCCTAACCCATCAGCTTGCTCAAAACCTACTCAAAGCCCGACCCAAGGATCGGCCCACCCAGTTCATCCGAGGCTCAATGTCATTTTTGGTGGAAAAAAATAAAAATTTGGTGAAAAAAAAAAAAAAAAAAAAGTTGAGGCCCACCCAGGCCTGGGCTAGCCCAAGTCCAAGCCCAGTCTGAGATTTGACCCTCCGACCCGCCCAAGGCCTGAATACCTCATGAGATTGGATTTGGGTCTAATTTTTTGACCCGTGAGCCGACCAGAGCTTGGGTTTAAGCAGGCCAAGTTGGGCCAAATTTACACCATTGAGCTGCTCTAATTTAATAGTTGTTTGTGTAAATAGTAAGTTTATTAATTTTGTGTTCTTATTTTAATAAATAATTGGTATAGAATATTGTTTTGAAAGTATTTAATAATTATTCAAGAAATCTTGTTTATGAAAATGAGAAGATAATTAATTTTTTTCTAGTTTTCCTACCTTTATGTAGTTCCCTCACTTGTTAATTTAATGAGTAATTAAAATTAGAAACTTATCAACATCAAGGCAAATTAATATATCTTTAAATGCACTTTAACTAGTATCTTTGGGCCACTTGTTAGTATTAGCCTTTTAGGTAAGACTTTTGTTAACATATGTCTAAAGACCATATGTTAAGAAATGTATTAATGAGTAAAATTATTTCAATTTGTATAGGAAGTAAGAAAAGTTTTTAAAGCTGTTATAATAAATGATTATTATTTTTTTTTTACATAGAGACCAAAATATGCTCTTTATATTTCCCTCAATTTTAATCATTAATTTGGCTTCTATTATTTTATTTTATTATAATTAATATATGTTCTTTAATTTGTAACACGTATAGTGATTATATAATTTTAAATAAAGTATTTTTATTTATTTGGTTAATTATTTTTTGGAATAAATTGAAAAGTATTTTTATTTTTTTGTTGTAATATTATAGTATCAATGGATTTTTTTTGGGGGGGTTCTAATAAACTTGTTTGATTTCAGTTTTCAAAATTCACTTTTTCAAAAAAATTTATTTTTTCATTTTCCGTAATTTTTTTGTTTTCACTAAACTTTTTTAATATTTTAAGAATTTTTTTTTAAATTTTTAGACATACCTAATTAAATACACTTAAAAAGTAATATTTGTGAAAAAAAATCTTTAAAAAATTCACTAAATACCAAAAATATTAAAATAAAATAAAATATGAAGTATATTTTTTATATTTTTGTGTATTTATTAATTTTTAAAATATTTTTTCATAAATATTTTATTATTTAGATACATCTAAGTAAGGTGCATATAAAAAAGTAAAAAATTGTTTAAAATTTAAAAATATTCACTAAAAATTAAAAATAAAAACACGTAAAATAAAAACTCAATTTTTAGAAAACTGAAACCAAACACACTGAATAGATCAAAATCTAATTGTGAGTGAAATTCGTCAATCTGTTTCAAAGAATTGTTTCAAATTAAATGAGTTTCCAAATAAAGAAAATAATATTATTTTATGTGATTTATAAATTTATTTTTTATTTATAATGAAACATAATTTTTTTTGTTGTTGATGGTACTATCATTTTTTTCTTAGATTTTTTTATTATTTATAAATAAGTCAATTTCGTTATTTCAAATGGGGGGACATTTTCATCTTATGTACCAAAATATCTAGTTTTTGAAATCATCATATTCATTTTTATTTATATTTTATATTCTCTTATACAAGTGAGATAATAACAATAATTAAATACATTCTTAAAGCAGACGGTAATATGGAAGTTGGTATGGCCATAGAAGGGCGTGTCTGGAATATAATATAAATAATACAAATTTAAAAATATAAATTATAAATTATAAAAAATAAAAAATAAAAAGAACCATCAGCTAAAAAATTATTTTTAATTTTTCGTTTTTAGTTCCAAAAAGATAAATTATAAATATACCTCTTAAGATTTATTTAAAATACAAATTGTTCTTTGTCGTTTTGGAAATTACATCTCATCCCTTTAAGTTTTTAATCCTATAAGTAATCATTTTTGTTAATAAATTCTCAAGTTAATTAACAATTTTAAATGATGTTATAAATATATTTCAATTAACAATTTAAATAATTTTATTATTGTATAGAAAAGTTGTTAAGAATTCTATTTTTTCTACTAATTCTGTTAAATAATAAGGGGTATTTTTATTTTCTAAAATCACTTGAGACAATTCTTATTTTAAGTAAATCTTAAAATATGTATTTATGATTTATACAAAATAAAATAAAAATCACAAAAAATAAAAATAATAAAAAATTATTTAATTTTTTATTTTCAGTTCCTAACACTGACAATAAAAAACGAAATCGTATTATGCAAGCCTTGAATCCAAGCAGAGTAACACATAAAGAGGTATTTTGAAAAGATAATTAAAAGTCATCTTCTAGCTTTTAATAATATCATCATTCTATTTTTTACACGTATTTTTAAAAAAATTCCAAAAAAACTAAAAAAAAGTCAACTTTTAATCATTTTTTCAAAACAATCCAAAATGGACCAACTTAGAGTTGGTTTGGGAAGGATTTTTTTAGTCTACTTTTTTAATTTTTTTGACTAATTTAACTCTATTTAAGAACAATTTTTTGGACTTTTTTTATTTTTTTAAAAAAATAAGTGTAATCAGTGGCGGAGCTAGGAATTTAATATAGGGGGGCACCTATTAATTACAATCTCAAATTTTTTCTTCCCAAATCAATAACAATAACATAATAATAATTTTTCGAACTAATGTTAAACATTAAAAATTAATATCCATTACAAAAAGTTTTAAATTTTAAACTTTTACAATTGATCCCGACGAGTTTTCATCTTTTGAAATCTTTCCATAATAGTATCATTGTCAATGCCATCAAAAATATCTCTCTCAATGTAGACAATCAAGCTATCATTCATCCATTCATCACCTATTCGGTTCCGCAACCGATTCTTCACAATATTCATAGCTGAAAATACCCTTTCAACAGTAGCAGTTGCAACAGGTAAGATTAATGCTAAAGTCAAGAGCAAATACACCAATGGATATACTTTGTCTCTTCCAGTCTCTACCATTTTCTTAGCAAGATCGGCAATTCCATTCAACATTGAGAACTCACTACTGGATAGCATGTCGATAATATATGTATCAAGTTGATCATTAAGTACCATGAGCTCCACCGAAGAAAATTCTTTGGGATAAAATTCAGCAAGATGAATTAACTTTTTCCTGTCAAAACTAGAGAAAGAGTTAGATGGATTCAAACATGCCACACAAAGTAACAACTCAGTGTTCGACTCAGTGAAACGAGCATTTAGTTCTTGAATTTGCATATCTAAAACAGTGTAGAATAACTCAGCACGATAGTAATGTAAGTTTGTAATTTCTTGAGCATTGCGCCTTTTTCTCCCTCGAGCTACAAACATATCTTCCATTTGGGGAACATCAATTTCATGCTTTTCACAAAAAGACAAAATATCATCAAGTAAAGATGTCCACCCACTCTCCCTCATCTTTTGGAGTCGTACTTTAGAAATTTGAACTAAATTCATGGCATTAACAATATCTTGAGCTTTCCTTTGTAGTGCTTGCGATAACTCACTTGTAATAGCCAATATCGTTTTCATCAGATGAAGGTTGAATACAAACTCAAACGATTGAATTGAGTCCAACAATATATTTGCTTCTGCTCGTTGTTCTGAATTTGAACCATCCTCCGAAATCATTTCAAGCACATCAATCACTGTTGAAAACATACTAGCCAAGTTGACTAAAGTACCATAGTGTGAACCCCAACGTGTATCACGAGCACGTTTAAGATTAGTTTCTTGATTTAAGTCTTGCCCACTAGATATCTCTCCAGTATTAAGTGCCTCAGCAACTTTTGCAGCTTGCTTCTCCCTAACAATATCTCAGCGTTTACATGAAGCTCCAACAACATTCACCACATTAGAAACCAAAGTGAAAAGTAAAGCAATTTGGTTATGATTCTTTGCCACGGCTACAAGTGCCAATTACAATTGATGAGCAAAACAATGAACATAATATGCACAAGGATTCTCTTTCAGTATAAGTGTTTTAAGACCATTGAACTCACCTTGCATATTACTAGCCCAAATCATATCCTTGACCCCGCAATCTGAAAATACTCAATCCAAGTTTGGAGAATAAATTTTCCATAGCTTGTTTAAGTGAGAGAGCATTCGTATTAGTAACATGCTCAATACCCAAAAAGCGCTCAATCACTTGGCCTTTTTTGTCAACATATCGTATTACAACTGCCATTTGCTCCTTGATTGATATGTCACGGGCTTCATCAATCAAAATAGAAAAAAGTGCATCACCAAGATCTCTAATAATCACATTGATAGTTTCAAATGCGGCCACATTTACAATATCTTTTTGAATATCAGGAGATGTCAACTTGAGATTTTGTGGAGCATTGCTCAATGTGACCATTTTGACATCTTCAT
Source organism: Camellia japonica (assembly GCA_030407325.1). Taxonomy (NCBI): domain Eukaryota; kingdom Viridiplantae; phylum Streptophyta; class Magnoliopsida; order Ericales; family Theaceae; genus Camellia; species Camellia japonica. The sequence goes on along the minus strand of JAPPVO010000032.1, from coordinate 8,357,323 downwards.
TATGATCAGCAAGAAACTTGAGAAGTTCAAGAAAATTTCCTTGGTTACTTGAATTTGCAGATTCATCATGCCCACGAAATGCAAGTCCTTGTCTTAGAAGAAATTTAACGCAATCAACCGATGAATTCAAACGGGTTCGATACTCAATTCGAGCTTGATCAGATTGTTTGAAAAAAATCGTTTCAATATGTTGGTTTTGGTTTATCAAGTCTTGACAGTTACTCCAAGCTTGATTATGAGCACTATTGGGACCTCCAACATGAGTCTGAATTTTTTCTTTTTTCTTCCAATTTGAGAAACCCTCACCAACAAAAGAATCACCACCAGCTTGATCTCTAATATCGGGTTTGAAAAGATAACAACATAAACAAAATGTTGCATCTTTTGTTACACTATACTCCAACCAATTAGGAAATTCACTAAACCAAGCTTGATTAAATCGCCGAAATTTTTGTCCAAATGATTTTTGTGGAAAATTATGATCACGAGGTTGACAAGGACCTTTTTGTAGATATGCCCTACGAATTCGGTCTCGATCATTAGCATTATAGTCCATAATCCGAGGCCGTAGTCCTGGATCTGCAGGAAGGTCTACTAAGTTGATTTCTATGCGACTTTGTTTTACGGAAGAATAATTTTCATCTTTTTCTTGAGAAAGAGACGATTCCCACTTTGATTTTCTTTTGAAATATTTCTCCATGACTGTTTGAAAAAACTAAAAATCAAAATAAAAATTCATAATCAAAATCTCAAACCCCCCACAAATCAAAATCTTCAATTTTAATACAAATCAAAAAAATTAAATTAGCACAAATCACAGCAAATCAAAATTTTTAATTTTAGCACAAATTATAACAAATCAAAATCCCTAATTTAAATATTAATCACTGCAAATTAATATTTTTAATTTTAGCACAAATCAAATTCCTAATTTTAGCACAAACAACAACAAACCAAAATTCCTAATTTTAATATAAATCACCACCGATTAAGATTCATAATTTTAGCATATCAAAATCTCTTATTTTAACATAAATAATAACAAATAAAAAAAAATTTACAAATCAAAACTTAACAAATAATTATAAATTAATACTCATAATTTTTATTTAAAAGTTAAAAAAATAATAATAAAGTTACCTGTAAACAATGAAGAGAAGATACTAAGGTTGTAGTGTTGTCCCAAATTTGTGTTTTGTGATCTTAATTTGGTAAATCGCGAGTCGATAAATTGCAAAACAATAAAGGGAAACAAAGAAGACAAAGAAAATATGAAGATACTTCACAAGTACTGTGAATAAATAAAAAAATAAAGAATTTCATATACTTATAGGGTTTTAGAGTTTTAACCTTATTGTAATTGGAGTTGTGTGTATTCACCTAAAAAAAAAGTTATGTATTAATGTTTGATTGGGATTGGGATTCCTAAAAAAAAAATAATAAAATAAAAATAAATAAAAATACAAATTTGGGCGTCTAAGTGCGTGTGTGTGTGTATGTGAGTGGTCAGTGGGTTAATGTGTGTGTGAAAGTAAAGGAGACCAACTTTAAAAAAAAAAAAAAAAATTGCCAAAGTCAGGGGGGGCACGTGACCCCCTAGGCCCAAGCTCCCTCCGCCCTTGAGTGTAATGATTATGATTTAAATGTGATATTTTATTTTATTAATTTATTTAGTCTTTTTATATATATATATATATATATATATATTTTAGCCCCAATCTAAATTCAATTCACTTGTCAGACGGAGACTAAAAGAGTAGACCATTTGATTTTTATTATTATTTTATGTGCATTAGTGATTTTCTAAAACTGACCTTTCAATTTTATTATCTATATATATATTTGGTTGCAAAATAGGCTAATTGGTCACCTGGCCAATTAAGGAAGAACAGAACATTGTCGCTGATGATCAGAACACATTAGAGATGGTATTTGTGAACTGCACTTGTAAATAAAATAGAGCCTCTTTGGAAGTAAGTTAATGTTTTAGTTTTCTACATAAAATATGATGTAAAAAAATTTATATATTTAGGATATTTTTTAACTTTTTACAAAAAGATGTACAATAAAATAATATAAATAAAATAAAAAAAAGTAAATTAACATTTTGATCCTTCAATATTGCTGTTAATCCGTGACAATGTGACTTCACATAAAACAAAATGGAACACATATAGGCTTAGGTAATATGGGGAAATGAACATATTGTTATCTTGACTCATTTTTTTATGTAAAAAATATTTTTTAAAACAAAAAATCTACAAATTAGACTTCACCAATTTTGTAATTTGAAAAAAAGTCGTACAAAAAAAAAAATTTATTGCAATTTGAATTCTCGTTTGGCATGTGTTTGTTTTAGCTTAAAAATCAAAAAGTTACTAAAAAAATTAAAAATTCTATTTTTTTCTCTACTTTTTACACATCTTTTTGTAAATAACAAAAAAGTCATTCCAAACATACTAAATTTTTTTTACCTTATATTTTAATCAAAAAACTAAAAAATTATTAAAATAACATATTTCCAAACGAAGCCTCATGAAAATGTTTTGTTATAAATTGTCTTTTGTAATAATTGTACTAATTTTTTTTTTCAAAACACATTACGAAACAAGTTTTACAACTTCGCTAATAATTATATATCTGTATAAACTGTTTTCAAATCTTCATTAAAAACTCATGAACACACCAATACCAAAACAAATGCAAAACGCTATTTCCCCCAAAAAAATATATTAAAAAAAATCAAATATTAGACTTCACCAATTTAGTATTCCAACAAAAGTTCCCATCAGAAAAATAAATAAATAATTTACGAAAATATTATGTTGTAATTTGCGAAATGTAATCAGTTTGTTTGGTTTAGTTTTTCAAGATTCATTTATTAGAAAATTAGAATTAGAAGCATTCCGTACTTTTGTTTTGCACTGAATTATTTTTATATTGTAAGCAAAGTATTATATACATCTAACATAAAAACACTGAAAAAAAAGAATATGTATGAAAAGAATTGTGAGAAAATAAAATAGCAACAATAAAAAAATGTTAATCAATACAGTACATTTTCTGTGTTGTTGTGTAATTATTATGTAATATATTTTGTTACAAATATTGTACTTTGTAAAAACATGTACAAAAACAGGTTTTTCAGAACAAAACATAAAATTTGTTAATTGTAAATGTATTCACTCAAAACCCAAAGGAGAAAAAAAAAAAACATGGAAAATCAAAAACAAACTATATAAGGGCTATGTTTGGCATTGGTTTTTTTGTTGGACAATCTTCACTGTATTTAAAAGATTTAATTCTATTGTGTACAAAACAACAATTAGAATTTAAAGAAATAAAGAAAATGAGAGAATTTGTTTGATTACAAAAATCAAACTTGAAATAAAAATAAATAAATAAAAACAGATTTTATTTTGTTACAAAAACAAAATTAAAATCTGATTAAATAAACAAATAAAAAACAGAATAAAATTAAACAATTTACTTGGTTAATTTCTTTGAATAACTTTTCTGATCAAGTCCAGTGTTTAACACTGTGTCCTTAAGACAGATTCGTCCTCTCCACGGTGCTTTTAGAATTTGGACGTCTATCTCCCAGAATAAAATGATCTTATCAACGAATAAAAGCAGCACTACAATTTAATCGTTCGTCGAACACACTAAGTGTTTACACTCTTTCTTTCAGAAATAAAATGCAGCAATATGTAGAGATTTAAAGCAGAGGATGGAATACGAAAATTGGAGTGAAAATCCAAATGGGAGGCTAGTCTATTTATAGATGTAAAGGTGGCTCTTGGTTTTGAATTGAATGTACCTGTTCAATTTGAATTAAACAGATACAAACTGTTTAGGCACTGTTTGGTTTGAAATTCAAACAGATTTAAAGCTGTTGGATTCAAAAACGGGAAGGGCCCTGTTTGGATGAACAATAAATCCAAAATAGTTTAAAATGGGAAGGGCCCTGTTTGGATGAATAGGAAAAACCGGACCAGATTATTTCTGGTAAAACAGTTTAAAATGGGAAGGGCCCTGTTTGGATAAACAGGAAAAACCGGACCAGATTATTTCTGGTTAATTTGAATTCTAAATTTTATTTTATCAAAAAATAAAAATAAATTCAAAAGTTTTTGGCCCAACCCAACCGGACGGACGGCGGTGGCGACGCGCGCGCGTGTGGTGGTTTTTGGGTCCAATGGGTCTAGCCCATTTTGCCCATAACCTCTCCCTCTAAAACACTTGGGTACCCCTTGGGGCACACCCCAAGTACCAAACCCATGCCTTATAAACCCTCTCAAAACCTCCCACAAAATCAATGTGGAACAAGCCTTATTTAAACCTTTAAGGAATTTCCACCAAAATTCCATTTCCATGGAGCATACTTTGGCTTCAATTTCTCATTCACTCGGTAATGGTTTTGAACAACCAAATATACCACGTGAATCACAACGCGGCATAGAACGCGTTACCACTTTGACCCGTGTAAATCGATGCACGGGGCCCACCTAAAAATTAGACCAAACTTAGGAAAAAATTCTGGTTTTAACTAGAATTTTATAACCATTTCCAACAATTTTTTGATTATTTTAGTTACAAAAAGATAAAATAAGTTAAAAAATTAATAAGATAAAATGTCACATTTAAGCCATAATTATTTTATTTTTTTCTTTCAAAAAAATTAAAATGTCCATTCCAAACGAGACTTTTTAGCCCTAGGTTAAAATAGTCAAAAGACTAAAAAGTCAAAAAGTTAACCCACATCCCAAACGAAAGCAAAATAATAATTACTCAAGCTATGTTGAGACAGCCTGAATCTTTGTGAGGACAAAACTCTTGTATTGCATTAACATTCTGAAAAATGTTTGAGGGCTCGAAATCCCGTTGGCTCGAATCGGCTCGAAACCCAAAATGACGTCGTTTTGGGTTTCATATTTTTTTTTTCTTTTTCTCCTTTTATTTTCGTTCCCTTTCCTTTTTGAAACAGGGAAGAAAGAGAGCAGGTAGAGCTGAGAGAGGAGGAGAGAAGATGAGAGAAGGGGAAGGAAGAGAAGAAGGAGACGAAGAAGAAGATGAATATATATATAGATCTGTATTTGTTTTGATGGCAAGAAAGAGCAAGAAAGAGCAAGCACAGATCCTCTCATCCCAACTCTCTCTCTCTCTCTCTCTCTCTCTCTCTCTCTCATATATATATATATATAGATGTTTGTTGTTGTTGTTGTTTTTTTTTTTTTTTTGATGATCTGTGTATAGAATATTTTTTTTTGTTTTGTTTTTGTGATTGTTGGATTGTTGGATCTGTCTGTGTAGTGTATAGAAATAGATCTGTATTTGTTGGATCTGTATTAATGGGATGAGAGGATCTGTATTAATGTGTTGATGATGCTGTATTAATGGGATGAGAGGAGAGAAGATGAAGAGAAGATCTGATGGTGGTGTTGTTGTTGTTGTTTTTTTTTTTTTTTTTTTGATTTGTGTATAGAATATTTTCCAGCTTCTTCCCCTCTTCTTCTTCTTCTTCTTCATTTTCATCCTCTCAAAACAGAGAAAGAAAAAAAAAATCCAAAACGTGAGCTCTGTTTTTGTTTCATTAGTTTGATAGAACACGTGAGCTTGCTACATAAATCGATAAAAACAAAAACAGAGGATCAAACCTTTGCTACATAAATCAATTTTTGGGAGGGAAACCAGTTTCGAGCCATTCGAGCTCTTACATATTCGGGCCCTGTACTAGAGCTGTAACATTATTTGGTGAATTTTTATCTGATACTTGATTAGTCTATTTGGGTTGTTACTTATTGAGCTGAGACTTTAGATAATTTAGTTTTAGACTATGGGCTAAATTAACAAATGAACTTTGTGCATTCACTTGTTTTGAATTTCAATTTGAAACCGTACCTTACGCATTTGCATTTGAATGCAAAGATGTATCATTTAGTGCATTGCACATTCAACATAGGAATGGTCCGCTTCAATTAAGACAAATTAATACAAATTAATTCTGTCTTGGCTAAAAGTCATTTTTTTGGCTTTTAAACCTTTTTTGTCATATCACATCTCTACTTTTTTATACATTTTTTCAACAAAAATAAAAAATCAACTTTTAACCTACTTCTCAAAATAAGCCAAAACAAAAAAAATGACAGTTATTTGCTCAAAAAGAAGACCTCCATGAAATGGTTTATTGCAAACATTTTATAGGTAAATAAGAAGAGTCAGAAGAGACAGGAGTCGCCCCCTTATCCATAGAAAACAAAAGGAAAGTGCCAATGAGTGAGAGTTTCAAAAAGACAATTAAAATTAATGATAAATTTTATAAATATTAATGTAACGCCCTCAAAATAAACCCATAATATCATACATTCACGATAAAGAAAAGAGATTTCATATTACAATCATCAGAGTATTCTTACAAAAGGTATTACATGTTGACAACAAAAGTAAATGCCCTATAGGCTTACAACTTTCCAAGTCAACACTTGGTTACAAAAGGAGAGTACTAACTCTACACAAAATAAGCCCTTGGCTTGATGTACATGTAATACAACAAAAACAACAAAAACAACAAAACATGTCTACAGCCTCAAGCCTCCCAAGCTACGTCCTTGGAGGTGGCATAACACCTGTACCTGAAAAGGATGTCCCATATAGGGTGAGCCAAAGCCCAGTAGAGATATGCTAAACATAATATGAGCAAGAACTAACACATTAGCATTTGATAAATGTTTAACTCACATAAATCAATTCACAACCCAATTCAATTACATGACAAATATGCCCATGCTTCATTCCATTTTCCATTTTTTATCCAATTTCTCAATTCATAACTATGGCTCAGGACTTGGCCAAACAATCTAAATGAGATTACATCTTATATCAACAGTACTTCCATTTCAATTGAGATAACAACTTAAATTAAACACTTCATACTTCACAATAGATACACATAATTGCTGTATCAATCTCAAATAAAACACTTCCGTACTTTATATATGATACACAGATTTGCTGTATCAATACTTCAATAGATACACATATTTGCTGTATCGATGGAGTCTATCTCCTATCTCCTCCCAAACAATATCCGGTTTAGGAGTCCATCCCCTATCTTCCCCTAAACCGTGGAGTACATCCCCTATATCATCTCACACAATACAATGTATATAAACACATATCATATACATAATCAATCAATACATAAATTTGATGTATTATTCCAACCGTCATATTCGATGACATCTTCAATTGATTAGTTTTAGTTCACCTAATCATCATGCATTGTCTACAACAATCAAGACTATCCTCCACCGATAGCCCAAAGCAGTTATTTCTAAACAGATAATAAATGCCTCAACAGATATATATATATATTCAATATTTTCAAAGTGAGCGATTAATAAATCCAACTCCACCATTCTACCTCATATTATGCGAATTTCATCATTTCCACCTCAATTTCGTATTTCCATAACATTCCCAAATTAATTATATCAATTAATTCATAACAAAAATTAGGGCATTCCTCACTCTTTCTCAACTTTGACCCAAAGGCACCAATATCAACAACCAACAACAATACCATCATTTTAAGACCCAAAATACATATTTATGAGTCTTAATAACAAAACCCCTCTTTTTACATTTAGAAACCCTAACACCCAAAATCACCCAACATCAACATTAAATCAAAATGACTAAAAATTTATGTCAAAGATCATATAAATGAGTAGTTATCCCTACCTCAATTTCGGAGCTCAAAGGAAGAAGATGATGAAAACTCAAAGTGCTCCCAATACCAAAATTTTCGGATCAAAATAAAGAGCAAGACCAACTCCACACTTTTTGTAAAGGGACCAAGGTAGAAGATCAATAGATCTAGATGATCTTGTAGAGAGAAGTTGAAATCTAGAGAGAGAGGCTCTCAAATCTGGGTTTTGAAAAGTTAGAGAGAGAAAAGGCATCGAAAAAGTGATCCAAAAAGTCGAAATTTGGATTGATATAAAAGTCGCCCGCTCGAGCGTCGGATGCACACTTACAAAAGTTTTGCAGGCGACGGTCCCCGCTCGAGCGTCAAACTCCCCGCTCAAGCGGAGGAACAAAATCATAGGTTCACGCTCGAGTGTCAAAACTCCCGCTCGAGCGTACGAAGACTTGCAGAGAAAAATACTGGGAGATGGAAATTCACGCTCGAGCGTCAAAACTCCCGCTCGAGCGGAGAAGCAACAACAAAGGGCCTGCTCGAGCGTCAAAATCCCCGCTCGAGCGTGAAGGCCAAATTCTGGGTATCAACTTTTGGTTTCAAAGCACAACCAACCTGTTTCAAACCTGCCCAACACAACCCAAGACTCAAATACAAAGAGTAAAGGATGGAAATGAGAATGAGACAACAACACATCCACGAAACCGAGTCCGGAATACAATAAATAAAGAGAGGAAAAAACCAGGATCGCTATAACCTCCCCCCCTTAAGGAATTTCGTCCCCGAAATTAAGTACACGTTTTCAAAGAACATGTTTTTCTCAATTCTCAACAGTATTACAACTCAACATTCATCAACTTGACCCAATACCAGTCATCCAATATCTTTTCAAGAGGCAAATCACAATATATAACTCAATATGTATTATCAACATGCTTTCCCTTGAAATTTACCAATTTCAACATATTTTCCACAATTCTATAACATATCCAATGCCAATCAATATATTTGCATTTCTAAAACATCATCAACATATACAACGTTAAAATAAACTTCCATTTCAAGGCAAGTTCCACAATACTCCCATAAATCAAAACATATACAACGTTTTACAGCTTAAGACATATTCAATGCTCTTAAGGTTCATTAATATTACAAAATTTCCAGAACATGATTACACATTAACGAACAAGTCTGGATATTTCTCACGGACCTCCAACTCACGTTCCCAAGTGGCCTCCTCCACTCCGTGATGTTTCCACAAAACCTTTACCAAGGGAATGGTCTTGTCTCGCAAGACTTGTTCCCGCTTATCCAAGACCCGAACCGATCTCTCCTCATATGAGTCATCCTCATCTACCTCTAAGTCGGTCCAATCCAAAACATGCGATGGATCCGGCTCGTACTTCCGAAGCATACTAACATGAAACACGTCATGTACCCTGGACAACTGCGGCGGCAAAGCTAAACGGTATGCAACCTCCCCAATCCTCTTAAGGATCTCAAAGGGACCAATAAACCGAGGGGACAACTTCCCACTCTTCCCGAACCTCATCACACCCCGCCTAGGTGATATTTTCAGAAAGACGTGATCACCCGTCTCAAATGCCAAAGGCCTCCTCCTATGGTCGGCATAACTCTTTTGGCAACTCTGGACTGTAACAAGCCTCCTACGGATAAGCTCAACTTTCTCCGTTGTTTCCCTCACCAAATTCGAGCCTAATAAAGGTGCATCACCCACCTCAGCCCAACAAACCGGAGACCTACACGGTCGGCCATACAAGGCCTCAAACGGTGCCATACCGATACTCGACTGAAAACTGTTGTTGTAGGCAAACTCCACCAAGGGCAAGTGCCTCTCCCATGACCCACTAAAGTCAAGAACACAACCTCGAAGCATATCCTCAAGGATCTGAATAGTACGCTCGGACTGCCCATCAGTTGAGGATGATAAGCCGTGCTAAAGGTCAATCTAGTGCCCAAGGCACTCTGCAAACTCTGCCACAACCTAGCAGTAAAACGAGGATCTCTATCTGAGACGATCGACACTGGAACCCCGTGCAACCTCACTATGTCCCGAATATACAAGTTGGCAAGATGATCTACCGAATCTCTCACGCGTATAGGGATAAAGTGCGCCGACTTAGTCAACCGGTCTACAACCACCCAAATAGCATCACTACCCCGCTGAGTCCTCGGAAGACCTACAACGAAGTCCATAGTGACGTGCTCCCACTTCCATTCGGCAATAGGCAAGGGTTGCAACAAACCCGTTGGCCTCTGATGCTCGGCCTTCACTTGCTGACAAGTAAGGCACTTAGACACGAACACTGCCACATCCTTCTTCATACCCCGCCACCAAAACTGGCGACCCAAATCACGATACATCTTGGTGCCTCTCGGATGCACCGCAAGGCGTGAATGGTGAAACTCTCGGAGTACCTCCTCTCGGTAAGACTCCGGCACAAACAAACGGTCTCGGTATCTGACACTCAGGTCGGGATACACCGTCAAACCCTTCTCAACCTTCCCACTGGAGATCTTCTCTCGGAGGGATTCTACCTCAAGGTCACCTCCCTGTGCCTCTAACACTCGAGTCACAAGTATAGGCTGTGCAATAACAGAAAACAAGGCCGCAGCCTCAACGGATTCGCCCAGAAGCAAATCAAACTCGCCAAGTGCACCTAACATCTCCCACTCCCGGATGGCTATACAAGCAACATCACTAATGGATTTCCTACTAAGGGTATCGGCCACAACATTGGCCTTACCCGGGTGATAGTGCAACTCGAAGTCGTAATCCTCAATGAACTCCATCCATCTTCTCTACCTCAAATTCAAGTCCCTCTGTGTAAACAGATACTTCAGACTCTTATGATCCGAGAATACCTCAAATCTCTCACCATAAAGGTAGTGCCTCCAAATCTTTAAAGCAAAAATCACAGCTGCTAACTCTAGGTCATAAGTAGGGTAATTCCTCTCGTGTATTTTCAACTGACGTGAGCCATAGGCTACCACTTTCCCCTCTTGCATCAACACACAACCCAAACCCTCTCGTGAGGCATCACAATAAACGGCATAACCCAAACCTCTCTCCAGAATAATCAAAACCGGAGCGGTGGTCAATCTAACCTTCAACTCTTGGAACGACTTTTCACAAGTCTCACTCCATACAAACTTGACCCCTTTCCGCGTCAATCTAGTCAACGGTGAAGCTAGCCTGGAGAAATCTTTCACAAACTGGCGGTAATACCCAGCTAATCCCAGAAAACTGCAGATCTCAAAAATGCTCTTAGGTTGTGCCCAATCCTGCACTGCCTCAATCTTGGACGTATCAACAGACACCCCTTCCTCGGAAACCACATGGCCTAAGAACTTGACCTTTCTTAGCCAGAACTCACACTTCCCAAACTTGGCATACAGCCTATGGGCTCTAAGCAACTCAAGCACCACTCTCAAGTGTTCCTCGTGCTCCTCCTTAGACGGTGAATAAATCAGAATGTCATCCACGAAAACGACTACAAAACGATCTAAGAATTCCCGGAATATCCGGTTCATCAAGTCCATAAATGCTGCCAGTGCATTGGTGAGCCCAAATGGCATCACCAGAAACTCATAATGGCCATACCACGTATGGAATGCCGTCTTCGGAATATCCTCCTCCCTGACCCTCAACTGATGGTAACCCGATCTCAAGTCTATCTTAGAGAAACAACGGGACCCCTTCAACTGGTCAAACAAATCATCTATACGAGGCATAGGGTATTTATTTTTAACCGTAGCCCGATTCAATTTCCGATAATCGATGCAAAATCTCAAGGCACCATCTTTCTTTTTAGCAAAGAGGGCCGGTGCTCCCCACGGCGAAACACTAAGACGAATAAAGCCCTTATCCAGCAACTCCTGGAGTTGAATCTTCAACTCACTCAACTCGGCTGGGGCAAAACGATAAGGTGCCATAGAAATCGGCGCCGTGCCGGGCACTAAATCAATAGAGAACTCGATCTCTCGATGTGGTGGCAAACTCACAAGATCCTCGGGAAAGACGTCCGAGTACTCATAAACCACCCTTGGCAACACAGTCTGGGTCTCGTCACACTCACTACTCATAAAGCTAGCGAGAAGACTACTAAACTCACTCCGCCCTCGCGGATCATACATCGGTGGCAACACACTACCAACCCGATCCCCCAAGAAATGGAAACAATCCCCGCTCAAGGTACATACTGTGACCCTCTGGTGGTAACAATCGATAATAGCCCGGTATGACGATAGCCAGTCCATACCCAAAATAACATCAAAGCCCGACATAGCCATTACCACAAAAGAAAATGGAAGTCGGCGATCGGCGACCTCTATATCACAGCCTCAACACCCTTGTTTCAAAATCAATTCACCCCCAACAGGTGATACTACACAAATAGGAGATGCTAATTGTGCCAACTCCAGCCCCAAAACAGATGCAAATGCAGCAGATATAAAAGAATGGGATGCACCCGTATCAATCAACACATTGGCAACCGAGTTACAAAACAAAAAGGTACCTCTCACAATAGATGGAGCCGATACAAGATCCTACGCGGTAACAATATACACACGCCATGTAGGCCCTTGATCTACCTGCTCACCTCTAGGAGCAAAAGACTGCTGCACAGACTGGGACGATGAAGCCCCTGATTGGCCCTCAAGGCCTGAACTGACTGAGCTGGCTGAAAACTCTGCCTCGGCCCAAATGCACCAGATGTGCCACTCAACTGTGGGCAAAACCTCTTCAGGTGCCCCACCTGACCACACTGGTAGCACGAAAGTGGTTGACCTCTGCCCTGACTCTGGCTCTGAGGACGAGCCGAAGATGAAGCTGCTCTCTGACCTCCTCCCATCTGCGGGCAAGCTGGAGACTTGTGGCCCAGCTGACCACACTTGTAACAAGTCGCGTCTCCCTAACTGCCTCTCCCAAAGCCTGCACTCGGCACTGGAAAGGTCGATTTAGCAAATGCACCCTGGGACTGCTGAGGGTTAGAACCCCTCTGCCTCCTACCGTTCCCCTGACCATCCTGACTCCTCTTGGAGCCTCTCTGCCTCTCCTCCTCCTCCTGCATCATAATCTCCATATGGACCACAGCATCTACAAGGCGCCCATAATCTCGGGTCATAGACCCCCCAACTCTCATCTTGAGCCCATGCCTCAACTTCTTCTCAAATTCCAAGCAACGGCGTTCTTCAGACGCCACAAGCTCAAGTGCAAACCTGGACAAACTAGTAAATGCGGCCTCAAACTCGGCCACTGATGAACTCAGCTGCTTAAGTTGACAAAACTGGTCTCTCAGCTTCTCCCTGACAGCTGGAGACAAGAACTTCTCCTGGAAAGCATCTACAAAGGCCTCCCAAGTCCCCCCAACACGACCTCTCATGAACTTCCACCACTGACCCGCATCCCCCTTTAACTGGAAGGATGCCAAGGTCACCTTCAAAGCCCCGTCCTCGATGCCAAGCATCTTAAACGTCTTCGTCATCTGTTCAAACCATTCATCCGCCTTAAGTGGCTCTTTTGGATCACCCACAAACTCGTCCGGGTTAGACCGGAAGAGCTCCCTCTTCAGAAATGAAGGCCCTGCCTCAGCAACATGGGCCTGGACCTGATTCTCAGCTCTGAGAATGCCCAAAGATTCCCTCAAAGCTCCAGCCATCTCGCGGGCTAAGGCGCCCATGGCCTGCTGACCTACTAGCTCGGCCACATTGGTTTGACCAACGCCCTCCTGCTGCTCTGAAATCTTATCCGATATAGGCATCTCCTGCCTCCTAGGCCTACCACGCCTACCTCCACGTCCTCGTCCTGACATCATAATAAAGGTAGCAAAGAACATTAGCACATTCACAAATGTGCCGAAGCTATAACACTCGTGTCCTAATGCATGGACAACTGTAATTCACTCCACGTAAACACATAATCACATAAACACTTACGAATTTCATTTCCGGATAATGATAATCCCGAGGCGTTACTAGAGTTCCGGTTAGAAACAGCATTGATCAAGTGCTTTTCCAACAAGACTCACAGAAACCCAATGATCCAATCAACATCCTAGAAACTAAATCCCATACCCAAGTAGTCACATAAGCATGTTATCACATAAGTACATAACATTACATCTAAGTCTCTAACAAGCGAGACAAATCCATTGTGATACTAATCACTTCCTATAATCAATCAATACATAAATTTGATGTATTATTCCAACCGTCATATTCGATGACATCTTCAATTGATTAGTTTTAGTTTACCTAATCATCATGCATTGTCTACAACAATCAAGACTATCCTCCACCGATAGCCCAAAGCAGTTATTTCTAAACAGATAATAAATGCCTCAACATATATATATATATATTCAATATTTTCAAAGTGAGCGATTAATAAATCCAACTCCACCATTCTACCTCATATTATGCGAATTTCATCATTTCCACCTCAATTTCGTATTTCCATAACATTCCCAAATTAATTATATCAATTAATTCATAACAAAAATTAGGGCTTTCCTTCATCTTTCTCAACTTTGACCCAAAGGCACCAATATCAACAACCAACAACAATACCATCATTTTAAGACCCAAAATACATATTTATGAGTCTTAATAACAAAGCCCCTCTTTTTACATTTAGAAACCCTAACACCCAAAATCACCCAACATCAACATTAAATCAAAATGACTAAAAATTTATGTCAAAGATCATATAAATGAGTAGTTATCCCTACCTCAATTTCGGAGCTCAAAGGAAGAAGATGATGAAAACTCAAAGTGCTCCCAACACCAAAATTTTCGGATCAAAATGAAGAGCAAGACCAGCTCCACACTTTTTGTAAAGGGACCAAGGTAGAAGATCAATAGATCTAGATGATCTTGTAGAGAGAAGTTGAAATCTAAAGAGAGAGGCTCTCAAATCTGGGTTTTGAAAAGTTAGAGAGAGAAAAGGCACCGAAAAAGTGATCCAAAAAGTTGAAATTCGGACTGATATAAAAGTCGCCCTGCTCGAGCGTCGGATGCACACTCACAGAAGTTTTGCAGGCGACGGTCCCCGCTCCCCGCTCGAGCGGAGGAACAAAATCATAGGTTCACGCTCGAGCGTCAAAACTCCCGCTCGAGTGTACGAAGACCTGCAGAGAAAAATACTGGGAGATGGAAATTCACGCTTGAGCGTCAAAACTCCCGCTCGAGCGGAGAAGCAACAACAAAGGGCCTGCTCGAGCGTTAAAAGCCCCGCTCGAGCGTGAAGGCCAAATTCTGGGCATCAACTTTTGGTTTCAAAGCACAACCAACCTGTTTCAAACCTGCCCAACACAACCCAAGACTCAAATACAAAGAGTAAATGATGGAAATGAGAATGAGACAACAACACATCCACGGAACCGAGTCCGGAATACAATAAATAAAGAGAGGAAAAAATCAGGATCGCTATAATTAATAATTAAAATAATAAAAAATTTAATGTATCTGTAATTATTGTTTGAAAGGTACACTAATTTGTAATTTTCCCCTTGAACAAAAAAAAAGAAAAAAAAAGGAGGAAGATTCAATTGTTTTGATAGATGACACGTGGTGTGTTAAAGAGGTTTATCATTCAAGATGAAATCAATATTTGAATTTGGTTATGCACTATGTACAAGGATCCCTACCAAGCATTCATGACTGATGTAGGCCAAAAAGTATTACATTGAGGCCACTGAAATTATATTTTTAGTCTTTCAATATTGTTTATTTAGTGAAGATGATGTGTTTTGTGTACTTGTATAGATTTGGCAAGTAACACACAAATTCAATCAAAAAGTGCGAGACAGTAGATTCTCTAAGCGAGAAGTGAGAAATCCGAGCCGGCCAAACCACCGCACGTGCGGCCAAGCCCCACTGCACGTGCGGCCCACCACCGCTCGAGTGGCCCACCTAGGGACACGTGCGCATAATTTTGGGTCTGTTTTGCTGAGAATAAAAGGAAGAAAAAGAGGCAAAATTAGGGTTCGAAATTTATTCTGGAGAAAAGGGAGACTAGGGCTTTAAAGAAGTGATTTCTTCTCAAGCTTAAAGGAGACTTTCAGGGGGGCTTCTTCTTTCTCCTCTTCCTCTTCCTCTTCCCACTCCTCCATAAGTGGCTAGGTTATTCTTTTCTAGGGTTTTGATAAAACCCTAGCCATGTAATAAGATTTTTCATATGTTTTGATTGTGATTCGCTTTGAATCAATGTATGGATGTTTCAGAAATTTTTAATAATCATTCTTTTTATCTCTTCAAGTATTTTACTCTTTGTGATTGTTTAATGCTTTCCATACATTAGTTTTCTTTGTGTTTATGCTCAAAGTACGAGAAGAGTCATGCTACAAGAGACGGGTTGTGGTGCTACCGTAGTTTAAAGCAAACGCCTCGTGCTACTCAGGATGACTCGTGCCTATACGTTGAATGCAACAACCCTCTTGATCAATATTTCAAACTTGTAGTTGTGAAATATTGAGTATTTCAAACCGAATTACAATTGATAGCCGATGTTTAATCTCGTTTATATGGTTGTGGTGAATTCTTTGCCCTAGGATTTTTCCCAAAAATTAATATCTCAAACCCTAATATTAATTATCAATTTAATTTCTTAATTTCATTTAATTCATTTTTAGTCATAAAATCTCTCAATCTTTTTAATCAAAATTAATTTAGGAATTTGGCGATTAAAGTAGTCTAATTTCACAATTGTCCCTGTGGATCGATACCTAGACTTGCCATTATTTTAAAAGAATTTGGTATAGTTTTTAGTGTTTATTTTTGGTGTGTGTAACGACCCATCAAATTTTGGTGCCGTTGCCGGGGACTTCTGGTGAAATTAATTAATTTAAAGTTATATTCTTATTTTAATTTTTACTTTAGGATTTTATGCTTTCGTGTTACTAAGTGTGTAAAGCGTTTGAAAGTGGAAGCTATCACTGAAGTGCAAGCAGAGCCAACCGAGCTTTTAAATATAAAAAAAAAAAAAACAAACCGCAACACTAAAGTGCTTAAAAAAGAAGCAAAAACTCGCAAGCAAGCTACAAAGAAAGACAAAGCTCAATTGGAGGTTGGAGACAACATCTACACGTCAAGCACCCGCAAGACAAGTAAAGCATTTTCGTTAAATCGCTGTAAGTATTCTCTTCTTTGGTATTTTTGCTTACATAACTTAGTGCACAAAGTCGGAACTTAGTGTGTGTGAGTGAGTAGTGTATGCACGGGCGCCATTTTTGTCGTCCTGAATTGTGGAGTTTGGACCTTGAACTAGAAAGGACTCTTAAGAAACTTAGAGCCTTTGCCTGTGTTCCTAGACTTGAATACTCATATCCATACTTTGAGCCATTAGAGATGGAAAATCCAAATGTCCTGAATGGGCCCAACCGGACCCTTAAGGATTATTTCACACCCACTGCATATACATCAGCATCATACATCCAATTACCCGATACCACTGTTGCTCGTTATGAGATTAAGTCCAGTACCATACAAATGCTCCCATCATTCCATGAACTAGCTCATGATGATCTTTATAAACATTTGAATGAATTTATAGAAATTTGCTCTACAGTGAGGATTCAGAATTTCACAAATGAGGCCTTAATGTTGTGATTGTTCACATTCTCATTAAAGGACAAAGCCAAACACTGGCTGAACTCCTTACCTGCTAATTCAATCACAACTTGGGACCAATTACAACAATGGTTCTTGGAGAAGTACTTTCCCATCAGTAAAACCAACCAACTTAGGCGAGCCATCACCAATTTTGCTCAAATTGATGGCAAGCAATTTCACGAAATATGGGAGAGACTTCGTGACCTTCTCCAACAGTGTCCCCACCACCAAGTGCTTGATTGACAACTTGTTCAAACTTCTTACTATGGCTTAAATGAGCCTCACCGCCAAATGGTGGATTCATTTTGTGGTGGGACATTCATGTCCAAAAATGATGCCGAGGCATGGCAATTATTTGAGAACTTAAGTGATAATTTCCTTCACCATGCCTCCGCAGCCCGGCAAGTCTGGCAACCAGTAGTTGGAGCCCCAAAGAGAGGGGGCATTTATGAGGTCGGGGAGTTAGCCCAACAAGTAGAGGCATTGTCTTACAAAATGGTCCAATTATTAGCTGCGGGACATGCCACTACACAAGATCAACCTCAATTTCGCGAGGCGTGTGCTATTTGTGCGAGTCCTGCCCATGACTTGAGTAAGTGCCCTTCGGCATTACAATTTTCGGAGTTAGTCCAAGAGCATGTGAATGCGGATCAAGGATTCTCCAACTCGGGTAATGACCCATACTCCAACATATACAATCTGGGATGGAGAAATCACCCTAATTTTTCATGGAGACCTCCTTCACAAGGCAATTCTTACAACCCTCCGCCACCAAGGCAAAATTTTAATAATTTTGTCAACCAATCTTCCTACCAACCCCCACAACCTTACCGACCCCCACAACCTTACCGGCAACCACAACCCCCAACTGTTCCTTAAGGCAACTCTGCTTTTGAGACTCAAGTGTTATAAGTTCTCTTAGAACTTAAGGGGTTAACACCATTAGTTCACTTCCACACTCATTCCATTGCCAAGCTAGAGGCCCAATTTGGTCAAATGGCTAACAACATGAATAGGAAAGAGGAGGGAAAATTACCGAGTCAGACCATGGCCAACCCTAAAGGTCAATACGAGGTAGAGGGTTCGGGTGGGAATGGAAAACACCATGAGCAGGTGCAAGCTGTGATTACCTTGAGAAGTGGGAGGGAGTTAGAGCCCCGACCAGTTACGTCTGATGTAACTAGAGCTAAGAATGGTGACCACGGTGGTACACCCAATGAGAGCAAGGGTGAGGGGGAAACACCTAAGAGGGATGACTTAGTCCCTAGCATTTCACATGAGCCTAAGGCACCATATATGCCTAAGGCACCCTTTCCCCAATGCCTTGATACACCGTCCCCTTTCAATAAGAAGGCGGCATCTATGGAAGCGATGATGGAGGTCTTTAAACAAGTAAAAACCAACCTCCCCCTGTTGGAGGCAATTAAGCAAGTACCCTCCTATGCTTAATTTCTAAAGGACCTTTGTACGCAAAAGCGTAAATCTTGGACACACGTATCCCAAAAGGTCATACTCACAGAGCAAGTAAGCTCTATCTTGTTAAATGACATACCCCCTGCGCTTAAAGACCCGAGTACCCCAACCATTGCATGCATTATAGGAGACCATTTTATTGATAGGGCCTTGTTAGATTTAGAGGCTAGTGTCAATTTGTTGCCGTACTCTGTGTACGAAGAATTTGGGCTTGGCGAGTTGAAGCCCATTACTGTTACTCTCCAGTTGGCTGACCGGTCCCTCAAAGTGCCACGTGGCATGATTGAGGATGTGCTATTGAAGGTCAATCGGTTTTACTTTCCTGTTGACTTTTTGGTTTTAGATATGGAACTGGTAGTCAGTTTTAGGAAACAAATTCCAGTGATTTTAGGTCGACCTTTCTTGGTTACGACCAATGCATGCATAAATTGTCATACCGGGTTTATGGAAGTTTCATTTGGGGATATGCAAGTGAAACTTAATGTTTTCCAAGCATCTCAACAACCCCATGAGAGAGAAGAGTGCTTATTTGTGGATGTTGTAGATGGCATTGTGGAGGAAGCTTTACCCTCCATTCTTGTAGAGGACCTTCTAGAGGCTTGTTTAGCTCATTTTGGGTTTGAGAATTTTGATATCGACGGGTCGCTTGAGGAGGTGAACGCTTTACTTAATGCTTCTTCTACACTGGATTTTTCTCCGTGGAAAGCCTGGTTTGAGTCACTTCCTCCTCTGTTGAGAGAGCCCGCCATACCATCTTTGGTCACACCACTTACACTTGAGTTGAAGCCACTCCTAGCCACACTCAAGTATGTATTTTTAGGGCCCCGTGATACTTTACCAGTCATCATTGCATCTAACTTGACTGTAGAGTAGGAGAGTCAGTTAATGAGTGTTCTCGTAGCACATCAGAGTGCTATAGGGTGGTCGGTGGCTGATTTGAAAGGGATAGATCCCTCCGTATGCATGCATTATATACACCTAGAAGAGGACACCAAACCTTCTCGTGAAATGCAACGGAGGCTTAATCCTAATATGAAAAAGGAGGTATTGAAACTATTAGATGCGGGTATTATATATCCCATCTCGAATAGTAAGTGGGTGAGTCCCACACAAATGGTGTCCAAGAAATCGGGCATCACTGTTGTTGAGAATGAGAGAAGAGAGTTAGGCCCCACACGAACCACTACTGGGTGGCGAGTGTGCATTGATTATAGGAGACTGAATTCCACGACTAGGAAGGATCATTTTCCCTTACCTTTTATTGATCAGATCCTAGAGCGGTTAGCGAGGCAGAGTTTCTATTGTTTTCTTGATGGCTACTCGAGATATAATCAAGTCCCGGTGTACCCCGCTGACCAGGAAAAGACCATATTCACTTGCCCTTTCGGCACTTTTGCTTACAGGTGCATGCCCTCTGGGCTATGTAATGCACCGGTGACTTTTCAACGGTGTATGATAGCCATTTCTCTGACATGGTGGAGAAAGTTTTAGAGGTTTTCATGGATGACTTCTCCGTGTTTGAGCCATCTTTTGAGGAATGTCTCCAGAACTTAACCAAAGTCCTTATTTGTTGTGTGGAGACAAACCTGATTTTGAGTTTGAAAAAAAGCCATTTTATGGTTCGTGAGAGTATAGTGTTGGTACACATTGTGTCCCCTCAAGGCATAGAGGTTGACAAAGCTAAGGTTGACCTCATTACAGGCTTTCCTCCACCCAATTCTGTGCGTCAAATTAGGTCTTTCCTAGGGCATGCAGGTTTTTACCATAGGTTCATCAAAGACTTTAGTAAAATATCACATCCTTTGTGAAGTTTACTTGCTAAGGACGCGCCTTTTATCTTTGATGAGGCATGTTTGAAGGCTTTTGAAACACTGAGAATGGCCCTTACCACTGCCCCAATCATGAAATCATCGGATTGGTCACTTCCCTTTGAAATCATGTGTGATACCTCAGATTATGCTGTTGGGGCTGTGTTGGGTCAAAGGGTCAATAGGGCACCATATGCTATATACTATGCTAGTCGTACTCTCTCGGATGCATAATTGAATTACACTACCACCGAGAAAGAGTTGCTAGCTGTGGTCTTTGCCTTAGAGAAATTCCGGTCCTATCTCTTAGGTTCTAAGGTTATAGTCTTCACTGATCATGCCGCTTTGTGGTATTTACTATCAAAGAAAGAGACCAAACCTAGGTTAATTAGATGGATTTTGTTGCTTCAGGAATTTGACCTAGAGATCCGAGATATGAAAGAATCTGAGAATGTGGTGGTAAATCACCTCTCCGGAATCCTTGTTGAGTATACTAGTGACCCTCTAATTTTGCATGATTTGTTTCGGACAAACAACTCTTTGTGGTGTCATGAGCGAGCCCCTCGGGGTTTGCACATGTTGTAAATTACTTGGCCATTGGGAAAATTCCTCAAAATTGGTCTAAGCAAGATATAGACCGATTCTTTTCGCAGGTCAGGTATTATTTTTGGGAGGATCCGGAGTTGTTTAAATATTGCTTCGACCAAGTGATCCGACGGTGTGTGCTAGAGAGGGAGGTGCATATCATTCTTACTTTTTGTCATTCTTCTGCATGTGGCGGTCATTTTAGTGGATATAATACGGCCGCCAAGATTTTACAAAGCGAGTTTTATTGGTCCACAATTTTTAAAGATGCCCATCAATTTTGTAAAACTTGTTTGCGCTGTCAGCAAATGGGTTCGATATCTCGGCGTGACATGATGCCAATGTCCCCTATTCTTGTGGTAGAGATCTTTGATGTTTTGGAGATTGATTTTATGGGCCCTTTCCCGTCGTTGTTCGGGTTGGAGTATATTCTCTTGGCAGTGGATTATGTGTCTAAGTGGGTGGAGTCGATAGCTACCCAAACAAACGATCATAGAGTAGTAATCAAATTTTTGCATGAAAACATCTTTAGTCATTTTAGGTTTCCTAGAGCCATAATAAGTGATCAGGGTACGCATTTTTGTAACTGGTTCTTTGAGTCGGTAGTCAAGAAATACTCTATCACTCATAAAGTTGGAACTCCATACCACCCTCAAACTAGTGATCAAGTGGAAGTCTCTAATAAGGAGGTGAAGCACATAATGGAGAAAACGGTGAGGCCAAATAGGAAAGATTGGTCAAAACGTTTGATTGATGCATTATGGGCCTACCGCACTGCTTATAGGACACCCATTGGGATGTCACCATATAGGGCGGTGTTTGGCAAAGCTTGTCATCTCCCAGTTGAACTTGAGCACCGAGCGTTGTGGGCCATAAAAAAGTTTAACTTTGATATAGTTGCGGCTGGGCTCAACCGGAAATTGCAACTCAATGAGTTGAAGGAAATTCGGAATGATGCATATGAGAGTTCGAGAATTTGTAAAACTCGGACTAAGGAATTCCATGACAAGCACATTAATAGAAAATCCTTTGAACCCAGCCAAAAGTGTGGCTTTTTAGCTCAAAATTGATACTCTTTCCGGGTAAGCTTAGATCAAGATAGGATGGTCCCTTTGTGGTTATTGAGGCATTTATTCATGGCGTCGTTGAGGTGCAAGATCCAAAGAATGGCCACACTTTCAAAGTGAATGGCCAAAGACTGAAGCCATACATAGAGGGGATTAGGAATGGGGATATGATTGAGTCTATTGCTTTGATGGACCCTTTTTACTTTGATTGAGAAATTGAAGTCTTGATCTCTTTTCTTTCCTTTCTATTCTTTTATATATATATTTTTCTTTTTTTGTTGTGTATTACTTTGAGTCTAGGAGAGTTTAATTCCTCTAAAAGTGAAATTCCTTTGGTGCTTGTCGTGCCCAAACGGCATCTGACGGTCTGGTATAACCACCTAACTGTATTTGTAGTGAGTTCCTAGGAAACCAACTTAGACGGTGGAAACTAGAGTTCGAATGACAAAGCCTAGAACGCAAAGGTTTGGAATTTCCGAGACTAGAGTCTGGTTTAAATACCCAGGGGTGTGGAGATTGCTTCAAAACCATCCCGGCTTAAACTCTGTATGGCAGCCCCATAGGTCGAGTTAGCTTTATGCGTCTCGATTCTGAATACCGAATTAACCTAGTCTGCCACCTTGTTGGAGAATAGGGAAAGTTACACACACAGTTAGAGAGAAAAGTAGTACCCGTGGTTTTCGCGTGATGATTATACTTTTGTTGCGCATTTTGATATTTTTGATGTTCTATTTATTTATTTATTTTATTTCAAATGTGCATTGAAGATAGAAATTGTTTAAATTTTTATTTGGATGGTGATTGGGTTTTTATTAAAATGTATATAATAATAAAAAAACAAAAAAAAATTGGGCTGTCCTTGGGTTAAGGAAAAAAAAAAAGAAGTGACAAACCGCACGTACGGCCCACATTGGCGCACGAGTGGAGCCTTTAAAATGGATCGCACGAGCAGCATAGCTCGCACGAGCAGCCCAAGCGGCCCAATTCCGCCGCTGGAGTGGCCAAAAATAGGCGCTCGAGCAGCCCACTTGGGCGCACGAGCGACTCAAGTAAAAATATAAAAAAAAAAACCACCGTGCGAGCAAGACCCGCAGGAGTGGCCCACATGGGCGTATGAGCGGTCTGATTTAAAAAAAAAAGAAAAAAAAAGGAAAATATATATATATATATATCAAACTATAGATTTTGTTTATTTATGTTTATTTACTTATTTTTTATTTCATCAAAATATATATATATTATGCAGTTTTATATATTTATTTATTTACTAATTTTATTCTACTTTATTCCAAAAAAAAAAAAAAAATTTGTTGACAAACCTTAGATCCGCTCTTTTGACCATCACTTTCCAATACTCTCTCTCTCTTTACCTTTCATCATCTTCTTTGTTTTCTCTCTTTGTCTCTCCCTACCCCACAAACCCACACACCCACAAACTCCATCTACACCACCATCACCAACTTCTTCTTCCTCACCACCATCTCACCGTCGACGCCCTATTTCCTTCCCGTCCGTTGAATCTCCGACGACTACCATTTTTTCCGTCGAATCATCATTTCTTTCTCCCTCTTTCTCCACTTTTTCAAGGTAAACTTTCTTTTCTTGTTTAGATTTGTGGGTTTAGGAGTAGATAAATAGACTTTTGTTTTCATTTTTGTTCCAATCATTATCTATGGTTCATCCTTTAAAAAAAAAAAAATTATAGGCAAGCAACAAACAAATCCACCGAACGTGCGGCCCTCTCTGGCGCATGTGCGTCCCCCCCCCCCCAAAAAAAAAAAAAAAAAAAAAAACCTCAGAAATAAAGGTAATAATCATAATAATAATTTAGCTTATTTTTATATACTGTAGTTGTTTAGTTTAAATTGTTTAGTTAGTGGTTCTTGTTAGTTTAATTGGATAGTGGATTGTTTTTATTTTTATTTTTGTTTAATTGTTTAGTTAGTGATGTAGTTTTATTTTTATTTAGTGATTTAATTGTAGTTTAAATGTTTAGTTTTTATTTTTATTTTTTTCATTTTTATTTTATTTTCTTCTACTAACTTAGATGATTTTATTTTATTTTCTTATTTATTTATTCATTGTAGTTCATATGTGTGTTTGTAAATTTGTCTCATGCTAACTTAGTGTAAGTTAATTTTCTGTAGTTAATTTAATAACATATTAAATAAATAAATAAATAAATAAATAATTTCCGGTGGTGTGATGACGATGAGGTTTTGAGTAATTTGTGTATACATGCTGTATTTGATAAGTGCTGATATAATGGTTCCATATTTTTGGTTGTGTTTGTTGAATTATTTTGTGTAGATATGTCTTCATCATCCTACCGAGCACCCAAACGGCCTCGCAATGCCAACATTGCATTTAAGGATGTGCCAACCGACGTTTGGGCCAACAAACTAGTTGCCTGTGATACATCCTTTGATGTTGAATACTTCCGACGCCATCAACCCACTGCGTGAAGTGTCTGGCAACTTGAAGATCGGGGCCTCTTGGGTGTCTACACCATCACTGAACCGGCGTATCCTCGCATTGTGCGAGTCTTTTATCAAAATATGTACACCAGTGACGATGCCCCGGAAGCTCTTTTGTCCATTGTTGATGGGGTGGAGTTAGCCGTCACACTAGCTTCCATTGTTGAGGTCCTCCACTGTACGATGAACACTAACAATGCAGAACAGTTCCTAATTTTCACTCGGGAACTCACCATCCTGGCACTGTTAACTGAAATTTATAAAAGGTGACAGGATGATGACAACCGTACTAGTATCTGGCGAGCTAACTTACCACGCCACATTCTCTTCCTCGATGTGGTTCTTAAAAAGAATATAATCCCTCTAGTCCACAAGGAAGAGCGGCGAGGGGACTTTCTCCGTGCCTTGCATCGATTTGACTTCGGATTTTGGGTTGACATCCTTACTTTGATCTACAACCAGATAAACCGAATCCTTAATGAAGTCAAAGTGCGTAACACTCAGGGCAGTTCTACATAGGCCCTCTCTTTCGCCAACCTCATCACTGCGCTTATAAAAGCCCAAGGGACATACCCCCTCGAATCCAATGAGGTTCAGCTTCCGCCATCCACACATTATGGAGAAACCCACTGGCGCCAAACCACTGCTCCCTTGCCGCCTCTACTACTCCTCCCCGAAGCCCCGACCAATCCTAATGATGCCCCGGTAAAGCCCGCCGCCGCACCTGCACCAGCGCCAGCGCCAACACCATTCCATATGACGAGGGCGCAATATCAGGCTCTTTTGGATAATCAAGCTGCTATTCAGCAATCGGTGGTTGATCCCCGGGCTGACTATCAGGCCTATCGGGATTACTCATAGGCGGCATTTGATGGGTATCAGCAGTCAGTTGCATCTCTGCAAACTGACTTCTACGTATACCGGGACTCGAGCGAACAACGGTTTGATCAGCTTGGCGCTAGGGTTCATGATGAGGCGTTTGAGACTCGGACACTGATGCATGCCTTATTTGAGCAGCATTTCCCACCACCGCCGGATCCACCTCAGTGATATCTGTATATTTTCTTTGTTTTATTTCTTTATTTATTTTTGTTTTGTTTTGTTTTGTTTTATTTTATTTTTCTTTTCCTTTTATACTGTACAGTTCAAAAAAAATAAAATGTGTGTGTGTGTTTGGGTGTCCTCGTCTCGTTGGATGTGTGCTCGTGCTATATGGTAAGATCCTCTCTCTTATTTTACTATCTTATGTGCAATTGCTTACATTGATGACAATCTTGTATTCTAGTTGGAGGGATGAGGGTATTTATAATAACCATTTATGTTTGTACTTGCTGCTCTTGATTGCACTATTTCACTTAATGTTCACTTTGTGCCAGTATGGTAATGATATGAGCATATGTTAATTGGGGAACATAGTGGGCTTGTATGAAAAGGGTTTATTGGGTAAATATTCACATGTGATGTTTGCACTATGATAGTTGTTTGTGTTTTTGGTATTAGTATGCCTAAATTCACATGAACACACTATCATAGCGGTGACCTCTTTATTATAATCCCCAGTGTACATCATTAATAATGGCTAGGATTACAAAAAAGAATAAATGAGTAACCAAGATTCTTTAAAAAAAAAAAAAACACTTGACTTGTTTGGGTTCGTAACCTTTTTAACTCAAGTTATTAAACCCGTAGCTGTGTCTCTACACCTAGTACTCTAAAACCGTCTAGTTTGGGAGTCATTGGCCCAATACTTGCTACATGGGTTAATTAGAAAGCTTAAGGGATTTCGAGATTGCACAATTAAGAAAAAAATAAGGAGAATGACTTGTTCAGATTTATAGCCTTGTCAACTTGAGTTATTAAGCCCGTAGGGGTGTCTTCACACCTAGTGCCCTAAAACCATCTGGTTTGGGAGTCATTGGCCCAATGCTTGTTACATGGCTTGATTAGAAAACTTAATGGATCAGGACATTGCACAGTCATAATAATAATAATAATAATAATAATAATAATAATAATAATAATAATAATAATTTTGAGAATCTTGGCTGCAACAGTTTAGTTTTTCTGTATATGTTGGGTGTTATTATGAGTTACACTGGGCTATTATAGGGAACAATTAACTAATATGGGGATTGCACTTTACACCAAGGGTACTGATGATGTGTCTACTACAATGCACAAGTACATGGGACTTTACTTTTGTATTAACTGAATTGTGATTTTGACTCAATAGATTCCTTCATGCTTGTCCACTGTGCCTTCAATAACTCATCATGTCTTAATATCACACTGTAGTGACACATAAGTTGATTGTTAGGTGGAGTAGGATGGTTAATTGTTGTTGAGCGGATATGAATATGTTGATGTTTGTGGGTATCATTTTTGAAAACCCTCATGAGACTATACTCGTCCACTAGGGGTAATCGTATGGTTTAAAAGCTTGTTGCATATGGTAAATGCAATCGTGATCCCTACGAAAGTGGCTTAGAGTTATTTTACTTTTCTTATTTATTTTGTTTTGCTTGAGGACTAACAAAATGTAAGTTAGGGGATGTAATGTAGACCGAAAAATACCACATTGAGGCCACTGAAGTTACATTTTTAGTCTTTCAATATTGTTTATATAGTGGAGATGATGTGTTTTGTGCACTTGTACAGATTTGGCAGGTAATACACAAATTCAATCAAAAAGTGCGCGAAAGCAGATTCTCCGAGTGAGAAGCGAGAAATCCGAGCCGGCCAGACCACTGCACAGCCCACCACCGCTCGAGCGGCCCACATGGGCGCTCGAGCAGCTCACCTAGGGGCGCGTGCACATAATTTTGGGTCTGTTTTGCTGAGAATAAAAGGAAGAAAAAGAAGCAAAATCAGGGTTCGAAATTTATTCTGGAGAAAAGGGAGACTAGGGTTTTAAAGAAGTGATTTCTTCTCAAGCTTAAAGGAGACTTCTATGAGGGCTTCTTCTTCATCCTCTTCCCACTCTTCCATGAGTGGCTAAGTTATTCTTTTCTAGGATTTTGATAAAACCCTAGCCATGTAATAGGATTTTTCATATGTTTTGATTGTGATTCGGTTTGAATCAATATATGGATGTTTTAGAATTTTTAATATTTATTCTTTTCATCTCTTCAAGTATTTTACTCTCTGTGATTGTTTAATACTTTCCATACATTAGTTTTCTTTGTATTTGTGCTCAAAGTACGAGATGAGTCATGCTACGAGAGATGGGTTGTGCTACTACTGTAGTTTAGAACAAACGCCTCGTGCTACTTAAGATAACTCGTGCTGTACATTAAATGCAACCCCCCTCTTGATCAACGTTTCAAACTTATAGTTATGAAATATTAGGTATTTCAAACCGGATTGTAATTGATAGCCGATGTTTAATCTCATTCATATAGTTACTGGTGAATTCTTTACCCTAAGATTTTTTTGAAAAATTAATATCTCAAACCCTAATATTAATTATCAATTTAATTTCTTAATTTCATTTAATTCCTTTTTAGTCATAAAATCTCTCAATCTTTTTAACCAAAATTAATTTAGGAATTTAACGATTAAATTAGTCTAATTTCACAATTGTCTCTGTGGATCGATACCTGAACTTGCCATTATTTTAAAAGAATTTGATATAATTTAATATTTATTTTTTGTGTGTATAATGACCCATCAATCGCTGAATGATTAAAGTGCCCAACCCATAATTAGGAGTAATGTTATTTTCGCAAACAGAAGGCCACCATGAAATGGCTTTATTGCAAACATATTACACATAAATAAGACTACATTACCAAAATTTTACATAAACTTGTGCATCATTGCAGTAGATCCTGCATAGAATGTAAACTAACCTATGACTTGGTTCCATGACCAGTTTTTCTAAAATAGTAGAACAATTAAATTAAAAAGGGATACTCAACCCTCTAGTGCAAAATGCGTCTGGGATGCTAAGCATTGCGTATTTTCTGTCATCATCATCGAAGCTCAGAGTTTAATGGTTCCCAATAAAGGTCTGACCTTCAACTGTTTGCCGACTTTTTGAAATTAGAATTTGACCTTGTACTGTACTCTGCAACAAGCTTCGCGAACGAGGATGACTTATTTTCAAGCAACTTTGTTGGAGAATCAAATTCCTCAAAAAGTCCTGCACCACAACAAAAGAACAAAAATAAGAATGGTAAAAAATTACGATCTCAAAGCAAGAGTCTTTTTTTAGCAATAGATGGATAGGGTTTATAAGAACCGTGATCTAACAGTAGAACCATGTCACTATCAACCACAGATGTTATCCTATGTGCAATTGTTAACACTGTACAATCCGTGAAATGTTGCTTAAGCGTTTGCTGAATAAGATTGTCAGTCGCTGTATCAACTGATGCCGTAGCTTCATCAAGCACCAAGACCTTGCTCTTCTTGAGTAGCACCCGGCCGAGACAAACCAGCTGCCTCTGACCCATACTCCAATTCTCCCCATTCTCTGTAACTGCAAAAATTACGACACTAGGAGGTAAGAACTTGTGGGGCATATCGGACCTACATTCATGTTTGTTAATATACATCTGTTATCCCACTATGTAATATAATACTAGATGTACACATGCTAATAGATAGATAGTATATTAATTATATAGTGCAGCTGCCTTCCAGATAGATGCATTCCTTTTCTTTGCTTTCGGCTGCTTTCGGTGGCCCTTTCATTTCTATAATTCCTTTGTATCATAATTCTGTCTGTAAACACCTCCTATATAATGGAGGTTCCATTTGGTTGTAATACACATCAAAATACAAAGCTAATATTTGCTCTCTCAATCTCTCTCAATTTCTTTCATGGTATCAGAGCACAGGTACTCTGCCTAGCCTCTGCTTCCAACATATTTTTCTGCAGATTGCATTTCATCTGTATCCCATTTTCGTCCATCTCTGAAATACGGGTTTCACCATACCAGAGCCTTCGTCTCCTCCAGACGATTCCAACGCCATCAATTTCAGCCCATTCCGACGCCACACGCGCTCTCACGCGCCGCTTTTGTGACCGGCGCGTCACCTGTCTTCGCCTTCCGCCTCACACGCGCTCCACGCGTCCTCCACACTGCGCCGTGCTATCGTGCACTGCGACATCCGCGGCTAACCTGCGCCGCATGTTTCTGACGTCAGCACACGTCAGCTTTTCTGCTACCGTGCACTGCCTGTCCTCTTCTGCTATCGTACGCCGCGCACCAGCTTGCTAACGTGCGCCACGCCTCTGTGACGTCAGCCCTGCAGTCTGCTTTGCTAACGTGCGCCGCGCACACCTTGCTAACGTGCGCCGCCAGCTCATTTTCGTCCCTCTAGTCATATTTTGGGACATTTCACTCATTTTCCCACTAATTTCAGCCTTCTGAATTCACCGGTAACCTCGGTTTTTTCAGAATCTACCTCCATTTTGCTATTTTCTCCTCATGGATCGCCCGGATTCCTCTAGTCACCCAATTTCCGTTATTCTTGACGGGACTAATTATGTCCTTTGGGCACAAGCCATGTCTGGCTTCCTCAAAGGCAAGAAACTTTGGCGTATCATTACTGGGGATGTGTGCAAACCAATCCTAACAACCACGGAATCCGCTGCCACGGACTCCGCTGCCAAATATCTCGACCGCTTGGAAGATTGGGATAGTAAAAACTATCAGATCATCACCTGGCTTCGCAATACTTCTATTACATCCATCAGCCTTCAGTTTGGAAGGTTCCAACTTGAGTCTGCTTCCTCTCCAGCCAAGGCCATTTGGGATTTTTTGCAAGAACGCTATCAGACTACCGGTCTTGCTCACCAATATCAACTTCTGAGTCATCTTCACTGTATGCGCCAAGAAACAACTCAGACCATTAATGATTTTCTCTCCCAACTGTATTATGTTTGGGATCAACTCGCTCTTTCTGAGCCTCCATGGCCTCACACTGAGGATGCTGCCTTGTTTACTACCTACCGTGACCAACATCGCTTGGTTCAGTTTCTCATGGCTCTCACTCCTCGTTTTGAGCCCGTACGCGCATCTCTCCTCCATCGCACTCCTTTACCCACTCTTGAGCAAGCCGTTTCTGAACTTCTGTCCGAGGAGACCAGGTTTGGCACTCTCTATCCGCACCCTGTGGACTCTGTTCTTGCTACTCCCCAGGCTCGGGGCTCTCCTTCACCACATCCGCACCCTGTGGACTCTGTTCTTGCTACTCCTCAGGCTCGGGGTTCTCCTCCACCACAGCGGTCCACTTCCTGCAACTACTGTCACAACCGCAATCTTCCATCGACTCATCTTCTGGTTCATTGTTCCGTTCGTCTTTGTCGATTTTGCAACAAGACTGGCCCCGGTCATCTCCAACAAGATTGCTTCCGCAATCCTACCCGTGCCTCTCGCCATGGTCCTTCCACCGGGAATTTTTCCCGTAGTAACTCTCACCGTTCTGGGACTCCATTTAAAAACATGCCTGCTCCACACACTGCTGCTGCCGCCTCCGAAGATTCACCCTCTTCTGTCCCGGTAGATCCTTCCACTCCGGTCTTCTCTCACACCGATGTTGAAGCCATGTTTCAACATTTTTGGCAGCATGCCGGTACTCCTCCATCTACTGCTTTGTCTACCACCGCAGGTAACACTTCCTGGTACTTTGACTCCGCTTGTTGTAATCACATGACCTTTGATCCTACTCTTTTTACTCCTCTCTCTTCGACTCCTCATGTTCCTTCTATCCATACTGCTGATGGGTCTCTTCTGTCTGTAAGTCATGTTGGGTCTGTTTCCACCTCTCACTTATCTTTATCCCATGTATATCTTATGCCTGCTCTCACTTTAAATCTTATCTCCATTAGTCAATTATGTGAGCATGGTCTAACTGTTACCTTTTCCCATACTGGTTGTTTGGTGCAGGACCCTCGGACCGGGCAAACTCTTGGGATAGGCCGTAAGCGAGGGCGTCTCTACGAACTTATCCATCTTCATGTTCCGGATTCCTCTCAAATCACTGCTCCTACCACTGCTACCACTGCTCCTCCTTTATCTCCTTTTCAGCTTTGGCACTATCGTTTGGGCCATCTTTCTGTTGGTCGTTTGAAGTCTTTAATTTCTAGTGGTCATTTGGGTACTGTAAGTTCTGATGCTTTCAATTGTGTGTCCTGTCAACTTGCAAAACAACCTGCTTTGTCGTTTAATAAAAGTGATTCTGTTTCTCTTGCGCCCTTTGATCTCATTCATTCTGATATTTGGGGACCCTCTCCTACTCCTACTATGGGAGGTGCACGTTATTTTGTTGTTTTTATAGATGATTTTTCTCGTTTTACATGGTTGTTTCTTATGAAAAATCGCTCTGAACTCAAACAACTTTATTACGATTTTGCTGCAATGGTTAAAACCCAATTTTCTAAAACTATCAAGATTTTTCGCTCCGACAATGCCATGGAATATAAAGACTTTGACTTTCTTTCCTTCCTTAGCAGTCATGGTACTCAACCTCATCGTTCCTGTCCAGGTACGTCCCAACAAAATGGCCGTGCTGAACGCAAACATCGGCATCTACTTGACACTACTCGAGCCCTCCTTCTCTCTTCCTCCTGTCCGGAAAATTTTTGGGGTGAAGCCGCTCTCACTGCTGCTTACACTATCAATTGTATCCCTACACCGGTCATTCATAATCACACTCCATATGAGCGTTTACATGGCACCCGTCCCCCTTATGACACCCTTAGGGTTTTTGGCTCTGCCTGCTTTGTTCTTCTCCAACCTCATGAACGTACCAAACTTGAACCTCGTTCCCGCCTTTGTTGCTTCTTGGGGTATGGTATTGAACATAAAGGGTATCGCTGTTGGGATCCTCTCTCCCAGCGTCTCCGTATCTCTCGTCATGTGGTCTTTTGGGAACACACACTGTTTTCCTCCCTCTCTCAATTCCGTTTATCCGTTCCCTCACCCTCTCTGTGTTTTACTAACCCTTCTGCAGATCTGTTTTCTGATGAGCTTACTCCACTG
Source organism: Camellia japonica (assembly GCA_030407325.1). Lineage (NCBI taxonomy): Eukaryota > Viridiplantae > Streptophyta > Magnoliopsida > Ericales > Theaceae > Camellia > Camellia japonica. The sequence continues at coordinate 8,324,578 of JAPPVO010000032.1, read as the reverse complement.
CCCCTGCCTGACTCTCTTGAGACTGCCTTGCCTACTGGTCTTTCTCAAGCACCTGCCAGCTCCATCCGATCTCTTCTGTTGATCAACCTGCTGATATCTTCACCAAAGCTCATTCTCCTGGCCGCTTCATTGACCTTGTCTCCAAACTCAAGTTGGTTGATGTTTGTCCTCCTTGAGTTTGAGGGGGCCTGTTAATAGACATCTGTTATCCCACTATGTAATATAATACTAGATGTACACATGCTAATAGATAGATAGTATATTAATTATATAGTGCAGCTGCCTTCCAGATAGATGCATTCCTTTTCTTTGCTTTCGGCTGCTTTCGGTGGCCCTTTCATTTCTATAATTCCTTTGTATCATAATTCTGTCTGTAAACACCTCCTATATAATGGAGGTTCCATTTGGTTGTAATACACATCAAAATACAGAGCTAATATTTGCTCTCTCAATCTCTCTCAATTTCTTTCAATGTTCAAGGCATCCGGTATAAAATAACTCCACAAACACGAAACTCATTTGCTAATATGGAGGAGAGTGAAAATTGGCCTCACCTGTAGATCTTGGATATGAACATCTCCATGTGATGGCCACTGATTGCCTGGTCTATTTTCTTCTATCACAAGAGGGGACTCACTTTGGATAGATGTGTATTGAAATATTCTTTCAACTGATATGATTTTATTCTCCAGATTGCAAAGATTCCATATAACCGATACTTGTAACATGCTCAGATTAAGCCCGTATGTCACTACTAACCCCGCAACACCTATAAATCAAAAAATGAATAGGTCATCAAACTTTGAACACTTGCAGGGGTGTGCAAAAGAAGGATAGTGATACGGAACGGAAAGGAGTTGGTTGCAAAAATAGGGTTTAACAATTAATTTTTGACAATATTTTATTTTTTGGCAACTTTTTAGTTAGGGTTTCTTGAATGCTTATAAATAGACCATCATGTAATATGTTAATTTAGCTTTGAATTAATGAGATATTGAGTAGGTTGTGAACATTGTGAGATTAGGGTGTTATTCTTCCTATGTTCATATTGATTTTTTTTATCTCTCTCTTTTGGATCAATTCTCTCATATATTCTTGTTTTGGAATCAATTGAATAGTTGAAGGGATTTCTTAATAGCAGTTCAACATCAAGAAGTCAATAAAGAGAGAGGAGGGGGGGGGGGGGAATAAATTTACTTGGATCAATTGCTCCTGTTGGCATAGAGATCAAGAAAACCAAAGAGAAAGCGAATGTAATAGAAAACAGCACATCCAACCGGAAGCAAAGCCACTCTATTGCAGCAGCGGAATAGAACTTCGGCCTAGAATTCGCATCTATCAGTTTCATACTCAACTCCTTGAATCTCGGTTCCTGATCAAAGCTCCTAATGGTTGTTGATCCTGAGATGGTTTCAGCAAAATGCTGTATAACTGGAGCTTTGCACACTCCAACTAATCGTGCCAGTTCTCGTGCTGAAGGTATGTAATATTGCTGCAATAAATTAGAACTTTCATTAATCTTATATGGATATGACATATGTGTCTGTGTAACTCTGAAAATTGGAATAATAAAATTTGAATTATCTAGTAAAATAAAATCAAAAAATTATTACACATCCAGAAATTTCTATGCTTTCCACTAATTTTCTCTACCTTGTTTTTCCCCTTATTCCAAGCAGCATTCTTGTAAATACAGTTATAATATAGAAAAGAACCTAAAACACTCAACAAAAATGGAATTTGGAAACAGATAGAAGAAAACCATTAAATTTCAAATAGTATGGAACAAAGATAGACATGAATCAAAAGCTTTAAAACCCTGAAGTTAGAGATTGTAGTAACAGACCAACACACAAGATTAAAAGACTGACAATCTTATTGACAACGCTTTGATATCCAAATTGAACACTATACTATGACAAAATGGATCAATTCTATGTGCTTGAGATAGATAACTACCTGTAACCAAACACAGGTTGCAATCACGGGAATAAATATTATGAAGACCTGCCACGCAACCTGCGACATTACTGCAATAATTCCAAGGAGCTGTATCATTGAGAAGGCAAATGACCCAACTTGAAACGGAATGTTCAAATCCACTGCACTTTGATCTGTTGATGCCTGCAAGAGGAAAACAAATTGATCAACTAGAATTCTAAGTCATCAAACCACACAAAACCACCGATAGCACTCTATTCGATCAAAAGATGGAGAGAAAACTCTATTCATATATAAAATTCATACAAAAAACTTCACAAGAATGATGTGACAATGCCATTATTAATGGTGTTTTGTTTTGAAGTGAAAGGTTCATAATGTGTCACCTCATTATAAATGGAAATTATGAATGAATTTTTTATTTGTATAGCATTACTCAAGATGGATACACTCACTCTATTTAAGATTCGACCACTTGGTGTGGCGTCAAAGAACGACATGGGAGCACGAAAAATGCATCAATGCATTTTATTGAAGAGTGTAGTGGCAGTCTTGTACCCAGCAGTTACGAGAAGTACAGATCTGGCCAAAACACAGAAAGAACTTCCAATTGCCAAAGTCACGTAGACGATCATGAGAGTAGAACCTCCAACTGGAGCCTCCATGTCCTTCGACACAGGCGTTGCCCAAGCCATCCAATAGTTGCTTCCTATTTGAAGCACCTGAAATAAAATTTGTGCCAACAAAACGAAGGGCACGAGAGCTCCTCTGTACGCTGTTGTTATGTATTTCCAGTAGACCGAAAGGCCAACTCTGCCTTTCTCTCTTTCTTCTTCTTGAACAATCTGTCCTTTTTGTCCTGCTGTATCATCTGGTTTACCATTTTGACCATGCCCGGCTTCCTGTTTCTGGACAGACTTCTGAACGCTCCCCAAACCACCATCTTCCTCGCTGATAGTCAATTTTTCCAAGCATGACTCAGCCACCGTGGAATCTAGTGCTGATAAAGCTTCCTTATGTGCACCAACAAGTTCCATAAAATCGCTCCCTGAATTGAGAATGTCATTGTATTTCCCGGCTTGAGTGATCCTTCCGTCTTTCATGACCTAATGACAAAGTTAATCCCTTGAGTTGTGAATTGCAAGCACAAAGAAATGGAAGAAACAAGAGATGAATAGCTCACCAGGATGAGATCTGCAGCTGGTAAGAACTCTACTTGATGAGTAACAAAAATCACTGTTTTTGAATCCAAAAGCCCCAATAAACATTGCTGCGATACAATGATTAGAAGAAGGCTTCAGTAAATAATTATCTAAAGAAAAGAATAAACAATTGAGAATGAAATAGAGCAGAAGAAATTTATATGGCAAAGAAACACAATGACCTCAAACCATGTTGCCTTTTCAAGGACAAGAATCTAGTAAGCACATTGCAATATTAGTATAGATTTTGACCCAAAAAAATCTGGACTTTTACTATAAATCTATGTTGTCAAACAATTTATTAAAAAACAAATAATACCAATGTACAGAAGGCAAATAGTTAGGAGTAGGGATAAAAGGTAGTCACCTTAAAGAGATGGCTGCCGGTATGAGCATCCACAGCACTAAATGGATCATCAAATAGATAAATATCCGCATCTTGGTATAGAGCGCGTGCAATCTGTATCCTCTGCTTCTGTCCCCCACTCAAATTGATTCCTCTCTCACCTATGACTGTCTGATCACCAAATGATAGAATTTCCAGGTCCTTCTTCAAAGAACATGCTTCAAGGACCTTCTCATACCTTTCCCGATCCATCTCCTCGCCAAACAGTATATTCTCTTCTATCTTTCTGCTCTGTATCCATGGCGACCGAGCAACATACGCCTTCATTCCACAGAGCTTAACAGTGCCTGATATTTTTGGAACTTCTCCCAAAATACAGGAGAGCAAGCTCGACTTTCCCGGGCCAACTGTCCCACAAACAGCAACCCTCATGCCGCGAGACACTTTGATGTTTATATCTTTCAATGTTGGATTAGGAGAAGACAAGTCCCAAGAGAAATTCCCATCAATTACCTCAATTGCAATGTCTGAACTACCTCTAGGAAATTTCTCTAGAACATCATGTGGTAGGTCATCAAGGCGAAGGAACGAGGCGATCCTATCAAGGGAAACTTTAGTCTGAATTATCATTGAGATTGTATCTGGTAGGTTATAGATTGGCTCTTGAAGGATTCTAAATGTTGCGAGCGCAGATAAGATCTTCCCCGATTCAAGTGGGATCCCCAGAAGCAAACAAGCCCCGAAAGTGATAACTGACACAAATGTAGGTGCTCCCCAGAAGACAAAAGTTGTCATGGCTGCAGTGTACATGTATTTTCTTAACCACCCTTCTTCAGTGTTCCTGAGCTCACTAACTTTCGACAAAAACTTCATTTCCCAAGCCTGAAGCTTGAGAATCCTCATGTTCCTCAACATTTCGGATGTTGCCTTCATTCTTTTATCTTTCGATGCCATTAACTTCTCCTGAAACTTCTCCTGAAATCTCCCAATTGGGACATTCACCAACATCACCAACACGGTGGCAACTAATGCAGCAATGGATGCAACGCCAAGGTTTTTATACAAGATCATCAAGGCCAGAACAACTTGCAGGATCACCAACCACGGATCATGCATGTACCAACTAAAATCTGCAACCCTCTCAGCATTGACAGACATGAAATTGATGATCTCCCCACTTGTGTGCCCCTTTTTCGACTGGCCCGAAATGGTCAAACCCTTTTTGTATATCATGGCAACAAGTACAGCCCTGGCTCTAATTCCAGCCTTCTGCAACATAAAGGCCCAGTGCCTCTGCGACAAGCACTCAACAAGCTTCGCAATGAAAAATGCAGAAACCAAAGCCAACCCTTCGTTTTCAAAGGTTTGATGCCCATTAAGGTACTGAACAAAGGTGTCAATGAGGTATGGACCAACATAAGAAGCAAATGTGTAGACAAGTGCTAAAAGAGCTGTTATCAGAATCTCCTTCCATGTTGTGAAGATCACAGCCTTCACAAGCTTGATTGTGGTGATTTTACTATCACTACCACTATCAGACTCTGCTAGCTTAGTTGTAAAAATTTGAAAAGCCCCTTTGACACTGTCGACACCATCGAGTTGAGGAACATCGTCGAGGTCTAATGCTTTCTTGTAACCGGTTCCGATCAAATGACCCATCCAAGAGAATGTGAGGATACTAAAAATACTAGCATTGGAACAAGGGGCAACAATTCAACCTACACTAGACTTGTTTGACTCTGTTCCATTACTCGTTAGATTAGAACTAGCATTCAAAAGGGGTTCTTGAAGAAGGGTTTCTTCACTTGCCTTCTTCCCCAAAAACCCCACAAAACAGAGGAACAGCCCAGAAACTGTGGAAATCACATCAGAGACCAACAACTGAGTTGGTAAAGACTGGTCTTCTTTCTTAAAGAAGAAGTCTATGACAAGGGAATAACAAGAGATTAAGAAGTAAAAGCCCCACCAAATTCTTAACGAAATTGGGAGCTTTGGTTCACCCGAATTAACAAAATGGGTGTGTAAATAAACAGAGATTGATAACCAAGCGAGTGTTCTGAGTACTGAATCCAAAAGGGTTATAACCTTTTCATCAGACCAACCGTTTCTATACCAAAAAAAGTAATTCAAAAAACAAAGGACGAGATTGAAGATTGAAAGACCCAAACAACAAAACAGAATTGGATTATAATACGAAAATCTAGATTTCCTACTACTCTGTTTCGGACCTTCATTGCGACGACCCACCCTGATTTTCCTGCAAACCCATGAGAGAAACAGAGAAAGCAACAAAACCAGGTGCAATGAACCAGAAAAGCCACGTAAAAAGATGGGTTGGAGGAGGAAATCAAAATCACTGGGTGTGTACATCAAAGAAGATGAGTGAGAGAGGAAAATCGACATACCCATCTTCGATGATTTCAGAAGCTCCGTGTTTGTGGGGGTGTTTGGCTTCTGAGAAAGATGGGGTATGCCTGAATTTTTTTTAGACAAGTTTGGGAAGGTTAAATAAGTGTATTTTTTGTCTTTTTGGACAAAAAAAAGTGAGGTTGAAAATATGGATGTTTGGGTTAATTTTTTGACTTTTTATGGAAAAATGTATAATAAAAAATTGTGAAAATTGATTTTTAGAGGAAAATTTGAATTGGGAGTTGTGCAGCCGTAATTGTTGACTTTTGATGAATAATGTTAACTTTTTAACTTTTTAAATAATTTTTTAACTTTTTGAATTATTTGGAATATCCAAACGTGGCCAGACTGATTTGAGGTGGCATAAATATAGCCATATAGTGTATATATATAAGTTGAAGTTGGAGTTGGAGGCAAATTCAATTATAATAATAAGAAAATATCGAAGTTTAGACAGATGAAGCGTCCAAGACAAAGAGAAGGGGTTAGGGTTTTCAATTGACTTTTTAAAAAGTTTGTTGGTTATTATAATTACAATTGTCCTATTTTATTTTTTTTGAAAGATAGTTAGGGTTGGTTTGCAAAATTCTAAGGATATTTTTTGATTTTTATTTTTTTAAACAAAACTGATTTGATCATATAGTTAGCGATATCCGATTAATATGATTTTTTACAGACATATAGTACTCGACGAGTTTTACACATTGACGATTCAGATTATCAAAACGGGACCCGTGATGGCCCCCACGGGCCGAATAGTACCGTCCAGTGCAATGCCCGAAAAGTAGCCAATCATTTCTTAGCATCAATTCATCTGCCCAGATGGTACGGCTGTCCAACTCACCCTCCTAATCTTCTCTTACACACTAATTTATACAATTTTCTATATAATATATATAAAGCACGGATTGAGTGTGAACAGTAGTTTCAGCCAAATATGAACAGTATTTTCTGAACATTGAAAAGTCGATTTTGGCCTTATGCTTTATAACTTTTCTTCTTGGATGCAAGGGTATTGATGAAAAACTGCCTTCAAAATTTGTTTGCTTGCTTTTTATGAAAATGAAAAGATCCATAAACACTCTCTCTCTCTCTCTCTCTCTCTCTCAGAGAACCCCCTCCCCTTTCTCTCCCCTCTCCTCTATGCTCTTCCCAACGGTGATCTCCCTCCACAGACGACGATGTTCGACCGCCTCCTCTCTCCTCTCACCGACCACCGATCTCCTTCGCCCTCCTCCCACCTCTGTCCTCTCACCGATCTCTTTATTTTGCCCCTTTATGTCTAAAGCTCAAAAACAAGACCAACAAGACACAAGTAACGCTTGTGTTCCCTGGAGAAGACGGAGAGAAGAGAGAGAGAGAGAGAGAGAGAGAAGAAGTCGAAGGAGACGAAGTAGGAAGACCAGAGTTGTCACACTCTCCTCTCGCATCGTTCAGGTTCGTTTTTCAGAAGTTAGGGTTTTCATACATACAAATCTAATTTTTTTTTTAAATTTTTTTTTTGAGTTGTAAAAAAAATTGCAAGGACCAAACCCTAATTTTACCTATTTTTTTGGGGATGTTTTATACCTAAATCGACTAAAGAGGATGCAATTCGAAATAGAAAGAAAAAAAAAAATTTGTGTAGATTGTTTTTGGGATTTTGCCTAATAAAATTAGGGTTTCTTCATATTTATATCTTTAGGGTTTATATTGTATTTATTCTGGAATTCAATCTTATATGGGTAAAGGGTAAGGGCTGGAGATGCTCGTCGTTGTTTTTTCTTCTGCAAGGTTGTTGGGAGCAAAAAATTCTATTCATATTATGCTGTTATGTTAATTGTTGTTTCTCTGGTTCGGCCTTTTTATATGTTTTTAAATTTATTCGTATTAGTTTGTAGGTATTTATAATAAATACTCATGATGTGAAGGTAATGTTTAGAGTTATAATACTTATCTATGATTTTAGTTTTTGTGTTATTATCGTGCTTGATATATTTCTTTAGTTGGTTTTTGCTTTTCTTGATGAGTATAATATTTTTAACTTACAAAGGTTGTCTTTTTCATCTTTTCATTTATGTTATCTATGTTACTTATGAAATCTATCAATTTTTTAAGACTTTATAGTGGTAAATTTATGACATTTATGATTTATATTCAATGTTTATTAATACTAAGTTTTATTACTAAACACATTTGAGTCAAAACTAAGTATTTTACTCATTAAATGCTTTATGATATTAATAGAAATATAAAACCTTCCAATTGCAATATTAGTTATAGAAAGGTTAAAAAAATGCACAAGCTTTGCTTTCTCGTTTTTAGTTCTCTAAACCTGAAAGAGAAAGTCATATGTGTGAAAAATAATAATCATTCCTCCTTGTAGAGAGTTTTGAATATAATATGTTTTTCACAAAATTTTAGATTATACTTTGATTACATTGGGGAAATATAAAAAAAATCCTTGAAAGTTATGGCTTTTCTTTATTTTTATTTATTTATTTTTTTCCTACAAGGTACTAGCCCACCATCTCCGGAATTTATTATTTTTTAAACCATAAGCACATCACTTAACCTTGATTTTTCCAATCGTAAATTGATATAAATACTTCCACTTTCCCATCCCCAAATCGATTTTTACACAAAAATAAATAGATAAATAAATAAAAATTATGCCTATATGTTATACTCATGACATTAATGGTTTTGTATTATATTTTTGATCTACAAATACTCCATGAAAAGCTTAAATATGTCTTGGTAAAGTTTTTCGGTATCTGCAGACTAGCCCAACTACATAATTGCAGACATGAATAACTAACTAATAATATTTTTGTATTTTCATTGATTTTATGGTGCAGGCAAGGCATGTAGAACACGCGATGCTATTTTGATCCAGAAATTGACATAGAGGAATTCTTCAGGTTAGGTGTTGAAACTATAATTTTGAGTCTGGTACATATCATTTGGATTCATTCGCAAAAATTTATGTTGCAACTTTTGACAGATTTTTTAGCTATTGTTTGGATTCATTTGGAAAAAAATTTAAGTTGCAACTTTTCACAAATTTTTTAACTATCATTTGGTTGTGTCATGACATTCAAAATCAATCAAGAATTATTTTCTCTTTGGTTGCCATGTGAGAAATTTCTGTTTAGTTGAACCCTCATGTTGCTCCTTTTGTTGGTGTGTTGTCGTATGCTTAGGAGTAATTACTAAACATTGGATTTGGAATCTCTATTTGAAGCTCACTCTCACGTGAATTAGACAATTCTTGACTTGGTTTGGGAAAGGAAAAAAAACATCTCAAGTAATGATCTAACTAACATACAACATAATTTGGAAATTAAAAAAAAATACATTTCCATGCTTCAAATGAAAAGAGATCTGTTAAAATCTATCCTAAATTTGTTATTGTTATTAGTATTATTATTTTTCTTCATGGTTGGATACATAGTTATTGCCATTGCGGGAACTACTATTCATCTTCAAGTGAAGGAAGATATTAGATTTTACGCAAAATTTGCAAAATTTGATTGATTCTTCGTTCTTGGTTATGTGAAGATAAAATGTTCTTTTATTATTTTTTTTATACCCATGTATACTTTTGGGTTTTTGTTTTTTATTCTTCTCTTACTTTTTGGAGCGTTATTTAATTGTTCCTCATTGGTTTTCAACATTTGTTGGGCAGAAGAGACCTTGTTGGGTTGGATTTAGCTCAGCATGTGTCATCTTTGTATATTTTCTTTGTTATTTATTCTTTATTATTTTTCTCACTGCTTTTTTTTTTCTTTTATTTTAGATATTGTTTCATCAATACACTGGTAGGATAAAATTATACACAAGATTCATACCCAAATCTACTATTCTATAATCTTTTGGCTGTACTCATGTTTTGAGGTTGTAAATGTAATAGAAAACTTGATCAAGTTCGTAGAAATTCCCTTATAAGTAATGATATTTGCACACCTTTTTAATGTTTTTATTTCCTTTGTAGATCACAAGGTTAGTATTTTTTTTTTGTTATTTTTTTGGAACTCTAGAAATAACAATAAGTGTAGGAACCCATAAATCAAATACAGAATCAAACATAGAATACATGTTTTAACATAACTTCACAAGGTGTGGCCATACCTAAAAAAATTTGTTGATTAATATATTCTGTGTCCAATACTATATTTGGTTTGTATGTTCTTAGATTCATTGTTAAAACATAGGTGATGGGTATGGCCATGGTGAAATAGTGTTAGTGTGGGTGTGGGTGTGGGTGTGGGTGTGGGTGAGTATAATATCGCATGGGGGCAAAATTTTCATCATGAAAGGTATAGTTGACCTTTTACTCTTTGCCTTTGGGCTTCGGTTGAAATCTTAATAATAATAGTGCATTTGATTTGATTTGTACTACAATAGAAACAGCTTTTAATAACATGTGTTCACATCATTTTTCCCCCAAAACACTCTAATTTATTAACGTCCATAGCATTTTTTTTCAAAAGCTATCAAAAATTATAATTAATAGAAATATTTTCTTTTTAACCTGTTAACCCAACATATTTTCCCGTTTTTAAAAAAATAATGTGAAAACTTCTCCTCCCACACGACAATCTCTGTCAATTTCAAATCTTCAAATATTTCTCCCTCTATCTTTCACGATTTGCTAGGATTGCTCTCCCCAAGTCTTCTATGGTTCCATTTTTGTTTTTCTTCAATTCAAAAGGTTTGTTTATTCTTTTTGCCTTTTTTTTCATATAATATTTACGTGTATCAAGATTGACCTTTACTCTCTTGTTTGTTGTTTCTATGTTTACCCCCTCCCTATTTGGTGAAGAAACATTGCCATATTGTTGCGTATTTCATGGTTGAAGGGTCATTTCATTATCTTGTGTGGAGAATCCTCAGCTCACTAGGTTTGAGTTGTTATGTTTGAAAAAATTTCCTTCTCAAGACCTGTATTTCAATTCTCCTTCATTACAATGTTAATTTGATTTTTTTCCCCGTTTTTTGAAGGTATTCTATGGCTTAATATTGATTTCTTCTGTATTGTTATGCATGAGGTATTAAGATACACTGGTCCATGTTTGCAAACTATGTTTGATTTCCTCCAATTTGTTTTAATATCATTGAAAGTAGCTGATCATTGTGAACCACATGCCACTGCCACTATTTTTCCTAGATTACAAAAAAAGTGATTCATTAGGGCTCTAATTTGATGATGCTAAATTTTTGTAAAGAATTTTGCAAAGTATTTTGATGAAATGTTATGGTAACACTTGATAATCTAAATGTCATTGGAATTGTGCATCTATTTCTTTGACAATTGTGTAGGTTCTAATTAGAAATTTCATTATTTATTGTTTTTTTTCATTTCTACGTACACATCCTATTAACCTTGGCAATTAGATTTTGTTACACTTGGAGGCCTTCATTATCAATTCTTCAATTGCTAGATTTTAAGAGTTCTATTTAATCATGACAAGTTATCAGGAAGTTTATGTTTTAGAATTTTGAATTGTAGCAATTGACTTGAAGTGAGATAGTGTCTGCTTCCCACACTTGAATATGCTTTAGTAATTACATGATTAGTATTATTACTATTATTATTAAAATAAAAATGTTGCTGCTTCTAATAGGTCTATATCAATGTTAGTTTTCAGAAACCATTTAGCTCCTTTACTACTTAGTTGTATCCAAAATGTGAAATCAAAAATCACATTGACATTGGTAGAGGATTAAAAGAGATTGAATATATTTCCATCACACTTTTTGATTTGGATATTATTTTTATGAATTGGTAATACCAGAAACAAGCTACATTGCGGTATTATGATGATAGACAAAGATTGGGTGCATCTTAATTGAAAACACTTTTTTTTTTCTTTTTTTGTGTTTTTTTCTTGTAAATTGGTTGAGCCACACAATTACATGGCAACCACAATTACATGGCAACCATACGAAATTTTGTGAATGTGGCTACAAGAATGCGGAGTATCCTTACAAGATTCTATGTATTTGCAAAGATTGTCAACATTCATTTCACCATTTTGTTCAATTTGTTTGAGCACAAGGTTATTAAGGGAATGGCTCTTAGTACATAAATATATTAAGAATGAACAGGTAAATTCACGGCTTGGGAATTTATGAGCCTCCTTTCTTGTTAACACCTTTTGATTCAAAGTTTTTCATTGACCTTGTTACTTTGTTTTCTGCTTAACTAACAATATTCATTTCTTGTTTACTGATTAATCATTAGTTTTGAAATCATTAGTTCTGAAATTACTAATCCTATTGATTGTTGAATTATACTGGGTGTGAGATTCAGATCATCTCCATTACATAGTTGTAATGGAAGATTTCCAATCCCTATGTCTAACCCCTTTATGTTGTCTAGGGATTTAATTTACTTTCTGCAGTTGATGCCTTTGGAAAGAAATGGAGACTAAACTTATTAGATAAGAAAGCTTGAAGAATGGAAAGTTTGTAGATGAAAAAATGGTGCATTTGAATGAATTGGTTATTTTCTATAGTACATGGTTACATTGTCTTTAGCATTGTTTATAAGTTGTGTTATGTGGATAATGGAGATTACAAATCCAGCACACTTCTATTTATAGATTGTCGATAAGCATTTCTTTTTGTAAGTTTTGTTTTAATCTTCTTCTCAAGTAGTTTTAGCCTATTTGTGTGAATTATTTTCCAAGTGTTCATTCTTCTATGACACTCGGCTATCTACATTTTCCAAGTAGGCTTATATCTATGCATCCATCTTTCCTGATTTCTGTAAATTAAATTTTTCTTGTAATGGGCACCAATAAATGCCAATAATGGGCATATGTTAGCGTGCCTTGCACGCAGCCAATTCACTAATTTTTCATAAAAAGTCAAAAAGTTAACCCAAACAACCATCTTTTTTTCCTCAACCTTTTAGTCTAAAAAGTTAAAAAATACACTTATTTAGGACACCCCAAACAATCCCTAAATAAGGATATTTTTTGATTTTTTCATAAAAAAATACAAATGAATAGAAAAGTAAAGAAGAAATATTGGTTAATGTAATCTAAAAATAAGTATACTTATGAAAAAAAGTACATTTATATGGTTTAACCCATATCAAGCTAAATACTAGTCATTTTAACTTAGTTCTATTTAAAGAGTTTTGTGAAATTCTTTAAATAATTTATATAAATAAATAACTAAAATAAAGAGTAATTTTAAAATATATAAATAATAAATAACTAAAATAAAGAGTAATTTTAAAATATATAAATAATAAATAACTAAAATAAAGAGTAATTTTGTGAAATTCTTGTAGTGGGACCTCCTTTTTTTATTTTTTTTATCCATACATTCTGTCTGCTAGGTCGTCCAGGTCTGCTACTGAGAGTTGGTCTTAAAAGTCATTCCCATCTCCCATGGGCGGTTCATCGTACCATTCTTGATCATTTTCTCCCATTACCGGTGATTCATGAGAGACGCCATGCTGATAGTTAGGGTACTGACTTTCTTCGACAAATGTCTCTTTGCTGAATGGATATCCTGGGATGGCTAAATTACAATGTATCTTCTGAAGTCTATCTTTACATACTAGATGTCCATAATTTCCGTTATATGCTAATAGAGAGTTACTAGCAAATTTTCTCCATTTATTGAGCTGGTCTTTGAGTGAAAATCTTCTGCATGGCCAGGGTCTCCTATTGAGAAGTCCTGAGTATCCTGGGAATGTAGAGGTTCCTCTGAGGTACATTTTGTGTTTAGCTGGATTGCACCATATTCCCTTCCACTCTGGTAGTTTGCTATCTATCAATGCTTCCACATATGGATGATGTTCTTCCATTACGCACAGTACTGCATGAGCAAGCTTATGTCTGAAGTTATCTGTCTGGTCTGGATCTGTGAAAATTAGTCTGGAGACAAAGTCGTAGTCTAACAATTTTGGGGCTGTTAGATAACGAGTTTCGCCTCTGATTTCTATCTCCAATGGCTCGAATGTAGCTAGATTTATCTGGCATAGGCAAATGCTGAAATCTAGGTTACACTGACATCTACCAAAATGCTCGGATCTCTTATTGCATTTTTCTTCATCTAAGCAGGGCTGCTCTTCATCTTCATAGGTATAGGTCCACTGATAAGCTAAGCCGGGGCAGTCAACTCTTGCTATGGAGAGGTCCTGAAGAAATTGCTGAATAATGACTAGTTCGCTATTTCTGCTATCTTCGGCTAAGGTGTAAATATAGGGTTTTAGGTCTTCTATTGCTTGGCTTTTCTCGCAAAGAGATCGAATGATAGAATGCCTAAAGAAATACATTCTAGCACTCAATTGATCAAATTCCTCACTCGTGAGTTGTTTGATTTCTGGGCTAGGTAAGGAGGTAGGTGTTTTTTCTAGAGCTAATTTTTTAAGCCGGTTGGTTAGGGTTCGAACGGTTGCTCTCAATTGTTTTTCTTCGTCTCGGAGCTGGTCTAGCTCTTCACTGACCTTTTTGCCTTTATCCATAATTTTCTTGAAATTTCTGGAAAGGCCTTCACAATGTCTGCACATCTGGAGAGGATTCTGAGAATTTATCTGAGGGTTAGAACTACTACTGCCTGTATTACTGCTTCCAAATATCTGGCTGGCTGGAACTCCACTGGTAGCAAGAATGGTTGGCATTCTGCTCAATGTGTCCAGGTAATCTTTAGCTATCTGGCTAATAAAGTAACTGGTTCCTATTTGTCTTCGGGCATAGGTACTGGCTAACTCAAAATCATAAAATCCTTTAAACTGGGGTATTGAAAAATTTTTAACTAAGGGTTCTACTTCTATCCAGTCATGGTAAATACCAGGCTTGGTTCCTTTAGCTACTACATAGAAAGAAAAACTTTTTGACAAAGGTTTATTTTAGATTTTTGAAAAATAAATACTGAGAGAGTTTAGGGCTGAAAGGCGTTTAGCTGGGTGGTTCTGACTGTTCCAAAGGTTATCTAAAAGACACTGTTGAACTGGGTCTAACTCAATCCCTGTTAAAGGTCTGAACTTGGTTCTGCCTTCATGAATGGGAAGAGAAAATCCCCCAAAGTTCATGGTCTTGCTGTTCTCCATTATCTGCACAAAAATTAAACTGGTTATCTTCTTTTTCTAAATAAATTTTTCTACTTAACCAATCTGTTAACCTATTATCACTACCTTTGATATGCTCAAACTCTACTTTATATCCTTGTCCTACTATACAGTCTAAAAATTTTGCCCATCTTCTAGTACTTAATTTACGCTCATTGAGTTTGTTATGGAATCTAACTATAGCTTCACAATCTGTTCTAATTGTAAAAGGTTTGTGTGAAAATAATCTAAATTTATTTATTGCATAAACTACTCCTAATATTTCAAAATCTAAGCTCGTCATGGTTGTATCTTTTTCTTTAAACTTTCCGGAACTGTATCTACAAATGCGTTCTTTATTTTTGCTAGCATACTTACTAGGTTTAGCTAATAATATTGTTCCCCATCCTAATTGACTTGCGTCTGTTTCTACAACTATGTATTCTGATTCTAAGGGGAGTTGTAGGTCTGGTAAACTTCTACAAATATCTTTAATTTTTCTAACTAAAGCTATATCTTGTTGATTGAAATATTTCTGTCCTGTGGGTGTGGTTTTGCTATAAAGTGGTCCTATTATTTTACTAAGGTTAGGAATATACATTCGTGCATAATTTAAAATTCCTAAAAAAGATTGAAGTTGTTTTGTATCTTCTAGTTTATCTGGATAATCTAAAATTTTCTTGACTATATGAGGTTGTAACCTAATTTTCCCATCTCCTAACTCCATTCCTAAAAATTCTATGTGAGGTTTATTTAATACCATCTTTTTCTTGCTAATTATTATTCCATTATTTATAAATTCTTCTAATGCTATATATAAATGATCTATGTGGCTAATTTTATTTGGACTGAATACTAATATGTCATCTATGTATACCAGTATAAAACTATATTTATTAAATATACTATCCATTTTACGCTGAAATATGGAAGGTGCATTTTTTAATCCAAAAGGCATGACTAGCCATTCGTAATGTCCTTGTGGGCAACAAAAGGCTGTCCATGGTATGCTTTCCTTTTCCATTTTTATCTGTCAAAATCCTGACTTGCAATCAAATTTACTAAATATTTTTGCTGTCTGTATTTTATTTATGAGTTGATCTTTATCTGGTATATTATATTTATCTTCTTCTGTATTATCATTTAATCTTTTATAATTTATAACCATTCTAGCTTTTCCTCTTTTTATCTCTGCATGATTTCTAACCATAAATGCTGCGCTTTTATGTGGACTATTACTAGGTCTAATTACTCCTAAATCTAATAACTCCTTAATCTGGGTTCTAAATTCTTCTATATCTACTGGCGTATGATCTATTTGTGCTGAGGTAATCCTATAATCTCTATTTTTTATATTTAAACTGGCTAAAATTTTATTTCTCTCCCAATATTTCATGGGTTGTTCTCCTAAAATTTCTGTTGTTTCAGCTAATCTTATTATCTCATCTAAATCATTTTCTGTTCTTCTGTAAATTGGTTTTTTCTTTATTTTTCTTATTTTTGCAAAAATTAATTCTAAGTTAGCTGGTTGTTTAAAATCTTCTAGGTTCCAATAATCTCCTTTTTCTTCAAAATCAAACTCTTCTAACTCATAATTTTCTATATCTAAATTTTCTAAAGAAGCATTTGCTATCTCATTAGGTATGTATGTTTGGGCTAGCTCGGGAAAAATATTTCTACTAGGAAATAAAAAACTAGCGGGAACTGAACTCCTATGGTACCACTACGCTTCGCACGCAACTCTGATGAATGGGCTATGGTGCTAAGGGCATATGTTGTTGGTGTATTGACAGTTCGTTTGAAGAAACTGATGTTGTTTTGGCTGATGAACATGCCGCCTTGTAAACTAAGGATGAAATTAAGTCCTAAGATGAAAGGATGATTTTGTCGTGTGTTGCCAATCCAAACTTGAGGTAAAGGGAACCATTCTATGTGCTGATCTTGAGAACCTAGATGATGAAAACTAATCTGGGCACCATTGATGCAATGTGTGTATGTCTGTTTAGTGCCATCTGATATGCTGACTAAAGCTGGGGTTGCTAAAGCTGTGCTCCATCCTGGTGGAACTACGTGTTGTTCTATATATGATTTACTGGCTCCTGTATCTATCATGGCATCTATACTGAGGGTTTTTTCTACAAATTTAATTACACAAGAAATTTCAACTAAATTTGACTTAGGTATAACGGGATAATTAAATGGTAAATAGGTATTATCTGGTTGTGTCTGAGAGTATTGACTAAAGGGTTAAGAATCAACTAGGTTGACTAATTCTAAAGAATTCATATGTTCTTCAATTAATTTATCTTTTAAAGGGTATTTAGTATGAAGCTGTTCTAACTGTTGTTTAAGCTGCCTATTTTCTAATTCTAAACATTCTATATCAAAGCTAGTCTTAGTTTCTATCTCGCGTATTTGTAACTTGAGTTCTCGTACTTGTACTTCTAACTCTCTATTTGCTAGTCGTAATTCTCTGCTTTCTATACTGTTATCCTCTCTGGTATTTTCTAATCTTATCTTATGTGTCATATTTAATTTTTCGAGACAAATTATACAATAAGTTATGCTGCATAATAAACATTAAGCTCTCTTATCTCTAGCTGGAAACCAATTACAATAGCTGCATCTAGTAGTATCAAATCCTAGTCCTATTTGAAAATTATGCTGACATTCCGTATCTGCATTACATTCCATCATAAAGAAAGTATCTTGAGAAGGATTCATTCCTATTTCTTGGTTGAGTTGTCCTAAAAGATTATCTACATCTGTATCACTTTCTGAATCACTAGCTGAGCTAATTGCTTCTATTTGATATTCATAATCACTGACTATGCTATAGATTTCTGAATCATCACTATTTATGCTGACTATATCTTCTTCTAAATCTTCTATAATATGTAGTCTTTCTATCTGCTTATTAGTATTAGGTCTCTGTCTTTTTGGGCAGGCTTTTGCAAAATGATTGGGTTCTCCACATATAAAACAATTGCATTTTTGACTATTAGGTTTTCTAACATATCTTTGTTTTCTTTTATCTTTTTCATCTTTGGGTAATTTCTTATAATTTGTTCTATTAAAAGTTCTACTTTTCCTAATGAATTTATGTTTTTTCCATGGTTTTCTATATTTTTTCTTCCAATATTTTTTTTTCTATATTTTCCATATTTTTTGTATTTTTTCCTATTATATTTATCTTCATATTGCTGAGGAGTATATATTACACTGCTACAAAAACCATAATTTTGTTTTTTCAAATCTTTTTGTATTTTAACTTCTATACATTTTTCTCTGAGTTTATAAAATGTAAAAACTATTCTAGGTCCTATTCCTAAAGTTCCTCTAATTTTTAATTCTCCTATGGCTATTTTTGCTGGTAAACTTGCATAATAAATTGACCATTTATTTTCTATTTCTCTTCCTAGTTCTCCGGGTAATTTTCTAAAATATTTATTTCCTATTTCTTCATCAAAACTTTTTCCTGTTCTAGCTGCTATGGCTAAGTATTCTCTACTGAAAGGTACAATATATTTCCAACTTCCTAATGTTATCTGATCTAATTCAATTAATGCTACGCTTTGAGCGGAATCATTTCCTCTAGAAGGGTCATATCCTATAAGTATTTCTTTAATAAAACTAGTGAAATTCCACGGGTTATTTCCTAAATCTTTAAGCTGCTTAATTGTTTCTTCATATTTTCCTTTAAAGGTTAAATAAATATTATAAGCTGAATCTCCTAAAAGTGTCTCCATATATTCCCACATATCTGTTGATTCATAGGGACTGGTCATCCATGCTTTTACTGCATCTTTTTCCTATCTTTCTATTACTTCGTGCCATACCTGAGGGTCGAATCTAGCTAAATCTAAAAGGGTTCCTTGATTATTGACTGGTTGTAATTGTATACTCATATCTGATTATCTACGCTTTCTATGAAACCTATAGCTTTTATTTGGATCTGCGTGACTACGTCCTGAACTAGCTAATGGTCTTCTTCCTCCTACTGCATAGTGCATTGGTTCTACGGGATCTTGTACAGTTGGTTGTGGGTTACTAGTGCTTGTGCTTTCTGTATTCATATAAAAAGTATCTTCTAACTGAGATTGTTCTAATATTTTAGTATCTTCTACCTTAGATTGTTCTGGTATTCTAAATATTTTGCTAGGATGTATTATATCTTCTATGATATCATCTACATACTCTGTATGGAATTCTTGATCTAAAAATGACACTGCTTCATCATGGGTATCTCCTCTAGCTAAGTATTCGAAATATCTAGCATCTAATATCTTGTTCATGTCTTCTAGGGTGAAATTTTCTAAATCTATCTTATCAATATTATATATCTTATTTTGTGATACGGTTTTTTCTTTTGTCATTACATAAAGCTGATTTATTTCACTATGATTATCTTGATTTTTTTCCCTATCTATACTACTAAATTCATCATCTTCAGATTTTTCTGGTGCTACATAAGTATACTGAGTAAATCTTACTGCATAATTTCCATCTGCTGCCTGATATAATAAATTATCTTGAGGGGCTAATCTCTTTTGTCCTAGAAAGTCTCCTAGTTTCCAATCTAGTGCTGCATTATCTTCAGAATTAAATTTTTTAGCTGGTAATGCTTTTATTCCTTTTGCGCCTAATAACTTAACTATCTGGTCATTTGTAAGTCTATAGTGAGTATTACTTTCTGAAACTGCTAAGCCTAAAAATCCAGTGCAAACTAATAAATTCTTTTCTCATTTTTTCATTTTGTATCCTCTACTTTTTATTCCTATTTTTATCTTTTTATGAAAGGTCGAGGTTGGTAATAAGAAATCTGGTGTAAAATAAACTATTCCTCCTTTTGAATTTATATCTAATTCATAGCTGCCTAGAATACTCTGTTCTACATCATTAAACCTGTCATCATAAAGACATACAAAAACTTTTGTTCCTAAATTTTCTCTGGTTAAAGCCTTAACTCCTATCACTACTAATCCTAAGTGAGTTATTTTAAGGTGTTCATTTACTGCATATTTATAGCTTTCTCTTTCTATTAAATTTAGCTCTATTTTTTCATCTTCTTGAGTTACACTAATCATTTGTTCACCATAGTGTTTAAATAAATATTGTTTTTTATGAATCTTTCCTAGCTTATACACATATTTAGCTGGAATTAATTCTAACTTTTCTTTTTAAAATTTTTCTATTTGTTGTTCAACATCTATAAACTCTTCTACTTTAATATCTTCATCATCATTATGCTTTTTACTACTACTTCTTTTTATTAGCTGTTTTAAACATATTTATTTTCTGTAAATTCTACAAGCTGGTTTCCTAGGTAATTTAAGCTTTTCAAAATATCTAGCTATATCTTCCTCGTTTACTTGAGATTGGGGTCTGTTGGATTGTCCTTCTACTCCTTTTCCTTTCTGAAGGATTATTTTTTCTAAAGAAGCTAAACGATTTTCTAAGCTATGTAGTTGTTCTGATAGATATTCAATTTTTTCACACAATCTAATTAAAAATAAAATTTCTATATTATTTTGTCTTACTGTTATTTTATTTGATTGATTTATACCCTGATAACTACTGATTCCTTCTGGATTATTATGAAAATCTTCTGCTTGTTTTAAAATAATCTGGTAGTCTCTATTAGCTTTCTTATCACTACTCATAAACTAAGATCTTACAAGTTGTTCTAAAATTTCTAATTTCTGTTTTAAATTATCTTGAATTTGGTTGATTTGTTCTATTTGTTTAGCTATTTGATTTGTAGCTGAAATTAAAGTTTCTATTTCTAGCTTCATAGGAAATTTTTCTAAATTTAAATCTATTTTTTTTTGTAGGATGGAACTACACTGATCTTGGATATAATCTAATTTTTTTATCTTGATCCTTAATTATACTACGATTATTACGGAGATGATCTATGGATGAAATAAAAAGATTACTAATTTTATCTATGTCCTTTTTAATATTTTCTGCAAAATTAATCTGATAATCTATGATACTATTTAGCTGAGGATTATGTTCACTATGAAGCTGATGTGTAAAATTATTTTCAAAATTACAACGAAAATTATTTTTATTTATATTAAGGCGATGGTTATGGCTGCTGAGTTCTAAATCTAGATACTCTACTCTTTTCATACACAAAATTAACTCCTACTTTAAAATTATTAAAAGCTACTATAATATGAAATTTATAACTAAAATCTCCAAAAATAAAAACTACTCTATTTCCATAAGCAAAATGCATAAACTAACTTAAACTGTCCTAAAACCGAACACTGCTTTGATACCAATTTTTTGTGAGGGGGTGAGTTAGTGGTCTACCACTATTTTGAAATTGGGCTGAGAATTATCTAACTAATTCTACAGTTATGCTAAAAGGTTTTCAAGCTGTTGTATGGCTATCTTTAAAGCTTCTTGTTTTACAGTTAGCTATCTATTTATTTGAGAAATTTTTAAACTGTAATTTTCTAGGGATCTGCCAGAAACTAATGATAAAAGAAACTGATTTTTTAAACTGTAATTTTCTAGGGATCTGCAAGAGGCTAATGATAAAAGAAACTGATATCTAAATTTTTGATCTTCTAATTCTTGTATTAGTTCAGCACTAATTTTAATTTTATTCCTAAGGTCTTCGTCTAAGGTCATACAATTTTTTGATTTTTTGAAATTCTTATATGGACAATATTTTCTTAATATTTCTACTCGGGTTGCTCTCCTTTTATTCTAAAATTCTTTTCTATGGCAAAAACTATTTTTAGGCAATGTTTGTTTT
Source organism: Camellia japonica (assembly GCA_030407325.1). Lineage (NCBI taxonomy): Eukaryota > Viridiplantae > Streptophyta > Magnoliopsida > Ericales > Theaceae > Camellia > Camellia japonica. The sequence goes on along the minus strand of JAPPVO010000032.1, from coordinate 8,302,853 downwards.
CATTACATGTACTCCCACTTTGAGATTAAGCCTCGTTCAACATAGTATATTTTTATTTTCCATTTTTTACCTTTCCCTTTCTGCCTACAATTTGCCCTCCAACGCCTAACCACAGATCACACGGGCTCTCCAGCTAAGGTCACTTAGTAACAAAATAGAAAACAGAAGATACTACGAAGGTTCAAAGCATGTAATATTAATGAGCAAACAAGCATTCCATAAACTTAGTTTTTCCAAAAAGAAAATAAATTTTTAGAATAGAAGAGTTACCCTTTCGAAATATTTAAGGAAAAAGAGAAACTACTCACACTTCATATTAATAAGAAATATACTTACAAAGATTATATTACAAACTCTGAAACTTTGAAAAACTAAGTACACTTAGAGGTTTTTGAGAGGGATTGAAAATTTTTACAATGCAGAGTGAAGAGGTATTTTTCATTCTGCTTTCTCCGTTGGCATGCAAGCCAATTTATACAACTTAAAAGAAAGATAAAAACAAAAAACTCTAATCTATGCTCTACGTCTAGACTTTCTCTTAATTCAAAACCTATAAGCCTAGACTTTAGGCTTTTTGACAATATCTCTAAACATGTGCAAAATTTCTATACATGTTGACGAACAATTATATGCATATTTTCCTAATAAAGACAAAACTATATATGTATACAATTATCTGCTTGACTCAAATCACTATTCTAGATATAGATAAATTTTATCAATAAAAGATTAGGATAATGATATCGGGTACTGCTTTTGGGCCCCATCGCATATCATTCAATCTTTTTTTTTGGACAAAATTTTGACACTACAATTTATTACAAGACACGTATAAAGATTTTCACAGCTTTTCTTTAATAAAGCATGATAAGAGATATCCACTTTATTAAAGTAGTGAGTGAAGGAAAATCCTTATCACGAACAGACTCAAATAATTACAGACACAAAATATCTACAAAAATCTTTTTTGTCTTTTCTTGACGTGCATTTTTCTGATATCTGAGAAGAATCTTTATCTTTTATGGATTTTGTCTTTTTCTGCTGAAGCGCCAATTATTGATGCTGACCCATGGAGTGATGGTTCTAGGCGGGTTCTTGAAGGATTTGCAAAAATTTGAAGAGTCACGTGGAACTTTTTTAAAATACTTTTAAAACATTATAGGAGTCTTGTAGTGGGACTCCCTGTTTTTTTTTTTTTTTATCCATACATTCTGTCTGCTAGTTATAAATAAATAACTAAAATAAAGAGTAATTTTAAAATATATAAATAATAAATAACTAAAATAAAGAGTAATTTTAAAATATATAAATAAAAAAGTGATTAAATAAAATAAAATTTTTTTTGGGGGATGCACCAATAAATCCCAAATTAATAACTTATGCACTGTTTAGTCCTAAAAGTTTTCTTATAGACTGAAAGGTCCCATTACAATGTTAATAACATCAGATACAATGTTAATAACATCAGAGTCATGTTACAAACATTAGATTTCAAATATCTAATGTTCATCAAATTTCAATAATGTTTGAAAATATAGGATGAAAAACATCTAATGTTCATAAGATTTCAATAAATTTTGAAATTATAGAATGAAACATCAGATCATTTACATTATTTACATCATGCTGATATAAAAATGGGACTAAATGGAGTATAAGAAAACTTTTAAGACTAAATGGTTCAACGTTTTAAAAACTAGGACTTATGGGTAAATTTTTATTTTTTTTTTAATATTTTAACTAATAAAAAAATAAAGAATAGTGTTAGATTACTCTGCTTGCGTGGGCGTAGGATAACGTGGTGCGCAAGCCTCAGTTGACGGAGAAAAACCAACAACGCAAAAGACAAGTGAGGATGGGCTGGGGTAGGGATCTTCTTCCTAGGGGATTTTTCTATGATACATGAAAGTGGTTTTCATGTATCATACATAAATAATTTTGGATCATTAGATTTAAAAGTAAAATAAATTTAACTATTGATTGGTAATAATTAAAATCAGGTTAAGAAATCTAGGTAGTTTCGTAAAAAATAAAGTAGTTTTCAATGATTTTGAAACCAAAAAGTAGTTTTCAACTTACCACAATAAACTAAGCATACTTACTATTTGATATGATTATACTTACTATTTTTAATAACTATACTTACCATTCAATTATTAATAAAATACACTTAACCTGCTATTTCAGGTAACAGGTAAACTTAAAAAATTAAGTTATAATAAATTTTCAAAATCTCTAAAATAAATATAAAATTTATAAAATAGAATTTAAGAAAAAAATATACAAAATAAATGTGAATTCTAAACATTTTATTATAATTTATTACATTTTATGAAATATGATTTTTTTTTTATTTATCTACTTAATAGCAATAAATGAAACTTAATTTCCGTTTCATTTCACACTTGAAAATAATAAATGCAATTAATGAAGAAATATAATTAATAAAATATAGAAAAATTTATAATTTATTTGAGGATTCCATGAACAAAATTTTATGTTTATTTTTAAAATTTTTGAATATTTGAAGATTTAAAAATAAGATTGTTGTTGATTTGAAACTCCTTAGGTAAGAATCTATGTCTCTATAGTCTCTATCTCTTTTTTTACATTAACTTTCCATGATATTTTGAATTTATAAATTTTAATGTTCTATTGGAACAACATTTCACTTAGTTAAAAGAAAAATTATGAGATTTAAGTGGTAAGAAAAAAAAAGGGGTACTTACCAATTAGTCCTATTAACTAGACTTATTTACCTACAGGTCCTAACTAATAAATTTAACACTATAAAAATAAGAGAGTGATAAATTTATCACTAAAAATTTATTCATAAAAACAAAGAGACTGATAAATTTATCACTATAAATTTATTCATAAAAATAAAAGACTGATAAATTTATCTTTATCACTTAATAAATTTATCAATAGGACTTAATGGGTAATAAGTCTCCAAAGTAGGACCTATTGGGTAATAAGTCTCCAAAGTAGGACCTATTGGTAGTTTACCCCAAAAAAAAATCAAGTTTGATGAAATAGTAAGTGCAATCTTAAGTTTAGTTTAAATGATTGATTAATCAAGTCTACTAAAATAGTAAGTAGAGTCCCATTGAGTAGTAAATATTGTTTAAGTGATGAGTCAAGTTTGATAAAGTAGTAAGTAGAGTCTAATTGAATAGTAAGTGTTGTTTAAGTGATGAGTCAAGTTTGATAAAATAGTAAGTAGAGTCTCATTGAGTAGTAAGTGTTATTTAAATGAGTGGTAAGTCAAGTCTGATAAAGTAATAAGTAGAGTCTCATTGAGTAGTAAATGTGGTTTAAATGAGTGGTAAGTAAGTCTAATAAAATAGTAAGTATAGTTTAAATAAGTGGTTTTCAATTTATTACAACAACTAAACAGATTTATTACTTGATATAGTTGTAATTATTTCACATAACTACACTTACTATTCAAACATTAATAAAATGCACCTAACCTCTAAAACAAATAGAAAATTTATAAAATAGAATGTAAACAAAAAAAAAAATGTACAAAATAAATATGAGAAATTAATAAAAAAAAAACTCAAGTATTTATTATCTAACAAAAAGTGTTAAAGTCCCCATTACCCACCAATGAAATTTGTCAACAATTCATGTCTCAATTCCGAAAACAAACAAGTGCATAAATGATAAAGAAAAAAGAAAAAAAAAAAAACATAAACAACACAAATGAGACCACCATGGACCATCTACTTAAAAAAAAAAGAAGTAACAAAGCATATGAGACAACACAAAATTCATATCCACAAACAAGCAAACTCCAAAGCATATGAGACAATCATATACCTAGTATTCTAGAAAGATTTGGGGATTGAGGAAAAAAATCCCACCTCCAACCATACATTAAAAATCCAAAAAAAATACCATACATAAATTTTAAAAATATATATATATGATTTTTACCCTATCCAAGATCTTCTAAAAATCAAAAGAAAAAAAAAAAAAACCCACTTTGCTTCCGAGTGTTCACACATCAAATTAGTTCAAATTTGGAATAAATTAATAACTAAACCAGTTTCTACGATGTAATTAAATACTGAATCAAAACTAAATCATAAAAATCGGTTAGGTTCAGTTCAATTTGACTCAATAATTCTGAAAAAATTATATAATAATAAATATATTATATATTATTTTAGTAATCAAACTAAGTTGGTTAGACCAGTTTAAAACAAATAAAAAATTGGAAAAAAAAATCTAGGAGGCCATGTGAAATATTTAAAAAATTAAAAAAAAAATAAAGCCAACCATCTATCTACTTTTGCCTTTGATTTTGAGCCAAAAAAAAAAAAAAAAATCAAGGAAAAGAAAAAAGGATTAGAGACTAGAGAAACTCAAAAAATAAAATCAACTTACCCATCTACTTTTGTCATTAGTCTTGAACCCAAAAAAAAAAAAAAACACTTTCACTTTCTAGATGATTTTGAAAAAGAAAAAATTAAAACAAAAAAAAGCACTTTCCACGTGATTGAAGTTGATATTTCCAAATCTTACCCAAGAAACAAGGCACATAATTTTGTGGAGCCTACAAATACAAAATGCCCATTCTATCTCTTTGGCAGGTTGTTTTGTGGAGCCTTCAAATACAAAATGCCCATTCTATCTCTTTTTCTCTCTGTCCATTGTGCAATTATTTTTTTATTTTTATTTTTATTTTATTTTTTTGATATGCATATTCGCTCCTCATTATACTACTCTAGGCAAATATGAAACTAAATAAAAAGAAGTTTGCATCTCCACTGTGAGCTGAGTGTAAAAATCAAAAGGAAAAAAAAAGTTTAAACAGCAAAGCATTTTCTTCTTTCTCCTATCAGAGGAAGCCATTAACAGAGCTTCTGGTATTGTCAAGGATCTTCAGGGCGATGAGTGGCGAGAATCAATGCCGAGGTTGCGCCGGTGGCGGTGGAACAACGGTATCGAGGCGAGAGGCCGACAGGGTGTGAGAGAGAAGGGTTTGTAGACATCCTAACACACAGGAGAGAGAGAGAGAGAGAAGAAGAGAGTAAACAAGGGGTCCTAATACAGTAGAGAGAGAAGAAGAGAGTAAACAAAAAATAACACAGTAGAGAGAGAAGAGAGTAAAAGATGAGCAGTACACTACCGGTTGCTCCTTTTTTTTTTTTAAACTAATTTGTTTTGATTTTGAATGGCTAAGATTTAAAGATTCAAATCTAATGGTTTAAAATTATTTTCATGTATGGCACCCAAATATCACTTTTAGGTACCATAGTTGGACTCCTTCCTAGGAAAGGCGTTAAATTTTAGAGACAGAAATATATAAAATCTATCAAACAATTAGCTTAAGTTTGGCAACTCAAAAATAATCTATCTTTTCATCTTTTCATCTTTTTTTCATCACATCATCTCTCTACTTTTCTACACATCTTTTTATAAAAAGATAAAAAGTGCAACCTCTTAGTCTCCAGTTATACACATAATCAACATAAAATCATTAAAAAAAACATTTTAGAGCTTGTTTGGGACGTGAGTTGACTTTTTAATTTATTGACTTTTTAATTATTTTAGTTTATGCCTAAAAATTCTCGTTTAGAATAAGTTTTTTAATTTTTTTAACTTTTATAAAAGAAAAAATGAAATGATTATGAATTAAATATTACATTTTGTCTTATTTGACTAAAATAATTTATTTTGTCTTATATGCCTATTTTAGCCCAAATCTTCATCCCAAACGAACTCTTAGTGAAGTCATATGGTTAAGGGCTTTTTTGAAAAGATAGCTAAAAATTAAATTTTGATTTTTAATTTATTTTAGGTCATATCACTTTTTTATTTTTTACACATTTTTTAAAAAAGTTTAAAAAATTAAAAAATCAATTTTTAACCAACTTTTCAAAACAATCTCAAATTATATTTTATGTACGGTCATACTAAGAAATAACTATTTATGTTCTATTACATTTAATGAGTCTTGAAATTTGTTAAAATATTATTTTTATATGTAAAAAATTTAAATATTAATTATAAGGGTTTTGTCACTTTTTAAAGATGCATTAAGTCGTCTTAATCGATCACACTATCATAGAAACTTAAATTAAATATTGTATTGTTATAGATCAAATTATCCTTTTCTTTAATTGTGTCTATTTTTATATGCTTTTCATAATAGAATATTTTTTAACATTTTTTTTTTTTTTATAAAAGTGAATGCCCTTTAATTTTAAATGAAACATTTCGTGGCTTTTTTAAAAAAAAAAATTAAACACCCTTTTTCAAAAATATATATATAATTAGGGCTGAGCAAGAAATCCGTAAAATCCGTAATCCGATCCAGTCCAGTCCAATCCGATAGGTTTTGATTGGTTTTTTGAATCTGTGGTTCGGTTCTGGATTAAAGAATTAAAAATCCGTAGTCCACGGATTGGTTCCGGATTGAACTCCACGGTTCCGGATTGGAACCGATCCGGACCGTATACAAATAGTCTATATTTTTATTATACATCATCCCCCATAGTATCTTCTCTTATTCTATATAAAACCTAAACTTAAACATAAACCCGTATAATATCTTCTTTTATTACTGTTGTTTGTTAAATTTTAGTTTTAATTTATAATGGTCTAAATACTTACGGTGAAAACCAGTTTTCTTATAATTATTTAAATTCTAGAACAGTATGTCGCTATTATAGAAAAACATGTTGCTATTGTGGAACTAATATAGCGCTATGTTTATGTTTTTATGAAATTAAAGTGTTATATATATTTTTTTGTTATTTAATTATGTGAATCCGTGGTCCTAAACCGATCCAATCCGTATTTAAATGGATTGGTTCGGATTGGTTCCATGATTTAAACGGATTGGATTGGTTCCAATTTTTCAAGAACCGTAGATAGCGGATTGGTCCTGGTTTTATCCCAATCCGGTCCAATCCGGACTATGCTCACCCCTATATATAATGACATTTTCCTTACACCATGTAGATTAATTATAATTGAAAATAAAGGGTATTTACAAAAAAAAAATTGAAAAAAATTTACAAAATGTCATTTAAAAATAAAATTCCTTTGTTGATTAATATTATGGAATTTTTATATTTGTTATAATTTTTAGATTTATTTTTCTTACACCATATAATTTAAATATGATTGAAATTTAAAAATTCAAAAAAATCACAAAATGTTATTTACAAAAATAAAATTCAATTTTATAATTACAAAAATGTTTTAAAAATTTCCATTATGAAAAGTATATAAAAATAGAGGCAATTAAAGAAAAGGGTAATTTGGTCTCTAACAACATTTATAACTTATTCTCAATTTTCTATGATAATGGTATTGGTTAAGGTGAGCTAATGCATCCTTAACAACAAAAACCCTAATTAGAAATTAAATAAAACTATACGCACTAATTAGTATATCAATTAACGTATTAATGGATGATGTGATATAATTTTAAAAGTTTTGAGTCTTTGTAGTTGGTATAATGGGTGAGATTCATAGTTTTGAAAGGACAATATTATAGCATAGAATGAGTGAGATTCATACCAATTACTGCATGTAGCATCACTGTTATAAATTAGTTGTATACAAACTTCAAAGTCATTGAAACACTCAATAAATGTATTCAATTAGTGGGTGACTAAAAATAGAAACTTATTAAGAGAGAATAACATGCAAGTGAGAGAAGGGAAAAAAAATTACATATATATGGGGGTGTAAATGTGTTTGTGGTGAGGTGCAAACGAAAGGTTGTGGGAATGCAAGTGTCACTTACACTCTTGCATTTGTTGATAATTTTTTTTCCTTCTCTCATCTGCATGTAGTTTCCCCACTTATTAATTTAATGAGTAACTAAAATTAAAAACTTATCAGCTTCAAGGCAAATTAATATATCATTAATGCACTTTAACTAGTGTCTTGGAGGCACTTAGCATTAACCTTTTGGGTAAGACTTTTGTTAACATGTGTCTAAACCTTTGTTTGGGATGTGAATTGGCTTTTTAGTTTTTTTGTTTTTTTGTTATTTTAGTCTGGGGATAAAAAGTCTCGTTTATGACAGACTTTTTGACTTTTTTAACTTTTGTGAAAGAAAAAATGAAATAATTATAATTTGTACGTGATAAGGCTGCACACGGGTCGGATCGAATCGGGTTGACCTATCAACCGGTAACCGACCGAACAGATTCGGATTCAGTGTTTTAATATCCGATTTCGACCGAATGATGGTTCGAAACCGTCCGTTCATAGGAATTGGATTGACGGTCGAATTCAATCGGTTTCACGGGTTGGGCTGTGATAGTTGGGCCAAACCATAACTGGGCCTTCACTATTAGCAATTTTATTATGAAAATAGACATTTTTTTATGATTTTTAATTTATTACCAAGTTAAAATATTAGTAATTTTAAAAATATACAATTTTACAATTGAAAATATAATTAGCAAAAACTATTAAATTTATAATTTTACAATTCTAAAAAACTATCATAATAAAAAAAATTACTTGTTAACCAAACAAACAAAAACAATAAATTCCACACAATAAAAAAATTAAAAAAAACCACACATGAGCATTCAGATTTTTTACATTTAGCTTCTTTTAAACAAAAACAATGACTTAAAACAAGGGTTTTTGTTAATAAAAAAAAAATTCATGTAGGGTTTATGTTAGTCTGCAATTTTTTTTTTAAAATATATATATATATATATATTAAATCTAGTGCCTTTTTTTAAAACAAAATTTAAAAATACAAAATCCATGTAGGATTTCAGTTATTCAATAAAAAATTAATCATAAACACAATATCAATCAAGAGTTGTAATTAATCAAAAATATTATAAACAAATAAACAAATAAATTCATACCTACGGTTTTGGTTAGTAAGAGAGCACCACCATCAGCATTAGAGCTTCTGATTTGAAGGATAGATGAACTCCTCACAAAGTATCAGAGAGAGAGAGAGAGATTGGAAAGAGATGGAATTTGAAAGGGTCCAGCTTGTCTCAAGTTGAGATCAAGACTAGACCCGTCCAGTTCAGCCCATGGGGTCATTTTTTTGGCCCGTTTTGATAATCCGAAAAAAAAATGGACAGTGAAAAAATTAACGGTTGATAAAAAACTGTTTTGTTCACATAGCTATCGATATCCGATCAACGTGATTTTTTACAAGCATATAGTACTCGACGAGTTCTACACATTGAACGGTTCGGATTATCAAAACGGGACCCGTGATGAACCCCCACAGGTCCAACAGCACGGTCCAGTCCGATCTTGGACTGGACCAAAGCCACTGCCAATTTGAAAATGGGTAAATCATAGATATAAAAAGATATCTAATATAGAGAGAAGGTGAGTTTACGTTACACACATAGAGAGATTAGAGAGAGAGACAGAAATATGGGGAAGAGAGAAATCTAGGGAAGAGGAAAGGAGAAGGTCTGCTGGACAACTTTTTTTTGCTTTTGATAGTTGAAATACATATAAAGCTTCTCGGGGAAGCTTTGCACTTCTCCCAAAAATAAAACAATTATATAAATATATATTAAAAATGTAGGAGCTGTTAAAGAATTCGGTCGGGTCGGTTTTGACCGCAATAATTTATATAAAACCGTTGTCGACCGTGAAACCGCAAAATTCAACCAAACTAAACCGCAGCCGACCAGTTGAATATTCGAAACCGTCCATTTTAATTCGGTTCGGGTCGGTCTGGGCGGGTGGGTCGATTTCCAGTTTTTCATGAACACCCCTAGTACGTGAAATTTTATCATATTTAACTAAAATAGTCAATTTTGTTTCATATGACTATTTTAGCCTAAATAGACATGCTAAACATAGTTTAAAGGTCATATGTTAAGGAATGTATTAAATGAGTAAAATTATTTCAATTTGTATAGGAAGTAAGAAAAGTTTTTTTAAGCCTTCGTTTGGCATGTTAGGCTTTTTGACTTTTTGACAATTTTAGTCACAAAAAAACAAAATAGGTTTTTTAGCTTAATAAGACAAAACATCAGATCCAACTCATAATCATTTTATTTTTTCTCTCACAAAAGTCAAAAAAGTCAAAAAGTTTATCCCAAGCGAGACTTTTTAATCACAGGCTAAAAAAGCTAAAAAGTTAAAAAGTCACATCCCAAACGAATCCTAAAGTTGTTATGATGAATATTTTTTTTTTAACATAGAGACCAAAATATTCTCCTTATATTTCCCTCAATTTTATTCATTAATTTGGCTTCTATTATTTTATTTTATTATAATTAATATATATTCTTTAATTTGTAACACGTACAGTGATTATATAATTTTAAATAAAGTATTTTTATGTATTTGGTTTATTATTTTTTGGAATAAATTGAAATGCATTTTTTTTTTTTTTTGGTTGTAATATTATAGCATCAATGGATTAGTTATTTATTTATTGGGTTCTAACATTATAAAACTAATAGATCAAAACCTAATTGTAAGTGAAATTAGTCAATCTATTTTAAAGAATTGTTTCAAATTCAATGAGCTTCCAAATAAAGAAAATACTATTATTTCATGTGATTTATAAATTTATTTTTTTATTTATAATGAAATATTATGAGTAATTGTTTTGTTGATGGTACTATCATTTTATTTTTTATAATTTTTTATAAATAAATTAATTTCGTTATTTCAAATGTGAGGACATTTTCATCTATCTACAAAAATATCTAAATTTTTGAAAATCATAATATACTTTTTTTATTTACGTTTTATGTTCTCCCATACAAGTGGAGATAATAATGATAATTAAATACATTCTTAAAGCAGACACTTTGAGTGTGTTTGTTCTGAGGAATTATTTCATGGGATTGGACTATTAGTTAATCTGGACTAATAGTCCATTGTTTGGTTCAATTTTTGTGTTCCGGATTAATAGTCCCTCCGAATTATTAGTCCCTCATATGAGGGATTATTGTATCCTGGGGAGAGGTGGGATTATTTCCATAGGATTAGTATCTCATGGGACTAATGTGTGAAATATCTATTTTACCTTAATACTATTACTTAATAAACAATTAGAAAAGAATAAAATAGTGTTTTGAATATTTATAAATTATTTTCTAGTGTTGTTAATTTTAAAAAATATAAATTATAAATTAAATTTAATTAAAAACAATAAATTAAAAATTATGGCCTTATAAATTAAATTTTTTTAGTGTTGTTGAAAAATTAAATTTATATATTAAATAAAATTATTTTTTTAGTGTTTTAAATTTAAAATTATATATTAAATAAAAATATAAATTATAAATTTAATTTAATATAAAATAATAAATTAAAAATTATGGCCTTATAAATTTAAAATTTTTAGTGTTGTTAAATTATAAATTATAAATTATAGATTAAAATTACAAATTTAAAATTATATATTAAATAAAAATTATAAATTACAAGGATAAAATAGTCTTTTGAACATTTATCCTTATCCCAGTCCATCCAACCAAACATTGGATTCATTAAAATAGTCCAATCAAAACATCTAATCCTATGACTAAACAAACATAGGATACAAATCCAATCCAACCAAATAATCCGGGAACAATGTATCATAGGACTAATAGTCTGATGGATTACAATTCCCCCTTATCTAGTCCGTCCAAACAAACGCACCCTTTAAGTAATATGGGAGTTGGCATTGTCATAGAAGGTTGTGTTGGAAATATAATATAAATAATAAAAAGCTATCAACTTTAGTCACTCACCGAAACCAGCAGACAACTCCCATGTGCTCCTGATGCTCCTTTCAAGTCAGAATCATTCACTCACAAGGCTCACAGTATTCACTCACAAGACTAACGGTAGTCTCTTTTGATTATAAAAGAGCCTCTTCATTCAAGAATAAGGCAGGGTTAGAAAAAATTGAGAGTACTCATTCATCTAAAATAAATAAACATAAATAATAAAACTTACAATTGTTTACTGGAATGAAACACACTGTTCTTCAAAATACATAACTTGAAAACGAACTTGAAAATAAAATTACAGAAATAGTTATTTTTCTTGAGGAATGAGTACTCTCAATTTTTTCTAACCCTGTCTTATTCTTGAATGAAGAGGCTCTTTTATAATCAAAAGAGACTACTGTTAGTCTTGTGAATGAATGATTCTGACTTGAAAGGAGCATCAGGAGCACATGGGAGTTGTCTGCTGCTTTCAGTGAGTGACTAAAGTTGATGGCTGCTTTTTGCTGTGCTGAATTTGTCAGTTAGATGAATTATGATGACTGATGAATAGTAATGTTGACTTTTTTCATTGCTTGGAGGCATGTGACTGAGGGAATCAATATAGATATATATATATATATATATATATATCAGCAGCTTTTCTCAAAAACGAGTATTGATTGAAGCTGATAATTATAGCTATATAGAATCCAATGACTGAATTAAGCATATGGGTCCTGAGTATCTTGGAACTCAGGTCCATATGGATTTTGAGTAGTTGAACCTTCAGAAGAGTTTGAACTGTTTGAACCATCTTTTGAACTGCTGTTATCTGAGTGTCACGACCCAAACCCGCCCCTATGGGTTTAGCACCGTAACCGGCCAGTAATCCTAGATTACCGAAGGCCTGCTTAACAGTAATACAGTAAAATAGAGTACAGGGGCTTGGCGGAAGCCAATACAGTAAATAAACAATGCTCAATGAGCTGTGACAGTCTGTATGCAAAAAGACTTTTCATACATTCACATATATATACGGAACAGATCAGTATGCAAAACATTTACAAACATTCGGGACAGGGATCAAGTCCCTATTAACCAGTACAGTGTAGTCTATACATTCTATACAGTAAACAAAACAGTGCAGGAGGGGAAAAACTAAAACACCCCTAAGCCTTAGCTTGGCAGGCTCGGAACCTCGCAGTGAGGCACATTGGTTGGCTTGACAAAACTGGGAATCTACCCCGACGCCTCTAGCATTGGTCCGGTGCCTGTACACCTACATATATATATATATGAGCAGTGAGCTAAAGCCCAGTGAATAACATAAAGCATAAAGAGGTTTAGAATGAATGTCCTTACAGTAATGAAAACAGTTAAATTCAATCAGTATATCAGTTGTTCAGTACAGTAAACAGTCATATGTGGTACATCCATTAGCATAACAGTAACAGTAGGTCTTAAAAGACCGAACAATAATGATGGCCATCAATCAGTAAACAGTAGTGGTTCCACAAGGAAACCGACAGAGATCTCTGTAACAGTAACAGTAAACAGTAGGTGCTAAGGATGCCACAGTACAGTTCAGAAATAAAGGACATACATTCATTCAGTAATCAATATCAGTTCGGTAAGTAGTTCAGTTCAGTATTCAAAAGATAATCATTTTGAACATATCTTTACACAATTGTTACTCACAGAGTTCTGGGCTACAGTGAACTAGAGCGTCTCCTTGGAAAGCCAACCCTACACAGTTTACAGATTGAACACACACTAAGCTACACAGTTGGGAAAGATATTAACTTAATCCCTAATTTGCCTCGGTGTGGTTCTACATCTATATCCTCTTTAAGATGCCTTAAATATGCCCTAGGAATGCCTAGGATGGAAAGAGGATGCAAAGATGCACTTTTGAACACTTTACAAAATTTGCTGAAAACAGGGGTCTCGTTCGAGCGTGGCTTTCTACGCTCGAGCGGACATGCAACCAAAGGAGCTCCGCTCGAGCGTCAATTCCGTCGCTCGAGCGGACTGTGTGCTACAGTAAAAATGTTGGATGCTCCAAATTTACGCTCGATGGACGCTCGACCCTCGCTCGAGCGTAAGACACAAGTCCTCGCTCGAGCGGACTGTGAACTCATGCAAAGTACTGGACGCTCGCATTTCACGCTCGAGCGTAACTTTTCTCGCTCGAGCGGAAGGCAGAATCACAGAGTGTACGCTCAAGCGTGGACTTCCCCGCTGGAGCGTAGGCCCAAAATCTGGAAATTCCAGATTTGAGTCCCAAGCTCAAAATCAAGTTTAAAAGCCAAATTTTTGATCCTCTTGGGCTAAAAACCTGGAAAAACACTTGCAAACACATAACATTATGTATTTCAAAGATCAATTTGGTAAATCAAAGCCCAAGGGTGTTTAATTCAAACTCAATTTCAAATCAATTTTCATGAACATGCCACAAACATGACATGCATGAATTCAAACCATTTCAAAACTTCAAAACATGCTCTAATGAGCTCATTCTTTTCAAAACAAGTTGAAAACATGGACTTAAGCTTAATTATGAACATGCATGTGACAATTTGCCATGAAATCAACTCAAAATTCATCAATACACATATGCATGCATGAAATGAGTTCTAATTCAACATGCTAGGACTAATTCATGCCTTAACTCTACAATTAGACATGGATCATGCAAGAACAAGTTCAATTCACAAATAAGAGAGTAATCACACTACCTTAGGTCTTGTATTCAAGGTTTAGGAGCTCAATTGGCAACTACACTTCAATTTCCTTCAATTTCCAAACCAAATCAAGCAAAATGAGATGAAGACTAACTCTCTCCCTTATCTCTCTCTCTCAAGTCGGCAAGAACATGAGGAATGGCTGATGAATATGTTTTGTAATAAGGCTCAAGTGATGTGTAAGGCTAAAAAGGTGGAGATAGTGGGCCACTAGGTGGCATTCTAGTAAATAAGTTCAATTCATGTAATTTACCGACATTTAATCTAGTTTAACCATGCCAAATCAATTTTCAGATAAATACACCATAAAATCGTGTAAATCCTACTGATCATGAAACACTAATTGATTTCCGGTTCGGCCGCCAATAAGGCCTTCAATTAGCAGTTTAAGCATATAAACATGAACAGATAATCACACAGTCAAACAGATGGGATGCAATTCAAACACATATATATATTCAATCGATTCAGTTCAGATTCAGTCAGTCAGTTCAGTAATTCCGTCAGTTCAATTACTTTAATTATCAGTCACAATCAGTCTCAGTTTAGCCATAATCGGTAATTAATCGGTAATCAGTGTGGGGGTCATTACAGTCTCCCCTCCTTAAAAAGAGTTTAGTCCTCTAAACTCGAATTACCTTCATTCTGGAAGAAAACAGGATTCAGTGGGAGCAATTCAGGATATCTCTTAGCCATGTCATCTTCCCTTTCCCAAGTGGCATACACGCTACCATGGTTTTGCCAGTCAACTTTCACTAGCGGGATCTCTTTATTTCTCAACTTCTTGATCCGTCTATTTACAATCTGTATAGGCCGTTCCTCATAAGTGTAGTCATCACTCAACACTACTCGAGTAGGCTCAATCACATGGAAAGGATCCCGGAGATAATCTCTCAACATAGAGATGTGGAAGACGTTGTGCATATGCTCTATTTCAGGAGGAAGCGCAACTTGATACGCCACCGGATTGATTTTCTCAATAACCTCATACGGCCCGACATATCTCGGTGCTAACTTGCCTTTGACTCCAAAACGAGTCTGGCCTTTCATTGGTGTCACTTTCACAAACACGTGATCACCTACTTCATATTCTCGGTCTCGTCTTCTAACATCTGCGTAACTTTTCTGTCTGCTCTGTGCTGTTTTCAGTCTCTGTTGAATCAGTTTCACTTTTTCAGTCGTTTCATACACAATCTCGGGCCCAAGCAAAGGCCCATCTCCAACTTCTGCCCAGCAAATCGGAGATCTACATTTTCTGCCATACAATGCCTCAAAAGGCGCCATACTAATACTTGAATGGTAATTGTTGTTGTAGGCGAATTCAGCCAACGGCAAATGGTTTTCCCAATTTCCCTGAAAATCAAGGACACACATTCTCAATAAATCCTCCAGAGTTTGGATGGTCCTTTCCGACTGTCCATCTGTCTGAGGATGATAGGCACTACTCAGTCTCAATTCGGTACCCAATGCAGTCTGTAGGCTTTGCCAAAACCTCGATGTAAACTTCGAATCCCTGTCAGAAACAATGGATACAGGCACTCCATGCAGTCTAACAATTTCATCAATATAAATTACAGCCAACTTGTCGGCATTATAAATTGTCTTGACAGGTAAGAAGTGAGCAGATTTGGTCAGTCTATCAACAATAACCCAAATTGAATCCATACCTTTTCTGGAGCGAGGCAATCCAACGATAAAATCCATCGTGATATGCTCCCATTTCCACTCCGGTATGGGTAAGGGTTGCAGTAAGCCTGCGGGTCGCTGATGTTCCGCTTTAACTTGTTGGCAATGAAGACATTTTGACACAAAGTCGGCAATTTCTTTCTTCATTCCCGGCCACCAAAAGTTCTGTTTCAAATCTTGGTACATTTTCGTATTCCCCGGATGAATAGAAAATTTTGAGTTGTGGCCCTCTTGCAGAACTCTTCTTTTCAGTTCAGTGTCATTCGGTACACACAGTCTTTCTTGAAATTTCAGTACATTGTTTTCAAATTTGAACCCCGGTCTCGGTTTAATTTCCCTTTCTTCGATGATCTTCTTCAAGAAGTCATCCTGTTGCTGTTTCTCCTTAATTTCTTCGATCAATGCCGGTTGAGCAGAAATAGCAGCTATTGTTCCACCTTGTTCTCTCAAAACAACTTCAATTTCAGATTTTTCAAGGTCACAAAGCAACTCTTTCTGTCCAGTAAGCAAACAAGCTAAATTTGCAATCGACTTTCGGCTCAGTGCATCGGCAACGGTGTTGGCTTTTCCCGAATGATACAGAATCTGTAGGTCGTAATCTTTAATCAGTTCTAGCCATCTCCGTTGTCTCATGTTCAGTTCTTTCTGGGTGAAGAAGTACTTCAGACTCTTGTGATCGGTATATACTTCACATGTTGCCCCATACAAATAGTGACGCCAGATCTTCAGTACAAACACTACTGCCGCCAGTTCCAGATCATGGGTCGGGTAGTTCTTTTCATGTGGTCTCAGTTGTCGGGAAGCATAGGCAATTACTCTCCCATTCTGCATTAAAACACATCCCAAACCCTTATGAGAAGCATCACTAAATACAGTATAACCATCCGTACCTGAGGGTAAAGTAAGAACAGGTGCAGTCACAAGTCGAGTTTTCAACTCTTGAAATGCTGATTCCCTCTGGTCAGTCCAGTCAAATGATGTCCCCTTCTGTGTCAGTTGAGTCAATGGTAAGGCAATTTTGAAGAAATCTTTGACAAATCTTCTGTAATATCCAGCCAATCCCAAAAAGCTGCGGACTTCTGTCACATTTGTTGGTCTAGGCCAGTTCACTACAGCTTCAATTTTCTGCGGATCAATAGAAATTCCATCTTTGCTAACAACATGCCCCAAAAACATAACATGATCAAGCCAAAACTCACATTTAGACAGTTTAGCATACAGTTTCTGTTCTCTTAGGGTCTGTAGGGCAAGTCTCAAATGATGTTCATGTTCTTCTATACTTTTGGAGTAAATCAATATGTCATCAATGAATACCACAATAAAGTCATCAAGGTACGGTTTAAAGATTCTATTCATGAGGTCCATAAATGCTGCAGGTGCGTTGGTAACTCCAAAAGGCATAACTAAAAATTCGTAATGTCCATACCTCGTTCTAAAAGCAGTTTTATCAATGTCTTCTGGTTTAACCTTCAATTGATGGTATCCAGATCTGAGATCGATCTTAGAAAATACTTGCGCACCTTGTAACCGATCAAATAAGTCATCAATACGCGGTAATGGATATTTGTTTTTCATAGTTACCTTGTTCAGTTCACGGTAATCAATGCACAGTCTCAGTGAGCCGTCTTTCTTTTTCACAAACAAAACCGGTGCACCCTACGGTGAAGTACTAGGCCTGATAAACTTCTTGTCTAGCAGTTCTTGCAGTTGTACTTTCAATTCTTTCAATTCAGTTGGAGCCATTCTGTAAGGAGCCTTCGATACAGGCTGTGTTCCCAGAATCACGTCAACGGTGAATTCAATCTCCCTATCAATCAAATCCCCTGGTAGATCATCTGGAAAAACATCTGGGAATTCTCTGACTATAGGAATACAGTTCACATCAGTTTTAACATTATCATCAGTAGATACAGTCAGTACAGAACACAGATATCCTTTACACCCCTTTCTAATCAATTTAACGACTTTCACAGAAGAAATCAAATACGGAGGAGGTACTACTCTAACCCCATTAAACACGAATTTGGGTAAACCAGGTGGACGGAAAACAACTTGTTTTGTCACACAGTCAATGGTGGCATGATATTTTTGTAACCAGTCCATCCCCAATATTACATCAAAATGATCAATGTTCAATGGCAGTAAATCAATAAACAGATGCATGTCCCCAACAATAATCTCACAAGCAGGATACATATAAGCACATGTCATGGATCCTCCTACGGGTGATGATACAGCTAGCAGATAGTTCATAGGTTCTAAGGGTCTATTCAATTTCCGTGAAAAAGCATGCGATACATATGAGTGTGTAGACCCCGAATCAATCAGTACATATGCACTTTGAGCACAAATAGAGAGGATACCTGACACAACGGTTTCAGTATTTTGCACGTCTCCCGGTACTAGGGCAAACACTCGGCCCTGCCTCATCGGCTCTTTCCCGGTAGCTCTGGGGTTAGGCTTTGGTGCTACAGTTGATGCTGCGGCGCTGCCTGCAGCTTTACTATTGCCCGAAGCAGTGGAAGGGCAATCTTTCACCATGTGGCCCACTTTGCCACACCTGTAACAAGCACCAGAGATTTTATAACAAACTCCTTTATGGTTCTTACCGCATTCGGAACAGGGCGGAAAGGGACGGTTTCCTTGACTAGAAGTAGTCGTTGACCCTGTATTTTGCTTTTTGTTCAATTGATTATGCTTGCCTTTCTTGAATTTGAAGTTCTGTCTTTTACCACGCCATTCAGACGCCGGTGTTTCAGATTGTTTCACAGCTTCGATGTTCGACTCGGCCATCAATGCTCGGTCAAGAACACCCACATAGATCAGTAGCTTTAAAACATTTATCCTGTCCAGTATTGCAACATTCAGGCCGCCTTCAAACCTTCTGGCCTTTTTGTAATCAGTGTCCACCATATGTGGTGCATATCTAGCAAGCCCGATGAACTTTGTTTCATATTCGGCAACGGACATGGTGCCCTGCCTCAGTTGTTCAAATTAAATCACTTTCCTGTCCCTGACGCACTGGGGGAAATACTTTTCAAGGAAGGACTCCTTAAACTGAGCCCAAGTCACTACAGTGTTAGTGTCACGGACCAGCATCCACCACCTTCTAGCCTCTTCTTGCAAGGTGAAGGTAGCTAACAATACTTTATTTGCCTCCGAGCACGGAAACACCTCAAATAACTTTTCAGTCTCAAGTACCCAAGCTTCAGCCTTCAACGGTTCTAGGCCTCCCTGAAAGGATGGCGGTTTCAGTTTGCTGAACTTCTGGGTAAGAGCAATTATATCCCCATCATTCACATTCACATTCGGTTCCGGCTGTACCGGAGGAGGAGATGGGGGCTGTTGATTCTGTTGTTACTCAAGTCTAGCAGTTATCAGTTCCATCATTCTTTCCATTCTTGCCATTCTTGCCTCCGTAGATGAGGATTCAGATTCATTTGCATTATCCATTTCACTATAAGCAGTTATAATGATTATAAACATTAACAGTTGCATACTTAAACAGTTTAACACATTAGCATACATTCAGTCATATCATAACCACACACTTATCATGCTCATGTAATGCCCTAATCGCTTTTCTAGGACACTCTATAGCTCATTTGGACACGTGTGTGCGGTATAACTCGTGGTTAAGTATCGCTCTGATACCACTCTGTCACGACCCAAACCTGCCCCTATGGGTTTAGCACCGTAACCGGCCAGTAATCCTAGATTACCGAAGGCCTGCTTAACAGTAATACAGTAAAACAAAGTACAGGGGCTTGGCGGAAGCCAATACAGTAAATAAACAATGCCCAATGAGCTGTGACAGTTTGTATGCAAAAAGACTTTTCATACATTCACATATATATACGGAACAGATCAGTATGCAAAACATTTACAAACATTCGGGACAGGGATCAAGTCCCTATTAACCAGTACAGTGTAGTCTATACATTCTATACAGTAAACAAAACAGTGCAGGAGGGGGAAAACTAAAACACCCCTAAGCCTTAGCTTGGCAGGCTCGGAACCTCGCAGTGAGGCACATTGGTTGGCTTGACAAAACTGGGAATCTACCCCGACGCCTCTAGCATTGGTCCGGTGCCTGTACACCTACATATATATATATATATATATATATATGAGCAGTGAGCTAAAGCCTAGTGAATAACATAAAGCATAAAGAGGTTTAGAATGAATGTCCTTACAGTAATGAAAATAGTTCAATTCAATCAGTATATCAGTTGTTCAGTACAGTAAACAGTCATATGTGGTACATCCATTAGCATAACAATAACAGTAGGTCTTAAAAGACCGAACAGTAATGATGGCCATCAATCAGTAAACAGTGGTGGTTCCACAAGGAAACCGACAGAGATCTCTGTAACAGTAACAATAAACAGTAGGTGCTAAGGATGCCACAGTACAGTTCAGAAATAAAGGACATACATTCATTCAGTAATCAATATCAGTTCGGTAAGTAGTTCAGTTCAGTATTCAAAAGATAATCATTTTGAACATATCTTTACACAATTGTTACTCACAGAGTTCTGGGCTACAGTGAACTAGAGCGTCTCCTCGGAAAGCCAACCTTACACAGTTTACAGATTGAACACACACTAAGCTACACAGTTGGGAAAGATATTAACTTAATCCCTAATTTGCCTCGGTGTGGTTCTACATCTATATCCTCTTTAAGATGCCTTAAATATGCCCTAGGAATGCCTAGGATGGAAAGAGGATGCAAAGATGCACTTTTGAACACTTTACAAAATTTGCTGAAAACAGGGGTCTCGCTCGAGCGTGGCTTTCTACGCTCGAGCGGACATGCAAACAAAGGAGCTCCGCTCGAGCGTCAATTCCGTCGCTCGAGCGGACTGTGTGCTACAGTAAAAATGCTAGATGCTCCAAATTTACGCTCGATGGACGCTCGACCCTCGCTCGAGCGTAAGACACAAGTCCTCGCTCGAGCGTGAGTTTCCTCGCTCGAGCGGACTGTGAACTCATGCAAAGTACTGGATGCTCGCATTTCACGCTCGAGCGTAACTTTTCTCGCTCGAGTGAAAGGCAGAATCACAGAGTGTACGCTCGAGCGTGGACTTCCCCGCTCGAGCGTAGGCCCAAAATCTGGAAATTCCAGATTTGAGTTCTAAGCTCAAAATCAAGTTTAAAAGCCAAATTTTTGATCCTCTTGGGCTAAAAACCTGGAAAAACACTTGTAAACACATAACATTATGTATTTCAAAGATCAATTTGGTAAATCAAAGCCCAAGGGTGTTTAATTCAAACTCAATTTCAAATCAATTTTCATGAACATGCTACAAACATGACATGCATGAATTCAAACCATTTCAAAACTTCAAAACATGCTCTAATGAGCTCATTCTTTTCAAAACAAGTTGAAAACATGGACTTAAGCTTAATTATGAACATGCATGTGACAATTTGCCATGAAATCAACTCAAAATTCATCAATACACACATGCATGCATGAAATGAGTTCTAATTCAACATGCTAGGACTAATTCATGCCTTAACTCTACAATTAGACATGGATCATGTAAGAACATGTTCAATTCACAAATAAGAGAGTAATCACACTACCTTAGGTCTTGTATTCAAGGTTTAGGAGCTCAATTGGCAACTACACTTCAATTTCCTTCAATTTCCAAACCAAATCAAGCAAAATGAGATGAAGACTAACTCTCTCCCTTATCTCTCTCTCTCTCTCAAGTCGGCAAGAACATGAGGAATGGTTGATGAATATGTTTTGTAATAAGGCTCAAGTGATGTGTAAGGCTAAAAAAGTGGAGATAGTAGGCCACTAGGTGGCATTCTAGTAAATAAGTTCAATTCATGTAATTTACCGACATTTAATCTAGTTTAACCATACCAAATCAATTTTCAGATAAATACACCATAAAATCGTATAAATCTTACTGATCATGAAACACTAATCGATTTCCGGTTCGGCCGCCGATAAGGCCTTCAATTAGCAGTTTAAGCATATAAACATGAACAGATAATCACACAGTTAAACAGATGGGATGCAATTCAAACACATATATATATTCAATCGATTCAGTTCAGATTCAGTCAGTCAGTTCAGTAATTCCGTCAGTTCAATTACTTTAATTATCAGTCACAATCAGTCTCAGTTTAGCCATAATCGGTAATTAATCGGTAATCAGTGTGGGGGTCATTACACCGAGTCTGACTTGGCTTGGGCCATAAGGAGACAAGCCATTTGGAGGAGCTTATCTTTGGATGACTTGGACTTGGGCTTAACCTTTGATTTGGACTTATCCTTTGACTTGGGCTGGTCAGTACTGGGCTTTGCTGACTTGGATTTAATCTTTGATTTGGATGACTTGGGCTTGGAAGAACTGGATGATGGGCTTCCAAGATTGACTGGAAGAAGTTGGCTTCCTTGTGTTAATGGAGCAGTTGGGTTCTGCTGAGCTTTAATCATGGCAGGTGTAGGGGCATGAATGTTGATTGGGAATTCAGTTCGAACAATTTCAACAATTCGTGGAATCTTGAAATTATCCCACCATTTAACCATGTGTTGCCGGTAAATAACATCATCAGAAATGCCATATTGCCATTTGAATATCCAAGGGATTTTGTATTTGGATATAAAAATAAGTATTGGAGGGAATTTCCTTTGCTGAGGACTGAATGAGAAAACAGTGGAAAAATAGTTGACTTGATCCATAATGACTGACGGGAAGATTTCTGAAATGGCGCCATACTGAGCCCACCATCGCAGAAACCAGGTAGGTAATTCGGATTTGAACTTTTGATCAAATTGAAGAAACCAAGAGTGACTGTTTGACTCATTTTGATACAAGAGGACTTTGAACCAAGCATCAATGTAATCATAGTAATTGTATTGAATTGAATGACTAGGCAGATCTCGTAGTTGATAAGGAGAACCTCAATCAACCAGAGAAACAAAGTTGTGAATATAAAGTGAATGGTATGGTTGAACAGGATGTCTTTGTAGAAAGTAATTGTTTTTTCTGGATGGAGAGGAATAAAATGCCATCCAGGAGGAAAATAAGATTTAACCAGATCATGAACAGTATGACTCTTTGGGTGACTAGGTTCTTTGAAAAAGAGATTAGTAGTGGTGGATTTAACATAATCAGATCGGGCTGATTTAATAGGATTATGAGGGTATGGAGTAACTGCTTGACTAGATAAAGCAAAAGGATCAGTAGCCAAAGCAGATGTATAACTAGGTTTAGGAATGTTACCAAGAATTTGGTAACGGTTAACCAATTCAACAGGATGGTATTTCGTTACTAACTCCATGGGCGGCGGAACAAAAGGTTGACTAGAAGGGACCAAGGCTTTGGAAGGAGGCCGTGGACGAGACATCTGTGAAATAGAGGAGATAAATTAGCATCCATTGAGGATATCTAATTGATCAGTATGTTCATGTAAACAGTTAATATATTGAGAAAGTTGTTGTTTCTGAGCTTTAATCCGATGAAATTGTATGTACTGGGTTCTTTTAGTAGGTAAATGGGTTGATTTGAGAAAGGCAAGGCGACGAGCAATATGTTTGACTAAGATTTTATAGTATTTAATCTGGTGTTTATGGTAAGGAATAGAGGGAATGGGCATGATGTAACTCACTATCCACCCTGTAAAAATTCTCGGGTAAGAAAATCAAGAATATAATTTTGACAACTAGGTATATATTCAATTTCAAAATAAAAAATACTTAAAATAGATTGCCAACGAGCAAAAATTTGCTTACTAGCAAGATTTTGAACATCTTTTTCTAAAACATATTTAGCAGATTTGCAATCAACACGAAGTAAAAAAATTTGATTTAAAATATCATCTTGAAATTTACTAATACATAAAACAGTAGATAAAATTTCTTGTTTAATAGTACTATAATTCTTTTGTGCTTTATTCCAGACACCAGAATGATAACGAACAATTTGTTCAGATGACTGAGGAGTAATTTTCTGGAGAAGGATGCCACCATAACCAATATCAGAGGCATCAGTTTGAATAATTTTGAATGAATTTTCAGTAGGAATACCAAGACAAAGGAAGAGACTTGACATATTGTTTAACCTGTTTAACAATAGCAGTATGAGTAGAAGACCAAGGAGGAGGATTGTCTTTTAACTGATCAAACAGAGGTTGACAAGTTTTCCTAAGGTCTTTGTAAAATTCAACAACATAATTCAGTGATCCTAAAAAACGTTGTAGTTGAGTTTTATCTAAGATTTCATCAGGAAATTTAGACGCAAATTCAATGGAACGACTAATAGGTAAAATAGTATTCTGGTGAATATCATAACCTAAAAATCTGACTTTGGTTTGAAACAATTTAATCTTAGGAGCAAAAATGACTAGACCATGACTCTTAATGGTATAAAAGAATGCAGTAAGATGTTTCCAGTGTTCACTAATTGATTTTGAAAAAAATAAGAATATCATTTATATAAACTATGGAAAAATGACTAAATGGATTGAAAATATCATTCATTATATTTTGAAATTCACTAGGAGTATTTTTTAATCCAAATGACATGACATTCCATTCATAGTGACCAAAAGGTGTAGTAAAAGCAGTTTTATATCTATCTTTAGGATGAATTTGTATTTGCCAAAAACCACTTTTTAAATCAAATTTACTAAAAATAACAGCTTGACTAAGTCTTTTAATCAAATCTTTTTTATTAGGAATAGGATATCGAATCCATTCTAAAACTTTATTTAATGGTTTATAATTGATGACTAAGCGAGGAACACCTCGTTCTAATTCAGCATTTTTATTCACATAAAAAGCAAGACATGACCAATGTGATTTACTTGAACTAATTATTTGATTTTTTAATAGTTCATTGATTTCTTTTTTACACATTTCAATTAATTTATGATTCATTTGAATAGGTCTAGATTTACTAGGAATTTGACTTTCATGAAAATTCTTAATATATGGTAATGTGACTACATGTTTTTTCCTATGCCAAAATGCAGTAGGTAAAGTAGAACAAACAGTAGTTTCTAATTTTAATTTAAATTCATTAATTTGAGAAATAATAACTGGATTAGTTAATTGTTGATCAATTCTTTTGTAATTAATTTCTTCTTTAAGATATTTAAATGACGAGTTAATCGATTAATCGTTTGAGAAATAGAACAATCTTTTAATTGATTTAATTCTAATATTTCAGGAGGAGATAAGAATTTAAAAGTAACAGGTTGACCTAAAACATGAGTAGTTATTCCTTCACTAGAGGTGGTAAATGGGTATAGTAAAAATATAAATGGTGTTCCTAAAATAACTTTATCAGTCATATTTTTAACCAAAACAAAGGAAGTTTTAAAGCAAACATTATTTTGACATATATGAACTTTAGGTATTTTATATTTAATATGCATTTTACTACCATTAGCAGAAGTTAATTTTTCACGACATTTTTCATAATATTTAGTAGGGAGTAATCCTTCTTGAATACAATTAAGATCGGCACCAGTATCAATTAAAGCGATAACATCTAATTCAAAATTATTAATAACTATTTTAATTTTAGAATACCATTTTTGAATATGGATTTTATTAAGGAGATTTAATCTATTATCTTCATGATTATGAGATTGAGATTGATGTGATCGATTATCAAATAAAAGATTATCAGGGTTAGTAGGTTCATCAGATTCATGTTCAGATTCATTAGGAGAAACATTATTGGTTTGGAAATTATCTAAATTTTTATTAAGTTTTAATGTAATAATTTCATCTTCTAAATGTTGATCTTTATTTTGTAAATCTTTAATGGTTTGTTTAATCTGATTAATTTCTTGTTGTAAATCTTGTAAGGTAATTTCTTTGTGTTTATTTTTAAATCTTTCTAAGGTTTTAAATAGACTAATAATAGGCTTATCAAACTTAGGTTTATGATTAGTATTGATTAACAAAGATTTTAATTTATCAGTATATTTCTTTTTTAATTCAGAATCTTCAAGTCTACTAATTAATTCAATAAGAGCAGTTTCTTCTTGATTTTGTTTAGTAAGAACAGTAATTTGTTTAACAGGTTTACAACAAACATCATTACATCCTAATTCTATATTATTATCAGAATCTTCACTAGGTGAATTGTAATTAGATGAAGCATTAGGATTATCAGAAGAGGAATTACTAACAGATTGATTTAATTGAAAGATTTCAAATAATTGATTTTTTGATTCATCATTAATTTGAAGTTGATTAACTTTATCTTTTAATTTTTGTTTTTCTTTACATTTATTAGAATAATGACCTTTTTGACCACAGTTGTAACAAGTAATATATTTATTAGATTTAGCTTTTGGATGTGATTTCTTGTAATATTTCTTCTTAGGTTTAGTATAGAATTTATCATTTGATTTAGAAGGTGAATAATTCTTTTTATACTAGTTTGAATATTTGTAATGGGATTTACTATGTTTTTTATGTGTTTTCCTACGGGAAGGTGCGACAGGAGGTAAACCATATTGTTCACAAAAATTACCTAATTCATATTTAGCCTTATGTTTATCTTTAGTAGCTTTTTGACTGAGTTTAAGATCAATACACATTCTTAATCCTTCTTTTTGAATAGTGCTAATAATATCACCATAAGTTAAATTGTCATATTCAATGATACTAGTAGGTTGACTAAGAACATCTCTAATTTTGTGAGCAAACAAACTAGGTAATCTGTTAATAAATTTTTCTTTCCAAAAATATTTAGTACAATCTTCTCTTAACATAACTCTAGAGGTGAATACATCTTTATACCATCTAAAATCACTTAATTTTGGACAAGTAAGGTTACTAAGTTGATCATATATGCGAGAATATATATTAGCAGGAGTACCTATGAAATGTCTAACTATGGTATAGATTAATGTGTTAACACCATCAAGTTTGTAATAGCCAATAGTTTCATCAAAGATTGGTAAATCATTTTCATCTTTTTGATTAGCATGTAAGATTGATTCTCTTTGATCTTCAGTAAGGTATTTTTCCCACCAATATTTGAGCATACCGGTAAAACCAGAGGTAATTAAAGAAGTAATTTCAGGTTGAGAGTAATCAGGGTAGTTAGTAAGATAACTATTTGCAACCATAGATAAGTGATTTAATTTTTGAAGTATTTGGTCTTCACTAAGACCATCAATATTCCATTCGTATAATTTTTTAGCAGATACAGAAAATTGATTAGAAAGGTTAGTTTCTTCATATTGGAGGTCAGGTGGAGTAGGTCGAGAATACCAATTTTTAGTGAGAGTAGTCGGTTGAGGTTTAGGATAGTGGAGTTTATTAAGATTAGAAGATTGAAATTGTTGAGCTAATTGATTAATTTCATTATCAGTTGTATCAGTTTCTGATTGAGTAGAAGCCTTGTCTAAAGGTTGGTTTAGGACAGTAAGTCCTTTTTCCTTAGATGGTGAAGCTTGTTCAGAAGTAGTTAATTTAGTGAATAGTTGTTCTATAGCTTTAACAGTAGAAGTATCTTGAGTGACTAAACTAATTCTTTTAGAATGATTACTGGGTAAGTTAATCAAAGGTTGATCTAAAGATTGTTTAGTGGATGTAGTGTTAGCAGAATAACCATCTAAATTAGTTTCTAGTTTATCTAATTGTTTACCAATTGTCTTTAAACATTGATTAGTATAATTATTTTGTTCAATAACTTTTTTAATTTCAGGGTCAGTGCTAGGCAACTTAAAAGGAGAGGCTAGGACTTCAGATCCTTGATGTTCAATAATGATATTAGATAAAGGAGGATGACTAGAGCTAACAGTTGTATTAGGAGAAGTTTTCTATTTATGTTTTGTGATTGTATTTACTTTTTTGTAATAATTTTCTAAATATTCAAAGAAAGGAATTTCCATACGGTATTCAATCATAAAATCATACCATTTTCTAGTTATTCTGGATTGTTGATTAGAATCATATTTATCACGGTAAGCATGTCTTTTAATCCTATTTTCTTGAGATTTAAATGCACTAAGTAATTTATCAAGATCAGGAGTAAAAGATTTACTAATTGTCATTAATTGAGGATTGATTGGAGGTATATCTTCGAAATCAGTTTGAGTAGGGGAATCTTGAGATTTAGTATCATCTTTAGGTAAATGTGTATGAGTAGAGAAATGTGTATGAGTAGAGTAAACAGGTTTACTAATTTGAGAAGTTGTGGAGTTATCAATTCCTTTTAGCTTACTATGAGAAGTTTGACCAAGATTGATTTGACTATTTTTTCGAAATAAAGGAGTATTAAATATTTCATCTTCAGTTTCAGTATCAGTAGGTATAATAGAGGTACTATGTCTAGAAGATTGACTACGATTAAATTTAATACGGACTGAACCATCAGTAAATTGTTGAATATCTTGGATATCTTGACTAGTAGAATGTTGTTGATTATGTTTGTAATTTTCACTAACTGTAATCCATTGATCAGGGAGAGTAATATCTTTCCATTCAATCATTTGAGAAATGTTAATATTAGTATCATTACTGCTACTTTGAATCAATAAAGTTTTATCCTTTGGACTTTTATGTAATGTTTGAACATTTAAATTGGTTTTAATACATTTATAATGAACACGATAAATTAAAGCAATATTATGAACTTTATCCTTCATATTAGGAAATGAACCATTTAATTGAATATTCAAAGTTAATGCATCTAATATATGTGGATCCTTAAGACTGAGAGTAAAATCAGGAAAACAATTAAAATGAACAAGTCCTTTGTGGAGACCAGTTTCCATCATACCCATTAAACTATCATTGTAATCAATAAAACGAGCATCTCGTAAACATAATAAAATAGAAGAATTTTTACCTTGTTGAGTTAATGGTTTGATTCCAACTTGAATTAATCCTAAATGAATAAAATTGTGACCAGTTTTTAAATGGCGTTTAATAGTATTAGCATCAAATAATTGATAGGTTTCTTGAGGTTTAGATAAAGCGTAAACTTGTTCCAAAGTTTTAACATGCAGATTCACATGAAATGCAGATTGTAAAAAAGTAGTTTTGTAAATTTCTTTAACTGATAATTTTGGTATATTCCAACTTAAATCAATTTTATTATTTTGTATTTCAACATCTTTTTCATTAATTACTAATCCTTGATTAGGTATTGAGGGCAACGTAGTTGACTTAGAGCTAACTGACGACTTACTTCTAAATAATCGACTCATAGTTCTGACTGGGTAAATGACTTACAGGAATCTTAATCCATTGTCTAAATTTATCATGTTTTCACATACTAGGCTTTCACACATACCTATTTCGGATGACCCCTAAAGTCCAACACTGCCTAACCAAAGGACTTACCAAAGACTGGGACGAAG
The DNA here is from genome assembly GCA_030407325.1 of Camellia japonica. Lineage (NCBI taxonomy): Eukaryota > Viridiplantae > Streptophyta > Magnoliopsida > Ericales > Theaceae > Camellia > Camellia japonica. The sequence continues at coordinate 8,273,377 of JAPPVO010000032.1, read as the reverse complement.
GTTAGGTGGCTAATCACAAAGTGGAAAACACAGATAGAATAAGTGACAGATTAAGATGACTGAAGGCAGATACTAAGCAGAATAGAGACAAATTAATCAGAATTAACAAGACACTTAGCAATAGATAGCTAACTTAGCAATAGATAGCAACATAACTTGGCTCTGATAACTTAGCAATAAATTATAAAAGAACCATCAGCTAAATTATAAAAGAACCATCAACTACATTATTTTTAATTTTTCCATAAGTAATCATTTTTGTTAATAAATTCTCAAGTTAATTAAAAATTTTAAATGATGTGATAAATATATTTCAATTAACAATTCAAATAATTTTATTATTCTATATAAAAGTTGTTAGGAATTTTATTTTTTCTACTAATTCTGTTAAATAAAAATATATAATAAGGTGCATTTTTATTTTCTAAAATCATATGAGACAATTCATATTTTGTGTATTTATGATTTACCCAAAATAAAAATAAAAAATCACAACAAAAAAAAATCCATTAGGTAAAAAATTTATTTAATTTTTCTTTTTTCAGATCCTAAAATCTAAAATGAAAGCGGACAATAAAAAGCAAAATCGTATTATGCAAACCTTGAATCCCAAGCAGAGTAAAAAGTCAGTTTTTAATCAACTTTCTAAATCACCCTAGGTTCAAGTGGGCCATGGGGTTGGTTTGGAAATGATTTTTTTAGTGCGATTTTTTAATTTTTTAACTAATTTAACTTGACTAAATTAATTATGTTCAAGAATAATTTTTTGACTTTCTTATTTTTTTCATGAGAAAATAAGTATAATGATTATACTTTAGAAGTGATATTTTGTCTTATTTACTTATTTAACTTATTTTGTCTTTTTATATTTTTTTAATCTCAACCTAAATCCAATTGACTTGTCAAACGAGTACTTAAAAGAGTAGACCATTGGATTTTTATTATTATTTTATGTACATTAGTGATTTATTAAAACAATAATGATTGAAACCTTTTTTTTGGGACTTTTATTAGTCTCTTTAGATCTTAATTATTGATAGTGTAAGCTTCACACATATATAAGTAAATCTTATACATACATTAATAATTAAGATCCGAATTTTGAGGTCCAAAAAAAAAATCTCAAACACTTTCCTTAAAATTGACTTTTCAATTTTATTATTATTTTTTTTGTTGCAAAATAGGCTAATCGATCACCTGGTCAATTAAGGAAGAACCGATCAGAACACATCGGCAGTGTTTGGGAAGTTAGGTCAGAGGTTATTTTAGCATCATTCAATTAAAAAAAAATAAAAAATTTAAAAGCCTTAGGCACGTAGGTTGAGGGCTGTGTAGGACCGAGGGTAAAATGACAATTTTGTCTTTTGAAATTTTGACTAACAAATTAACTCAATAGTCCCATCACAAATTTGTCATATTTCTCTCATCACTCTCAAACAATGCCTCCCAAACAGTACTTGACGGGTGCTACTCAAATAGTGCCACGCAGCATTTGCTTTTTTGTTTTTAAAAAAAAATGATGAGTTGTTCTTAGGATTAGTAATAATTCCTCACTGCCACGTTGACGAGTACAATTTTTTTTGTTTTTTTTAAGGGCACTTTGGTCATTTAATATCGTACCATCATTTCAAACCTATATTTCAAGACAACAATTCAAAAAAAAAAATCCATCTATTTTCCCAAATACAAATAACTTACTAAAATAATCAAATAACTAACCACTTCCCAAATATCTACATTAGAGATGTGGTATTTGTGAACTACACTTAAAAATAAAAAGAATACTTACTAATAAATCCTACCTCACAAACAATTATACCAATCAGTCTCACTTTTGAATGTTGATGAGATAAGTCCTACTAGTAGAGATCTTTAATTCTATGTGATCATATTTTTCATGTTTGATAGTGAATGGTGGACGATTATACCCTTTCTTTTTTTGATTTGGTCATTTTGGATGGGATCACGTATGCCACATTGGTAGACGTCTCCAATATTTGCGGTTAGGATTTTGGAGTTTGTGCTGGTCATTTTGTTGCATTGCGTGTGTGACGTTTAGGCAAGACATCATTTTCAGTTGCCAGATCGCCGATGTTACGCAGGTATGTTCTTTTCTTCTTGCAGCGTTGATTTGTTTTGTTCTTGATACTATTCAGTTGTTTATAGTATGTGAGGTTGCATTCCCCCACACTAATATGAAGTGTTTAACATTTTGTTGGGGGTTGTATCCGTTGTTGGGAAGTTTGATATGTTTCATTGTCAAGGAGGGTATATGCTGAATATGGGTGTGTGATGTTTTTTTATTTTGTTTCGTGGTCATCTGTTATTGTTTCCTAATGGTATTGGGTTTACAACGAGGGGTTGGAGAGTAGGGGGGTTTAATGTGTGGGGTGTGTGTATTCATTGTGGACTGGTGGGGGGTACCACATGTGTGTGGCAGGGGACATGTATTTTATTGTGCAATGGATATTTGATGTTATGTTTACCATGGCAGGGCATGGACACAAATGTCATGTTAGTTTGTTGTTACGGTAATACAAATGTCGCAATCAATTTGCAAGCCTCGTTCCGTTTTGATGATCCGGTTAATCGTGTGTGTGAAAATTTTGGTGGATTGACACCTGAGATTATGAGTTTGTTCTTCAAAATGCCAGGTTACAATAACTTCACATTACAGAATGATGATATGGATAACATGGTCTCTCTTTCACGGTCTTTCCGCCTACAATGCATCGATGTCGTTATTCAGTTACAAGATGACCAAGATGCAGAAAACATTGACAGTCCTCTTTGTAATGTACAGTCTGTCACACGTCAAATGAACGGGAAGTACGACGAGTCGGATGTAGATGATGAACCAGATTTGTTGGCCAAATTCTGTCCCTATGTCGATAAGGTTTTTTTGTCTGTTATGTGGGCTAATGGGATTCAACATGTTGGTCAATGTTTTGAGGGGGGTTCTTCTAAATTTCGAACAGTTTTGCACAAATATGTGATGGAGTGTGGGTTTCGTTTCAAATATGTGAAGAATGATTCTGTTTGGATTATAACGGTATGCATGATGGGGGAATCTAAAGAATGCATGTGGTCTTTACACGCACGTGTCTTAAATGCCAATGGATTTTTTTTACCTTCGTAAGTGGAATAGCGAGCACACGTGTGGTGTGGCTATGCAGACACCCAAAAATTCGAGGGCTGGTTTTGACTTAGTGTCTGATGTAATTGCCGAACGAGTACGTAACAAACCACTCACACAACCTACCGATATTGTGTAAAACTTGAAGAAAGATTACAGATTAGAGGTTAGTTATCGGGTTGCTTGGTTAGGTGTTGAAAAAGCTCCCGGGAAAATGTTCGGTGCACACTCCATTTCGTTTGACCAATTATGGTGGTATAGTAATGTAGTTATGGATAACAACCTGGGAAGTTACATCAACATTGACTACGATGAACAAAACAACCATTTCATAAGGTATTTCATATCATTCAGAGCATGTATTGATAGGTTCAACCATTGTCGACCATTGCTTTTTTTGGATGGGAAGTTCCTCAAAGGGAAATTCAAGGGAAACTTGCTAGCGGCCACTGCAAAAGATGGTAACCAAGGTACGTTTTATTACTACACAATTGCGCCACACTGTTATGGTTTCTAATTTTATTTCATTTCACTTTATCTATTTTTTGCACCACATGGGCTTTTTTCCTGCATGTGATGTGTCACACGGTGGAGTGTGTGCCCTTATTATATTCACATGCCATTTTCGTCATATTGTTTGCTTAAACCCACATACAAAACGAATTGCAGGACTGTTCCCTATAGCCATCGCAATCATTGATGCAGAGAACACGGCCAACTGGTCCTGGTTTTTGGGACATCTCGCGAACGTGGTAGATGGCCATAAAACACTTACGTTCATATCGGACCGACATACTAGATTGTTGGAATCAATATCTATCATATTTCCTACCGCACATCATGCATTTTGCTTACAACATTTGCAACGTAACTTGCAAGACAAAATGCGATATGTAAACAGTTTATATCAATCTGGATTGTTGGCTAAATTCCGACTGTGCGCATATCCACCAACGAGGACTGCTTTCAACTATACTTTGAAAGAGTTCATCAAATCCGGCCGCAAAGTCGCACCGGCATTCTTAAAGGATTTGCCACCGGAGTAATGCTTTTTTCCAATAAACACTATTAATCCATATTATTCATATATACATTATGTTTAAGTTCTATTTACTCTAAGCTGTCATTCTTTAACGTTGTCAACTTTTTTTTTACACCATGTTCTTGCTTATTCCTCTAGCGGTTCACGTTACGGTGAGATGAGTTCAAATGTCGTCGAGTCATTCAACTCATAGATACGGGATGCAAGACACCTCTCAATAACTCAAATAATTGACAGTATTCGGACTCAAATTATGTGGCAGATGGCCAAACGAAGGCGCAAGGCAGAAGCGTGGCATGGTGTTGTCTGCCCGAAAATGGAAGCTCGTTTGGTTAAAGCGTACAACAAAGGTAAATCGTGGCTTGTAAATCAATCAAACGATGAGGTTTACGAGGTTCACTCGTTCCCATCAGTAATGGTTGATGTTGGGAGACGTACATGCTCATGTTTCTAGTGGCAAATCAAAGGGTTCCTGTGTGCTCACGCAGTGGTTGCCCTCCGTAACAATAACAAAGACCCGTACGAATTAGTCAATCCGTACTACCATGTTGCAGAGTACCGATCTTCGTACGCACACAACATAATCCCTATTCCGACCATTAAGAAACCACCATTCAACGTTGAAGATTTCGTCATACAATCACTTATTGTCAAGAGACCACTAGGAAGGCCCAAGAAGAAACGAATGCTTTCTAAGGGGGAACAAGTGCAACAAATTTGGTGTATTCGGTGCCAACGCATGGGGAACCATAACAGGAAGACGTGCAAAGAACCAATTTAGAAATCAAGTTAGGCACATATATTTCTAATATTTACTTCTTTTTCCAAAATGTTTTTCTCGTAATAAATGGATGTGCCAAACAAACTCATTCAGCATGATGTGATGATTACATGACTCGTATTTATCAATTTTCATAATCTTCTGAACAATTGTCAAGTTCCATGTTTCGCATATAACTTATGATGCAAGTTAGCTCATGATGTATTACATAATGTGTAGTGTGTGTGCCATTGGGCAACACCCAATTTGTTTGTGTGTGTGACATTGATGGTATGCTTTGGTAAATCCAATCCAATGATGCAATTGTATATGTGGAAATGTGTGATGCGTATGGTACAACTGTCGCGGGTGTTAGAATACCCCAAATACGTTCCCTCCACCCCCTATACCACAATGTAACACATTGCACTTTACATTCTAATCGTATAAAAGCATGTGAACTTGCATCATAAGTTATCAACATACTGTGTAATGTGTTACAGTGTGGTATAGGGAGGCGAAAAAAATTGTTTGGGTTATTTCACACATACAGCCACATTTGTACCATACGTAACACGCATTTCCACATACACCATTGCATCATTGATTTGGATTTACGAAATCATACCACCAATGTCACACACACAACACCTTCGGTGTCGCCCAACGTAACACACACTGCAGATCATACTTATACTTCACACACAAACCCACCTGTTCATAATTTTCAATTTGCCAACACACTTCTACTTCACACCTAACACACCTGTTCATCACTATATGTAACCAAACTGTATTTGATTTTTAATTGTGTACATATACTCAATATGCACTTAACTTTATACATGTACCTTCACTAAAGATATGCGTAAATTATTTTACACAATCGTACGAAATATTCATCAAATTCACACCACGAATTCCCACAATATTCGTCCCAAAAAAAAAAAAATACTTATTCCATTTCGAACGCATGGTAAGTATTCCACACCAATAGTATACAATACTCATGAGAACGCATTCACAATATCCAAAAAAACAACTACGCGACCTAGCATTCACAAATTAAAAACAAAAATAAATAAACCACCATTCTAACAAAAACTAATACTAGCCACATATTGTTCATCACTATATATACCCAACAGTTGGGCACATATCAAAAAATCCAACTAATGAACCACTACCCAAACATATCTACTCCTTCACTCCCCGAATCGGATCATTCAGGAAAGACTTGACCATGTTTGCACGCAACACGCTATAGTTAGTACCTTGTAGTGACCGGTCCACATCGCAATGGTGCACATATTGTCGCATTATAGCACATATAATTATCCCACAATCAAGCCTACATACAAAACCAATTATGTGCAATCAATCCCATGTTTAGCAAATTAACATGTACGAAACGTATCGTGTAATAACATTACTACACATAGTGACTTACGATCCCGCTTTCTGCTGTGGGCACTGTGTGACAGGTTCCAATGGATAGCTGAAATCTGCCTCAATAGTACAATCATCCATTCCAAACGCACGCAATGACTGCTTCATAACATTAGCCACATGTTCCTTCTGCCACACAATTGACACAACCAAAATAAATTCATCACAACAAAATCAAAGTACCCATACTATCTCACAACACACAACACATATACTGCCAACTAATTTGAATGCTTACCAGAATTACAACTTCGGTGTAATGCACGTTTGTCCACGCCGAACGTTGTCTCATTGGATTGTAATGCTTCTAACTCCCGTCTTCAGTACCATACACCACAAGTGTCTAATGCGCGTTATGGTAGATCGGGAAATGGATGTATCAGCACGCACTACCCTCAGTTACATTCCTTCACACATATTTCTCCATCGCACGGGTGTCCTTCTTTTTCACCATATCCTACATCACATTTAACAACCAAGTCACACAATTGTAAAAACTAACGTAAGCAATCTATGTTCCCACACACCCAGCCCTCACCAGGCAAACGCTACTGAAGAAGTAGGACTTGTCCACAGTATCATCATTTGTATACATTCTATCCTGCTCAATTTTCAACAACTCCGCATACGCATTGATCACCTATCGTGCACTGAAACCAAGTTTAACATTTTTCAAACAAACACATTACGACAACCAACTACCACCATAATGCAAATGGTAAAACAATAATAATCAAACCAATCAAAACGAATAAAATAAATAAAAAATTGCGACAAAACACAAGAATGGTAGCTCACATTGCCACGAACACTAGTTTGCCTAAAAAGATCCTTAACATCAGTGAAGTACACTACCACGACATTCATACTGTCAACCCACATGACATCCCTATGAACAATGCAGATCACATAAATCAGTTCAGCTCATGTTCGCATAAACAATTACTGTAATGAATTAATTACGTACCTGTCGCCGTGCCGATCATAAGCCATGGTGATCTTTGTCTTCTCTTCAGGCGTTATCATTGTCCAGACACCGAATCAATTGTTTATATCAAATCCATACCACTTTTTATTAGGAATCACAAATTCGTCGACATCAATTACAGCATCATCTACAACACATCTATTCTTCCCTCTAACTTTACCCCTTATCGTAGCCGTTTTATTACAATGCCCACCCAATAACAAGTACTCAAACTCTGGCAATTTGTGTTCTTTTCTAAATTTTTTTTTTAATGTTACGCACAAATGAATTCTACACACCCACACCAGGAATGTCCTCCTTCACGTACGGTACCATTTCTGTATCAAAGTCATACATGTTGTTATCGCCCGGTCCACTCACCTGCAACAAGTTGGGATCCGCATACACGTTCCCATCACCTGCCACAGCACTACCTACATGCTCTTCAACTGCATGTAATGGTGTCACCCCGCAAATTTCTACTCCACTAATTTCAAATCCATCTCTGCCAACACTATTACCGTAACAACCACTGTCCATCGTTCGGAACGCTTGGGTCACATCATGAACATTATTTTCTGCCAATTGGTCTTCAAGAACTGCTATTTTTCCCCACAATTCCATGTTATCCTTTTTTAACTTCTCCACCTCTTTTTTTTTCATTTTTAGAACACAACCAAACCCACAAACTATATTAACGATTCGTATCTCATTTACACTCCTTAACTTTGCTGCCTTTTCTTCAAGAATTGCAATTTTACTATCTTTGCTCTTGTTATCCATCTCTAGTGATGCTACAGCGTTCAGTGCTTCTTCAAGTTTGGAAATATCCACCGTGTCATGCATTTGTGCATGTATGGGTTCAAGCACTAATTTGTTCTTCGTGCCACACTTATCCCCATCTGGCTGCTACATATCTCCCCCATTATGCGCCATAGTTTGTTTGCTGTTACCCACCTCAGCAGTACTCCCAAGCATCCCACCATCACCTGTCGCAATTTGCTTCACCCCCATCTCAACAAAATGTTCATCAATACCTTTATCATTTTCACCCACGTCAACAACATCATCTACGAATCCTTCAATCACTTCAATGTCTTTGCCCATCAAATCTCGTTCATGCTTATATAATCTCAACCTGTCGGCTTTTACCTGCATGGATCAAAAGCATACTCAAACGGTCATAGCCAAATGACAGTTATATGTAAACAAATACTGGGTGGCGAACCACACGAACAAACACATGCACTATACCTGGAAACTGACGGGCCTAGAAAAATCCACCCATTGAGTTATACTGAGTAATGTTCCAAGGTCCCACTTCAAGAACCTGGGAAACATGTTATTGGTTACCGGCTACACAACAGTAGAATGTTCGCAATGCCAGTACTGCGTAACAAACGACAACCATTAGTTCATGTCTTACAAATGTGAACAAAAAATTTACGCAATACCAACCAAAAAAACAAAATAGATACAAATAAAACCTAGTTGCAATATGAATCATCCCAGTAATGCAACCACACAGCCAGTCACTTTGCCCAGAGTGCGATGAAACTCCTTTATTGTTCCCATCAATGTTGTAAGTATTGCACCAGTCCAGTCATACATCCTATCAGTATTAAGGTCATTCATGTAGTGAACAAATGCCCAACTTATTATCTCTCCAGTGTTGGAGAAAAAAAGCTTCCCACAAACGTACAACGCTAACAAATTAGCTGCGTCTTCATCATCTTGTCTTGTATTACCACTAACTGCGTCTAAGAATAATGTCTTCACAAGTTTAGATGTTACGCGAGAAACATCACGAGCCCTACGCTGTATGAAGTCCGAAACTGGCCTCTGACCGAGTGACAGATCAATACGCCTCTTCCTGCATTGCAATCCGAATATTAACCTTATGTCGCAACTACCAACCTTCACGTTCGTGCCACCAATGTTAAAAGCATTCATCCGAGGATTGTACAACTTTATGATTTTGAATATCAAATCGTCACACTTTCTGAAATCATTGTGGTTCATATTATTGATGTGTATTGCTTCTATCGTGATCCAAAACAGCGTCCTTTTCAGCTGCCTCATGTGTGCCTCCCTCAAGTTTAATGTGTTGACAAGCTTAACTATCCCAGCAATGTTTGACCGAAAGTTCAGCCTTGTATATTACTCACACACCGGCCCAGCTGCCGGTTTACCCACATTTCGGCATACCCTTTGGTTTACCACTTTAGTTTGCTTGAAAAGAATGCGCCCCCTGCATTTTTACCTCTAGTTTGTCTAGCTAAGAACCCCCGCCCTAGGGGTGAGCAGCGGATATACCGATCCGCCCAAACCGAATCGATCCGCCGTGTTTTGGACAGATGCGTGATGACAAGTGAACGGTTGCGAATTAATTTTTTCCAATCCATGTAGTTTTGGACGAATGGCGAATTTGAGATTTCTTTGGCCGCAACTGAACCGCCAAACTGCGAGCATCCCTAGTAATTTATAAGACTTTGTGTTTTCAATTGAAAAATAGCTTAAATATTATGTTGAATATATTCTATTGAAAAAGAGCTTTCAACTTGAATATATTTTTTGAATTGAAAAAAAATAAATGTATTATGTATCTTTCTTTCTTTTTTTTTTAAAATCTAACTATAAAAATAATGGTTTTTGTTTTGAAAAGCAAATATAGATGTAACAATACAAAGGCATACAATCTCTACTACTGCTCTATTCATGGTTTTGGTGGTTTGAATAGTTTTTATATTTTAAGAACCACAAATTGTAGTACTTTTTCTAGATGAGACATGTTGTGATTGTAATATGTGAATGAGGCATGCAATGATTGTAATATTCTAAGGTTTCAAACTTCCTTTATTTAGATAAGGCATCCAATGGTTGTAATGCTTTTTTAAGTCATTGACTGTAATATATTTTTTTTAATTTTTATTTTTAAGAAGTGCACAAGTTGAATTATGTTGAAAATTTATAAAATTTTAAACCGCCAAACCGATTTGCATCCATCCGCCAATTCGCTCAATCCACATCCGCCGAATTGGCGGATGGATGCGGATTGATTTTCTCTAATCCGCCAATCTAGCGGACGGATGGCGGATTGGAGGTTTCGTGGCCGCAACCGATCTGCGCCCTTCCCTACCCCGCCCTCCTCAAGTCGTTTCTTTTCACATGTGCGTGTCCATGGACTCGATACCTTACCACAACCTGTAACAACAATAGTACAATATTTTAGTACAAATGCAACCATGCCACACAACAATTCACACGTGACATATGTAGCCCACAACAACGTACACAACATTTTGCCACCCAATCCTAGTAAGCCATGCCACACACCGACAAAGACACAGAAAGACTAAACAACCATGTTCATCACGCCACACATACAAACACAACACACTATTCAACACAACACAGTAACACAACCAACAACAAATTCAATACCACGCACCTACCCAAATAAGCAATTGACATGCAATATGTCACACAGACATAAACAATTTCCAAAAAATTTTTATTGCCACACACATTGTGCCTGTCTTTGTAATTATGTGGTTCGCGCGAGATCTGCACCACTACTCGGTAACATAACACACTTATTACACTAACCAACAAAATGTTTACCTGAAAACCAACATTTACCCTTATACACACAACACATACACAGTATTTATTTTACACCACCCACACCCATCATCATTTTGTCACAACTCACACACATCAAAACCACGTACGTGTCAGCCGCATCAATATTTGGGTTGAACGATGCACATTGGTAACTATTGGAAGTTTCTCGTGTTCCACAATAGTGTTACATACATCCCACGTAAATGTCAGCCATATTGTGTCTGCCTATGAGCATTTGTGATTTGAGTGACTTATGCAACACTATTGCTGTCACACGACACACTTCCATCACTAACAAACAAAATGCCTAAAAAAAAAAACACCATATACCCTGATAAACACAACCTTCATACCCTATTCTCATTTTCCCACCCACACCCATCAACATTTTCCTGCAATACACACAAATCAAAACCACGTATGTGTCAACCACCACAAACACACCCATTCCAAATTAACAACTACAAACCCCAACCCAAACCCATACCTACGTATGCCCAAAAATCCCAAACCTCAATAGCCCTAAACATTCAACCCATAATTGACTCAAATCACAAAATAATCAAGCCCCAAAGATCCAAACAAGGGTAAACATAATACGATGCACGCCACTATCACACATATATCATCTACATGAAACACGACAAAGGGTAATGCCACATGCCTTCATCCGCCATCGCTGGAGCCCACAAATAGGAATAACCTACTATGAATAACTATGAATCACCATCGTGTACGCCTTAATGTTTCAATGTCACACTACCATCACCAAACTTTATCGGCTTGATTCACTAAATCTCTCTCACCCCCCCAAATCACGACCAATATCCACTTTTCAAAGTTTGAAAACCTACTAAAATAAGGGTTTTCCAAAACTTACTAAATCTCTCATTACAAAAGGGGGTCGGGTCGTGGATTATAAATAAAAGGGGATAGTCAAATTTACGTGACACTGTAGACACCTCATTTTTTACCGTCTTTAAGACTTGGACGTCATCGTTTGAACACTTGATGATCATCCATGTTCGTGTTCGTTTTGAGTTCCTGAAGGTCTCGACTGAACGCCTTACCTTGGAGCCTCTCAACTTTTCTGTTTTGTGCTTGGTTGTGGACCAACGGCTTGTAGCTTTGCTTCTGGGAAAAGAGGGTGGCCTCTCAGCCAACCCTACAACCCATCGGCCAGGGCTTGTTTCCATTGGCCATCAGTGGTGGCCGGTTGACTACACTGATGGTCGGTTGGCCTCATTAATGGCCGGTCGGCCACTGATAATGGTTGACGGCATTTTTTCTACTTTTTTTAGATATTTTGTGTGCCAGCTGTTGAACACTGAAGCCATCCTCCATACATGTGTATGGAGGGATGAAGCAAGCTTTTTGCTTGCTTTTTCTATATAAGGGGAAGTCCCTCCTCCTTTAGAGAGGTCCACAAATTTCAGAGCTGAAATTCCTCTTTCTCTCTAGAATTCTCACTCACTCTCTCTCTCTCTCTCTATATATATATATATTGTGCTATATAGTGTTTAAAAGTGTGTTTTCTTCACATATTTGCACTAAGGCACCTAGTCAAACACCTTCACTTTGGAGCTGAGGTCCATTGAAGCTTGATTTCAGGTCTTAGACTTTGTTTTGGCTTAGAATTGTTGCTGTCTTGCTGCTGTTCTTCAAGGGTAAGCTTCTTCCCCTTTTAAGCTTGTTTTTGTACACTAGTTTGGGCCACCTTTGCATGCTGTTTTGGCCTAGTTATCAACTACAAAAACCTCTAATTTTAAGTGTTAAAAATGTTGGTTTGAGTCCTTGTTGGAGTTAGGGGTGGTCCACCCTCTTTCATTGCTTATTTGCTAAGCTTTGTGACATCCTTTAAAGCTTTTGAAACAATCTATTTTTGGCCTTTAAACCACTGAATTCCAGGGGAATTTCAGTGGTAGAAAGCTAGTCTTGAGGTCCAAAATGGAAGGGGGTGGTCCCCTCTCCTCATGTCTTGTTTGCATGTGTTGATGGCCTACCAAGTGAACATGTGTTTCTCCTTTTTTGAAGCTTAGTTCAGGCATGTTTTTGTAACCTTTTGGACCTGCTCTAACTCTGTGTTTGGCTGGTTTGGCCACTTGTTGCTTATATCTTACACTTGTAGTGTAATCTTGCTTAATAGCCTTGAATGCCTAATGAGTTAGTCCATCATTCTAGCATGTGTTAGCTTGACTCCAGCACATTTTTGCTAATGTTTTAGCATGCTTTAACTCTGTTTTAAGTGGTCTTGGCCCTTTGAGGCTTGCTTTGCATGGTTGTAGTGCAAATGGTCTTGACTAGCTTTGAGTCTTGAGGCCTTTAACATGTTGTGTATGTGATGATTACATGTTTTGGCATCATTTAGCATGTAATTTCAGTGTGTATAGTATAGTCACATTCTCACATATTCCACTCTTTCATAGCTTTTGTGAGTTGTGCCTTATGCCTTGTTTGTAAGCCAATACTTGAGCATGATTTTATTGCCTCATGGACTATCATCTCAGAACATTTTAGCCTCTGTTTGACATATTTGAGGTCTGTCCAGAGTTGGTTTTGTCCTTTGAGTTTGATATTGCATGGTTCTAGAGTGATGCTCTTTACTAGCTTAATGTATTTGGCTTTTGAGCATGTATTACATGAGTTGTTTGCATTGTTTTTTAAGTCACTTAGCATGCTATTTCAGTGCTGGAATAGGTGTCATTACACTCCATTGTTTTAAACTTTCATTCACCTTGAAAGTGGCCTTAAGTCCCTTGTTGGCTTGAGCATGGAATTGAGGCTCTCATGTTTAATGGTTTTAGCCTTCTCTTGAGGGTTTTTACTAACCAAAAGCATGAGGCTTCTTTCATGCTCAAGGTGTTTGTGGCTGAGGCCATCTTTCCGATTAGAGGACTTTCACATTGAACTTAACCGGTTAAAGGACTAATTGGTAAGCTAAAATGTGTAAACAAGAATCGAACCAAGTAAAACATGTGCAAGATAAGCATTCATGTTGCATTGCATGTGTTTGGATCGGACGTTAATCCAAACACAAGAAATACGAGACGTTTCATACTCAAAGTGATGAAACGTGTTGCATTTCTTGGTCGCTATCCCCCTTGATCATGCATGACAAGGGAGAGGCACTTTGAGTCTTATGTGTGCATTCACTAAGCTTGTACAAGCTTGATACTTTGGCTACCATGCATCGAAAACGCTTGGTTGGTAGCTTGAGAGCCAAGTGCCACACTCCTTTGAGCTTGAGAAATGATAAGGAGGGTGGTAGTACACACATTTCCTTGCAAATACATTGTCATGCCTCTGTTCGCTCTCTGTTCTAGGAAAAAGAGGAAATGCAGAGAAGCCGTGGCCGACCGGCCACCAGTACTAGCTGACCGGCCATTAAATCTGCCGACCGGCCACAAGTGTTGGCCGATGATCACCAACCATGGCCAATCGGCCATTAGTGTGTTCTTGAGATCAAACAGAAGCAATCTAGAGGTTGGCACAATTTTCAGAGGTTCAAAGATGTGCAAACATAGGCATCTAGAGGCAAGGCAATATATTTTCGGGAGGAAGCAATCGAGCATGCATGCCTCCCTTGCCCGCGAGGCCATCCTTATCGCTTCATTAGCTAGTTGTAGTTAATTACATGTGCTGTAATTAATTTAGCTTAGTTCATGTTGTAATATTCTAATTAGTCTAATTAGCTTAGAATTAGCTAGTTATTCAAATTTAATTTGGTTTGTAATAATTAATTAGCTAAGTTAGTTAATTAGTTAGTTTGATTAGCTTAGCTTAGCTTAGTGTAGCTTAGCTTAATTATTCGGACCCTCCTTCACGAGGGCACAATGTTGTAATAAGCGCGCGTGTGTGTGTGCATGTCTTCCAACCCCACTTCTTTCTCCCTTTTATTTAACCGCTTTCGATGGTTAGTTTTAGGGCATTTTTCGATTAGCATCCTTATGCTTGCATGCGTGCATCATTCATTTGTCTTGCATGCACCGGGCTCGGCGCATCATTTAAACTACATTGTATTTTAATACACTTACTTGAATACGTGTTTCAAAGCATGTTATCAAGTGTTGCATTCATATGCCATCTTAGATAGCCGAGCCTATTTAGTTGTATTTTGCATGTGTTGCATTAAGCATCTTGTATAGTTAGGATCATGCATATTTCTAACTAGCTTTTGTTTTGGCTCAGAGTACACTGTAAGTGTTTACGCTTTAGCATACTTGCATGAGTGTGAGTGTTGCCATGATAGCATGCTTGCCATGAGGCTATGTGCTTAAGTGATTAACTGCAGGAATGCCTGTGGATGAAGGCTTGATTTCCTGAATTGGGACAACTCGATGATTGTGAGTTTTAAGCCCACTTTGCGAAGTGGCAAAATCATGTTTTAAAGCCCACTTTGAGGGTGGCAAATCCGCACTTTAGCCTACTTGCGAGTAGCACTTTCAAACCATTTTCGAAAACAAACATGAATTGTTTTGTTCCAATTCTCGTGATTGAGTCTATACTTGTATGCTGTGCGCATCACATAGTAAGTTAGATAATAACTGGAATAAGAACACATGTGTTTATAAAACAACATATCATGTTTAGTAGAGGCCGATCCTTTGATCGGGCGAGTGGGAGTGCTCATTGTATGACCTTCCTCTCTCGTACCCAAGTTCCCAAGCCGAGGCAACTTTGGTGATGACGGACACGTGGCCTTTGGCACGAGTCAGGGTTTTCTAAATTTTCCAAAAATAAAATATTTAGGTGGCAACTCTGTAATCTAGCAAAGTAGTCCATGTTTGGCGCTTTTTCATTCAAAATTGATTTTCCAAAACCAATTACCAGATTTGGGCTCTTTGGTGTTTATCAGTCTCACATTGCATTTTGTGAGATTAGATTCAGAACCGTAACGGGAGTCTAAACTGTAGTAAGACCAATTCGCACCCTCTCTGAAAGGGGGGCTCGCGAAGAAAGTCGGGTCTACAATTTCTGGTGACTCTGCTGGGGATTTAGAGAACTTGACTCGAACTTATGATATGTTGTTTTATCTACATTTATGTGTTTCTTTGCATTTGTCACGACCCAAACCCGCCCCTGTAGGTTTAGCACCGTAACCGGCCAGTAATCCGTAGATTACCAAAGGCCTCTGAATAGATTAGTAAATAGTAAGGGGCTGCAGAAGCAATTATACAAAATAGACAAGGTCCAATGAGCTGTGATAACGTACATGGGACAGAAGATTTTAAAACTTATTTATAAACATAAACATGCCAGTCCAGATACACATTAATTACAAGGTAATTACAGAAAGTACTTCCCAAGATCTGACTTTACAGAACAGACACAACAACTAGCATGAAAGCCAAAAACAGCCATGGCATTAAACTCCGATTGGAACCTCCTCGGGAGGCACAATAGTTGGCTGACAAAACGGAACAGAAGGCCGTCAATTCTGGCCTTGGTCGCACGCCAGCTCACCTACATATATATAATAAACTGTGAGCAAAAGCCCAGTGAACAATAACAGAGTAAAGGGGTTTCAATGAATGAGTCCATACAGATTCAGAATTCATAGTTCAGTTCATATCAAAATCATATTTGTCCAGATCATACACAGAAGTCATAAGTCATGCTTAAGCATACGTGATACATTCATTAGCTCTCACAGATATAGTTGACCCATAAAGGGACGACCATAAAGGCATACAGTTGACTCACGTGCACGGAGACGATACAATTGGCTCATGAGACGTACAGTTGGCCCATAAATGGGACGTAAGGATCCATAACAGTTGGCTCATGAGACGTACAGTTGGCCCATAAAGGGACGTAACAGAACAGATAACAGTTATCATTTGAGGCTAAGAATGTCACGAATACATTTCAGAAAACATTGGACAACCATTCATTCATACAAAAATATCATTTCAGAAAACAGGTCTTGTTTTATCACACAGAAAGTAGATACAGTTTGAACATAACTTTACTAAGTTATTACTCACAGTTGATCTTGAATTAGACAGACGGAGCAGATTGAGTAACGGTGTAAGGCTCGTGACCTACAGAACACATAACAGATACACACTTGAAATATACCCTCGGACTGTACATAACTTACGTCATTGGTTCTAAGTGTGTTTCTACCTTTTAATCCCCATTATAGAGTCTTAAACACGGCCTAGGAATGCCTAGGATGGAATGAGGATGCAAAGATGCCTTGGAAAACATTTTTCAAAACTTGTTGAAAACAGGGGTCTCGCTTGAGCAAGGCTTTCTTCGCTCGAGCGAGCTTACCAAAACAGAGGGTTCGCTCGAGCGAAGACTCCTTCGCTCGAGCGGTCTGTAAAAATGCAAAAGTACTGGTTGTTGAAATTTTACACTCGATGCTCACTCGAGCGTAGGTCTCTTCGCTCGAGCGTGCGTCTGCGTGCACCAAAAACCTAAGAGCTTGCAATTTACGCTCGAGCCACCACTCTTTCGCTCGAGCGAAGCTCTGAACAAACGATGGTCGCTCGAGCGTGGAATCCTTCGCTCAAGCAAGGAAGCCAAATTCTGGAATTTCCAAATTTGCCTCCCAAGCTCAAACCAAGTATTCAACACCTCAAAACTCGACCTCTTGGGCCCATTTTTTGGAAAACACTTCCAAACTCATAGTATAACATGTTTCAAAGCTCAATTTGTAAAATCAAGGCCCAAAGGTAAGTCAATTAGAACACAATTTCAACAATAATTTGAAGAACATGATGTGTATGAAACATGCAAGCGTTCTAAGACGTTATGCATATGTTCCATTACTAGAGGTAAGGCTATCCGATACGATACCGAATTGATCTTTTTGAGAACTTCATAAGGTCCAACATACCTTGGCGCCAATTTTCCCTTAACACCAAACCGAGTTTGACCCTTCATCGGGGTCACCTTTATGAACACATGGTCCCCAACTTCATATTCCATATCTCTGCTTCGAACATCGGCATAGCTTTTCTGCCAACTCTGTGCAGTTTTCAGGCGCTGCTGTATCAGTTTCACTTTCTCGGTTGTTTCTAGCACAAGTTCTGGTCCCAATAAAGGTCCATCACCTACTTCAGCCCAACATATCGGAGAGTGACACTTTCTTCCATATAAAGCTTCGTAAGGAGCCATTCCAATGCTTGAATGGTAACTGTTGTTGTACACAAACTCAGCTAATGGCAGGTAGGTCTCCCAATTCCCTTGGAGGTCTAACACACACATTCTGAGCATATCCTCCAGGGTTTTATTCGTTCGTTTAGTTTGGCCATCTATCTGTGGGTGATAGGCACTGCTCAGTCTCAATTCAGTTCCCAAAGCCTGTTGCAAACTCTGCCAAAATCTCAATACAAAGTTTGAGTCCCTGTCAGACACAATAGATACTGGCACTCCATACAATCTCACAATTTCAGTCATATAGATATTGGCCAATTTATCAGCATTATAGATGGTTTTAACAGGCAGAAAATGGGCAGACTTAGTTAAACGGTCAACTATAACCCAGATAGAGTCCATACCTCGAGAAGAACGAGGCAATCCCACAATGAAATCCATGGTAATGTGCTCCTATTTCCATTCCAGTATTGGGAGTGGTTGTAGCAAACCAGTAGGTCGTTGATGTTCAGCTTTTACCTGTTGGCACTGTAGACATCTAGCCACAAAGTCTGCAATACTCTTTTTCATCCCAGGCCACCAAAAATTCTGTTTCAAATTATGATACATCTTCGTGTTCCCCGGATGCATAGCAAATTTACCACTGTGAGCTTCGGTCATAACACGTTTCCTCAAATCATAACAATCGGGTACACAAAGACGGTTCTAAAATTTCAGCACACCATTCTCAAACACAAATCTTGGCCTCGGCTTTGAATCAAATTCCTCCGTGATCTTTTTCAAGTATTCATCCTCGCACTGTTTCTGTTTGATTTCGTCAAGAATTATAGGTTGAGCGGCAATAGTAGTTAATAGCCCATCTTGTTCGTCAGTCAACAATTCTGTTCGGTTGGATGGCAAACATGACAAATTTGCACTGGATTTTCGGCTCAAGGCATCTGCTACGGTATTAGCCTTTCCCGGATGATACAGGATTTGCAAATCATAGTCCTTGATTAGTTCTAACCATCGCCTCTGTCTCATATTCAATTCCTTTTGGGTGAAGAAATATTTCAAACTCTTATGGTCTGTATATACCTCACAAGTTACCCCATACAAATAGTGATGCCATATTTTCAAAGCAAACACCATGGCTGCTAATTCAAGGTCAATTGTTGGGTAATTCTTCTCATGAGGTCGAAGTTGTCTAGAAGCATAGGCAATCACCCTTCCGTTTTGCATTAGTACACACCCCAAGCCTTTATAGGAAGCATCACTGTACACTTGAAACCCATCAGTACCATTAGGCAAAGTTAAGATTGGTGCAGTCACTAACCTGGTTTTCAACTCTTGGAAAGCTGCCTCTCTTTGTTCATTCCAGTCAAATGGCACATTTTTCTGAGTTAACTGAGTTAATGGCAAGGCAAGCTTAGAAAAGTCTTTCACAAACCTTCAGCAGTAACCTGCAAGTCCCAGAAAACTTCGGACTTCTGTCACATTTGTCGGTCTAGTCCAATCCACAACAGCTTCAATTTTCTGAGGGTCAACAGAAACTCCATCCTTATTGATTACATGACCCAAAAATGCGACACTGTCAAGCCAGAATTCACACTTGGATAATTTAGCATACAATTTCTTTTGTCTCAAAATCTGCAAGGTAGTTTTCAGATGGTTCTCATGTTCTTCCCTGTCTTTAGAATAAATCAAAATATCATCAATAAATACAACAATGAAGTCATCCAGATATGATTTAAACACCCTATTCATAAGATCCATGAAAGCAGCAGGTGCATTGGTCATCCCAAACGGCATTACTAAAAATTCATAATGCCCATATCTAGTTCGGAATGCAGTTTTCTCTACGTCCTCAGCTCTAACCTTTAATTAATGATACCCGGACCTGAGGTCAATTTTGGAAAACACTTGGGCACCCTGAAGTTGGTCAAACAAGTCATCTATTCGGGGCAGAGGGTATTTATTCTTGATAGTCACTTTGTTCAATTCCCGGTAGTCTATGCACAATCTTAAAGATCCATCCTTCTTTTTGACAAACAAAACTGGAGCACCCCAAGGTGAAGTACTCGGACGGATGAATTTCTTATTTAACAATTCCTGAAGTTGGGTTTTCAATTCCTTCAATTCAGAAGTAGACATTCTGTAGGGAGTCTTGGAAATAGGTTGTGTCCCCGGAAACACCTCAACAGTGAATTCAATTTCTCTATCAACTAAGTCCCCAGGTAGGTCATTCAGAAACACATCGGGAAATTCACAAACAATAGGGATTGTTTCTACAGTAGGACTGTCAGATGATGCAGTCAGTATACAATACAGATAACCCCTACATCCCTTCATAAGGAGTTTTACAACTTTCATAGCCGAAATCAAATATGGAGGCGAAACTACCCCATTCCCAATAAAGGTAAATTCAGGCATACCTGGTGGTCTAAACACAACAGTTTTATTTGCACAGTCAATGGTAGCACAAATTTAGTCAACCAGTCCATCCCCAAAATACAATCAAAATGATTAATGTCCAAGGGTAGTAAGTCTACATACAACATCATATCGCCAATCATAACATCACATGCGGGATAAACATGAGCACACATCATAGAATCCCCAGATGGCGTAGATACAGATAACACATATGTCATAAGTTCTAATGGTCTAGTCAACTTTTGCGAAAAAGCATGCGATACAAAGGAATGTGTAGAACCAGAATCTATCAGTACACATTCATTTTGAGAACATATAGGGAGTGTACCTGACACCACAGTATAGGTGTTCGGTACGTCACCGGGCACTAAGGCAAACACTCGGCCTTGTCTCAGAGGTTCTTTCCCAGTATTGGCTTTGGCATTGGTTTTGGCCACAAAAGCGGATTCGGCTGAAATCGCCGCAGGACGGCTAGTATTCTCATACCTGAATGGACAATCTCTCACTACATGGCCTGGTTGGCCACATCGATAACAAGCACCGGATACTCGGTGGCACACACCCCTATGCTTTTTACCACAATCAGAACAGATCGGAAAAGACCCACTACTCTGACTCGAGCTGTTTGTAGACCCTGTGTTCTGCTTCTTACTGACAAAGGACCGACCTCTTTTAAAACCAAACCCAGATCTTTTTCCTCTCCACTCATTTGTTGTAGTTGTTGGAGCTTTGCTTTGCTTCATAGCGGCTGTGGTAGCTTCCGCCATTAAGGATCTATCTAAAACTTCTACATAAGTAGGCAATTTCAACACGCCCACTCGATCAAACACCTCCAAATCCAATCCACCTTCAAATTTTCGTGCTTTCTTGTAATCAGTGTCCACCATATGTGGAGCAAACCGTGCCAATTCGGTGAATTTAGCTTCATACTCTGCTACTGCCATTCTTCCCTATTTGAGTTCCTGAAATTCAGACACTTTCCGATCTCTGAAACATTGGGGAAAGTACTTGTCGTAGAAAATAGTATTAAACTGTGCCCATGTCATATTCCCGTTGCCATTTCGGATCAGTAACCACCACCTTCGGGCTTCATCTTTCAAAGTGTAGGTGGCTAGAAGGACTTTCTGAGTTTCAGAACAAGGAAATACTTCATACAATTTTTCCATTTCAAGCAACCATGTCTCAGTTTTCAAAGGTTCAATTCCACCATAGAACGTTGGCGGTTTCATTTTCATGAATTTCTGTGTCAGATTGATGATGTCATTATTATCTGTCTCAGCTTGTGCCGGTGGAGGCGGAGGGGGTAAAGGTTGTTGTCTCTGTTGTTGTGTTAAGGTTTCAGTCAATGCTGCCAACATCTGTTCCATTTGGCCCATGCGAGCCTCTGAAGATTCCCCTTCACCACTTCCCCTTGCATTCTCCATCTTACTATACAAATATCAAGTGATAAAAAAAAAATACAGGCATAATCTTATTCAGTTATTTAGATATACATTCAGTTTTTCATATTCCGTTGCATTACCACACACTCACACATGTAGATGGAATGCCCCTAATTCTTACTAGGACATCCTAAGCTCATACGGACCTGTGTGTGCGGTAGAACACGTGCTCTGATACCACTCTGTCACGACCCAAACCCGCCCCTGTAGGTTTAGCACCGTAACCGGCCAGTAATCCGTAGATTACCAAAGGCCTCTGAACAGATTAGTAAATAGTAAGGGGCTGTGGAAGCAATAATACAAAATAGACAAGGTCCAATGAGCTGTGATAACGTACATGGGACAGAAGATTTTAAAACTTATTTATAAACATAAACATGCCAGTCCAGATACACATTAATTACAAGGTAATTACAGAAATTACTTCCCAAGATCTGACTTTACAGAACAGACACAACGACTAGCATGAAAGCCAAAAACAGCCATGGCATTAGACTCCGATTGGAACCTCCTCGGGAGGCACAACAGTTGGCTGACAAAACGGAACAGAAGGCCGTCAATTCTGGCCCTGGTCACACGCCGGCTCACCTACATATATATAATAAACTGTTAACGAAAGCCCAGTGAACAATAACAGAGTAAAGGGATTTCAATGAATGAGTCCATACAGATTCAGAATTCATAGTTTAGTTCATATCAAAATCATATTTGCCCAGATCATACACAGAAGTCATAAGTCATGCTTAAGCATACGTGATACATTCATTAGCTCTCACAGATACAATTGACCCATAAATGGACGGCCATAAAGGCATACAGTTGAGTCACATGCACAGAGACGATACAGTTGGCTCATGAGACGTACAGATGGCCCATAAATGAGACGTAAGGATCCATAACAGTTGGCTCATGAGACGTACAGTTGGCCCATAAAGGGACGTAACAGAACAGATAACAGTTATCATTTGAGGCTAAGAATGTCACGAATACATTTTAGAAAAGATTGGACAACCATTCATTCATACAGAAAATATCATTTCAGAAAACAGGTCTTGTTTTATCACACAGAAAGTAGATACAGTTTGAACATAACTTTACTAAGTTATTACTCACAGTTGATCTTGAATCAGACAGACAAAGCAGATTAAGTAACGGTGTAAGGCTCGTGACCTACAGAACACATAACAGATACACACTTGAAATATACCCTCGGACTGTACATAACTTACGTCATTGGTTCTAAGTGTGTTTCTACCTTTTAATCCCCATTATAGAGTCTTAAACATGGCCTAGGAATGCCTAGGATGGAATGAGGATGCAAAGATGCCTTGGAAAACATTTTTCAAAACTTGCTGAAAACAGGGGTCTCGCTCGAGCAAGGCTTTCTTCGCTCGAGCGAGCTTACCAAAACAGAGGGTTCGCTCGAGCGAAGACTCCTTCGCTCGAGCGGTCTGTAAAAATGCATAAGTACTGGTTGTTGAAATTTTACACTCAATGCTTGCTCGAGCGTGAGACACAGCTCCTCGCTCGAGCGTAGGTCTCTTCGCTCGAGCGTGCGTCTGCGTGCACCAAAAACCTGAGAGCTTACAATTTACGCTCGAGCCACCACTCCTTCGCTCGAGCGAAGCTCTGAACAAATGATGGTCGCTCGAGCGTGGAATCCTTCGCTCGAGTGAGGAAGCCAAATTCTGGAATTTTCAAATTTGCCTCCCAAGCTCAAACCAAGTATTCAACACCTCAAAACTCGACCTCTTGACACTTCTAAACTCATAGTATAACATGTTTCAAAGCTCAATTTGTAAAATCAAGGCCCAAAGGTGAGTCAATTAGAACACAATTTCAACAATAATTTAAAGAACATGATGTGTATGAAACATGCAAGTGTTCTAATGAATTCAATGCTCCAAAATACAACCAAATGCAAGTTTAAACCCAAAATCATGATGAATTCATGGACTAAGGCTAGAATATGAGCTTGCATGCAAGAATCTCATGAAGAATAACTTCAAAATGCCAAAACATGGACATGCATGCATGAATCTCTACCCAATCAACATTTTACACTAATTCTTGACTTTAATCTACAATTCTACCATGGACCAAGCAAGAAATACTCAATATCAAAATTAGGGAGATGAATTCACTACCTTAGGTTTCCAATTCCAAGTCTAGAAGTTTAATCTTGCAAAACCTCACCAATCTCCTAATTTCTCCAAGCAATCTTGTTGAAACCAATTCTTTCCTCTCACTCTCTCCTCCCCCTACGGTTTGGTCTCAATATGGCTGAAGAAGAAATGTTAATGCCAAGACATGGAAATCAAATGAAATGGTCTATGACTTAAGCCACTAAGTGGCAAAATGGTAGTTAAGTCCAACTCTTGCAATTTAACATTATTTAATCTGATTTAAACATTCCAAACCAAATTTTAATTAAACCTACCATAAAATCACATAAAATCTAACTAATACAGAACACTAATCAATTTCGGAATCGGGCGCCGATAAGGCTTTCAATTCACAGTTCAAAGTTAAAACTTAAACAGATCGTTTTATGGCAAACAGATAGAAACACAAAATTAATGCAACACACACACACACAAATTAATTCCGAATTTCTTCTAAATTACTGTTAGACATGATTAATCATGGATTAGCATTAATCGGAGGTCAGGGTTATTACAGCATTGCATTTGCATTGGTGCGCCGAGGACATAGTGTTTGCCATCTGTTATTCCTGAACGGTTTGCCGGCGGCTTGCTTGGAAAAGCCTGCCATAAGGCTAACCAGTTGCGGGCTCTGCCACGATGGAAACACAAACCTCGGATCAGGATCACCGCCGAGGCACCCTCTTTGACCATTTGACCTAGTTGCATATCGGAAGCCTTAGAGACTGTTCCAAACTAGGATAGGTTGCTTACCCGAATGCAGGATTGTTTGAAACCGCATGCGTGCGTAATGAAACCCTAGCTCCTGACAAAATAGGACAGGGAAACCCTACCCCACCATAGGGGCGTTTTGGCTCTCACTTGCTTGATATGTGCTGTTAGGGTGTGTCTCTACAGGGAATGCATGTATCAGTTTGCAAGTCTGGGTATCAGTCTGAGGCCATCAGTGGTTGAGGGAATCAGTATTATGGCAGAAAATTTGGGGGGCAGAAATTAGTGTTTGAGTACAGTTAGTCCAGCTTATAATTTTCAACTGTGTGTTGTCTCTATCTAAGCCGAGATGCTGTCCATTTTTCTGATTTTTGTCTTTTGCATTATTTTCTGTTTTGCAAGGTAGTATTTTATCATTGCTTCTGACGAGGCAGTTATTCCCCGAGCACTTTGGACTAGAGGTAGAAGGCTTTCCCGATCTGAGGATCTAATTGACGGACAACCAGTGTTTGTCTCATTACCCCCAGTTACAAAACGGAGGGCAGTCAGGCATAGAGCACCAGTACAACAGTCGCTAGTTCAGCGGTCATTGTCTACCTCACCTGTACGTAGTTGGGATCAGTTTTCTGTTTCTACCTTAGAGAGAGGGTATACACCTGTTCTGATAGATCAGCAGTCTTCAGTCAGTATGGAAAAGATGATGCGTCAACTCCAACAGACTATGGAGGCTATGCTGCGTGACGCTGCTCGCCAGGCAGAGGTCACCGCTCGTCAGACAGAAGTTGTAGCTCAGCAGGCAGAACTAATTGCTAGACTCCAACAACAGCAACAACCATAACAAGCCGGAGCTTCTGCTTCGCACCCATCCCCACCTAGGGTTTCAACGCCCGGGGAGACAACTAACGTCTAGGAGAATATGGACGTTCCTACAGGGCCAGTCCCACCACAAGTTCTATCACGAACTTCAAAGGCACCGGCCTACCCAATGGACACGCCGTTCGAATTTGAGTCCGATCCAACTGCTCTGAAAGTGAGCAAGCTCGAAAAGATGTTCAAGCGGGCTCAGGGAGTTAACTCGATCCCGGACATTGAGGACGGCTATACGGATTCAGCGGTGACATTGCCGAACAGATTCAAAATGCCCCACATAGACCGTTTCGACAGCTCGGGCGATCCTATGGTTCATCTAAGGCTATTCTTAGATATTTTGTGCCCGATGGGCTTGACTAGACTCCAGAAACTATCTCTCTTCGGTCGGACCCTGTCGGGTATTGCGGCCATCTGGTACGCCAAATTGGAGGACTCAGTAAAAAGGAGTTGGGAGGAGATGGCAGAGGCCTTCATCGCCTAATATGCTTATAACACCCAAATCGAGGTCACGACCCGTGATCTCGAGGCAACCAGGCAAGAGCCGAAAGAGGGCTTTTCTGATTTTGTCACTCGATGGAGGGCCAAGGCCTCTATGATGACAACTCGTCCACTCGATAAAGATCAAACAAGGATGGTTGTACGCAACTTGCAATCCAAGCTGATGCAGAAAATGATCGTCTTACCCCTCCCCACCTTTGCTGACTTGCATGAGATAGGGGTACAGATTGAAGATGCTATGAAGCAAGGTCTAATCGACCAGGAAAATGAGTAGCCCAAGAGGGCGTTTGCACGCGGTTCGAATGCAACTACATGTAGTAGTGCAGCCGCAAGAACTTCTGACATGGGCATGGTCACCACCACCACCTCAAAAATAGCCACACCTTTTACCGGCTCATCTGGAGCCACCTCCTAACCAGCAAAGTATCCGCCTAGGGACCAGAGGACCTTCACCCCACTTTACATGCCCCTGTCCAAAGCCTTGGGGGTTCTAATTAGAAAAGGGCATCTGAAGTCCCTAGAGCCACGCCCATTACCAAATAATCTCCCTCCAACACATAACCCGGCCAAGTATTGTGTCTTCCATCAACAGCATGGGCATGATACTGACCAGTGCTTCAGATTACGTCATGAGATTCAAGATCTCATTGACAACAAGGTGATTGCGCCTCCTGAGAAGCCAAACGTCACCACAAACCCTGTCCCACCACATAACAACCCCCCTCCTCCACCCAGGCAGATAAACCTGATTCAAACCAAGGCCGTTCTATATGACCCTAGCATATACATCACTCTCTCCCACCTGCCTAAGCCTGAGGTGTTCATTCCAGAATGCAGAGATTTATGCATGATGAGCGCCTCATTAACTCTACCCAAGCCAGTGGTGGTGATTGTCGAAGACAAAGCTGGAGTGACCTTGGAGGAGAATGGGAATGTTGGTTCAGAACCTGAGGTGACCTTGGAGGAGAATGGGAATGTTGGTTCAGAACCTGAGGGATCTACGAGCTTAACTAAGGAAGCATACAACTCGTACGGTTATATTGTGTCAGCATACAACCCATGCGGTTATATAGTGTCAACGGATCAAGGCAAGCCAATGGTAAAGTTGCCAACTGGGGCAGAGATAAATGTGGTCCGGGAAGACAGGCCAAGTCACGGGTTGGATGATCTAGCAGAGCTCGAGGAGGACAATGCGAACCTACAGTTCTTTGATGAGCGGGACTTGGGGGATGTGCAGCTTGGTTGGTATGATGCGAACAGAGCAACAGATGCTACTGGGTGGCTCAGTGATGAGCCCGGTGTTGTAAAGGAGTCTCAGCCGAAATAGGGGCAGTTTGAAACTAGAACATCTACAGCGGCCGGAATG
Organism: Camellia japonica; assembly: GCA_030407325.1. Lineage (NCBI taxonomy): Eukaryota > Viridiplantae > Streptophyta > Magnoliopsida > Ericales > Theaceae > Camellia > Camellia japonica. The sequence goes on along the minus strand of JAPPVO010000032.1, from coordinate 8,245,822 downwards.
GTCGAGAATAGGGAAGAGTCGCCGGAGAGCACCAGTACAAAGAATTTTGCTTGGGACTTGGGCAGTGTGTGTACAGTGGACATAGAGTAGGAAGCCGCGCTGAGGCGGTTTGAACAAGAGAGAATCGAGAGTGATGATAGGGCTAGAAAGGCCAAGAGTCCTGTGGGGATAGAATGTGCTGTGCGCACGAAAACACCTACAGTAGAGCCGGATGGTTGTCTGTCGGTTACTGAGGACATGTGGTGGGAAGACGACGATTTGCGTCTGGCCCATACTGATGAAGACTGGGGGTAGAACCTCCCAGATGACACCTAGTATACTAAAGAAGTGGACCATATGACCCAGAGTGGGCGGTATTTTAAGCCCCCAAATTTGGACCAGCCAGATGCATCTGGGAAAGACAAAAAAACTGAGAGGCAAAAGGACAGACTGTTAGAGGAGGAAGCTGTACTAAAGCAGCTAAAGAAAATTCAAGTAGACATCTCCATCTGGGGACTGCTTATGGCCTCCAGGGTATATAGACAAGCTGTCCTTTCAACCATGGACAAGGCTAAGCTTTTGATTGATACAACGCTTGAACAGTTGGTGGGACTGGTGTTCCCGGGTGGTGCTACACCGACTCTAACCTTCACAGACAAAGAACTACCGCCTGAGGGCTCCAAGCATCACAAACCATTATACATCTCTGTGGAGTGTAGGGATAAGTGGATACCGGTTGTCCTAGTTGATACGGGATCTGCAATCAATGTATGTCCGTCGCGAACGACATATGCTATCGGGTTGAAGCCCGCAGATTTCACACCAACAGCCCAGGTGATACGGGCTTACGACAACACCAGCCGGGAGGTGATGAGGACGGTGCAAATTAAAACTCAAGTTGGCCCGGGCCAACAGGACATCGAATTTCATGTTCTAGATGTGCCAGCCACCTTCAACTTACTTCTTGGATGGCCGTGGCCGCACTAAGTAAAGGCTGTCTCCTCCACTTTACACCAGATGCTGAAATACCCCCATGGGAAAGGGATGACAATTGTTTTTGGAAACTCTTCAATACATCCGCCACCAGAGGTCTCTACGCCAATCTTGGAGATTGTACATGGCAAGGAGGATGTTTTCCTGTCTGGGTTCACCTTGGCTGAGGCTCGGGTGGTGCAAGATCTTCTAGCTGTTAATGAGGGGCTGTATGTCAGTGCGCAATCTGTTTACCTCATGAACAAGCTTCAACATGTGCCCGAGATGGGATTAGGAAGAAGTGGCCCGAAGGGCGTCGCTAAATTGGCCGAAGTGCCACACAATCCCCATACCTTTAGTCTAGGTTATACATCTACCAAAAAGGATTGGGTAAGGAAAGGAAAGGAAAAGAGATGGCTGGAAGAGCCAGAGCTAAACAAGCTGGGAAGCACTATGAGTTAGTGCACAAACCTATCAAGGGGACCCTGAACGGACGCTTTGTCCGGAAAGGGGAAGATTTCCCGTTATGCGGTTTTCTAGAGCCATGGTTGAATTTGGAGAGGCAGTGCTTGCTGGGATTTGAGATCTTCTTTGACTTACAGTTACCGGGGGATGAAGCTGCCGAAGAGCAGACTGACCCACCAGTTGTGGCTGAACAGTGCAATGTGGATGAGTCCAGTAGCACAGATTCTGAGTTAGGAGCAGCACTGACTTGTCTCCTATCAGATCCTCAGATCTTACCAGAGTGCTTGGGGGATGATTTCTCAGTTTCCATGATTGGAGATAACTCGGCTGTGTGCCCTTCTTCCGGCATTCTGGATGCATCCATCGCACATTCCCTCGTCTGGCAATACGAGGAAGGCTTTTTATCTAGTAGTTCTGGGTCAGGTAGTGAACCGGAATCTGATTCCACAGAGTCTGTGGAGTCGGAATCTGTAGATACCCCATTTTTGACCGTCCTCAAGACTTGGACGTCACCGTTTGAACACCCGGTGATCATCCATGTTTGTGTTCGTTTGGAGTTCCCGGAGGTCTCGGCTACGCGCCTTGCCTCAGGATCTCCGAACTCGACTGTTTAGTGTGTGGTTTTGCACCAAACACTTGTTTGTTGCCTTGGAGGGGCAGGGAATGCCTTGTGAGGTATCCCCACACATCACCGGCCGTGGCTAGAGGCCACCGACTGGTGTTTTGTTGCCATCGGCAATATATATTGCCGGTCGGCATTATTTGTTGCCGGTCGACAGTTAATTTTGTCAAAATAGCAATTTTGAGCGGCCGACCACTGTTCATCTGCTTTTGCAGATATTTTAATACAGCTGGCTTGCATTTTGTTCCCCTCCATACACGTGTATGGAGGGATGGCTTCCTTGTTAGCTTCTTGAGTAAGCTTTACAAGATTGGCTTCTCTATAAGAGGAGCCCTCCTCTCTTGGCTTGAGGGTTGGACAAAAAGGTTAGAAAACATACAGAGGAGAGCTCTGGATTAGGGTTAGGGTTTGTGTCTCACCTATCTCTATTTCTCTCTCTCTTTTTACCTTTGTGTGTGTATAAGTGTATTTGTGTCTTACTATTGCACACAAACACATAGTGTTACACCTTCCCTTGGCTACTGAGGTTCTAAGAGGTTGTTCTTGAAGTTCTTGGGTGGTTTTGAGCTTGGAGGAGCAGCTGGTCCACCATTGTTGAAGAGGTTCTTCAAGGGTAACAATCTTACCCCTTTTTACCCCATTCTTGCCTATCTTAGAACTGTTTTTGAGCTTAGTGTATAATATAAAAAAGTTCTTTTTTTGGGCCCTGTAAATAGTTTGTTTAGAGTGTTTTGTGGTTTGGAGGTGGTTGACCCCTCTTAAGCCTTGAGGGGCTCCATTTTGTGCTATTTTGAGTGAGCTCCGGGACTTTGGTGTTTGGGCCTCCTCACCACTGAAATCTTGAGGGATTTCAGTGGTAAGGATGGTGCCTTGAAGTCCCAAGAAGGAGAGGGCCACCCCCTCTCCTTATTGTCCTTGAAAAGGGCCATTTTTGCCTCTTTAATGAGCACCTAGCTAAGCCTCATGTTGACCATGCCTTGGCTGTTATTTATGCTTATTTTGCCATGAAATAGCATTATTGTATGTTGGTTTTGGTAGACCATGCTTGCTTAGCATACATGCCTTGTAATGCCATTTTGTTGCCTTAACATGCCTTAGGTTGTAAACCATTGTTCTAGCATGTTTTAGGCTTGGCTTTGTGAAGCTTTTGTGCTTATTTTGCCATGTTTGAGGTCTGTCCTTAGTTGTTTGGGTCGACTTTGGCATGGTTAGTATAACCCCTTTGCATTTTTGGTTTGTTGGCCTTAAGTGTGTGAATGTATAGCATGCATCCTTGCCTTAATTTAGTGGGTTGGGACCATTTGCCATGTTATTTCAGTCCCTTTAACATGCTTGTATGCTTGCCTTGGATGCCTCTTTGAAGCTTTGAAAGCTTGTCTTGCATGCTCCATGTTTTGGCCATTGTGCATACCCTTTGAATTTGACCCACTTAGATGCCATCTAGGTGTCCCTTGGGTGTTGTCTAGGCCTGCCTTAGACTTGTTTTAAGTCCTCTTAGCCTTGTGAGGCTTGGTTGACTTAGTCTTGGTTCAAGCCTCTTGGCTTGTCTTGGGTTTTTGGCTTTGTTTGCATGCCTTGTTTATCTTGTTTAATTGGCTTAGCACCTTTTGTAACATGATTTTCAATGCTTACCTTGCATGCCATTAGTCCATGTTATGCCTCTTTCAAGTGTGCTTGAGAGTTGCCCTTTTGTGCTTGAGTATTAGCCTTTTAACATGTGCATGTGTGTATGTGTGTTTAGTCCTCATTTCATAGCATTTTGGCCACTGTTTTGGGCCTAATTAGAGCTGCCTAAATCATGTTTAAGTCCATCCTATGCTTGCTTGCATGCTTACCTTGCATGTTTGTTTGCATGCTTGCATGTATACCTTGTATGCTCATGTTGCATGCTAGTTCATATGCCTAGGTTGCATTGCATCTTGCATGCATGCCTTGTTCCTTGATCTAGTGATAGGAATTGGGCCCCTTTGGTTTGTTGGTTTACATTGCATTTGACATCAAAATGTGTACACTTGGTCCCTTGGGCCATCACGCATGGAAATGCGTGATTGATGGTCCGAGAACCAAGGAGCATGTCCCTTTGAGTCACTAACATGATAAAGGACATGATTGGTGCATATATGGCTTGAATTGCGTTACGATGCAAAGCTCTGTCCTCTGCTGCTGTCAAACAGGTTCTGCAGGAACTTTTTGCCGATCGACTGCACAGAGTGCCGACCGGCAAACAATTGGTGGCCGATGGATTCATTCTCAGCCGATGAACATCTCCTACGGCCGGTGGCCATTCTATCCAGCCGGTGGTACTGTACAGTGCTCAGAGAGGCAACCCTGAGGCTTTGGAAGCCTTCGAAGGAGTACAAGAGGGAAAACAGAGGCAGCTTGCGCATGGCAGTGCATTTTTGAGCAAGACCGAGCATGCATTGCATCAGGCTCTCCTCCCGAGGCGGTTTACTGTTTTCCCTAGATTAGTAAATATTGCTTAGCTAATTAGATGGCCTATAATATTTAATTAGCTTGTAGGTTAATTATCTGTAGTATTTATTTGGTCCCTCCGGGCGAGGGCGAATCTGTAATAAGTGTGGGTGCGTGTGTGTGCATGCCTTCCAATCCCCACTTCTTTCTTCCCTTTTATTTACCCGCTTATGATGGTAGATTAGGGCATGTTTAAATTAGCATACCTTATGCTATGCATGCGTGCATCCATACATTTGTCTTGCATGCACCGGGCTCGGTATATCATGCTAACTGCATTTGTACTTCAATTCCAAATTGAATACGTGCATCAATTGATTGCATTTCACATGTCATGTTTAGGTTAGCCGAGCCTACCCTAATTGCATCCTGTATGTGTTGCATTAGTCAATTTGACATGAACTAGGACCATGCATGTTTGCTAACTAGTTTATTGTTTTGGCACGGAGTACGATGTAAGTATTTTCATGCTTTAGCATATCGCATGTGTGTGAATGCTATCATGACAGCATGCTTACCATGTGGCTAGATGCTTATGTGATAAACTGTTTGAATGCCTATGGGTGAAGGTTGGATTGTTTGAGTTGGAACAACTCATTGAAATCCGTATTTTAGCCTACTTGCGAGTAGCAAATCCCAAAGCGTTTTCCAAAACAAACGGATGTGCAATGCTTGTTTCCAAGATAGGCGATCTAGTCTATACTTGTTTGCTGTGCGCATAACGTAGTAATTCTAGGCTAATAACCAGAATAAGAGCATGTAATATTTTCAAAATGAAATATCACGGTTAGTAGAGGCCGGTCTTCGGACCGGGCGAGAGGGGGTGCTCATAGCTGACCTTCCCCAATCGTACCCAAGTTCCCGAGCCGAGACAACTTTGGTAATGACGGACACGTGGCCTTTGGCACCGAGTCAGGGTTTCCTAAATTTTTCAAAATAAAATATTTAGGTGGCGACTCTGTATCTGGCAAAGCAGTCCATGTTTGGCACTTCTTTCAAAAATCTGTTTTCTCAAAACGATTTGCCAGATTTGGACTCTTTGGTTCAGATTTAGAACCGTGACACAAAATCGAGTCCGAGCTGTAGCGAGGTCCCCCGCGGGCTTGTTACAGTTTCTGGCGACTCCGCTGGGGATTTTAGAGAGCTTGATTCGAACTCGTGATATCTGTTTTGATTTCATTTATGTGTCTCTTTGCATTGCATGTGCATTGGTGTGCCTAGGACACCGTGTTTGCCATCTGCCATTCCTGAACGGTTTGCCGGAGGCTTGTCTTGTCAAGGCATGACCATAAGGCTGACCGATTATGGGCTCTGACAGCATGGGAACACAAACCTCGGTTTTACCGGGGCACCTTTTTTGACCATTTGACCTAGTGCATATTCGGAATCCATAGTGACCATTCCAAACTTGGACAGGTTGCTTACCCGATGTTAGGTTGTTTGAAGCCGCTGCGTGCGTAGTGAAACCCTAGCTCCTGACAAAATAGGACAGGGAAACCCTACCCCAACATAGGGGTGTTTTGGCTCTCATTTACTTGCTATGTGCTTTTAGAGTGTATCTCTACAGGAATGCATATATCAGTTTGCAAGTTTGGGCATCAGGCCTGTGGGCATCAGTATTTGGGGAATCAGTTTTACCTGAGGGTATCAGTTTTGGGACAGATATTTGGGGAACAGTGATCAGTATTGAGCACAGTCATTCCGCTATGCTCATATCCGTTCCAGTAAAATTGAGCTGAGATGCTGTCTGTTTTCTCTTTTGCTAGGTAGTCTTGGAACCATAGCTTCAGAAGGCTCCGATATCCCCCGGGTACATTGGACTAGTGCTGATAGACTTTGTTAGGTCAGAGATTCAATTCAAGGGCAACCAGTTTTCCTTCGCCAGTGGTTAGGCAAAGAAGGGCCAGACAGGGCTCATTGGTTCATCTGATCCGACAGTCACCAGTCACATCATCAGCAGACTCGTGATGGCACAGGGTTCAGAAGAATTCGTGGCCATGATAGCAGCGTTAAATCAGGGAACTGCCATGCAGGCTGAGTCCAGTATTGAAACACAGCGCCCATCTGGGGCATCTGCCTCACATCCAGCTTTGGGACCCCAGCCGAACTTTGATCCACTTCCGCCAGTTGAAGATTTGCAGTGTCCGAATCCTCGGGAAAGGTTGACTCAAGCTCAGGTGCTCAGACCCCTGGTGCAGCCTACTGAGAGGCTTCAACCCTTTCATGTTAATGAGCTCAATCCGACTGCAGTGAAAATTGCGAACCTTGAGAAGCAATTCAAGAAGGCACAGGGCCTTAACTCCATTCCTGACATTGAGGTTGGCACACTGAGTCTGCCGTGCGGCTCCCAGACAGATTCAAAATGCCATATATTGACCGTTTCGACGGGTCTGGAGATCCAACGATACATATCCGACTTTTCTTGGATGTCCTGAAGCCGATGGGTCTGACTAAGCCACAGAAACTCTCTCTGTATGGAAGAACCCTATCGGGTGTAGCAGCCACTTGGTACGCTAAGTTGGAGGACAAAGTGAAGCAAAACTGGGAAGAACTGGCTGAGGCCTTTGTCGATCAGTATTCGTACAACACCCAAGTCGAAATGACCATGCAGGAACTTGAAGCAACCCGCCAGAACCCAACAGAGCCTTTTGTGGAATTTGTTGCGAGGTAGAGAGCAAAGGCAGCACAGATGACAGATCGGCCTTCCGAGAGGGATCAAGTGCAGATGATGGTGCGAAACCTTGAGCATGATATGTTGCAAAAGTTGATAGTCGCTCCGCTATTCACTTTCAAGAGTTTGCATGAACTGGGGGTTCAGGTCGAGAATGCGTTCAACACAGGGATCATTCCCAGAACAAGTGAACCGACAAGAAGGGTGATTTCCGGGAGTACCAATGCTGGTAGTAACGCTATTCCCAAACCCACCGAAATCAATACAGTAGCCACAGCCAACCCTTTTGCCAATCTAAGCCTACAAACAGCCGACCCAGCCCGAGCTCAGGGCAGAACTTTCATCCCCCTCTATATGAGCTTGACTAGCGCACTAAAAGCCTTAATGGAAAGAGGGCATCTCAAACCCCTCGATCCTCAACCTCTGCCAGACCCACTCCCAGCCAGACATAACCCCTCCAAGTACTGTGTGTACCATCAGCAGCGCGGTCATGGCACCGACCATTGCTACCGCCTTCGTCATGAGATCCAAAATCTCATTGACAACCGGGCGATAGCTCCACCTTCAGCCCCCAATGACCAAGTACCTCATCCACATCTCAACCTAATCCACACACTGGCCGTCCCTTACGACCCCAGCGTATACATCACCCCAGTCCATCTACCCAAGCCTAATGTGTTTATCCCAGAGAGCCTGGACTTATGCATGATGGGTGCATCTGAACCCCAATCATCTCAAACCCATGAACCCACTACTTCTGAGCTGATGAGGATGATCGAAGATCTTCAGAGAACTGTGGCAGATCTGGCCTTTGGGGTTTTGGCCCCATCATCAACCACATCACGTACCAGGGAGTTCATATCTAAAGGCTCCCCAACTTTGGGACGGGTTGCATTGGAAGAAGGCCAATCTCTTGACAAAGTAGAAGCGACTGGTAAGAACAAGGTAGGGGCAGGCAATGGTCCCCATGAACACCTTCGGTGGGATATTGAGGCTTTGAGAGCTGAGGGATTGAACAAAGAGCAAGTCCTCGCAGTTGTTGCAAAAACTGTGGACGACACTTTCGCCACTCAAAATGAGAGCAGTCTGAATCAAGGGGCAAGTCGGGAGAAGGGCCTTTGTACCAGGAATGTTTCTTTAAGCCCTAATCCCGTGCTCGGAAAAGATCAGCAAACCCAGTCAACACCTGCCAATCCCTTTGCTGGTGCATCCAGCAAAACTCCACAAACCTCAAAACACCCACTTCGAGGCCAGAGGGTGTTCGCACCACTGTACATGTCTCTATCAGCGGCCTTGAGGGTCCTGATTAGAGAGGGGGATTTGAAACCCTTGAAGCCGTGACCACTGCCAGATAGACTTCCTCACTCCCATGATCCGACCAAGTACTGTGCCTTTCATCAGTAAGTTGGCCATGTCACTGATGGTTGTTTCCGTCTTCGCCACGAAATACAAGATCTGATTGACAATAAGGTCATCGTCGCACCAACTCAGCAAAGTCTATCGGCACTTGATCAGTGAACTTGTGGGGGATAATGTGATGTGATCGGGGGATGAACCACCTGCGGATGGTGCTCGATTTACTCCAGATATGGCGTATGGCACGCACTGTTTTAAGCATTTGCGAATGCTAGTTTCTAACTTGGGTATTGGGTCAGTCTTGTTGTGTTGTGTAGAGCTAGTCTTTTTGTACTGAGTCAGTTGGGTCTGTCTTGTTGTATCGAGTCAGTCCTGTTTTGTTAGAGTCGGGTGATTTCAAGGGTGTTACCTCGGACATCACTTGCTCGTTTTGTGTTTGTCTTTTCATTTTCTTTTTGAGTCTGTTTCTGCCTGGAGCCAGTTACACCAACAGATCTGAATGGAACAGCAGTGATTTTCACGCTATCGCGTTTGCTTCTGCCTTGTGCCAGTTATGCCGGAAGTTCTGAATGAGATAGCAGTATTTGACTAAGAACTCTGTCTTTTCTGTGCCTTGAAGTCATTGTAATGACCTGAGTTTTTCAAAACTTTTTGAACACTGTGTTGAAAACAAAGAGGAAGGAATTCCTCGGAATTTGCAAAATTTGATCAAACTGAGAGAAAGAGAGGCGTGCTAAGCCCTTAATGAATGAAATCATGCTTGTTAATGTGAGTACTGAGAAGGATCCTGACTTGATCCAGATTGGTTCTACACTGTATTTAGCGCGAGCGGCTAGTCGCTTTCTTAAAATTTTTCAAAAAATGTTTTGCGCCGTCCTGTGAAGACCTGTGTGGAATTGCTCTTGAGATTGTGCAGCCAATGATCGCTCTCAGCCTCAAGATTCAATCTATTTGTTTCGAACCTGGGATCCGCTTGGAAAGTTCAACAGACGACCTCCATGTAAGGCCCGTGTGGCCCAATTTGAAGCAGCCCTCGAGCAAGAGGCACCAAAGTCAGATCAAGAAGATCAGATCTCACCGGAAGAGGCTCGTAAAGCAACCGTGATGGATTCTTCTGCAAACCAACACAGTAGTCATTCTCCTGGATACAGAGGGCTTCAATTTCAAAACCATTTGGCATGGACTTGTTACACTTTTACCCTTTGAGAGGCTCGCTGGGCCGAAAACCCGGAAGGGCGACCTAGGCAAAAGTTAGAGCAAGAAAAGAACAAGAAAACAGCAAAAAGCAAAAAATGTGAAAATTGAAAAATTAAAAAAAAAAAGAGAAAAAAAGAGAAAAGAAATGAAAAGAATTGAAAAAGAAAAGAAAGAACAAAGCTCGCAAGGTCGAAAACCCGCATCAGGCGCCTTGGCAAAAGTTAGAGCCTAAAAGTGAAGGTTAAAATACCCGAGTGTACCTCAACCTGAACTACGTAAGGCTTGATTCCTATATTTGGGATACGTAGGCAACTTCATTCTGAAGTCCAGCCACAAACACTTCCAAATCAAGTCTGTCCATGTATTGGTTTTGATGATCCTTGCCTTCTCTGTATCCGAGAGTTCGGTTGTGATCATTACCGTAAAGACTGATTACAATGCGCTGTGGTGCCATTCAAATAAGGGGCAACTTTCTGTTGCCATTCAATGCGCAGCGGTGCCATTCAAACAAGGGGCAACTTTCCGTTGCCATGCAGCTCTCCTTCAGACAAGGGGCAATTTTCCATTGCTATGGGTCCGAGGTCGTGCATCTCAAGAGTAGGTTCCATGCTCGTTGAGCATTGGCCGTTTGCAAAAATAGTTTTTGAGAATTTTTACTGAGGTTGACTATTTTCTCAAAAAACTATTCCATTTTTCCAAAATTGGACCATTTCTTGGACCCAAAAAAGGAAAATTTTCAGTGCTTACAACCTGACTTGCATGATTTCAAATCAAAAATTGAACAAGCGTGTTAATCTAACTCTCATATTGGTCAAAATTGTTTTAGTAGAAAAACCAAAACAAAAAATGGTCAAAATGATGAACTAGGGGCACAGTTGAGTCAGGTGTTCTGTCTTTTCCCCTTTGTCAAAATACTTGCCAGAAAGGGCACCATACTTGCCAAGAAGGGCACTCTACCTGCCAGAAAAGGGGACCACTGAAGCTAACCGCAAAAGGGCTGAAAACTCTACCACCCTCCACGCAGCGAGGTATCGAGCCAAGTGCGAAGCACGAACTGGAATGGGGCAGGATATTTCATTCCCTCATCTGGACAGATCTAATCACGTCCAAACTCCCCAGTAGAGCATCGTCAACCAATGTCGATTGCAGATCTGCTGCACATCCAGCCGCATCACAACCCCTCTGTGGAGGAAGTTCACTGTTGTGAGCAGAAGAAAGAGAATCTAGCAGAATGCTAGGGGCAAGAGCCCGCAACTTCTTGTTTATCCATCAACCACCCAGGGAAGGGACAAAAAATAAGAGAGTGAAGAATAGAGAGATGTGCGACGAGAGAAAAAGTGAGAAAAGGGCTTTTTCAGAAAAATGGAGCTTGAGTGCCAGAGTGATGTGAGAATCACAAATGAGAAAGGGTGGGAAATATACCCGGAGAAACAGGCTCCCTGTGCACGTCTGAGTGTCTTGTCTTTTGTTTTATCTCAATTCTTGTTTTGGGTCGTTTCGAGTGTTTCTCGATGTGTTTAGGTTGTTTACCTTTTGTTTTCCTTTGTTGAGTCGTGGTGCGCTGTGTTCGGTCGTAGGCTCAATACCTGGTTAAGAACTCCTTTCTCAATTTCAAAAATAAATCGTTTTGTGCTCAGAGTGCTGTGCCATTCTCCACATTTGTGCAAAACAAGATTCCTTTTTTCATAAATTGTAGGGTCCACCCCCGATAAGTGTGAACAATAAAACAAGGACCTATCTGAAGCTATGTGGGTTCCAGACTGCAAAGCAAAAGAAAAGAAAAAAGCAAAATTTGGAGCATCTTAGTGTGTTTCAACTTCGCAAATTCCGAGATTGTATTCCGGATGTACCTCTTCAAACCTTGTCAGTGTCCCGAAGAATGAGCATGCCGCTACTTCAAGTGTAAGCCTACTTCGAGTCAAAATGGCAGTCCAAGTAGCACCCGAGGGTTTCACATGCAGATGTTACCTCTCGCCAATATAGATAGGGTGTCCCCTTTTGAGCTGAGCATGTTGCAAAGTCCTCTAAGAGGTAAATCAGAGGCACCAGAGTACATGTTTGATGCCCCTCTATTGCATAGAATGTGCACTTTCATATACACTTCTGTTACATGCGTGCCGCGCATCGTTATGATTCATGCATAGAATATGCTTGCTTTCGATTCCGTATAGAATATCCTTTGCTTTCAATGTTGCATAGAATATGCCTGTCTCATGCATAGAAAATGCACTCTTCCATACTTGCATAGAAAATGCTCATATCTTTTGCATAGAAAATGCATTCTTCCTCACTTGCATAGAACATGCATTTTATCGCACTTTCTTGTGCATTGTATCTCACTCGCACTGTCTTGTGCACTTACACTTTGTATCTCACTCGCACTATTTTGTGCATTGCATATCAATCACGCTGTTTAGCGTATCGCACTGTTTAGTGCATTTCAAATCATTCGCGCTGTTTAGCGTATCACACTATTTTGTGCATTGTATATCAATCGCGCTGTTTAGCGTATCGTACTGTTTAGTGCATTTCAAATCATTCGCGCTGTTTAGTGTACCGCACTGTTTAGTGCATTTCAAATCATTCGCGCTGTTTAGCGTATCGCACTATTTTGTGCATTGCATATCAATCGCGCTGTTTAGCGTATCGCACTGTCTTGTGCATTTCAAATCAATCGCACTGTTTAGCGTATCGCACTGTCTTGTGCATTGCATTCATTCGCGCTATTTTGCGCACCTCAATCGCACTGTTTTGTGTAGTTTACATTCGCGCTGTTTAGCGTATCGCAATATTTTGTGCATTGTATATCAATCGCGTTGTTTAGCGTATCGCACTATTTAGTGCATTTCAAATCATTCGCGCTGTTTAGCATACCGCACTGTTTAGTGCATTTCAAATCATTCGCGCTGTTTAGCGTATCGCACTATTTTGTGCATTGCATATCAATCGCGCTGTTTAGCGTATCGCACTGTCTTGTGCATTGCATTCATTCGCGCTATTTTGCGCACCTCAATCGCACTGTTTTGTGTAGTTTACATTTGCGCTATTTTGCGCATCGCACTGTCTTGTGCATTCCATCGCGCTATTTTGCGCATCTCATTGCATTTTGCATGCATTCAATCGTGCTATTTTGCGCATCGCACTGTCTTGTGCATCGCATCTCATTGTTCGCGCTATTTTGCGCACCTCACATGCATTGTCATGCACATGGTCTCGAGATCATACATCTTCATGCATTCTCAGTTCATTTGCATTGTCATGCACCTAAAGCCGCGCGTCGCCGCGCATCAAATTTTCATGCATTTCAAGTAAACTTGCGTTGTCGCGCACTTCAACATCATGCATCATTTGCATTCCAAAAAAAAAACAAAAACATGCATTGTCATGCATACATTTTGCATCCCGGTCTAGGAGACCTTAAATCCTCTAAAGGTGCAATTCCTTTGGTGTTTGTCGTGCCCGAACGACTTTCGGTGGTCTGGTAAAGCCACCTGCCTATGTTTGCGGTGAGTTCCTAGAAGACCAACTGGGACAGTGGAAACTAGAGTTCGAACGGCTTATGCCTAGAACGCAAAGGTTCGGGAGTTCCGAGACTAAAGTCTGGTTTAAATACCCAGGGGTGTATCCTCGGCTTGAAATCTGTATGGAAGCCCCATAGGTTGAGGCAACATGTCTGCGCCTCAGCTCTGGATACTGAACCGACCTAGTATATCGCCCTGTTGGTAAGATAGGGAAAGCTGCAATCATAGCCGTTGCATCATAGTGCATTGTCATGCATCCATTGTAAGTAGTGCATTGTCAGGCATACATGGTAAATATTGCATTGTCATGCATTGTAGAAAATAAACATGCATTGTCATGCATTTCCATTGTAGCTTGCATGCATCCATTGCATTTTCCCCAGTAGATCGCATCATACTGCATTGTCATGCATTTTTGTAAATATCCATTCCATTGCATATTTGTAGATATTGCATTTTAGATTGCATGCATCCATTGCATCACCTTCCATCTATGGCTTACGCTTTTCCATGTTGAGCTTGGTCTGGTATGTGCCCATACTTCTCGTGTCAAAGCATAGTTCAGTGGACCGTTCTATGTTAGACGTGGCTCGTATGCATACATGCCTTTTCTAGGCAAGATTTGGTTTGGCCCGCGTGCCATATCCATAGTATCCATTTCCATTGCATATTTGTAGATATTGCATTGTAGTTTGCATGCATTCATTGCATCACCTTCCACCTATGGCTTGCGCCTTTCCATGTTGAGCTTGGTCTGGTATGTGCCCATACTTCTCGTGTCAAAGCACAGTTCAGTGGACCGTTCTATGTTAGCCGCGGCTTGTTTGCGTACATGCCTTTCCTAGGCAAGATTTGGTTTGGCTGCATGCCATATCCATTGTAGATATTACATTGTAGTGTAATTTTTGCATCCGGCATTAGGATCATCATTCTTTCTCCAGCGGGTCGTTACCCCACTTATGTCATTCCATCCAATACTCGTTCTTGTGTCCGTCTACATTACTCATAGTTCAGTGGACCGTTCTATGGTAGACGGACTTGTTACCTCCATCAATCTATTTGACATTTGTGTGGTTTCAAATCGCTCATGATTGGATCATGATTCAATTGCTTTGCATATAGTTTGCATTGTTTCAATTGCATTGCATTTTCATTTGTATCATTTATTCATTGCATTGTATATATTGCATATCATTTAGCATTCACATTGCATTGTCATGCATGTTGCTAACAATATCATACCTATTAAGTTGTTTTCTTTACAGGCACGATATTGTATGTACGGTTCATTTGCAGCTGGTGGAACCAGATGAACCAGACAGGTATTGTACCCTCCGCGTGAGACGTATCGAGAATTGCATAATTCTCTTACATCCTTTCTGCATTGTAGTGTAGTTTGGTGTATGCTAGCTTACAACCGTCGCATGTGTGCTTCGTTACAGCTTTTCTTTGCATGATCATAAGTTATGCTCGGCTTCGTGCATTGTCTTGCATTTTGCCCCTGCCTTCGGGCGCATACCTTGTTTGTCTTGCATGTTTGTCTAAGTCTTCGGCCTTGTCAAAAATGGATCGTCTCTGGGCTTTGACATTCACTCCCGTCATTGTTATGACTTTCGAGTTCTGTCAAAGAAGGCCAACTGTAGACACCCCATTTTTGACCGTCCTCAAGACTTGGACGTCACCGTTTGAACACCCGGTGATCATCCATGTTTGTGTTCGTTTGGAGTTCCCGGAGGTCTCGGCTACGCGCCTTGCCTCAGGATCTCAGAACTCGACTGTTTAGTGTTTGGTTTTGCACCAAACACTTGTTTGTTGCCTTGGAGGGGCAGGGAATGCCTTGTGAGGCATCCCCACACATCACCGGCCGTGGCTAGAGGCCACCGGCTGGTGTTTTGTTGCCATCGGCAATATATATTGCCGGTCGGCATTATTTGTTGCTGGTCGGCAGTTAATTTTGTCAAAATGGCAATTTTGAGCGGCCAACCACTGTTCATCTGCTTTTGCAGATATTTTAATACAGCTGGCTTGCATTTTGTTCCCCTCCATACACGTATATGGAGGGATGGCTTCCTTGTTAGCTTCTTGAGTAAGCTTTACAAGATTGGCTTCTCTATAAGAGGAGCCCTCCTCTCTTGGCTTGAGGGTTGGACAAAAAGGTTAGAAAACATACAGAGGAGAGCTCTGGATTAGGGTTAGGGTTTGTGTCTCACCTATCTCTATTTCTCTCTCTCTTTTTACCTTTGTGTGTGTATAAGTGTATTTGTGTCTTACTATTGCACACAAACACATAGTGTTACACCTTCCCTTGGCTACTGAGGTTCTAAGAGGTTGTTCTTGAAGTTCTTGGGTGGTTTTGAGCTTGGAGGAGCAGCTGGTCCACCATTGTTGAAGAGGTTCTTCAAGGGTAACAATCTTACCCCTTTTTACCCCATTCTTGCATTGTATTTTTGCCTATCTTAGAACTGTTTTTGAGCTTAGTGTATAATATAAAAAAGTTCTTTTTTTGGGCCCTGTAAATAGTTTGTTTAGAGTGTTTTGTGGTTTGGAGGTGTTTGACCCCTCTTAAGCCTTGAGGGGCTCCATTTTGTGCTATTTTGAGTGAGCTCCGGGACTTTGGTGTTTGGGCCTCCTCACCACTGAAATCTTGAGGGATTTCAGTGGTAAGGATGGTGCCTTGAAGTCCCAAGAAGGAGAGGGCCCCCCTCTCCTTATTGTCCTTGAAAAGGGCCATTTTTGCCTCTTTAATGAGCACCTAGCTAAGCCTCATGTTGACCATGCCTTGGCTGTTATTTATGCTTATTTTGCCATGAAATAGCATTATTGTATGTTGGTTTTGGTAGACCATGCTTGCTTAGCATACATGCCTTGTAATGCCATTTTGTTGCCTTAACATGCCTTAGGTTGTAAACCATTGTTCTAGCATGTTTTAGGCTTGGCTTTGTGAAGCTTTTGTGCTTATTTTGCCATGTTTGAGGTCTGTCCTTAGTTGTTTAGGTCGACTTTGGCATGCTTAGTATAACCCCTTTGCATTTTTGGTTTGTTGGCCTTAAGTGTGTGAATGTATAGCATGCATCCTTGCCTTAATTTAGTGGGTTAGGACCATTTGCCATGTTATTTCAGTCCCTTTAACATGCTTGTATGCTTGCCTTGGATGCCTCTTTGAAGCTTTGAAAGCTTGTCTTGCATGCTCCATGTTTTCGCCATTGTGCATACCCTTTGAATTTGACCCACTTAGATGCCATCTAGGTGTCCCTTGGGTGTTGTCTAGGCCTGCCTTAGACTTGTTTTAAGTCCTCTTAGCCTTGTGAGGCTTGGTTGACTTAGTCTTGGTTCAAGCCTCTTGGCTTGTCTTGGGTTTTTGGCTTTGTTTGCATGCCTTGTTTATCTTGTTTAATTGGCTTAGCACCTTTTGTAACATGATTTTCAATGCTTACGTTGCATGCCATTAGTCCATGTTATGCCTCTTTCAAGTGTGCTTGAGAGTTGCCCTTTTGTGCTTGAGTATTAGCCCTTTAACATGTGCGTGTGTGTATGTGTGTTTAGTCCTCATTTCATAGCATTTTGGCCACGGTTTTGGGCCTAATTTGAGCTGCCTAAATCATGTTTAAGTCCATCCTATGCTTGCTTGCATGCTTACCTTGCATGTTTGTTTGCATGCTTGCATGTATACCTTGTATGCTCATGTTGCATGCTAGTTCATATGCCTAGGTTGCATTGCATCTTGCATGCATGCCTTGTTCCTTGATCTAGTGATAGGAATTTGGCCCCTTTGGTTTGTTAGTTTACATTGCATTTGACATCAAAATGTGCACACTTGGTCCCTTGGGCCATCACGCATGGAAATTCGCGATTGATGGTCCGAGAACCAAGGAGCATGTCCCTTTGAGTCACTAACATGATAAGGGACATGATTGGTGCATATATGGCTTGAATTGCATTGCCATGCAAAGCTCTGTCCTCTGCTGCTGTCAAACAGGTTCAGCAGGAACTTTTTGCCGATCGACTGCACAGAGTGCCGACCGGCAAACAATTGGTGGCCGATGGATTCATTCTCAGCCGATGAACATCTCCTACGGCCGGTGGCCATTCTATCTAGCCGGTGGTATTGTACAGTGCTCAGAGAGGCAACCCTGAGGCTTTGGAAGCCTTCGAAGGAGTACAAGAGGGAAAACATAGGCAGCTTGCGCATGGCAGTGCATTTTCGAGCAAGACCGAGCATGCATTGCATCAGGCTCTCCTCCCGAGGCAGTTTACTATTTTCCCTAGATTAGTAAATATTGCTTAGCTAATTAGATGGCCTGTAATATTTAATTAGCTTGTAGGTTAATTATCTGTAATATTTATTTGGTCCCTCCGGGCGAGGGCAAATCTGTAATAAGTGTGGGTGCGTGTGTGTGCATGCCTTCCAATCCCCACTTCTTTCTTCCCTTTTATTTACCCGCTTATGATGGTAGATTAGGGCATGTTTAAATTAGCATACCTTATGCTATGCATGCGTGCATCCATACATTTGTCTTGCATGCACCGTGCTCGGTACATTATGCTAACTGCATTTGTACTTCAATTCCAAATTGAATACGTGCATCAATTGATTGCACTTCACATGTCATGTTTAGGTTAGCCGAGCCTACCCTAATTGCATCCTGTATGTGTTGCATTAGTCAATTTGACATGAACTAGGACCATGCATGTTTGCTAACTAGTTTATTGTTTTGGCACGGAGTACGATGTAAGTATTTTCATGCTTTAGCATATCGCATGTGTGTGAATGCTATCATGACAGCATGCTTACCATGTGGCTAGATGCTTATGTGATAAACTGTTTGAATGCCTATGGGTGAAGGTTGGATTGTTTGAGTTGGAACAACTCATTGAAATCCGTATTTTAGCCTACTTGCGAGTAGCAAATCCCAAAGCGTTTTCCAAAACAAACGGATGTGCAATGCTTGTTTCCAAGATAGGCGATCTAGTCTATACTTGTTTGCTGTGCGCATAACGTAGTAATTCTAGGCTAATAACCAGAATAAGAGCATGTAATGTTTTCAAAATGAAATATCACGGTTAGTAGAGGCCGGTCTTCGGACCGGGCGAGAGGGGGTACTCATAGCTGACCTTCCCCAATCGTACCCAAGTTCCCGAGCCGAGGCAACTTTGGTAATGACGGACACGTGGCCTTTGGCACCGAGTCAGGGTTTCCTAAATTTTCCAAAATAAAATATTTAGGTGGCGACTCTGTATCTGGCAAAGCAGTCCATGTTTGGCACTTCTTTCAAAAATCTATTTTCTCAAAACGATTTGCCGGATTTGGACTCTTTGGTTCAGATTTAGAACCGTGACACAAAATCGAGTCCGAGCTGTAGCGAGGTCCCCCGCGGGCTTGTTACAGAATCATATTCCAGTTCATCTGAGTCGAAGTCCGGTATTCCTGGGGGTGATAACCCGGATGCCGTTGTGTTGTCCAGGTTGTCATTTTCATTTTCTTTCGAGTCGGTTGTAACCGAAGAGTCAGACGATCTGGAAGTTAATGAGAATGGTACTGCTGTGGCTTTTGAGTACTTTTCTGTGCCTTTAGTTTATTGTATTAATCAAGACTTTCAAAATTTTGATGAAAACGACAAGGAAGAAATTCCTCCACTTTTGAAACACTTGATTGATCGAGAGCAGGAGAGGTTTGTTAAACCTTTGGTTGATGAAATCACCTCAATTAACGTTGGTACTGAGAAGGATCCGCGGTTGGTCCAAATCGGATCCACATTGTCTTCGGAGGAGCGCGAGCGCTTAGTTGCTTTATTAAAAGATTTCAAAGATATTTTCGCATGGTCCTACGAAGACATGTTTGGAATTGATCCTGAGATTGTACAGCACCGGATCCTTCTTGACCCAGAGGCCCAACCTGTTAAGCAGAAGCTCCGAAGGATCCGCCCGGACTGGGCTCTGAAAATCAAAGAAGAGGTCACCAAGTAGATTGATGCAGGGTTCCTGTTAGTATCTGAATACCCTACTTGGTTGGCCAATATAGTTCCGGTGCCGAAGAAGGACGGCAGAATTCAGGTATGTGTGGACTTCAGAGACTTGAACAAAGCCAGTCTGAATGACGACTTTCCTCTGCTGCATATCGATGAGTTAGTGGACTTCACTGCAGGGCATGCGCTGCTCTCATTCATGGATGGGTTTTCGAGCTATAACCAAATTTTGATGGCCTCTGAAGATAGGGAGAAGATTGCCTTCACCACCCCGTAGGGAACCTACTGCTATAGGGTGATGCCATTCGTTTTGAAGAATGCTGGGGCTACGTATCAACGAGCTGCAACCACGATTCTACACGATATGATCCATAAAGAGGTTGAGGTGTACGTGAACGACATGATTGTCAAGTCCAAGGAAATAGAGGGCCACTACACCGCCTTGAAGAAAATTTTCCAACGGATCAGAGAGTATCGGTTGTGGCTGAACCCTCAGAAATGTACTTTTGGTGTTACAGCAGGGAAAATGCTAGGGTTCTTGATCACACAAAGGGGTATCGAGGTCGATCCTTCCAAAATCAAGGCCATCTTAGAAATGTCACCACCAAGGACTGAAAAGGAGATGCGAGGCTTTCTAGGTAAGGTGTAATTCATAAGACTGTTTATTGCAAAATTAACCTTGACTTGTGAACCACTGTTTGGTCTCCTAAAGAAAGGAAAGAAATTCCAGTGGGATGATCGATGCCAAGTTGTTTTTGAGCAAATCAAGCAGTATCTACAGAACCCACCCGTGTTGTCACCGCCAGAGCTGGGGAAACCGTTGATATTGTATCTATCAGTAATTGACACGACAATGAGCTGTATGCTTGCACAGGAGTCTGAGGACAAAGTGGAGAAGGCTATCTATTACCTGAGTAAGAAGATGCTGGAATATGAGACTCGTTACACTCCGCTTGAGAAGGCTTGTCTGGCCTTGGTATGGGTTACCAGGAAATTGAGGCACTACCTGTTAGCTCACTCTATAATACTAGTTTCGAGATTAGATCCCATCAAATATATCTTCGAGAAACCAGCACTTACGGGTAGGCTAGCTCGTTGGTTGCTTCTTCTCTCCGAATTTGATTTGAAGTACATGACGCGCAAGTCTGTGAAAAGGAGAGCGGTAGTGGAGTTCCTAGCTGATCATCCAGTGGAAGGAGACGAAGCAGTAGAATATCTGTTCCCAGATGAGGCCATTCTGTAGGTTGAAGAAGAGATTTGGACTATGTACTTTGACGGAGCGTCAAACCAGTACGGGTATAGGATAGGGGTGTTGCTGATAGCACCTGACAATTCCCACATACCCTTAGCTTTCAAACTCTGGTTCAAGGTATCGAACAACAAAGCAGAGTATGAGGCATGTATCGCTGGCTTGGAAGCCGCCGTGGAACTAGGGGCAAAAAGGTTGGACGTCATTGGGGACTCAAACCTTGTTGTGTCTCAAGCGAAAGGAGATTGGAAGGTCAAGGAAGAAAGGATGAAAATCTATCACCAAACCCTGGACGTTCTAATTCCCAGGTTTGAGAAGCTAACCTTCACGCATCTGTTAAGAGAGAGCAACAGGTTCGCAGACGCCTTATCAACTCTATCTTCCATGATAGACATCCCTTTGGGAGTCCGGATGCGTCCAATCATCATTGAACAAAGGTATGTGCTGGCCTACGAGCTGATTGCTGCCATAGATGAAGTACAAGATCAAAACCCCTAGTATCATGACATTTAGAACTTCTTGGAAAATGAGGCTTATCCACCAGGGGCAAATGCCAAAGATAAGAGGGCAATACGAAGAATGGCTGCTCAGTTTATCATCTGCAGGGGTAAATTGTACAAACGGGGTCATCTTGGAATGTATAAACTATGTGTCGATGTTGAAGAGGCGAAGCGCCTAATGGAGGCCATCCATGGAGGAGAGTGCGGAGCACACATAAGCGGGATGATGCTAGCTTAGAAAATTCTCAGACAGGGTTACTACTGGTCAACCATGGAAGAGGATTGTATTGGCTTTGTTTGGCGATGCCACAAATGCCAAATCCATGCAAATCGCATGAACATTCTGCCGTCAAAGAGTTACAACATGACTTCGCCATGGCCATTTTCAGTTTGGGGGATTGATGTGATTGGGGCAGTTACTCCGAAAGGGTCGAACGGGCATGAGTACATTCTGGTGGCGATAGACTACTTTACAAAGTGGATTGAGGCCCAATCCTATGCGGTGCTGAAGGCGTCACATGTAACTAAGTTCATTAGGAACAACATCATCTGTCGCTATTTGGTCCCGAATGAAATCATCTCGGATAATGGTTCCCACTTCAAGAAAGAAGTGATCGACTTGTTGGAGAAGTACAATGTGGCTTTTCATAAGTCATCCACATATAGGCCGCAAACCAATGGAGCAGTTAAGGCCGCCAACAAGAACATCAAGCACATTCTGCAGAAGATGGTGGAAACCTACAGGGACTGGCCAGATAAGTTGCCATTTGCTCTCTGGGGCTACCGGACATCAGTTCGAACTTCTACTGGGGCAACTTCGTATTCCTTGGTTTATGGGGTGGAGGCTGTTCTGCCTATCGAAGTTGAGGTTTCGTCGTTGCGAGTGTAGACCGCCCCAGAACGCCCGCTCCACACGCGAAGACGCGAATCGTTTTGTTCATTAGCTACTACAGTTCGGACTCATGTCACGGTTCTGAATCTAATCTTGCAAAGTGCAATGCAAGATTGATAAATCACCAAAGAGTCCAAATCCGGCAAATCGTTTTGGAAAACTGATTTTTTATAAAGAAGTGCCAAACATGGACTGCTTTGCCAAATACAGAGTCGCCACCTAAATATTTTTTGTTTTTGGGAAATTTAAGAAACCCTAACTCTTGCCTAAGGCCACGTGTCCGTCATCACCAAAGTTGCCTCGGCTCGGGAACTTGGGTATGAGAGGGGAAGGTCATGCAATGAGCACCCCCGCTCGCCCGATCAAAGACCGGCCTTTACTAACATGATATATTGTTTTTGAAAACACATGCGTTCTTATTCCGGTTATTAGCCTAGAATTACTATGTGATGCGCACAACATACAAGTATAGATTGGATCGCCTAAGTTGGAACAAAACATCTCATGTTTGTTTGTTTGAAAATGGTTTGAAGGTGCTACTCGCAAGTAGGCTAAGACGTGGATTTGCCACCCTCAATTGGGCTTAAGAAAACATGACTTTGCCACTCTCGAGTGGGCTTAAAACTCGTATTTTAATGAATTGTTCCAATTCAAGTAATCCAACCTTCACCCACAGACATTCATGCAGTTAAACATTTAAGCACATAGCCTCATGGCAAGCATGCTATCATGGCAACACTCACACTCATGCAAGATGCTAAAGCATAACACTTACAGTGTACTCCGAGCCAAAACAGAGAACTAGTTAGAAATCATGCATGATCCTAGTTCATGTTAAGATGGCTAATGCAACACATGCAAAATGCAACTAGAAATAGGCTCGGCTATTCTAAGATGGCATATGAGATGCAACTTGATAACATGTTGTTGAACACGTATTCAAGTAGGAATTGAAATACAATGCAGTTAGTATGATGCGCCAAGCCCGGTGCATGCAAGACTGATGAATGGATGCAAACATGCAAGCATAAGAATGCTAATTGAGATATGACCTAGAACTAACCATTGTAAGCGGTTAAGTAAAAGGGAAAAAGACGTGGGGTTGGAAGATATTCACACACTCACGCACACTTATTACAAAATTCGCCCTCTAGACGGAGGGTCCGAATGAATAAACTAGCTAGCTACGCTACACTAATATAACTAATCTAATAATCTAATTAGACTAATTATTACAACACCAAAACTAATTAACTAACAAGCTAATTAATTATTACAATCCAAATTGAAATAAATAGCTACACTAAGCCAAATGAATATTACAAAACCAATTAAATG
Source organism: Camellia japonica (assembly GCA_030407325.1). Taxonomy (NCBI): domain Eukaryota; kingdom Viridiplantae; phylum Streptophyta; class Magnoliopsida; order Ericales; family Theaceae; genus Camellia; species Camellia japonica. The sequence continues at coordinate 8,222,625 of JAPPVO010000032.1, read as the reverse complement.
ATTAAATTACACGAACTAATCATGAATACTGAAATGGCCTCGCAGGCGATGAAGAGATGCATGCTCGGTTGGCTTCGCTCGGAAATTCGTTGCCGTGCCTCATGTTGCCTCTGTTTGCAATATTTTAGACTGCTGAAAACTGTGCCAACTTCTGAAACACTTCTGATCCACCTCATGGATATGCTGAGAGGTCATCGGCCAAGAGGTGAGGCCATCGGCCAAGAGATGAAGGTCATCGACCAGTTTTGAAGCTATCGGCCAAACATTTATAGCCGATCGGCATACCGGATAGCCGATCGGCCATTTCTTCCTGCAAACTGCTCATTTTGCCGCAACAGAGCACAAACAGAGGCACGACAATGTATTTGCAAAAAAATGTTGTGCAACTACACTCCTTACCATGTTTGAAGCTCAAAGGAGTGTAGTGCTCGGCTCTCGAGCCATCAATCACGCATTTCGATGCATGATGGCTAAAGAGGCCGAGTTGCACAAATCAATGTAAATGAAATGCACAAAAACACATAAATGCCTTAAACTCTATCATGTTTGATCAAGAGGGTCGACAACTGAGAATTGAGGCACGTTTCATCACTTCAAGTATGAAACATTCCTCGTTCCTCGTGTTTGACTTATCACCCAAACCAAACACAATGCAATGCATGCAACATGGAGATGCTATGCAATGTAACATAAGCATGCCAAATGCAATGTAACAAGCATGCAAAATGCAATGCAACCCAAACATGCAAACATGCAATGTACCAAGCATGCAACAACATACAAAAATCATGCAATGCGACATGCATGCAATAACGACAAAATGGAACAAGCATGCAACAACATGCAAGATAGACTTAAACCAAAATGGACAGACCTCAATCATGCCCAAATCAGTGGCCAAAATGATGAATTGATGACATAAAATGCAAGACAAGCATGCATGCCAATTGGCCTATCAATTAAGCATAAGAACATAACTCTCAAAGGTGCTCGAAGAGCGACAAATGCCAGTGTATGACCACACTATAAGCTCTGAAATCATGCATGGAATGATGCCAAATCAACCAAACAATGCAAGTATGGCATGCAAGAAAGCTTGAAGCTAGCATAGACACTTGCACTAAGGCTATGCAAAACATGAAGCAAGTGGCCTAAGCAAACCAAAACAGTCCTAAAGCATACCGAAGTGAGTCTAAAACATGCATGGACCAAAGCCAAAACAAGTCAACATGAAAGACATAAGCCATGATGCAAGTAAGGCCAACAAAGAGGATTGCACTACACCTATCAAAACCAAACATGACATGACTTTACCAATGAAAATTAGAGTTAAAGCATGGCAAAATAGGACCAAATACACACTAAAATAGTGGCCCAAGGTCCTAGGTGTGATGGCATACATAATGACCCATTCTTAAGGCATAAAACACCAACTCTTCAAAGCATTGAAAGAATGACAGAGGCAAGTGTATGACCATGAAACATTCACTGAAATATCATTTCAAATTATGCCAAATCATGAGAATAGTCTAAGCAATGCATGCTAGTGGACTTGATACACAAAGCCAACAAGCTAGATTGAACCATGGCTATACAAAACAATGCATACATGACTAAACAACATCAAACAGAGCTCAAGCATGGTAAAACATGAGGGAAAGCTTCTTTGAGTTGAGCCAAAACATGCAAGAATGATGGTCCAAACACAAGATACATGTTATGCTAGCATGCAAGATTGCTCTACTAGTATGTGAAGCATGCAAGATGCTATCAAACCAACTTAAAATAGAGTTGAAGCATGCTAAAATAACACGAAAAAGTTGCTGAAATGGAACCAAAACTTGCTAAGCAAACATGCTACTATTATGAGCCATTTATACTAGCATATGAGACACAAGGAGAGGGGGGTGTCCCTTTCCTACTTAAGACTCTAAAACCACCTTTCCACCACTAAAAATCATTTGGATTTCAGTGGTGAGAAGGTCAAAGCAAGGTGGTTCCAAAAGCTTAAAATGAAGGCACAAAACAAGACCAAACAAGGCCTAAGGAGGGGTAGACAACCCCCAACACAAAAGTGACCTTAAACAAACATCACAAGCATGAAAAATTAGAACTTTTTATAGTAGAAAGTTAAGCTTAAATCAGCATGTAAATAGGTCCAAAAGCTTAAGCCAAAATGGGGGATTAAAAGGTTAGTTTCGCACCCTTGAAGAACACCTTCAAGAACACAGCTCCAGTGGCTTTTTTGAGCTTAAACCAACCCAAAAACACTAAAACCAACTCCTCAGTGCCTTAGCAACAAAAGGATGGTGTTCTAGTAGGTGTTTGTGTGCAACAGTGTGAAGATTTTACACTTTTGAGCACAAACAAGGATAAATGAAGAGAGAGAGGTAAAATATATATATAGAAAGATATAGAACTTCTATCTCAAATTTTCAGAACCTCTAGAAAGGGAGAGGGGCCTCCCTTCTTCTAGAAAATCAATTCTCAAGCTTGTTGAACAAGCTTGAGTCTTGATTCAATCCCTCCATACACGTGTATGGAGGATGAGAATTGTGCTCACCAGCTGGCACAAAAATATCTGCAAAAGCAGATGGAAAGGTCTCGGCCAAGAAATATGGCTGATCGACCAACAGGAGTGCCGATCGACCAAAAAGAGTGCCGATCAGCCAACACTTATGGCCGATGGCAAGAAAACATTGCCGGTGCCACAAGGCCTTGGCTGATGGGTTGTAGGGATGGCCAACAAGCCACCCTCTTCCCTCAGAAGCAAAACCACAAGTCCTTGGTCCACAACCAAGCACAAAACAGACAAGTTGAGAGATCCTGAGGCAAGGCGCACAGCCGAGACTTCCGGGAACTCAAAACGAACACGAGCATGGATGATCATCGAGTGTTCAAACGATGACGTCCAAGTCTTGAAGACGGTCAAAAATGGGGTATCTACAGCGAGTAATGGCTGAGTGCCAGATAACGGAGGTAGATTGGCAGTAGAGCAGGTTTGCAGAACTCATGCTATTCGACGAGAGAAGGCTGAAAGCACTGTACCACATTCAAGGTTATCAACGCAGAATTGCCAGGCCTTTCAACAAGAAGGTTAAGTCCAGGAATCTGAAAGAAGGGGATTTGGTGCTCAAAGACAACCGAGCTCCTATCCACGACCCTGGGGGCAAGTTCAAACCTAATTGGACTGGTCCTTACATCATCAAGTCTATCTGGTCGGGTGGAGCTGTCATTCTGATGGTTTTAGATGGCCTTGAGTTCTCCCAACCGATCAACATGGACAAGTTGAAGAAATACTATCCCTGAGTGGCTCGCTAGGCCGAAAACCCGAAAGGGCGACCTAGGCAAAAGTTAGAGCACAAAAAAATTGAAATAAGAAAAACTGAGATCGCAAGGTTGAAAACCCAGAAAGGGCGGCCTTGGCAAAAGTTAGAGCGCAAAATGAGAGTGTTAATACACAAGTGAACCTAAACCAAACTACGTAAAGCTTGATTCCCATCCTTGGGATATATAGGCAACTTCATTCTAAGGTCCAGACACAAACACTTCCAAATCGACTGTGTCCATGTGATTTGTTTGGTCATCTTTGTCTTTTCTGCATCCAAGAGTTCGGTTGTGAGCTACAGTGCAGTGTTATTCAGACAAGGGGCAACTTTCCAGTTGTTGGATCCAGGATTGTACATCTCAGTGATAGATCTCGGGCGTGTCCAGTTGTGATCCATATCGAAAATGGTTTTGAAAAGTTTTAATAAAAGTTGATTTTACTCAAATTAATCTTTTTACAACTTAGACCATTTTTGGACCAAAACAGAAAATTTTCAGTACCCATAACTTTCAATTCCACTGATTTCATTACAGAGCTCTCTGACTCTCGATACAAACTGAAGTTGTTTTTTTTTTATTACATTCAAAAGAAAACTTGAAAGTACAAATTAAAGCAATAAACTTGGGGCATAGCTAAGTTAGGTGTTCCTACGCCCTCTCCCAGAGCTTATGGAAGCTTCGGATGCCAAAGTAGGCCCACTCTGTGCCTCATCTTCAAGCAAAGCTATGCACTCGCCAGAAAGGGCACAACTGAAAGTGGGAGCGGGGTCAGAAGTTCTCTCGTCCTCCATGCAGTGGCATACCGAGCTAGCTGTGAGCCTTTGATCGGATATGAAGTTGGGTATTCCACTCCCTCTTCCGGGCAAGTTTAGTCATGGCCGAACTGACACCTGAACCGAAATGGAAAGTAAAAGACGCAGTGCGTCAGGCCAATCAGCTGAATGCCAGGCTGCCGGGACATGCTGTAGCCCATCTCTGGCAAATCAAGCCAGAGACAACGCCAAGTAATGTCAACAGCAGATCAAATGCACATCCATTCGCACCACTATCCCTCATCTGGGGCATCAACTAGCCGTTGGCAAAAGAAATAGCCGCGTGCCGAATATGCTAGGCAAGAGTCCACTACTTTCAATTTATCCATCAGCCATATCTGGGGAGGGATGAAAAACAAGAGAGATTAAAGAATAGAGAGGTGTACGTAGAGAGAAAAGGTGAGAAAAGGGTTTTGAGAGAAAAATAGAGCCTGAGGGTTGAATGATATGAAAAACACATGTGAGAAGGGTGGGAAACATTACCTGTAAGAGTAGTGGACTTCCCGCGAACCTAGTTGTCTCCCAGCGATGGAAAGCATCCAAGCCCATCAAGGTTTCGGCTAGTGTCATGCCAATGCAGCTCTTGCCCTCTTTCAAGCATTGGGCGACCTCAATCAAACGAATGCTAGACCCTCCAAAGCCAGGGGCAAGTAGAAAACGAGATAACATGCACAAACAAAGGGCATGTCGCCGAAAACTTTGCCAAAGATAATCGTCGTGGTTACCGGCATCAGAAAAGCGATGAATCAGGCTGGGAATGCCCAACTCCCCGTTGCGAATCAAAGACCGAGCGTCGTGCAAAGTAAGCCCACATGTCTGTCCTAAAGCTTGGGTGTGGCCGAAACGGAACTGAGGTAAGATTTCCTCTTTGTGTCGTGATTCCATCAAAGCTTGGAATTCTTCAAAAGTGGGGCACATCTCTTGACCCCCAAAGCTAAAAACATGAGTTACCGGATTCCAACACCTAGCCGCGGCATGGAGAAATGAAAAATGCAGCGGGGTGCGACTCAGTGTAAATAGTGCATTTATTCCAAAACCTCAGAAATTCAACTTTTCCGAGCCATCCAAAGTCGCAATCCAATTGGAGAGTTTTTTCGCGAAGAACAGTTCCATTTGGGAAAAAAACAGAATTGAAGTGAAGAAACCCCGAAGCTGGAGTTTTTGTAGAAGATAAGGCAGTGAGTGGAAGATAGGTGGCAGCATTCTAGGGGTTCCTGACACTAGTAACCGACCTGCCAGTGTTGGTGGTCGACCGGCCAATTTTTGTAGCCGACCGGCCAGGGCTAGTGGTCGATAGCCATTTCTGGTGGCCGGCAGCCTCCTCTTGTGGCCGGCAGCCTCTGTTTATCTCCATCAGAGTGCTTTTAGCCTTCCTATGTGCTGAGGATGCTGAAAACCTGAGTTTGATTCTATTTCGGATGCGTCCTGCTGTTCTGCTTAACAGTTGTATTTGCTTATTGAGTTGTATTTGTTTTATTCATCGAGTTGTTGTTTTGCTCATCGAGTTGTTGTTTTGCTTATCGAGTTGTTTTGTTTTGGTTGTTCAATTGTTGTTTTGATCATTGAGTTTTCTTACTCTTTTCATTGTGTGTCAGTCAATTTACTACCTGATTAAGCAACTGCCAATACGACGTTCAATTTTCATCAAAATCCCATTTTTGTGTAAAATGGTGTTGTGCGATGTTATGCGATGCTCAGAATATACAATGCAACACGTTTTGAACAAAAAGTCTGTTTTCATTTCCAATCATGGTCACCCTTTTTGCAGTACAAGTTTTTAAAGAAAAACAAAACTGCCTAAGGCTGTACAATGAGTTGATACTACTAACAAAAAGAAAGCTAAGCAAAAAAAGAAAAGGAACTGAAAAAGAAGCATCTGAATCAATCCCGGCCACCTCAAGATCGAGAGGCCGTCTTCACCCTCTTCCTGGGCATGGCCTCAGAGCTGTCACCATCAGCGCCGCCGTCTGCACCTGAGCCGAGGTCAGATCCAGAACCATCTCCACTCCCTTCCTCGAAGCCGTCCCTAATATCGTCACCACCCTGAGACGACACTGACTGTGGGCTCGCCGGCTCCTCATGCTCGTCAAACTCATCATCATCTGGGACAGGCCCCCATGAACTGCTCTCGGTATGAGTGCACCTATCCCTACCTCGGCTATGTGCCGACATCCCTCATCCCTCTATCCCTGCTGCTGGAGGAGGCGCTGAAGGTCCTGCTGCAACTCCTATTGGGGCAGCCGATGGGGCTGGCATCTGGAAAGGAATTTGAAAAGGACAGTGTGTCAGAATACATCAGATATAGTGTACCAGATACAGTATATGATTGCAGTGTATGAATGCTGTGAGCAGTATATTATTACAGTGTATCGGTGCCGTGAGCGGTATATAAGTGCGGTGTATCAAATGCAGCATTGATAATGTAATGCATCAAATCAGTATGGAGCAGATTATAGAGGGTTTTGGAACGGAGGTTGAAAGAACTTACTGGGATCCCGTAAATACTGAGCAGATCCATGCTCGTCTGCACCATCCCCATTAAAGAAGCTGACAGCTCGAGAGCCTGTCTGGTGTACTTTATGGATGCCTGTAAATGTGTTGAGATGATTAGTAATTCGCAATGCGTAAACTGAAATGAATTGAATATGCAGAATGTAATGTATGGTACATACCAGGGTCGAGCCTCGAACTCCGACAAGCTCGTGGCCAGCTGGGGCAGGAGCGATGGGAATCTGATAAGTCTCTCCAGTGCATCCCTGGCAGGTCACGGTAGTAGGCAGCTCCGGCCATCCTTCTTTCCGCCTCGCCTAGGAGCCTCTCTTGTCGTGGGCCTGAGTCGCCCTGGATCCTCCCGCTCTCTCTGCTACGGCTGGAGCTCTGTCTCTCTCACCCCTGCGAGTGCCGGTCAAAGGTGGCATAAGATATGTCTGGATGAAGACAGTGTAGTCGCCATCAAGCCTGAAGAGGTCGGCGTCCCAACCTATCGTGAAATCGATTATCTCCTGTGGGGTGTACCTCTCTGTAATCCTCATATACTTGGGAGGCAGCATCAGAACCACTGGCTCGGGCAAACCAAGGCTCTGTCACAGGAAGCGCTCCCCCAAGAACCACGCTCGACAGACCGAGCCCTCAAGCAAAACCCGAAATCGGACGTCTCCCAAGCACTGGCAAACTGATCTCTAACCCCGGCAGGCATCACTGCCCACGGCTGCCAGATGATCTGCAAATAGCGAATGTACAGGTTATTAGCTGCCGTCAGAGATACAATATAAGTAAAGCTGAAATGACTGAAAGGTTTGAACTACCTCTGCTGCAGCTACAATATCGAAATATCGGCGGAAGAATGAGAAAGGCTCTCGAGGCCTCCGCTAGCATCTCACGTCGTATTTATGTGAATACGGGACCATAGGAGGCGTCTTTACCTCCGGCTCTGGGGCAAGCCTCGGGAAGTATGCATACACCTATAGCTGCAGAAGGTAGAAGAGCGACAGTAAGCAGAAATCAGACGGTATGTAAAGCAGTGTCCAGTGTGTGCAGTGTGCAGTTAAAAGTAGAAATCAGATAATGTAAATCAGTAGACAATGTGTGCAATGTGCAGTGTACGGAGTACAGGTAATGTAAAAAGGAAATGTAAAGCAGGAGGGAAGGACATACGTCCCAAGCCCTCCAATATCCTCCCAGCAGGTGCCCGCTCCGGCAAGAAGAGGAGCTCATGTATCCATATAATGTGGAGAGACCGGCGCCGCCCCAATCATAATGACGAACTTGGGACAGGTCCACCAAGGCACTCAGGAGGTAGAGCCCGACGGTGTTTCCCCGGTCAACGAAAAGAGCAGTGCCAAACAAGAACATGAGGAACACCCGGGCGTAGTACTCGGTCTCCTCGCAGGTCATCGGTGTCTCCCGTCTGAAGTAGTCCGTGAACCATGAATGCCGCATCATCCTTGGTTGAGAGAGGGGTGGGCGAGTCCCCAACAAGTAAATTTGAGCAGCATCCCACTCGCCCATGTCTGTATCATAAGGGATCGAATGACCCCCTACCCCTATGCCGGTGAGCATAGAGAAGTCAAAGGGAGTCATCGTCATCTCCCCTGCTGTAGAGAAATGGAAGGAGTCAGTGGTATCCCACCACCTCTCTACTAAAGCGCCTAGGAGAGGCCGGTTGGCAGTAAGACGTGACAGTCCCATGTAGAATGTGCCGAAACCAGTCTCGTCGACGATGTGACGAACGGCGTCGGGCAGCTCCATGTACCAGTCCCGTGCGGCAATGGTCCCATACCCGCAAAACGCATGTGAATCCTCCTGTGAGCAGTACAAACAGATGCAAGGCAGTGTAAGAAATACAGTGCAAGGGTACGCTCAGGATAAACAGATGCAAGGCAGTATAAGAGAATGCAGTGCACAAATGTGTTTAGGTTGAATGGCTGAAGAGCGGTATGAATACGATCTACATTGCGGAAAGTAGAGAGGAAGTGTATACCTGTAGACACCCCATTTTTGACCGACCTTAAGACTCAGACGTCACCGATTGAGCGCTCGGTGATGTTGCATACTATGCTCATTCAGAAGTCTCAGAGTCGCGGCCGTGCGCCCTGCCTCCGGACTTCCGAATCCTCTTCTGTGCCTTGTCTCGGTTTGCGAACCAGACTCGGTTTTCTCTATTTTCTTTCCTGAGGGAAGGGAGTAGTCCTGTAGACTATCTCTCGGTGGCCGTGCGCTACTTTTCGTGGCCGTAGGCCATTTTGCCCATTTCGGAGCCCGGTTCCCGATTTTCGGAGCCGTCAGGCCGTGTGCCTCGGTTCGGGACCGCCCAACCGTCTCTGATTCCTCCGGTTCTTGGCACATACCTCTGTTTTATCATACTGAGGCACACTGGGGCCCCTGATGCCCACTTCGCTGCTGAACACCACTTCCGGTGCCTACAGCCCATTTTCGGGACCCCGAACTGCACGGTTTGGGCCCTGAGCGTTCATTTCTCATTAGTTTTTGTTCAATTTTGGCAGGTACCTCTGTTTCAGCATTAGGAAGATCACTGGAGGGTAGGAGGCCAGCAATTATCCCAGATAACCAGTTCCGCTCCTCCGGCGCCCGTTTTGCTCACTTCCGGGCTAATGTTAAACACCCTAGGCCCATTTTCTTCCAACCAAAGCTACATATCTGTGATCAGGGGACATGGGAGGACCCTAAAAACTACTGGTCGGCCAGCAATGGTGGATTTCATTTTTGAGCCTCTCCTTCAAGCTCTATGTTGTGGCTCCTGCTTCAGTGTTGCCAATTTCCGACCTTGGAACCTTGTTCTACACATCTGGGAGGACCCTAAAAGTTGGTGGTCGGCCAGCAATTGTGGATTTCATTTTTGAGCCTCTCCTTCAAGCTCTATGTTGTGGCTCCTGCTTCAGTGTTGCCAATTTCCGACCTTGGGGCCTTATTCTACACACCTGGGAGGACACCAACACATGATGGTCGGCCAGAAATTTTGCACTTCATTTTGGGCCATGGCCGGCCGGCCAGGGTGAGTGGCTGGCCGACCAGGTGGGGTGGCCGGCCGGCCACCTCCCAGAAATTTACCTGGCCGGCCAGCTTTCTGCTTTCCAGCCCTTTCCAGCTGTCCGGATATTTTTTCAAAATATCCCGGGCATCCGGGGGATATTTTGGGAGGGAAATCTTGCCTCCATTTCCCTCCCCTTTTACACCCTTTCTTGCCTATTTGAAGGGGAGACCTCCTTCTTTGTTGGGGTTAGACAATTTCATCTCAAGGCTTCATCTCCCATAGCTTCCATCTCCATCTCCAAAACCCTAAAAAACATTCAAGTCCCTAGGCCAATCCTTCATCAACCCTAAGCACCACCAACACCACCTTCATTCCAGCAGCAAGGAGGGGTTCCTCAGAGGCTAAGAAGCAACTTTCATCAAGGCAAGAGGTAGCAAAAGCATAGTCTTCAAGGGTAAGCCTCTAGTTCCATTTTTCTTGCATAATTTTCCATCAAATCTTTACCCTACTTGTGATCTGTTTTGGGCTCTGACCCCTTCTGGTTTTGTGCTTATTTTGAGCCGCTCTACAACATTGTAGAAGGGCTCAACCCTGTTTGGTGTCTCCTTCATACACTTGCTTCAATATCACTCTTTAGGCCATTAATTTGCATGCTTTGTTTGGCTTTTGAGTGATCTGATTTCGAGTATACTATATACTGTGAGTGGGCTTATTTTGAGCCCCTCTTCAACATTTAAGAAGGTCTCAACCATGTTTGGCTTCTCTGTCATGCACTTCCTTTGAAATGCTTCCATTTTACCGTAAAATTGCATGATTATTTTGGCCTATTTTTGATCTGAGTTGGAACATGCAACATACTGTGATTGTGCTTATTTTGAGCCCCTCTTCAACATTGAAGAAGGGCTCAACCTGGTTTTCTTGCTCTACATATCCCTTGCTTTGAATTCTTGTCACAATCCCATTTTGCATGCTTTTTTAAGCTCACCATGCTTCGGATTTAAGCCTTCATTAGGCCTAGACAGAGCCTTATTTTTTCCTATTCTTCATGTTTTGTTAAGGGTCCAAAGTGGTTTGATGATTGGTTTTGGTACTTCATGTTATATCCTTCATATTTCCCGTAACATTGCATGTTTGTTTAGGCTTGCTTAGCTACTGATTTGAGCCTTCATCAGGCTTAGAAAGTGTCTTATTTTGGCTTATTCTTCATACTTTGTCAAGGGTCCAAAGTTGTTTGATCATTGCTTATGGTACCTCATGTTGTAGCCCCTTATTGGCTCATTTTTGCATGCCATTTTGAGCATATCTACACACTGAATTAGAGGATCTCATCTACTGTAAATATGCATGTTTTTGGCCCCTCTTCAATTTTGTAGAACTGATTTTTCTGGTTTGAGCATTGTATATACTACTTGCTTTGTAATTCCCCTCTTTTTTCCCGTTTTTGCATGCTAAATTCGCCATGCTTGTGGTTCTTGTTTAGCCTTGCTTTATACTGAAAAAATGCCATATTTGGGGCTGCCTTGCTACTGGTTTGCATGTCATGATCATGTTGTGCATGTTTCGCATGGCTATAGGCCATTTCGGGTACTTAAAATCACATTTCGGGATGATTTCATGCATTGATTGTCATTTCGTATCATTTTGGGGCTGTTTTCCCCTTTATTTAGCTGCTGAAATTTGGTTTGCATGCTTGCATATCATTTTCATGTCATTTCGTGCTTTAGTGCATTACCTCGGTTTGCGTGCCCGCGGGCGCGCACTTCGAGGCACTCCGTTTTCATTCATTGGCTTCCTATGTGAGTAGGCTGAGGCTCTCTCATGTTGGTATAAGCCCATCATTGCATTTCTGTACCATTTTCATGCCTTCGGGCCATGCCTCGGTTTGCGCGCCTGTGGGTACGCACTTCGAGGCATCTCTGTTTTATCCGACGGCGTCTGATGTGAGTGTGGCTGAGGTCCATTCATGTTAGTATAAGCCCAATTTGCATTTCCATCTCATCATATCATCGCCTCGGTGTGCGTGCCTGTGGGCACACATTTCGAGGCACTTCGGTTTTATCCGATTTCCACTTCATATCATTGCCTCGGTGTGCGTGCCTGTGGGCACACATTTCGAGGCACTTCGGTTTTATCCGATTTCCACTTCATATCATTGCCTCGGTATACGCACCTGTGGGCACGCATTTCGAGGCACTTCGGTTTTATCCAATTTGCATTTCCATCTCATCATATCATCGCCTCGGTGTGCGTGCCTGTGGGCACACATTTTGAGGCACTTCGGTTTTATCCGATTTCCACTTCATATCATTGCCTCGGTGTGCGTGCCTGTGGGCACACATTTCGAGGCACTTCGGTTTTATCCGATTTCCACTTCATATCATTGCCTCGGTGTGCGTGCCTGTGGGCACACATTTCGAGGCACTTCGGTTTTATCCGATTTCCACTTCATATCATTGCCTCGGTATGCGCGCATGTGGGCACGCATTTCGAGGCACTTCGGTTTTATCCGATTTGCATTTCACATCATCGTCTCAGTTTGCGTGCCCGCGTGCACGCTTTTCGAGGCGTCTCATTTTCATCTCATTTTCATCAGCATTGTGCATACTAGGCTGTATCTTAGTTGCATTTCATGCATATCATGCATATTGCATTGTGTTCGGGATAGGAGTTAGCCCGGGTACGGGAAACGAGGCACGTTTCGTACTCCGAGTGACGGAACGGGTCTCAATTCCCAGTCACCGACACTCCGGATAACCCATGATGGAGTTAGGTTTTCATTGTAGCATTCATCTGCATTGCATCCGATAGTGAGTTGTGCAATCTGATTCCTCGGCCATCATGCATCGAGATGCGTGATTGGTGGCACGAGGATCGAGGCATGCATATATTTGTGAAATACATTGCTATGCCCTTTTCCTGCTCTCTGTTGCAGCAAAATAGAGGATCAACAACTTTTCAGAGTCTGGCACGCATTTCGAGAAAAGTGCAAACAGAGGCTAGATTGGGCATCCCAGTGGATTTCCACGCAACACAGTCCAGCATACATCATTCATCAGAAGCGAGGCAGCCCCTGGCTTGCATGCCAGTTTACAGTCTTTATTAGTTAATTTGTTAATTAATTAGAAATCTGTATTATTTCGGACTGTATTATTCTGTAATTTCGGACTGTATTATTATTTATTCGGACCCTCTGCGCGAGGGCATAACTGTAATAAGTGTGTGAGTGTGATGTATGTCTTCCAACCCCCATTTCTTTCTCCCTTTTATTTATCCGCTTACGATGGTTAGATATAGGGCATATTTCAATTAGCATACAGTATGACAGCATGTTTGCATCATTCATCTGTTTTGCACGCACCGGGCTCGGCGCATCATACAAACTGCATTTGTATTTCAATTCCAAATTGAATACGTGATAGTTGTAGCATTTCACATGCCATGTTTAGAATAGCCGAGCCTGCTATAGTTGCATTTTGCATGTGTTGCATTAGGCATTCTGTATACTTAGGATCATGCATGATTTCTAATCGGTTCCTGTTTTGGCTTGGAGTACTAGGTGAGTTTTATGCTTTAGCATCCTTGCATGCGTGTGAGTGTTGCCATGATAGCATGCTTACCATGAGGCTATGTGCTTATGTGATATAACTGCCTTGAATGCCTGTGGGTGGAGGTTGAGTTATCTGAATTGGAGCAATTCATTAACTGTTTGTTTTAAGCCCACTAGATAGTGGCAAAATCATGTTTTACTAAGCCCACCTGAGGGTGGCAAATCCGCGTCTTAGCCTACCTGCGGGTAGCACCATCAAACCATTTTCAAACAAACAAACATGAAATGTTTTGTTCCAATTCAGGCGACTCAGTCTATACTTGTTTGCTGCGAGCATCACATAGTAACCTAGGCTAATAATCGGAATAAGAGCATACAATGTTTTCAAAAACAGATATCATGGTTAGTAGAGGCCGGTCTTTGACCGGGCGAGCGGGGGTGCTCACGATGTGACCTTCCCCAATCGTACCCAAGTTCCCGAGCCAACTTTGGTGATGACGGACACGTGGCCTTTGGCACCGAGTCAGGGTTTCCTAAATTTCCCATTTAAAAAATATTTAGGTGGCGACTCTGTTATCTGGCAAAGCAGTCCATGTTTGGCACTTCTTTCAAAAATCTGTTTTTCAAAACGATTTGCCGGATTTGGACTCTTTGGTTCAAGATTAAGAACCGTGACATTTGAGTCCTTGAACTGTAGTGACCCCAATATGAACAGAACGGGACCTAACCCTCCCGGGGCGTTCGGGGACGTCTACAGTTTCTGGCGACTCTGCTGGGGATTTAGAGAACTTGACTCGAACTCATGATATCTGTTTTTGACTACACTTGTGTGTTTCTTTGCATTGCATTTGCATTGGTGCGCCTAGGACACCGTGTTTGCCATATGCCATTCCCGAACGATTTGCCGGAGGCTTGTCTTGTCAAGTCATGTCCGTAAGGCTGATCGGCTCTGGGCTCTGACAGCATGGGAACACAAACCCCGGTTTTACCGGGGCACCCTTTTTGACCATTCGACCTAGTGCATATTCGGATCCATAGTGACCATTCCAAACTAGGACAGGTTGCTTACCCGTTTATAGGTTGTTTGAAACCGCTGCGTGCGTAGTGAAACCCTAGCTCCTGACAAAATAGGACAGGGAAACCCTACCCCAACATAGGGGTGTTTTGGCTCTCACTTATCTGCTATGTGCTTTAGAGTGCGTCTCTACAGGAATGCATGTATCAGTCATGAGTTTGGGCATCAGGCCTGCGGGCATCAGTTTGTGAGTTCGGACATCAGGCCTGCGGGCATCAGTTCATCAGTTTTGAGCAGTAGGCCTGCGGGCATCACGCCTGCGGGCATCAGTCAGTTATTTGAGAAATCAGGTATCTGCGGTATCGATTCAGTTTTGAGGACAGTGATACAGGAATATTGACCAGTGTTTGAGGACAGTGTATAGCCAGCTTACCAACTGTGTGTTGTTGTATACCCGACTGTGTGTGGTGTATTCAATTTAAGCTGTTATGCTGCCCGTTTTTCTGGTTATTTATTTCCTTTTTGCTTTATTATCTTTTTGCTAGGGCAGGTTTGTAGCACGATTGCTTCCGAACCCGTAGATCTCCCCCAAGCACTTTGGACACGAGGTCGCCGACTCAGCCGATCCGAGGATCTCGTTGACGGACATCCAGTGTTCCACTCTCTACCCCCAATTGTTAGAAGAAAGAGGAGAAAGCCCAGGGAACGTAGTGTATCAGAACAGAGGCTGTCAGAACCGTGGGTTACTGCATCAGAAGACATACCGGTTATTCAAATGGAACAACAGAATACATCAGCTATGGAGGCGATGGTCCGCCAGATGAATGAGAGCATGAAACAAATGCAAGACGATGCTATCCGCCAGGCGGAATTTTCTAAACAGCAGGCCGCTGTCATGGCCCAGCAGTCTGAGCTGATCACCAGATTACAACAGCAGAATGCTGCATCTGCTTCACACCAGGTCCCTCCTCCACTAGGGGCGCATCAGGTTCCTCCTCCTCCAGGGGCTCCACTACCTGAACAGATACCCACTGGCCAAAATGCTCCTCCACATCCCCAGAATGCCCAGAACACCCAGAATACCCTCCCAAATCCACAGAACGCTCTGCCAAACTTCCAAAACACTCAAGAGGACACGAGTCTTCCAACGGGGCTGGCTCCGCCCCCGCTTCCGCCGCAATTGTCCAAGAATCTTACACCTAATCACCCGGAATCTCCATTCGAGTTCGAGGTGGATCATACAGCTCTGAAATTGAGCAAGTTGGAAAAGCTCTTCAAAAAGTCGCAAGGGGTGAAGGCCATCCCAGATATTGAAGACGGCTATACTGACGTGGCCGTGACATTGCCGGACAGATTTAAAATGCCCCAGATCGATCGCTTTGATGGATCCGGGGACCCCATGGTCCACCTCCGGCTATTTTCCGACATCTTAAGGCCGATGGGCTTGACCCGATCACAGAAGCTTTCTTTGTTCGGCAGAACCTTGTCAGGGATTGCGGCCATCTGGTACGCAAAATTAGAAGATGATGTGAAGAGGAATTGGGATGAGCTAGCCGAGGCCTTCGTTGCACAATATTCATATAATACTCAGATCGAGATTACAACACGTGATCTCGAGACAACGAGGCAAGAACAGAAAGAGACCTTCTCTGACTTTGTCACTCGGTGGAGAGCCAAGGCATCGATGATGACCTTGAGGCCAACTGATAAGGATCAAATCCGGATGATTGTGCGCAATCTCCAACCCAAGCTAATGCAGAAAATGATCGTACTCCCTTTCCCCACATTCTCAGATTTACACGAGATGGGGGTACAGATCGAGGACGCAATGAAGCAAGGTTGATTGATCAGGACCGGGAGCAGCCCCGGAGAACGTTCAACCGAAATAACAATGCGGGCCCGAGTGGCTCTGCCAATACAAGGACTCCAGAGGTCGGTATGGTCACCACCACTCCCCCTCCCCAACCGAGGCCCGCAGCGGCCACACCTTTTTCTAATACATCTGGGAGCAGTAACCAAGCCTCAAGATACCAACCCAGAGGCCAACGAACCTTCTCCCCACTATATATGCCTTTGTCTAAAGTCCTCGGGGTTCTAGTCAGAAAGGGGCATCTGAAACCCCTGGAACCGAGGCCCCTACCAAACCCACTTCCCCCTTCCCACAACCCAGCCAAATATTGCACATACCACCAGCAGCATGGTCATGACACAGACCAGTGTTACCGGCTGCGTCATGAGATTCAGGACCTCATTGACAAAAATATCATTCTACCCCCCGAGGGACCCAATGTCACAAACAACCCACTCCCCAAACACAACCAAGATCCACCCAAAAGAGTCAACCTCATCCAAACTGGGGGCGTGTCTTACGACCCTAGTATCTATATAACTCCCTCCCACCTACCTAAGCCGGAGGTGATCCTTCCTGACAGCACTGACTTGTGCGTGTTGGACACCTTCACAACCCCATCCGAGCCAAAGGTGGTGACCACTGAAAATGGAATGGGGCAGGCTTCTGAGGAGAGCAAAACTGTTGAGTCTGGGATGGAACAGTCTGGGAGTCTAGCTGGAAGAGCTTATGATCCCAGTGAATATATTTTGCCAATGGGCCAGCCTAAACTGAGTGTGGGGTTGTCAGAGAAGACTGAACTGTGCATGATCCGGGGGGACAGGTCTGAACAAGGGGCAGATGATCTGACTACAGTGGAACAGGATTTCACCAACCTCCAATTCTTCAACGAGCAAGAACCAGCAGATGCTGCAATCAACTGGTATGACTATAAGGAGACGGCAGAAGTCACCGGGTGGTTAGATGATCAGCCGGACATTGTAGAATTTCAACAGGGCCCGGAAGGGGCGAGAGTATCATTGATGGCCGGAAGGGCCGAGGGTCAAAATCAACCACCGGAGAGCGCCGGCGTTAATAATTTCGTTCAGAATCCGGGATTGTGAATACAGGGAACGTTGAACAACCGGCTGTACTGATGCAGTCGGAACAACAAAAGTTTGACGATTCCGAGAGAATTCGAAAAGCGAAGGCCCATGTAGGGGTCGAAAGTGCTGCGTGCACAGGAACGGGAGATGCTGCGGGCATCAAAGTTGAAAGTGCTGTGAGCACGAAAGCAGGACATGCTGTGAGCATGGAGGAAAAGACCGAGAGTACAAACATGCCGGAACCAGACAGGTGTCTGGTAGATGCTAATGGGATGTGGTGGGAAGACGACGACTTATGTCTTGCCCACACGGATGAAGATTGGGCAGGTGCTCAACCAGATGACACTTGGTACCTTGATGAGGTGGACCACATGACCAGAAGTGGGCGGTATTTCAAGCCCCCACACCTTGATCAACCTGAGGCATCCAGGAAAGATAAAGAGGCAGAGAAACAGAGAGAGAAACAAGTTGAAGAAGAGGCTGTACTGAGGCAGTTAAAGAAAATACAAGCAGACATCTCCATCTGGGGACTGCTTATGGCTTCAAGGGTACACAGGCAGGCCGTTCTATCTGCTATGGATAAGGCCAAACTCTCCATCGAAACTACTCCAGAACAACTAGTTGGGCTGGTCTTTCCGGGAGGAGGTTCCCCGGCATTGACCTTTTCGGATAAGGAATTGCCGCCTGAGGGCGTGGATCATAACAGACCCCTCTACATCTCTGTAGAATGCAGGGACAAATGGATTCCGGTGGTACTCGTGGATACCGGGTCCGCTATCAATGTCTGCCCAGCCAGAACGGCGTATGCCATTGGGTTGAAGCCTGCAGACTTTACATCGACCTCTCAAGTAATCAGAGCCTACGACAATACAAGCAGAGATGTCCTGGGGACAGTAAAAATCCAAACCAAGGTCGGGCCCGGACAACAGGAAATAGATTTTCATGTCTTGGAGGTCCCTGCATCCTTCAACATGCTTTTGGGGCGACCTTGGTTGCATCAAGTAAAGGCTGTATCATCTACTTTACATCAAATGGTGAAGTACCCCTATGGAAAGGGAGTAGCCATTGTGTTTGGGAACTCATCAATCCATCCCCCTCCAGAGGTATCTACGCCAGTTCTGGAGATTGAACACGGCATGGAAGATATGTTCATATCGGGATTTACTTTGGCAGAGGCCCGGGTGGTGCAAAATATTATGGCTGTGAATGAGGGCGTGTATGTCAGTGCCCAATCAGTCTACCTCATGAACAAGCTACAACATATTCCCGGGATGGGATTGGGAAGAAGCGGCAGGAAAGGAGTCGCAGCATTGGCCGAAGTGCCACACAACCCGCATACCTTTGGACTGGGTTATCTGCCCACCAAAGAGGACTGGGTGAGGAAAGGAAAGGAAATGGCCGGCAGAGCCAGGGCGAAGCAGGCTGGGAAGCCGTTTGACTTAATGCACAGGCCCATTTGGGGTACCCTGAACGGACGCTTTGTCCGGGAGGGGGAAGATTTTCCATTTTGCGGCTTCCCAGAGCCATGGATAAACGCGGAGAGGAAGCGCGTACCAGGCTTTGAAATCTTCTTCGATTTGCAACTATCTGGGGATGACGTTGCCACAGAGCAGACAGACCCAACAACTGAGGTTGAGCAGAATAAAGCAGGGGATCCGGAGGGCACAGATTTTGAAATGGGGGTAGCACTGGCATGTCTCCTCTCTGATCCTCCGATCGACCAAGAGTGCTTGGGGGATAACTTCGAGGTTTCCATGATTGGGAATGAAATGGCTGCGAGCCAACCAGCAGCTATCTTGGATGCATCAATCGCACCCTCTCTCACTTGGCAGTACGAGGAGGGATTTCTATCCAGCAGTTCCGGGTCAGGTAGTGAGCCGGAGTCTGATTCCACCGAGTCTTGTGAGTCGGAATCAGGTTCCAGCTCGACTGAGTCTGAGTCTGGTACTCTTGGGGATGTTAACCCGGATGCCACAGTCCTGTCCAGGTCGTCTTTTTCCTTTTCTTTTGAGTCTGTTGTAACAGAAGAATTGGACGATTTGGATGTACTTAATGAGAATGAACTATCTGTGGTTTCCGATTACTTTTCTGTGCCCCTAATTTATTGCATTGATTCAGACTTTCAAAATTTTGATCAAAACGACGAGGACGAAGTTCCTCCGGTTTTACAACGTTTAATTGAGCATGAGCAAGAGAGATTTGTTAAGCCCTTAATGGACGAAATCATTTCCGTGAATATTGGTACTGAGGAGGACCCGCGGCTGGTCCAGATCGGGTCCACGTTGTCTTCTGAGGAACGCGAGCGCTTAGTCGCTTTATTAAAAGATTTCAAAGATGTTTTCGCGTGGTCCTACGAAGACATGCCTGGAATCGATCCTGAGATTGTACAGCATCGGATCCCCCTTGACCCCGAGGCCCGACCTGTCAAGCAGAAACTCAGAAGGATCCGCCCGGACTGGGCTCTCAAGATTAAAGAAGAGGTCACCAAGCAAATTGACGCAGGCTTCCTGCTGGTATCTGAATATCCGACTTGGTTGGCCAACATTGTTCCGGTGCCGAAGAAAGACGGCAGGATCCGGGTGTGTGTAGACTTCAGGGATTTGAACAAAGCTAGTCCGAAGGACGACTTTCCCTTACCGCACATCGATGAGTTGGTAGACTTCACAGCAGGGCATGCATTGCTCTCATTCATGGATGGCTTCTCAGGCTACAATCAGATAGTGATGGCACCCGAAGACAGAGAAAAGACTGCATTCACCACCCCGTGGGGGACATACTGCTACCGGGTAATGCCGTTTGGGTTGAAGAACGCTGGAGCTACTTATCAACGGGCTGCGACCACAATACTACATGATATGATCCACAAAGAGGTTGAGGTGTATGTGGACGACATGATTGTCAAGTCCAAGGAAAGAGAGGGCCACTACACCGCCTTGCACAAGTTTTTCCAAAGGATCAGGGAATTCCGGTTGCGGCTAAACCCTCAGAAATGTACATTTGGTGTTACAGCGGGAAAAATGCTGGGGTTTCTGATTACACAAAGAGGCATCGAGGTCGATCCTTCCAAAATCAAGGCCATCTTAGAAATGCCACCACCAAGGACTGAAAAGGAGGTGCGAGGCTTTCTGGGTAAAGTGCAATTCATAAGACGGTTTATCTCAAAATTAACCTTGACTTGTGAACCACTCTTTGGTCTCTTGAAGAAAGGCAAGAAGTTCCAATGGGACGGCCGATGCCAAGCTGCATTTGAACAGATCAAAGAATATCTACAGAACCCACCCGTTTTGTCACCACCAGAGCCAGGAAAACCGTTGATTTTGTATCTATCAGTGACCGAAACTACAATGGGCTGCATGCTTGCACAAGAATCAGAGGATAAGGTGGAGAGAGCCATCTACTATCTCAGCAAGAAGATGCTGGAGTATGAAACCCGGTATACACCGCTGGAAAAGGCTTGTTTAGCTTTGGTATGGGCTACCAGGAAGCTGCGGCACTACCTGTTAGCTCACTCTGTAATGTTGGTTTCACGACTTGATCCCATCAAATATCTTTTCGAGAAACCAGCACTTACGGGTAGGCTAGCTCGTTGGTTGCTGTTGCTCTCCGAATTTGATCTCACATACGTGACGCGCAAGTCAGTGAAGGGCAGAGCAGTGGCAGAGTTCCTTGCCGACCACCCGGTTGAGGGGGATGAAGCAGTTGAGTATCTATTCCCGGATGAATCAATTTTGCATATTGACGATGAAGCTTGGACGATGTACTTTGACGGAGCGTCAAATCAACATGGGTATGGGATCGGAGTGTTGCTGATAGCACCCGATGATTCCCGTATCCCTCTAGCCTTCAAACTCCGATTCAGAGTCTCGAACAATGAAGCAGAATACGAAGCGTGTATCGCTGGTCTAGAAGCAGCTCTGGAACTAGGGGCAAGACGGTTGGACGTCATTGGGGACTCGAACCTTGTTGTGTCTCAAGCTAAAGGAGACTGGAAAGTAAAAGAGGAAAAGATGATGATGTATCACCAAACCTTGGATTTGCTGATTCCTCGGTTTGAGAAGCTAAGTTTTACTCATCTACAAAGAGAGAACAACAGGTTTGCAGATTCTTTAGCAACTCTATCTTCTATGATAGACATCCCGCGTGGAGTCCGAATGCGTCCAGTCATCATTGACCAGAAATTTGCACCTGCCTATGAGTCGATTGCAGCCATAGATGAAGTTCAGGACGAACACCCCTGGTACTACGACATCTGGAATTTCTTGGAGAAAGAAGCATACCCGCCAGGGGTAAATGCCAAAGACAAAAGGGCAATCAGAAGAATGGCATTCAGTTCATCATCTGCGGGGGTAAACTGTATAAACGAGGTCATCTGGGAATGCATAAACTGTGTGTTGATGCCGAAGAGTCAAAGCGTCTGATGGAAGCCATCCACGGGGGTGAATGTGGTGCACACATGAATGGGGTAATGTTGGCACGGAAGATCTCAGACAGGGTTATTATTGGTCCACCATGGAGGAGGATTGTATTAGTTTCGTCCGGCGATGCCACAAATGTCAAATTCATGCAAATCGCATGAACATTCCGCCGTCAAAGCTGTACAACATGACTTCGCCATGGCCGTTTTCAGTCTGGGGAATTGATGTGATCGGAGCAGTACGCCGAAGGGGTCGAATGGGCATGAGTTCATCTTGGTAGCGATAGATTATTTCACAAAGTGGGTCGAGGCCCAATCTTATGCGGTGTTGAAGGCTTCGCATGTAGCAAAGTTTATCAGAAACAACATCATTTGTCGCTACGGAGTCCCAAATGAGATTGTTTCGGACAATGGTTCCCACTTCAAGAAAGAGGTGATTGATTTGTTGGAGAAATACAATGTGGCTTTTCATAAGTCATCTACCTATCGGCCGCAAACCAATGGAGCAGTTGAGGCCGCCAACAAGAATATCAAGCGCATACTACAGAAGATGGTGGAAACCTATCGGGACTGGCCAGATAAGCTGCCGTTTGCTCTGTGGGGCTACAGGACTTCAATCAGAACTTCTACTGGGGCGACTCCGTACTCGTTGGTTTATGGGATGGAGGCCGTTCTACCTATTGAGATTGAGGTTCCGTCATTACGAGTATTGGCTGAGTGTCAAATAGCCGAGGCAGACTGGCAACAAAGCAGATTTGAGGAACTCATGCTTTTCGATGAAAGAAGGTTGAAAGCACTGTACCACATCCAAGGTTATCAACGCAGAATCGCCCGGGCTTTTAACAAGAAGGTTAAGTCCAGGAATTTGAAGGAAGGAGATTTGGTGCTCAAAGACAACCGAGCTCCCATCCACGACCCAAGGGGCAAGTTCAGACCTAATTGGACTGGTCCCTACATCATCAAGTCAATCTGGTCAGGTGGAGCTGTGGTTCTGATGGATCTAGATGGCTTGGAGTTTTCCCAACCGATCAACATGGACAAGTTGAAGAAATACTACCCTGAGAGGCTCGCTAGGCCGAAAACCCGAAAGGGCGACCTAGGCAAAACTCAGAGCACAGAAAATTTGAAATTATAAAAACTGAGCTCGCAAGGTTGAAAACCCGCAAAGGGCGGCCTTGGCAAAAGTTAGAGCGCAAAAGGAGAGTGAAAATACCCGAGCGAACCTGAGCCTGAACTACGTAAGGCTTGATTCCCATCTTTGGGATACGTAGGCAACTTCGTCTTGAAGTTCAGCCACAATCTTTTCCCCGATCAACTTTGTCCATTTGATCATCTCAGTCATCTCTATTCATCAGCATTTATCGTGATCTCCGGTACAGTGCTATTCAGACTAGGGGCAACTTTCCGTTGCAATGAAGTGCTGCGGTACCATTCAAACTAGGGGCAACTTTCCAGTTGCTAGGATCCGGGGTTGTGCATCTCAGTGACAGATCTCAGGCGTGTCCAGTTCTGATCCATATCGAAAATAGTTTTGAAAAGTTTTAATAAAAGTTGACTTTGTTCAAATTAATCTTTTTTACAACTAAGACCATTTTTGGACCAAAGTGGAGAATTTTCAGTACCACAACCTTCAATTTCATTGATTTCAAAACAGAGTTCACTTGCTCTTGCATACAATTGAAGTTGCTTTTTTTATTATTATTGCATTCATAAAGAAAACTTGAAAGTACTAATAAAGCAATAAATCTGGGGCATGGTCAAGTCAAGTGTCCCTGCGCCCCCTTCCAGAGCTAGTTGAAGCCTCTGATGCCGACCTAGGCCCAACCTGTGCTTCTTCGTTGAGCCAATCCCAGCACTCATCAGACAAAGTGCAACTGAAAGAAGGAGAGCAGGGGCCAGCAGTTCTCTAACTCTCCACGCTGTGGCCTGCCGAGCCAGCTGTGCGCCTCGAACTGGAAATGTAGCTGGGTACTCTATCCCCTCTGGTGGGCAAGTCTGATCGTGGCCAAACTGGCGCAGAATGCGGAATGGGAAATAGAATACACAGTGAGTCAAGCCAATCAGCCGAATCCCAACCTGCCGAGACATGCTGTAGCTCATCGCGGGAGATTGAGCCAAGGGCAGCGCCAAGCAATGCGTTCGGCTGACAAATTGCACATCCATTCAAACCACCAGCTCTCATCAGGGCATTGACTAGGCGTTGCCGAAAGAAGTAGCGCGGGCTGAGTAAGCAGGGCAAGAGTCCACAACTTGCAATTCATTGCTGGTTTAAAAGCAGCCTGGAACTAGGGCAAGACGGTTGGACGTCATTGGGGACTCGAACTTTGTTGTGTTCAAGCTAAAGGAGACTGGAAAGTAAAAGAGGAAAATATGATGATGTATCACCGACCTTGGATTCGTTGATTCCTCGGTTTGAGAAGTTAAGTTTCATCATCTACTAAGAGAGAACAAAGTTCGCAGACGCTTAGCAACTCTATCATCTATGATAGACATTCCTTGTGGAGTCGGATGCGTCCAGTCATCATTGATCAGAAATTTGCACCTGCCTATAGTCGATTGCAGCATAGATGAAGTTCAGGACGAACACCCCTGTATTATGACATCTGGAACTTCTTGGAGAAAGAAGCATACCCGCAGGGGTAATGCCAAGACAAAAGGGCAATCAGAAGAATGGCAGTTCAGTTCATCATCTGCGGGGGTAACTGTATAAACGAGGTCATTGGGAATGCATAAACTGTGTGTTGATGCCGAAGAGTCAAAGCTCTGATGGAAGACTCCACGGGGTGAATGTGGTGCACACATGAATGGGGTAATGTTGGCACGGAAAATCCTTAGACAGGGTTATTATTGGTCCACCATGGAGGAGGATTGTATTGGTTTCGTCCGGCGATGCCATAAGTGTCAAATTCATGCAAATCGCATGAACATTCCGCCGTCAAAGCTGTACAACATGACTTCGCCTTGGCCATTTTCAGTCTGGGGAATTGATGTAATCGGAGCAGTCACGCCGAAGGGGTCAAATGGGCATGAGTTCATCTTGGTAGCGATAGATTATTTCACGAAGTGGGTCGAGGCCCAATCTTATGCAGTGTTGAAGGCTTCGCATGTAGCAATTCATCAGAAACAACATCTGTCACTACGGAGTCCCAATGAAATCGTTTCAGACAATGGTTCCCACTTCAAGAAGAGGTGATTGATTTGTTGGAGAAATACAATGTGGCTTTCATAAGTCGTCTACTTACCGGCCGCAAACCAACGGGCAGTGGGGCCGCAACAAGAATATCAAGCGCATACTACAGAAGATGGTGGAAACCTACCGGACTGGCCAGATAAGCTGCTTTCGCTTTGTGGGGTACAGGACTTCGATCAGAACTTCTACTGGGGCGACTCCGTACTTGTTGGTTATGGGATGGAGGCCGTTCTACCTATTGAGATTGAGGTTCGTCGTTACGAGTATTGCTGAGTGTCAATAGCGAGGCAGACTGGCACAGAGCAGATTCGAGGAACTCATGCTTTTCGATGAAAGAAGGTTGAAAGCACTGTACCACGTCCAAGTTATCAACGCAGAATCGCCGGGCTTTTAACAAGAAGGTTAAGTCCAGGAATTTGAAGGAAG
Source organism: Camellia japonica (assembly GCA_030407325.1). Lineage (NCBI taxonomy): Eukaryota > Viridiplantae > Streptophyta > Magnoliopsida > Ericales > Theaceae > Camellia > Camellia japonica. The sequence goes on along the minus strand of JAPPVO010000032.1, from coordinate 8,197,469 downwards.
GAGATTTGGTGCTCAAAGACAACCGAGCTCCCATCCATGACCCAAGGGGCAAGTTCAGACCCAATTGGACTGGTCCTACATTATCAAGTCAATCTGGTCTGGTGGAGCTGTGGTTCTGATGGATCTAGATGGCTTAGAGTTTTCCCAACCGATCAACATGGACAAGTTGAAGAAATACTACCCTGAGAGGCTCGCTAGGCCGAAAACCTGAAAGGGCGACCTAGGCAAAACTCAGAGCACAGAAAATTTGAAATTATAAAAATGAGCTCGCAAGGTTGAAAACCCGCAAAGGGCGGCCTTGGCAAAAGTTAGAGCGCAAAGGAGAGTAAAATACCCGAGCGAACCTGAGCCTGAACTACGTAAGGCTTGATTCCCACTTTGGGATACGTAGGCAACTTCGTCTTGAGTTTAGCCACAATCTTTTCCCCGATCAACTTTGTCCATTTGATCATCTTCAGTCTCTATTCATCAGCATTTATCGTGATCTCGGTACAGTGCTATTCAAAGGGGCAACTTTCCGTTGCAATGAAGTGCTGCGGTACCATTCAAACTAGGGGCAACTTTCCAGTTGCTAGGATCCGGGGTTGTGCATCTCAGTGACAGATCTCAGGCGTGTCCAGTTCTGATCCATATCGAAATAGTTTTGAAAAGTTTTAATAAAAGTTGACTTTGTTCAAATTAATCTTTTTACAACTAAGACCATTTTTGGACCAAAGTGGAGAATTTTCAGTACCACAACCTTCAATTTCATTGATTTCAAAACAGAGTTCACTTGCTCTTGCATACAATTGAAGTTGCTTTTTTTACATCAAAAGAAATTGAAAGTACTAATAAAGCAATAAATCTGGGGCATAGTCAAGTCAGTGTCCCTGCGCCCCCTTCCAGAGCTAGTTGAAGCCTCTGATGCCGACCTAGGCCCAACCTGTGCTTCTTCGTTGAGCCAATCCCAGCACTCATCAGACAAAGTGCAACTGAAAGCAGGAGCGGGGGCCAGAAGCTCTCTAACTCTCCACGCTGTGGCCTGCCGAGCCAGCTGTGCGCCTCGAACTGGAAATGTAGCTGGGTACTCTATCCCCTCTGGTGGGCAAGTCTGATCGTGGCCAAACTGGCGCAGAATGCGGAATGGGAAATAGAACACACAGTGAGTCAAGCCTATCAGCCGAATCCCAACCTGCCGAGACATGCTGTAGCTTATCGCCGGGAGATTGAGCCAAGGGCAGCGCCAAGCAATGCGTTCGGCTGACAAATTGCCCATCCATTCAAACCACCAGCTCTCATCAGGGGCATTGACTAGGCGTTGCCGAAAGAAGTAGCCGCGGGCTGAGTATGCAGGGCAAGAGTCCACAACTTGCAATTTATCCATCAACCATATCTGGGGAGGGATGAAAAATGAGAGAATAAAGAATAGAGAGACGTGCGATGAGAGAAAAGTAAGAAAAGGGTTTTGTGAGAAAACGAGCCTGAGGGCCGAGTGATGTGAGCAAACACATGTGAGCTTGGGTGGGAAACATTGCAGTAGTGGACTCCCTGCAAACCTGGTTGTCTCCCTACGGTAGAAGGCATCCAGACCCATCAATGTCTCGGCCAGAGTCATGGCAATGCAACTCTTTCCCTTTCAAACCCTGGGCTACCTCAATCAAACGGACGCTGGATCCTCCGGAGCCGAGACAAACAGGAAGTGAGATAGTAGGCACAAGCAGAGGGCGTGCTGCCGGAAGCCTTGCCAATGATGGTCGCCGCGGTCACCAGCATCAGAGAATCGGTAAACCAAGCTTGGGATATCCAACATTCCGTTGCCAATCAAGGATCGAGCATCATGCGCGCTGAGTCCGCACATCCGCCCTAAGGCTGGGCATAGCCAAAATTGAGCTGGGGCAAGATTTCCTCGCCTCGCTCGGATTCCATCAAGGCTTGAAAATCTTTAAAAGTAGGACATACTCTTGCCCTCCAAAGCTGAAAACATGCGTCACCGGGTTCCAAAATCTTGCCGCGGCATAGAGGAAAGGAAGATGTAGCGGAGTCCGGCGCAGCGTGAATAGTGCATTCAAGCCAAAACCCCGGAAGTTCAACTTCTCCGAGCCATTTAAAGAGGAAATCCAAGATGTGAGATTTTCTACAAGGAATGCCTCCATTTTTGTGAGAAAGGTGATGAAATGAATAAGTTCCAAGGATGGGGCTTTTATAGAGGGGCAAAACACTATTCAAGGGACACTTGTCAAAATTCTGAAGGTTGTGGGGAGGTGGCCGGCCGGCCACCTATTCTAGTAGGCCGGCCACCTTTGATTCAAAACATGGCCGGCCGGCCACCCTCCAATCTCCAAATGTAAAATGTGTTCGGCCCTGCATCGGTCCTGTTTTGCCCTCCGGAATGGAGTTTGAGGCATTTCTAGGCATTGGGGATGTCAAAGACCTCCGTTTCTCTCAGTATCGGGTACATTCCATCATCCAGATCGTCCGTCCGAAGTACGCTTTGTTGTATTTTTGCTTATCGAGTTGTTGTTTTGCTTATCGAGTTGTAAGTTTTGTCGAGCTGTCGCATTTTGTGTTTTAAATTGCTACCTTTGGTTTACGCAATTTTGTTAGGTCTTGTTTATTGAGTTGTTAACATTGTTGTACTTTGCTTATCGAGTTGTAAACTTGCTAAGATTCTGTTATTTCTTAGTGAGTCGAGTTATTTTAATTTATTGCGTCGGTTCATTACCTGACCTGGTATATACAAAGCACATTTCCATTCAATTCCATTTTTGTGCAAAGTGATGCGATGCGATGCCAAGAATTTCAAATACAAACATCTTTTCAAAAGCTGTTTCATTCCATCATGTTTTACAACAAATAAAGGTACAAGTTTTACAGAAAATAAAACTGCCTAACAATGTGCAAAGTGCTACAAAACTACTAGCTAAAAAGTAAAATAAAGCAGGAAATAGCATCAGTATCCTCGGGAACGGGAAGAAGGAGGCCCTCTCATCCTCTTCTGTGAGATAACCTCTGCACCATCATCATCATTTGGATCAGAGCTGTCGTCCTCCGGATCCCCCTCGACCTCGCCCCCACTCCCAGAACCAAGACCGGAGCCTCCCTCCCTAGGAGATGTCTCTGACACTCGGTCTGCAACCTCCTCCTCCTCATCCTCGAAAATGGGTGCCCTGCGTCTGCGAGACGACCCTGCTCCTCGAGCTCCTCGGTAAGGCCTGGATGGCCCAGCTCCTCGAGTCCCTGCACCTCGGGCAGGTCTAGCACCTCGACCTCTCTGAGATTGCCCTGATGGCCCGCCCCGTGGCTGCGCATATACGGGAGGCATCTGAAAATGGAAAGTGCAATACATCAGTTCAAAAATGAAAAGCAGGTGCAAGTACAGTATGTGAGTAGGGTGTGTGCCAGATGTGTTCTACACAGTCTATCACAATACAGCAGAATGTTTAAAGAGGGTGTGTGCCAGATGTGTTCTACACAGTCTATCAGTGCAGCAGAATGCTCAAAACCAGCATGTTAACAGAAACATAATAAATGCAAGAGAGATGAAGGGTACCTGGAAGCCCATGATGGACATCTGCGCTTCTCTACGCAGGACCATCCCCTCAAGTGAGGCCACCATCTCGAGCACCTGATCCGTGTACTCCCGAGGTGGCTGCAGATACAAGCTCAAGTTATCCATAAATAAGCAACTGTCAAAATGTCTGTGTGATAAATGGAAAATGGTGGAACATACCGATGGTGAGTCAGGATCACTGACATATCTGTGACCGGGCGCCGGAGGCTCTATAGGGATCAGAGTCGGAGAAGTAGTCCCGTACTGCCAACTCATCAACTCGGTCGGCATGTCTGGCCATCCGGGATGATAAGGGGACGGAGGGATCAGAGGGATAGAACTGCCTCTCCCCCTAGAAGCACCAGCCCTACTAGAAGAAGGGATGTCTGCAGCACGGGCGCGACTCGAAGATGCTGCGCCAGTGGGCCTCAGTGGCGGAGCCCGCACTCCCGTCAAAGGGGACATCAGATATATGCGGCGATAGGTGGCGTAGTCCCCCTCAATGAAATATAACAAAGCATCAGTGCCCTGCATATCCCTAATGACCTCCTCGGCAGATAGCCTGTCGGCAGTCCGCATAGTGGGTGGAGGCACAGCAGGGGGGTCCTGAGAATTATACCCCCACACCTGACGCTGAAAGCGCTCCCCCAGAAACCAGGCCCTACCGACTGGTCCCTCGAGTAGGAACCTATACTGGGAACCACTCGACCCTCCGGGGTACTGATTTTGCACATCATCAAAGACTGCCCAGGGCTGCCAGGTAATCTGCGGATAACCAGGGTACAAATCAATCAGAAATCAGGAATATGCAAAGCAGATCAAAGATGAACATGAAAAGGACTGAGAGTTCTGAAATACCTCTGTCGCCCTCACAGTGTCGAAGTACTGACGCAGAGAGAAGAGAGTCTCTCGAGGCCTCGACAGGTGTTCGCCCTCAAACATCAATGAAAACGGGGTCATAGGAGGTCCTGCCACCTCCATCTCCGGGGCTAATGTGGGGAAATATGCATATACCCATAGCTGAGAAAAGCAGTGCGGAATGTAAATGTAAAGTGCTAAAGGCAGAATACAGAATGCAAAGTACGCCGTGTGTGCAATGAACAAGTAATGAGGAGCAAAATGTAAATCAAGAGGACAGAATGTACCTCCCAGGCTCTCCAGTAGCCGCCGAGTAAGTCCCCCCGCCCGCGAGAGACTGCGCTCATGTAACAGTAAAGGGTAGCCAAGGCAGCGCCGCCCCAATCATACTGAACGACCTGTGATAGGTCTACCAGAGCACTCAGTAGATACAATCCGACCATGTTCCCTCTATCGGCAAACAGAGTGGTGCCAAAGAGGAACATGAGGAAACCACGGGTATACTGCTCGACCTCCTCGGGAGACTCAGGCTCCATCTGTGGCCGCCGGAAATTGGAAGAGAACCAAGTATACCGGACTCTCCCAGTACCTCTGTCTACGGGTGGGCGAGCCCCCAATAGATAAATCCAAGCAGCCTCCCACTCACTCATATCCTCGTCGTAGGGAATGGGTCCACCGCCTACGTCTAGGCCGGTGAGTACAGCGAAGTCCAGTGGGGTCATAGTCATATCTCCAGTGGCAGAAAAATGGAATGAATTGGTGGTGTCCCACCATCTCTCCGCCAGAGCGGCAAACAATGTCCTACTGATAAGACAATGAGATAACCCTCTGCAGAATGGTCCGAATCTTGCAAAGTCAACCAAGTCCCGGACAGCTTCCGGAAGCTCAGCATACCACTCCCTCGCGGCAGTGGAGCCGTATCCTCGCACAGTGCGAGAGCCAACCTGCATTTAGAATGAATGCATGTATCAGCAAATGAAGTGAATGAGCTGCGTGTTCACCTAAAATCTGGGCTGCGTGTTCAGTAAATTTGGTATCTGGGCTGCGTGTTCAGTAAATTTGGTATTTGGGCTGCGTGTTCAGTAAATTTGGTATTTGGGCTGCGTGTTCAAATTTCAGAAAAATCAGTGAGCTGCGTGTTCACCTAAAATCTGGGCTGCGTGTTCAGTAAATTTGGTATTTAGGGCTGTGTGTTCTACTCTTAATCAGTGGGCTGTGTGTTCACTTCAAATCTGGGCTGCGTGTTCAGTAAATCAGAGTTTGGGGCTGTGTGTTCTACTCTTAATCAGTGGGCTGCGTGTTCACCTTATTTCTACCCGGGCTGCGTGTTCAGTAAATTGGTGTTTTGGGCTGCGTGTTCAAATCATTAAACAGTGGGCTGCGTGTTCACTTCATTTCTACCTGGGTTGCGTGTTCAGTAAATCAGAGTTTGGGGCTGTGTGTTCTACTCTTAATCAATGGGCTGTGTGTTCACTTCAAATCTAGGTTGCGTGTTCAGTAAATTTGTTATTTGGGCTGCATGTTCAAATCATTAATCAGTGGGCTGTGTGTTCGCTTCAAATCTGGGCTGCGTGTTCAGAAAATCAGAATTTGGGACTGTGTGTTCTACTCTTAATCAGTGGGCTGTGTGTTCACTTCAAATCTGGGCTGCGCGTTCAGTGAATCTATGCTTTGGGCTGTGGGTTCAATCCTAGTCAGTATGTGCTGTGTGCTCATTTTCAATTTCGGGCTATGTGTTCGGTGAATCAATGTTTGAGCCGTGTGTTCAACAATTCAAGTGTTTAAGTCACGTGTTCCGAATGCAAACAAAGTACTACGTCATAAGCTACAACTGTGTGTTTAAGCATGGCAAAGCTACAAAGTGCACAGAAAATTACAGGGGGTGAAGTAAAATACCTCTCGTGCCCCGTGGGAGAGGTGCTGCTCCGGCTCTCGCAGAAGAAGATCCCCGGGTGCCCGATCGTTGAAATCGGTGAAATGACGGAAAACGGCTCGCGGAAGCCTATGTACCGCCGGAGCGTACCTCTCGGGAATGAAAGGCCGGACCCTCGGGGGCAATGTCATAATGTCGAAATCATCCCCGGCACCCGGAAAACCTCCACCGTAAGGGAAATTGCCGGCCATTTCGAGAAATCTGCAAAAAGGAGCAAAAATGAGCAAAATGAGCCAAAATTGGAAAAAGTCAACAAAAGTCAACTCCCGGGAAATAAAAAGTCAACAAAAGTCAACCCCTGGGAAAATATTCCAAATATTGAGACAAACTTACCTCAGGTGGTGAAAATGAGAAGAGAAGTTCCGAAATCAAATTTTAGTAAGCTCAAAGTGCTTAAAACTGAAGGATTTCGCGAAAACAACTTGCGTGGGAGGCCGAGGGGCGCGTATAAAATGCAGATCTGAAAGAGAAAATGGCTTGGGAAGCAAGAGGAGAGAATTTCACACTTGGGGGTGTAATTTCGGAGGCAATGGGCAAGCATATATATAGAAATCCTCAAAGATGACCAAAATGCCCCTGCTTTTGGCAGGTGGCCGGCCGGCCATTTCCTGGCTGGCCGGCCATTACTTTTTCCCCTTGGCCGACAGCCTCTCCTAGGGCCAAGAGCTGGCCGACCATGGTCCCACCCCTCCCTACTCTCTGCAAATTTTGAGGAAAATCAGAGTTCCCGGGACCTGAAAAAGTTCAAGAAAAGTGCACTTTCTGGCGCGAAATTGCTCCGTTGGAACTTTAGCTGCAATTTTGACATGTGTCTTGTCATTATTCATCAAAATCAAGGTGTATCCTTTTTGAACATGTTATAACCTCTCCAGGAGGTGAATCAGAGGCCGCGATCGAGTTGTCGTCGCCGAAATGCGCGCTTCCTTGTTTATTATCTCGCAACAAACGGGCACTCTGATTTGCTCTCGTTTTGCATTATTTGGCTCGTAATTTGCATTCTCATGAATATTTTGCATTGTCATGCATGTTTACCATACCTCTATGCTTGAGTATGCGTTGTCACGCATTATCTTTTCTCGCATTGCGATGTGTTTACCCGCCGGCACTGCGTGGTGTTAGACTTTTGGAATCTTAGGAATCAGATTGAATATATGTTGTTGGCATACTGTTCTTGTTGAATTTCCTTCTTTTTGCAGGCACGATATTGTATGTACGGTTCATTTGAGGCTGGTGCGACCAGACAATCGCGCAGGTATCGTATCTTCTCCGCGTGAGACGCGACGAGAATTGAATAATTCTCCGCACTCTTAACTGCATGAAATGTAGTTGTTTGCTTTGCATTCTTGCTTAAAACTGTTGCATCTATTTGTCAATACCTGCTTCATTACAGCTTGCTGCACTTGCATGATCATCTGGCTCTGTGCATACTGCTTTGCATTTTGCCCCCTGCCTGCGGGCACGCCTGCGGGCACACATATCTCTGTTTATCCTGTTTGATTGTCTAAGTCTTCGGCCTTGTCAAAAATGGGTCGTCTCTAGGCTTTGACATTCACTCCCGTCATTGTTATGACTTCCGAGTTCTGTCAAAGAGGGGCAACTGTAGACACCCCATTTTTGACCGACCTTAAGACTCAGACGTCACCGATTGAGCGCTCGGTGATGTTGCATACTGTGCTCATTCAGAAGTCTCAGAGTCGCGGCCGTGCGCCCTGCCTCCGGACTTCCGAATCCTCTTCTGTGCCTTGTCTCGGTTTGCGAACCAGACTCGGTTTTCTCTGTTTTCTTTCCTGAGGGAAGGGAGTAATCCTGTAGACTATCTCTCGGTGGCCGTGCGCTACTTTTCGTGGCCGTAGGCCATTTTGCCCATTTCGGAGCCCGGTTCCCGGTTTTCGGAGCCGTCAGGCCGTGTGCCTCGGTTCGGGACCGCCCAACCGTCTCCGATTCCTCCGGTTCTTGGAACATACCTCTGTTTTATCATACTGAGGCACACTGGGGCCCCTGATGCCCACTTCGCTGCTGAACACCACTTCTGGTGCCTACAGCCCATTTTCGGGACCCCGAACTGCGCGGTTTGGGCCCCGAGCGTTCATTTCTCATTAGTTTTTGTTCAATTTTGGCAGGTACCTCTGTTTCAGCATTAGGAAGATCACTGGAGGGTAGGAGGCCAGCAATTATCCCAGATAACCAGTTCCGCTCCTCCGGCGCCCGTTTTGCTCACTTCCGGGCTAATGTTGAACACCCTAGGCCCATTTTCTTCCAACCAAAGCTACATATCTGTGATCAGGGGACATGGGAGGACCCTAAAAACTACTGGTCGGCCAGCAATGGTGGATTTCATTTTTGAGCCTCTCCTTCAAGCTCTATGTTGTGGCTCCTGCTTCAGTGTTGCCAATTTCCGACCTTGGAACCTTGTTCTACACATCTGGGAGGACCCTAAAAGTTGGTGGTCGGCCAGCAATTGTGGATTTCATTTTTGAGCCTCTCCTTCAAGCTCTATGTTGTGGCTCCTGCTTCAGTGTTGCCAATTTCCGACCTTGGGGCCTTATTCTACACACCTGGGAGGACACCAACACATGATGGTCGGCCAGAAATTTTGCACTTCATTTTGGGCCATGGCCGGCCGGCCAGGGTGAGTGGCTGGCCGACCAGGTGGGGTGGCCGGCCGGCCACCTCCCAGAAATTTACCTGGCCGGCCAGCTTTCTGCTTTCCAGCCCTTTCCAGCTGTCCGGATATTTTTTCAAAATATCCCGGGCATCCGGGGGATATTTTGGGAGGGAAATCTTGCCTCCATTTCCCTCCCCTTTTACACCCTTTCTTGCCTATTTGAAGGGGAGACCTCCTTCTTTGTTGGGGTTAGACAATTTCATCTCAAGGCTTCATCTCCCATAGCTTCCATCTCCATCTCCAAAACCCTAAAAAAACATTCAAGTCCCTAGGCCAATCCTTCATCAACCCTAAGCACCACCAACACCACCTTCATTCCAGCAGCAAGGAGGGGTTCCTTAGAGGCTAAGAAGCAACTTTCATCAAGGCAAGAGGTAGCAAAAGCATAGTCTTCAAGGGTAAGCCTCTAGTTCCATTTTTCTTGCATAATTTTCCATCAAATCTTTACCCTACTTGTGATCTGTTTTGGGCTATGACCCCTTCTGGTTTTGTGCTTATTTTGAGCCCCTCTACAACATTGTAGAAGGGCTCAACCCTGTTTGGTGTCTCCTTCATACACTTGCTTCAATATCACTCTTTAGGCCATTAATTTGCATGCTTTGTTTGGCTTTTGAGTGATCTGATTTCGAGTATACTATATACTGTGAGTGGGCTTATTTTGAGCCCCTCTTCAACATTTAAGAAGGGCTCAACCATGTTTGGCTTCTCTGTCATGCACTTCCTTTGAAATGCTTCCATTTTACCGTAAAATTGCATGATTATTTTGGCCTATTTTTGATCTGAGTTGGAACATGCAACATACTGTGATTGTGCTTATTTTGAGCCCCTCTTCAACATTGAAGAAGGGCTCAACCTGGTTTTCTTGCTCTACATATCCCTTGCTTTGAATTCTTGTCACAATCCCATTTTGCATGCTTTTTTAAGCTCACCATGCTTCGGATTTAAGCCTTCATCAGGCCTAGACAGAGCCTTATTTTTGCCTATTCTTCATGTTTTGTTAAGGGTCCAAAGTGGTTTGATGATTGGTTTTGGTACTTCATGTTATATCCTTCATATTTCCCGTAAAATTGCATGTTTGTTTAGGCTTGCTTAGCTACTGATTTCAGCCTTCATCAGGCTTAGAAAGTGTCTTATTTTGGCTTATTCTTCATACTTTGTCAAGGGTCCAAAGTTGTTTGATCATTGCTTATGGTACCTCATGTTGTAGCCCCTTATTGGCTCATTTTTGCATGCCATTTTGAGCATATCTACACACTGAATTAGAGGATCTCATCTACTGTAAATATGCATTTTTTTGGCCCCTCTTCAATTTTGTAGAACTGATTTTTCTGGTTTGAGCATTGTATATACTACTTGCTTTGTAATTCCCCTCTTTTTTCCCGTTTTTGCATGCTAAATTCGCCATGCTTGTGGTTCTTGTTTAGCCTTGCTTTATACTGAAAAAATGCCATATTTGGGGCTGCCTTGCTACTGGTTTGCATGTCATGATCATGTTGTGCATGTTTCGCATGGCTATAGGCCATTTCGGGTACTTAAAATCACATTTCGGGATGATTTCATGCATTGATTGTCATTTCGTATCATTTTGGGGCTGTTTTCCCCTTTATTTAGCTGCTGAAATTTGGTTTGCATGCTTGCATATCATTTTCATGTCATTTCGTGCTTTAGTGCATTACCTCGGTTTGCGTGCCCGCGGGCGCGCACTTCGAGGCACTCCGTTTTCATTCATTGGCTTCCTATGTGAGTAGGCTGAGGCTCTCTCATGTTGGTATAAGCCCATCATTGCATTTCTGTACCATTTTCATGCCTTCGGGCCATGCCTCGGTTTGCGCGCCTGTGGGTACGCACTTCGAGGCATCTCTGTTTTATCCGACGGCGTCTGATGTGAGTGTGGCTGAGGTCCATTCATGTTAGTATAAGCCCAATTTGCATTTCCATCTCATCATATCATCGCCTCGGTGTGCGTGCCTGTGGGCACACATTTCGAGGCACTTCGGTTTTATCCGATTTCCACTTCATATCATTGCCTCGGTGTGCGTGCCTGTGGGCACACATTTCGAGGTACTTCGGTTTTATCCGATTTCCACTTCATATCATTGCCTCGGTATGCGCACCTGTGGGCACGCATTTCGAGGCACTTCGGTTTTATCCAATTTGTATTTCCATCTCATCATATCATCGCCTCGGTGTGCGTGCCTGTGGGCACACATTTCGAGGCACTTCGGTTTTATCCGATTTCCACTTCATATCATCGCCTCGGTGTGCGTGCCTGTGGGCACACATTTCGAGGCACTTCGGTTTTATCCGATTTCCACTTCATATCATCGCCTCGGTGTGCGTGCCTGTGGGCACACATTTCGAGGCACTTCGATTTTATTCGATTTCCACTTCATATCATTGCCTCGGTATGCGCGCCTGTGGGCACGCATTTCGAGGCACTTCGGTTTTATCCGATTTGCATTTCACATCATCGCCTCAGTTTGCGTGCCCGCGTGCACGCTTTTCGAGGCGTCTCATTTTCATCTCATTTTCATCAGCATTGTGCATACTAGGTTGTATCTTAGTTGCATTTCATGCATATCATGCATATTGCATTGTGTTCGGGATAGGAGTTAGCCCGGGTACGGGAAACGAGGTACGTTTCGTACTCCGAGTGACGGAACGGGTCTCAATTCCCAGTCACCGACACTCCGGATAACCCATGATGGAGTTAGGTTTTCATTGTAGCATTCATCTGCATTGCATCCGATAGTGAGTTGTGCAATCTGATTCCTCGGCCATCATGCATCGAGATGCGTGATTGGTGGCACGAGGATCGAGGCATGCATATATCCGTGAAATGCATTGCTATGCCCTTTTCCTGCTCTCTGTTGCAGCAAAATAGAGGATCAGCAACTTTTCAGAGTCGGGCACGCATTTCGAGAAACACTGCGAACAGAGGCTAGATTGGGCATCTCAGTGGATTTCCGCGCAACACAGTCCAGCATACATCATTCATCAGAAGCGAGGCAGCCCCTGGCTGGCATGCCAGTCTACAGTCTTTATTAGTATAATTTGTTAATTAATTAGAAATCTGTATTATTTCGGACTGTATTATTCTGTAATTTCGGACGGTATTATTATTTATTCGGACCCTCTGCGCGAGGGCACAACTGTAATAAGGGTGTGTGAGTGTGATGTATGTCTTCCAACCCCCATTTCTTTCTCCCTTTTATTTATCCGCTTACAATGGTTAGATATAGGGCATATTTCAATTAGCATACAGCATGACAGCATGTTTGCATCATTCATCTGTTTTGCACGCACCGGGCTCGGCGCATCATACAAACTGCATTTGTATTTCAATTCCAAATTGAATACGTGATAGTTGTAGCATTTCACATGCCATCTTTAGAATAACCGAGCCTGCTATAGTTGCATTTTGCATGTGTTGCATTAGGCATTCTGTATACTTAGGATCCATGCATGATTTCTAATCGGTTCCTGTTTTGGCTTGGAGTACTAGGTGAGTTTTATGCTTTAGCATCCTTGCATGCGTGTGAGTGTTGCCATGATAGCATGCTTACCATGAGGCTATGTGCTTATGTGATATATCTGCCTTGAATGCCTGTGGGTGGAGGTTGAGTTATCTGAATTGGAGCAATTCATTAACTGTTTGTTTTAAGCCCACTAGATAGTGGCAAAATCATGTTTTCTAAGCCCACCTGAGGGTGGCAAATCCACGTCTTAGCCTACCTGCGGGTAGCACCATCAAACCATTTTCAAACAAACAAACATAAAATGTTTCGTTCCAATTCAGGCGACTCAGTCTATACTTGTTTGCTGCGAGCATCACATAGTAACCTAGGCTAATAATCGGAGTAAGAGCATACAATATTTTCAAAATCAGATATCATGGTTAGTAGAGGCCGGTCTTTGACCGGGCGAGCGGGGGTGCTCACGATGTGACCTTCCCCAATCGTACCCAAGTTCCCGAGCCAACTTTGGTGATGACGGATACGTGGCCTTTGGCACCGAGTCAGGGTTTCCTAAATTTCCCATTTAAAAAATATTTAGGTGGCGACTCTGTTATCTGGCGAAGCAGTCCATGTTTGGCACTTCTTTCAAAAATCTGTTTTTCAAAACGATTTGCCGGATTTGGACTCTTTGGTTCAAGATTAAGAACCGTAACATTTGAGTCCTTGAATTGTAGTGACCCCAATATGAACAGAACGGGACCTAACCCTCCCGGGGCGTTCGGGGACGTCTACAATACCTCAGTGGCGCCGTGGGATAAGTGTGACTCTGGCTCATGTAGCAGAAGGTCCTCCGGTGCACCTCGTTCAAACCCCCTGAACTGGCGGATGCCATCAGGAGGCAACACGTGTACCTCCGGATGGTATGTCGTCGGATCGAACGGTCGAATGCCTGGCGGTAAAGGCTCAAACTCGGGATCCATCTCCATCCCCGGAGGAGCTCCTCCATGTGGGATGTCATCTGCCATCTCAAGAGGGAGGGAAAAATGAATGAGAATGTGGAAAATGGGCAGGAATGCCGAAAGTCAACAAAAGTCAACTCCGAGGGTTTAAAAATGGAAGAAAATGTCAAGGCTCGGAAGAGGGCACGAAAACTAAGGGTGACTCGGGGGAAACAAACCCCAAGTGAGGGAAATCAAGAAAGAGACACCGAAAACACTTTTCGATCGGTTCAAAATGTTTAAAACCGAAAGGGTTGTACAAATCGGATGTTTGTGGGACGTTTGAAAATGCGTAGAAAGCGCGGATTGGAAGGGGAAAATAGTCTAGAACAAGGGGGAGGAAGGATTTCAGCAAGGGGGGAGTAAGAAAATAAGGTTTAGAACCCTCTACTTAAAGACCCATGGTGAAAAGTCAAGATTGCCCGGCCAAATTGTTGGCCGATGGACTTGTTTTGTGGCTGATTGGTGGCCGATGGCTCCCTATGGTGGCCGATGGACCTCCAATGCTCTTCTTTGGGATTGTTTTGATGACTTGTGCCCTCATCTCCCAAGAAAGTTCAAGAAAATACACTTTTGAGCTCAAGCGGCCTTTGTGGAAGCTCCGAACTATGTTTCCGGTGCGTAGCACTCAATACGAACTAAGTGTATCCTTTTTCGTATCCTTTTGTATACCGCAAGATCGATGAATCGCCTTTGAATATGTTGCATTAGCGCATTTTTTCATGTACGCAAGATTTGCATTGTTAAGCACCTTTTCACTCTTACATTGAACATACTCTCATGTTCGCATAGAATACGCATGTTGCATTGTACATGCTCTTTCAACTCGTATAGAAGTTGTCCATACCTGTTGCATAGAATGTGCATTGTAAGTTATATAGGACATGCATTTGTCTCTCTCGCATAAGATATGCACTTCTTACGTTTGCATAGAATATGCACTTCTCGCATTCGCATGGAACATGCATTTGGTGTTTGGCATAGAGCATGCTGATTGATCTTACATTGAATATACATTTGTATTGCATTGTACTTGTCAAAGTTTCTTGCTTGTGCAGGCACGATATTGTATGTACGGTTCATTCAGGGACTCCAGGTAAGATTAGTCCTGTCCTTTGAACACCTTGTTCCGGTCAAAAGCATTCGAGTACACCCGGTGCTTACACCGCACTCTGTTGGTTAGAGACATTCGGGTACGCCTGATGTCTACACTGACATCTTCATTGGTTAGAGACATTCGGATATGCCCGATGTCTATGCTAGCATTCCGTTGGTTAGAAACACCCGGGTACGCCCGGTGTTTACACTGGCACCTTGGTTAGAAGCGTTTGGATTGTGTGTCCGACGCTTATACCTCTACCTTGGTTAGAAGCGTTTGGATCGTGTGTCCGATGCTTATACCTCCACCTTGGTTAGAAGCATTTGGATCGTGTATCCGACGTTTATACCTCCACCTTGGTTAGAAGCGTTTGGATCGTGTGTCCGACTCTTATACCTCCCCTTTGGTTAGAAGCGTTTGGATCGTGTATCCGATGCTTATACCTCCACCTTGGTTAGAAGCGTTTGGATTGTGTGTCCGACGCTTATACCTCCACCTTGGTTAGAAGCGTTTGGATCGTGTGTCTGATGCTTATACCTCCCCTTAGGATAGAAGCATTTGGATCGTGTGTCCGACGCTTATACCTCCTCCTTGGTTAGAAGCGTTTGGATCATGCGTCCAATGCTTATACCTCCCCATTGGTTAGAAGCATTGGGTTGCGTACCCGATGTTTATACCACCTTCCTAGTTAGAAGCATTAGGTTGTGGGCCCGATGTTTATACCATGTACCTCCTTGTTTTGGTTAGAAACATTGGAACATGCTCTGATGTTTATACCACCCTTTTGGTGTGTGCACCGCTCCCTTTCCCTCTCTCGCGTGTGATACGCTGAGAGGTGTTTCCCTCCCTCTCTCGCATGTGATACGCTAAGAGGTGTTTTGTTTGAGACTTCAGGTATTTCCGATAGTCACTTTTAGCCTTTCCTGCGTGAGGCGCAGTGAAGTTTGCATAATTTTCTTACATCCTTTCTGTGTGAAATGCGATTCGACTTATGATTCTCGCGCGTGGTGTGTTTATTTACGTACTTCTTCTCATGAGTGAGATTGTTGTATTTGTTGGTTTGCTTAAAATGTCGTATTTTCTTTGCATAATTCTTGCATTCAAAATGCTTCATTACAGCCCTCTTTGTATGATCATAAGTTATGCTCTTGCATCTTGCATGTCATTTGCATTTTGCCCCGACCTACGAGCACATCCATGTATTGTTATCTTGTTTGTTTGTCCAAGTCTTCAGCCTTGTCAAAAATGAGTCGTCTTTGGGCTTTGACATTCACTCCCGTCATTTCATGACTTCAGAGTTCTGTCAAAGAGGGGCAACTGTAGACACCCCATTTTTGCCCGTCCTCAAGACTTGGACATCATTGTTTGAACACTCGATGATCATCCATGTTCGTGTTCGGTTTGAGTTCCTGAAGGTCTCGGCTGAGCGCCTTACCTTGGAGCCTCTCAACTTGTATGTTTTGTGCTTGGTTGTGGACCAAGGGCTTGTAGCTTTGCTTCTGGGGGAAGAGGGTGGCCTTTCGGCCAGCCCTACAACCCATCGGCCAGGGCTTGTTTCCATCGGCCATCAGTGGTAGCCAGTCGGCCACACTGATGGCCGGTCGGCCACTGATAATAGCCGACGGCCTTTTTTCTGCTTTTTTTAGATATTTTGTGTGCCAGCTGTGCCAGCTGTTAAACACTGAAGCCATCATGAAGCAAGCTTTTTGCTTTCTTTTTCTATATAAGGGGAAGTCCCTCCCTCTTTAGAGAGGTTCACAAATTTCAGAGCTAAAATTTTTCTCTCTCTTTATATTGTGCTATCACTACAGGAAATTCGTTTTTTAGCGGCGTTTAAAAACGCCGCGAAAAGCATGAAAAATGCCGTAATATCTTATAGCGACGTGTAAAACTTTCGCCGCTGATAGGGCCGCCGCAATAGCTACCCAACGTTAAAAAACGTCACTAAAACATTATATGGGTTTTTTAAAACGCCGTAAAATCTTTGACGACCGTCTCATCCTCCTCCCAAATTACGTGTGACGTGGAATGACGTCATTTTGTGGCGTTTTTTTGAAAAACGCCACTGTTTTTTATTTTTTATGAATTAAATGTGTGACGTCACAATGACGTCATTTTGTGGCGTTTTTTCGAAAAAACGCCACTATTTTTTTTTTTTTTTTTTGGTGGTGAGGGAACTTGCTGCTGCAAAAATATGAAAAAAAATACCATTTTGAATGATATGTTGTTTTTTTTTTTTTTCTTCCATTAATTGAAATTAGGGAATATTTTATTAAAATGAAGCTATTCTTAGTTCCATTTGAATCGTGTCTTGTATGACAAAAAAGAAAAAAAAAACACTGAAATGAGGCGGCACATCCCTTAGAAACTACTGCTAACATCAACTGCAACACAACCTGTCAAGACCCATATACAGCAACAGTAGTAGTAGAGCATCAATAAGACTGCGGTAGCAGCAAGTCATAACAGGAACATCAAAAGATCACTAGCAACATAAGAATAACATCAACAGGCTGTCATCTAGTTCATTTAGGCAAAAACATACATCATCTGGTTTCCCGTTTATCAAAACAGAACTAAAATAGTAGTAGTAAAATTGTAGTAATAACAACAATGAAACCAAACTAGTAACATCCATCATAACAACAATATTTACAGAACCAAAATCTTGCGAACCACACTGCTAACTCTACATTTGTTGACTGAGAATTGAGAATCATCAAGATTTCCATTAACACTGTTAGACAAGCCCTGCAAAGAGGGATACAAAGATGTTAACTACTTCATTTAGGCAGAAAAATGCATTACATTGTAGCTAGAGGTACAAACATAGACTATATGTTATCTGACCAAAATAAAATAAATGAATAAAATATAGGAACTATTAACCTAATTTGAGACAGATTTTATGACACGAGACTAAAAAATAGTGTATTCCATATTAGTAATAAATGTAAAACTCCTACAGTTGTAGCTGGTAGAGTCTAAAACATTGCAAATTTTCATTCATGTTTCAATGTTTAACAACATGGGGAATTACAATCAATTTACTTGTTGACACCTCATTTTTGGCCCACCTCCCAAAGAGAGGTGCAGAGGCGCACACTATAATTTGCCTAATTTCCATTTTAACTTATATTATTGATTCAATTTCTTTCAAAGTTAACTCCATTGATTCAGGCTAGACCACCCATCCAAAATTGCCAGTTGGAGAACCACGGTTGCAATGTTACCCAGTTTCAAAGTGTGGAATAAAATTTTGATTGCGCTTGCATACCAGTTAGGTTCTATATATATATATATATATTTATAGTTAAAATTGAACACCAAGTAAGTAATGTAGTTGATATCAGATGGGCCACGTTTGAATGATTTGGTTGAGAATGAAATTGGAATCTCATGATGATTCCAAGCAATCAGAAAATTTTCTTTTAAACATGTTAGTCAAGATGCCTTAAGGCAATAAAAGAATCCTATTACCTGTAAAACCAATCATCATACTCAACACATCCAACGTATTATTTCCAGAATCAAGATTGACTGCCTCCTTGAATAAAAAGGTTGGATCATCATGATTACCATAACCAAATCCTACAAGAAATACCAAATAAAATGAGTTTCAACTATGTATACATGCACAACTAGGTAATTTTGGATTCCAAGAGAACTTGGCTTCAGAATGTATTTAGTTTCAGGATTCCATCACAAAGATATTAGGATTGATGCAGAGAAAATCGTACAGTCTTACAACAATAAAAAAATTATTCTGGAGTGATAATGGAAAACCATGAAGTAATGGTGAAGCATTGCCACAAAAATCAAATCATATTCGAGATACATAGCTTGAAAAGAGGAATTTGGGCTTGATATGCTGAAGCATATGGAAAGTAAAGTAATACCATAAAGTTTTGATGCATTAAGTAAATTCTTACTGCAAAGAAACAGTTTTCACAGTAAGCACAAATATTAAAAACAACGCCCAATAATATACATTAATGTGTGTTTGGAGAGGAAAGATTGGGTACACACCTAACCTTTGGCATAGTGCACAAAGTAGTTGTCCCAAGACTTGAACCCATAACCTCAAGGTTATTAGGTCAAGGTTTTACCATTAAACCAATGGTCACCCCTACAGTAAACACAACTATTATTAGAGAAAAATAAGATTCTCATCAGCCAACAGTTATTCAAGATCTTCTCCTCTCTCTCTCTCTCTCTCTCTCTCTCTCTCTCTCTCTCTGTGTGGATAACTAGGCAAAGGTTCAAATCAATATATATAACTCTTTATGTCTCTTTCTACATCTTTCACCCCCCTCCCTCTTGCAAGATCCAACAAGCTTTATCATGAAAACCCCAAGCATAGATAGACAAACAAGCCAAGATTCAACCATAGAACAGTCTTCTTGAGGATAAAGATTTGTCTCAAAACTGTTAAGAGGCAAAGGGGCCAAGAGCTCTCTCTCATTTTCTGGTAGATTAGCCTGAAAGTTTAAGGTTATGTTTGGATTATGGATTTTTTTTTTTTTTTTTTTTGATAAATATGTTTGGATTATGGATTGGGTGTGGACACAAATGAAGTAGGAATTTGTTGTGGCCAATTGTTGATATGTGATGCTCCAATTTGTTATGACCATGCACATCATAGAACTCAACTAACTAGACTGAACCTGAAGCCAATCAACAAATAAGTGAGAAGGAGAAAGCAATCCAACTAGAATGGTTTAGAATGAACCTGAATTTGTCATATCTACTTCTTCTTCTTCTTCTTTTCTTCTTTGATATGTGAACCTGCATTTGATAAGAACAAATAACATGAATAAAATGTCATATGAAAATTTCATAATTAACTATTTACTCACTTCCTCGGACGAACGATGGCAATTAAACGATGAGGTGTATGCATGGGATTGTTGTTGTGAATGCACATGTGTAGCAGCTGGTGCAACAGGCCCACCCATGGCCTGTTGAGACTCCAATTGCTCTATTCGTGCTTGTTGAGCTTGGATTGTGCCTTGCATCTCCATTTGTACTTTCTGTTGATTAAGCATAGCATCCATCATCTCTTTCATTTGCATCTCCATTTGTGCTTTATATTGGTTAAGTTGCTCTTGGACTTGCATTTGGATGATACGAGTTTGTTCTTGCGATTGCCTATATCCGCCTCCAAAGACATCCGTCGGAGAAGGACCCAATCCATATGTTCGAACACGACCAGGTCGCTCAGGCCCTAGAACCTGTGTGATAATTTCTTCATCTGTAGCATTGGATTGCGCCCCAAGATCCTTCATTTGTGTCTACAATTGTTAATTAGTAATTAGCCACCAATAAATTCAGCCTACGAGCAAGACATAATTAGTTGACTCTTAAAATCTCATTCAATATTGGAGCGTAATGTAAACAAGCCAAACTTGAACACATTTCAAAACTTGTTAAGTTTTCAAACCAAACTTAAACAACCTAATACTTGGCTCGTTAAGCATATATGCCATAAAAAACCAAGCTACCTTCCATGTACTTGGGTTACCAATGGGATCATCCTAAGGTACATTGACATGTATTGTATCTAGGCTAAAAAAATTTAAAAAAATAAAATAAAACAAAACAAAACAAAAGGGCAAAAAGAAAAGGCTTAGTTAGGATCTTTAATAAATCCATATAGTTGGATACAACTCTTCAGGTTAAAAAGATGGAAGCATCATTACCCTTTCATGCTCTACTTAGTCTCTAGAGTGATCACTTGAAATGATTTCTCAAACTAATCATAGCTATCAATGTTCTGCAAAATGCATTATTATAATTATGGTGCTACATACCATGACCTCAGCAACTTTATCATTACTTGGTTTGTTATCCTTCGAGTACCCAGCCATCCACACCTCTAAGCGAGTTGCAGGAACTCCATTCTGCTTATTAGTTTCCTACAATTACACTTAAAATTAAGTAACAAAATCAAAATATACAATTTCAATTTGAAATATAAAGAAACTATATACCTCTACTCGAACAACTGAGAATGGTTTTCTGCCAGTTATGTGATTTAATGTCTTCTTCTTCCGAATTTCTTTGTTTTTTGTACTTTTTTTCTGTTACATATGAACACAAACACAAGATAATTTATTAATTTAACAAACTCATCTTATGGGATTACGATAGAGATCAATAAATAATTTAAATGATACCTGTGCCTTCCGAGTGCCCCAATAATAGACTAAGCTTCGCCATTGATGCTCATGTACTCTTTCGGGTGGATGAGTTAACCTATCAGCATCGTTGTTGAATGGCGTATACCCCATTTGTTTAACTCTAGCCTTCCACTCTCTCCATTTTTTTCCAACAGATGCCAAAACAAATTTCTTCATTGACTCATCGGCATCTGTATTGACCTGCAAATAATTGGCAACTTTGTGACTATATATTGTGCCATGCCAGATGACTGAAGACTGAAACTCTATATTTCAAAAGTTGTTTTCAAGATAACAGGCTTGTAGACATTTAAAAGACAAGAATCAAGAGATCAGGACACAATTACTTTATGAAATTACTTTAAGTTAGGCATAAGCCTTTCGAATGAAGTACAAGATTTGCAGGCTCTCTTATTGTAAATAGATTAATTAAAAAATAAATGTAAAGATAATAAACTTCCATTTGCACAATGTACATTTTTCAGTATCATTTTTCAGTATCATTTTTCTGTGCCCAAGATTAGAATATCTCAATATGTTCACATTTTTCCTTCAAAGAAAAATCTTACACATATTTGAGTATCTGATTATATGGCTAAATCCAAGAAGCTACAGGAGATTTTAATAAAGTTATATTCAGGTAGACATGACCAATAAAAAAAATGCACTTGCTAAAGTCCTAGTTAACTAAAGCCTTCTGGATTTATTTTCAATAAAATGCACTTGCCTTTAGTTGATACCAATAACTTATGTCTTAGTTAAAAGTATGTCACTGAGCTCACTAACCCCATCAACTTATGTCTTAGTTAAGAGTTGAAGAATTATTTTTGGTGATAACACCTGTAGACAGTTTAATAACCTTTTAGTCACTGTGGCTGAGTTTCATGGTCGTTGTGAATCTGTGATCGACTTGTATTAAGGCTGAAGCCACCTCCCAACTAATCAAATCACCACTACCCTCCCACGACCTCAACATCTATTCAATCTTGTTTGCCACACCTACTGCAATCCTAAACAAAACAAGAGATAGTAAATCAGCACACTAGACAAAATAAATTGTCCTAAAATAAGCCTTCCTTTTGGATATCAATGACCTTTTCTAACCCTTCAACCTCTTGCCAATCCTCTCAATCAACCCCAATGGAAGCCGTAAAAATTTGAACGGAAAAGACTCAATAGGACACCTAAGACTGCCAGCCACCCTGTGTAGCTTATCTTGTGGAATATTAATACGAATTAACAAGCTCTTATTCCAGTTCTCTTTAAGCCCCGAAGCCAGTTCAAATATTCTAAGAACATAAAGCACATTAACCACTTTACTATTCTTGCTAGAAGATTAAAAAAAAATGGCATCATCTGCAAACTGTAATGAAAAACAGAGACCCTATCCTGACCAATCACAAAACTATTTTATTCTCTAGCAAAAAATTATATATATATCTATATATATATATGCCTTCAAAGAAGACCACTTTATAGCTATTAAGCTTGAGTTCATTCATAATTAGATTGCTCATATCAGAGAAGACTATCTTATTCTGTAGTAAAAAAAACAAACACTCAAAAGGCAAGACAAACCTGCTTAACGATGAAAGGCTCCTCAGCAAAAAGGAAGCTTCACATAATTTTTACGAGATACTTAGCAATAATACTTTGTTTACAAAAAGGTTCCTGAAATGGAAGCAGAGTATTTCCCACCAAAGGAAGATGTAATCCTACAGAATGAGGCTCCAACAGATCTTTACATTCTGGTCTCAGGAGCAGTGGTGAGTGAATGATCTTAATATATTCATTTAATATGAATTTTTTAAATCACAAACAACGTCTAACTAAAATTTCTGGACCGGTAATGATTTATGATGGCAGGATTTGATTACGAATGTTGATGGGCATGACTGTGTATGTAATTTCCAGTAAAATCAGATTCAATATGTTTTGTAGAACAAAGAACAAAGGAAAGCTAACTTCACAATCTCTCTCATGCACTGTACAGGTTCTTGGAAAGGCCATTGCAGGGGACATGTTTGGGGAAATAGGGGTTCTATGTTATAGGCCGCAGCCATTCACAGTAATATGAGCCAACTGGGGGAAATAACCAATGCTAGAGACTAATATGGTTTAGCCAAATACGAACAAGCTGTCCACATAGTTAGCAAATGACACACACATATATCCATCAGCCAGTAGGACTTTACATAGCGTTCATACCAACAAAGAATAATAGTTTTGTCCACTTAGCTGATATCAAGCAATAATTATTTCATGGGAATTTATCAATATAAAACCTTTTAATGAAGGACCTTAAAGTAAGTGGTTATATATATAACCCTATTGATAAAATATGTATATATACATATCCATAGGCGTACTACTGTAACTTGCATATGATTAGCAAGGCAGGCTGAAAATTTGAAGTACCAAAATCACCAAGAGTTTTGAACCATCTTTAACTAATAACCTATCATAATAGTAATTTTTTCAACTTTTCTATAAGAAGCAAAGCACATTATATCTCTCTTTCCCTAATGTCCATTACTTGCAAAAAAAAATTCAAAAAGAAAACAGAAAGTAATCAAAATCTAAAAGTATAAGGCGAAGGCATCTTAGAAGGACAAAAAGCTAAGGCACAAAACTTTTTTCAATCACCTTCAAAGCAAGCCCCCACCCACACACACACACAAATGGAGAAGAAATAAAACCCACCCACATAAGTGAACTGCAAATGCAGAAGGAAGTGGATATCACACTATAGATCAAAGATTCTTACAGAAAATGAAAAAAAGAAAAAAGAAGACAAATCAGAGATGACACATTTTAAAAGAAAAAAAATAATAAAATGGCTTTAATACAATTTTA
Source organism: Camellia japonica (assembly GCA_030407325.1). Lineage (NCBI taxonomy): Eukaryota > Viridiplantae > Streptophyta > Magnoliopsida > Ericales > Theaceae > Camellia > Camellia japonica. The sequence continues at coordinate 8,173,891 of JAPPVO010000032.1, read as the reverse complement.
AGTGAACTGCAAGGCACAATAGCTTTACCTTTCTGTAATAACGAGGGAAAACTGGGAGACAGACTTACCAATTTTATGCCAGAAATAATGGGTTTCACTTGTTAGGATCAGAGACCCAACAAATCATCCTGAATTTTGTCAACAAAAACACAACTCTGTTCAAGGTAATGTTAAGTACTAGATTAAATTAACCACAATCAAAACCCTACACAGTGTGATCATAGTTCCCTAACCCTTTTGGATTCATTGAGTAGTTGAACAACCATAGTTAAAAGCAATTCAGAAGTGTAAATTGCATGATAGAATTATCTAGACTACTTCAAACAACCACCTACCTAACTCTTACATACCAACATTTTCACATACACCACTCTAAAAATAAAATTCCAAAATTTAAGCAAGAAAACAACATAATAAAAATAATTGAATCAACTCAAGGAATTAATATTCAAAACTCAAGGAATTAATATTGACAAGGATCTACTAGACAAGGCAAACAATATTAATATGTAAAATGAGTTAATATTCAGTTAAAATTGATCTGTAAAATGCAATAATTCTTTTACCTTTACTTCTCTCCAAATTCTCTCTTTGTTTTCCTTCGGTACATGGCTCCAAGTTCTATAAGTGAGGGGCATAAGGTTCCCATCTCGAGCTAAAACACCCAAACGAGAAGCTAAGGGTGTATACCCGTCAACCACTTGGTTCAACTCATTAGGCACAATATGTAAAATGCCACCACTTGGGTTCCAATCACTACCATGCATGAGTGTTGGGCCTCTCGAACTATGACCTACTCATCCAAATATCAATATCAAGTTAGAAGATACTAGAAAGAATGATAAAAATTGTCAAAGTAATTGAAAATAAATAAAATTACAGTTTTCTACTATCTGTGCATAATGCACATGACAATGGAAGCATTGTTGATATGCCATGATGAGGATTGTCACAGTGTGACAGATTAATACGCTCCAACGGTCACAACTACTACTTCCAGCACACAATAGTACAATTTTTGTCTTTTGAACAACACACACCTACACAATCACAAACACACACAAAAAGTCTCTGAGGTCTTGAAGATTTGTAAGGTTTTATCTTTGTTTTGTTTCAAACCATGAAACTAGGCTGTTAAAGAAACTTTACAACTCCTCAAAAAAAACAAAACAAAAAAAAAAAAAACAATGAGACAAACTGAGGCATCAAAACTATGCTGTTTTGCCCGCACAGCAGGTACCCCTTGTCCGGTATAATTAATCCAAAGTCATTCTAACACACTTTAATTGGTCATATTTTTAATGTTTCAATATTTTCCTTGCAATTTTGCTACTTTTCTTTCTACCTTTTCTATATTGAGTTTTAATGTCAACTTTACACTAAAGAAGAAGTAATGATGCTATGTGAGAATATATAAATATGTAACCCCTAATTTATTCTAGGTCTCTCTCACCATGTTATTAAGAGAGGCTTGAAACAAACACACGGGTCTCTCTCATATTTTGGTAGCCAGATGAGGAAAATGAGGCAAACTGAGGCAGCCAAGTATGTACTAATTAAGTTGGTTGTGACTATCAGATGGTGCACTGCCATCTGTTGTTTTTTTTTTTTCCCCTTTCCTGCAAATGTTTCTTATCCTTTAAATATAGCATGTTTGCTCTTTTGTAATAGTAGTTTAACACTCTTATGTGTATGGGGGCTTCCATTGCAATTTGGTATGCATTCAAAGAAAAAGAACAAAAGAAATAAATAAATACTGAATACAATAATTCAATGAAGGATACCATGACAAAATAAATAAATACAAAATAAATAAATAAATACTGAACAAAGAAATCTAATGGAGTAATTCAATTGAATAAAATAATTCATACCAGCAGTAGTGTCATGTGTTGAACCAGTACTCGATGATGCACTAGGCAAGCTACCTGGAGGATACCATGACATGGGTGGATCAGGTATGATGCGTGTACTCTCCTCTGAACTCTCATCTGAACTCCCACTATAAGAACTCTCATCTGCACTCCCACTATAAGAACTCTCAGAATTTGCAGAGGCTGAATGTTGCCTCTGCCTAGAGCATCGTCGATCTGTCATGCTAGTTAACAGAAGACCACAAGCATACGTGTAGAATTTTATGGGTTAGCAATGAATACAAAGTACAATAGATACAATAGTGAATACAAAAACAATAGAATTTTAATATCTAACAGAATATGATATTGTAATTTTAACCAGTTCAACACCATTTTTGGCACAAAAGAATCTACTACATTAAGATTTTCCAAAATAGTAAAAAAACAAATGACGCATTTTAAAAGCAAAGGTTTCATTAACATGAATATCCATGCTAAAAGCACAAATGTAACAACGAATATGAAACAAAATTACAATATCATATCATTTCTTCATCATCTTCAGATTGTGTCTGTGTCGATATCCCAAGAGGTCCAATAGTTTCATCAATAGTTGTTCCAACTTCACCTTGTCTAACCCAATTTATGTTCTCTTCACAAGCAAACAGAAGTTGCATCTAACTCTTGGTCGCCAAATCCTTCCACTTCATTGTGATGTTCTCCATCATTAATTGGTTGTTCTCCACACACCTCATACAAGTCTCTAGGTTTCATCTTGACTACAACATCCCAATCAGCTTCAACGGGATCATTAACATAGAAAACTTGTTGTGCCTGAGATGCTAGGATGAATGGCTCATCACTATTTTGTTTCTTTGTATATAACAAATGATTGAAATTAACAAGTGTGAAACCAAACCCATCCTGCTTCAGTCCTTTGTTGTTGTCAATCCAGTCGCACATGAATAGCACATATCTACGGTCGTATGCGTAATACAATTCAATAATATCTGTCACATATCCATAGTATGTTACTTCACCTTCCACGGGATTCATGTCTCTGGTACTTGCATAGCTACAAGTCTTTGCTTTCACCATAACCCCACTGTTTTGAGTTTTTCTTCTCCACTCACGACTCCTCGTATGATACCTAGTACCATTAATTATATACCCACTGAATCTCGTGGCCTTTTTACTAGGTCCCAATGCCAAAGTTTTAATCTCATCTGACAACACAGCATTTTCAATAGCTAGAAGCTCTTCAACCTATTTTTAAAAAGTCAACAAAATTAAACACCAACTAACAGAGAATTAAAAATTGAAAACATGAGAATTGAAAATTGGAAACATGTAAGTTATTAGTACTTACATGAGAATTAAACCATCTGGGAAACTCATCATTGTGACGGCGATCCACATCAAAATCTTTGAGACGACGATGTGACCGCTTAATAAAATCACGATGTTCCCTATACATTTAAAGTACTTATAAAATGCAAGATACTTATTAATGGTATCAATAAAATTTTGGAACAAAGATTGTATCTTACTCTCGATATGGGACAACCGCAGCAGTGTTAAATAACACATACCGATGAGCTTGTACCCATGATGTGTTATCAAGCGCAAACCCTTTTCCTTTTCCTAAAGCATGACCCAGTAATATCCCAGGATTGTCGCTAACATCGTAATTCCTTATTGGTCGATTCAATTTTGACTCGACATCATCCAAGTACCTTGAGCAAAAGGTCATACACTCTTCAACTAAGTATCCCTCTGCAATTGAACCTTCTGGATGACTTCGATTACGCATATATGACTTAAGTGTCATAAGATACCTATAAACAAACAAATGCACACGACTTTCAATTATAAACAAACAAATGAATACAACTGTAAATTGGAGTAGAATTGCACACCTTTCTATAAAGTACATCCAGCGATATTGCACTGGACCGGCAATCTTGGCCTCCTCTGCTAGGTGAATAGGCAAGTGCTCCATTATATCGAAAAATGATGGAGGAAAAATTCTCTCAAGATGGCAAAGTGTAAGAGCAATTTGGGATTGAAGACGATCTAACCCATCTGGCTCTAGAGTTTTGGAACACAACTGCCTGAAGAAATTGCTTAACTCAATCAATGGTTCAACAACTTTCTTCGGTAACAAATTTCTCACTGCTATTGGAAGTATTTGTTGCATCAATATATGGTTGTCATGACTTTTCAGTCCAGATATGCTATGTTGTTTGAGGTTAACACGACGAGAAATATTGGATGCATACCCATCTGGAACTTTGATATTCTTCAGGAGTGTACAAAACAAACCTCTCTCTCTATTATTCATAGCGAAACATGCAGGCGGCAAATAATACCTGTTCCCAACCCCTTTTTTAGGATGTAATGCCTTTCGAATTCCCATATCTTGCAAGTCTCGACGAGCATTTAAATTATCCTTTCCTTTCCCATCAACATTTAATATCGTCCACAATACATTATCACACACGTTCTTCTCAATGTGCATTACATCAAGATTGTGGCGGATCAAATTATGCTCCCAATATGGAAGCTCAAAGAAAATACTCCTCTTCCTCCAATTATGATCCTCCTCGTTGTCCTCTTTTTCCTTTCCTTTCCTAGTTCTTTTTTGTCTGTTAGTTGGTTGATGCTTAGGCCCTAGCTGTCGTAACACATTAGCCCCCGATAGCCGAGTTGGACATGGTTCAAATTCAAAAGTTCCATCAAAAGACGCACCATCTTTTCGAAATTTGTGACTCGCATTCAACCAGCGGCGATGCCCCATGTAACAAATTTTCCTTCCATTCTTCAAATACCGATGTCGAGTACGTATGTTACAACAAGGACAAGCTAAAGCACCTTTCGTGCTCCATCCAGACAAATTTGCATATGCAGGAAAATCATTTATTGTCCACAATAAGACCGCGTGCAATTGGAACATTTGATTAGTTTCTGCATCGTACGTCTGAACACCATTTTCCCACAATTCATTCAGTTCATCCACTAACAAGCGCAAGTAGACATCAATGTTATTGCCAGGTGAAGAAGGACCATCAATGAGCAATATCATCATCATATGAGGTTGTTTCATGCACAACCACGGTGGCAAATTATAAGGCATCACAATAACTGGCCAACTGCTGTGAGCAACATTCATTGCCTTGAATGGATTAAATCCATCCGCTGCTAAACCTAGTCTGACGTTGCGAGGCTCACTCGCAAACTTGGGATACAAAGTATCAAAATTTTTCCAGACAGAAGAGTCAGCAGGATGTCTCATTTTGCCGTCATCAATTCGGCCCTCTGCATGCCATCTCATTAATGAAGCAGTTTTGGATGACATGAACAATCTTTGAAGCCTTGGAATCAAAGGAAAGTATCTCACAATCTTTTGTGGAATTCTTTGTTGCTTCTTTTTATAATCATTCTTCTCACCCTCAAACTGTTTGTATCTAGGCGTCTGACACACTATGCAATCATCCCTACTAGCTGTCTCCTTCCAATACAGTGAGCAATCTCTTGGGCATGCATGTACCTTGTGATAATCGAGGCCCAATTCCCTAAGGAGTGCCCTCGTTGCATAGAACGACTTTGGCAAAGTTTCACCTTTTGGGAATGCATCCTTCAAAAGTTTAAGCAACATCGTGAAAGACTTGTCGCTCCATCCACTAAGGCACTTGATATGCAACAATCGAACAACAAATGACAGCGTTGAAAACTTGTGACACTCTGGATACAACTCTCTTTCGGCCTCCTTCAATAAACTGAAAAATCTTTCAGTTTTCTTATCGGGCCTAGTTCGATATTAGAACTTCCTGTCTCATTACTAGCACGATGAACCAAGCTTGGTGGAGGAAGTCCGAACCCCTCATATATCATTTCATTGACTTCATCGCCATCATTCGAATCACTGACATTCTCATTCAATGGCACAGACGCCGGTAAATCTTCTCGTGAAAAATCCATCTGGTGTAGCTTGGAAGAAACCCATTGACCATTAAATGTTCCTCCAAAAGGTCTTTCTTCACTAGTTTGACATTCCGACACCGTTTACATGGACATGTGACTTCAATTGATAGAGGATTATTTTGGCATGCAAGTTTAACAAATTCCTTAACCCCTTCTATATATTCTGGATGCAACCTATGCTGATTTATCCAACTTTTATCCATCTGACTTCGTCTTACACTACAAATGTCACTGTCAAATCAACAAAGTTTAAAATTATCATTTCATTTTAATTATTCTTAACCTCAATTAAGTACCTTATAATGCATGCGACATGACACCATTCACCTCTAACTCTTCTCTAATAGGTTGGTTCATCCTACTTTCCCATTCAGGAATGCACAGTCTATATTGTAAAAAGTAGCTCATACCGCTCTATCCATCTCTAACGAAATTTCGGCAGCACCTCCCCATGGTTCTCCAAGTACACTACATAGACTAGGTGTATTGCTACACCTTGTCTAGTATGCACCCGGAGAACATGAGGAGCTACTACACGAAATCTCTACGAGATGGACTATATTTAAGCAGTAGAACTACTAATTACAACATAGACTTGTGCTCCTGAACTGTCCAAACTGGACAATCCAAGAAGAGCCTCATCAAAGATGACTAGGTATCTCTGATGAAGATTCTTGGACGGGTCTACGGCTATTTATGCATGCATGGATAATTACTTACTAAATTAACAACTTTCATGATTTTTGCATCCCGGTGGTGCAACTTGAATCAACACTATCAAGCATACTAGAAGCATTTCTAGCATGAAGCATTTTAATGAAGAAACTAAAAGTTTCTACAATGCTCTTGATAGATTATGATATAGAACTTCATCAAGATAACTAGGTATCTCTAATGAAGATTCTACAAGAACAACCAGATTATCCTGATTGATCACAAAGTAAAAAATTCCATGATTGTAATTGATAGCACATAACAATGGCAAGTACTCGATATTAGGTATGCTTCATTTAGTTTGTTCTTGTACTCACAAGTAAGCAACGAGTTCTCACTACTACATGAACACCCACACATACCAATATATCTTAGTAGTGTTCTATTTCATTTGTAAAGCAGCAATAGGCTATATAATTAGATCCGAGAGATGTCTGGATTTGAGAAGATCTACAACTAGGACTAAGATAGGACATCCCACAGATGGAGCATGGATAATGCCAAAAACCATAAACAAAAAATTTCATTTAAGGCATTCTGTTGAACACATATACCAAGATTGGCAATAAACATTTTTGTAGCTAAAATTAAAGACCAAAAGTGCTGGGATAACCCTTCATTTGGATTCCAAAAAACTATATGAACATTTCATTCAGGCATAAGAAGAACTTTTAAGGACTAGACGCAAAGAAACTGTTATTGACATATGTAGCCATTACTATTTTCCAATACCACGCAGGAAGCAGAGCTTCTACATAGTGAATCCTCTATTTACAATTCATTACGAACAACCTAAGTTGGAAACTTCATAAAAGTTCACTTAATCCACCAGTAGTTAATGCCAAATCAACATTGAAGGTTTACCACTTACTAAAACTTAGAAGAACAAAAATAATAGGTGCATCACATATCAATTTCTCTAGGTTGGACGTTTTATCAGTTACAAGATTTACAGTTTTGCGTGTTGGAAATTTCTGTAAACAAATCATAGACTAGGTGTCTAGGTTAGGTGTATTCAAAGTGTCCAAGTGACTGAAAATGTTATGAGGCAATGAAATGCGTGCTTTGATCCAATCTCAGGCAAAATTGTACGAGTATATTGCATTAGTCTAGGATGCATTAGTTCAAAATTAAGATGCATTTTGCCATCAAGTTTTTTGCATGTTATGTCCAAGTCCAGTGAGAGTCCAAAAGCCAACTTATGACACTTGGTTTTTGAGAGCTAGGAATCTCTTAGAGTTAAAACACCTAAAGTTGAAGATCTCATACCATTTTTTTTTAAATAATTAAATAGGGTATACTTAAACAGGGTAAACTTAAACAAGGTATGCTTAGGCATGTAGCTAATAAGGCCAAAACAATAATCTACCTCCTAGCTCTTTCTTTTCGTATGTCAAGGAAGAAAGAACTATTTCGAGGTGTGGTACACATTCTTGGAAGAGGAGCACTACAATACAAAAACAAATAGACAGGTATAGCTAATAACCTTGGGATTCACATTCTTGGAAGATCTCATACCAATTTTTGGGGGTTTAAGCTTTCATAACCCACAGTTACTACAGGTTTTGCCATATGGGCCAATACCATGGAATTTATGAAAAGATAACACAATGTCCAAATTACATATGCCTGGCAGATGGGATGCTTACCTCAACAAGATAAACCACAGTTGAACTTGTTCAAAGGCTTCTTTCAAAGCCTACAGGGAAAACAAAAAATCCATTTGGTTTTATGAGTTTTACCATTTTCACTAATTCAAAAGACGTGTATAATATATACACACACAACATAAACTTAGTAATCCTAAAACTCATTCAAAATGACCTAATGATCAACAATAGAACTCCAGTAACTTTTCTATTAAATAAAAGAACAACACATAGATTGATTTTATTTCAATAGAATAACAATTTCAAGTGTCACTTGTAGTATTGAAAGATCTCCCATTACAATCATTGCAAAGGTTTTTTCAAATCAGTAATTGGCCCTGATATGTAATCTCACTATTAGACTTGTGCGAGTATTGACAATGAGACATAGAGCAACAGAGATCGATCTGGTTCAAACTCGAACACCGATTCAGAGAATGAAAAATGTACCTGAGATAAGAGCAACAGAGATCGATCTGCGATTTTTCAACAGAGAATGAAAAATGTACCTGATATCGATTTTGGATCTGCGATTTGATGAAGAACAGATCGACTTTGAGTTCCAGTTCGATGAAGAGAGTGATCAAAGCCCTCCAGCGACAGATCGATGAAGAACAGCTAGTAACTCATAAAACCAAAATCTCTACAATGCAAAATCTGCAATCGAGCGAGCTAGGGCTTCAAATCGAGAGATCTAGAGCTAGAGCTTCAAATCGAGGGCTTTGAAGAAAGAGAGAGACAGAGAAAGAGAGCTGTAGAAGAGACGCAGAGAAAGTGAGGGACGGAGGATGGACGGTGTCAATATATACACCAAATACGACGCCGTTTAAATGACATCAAAGACAACGTTTTGAAAACGTTGTGTTTAATTCATCTATTATGGCGTTTCCCTAAACGCCATGAAAAAAACGTTGCAATAGACCAATTTTCCTGTAGTGTATATAGTGTTTAAAAGTGTGTTTTCTTCACATATTTGCACTAAGACACCTAGTCAAACACCTTCACTTTGGAGCTGAGGTCCATTGAAGCTTGATTTGAGGTCTTAGTCTCTGTTTTGGCTCAGAATTGTTGCTGTCTTGCTGCTGTTCTTCAAAGGTAAGCTTTTTTCCCCTTTTAAGCTTGTTTTTGTACACTAGTTATCAACTACAAAAACCTCTATTTTTAAGTGTTAAAAATGTTAGTTTGAGTCCTTGTTGGAGTTAGGGGTCGTCCACCCTCTTTCATTGCTTATTTGCTAAGCTTTGTGCCATCCTTTAAAGCTTTTGAAACAATCTCTTTTTGGTCTTTAAACCATTGAATTCTAGGGGAATTTCAGTGGTAGAAAGCTGGTCTTGAGGTCCAAAATGGGAGGGGGTGGTCCCCTCTCCTCATGTTTTGTTTGCATGTGTTGATGGCCTATCAAGTGAGCGTGTGTTTCTCCCTTTTTGAAGCTTAGTTCAAGCATGTTTTGTTGACCTTTTGGACCTACTCTAACTTTGTTTTTGGCTGGTTTGGCCACTTGTTGCTTATATCTTACACTTGTAGTGTAATCTTGCTTAATAGCCTTGAATGCCTAATGAGTTAGTCCATCATTCTAGCATGTGTTAGCTTGACTCCAGCACATTTTTGCTAATGTTTTAGCATGCTTTAACTCTGTTTTAAGTGGTCTTGGCCTGTTGAGGCTTGCTTTGCAATGTTGTAGTACAAATGGTCTTGACTAGCTTTGAGTCTTGAGGCCTTTAACATGTTGTGTATGTGATGATTACATGTTTTGGCATCATTTAACATGTAATTTCAGTGTGTATAGTATAGTCACATTCTCACATATTCCACTCTTTCATAGCTTTTGTGAGTTGTGTCTTATGCTTTATTTGTGAGCCAATACTTGAGCATGATTTTCTTGCCTCATGGACTATCATCTCAGCACATTTTAGCCTCTATTTTGACATATTTGAGGTCTGTCCAGAGTTGGTTTGGTCCTTTGAGTTTGATATTGCATGGTTCTAGAGTGATGCTCTTTACTAGCTTAATGTATTTGGCTTTTGAGCATGTATTACATGAGTTGTTTGCATTGTTTTTCAAGTCACTTAGCATGCTATGTCAGTGCTGGAATAGTTGTCATTACACTCCATTGTTTTAAACTTTCATTCACCTTGAAAGTGGCCTTAAGTCCCTTGTTAGCTTAAGCATGGAATTGAGGCTCTCATGTCTAATGGTTTTAGCCTTCTCTTGAGGGTTTCTACTAACCAAAAGCATGAGGCTTCTTTCATGCTCAAGGTGTTTGTAGCTGAGGCCATCTTTCCGATTAGAGGACTTTCACATTGAACTTAACCGGTTAAAGGACTAATTGGTAAGCTAAAATGTGTAAACAAGAATCGAACCAAGTTGCATTGCATGTGTTTGGATCGGACGTTAATCCAAACACAAGAAATACGAGACGTTTCATACTCAAAGTGATGAAACATGTTGCTGTGGACACCCCCGAACGTCTCGGGAGGGAAATCCCGTTTTGGTCGTCTGTGGGTCTAGTACAGTTCGGACTCAAATTGTCACGGTTCTTAATCTGAACCAAAGAGTCCAAATCCGGCAAATCGTTTTGAGAAAAACAGATTTTTGAAAGAAGTGCCAAACATGGACTGCTTTGCCAGATACAGAGTCGCCACCTAAATATTTTATTTTGGGGGAATTTAGGAAACCCTGACTCGGTGCCAAAGGCCACATATCCGTCATCACCAAAGTTGCCTCGGCTCGGGAACTTTGGTACAATTGGGGAAGGTCAGCTATGAGCACCCCCTCTCGCCCGATCCGAAGATCAGCCTGTACTAACCATGATATCTAGTTTTGAAAACATTATGCGTTCTTATTCCGGTTAATTAGCTAGAATTACTATGTGATGCGCACAACACAAAAGTATAGACTGGATTGCCTAATTTGGAATGAAGCATTGCATATCCGTTTGTTTGGAAAACGCTTTGGAATTCGCTTCTCGCAAGTAGGCTAAAACACGGATTTCAATGAGTTGTTCCAACTCAAACAATCTAACCTTTACCCACAGGCATTCAGGCAGTTTATATCACATAAGCATCTAGCCACATGGTAAGCATGCTGTCATGTTAACATTCACACTCGTGCTAGATGCTAAAGCATAAAATACTTACAATGTACTCCGAGCCAAAACAAAGAACATGTTAGCAATCATGCATGATCCAAGTCCATGTTTAAATGCCTAATGCAACGCATACGGAATGTCACTAGAATAGGCTCGGCTAGTCTATGAATGACATGTGAAAATGCACAAGTAACATGTATTCAAGTTAGATTTGAAATACTTATGCAGTTAGTATGATGCGTCGAGCCCGGTGCATGCAATACTGATGAATGATGCACGCATGCATAGCATAAGGTATGCTAAAGTAAACATGTCCTAATACTAACCATCAAAGCAGGTAAGTAAAAGGGAGAAAGAAGTGGGGGTTGGAAGACACGCACACACGCACCCACACTTATTACAAATTTGCCCTCGCTCGGAGGGACCGAAAGAATAATATAATTAATTAACCTACAAGCTAATTAATTATTACAGACCAATTAATTAACTAACAAATTAACTAATCTAATTTAAGCGATAAGCAGCCTCGGGAAGAGGGTCCAATGCATGCGCGCTCGGTTCTGCTCGGAAAGTCACTGCCATGCACAAGTTGCCTCTGCTTTGGCTGTTATCCTTCTCTGAAGACTGCACAAGTCCTAGGATATGCTCTCTGCACACTGTGGAACACCACCGGCTAGGAGGAATGGCCACCGGCCATAGAGAATGGTCACCGGCCACAAATTGAGTTATCGACCACTGATGAATGGCCGGTCGGCACTAAAGATGGCCGGCCGGCCAAATCTTCCTGCAGAATCTGTGTTGACAGCAACAGAGGGCAAAACAAAGCATGGCAATGCATTTCAAGCAATGTATGCACCAACCACACTCCTTATCATGTGTATGACTCAAAGGAGGATGGGCCTCGATTCTCGGACCACCAATCGCGCATTTCCATGCATGATGGCCCAAAGAATCAAGTGTGCATCTTGATATGGAATGCAATGCACATAATCAAACAAGGGAGCTCAACCTCTATCATACTCAACTCAAGAGGCAAAGCATGCATGCCAATGCAATGCAATCCTAAGCATGTGAACTAACATACAACATGGCAATGCAATGTGTATATGCAAGTATGCAAGCAAACATACAAGGTGAGCATGCAAACAAGCAAAGGGGATGGACTTAAACTAATTTAGGCAGCCCTTAAACAAGCCTAAAACAGTGGCCAATGCTATGGAAATGAAGGCCAACACATACACACACATGTACATGTTGATGGGCCAACACTTAAGCATAAAACAAGCAACTTTTAAGCACACTTAAAGAGACTAAACATAGACAATTAGCATGCATGGAAAGCTCTGAAAATCATGTTAATGATGGTGCCAGACCAACTAATCAAAGCAAGCAAAGCATGCAATAATGGTCCAAGATTCAAGGCAAGCCCAATGGGACTTAAACCAAGGCTAAGTCAACCAAGCCTCACAAGGCTAAGGGGACTTAAAACAGGTCCAATGCAGACCTAAGCGATGTTAAGGATGCACTTAGATGGCATCTAAGTGGTCTAAATGTGCAAGCATACAAAGAAGCACATTCATGGAGCATAAGGCAACAACCTTTTAACACATTGAAGGAGCATCAAATGCAAACATATAGGCATGTTATAACGACTGAAATAACATGGTAAGTGGTTCCAAACCATTGGAATAATGCAAGTAATGCATACTAGATGGGCCAATGCTTAAGGCATACAAGAGGGATTACATGGTGGCTATACAAAGCAAAGCATGGATGACCCAAACAACCAAAAACAGTCCTCAAGCACACTAAAACATGCATATAGGCTTCACAAAGCTTGGCCAAAATACATGAGCATGGTAGTCTAAATGCTATGTATGTATTAAGGCAAATCATGGCATTACAAGGCATGTATGCTAAGCAAGCATGGTGTACCAAAACCAACTCAAAACAGTGCTAAATCATGACATAATAAGCACAAAAAACAGCTAAGGCATGGTCAACATACACTTAAACATGGTGCTCCCTCAAGAGGCAAAAATACCCCTTTTCAAGGACAACAAGGAGATGGGATGGCCCTCTCCTTCTTAGGACCTCAAGGCACCATCCTCACCTCTGAAATCCCTCAAGATTTTAGTGGTGAGGAGGCCCAAACACAATGGTCCCGGAGCTCAACCAAAATGGCACAAAACAAAGGCCAAACAAGCCTTAAGAGGGGTCAAACAGCCCCAAAGCTTAAAACACTCTTAACAAACTATTTAGAGCACTAAAAAACAGGACTTTTATATGTTATACACAAAGCTTAAAAACAGTTGCAAGATAGGTAAATAAGCTATGCAAAAATGGGGGAAAAAGGGTAAGATTGTTACCCTTGAAGACCTCCTTCACAAACAATGGCCCAGCAGCTTCCTTAAGCTTGAATCAGCTCCAAAACTTCAAGAACAACTCCTTAGTACCTTAGTAGCCAATGGAAGGTGTAAGTCTAGGTGTTTGTGCGCAAATCTAAGACTAAAACACCTTAAGGCAAGAGGAGAGGGAAATATAGAGATAGGATAGAGATACTATGACCTAATCCTAAAATCAGAGCTCCTCTGGCTTTTTTTGCTAACCCTAATGGAGGGAGAGAAGACCTCCTCTTATAGAGCTCAATCTTGTAAGCTTACAAGACAAGCTAACTAAGAGGGAGATCCCTCCATACACGTGTATGGAGGGGAGCCAAATGCATGCCAGCTGCACAAAAATATCTGCAAAAGCAGATGCACAGTAGTCGGCCGGCCAAAAATGCAATTGACCAAAAAAAGATAGCCGGCCGGCCATCTATAGTGCTGGCCGGCCAAATATTTGGCCGGTGGCAACAAAACACAGCCGGTGGCCTCAAGCCATGGCCGGTGATGGGTGGGGATGGTCAACAAGCCCTACCCTGCCCCTCAAAGGCAAAACACAAGTGTTTGGTGCAAAACCAAACACAAAACAGTCGAGTCGAGAGATCTTGAGGCAAGGCGCGTAGCCGAGACCTCCGGGAACTCAAGACGAACACAAACATGGATGATCACCGAGTGTTCAAACGGTGACATCCAAGTCTTGAGGACGGTCAAAAATTGGGTGTCTACAGTTGCATTTCTTGGTCGTTATCCCCCTTGATCATGCATGACAAGGGAGAGGCACTTTGAGTCTTATGTGTACATTCACTAAGCTTGTACAAGCTTGATACTTTGGCTACCATGCATCGAAAACGCTTGGTTGGTAGCTTGAGAGCCAAGTGCCACACTCCTTTGAGCTTGAGAAATGATAAGGAGGGTGGTAGTACACACATTTCCTTGCAAATACATTGTCATGCCTCTGTTTGCTCTCTGTTGCAGCAAAAGGAGGAAATGGAGAGAAGCAGTGGCCGACCGGCCACCAGTACTAGCCGACCGGCCATCAAATCTGCCGACCGGCCACAAGTGTTGGCCGATGATCACCAACCATGGCCGATCGGCCATCAGTGTGTTCTTGAGATCAAACAGAAGCAATCTGGAGGTTGGCACAATTTTCAGAGGTTCAAAGATGTGCAAACAGAGGCATCTAGAGGCAAGGCAATAGATTTCGGGAGGAAGCAATCGAGCATGCATGCCTCCCTCGCCCGCGAGGCCATCCTTATCGTTTTATTAGCTAGTTGTAGTTAATTACATGTGCTGTAATTAATTTAGCTTAGTTCATGTTGTAGTATTTCTAATTAGTCTAATTAGCTTAGAATTAGCTAGTTATTCAAATTCAATTTGGTTTGTAATAATTAATTAGCTAAGTTAGTTAATTAGTTAGTTTGATTAGCTTAGCTTAGCTTAATTATTCAAACCCTCCTTCATGAGGGCGCAATGTTGTAATAAGCGTGTGTGTGTGTGTGTGCATGTCTTCCAACCCCACTTCTTTCTCCCTTTTACTTAACCGCTTTCGATGGTTAGTTTTAGGGCATTTTTCGATTAGCATCCTTATGCTTGCATGCGTGCATCATTCATTTGTCTTGCATGCACCAGGCTCGGCGCATCATTCAAATTACATTGTATTTTAATACACTTACTTGAATACGTTTTTCAAAGCATGTTATCAAGTGTTGCATTCATATGCCATCTTAGATAGCCAAGTCTATTTAGTTGCATTTTGCATGTGTTGCATTAGGTATCTTGTATAGTTAGGATCATGCATATTTCTAACTAGCTTTTGTTTTGGCTCGGAGTACACTGTAAGTGTTTACGCTTTAACATACTTGCATGAGTGTGAGTGTTTCCATGATAGCATGCTTGCCATGAGGCTATGTGCTTAAGTGATTAACTGCATGAATGCCTGTGGATGAAGGCTTGATTGCCTGAATTAGGACAACTCGATGATTGTGAGTTTTAAGCCCACTTTGCGAAGTGGCAAAATCATGTTTTAAAGCCCACTTTGAGGGTGGCAAATCCGCGCTTTAGCCTACTTGCGAGTAGCACTTTCAAACCATTTTCGAAAACAAACATGAATTATTTTGTTCCAATTCTCGTGATTGAGTCTATACTTGTATGTTGTGCGCATCACATAGTAAGTTAGATAATAACTGGAATAAGAACACATGTGTTTATAAAACAACATATCATGCTTAGTAGAGGTCGATCCTTTGATCGGGCGAGCGGGAGTGCTCATTGTATGACCTTCCCCTCTCGTACCCAAGTTCCCGAGCCGAGGCAACTTTGGTGATGACGGACACGTGGCCTTTGGCACGAGTCATGGTTTCCTAAATTTTCCAAAAATAAAATATTTAGGTGGCGACTCTGTAATCTGACAAAGCAGTTCATGTTTGGCGCTTTTTCATTCAAAATTGATTTTCCAAAACCAATTGCCAAATTTGGACTCTTTGGTGTTTATCAGTCTCACATTGCACTTTGTGAGATTAGATTCAGAACCGTGATGGGAGTCCGAACTGTAGTAAGATCAATTCACGCCCTCTTCGAAAAGGGGGCGCGCGAAGAAAGTCGAGTCTACAGACACGTGGGCCCAAAGTACAAAAAGCCTTAGTGTGCTCTACTACTGTGTGTTACTCAAACTATGTCATGTGACAATCATCACATAAATATCTAATACGTGCACATCACCCTTCTTAGTGGTCTCTGATGTGTGACACGTGCAAACCACATTCCAAAACAAAAGAGCCCTAAACATTACACCAAACGTCCAAATAATGGCAACTACGTCTTTTCACAACCCGCGAGACCAAATTGGACTGATTGGATCATAAATACAGCATTTATGATTTATTGGTAAATTTTCCTAAATAAAATAATATATATGTTAAAACTAGGATTCTTCAATTTCTTTGTAGCAGTTATGATATATTAAAATGAGTTAGGTTTATCTCAGGTTCACTTTGTGAACTAGATGGTACTGTTAGATCTGTGGAGTTCATTATGAGTTCTGTTTCGATAATTCGAACCATTCAATATGTAAAATTTGTCGAGTACTGGTAAGAAATCTTATTGATCGGATATCGATAGCTACTTGATTGAATCAGATTTTTTTCAATAATTTATTTTGAAAATTATTTTTACCGTTGATAGAAATGTGATCCGATCAAGTATTTCTCGATATCCGATGAACATGATTATTTTACAAAGATAAAGTAGTTAATAAGTTCTACACAGTGAAGGTTCGGATTATCGAAATAAGACCCGTAGTGAGCCTCCATAGGCCCAACAACAAACTTCAATCCAATATTAGATTGGAGAGAAGATTGCCCCTATTAAAATTGACCTCTCCATTTTTACAAATGAAGTTATTGATAATATAATTCTCATTCTTTCTTTTGTTTTGGTATCCAAACAAAACCAAGATTCAAATTCGGCAAAAAATAAAATAAATAAATAAATTACACAAACTTCTCTTAAGGTTATGAAAAAAATGTAATAAAATTCACAATTCTAATATAATTATATTGATCTTTCTATTGGTAAGATTAAAAGACCAAAATTAATGTAGATAGAGTAAACACACAAGAATAAATAAATAAAATCTATATAACAAACGAATTATTAATAAAAGAGGCTTAAGGATTATGCGAATTAAACCATTAAGAAAACTTAATATAATTATGTCAAAATTGTAGAATTCATCTTAAACTTTAAGAAAAATTAGTGTAATATTCCCCCCCAAAAAAAAAAAAAGGAAAAATTTCAGAAATAAAAAAATATTAGGAACATGTGATAGATAGGGATGTAAAGTAAAGAATATTTATATAGGGGTGGTTTGTCATCCCTTAAATAATTCATCTTTTTATCTTTTTATCTTTTTTCTATCACATCACCTCTCTATTTTTTTGTATATTTTTTTGTAAAAAGACAAAAAATATACTTATTTAGATCATCCTAAACAACTCCTAGTATCTGCACGACCCATCTCATCTCCAAGTTGTTGAATCCTGATCCTGTCTATCCAGATGGTGTGCCGTGCAAGGAACGTATAACAATTTGGGGATATTAACGTCTTTTGAGTTGTGTTTTAAAATATATATATATTTGAAAAAGTTTTAAAAATTAAACACTTGTTTGGTTATGAATTTTAAAAATAATTTTAAAATGATTTGTAGGTTTTTTTTTAGTTAAATAAATATGTATGAAAGAAAAATTGATTAATTAATGTGTAGAATGTAAGAAAATAATAGACGAGAGTAAAAAATTAAGTTTAAAAATTAAACCAAACAGTACCTTTCTTCTTCTTTTTCTTTTTTCTTTTTTTTTTTTTTTTAACTTGTGATAAGAAGATGAAAGCATTCAAAAAAAATTCTATCCAAAAATCACTCACCCCCAAAAGTTTGCAATACCTTGGGCTCTTCGGGCAAAGAGGTTAAAAGTAATTTTTTGGCTTTTATATCACATCACTTCTCTATTTTTTATTTTTTATTTTTTTTAAAAAAACATATAAAAAATAAAAATAATAATATAATGCAAAATAAGTTAAAAGTTATATTTTCAAAATAGCCCTATATTATTACTTTTCTGGTAAAATTATGAATACACCAATTTATGAGATATAACTTTAAAGTGGCATGATTATGTCAATAGACATAGTGTACATTCATGTGCTTGAGTATGCCTTTTTTAAGGATGACCATGGCCATTTTATGAATATTTATAATAAAAAAAAATTGGAAAAAATATAAATAAATTGTATTTTCAAAAAATAATTACTAACACATAAAAAAAAAAGTTTATATAGTTAAAATTAAAATTTGTAAAATTTATCATTAATTTGATTATTTTTTTTCAAAATACCCACTATATGTTATTCTCCCCTCTTTTTTTTTCTTTTTTTTTTTTGGATTATATGTTACTTTGGAAAATGCTATGTCCATGAAATTGTATTTTCAATTTTACTTCGTAAATATAATAGATGATATAAATTTAAAATAGATAAGATATGAGCCACCTTTAAATGATCACGATTTACAAATATATATATATATATATATATATATATATTTAAATTCTTACTACTGTTGAACGTAGAAAATTTATTTTAATTTGATATAAATTTATATATATAATATATATATTTATTCAACATTATCAGAAAATGACAAAATTACCTCTAACATTGGACAAAATGACAAAATGACAAATCAAATTTTGCCACTATTATCAGAAATTTACCTCTAACATTGGACTAGCGTACCTCCTCATCAGCAGAACCACCACAAAGGCGCCAATTTCCCAGCACTGATGGGAGCATTCCAGTCCCTCTACATTGCTTTCCCTCACCTTCACTCAAGACAACCACTCCATGTCTGTCCCAAACAACACCTTCAACAGTGAAGACCATGGGTTTGCTTCACAAGGCCACTGTCATCTCTCTCTGTGTTTTTTTTTTCTCCTCCCACTAGACCTATCAATATTATTAATGCTGTGAAGTTATTTTGCTATTTGCATTTTCATGCCTTGAATGAATGAAATACTTTTATTGGAACATGCATTCGGGTTTCAAATTAGGGGCAATTTTATAATTTTGGTCTCAAAATTGTGTCATTAATATTTTCATCACGTGTCTCACCCAATTTTGAGCAACACGTGTTGTTATCTATAACACTTTCCGTTAGTTTTACACTTCATCTCATACCACAAGATGATTATGTGTATTTCTAAACCTCATATCTAGGGTTGTAAATGCATCAAACTGTTTATAAACAAATTCGATTCAGTTCGGTTCGGCTCGGCTCGCTTAGTAAATGAGTTAAGTTAGAGCTCGAATAAGCTCAACTCGTTTATTTTTATTTAAATTATATAATAAATATATTATTATATATTAATATATATATATACATTATTTATATATTAAATCATATAAATAATATAACATATTTAAAAAAATCTTATCGAGCCGAGCCGAACCGAACTAAGCTCTAGTTTCATTAATATTAATGAGCCGAGCAGAACTCAAACCCAACTTATCAAGCCGAGCTCGATAAACAAACAAACCGAGCTCGAGCTCAACAAAACTCGACTCGTTTGCAACCCTACTCATACCACAAGATGATTATGTGTGTATTTCTAAATTGGGAGCAATGTATTTTTTAGTAAAACTATAAGGTGGTCCAATGTAATTGACCCTTATTTTTTTGAAACATGGGTTGGGACCTAGCTAGCACGAAATGGTGTTGGAGTTTTTGTTGTGCCACGAGGCTATAAGGCCCATTAAAGGCATGTCTCGAGCCTCTTTCAATGATTCAAACTGTTCATATTGTAAGATTCGTTGAGTAGATTATCTATGCAAAAAATCAAGTAAATTAGACACCTATAGCCCTATAATAATAGCACATTTGTTTTTTTTTTTTTAAAACGGTTAATATGATTTTAATATTTTTTTAAAAATAGTTAGTTCTTGATCATGAAATTACTGATATTCAATTAATTTGATTTTTTATATAAATGATATAGTTGGCAAATCTGACAATATAAACGGTTTGGATGACCAAAATAAGTTCAAAAAATACCCTTAAAAACTTTCACAGCAACAACCCCATGCCCGCTGGAAATTGGGGTAAGTACAGTGTCTACTTTAACTTATCTATACATTAGTTACTCCAAAGGTACGAGAAGACCCCTAAAGAAGATAAAAATAAAATAAACCATATAATAATACAACATTCAAGTCACTATCCTAAGTTTGTGTTTAAATCTAACATAATTCATTTTTTTTTAACCTGGGCTGGTATCGTGTTTAAGCTAGCTTTCGATTTTACCAAATGGGACCCACATATAATTTCTCTAAATCATCCGCAAACAAAATTAAATTAATTTCTTAATTATAGTAATATTATTTTATAATATTTATAATTTATCTTTTAAAAATAGATGATTTATAACTCAGATGAACATAGAATAAACAGAGGCATACTCAGCCAGCGAA
The DNA here is from genome assembly GCA_030407325.1 of Camellia japonica. Taxonomy (NCBI): domain Eukaryota; kingdom Viridiplantae; phylum Streptophyta; class Magnoliopsida; order Ericales; family Theaceae; genus Camellia; species Camellia japonica. The sequence continues at coordinate 8,153,195 of JAPPVO010000032.1, read as the reverse complement.
CTGAAGTTTATATCTCATAAATATACACACCAAAGAATAATCATTTTAACATAAATTACAAGAATGAAAACAGGTATCAATGCTAGGTATAGGAATCCACCATGACAAATACCTAAGGATTGTCTTCTCAAACTACATGAGGAGGGTGAACACATACCTACAATATTATAAAGAAAAGAAAAAAAAAAAACAGTTTAGGATGGGGGTAAAAAATCTCAATTAGCCGTGTCGTAATGCAGAACTCCTAAATAGCTTAGAATCTCAAGCAACGAAGTGGGAAAAAGATCAAGAATCGACATGTCACCCTTTCAAAACAAGTCAAGAGTTGAAAGGAGAACAGCCAGATATGACGTGATGATGCACGCAAACAAAATTTTCTTTCCCAATCAATAATATCTGAGTGTTTGATTCAGCGAAATGAGCATTTAATTCTTAAATTTGCATATCCAAAATAGTGTAGAATAATTCAACATGATAGTGATGTAGGTTTGTAATTTCTTAAGTATTGTGTCTTTTTCTCCCTCGAACAACAAACATATCATTCATTTGGAGAACATCAATTTCATGTTTTTATGTATATTAATATTAATAAATTTAAAATAAGAGCAAAATAAAAAAATTCATGTTATTTTAATTTTAAATTTTTTTAAAAATAATTAATATTTTAAGATAATAAAAAATAAAATAAGAAATTAATATTTTAAAATGAAAAGGAGTAAAATTTATAATCTTCATAATTAGCAACAAATTCATAATTAGCAACAGATCCATCGAGGATACATATACCACTATATAGGTTTATTTTAAAAAATTAATTAAAAGTTAATTTTTTTACTTTTTAATTTTTTTAATCATATTATTTCTCTATTTTTATAAAAAAATTTAAAATTAATTTTTAACCTATTTGTGTTGTAATCAGCCTGCAAAGAGGAGAATCCTATTAAATACTAATTTCTCTATATATATATATATATATCCATTAAAAACAAAATGGCAGAGGCATTGGTGATTGGGTCACCAAGTCGCAAATTTTCCAAATCTTTTTAACACACACTCCACACAGCACAACTAATGATTATGTGACCGAGTAGCAAATTTTCCAAATCTTTAACATACTCCACACAGCACAGATCAAAAAAAAAAAAAAAATCGGGGGGCACGTGACCCCCTTTGCCCCTACATGGCTCCGCCCCTGACCACAACAGCGGGCAGAGGTGGCTCAACCACGTTGGCAACTGTCAGGATCGGATTTGGAGCTTCAGCTGGCAGTATTGCCTGTGGAATCATTGCTTGTATAAGACCACCAGGCTGTACAGGGCTCATGTAACTTGGGGTCTTACTGCCCAATCCTAAACATCGGTTCCCTATGGTCCACCAAAGAACCAAATGTCAGTAACATAGAACAAATAAAGAAAACTCAATTAACGGCTGATCAGACTAAAATTTGTTCTACCAAAAGAAAGTGATTAAATGAAGTTAATCGGTTGAAAGCTGTAAAATTACATCTGAACCACCATGTTATCAGCATCATTTTGGGAAATGACAGATCTGAATAGAATATAAGGCACCTGATGTTCATTTTCTGTTACATTATTTCAAAAATAAAATAATGTCTCACGGCAAATAATCAACAACAGTTCCAATCGGCTAGGTTTGATAAAATCAGTTTTTGAAAAATTTTCAAAAACTAGTTTGATGAAAAAGACTAGTGTGCCGAAATAGAGTGTTGTGCTCTGTAAAGACTTTTTTCAAAAAATGTTTTCCATGAAAAATATTTTCCTATCTTTATTTGCAATCTTAAAACTAATGTACTAGTGGTTGTATTAGTGATGGTGTTAGTGGTGGTGATGGTGGTGGTGGCGGCGGCGGCGGCGGCGGCTGGATTGGTGGAGATGGTGGCAGCGGCAGTGGCGTCATGGTGGAGGTGGTGGTGGTGGTGATGGTGGTGGTGGTGGTGATGGTGAGGCGTTGGGTTGTAGTCAAGGTTCTGAAAAGCGGCTGCAGTCGCCGTAACGGTGGCGGTGGCGCAGTTGCGATTGCAGGGTGTAAATGTCGTAGCGTAACGGTTGCGGTAACCGAAACCGTGAATTTTTTTATTTTTCACACAATTTGAAAAAAACTTACCGACACGCACATTTTTTTCCATGATCATATTTATTGGATTTTAAAATAAATATTGATCAATTTTTATAAATTTTTAAGTTTGATCCAATATATTTCATATTTTTAAATCACTATAAACTGAGTTTTTTACATTTTATTTTAATAATTAATGACTTTATATTATAACAAAAAATCAATCACTAACTATTATATATAAGATAAACAATGACAAAAGTAAGAGAATAAATAAAAACCTAAATATATATATATATATATATATTAATCAAGCCAAATAAATAATGATCACACTTATTATTATTATTATTATTATTATTATTATTATTATTATTATTTTCAAACAATATATAGATAGACACACACAAACAAAATAGTTGAGTGATAGCGGCTGAATAGAATAACATAGGTCTTACAGCTTCAACAAATCAATAACATGTTTTTCATCTTCCCTCTTCTCTCTATCTCTTGTTCCTCCATCTTCCCTCTTCATCTTCCCTCTTCTCTCTCTATCTCTATCTCTGTTCTCCCATTTTCAACTTTTTTTTTTTTTTTTTTGTTTTTTCGAAAGAAGCAATTCGGAACCGTTACTTAACGGTGAGTAACAGGCCGTTACGGCACCGTTACGACCGCTATAGCAACTGCTACGACCGATACACCTGTGAATCTCAATCACACTGCAAAAGCGGCCGCAACGGGTAGCGGTAACTACCACAACCGTTACGTAACGGCGTTACAAAACGGTTGCGGCCGCTTTTTAAAACCTTGGTTGTAGTGGTTGTAGTGGTGGAAGTGATGGTAGTGTGATAGCACTGGTAAAACTTTAGACCAGAAAATGTTTTTCCCCTTTCAAAAGTAGAAAACATTTTCTATCCAAAAAAGCTTGTTTTATGTTGTGCCAAAGCAAAAAAAATATTTTCCATCGAAACAAACGGAGAGTTAAGAGACTCCCACTATATGATCATCAAAAATAATATATGCACTTACTCTTGTATTTAGCAGCTGTCCCAGGGAATTCTGTGACAACTGCATCAACTCCAGCACCCATGACAAAGTTGTTGATCTCTACAGTTGCGTCTGACAAGAAGTCCCAGTCTTGAGATATATACTCATTTCTGAAGAGACCCGCATACACCGCGAGCTTGAATCCCTGTAGCTTTTGTACAATCTCTGTCATATTAGTGATATAGGCCTGTCTGTCAGGAAAGACAGACGACTTGCTGATAACCACAGAATTGGCAAACTTCTTGATATCTATGATGGTTACAGCATCAGCATCACGGATATTCTCGTCAACTTTGTAAACAAGCTCATAATTGCTTTCCTCATTGAACTTGATCAGAACTGAGCTGTTGCTGGACTGAACCATAATTTTCTTGACTGTCTGACTATTCAGACTAGAATTTTTTATGGCATTAAGAACTGCATCAGTTACACTTAATCCCTGATTTTCTGCCAAGTAGGCTGCGTCCTATAAGACATAAAAAAGCAGCACAGAGTGCTATCTTTAGCAGGATTTAAGTCAGGTTAGTGCTATACACAAAGTACATGCAACTTTTCTTTTAGCCTGTACATGCAACAGTTCAAGAAATATATTAACATTTTCGCATTGAAACCCAATAATATCAATGTATGATCAAGTGGTCAACTAAGTCTTACCCATTAGTTGGGAGACTCTTAATTGCCTGTCCAAGACATAGTGAGGGAGGAAGACGGAATTTTTCACACCTTTCTCACACATTATCTGTTTGACGACCGGCTCTGTTTGGAAGCTGGCCAAATAGGACGGCCAGATACTTCAGACCTATAGTTACATTCAGATTCAACCTTCATGAGTGCATAGAAATTTTCAGTACCTATTTAAAGAGCAAGGGGAATGTTTTCTCACTTTCAGTTTTTATTCTGATATTCGCAAGATTGAGGGATTGGTTTGATTTCTCTCGTGAGTCATTGAGCTATTTATATGATTTCTTGTTGCAAGTTTTTTCTAGTCAGTTTATACATGATGAAATTTTTGTTGAAGGCAATGCCTTTTTATCTCAGGTTAGCATAAAAATACAATGAAGAAATTTTTGTTCCCTCAAAGGTGATGTATTAATCAAACTTTAACACACCTCTAATTCAATGTAAGAACAGAAAAAACCGCTTGATATCATTTCCTTTTTCATTGCTTTCATTTTTGGATTTTATTTTCCAAATTTCAGGGAAAGAATGATAACAAATTTGCCTTCTGTTTTCCGATTGTTTTCATTTTTTGTAGTTCTGGAGGTTCTCATGACCAAATATGTACTGATAGCAGAAGTTTCTTTGAAGTCCACATTTCTTAGGACTGCAAAACCAACATTATAAAGAAAACATTTTAGGTTAGGAAACCTTCCGTCCACCTAATTCATCTCAAATTGTATATTACTATTTCAGTTTATTCAGTTTAACCACTTCCGCCTCAATATCAATCGGATCATCTGACTTGTCCAGCAATGGAAGTAAATGTAGAGAGCTCATGTGTTTTTCGCATACAACACATATACACACTTGTTAATGCAAGAATTCCATTGAAATAGTTAAAGATCCAAGAAAGATAGTTTCATATCAACTCACCTCTATACTGATCAATACACCGGAAACAGAACTGGCATTGTTTGCGAGGGCCAAAAACTCAGACAATGTCATAAATTTTCCATCATTTTTGTGCTTTGGATTACGGAACAATCTATAACCATTTGCATACGGGTTTGATATTGCCGCTGCAGTAAAAGTGAAACGTAGATAAATATACAGATAAATATAAGGATGTCATATAACCAATAATCACGACAAAGGAATTTTGGAATTGCTAATACTCTAGTAAACAGGAGACATGCAGGATGAATATCAGCAAATCAAATGCATAAGCAAAAGTTTTCTGAAAATCAGAAACAAGGCAAATATAACCTTATTCTTGTGAAGGGCATTCCTTTTACGTTTTACTGCTATTGTTTTCTGAAACAGCTATAACAAGCACCACATCTTACAAGGAAACATAATCTATTGAAAAGCTAGGTAGTGAAAATGTGACATTTTTCCTTTTTGTCATGTTCTTTTCTACACGAACTATTTTTTATCAACCCAGAATTAGATTGGACACAAGTCTTAGAGAAGTTTAGGTAGCGTTTGGCAGAGTTTTAGAATTATGATTTCAGAATAGAGTTGTATTTTGAGTTTTTGAGTTTTGTAATTATGATTCGAATGTGAAAAATTTGTTTGATATGAGTTTTGAATTGAGTTTGGAATTTTTGATGCAACATATGATATCTAATTTAAAAACTTACAACTCATAACCAAACACACAACCCAAAATTTTATTCAAAACTCATAAAAAATTATAAAAAATTCCGAAAATATTTTTTATTTAAAATATATAAAATAACATGTGCCAATTGCCTAAAAATAACAATAATAATAATAGCACTGTTCCGGTCAACCAACCGGACATCCAAGAGGGCGATTGGATAGGCCAAATTTAAAAATTCAAGACCTTGCCTGGAATGAGTTTTCAAAAGTGGGTGAGGAATTAATTTTTAAAAGTTGTATCCAAACACCACACTCAAATATGGGTTTGGAGTCATTATTAGAACTCCACACGAAACACAGCCTTAGTTTTCACGTGTCTTAGTAGTGACCAAGGCACAGGTAGCTACAAGAAATCTATAGTTGCATAGCCTAAATGCTTTCTTCACTAATAAGTTTGTTATGCATAACTCTTACTCTCCAAGAATAACTGAAGGATGTTTTAAATTTTCAAAACAACAAAAAGGGAATGAAGAAGTAAATTTCAACAAGGGATGACCCCACAGAATTATTTTAATGACAAAAATGCTGTTCTAAAGGGAAATGCAGACAAACAATTACATCCAACCCCCCCACCCAATTGTCACTAAACTGACCCAATTGATATATGTTGCAACCCCCTTTCATGGGGAATGGAATGGACTGAGTGAATGACCTCTAACACTTTGAGCAAGCATGAGAAGTCAAATACAAACCATGCAAACATATGAACTAACGAGGTGACCTACAATTTCATCCCACCTTGAACCCATGTCAGGGTTGAAATTGTACCTGCCTCCTATCCTATGGTACCTACCATGACTTTGGGTCCCAAATGTGTGCTGATAGGCTGAGTGGCAGACATGCACTAACCTGCCCTCCTCTACATTTAACAAATCACAGAGTTCTGACAAAACTACGGCACAGACTTGTATTGTCAGCTAGAATAGAATAATAACATAAACTCTCAATCAATATAAACATTAAATTTCAAATATTCTCTCTCTCTCACTCTCTCTCTCTCTCACACACACACACACACAATAAGAAGTAAGCACCAGTTTCAACTTACGTGTCAAACTCTGAATCTCACTCCATGTTAGGCTGAAGGTAAATATTCCATTGACAACCCCAAGTTCTGGAATAGATGTTGTAAGGTTGCTGAAAGGTGATTGAAGGACTCCTGAGCTATCTATAAGATTAATAGAACCTAAGCACACTGGTATTCCATCCTTTGACATTTGAACAGGACAGTCAAGAACATCTACACCATCCAAAATGGCTCGCTGATATGCCGAATCAGTACAGCCAGGGAAGTCCCCACTTGATCCTTTGGATGAGATAACTAAAGGCTTTGCTGAACAAAGGACAAAGAAAAATAAATCAATTAACCACTATTTCTTGATGATGCATCAAACAATATAGAAGAAACCATACAGACTTTGACACTACCCAGAAACACAACAGGAAGCACTAAATCTTTCACAAGGATTAAGCACTACAGGATGGTGGCATACCTTGTCCTGGTGCATTTTTGCCAATGTGAGAGAAACAGGCTGCAATTTCAAAATAAAAAATAACAGTTAGTATCTGAAGAAATGGCTTCTCAAATTAAGTAACTTGTATGACACTGGTAATAAATTTAAGAAAATGTGTTGTGATGGTCAAAAAGTTTCATACAGCAACTTTGATAAAGCAAATCTAGCATGCAACCAAGGACGGAGTGCTGTGCTGAAACAGGAAAACTAATCATTACGCATGTCAGTAGGGATGGAAAGTAATTCTAATTCCTTACATGCAGTACGTCTTAGATTGTTATCAAAACTTGAGTCACATCATAACATCACTGATGCTTTGCACTATCCATCCTAACTCCTAAGTCAATCAGCATTAACTCAGATTCTATTGACTGGGTAGTAAATCTATAAAAAGAGATGAGTGAGCAACTTACCTATGGCCGCTGATGGAGTTATTGGGAAGTCAGAAATCACACCATCAACAGAGAAGTTTCCATTGTCAATAAAAGCCAGATACTCAGCTACAGGATCATAGCTGAAATCATAGGCCAAAGAATTGTCGTTTGCGAAATCTGATGCAAAAATTTCTAGACCTTCTTTATGAGCATCCAAGACAATCGAGGTATGAGGCAGTAAATATTGATTTGCATCTACAGGCCATATGTAACTCTTGGGAACAAGAATCCCAGACGCAAATGTCTTGATAAATGTCAGGTTCTTTGATAGAGAATCATAAGTTTGGTTGGTCGAAGGCTCAACTTCATCTGCTTGCAGAAACCGGAAAATGAGTTTTGTTATGCTTGGTTTGCGAGACAATATACTCTTCAGGAAGTTCACCTCTGGTGAAGACATATAATTAACTATAACACTTCTGAATACAGAAAGTGCAAAGCTTCTCATACTCAGATTGTGTTGGCTGAAGAATGCATCATGCTGCAGAAGTATCAGAACAACGATACAATTAATTCAAATGCTAATTGTCTATGTTAAATGGACTCAGGTGTGGGTACGAGTCTAAGTTTTGAATTCATCTAATTCTCATGTACATAGACACAGGGAACAGCAAAATAATCATATTCTTAATGTACTTTTTATTTTATAGGAAAAATCTTGTTCACGAGGTGCCAAAGATCATTTGACATAATCTGGGGTGTTTTATGCATAGTTTTATGGTTAAATCGAAATGCTAAATATATTTGCTAGGTGAAGCATCCACAAGTGTCAAGTGTCCGACAAATATCCAATACCATTACCCAAGTAGTATTTCGTACATCTAAAAGAGTCCATGTAACATAGCTAGTTGTGATATCAAAACTTTTATAGTTTAAGAAAATACATTTAAAAAAGGGCCCAATTTTATGTAACAAAAAATCAGGCAATTCAAGATTTACCTGGATATTCAACCACAACCCAGGTGGTCTCATCTGCTTAACCATATCTTGAACAGTAAGAATTGGGTAGCCACTGCCATCAAATCTCTCAGGTCGAGTATAAATTCCCTGAGTTACTGTACAGAGATAAAAAGGAAGTTTCAGTTGCCAGAAAAATGTCACAGCTAAAAGCAGAAAATAAAATCACCAGCTCTAAGTAGCTCAGTGAACTCTCCTTGAGCTCCAATCACTATGACTTCAAATCAAATTATGCGCCAGACAGTAAAGCCATCAACCAGAATTCCTTATTTCATTCAACCATAGGCCAAGCAATATCTAAACCAGGAAGAAAAAAAAAAAAAAAAACAATGACCCATAGTTTGATCATCAAATTGCTAAACTACACAGAGATGAACCAATAAGTCATTGTTTATTAAGCCAGAGCACATCAAAATTGATGACTGAAGTCGCATTTCAGTTATAGAGTATTATTTGAAACTCTCCTAAAATCAACCTCTAAACCCCTTGACCTGTGCACCCTTTTTCTTTTCCTTTTTTTCCCCGCAGTGAGGGGGGTGATGAAGAGCAGCATCCCAAGACTCCAACCAATATCAACGAGGCTGATGGAGTATCCGATCAATAATACCCAAACCCTAGCCAATAGTTGTCTCCTCTCTTTCTATCTTATGGAAAAAAAAGAAAAGAAAACAATCACAAAATCCCATGATCCTTGTGGCAGGAAAGTTTCCACTGCACCATCCCAACAACGGTTTTTTCATCTTGTACTTTTTTTATGCACAAGACAACAAAATTGGTGTAATTGATAGGCCTTAGCCCTCCAGTATATTGTTAAGATGCCTTCCTGCACCACTCAAATGACTGATTATCAGTTTCTAAAATATATATTATAATTTCTCTCTCTCAAGAAAAAAAAAAACACAAAAATCATGGTATACATGATAGATCAGGTTCATTGGATCAGCCCAATTGAATGCACTCAAATAAGCCCAACCCAAACTGTGTTTTTGCCAAACATTTTACACCCAAATTAATGTCACATTAGATCAAACTTGCATATTGATCACTTACATCAGGATTTTGCCCACCGGAAGTTTAGACATTGCACATCAACTTGAAAAGGAAATTAAAAGTAGGAACCCAACAAACAAGAGATCCCCAGTTGAATGAAGACAACATAAATACAGTTTGATTCTAGTGCCATCAAAATAAAAAATAAAACACAATAAATATGGAAGTATAAGAAGTTATAGAAAAAGTAAACTAATCGAAAATATGGAAGAAATTGTAGTACAACAATCTCCAAAATGTAAGAAAATTGGAATTTTGAAACATTCAATTAGCTTACAATATTTAATCAAAATATTAACCCCATCTGCTTTGGTGACAACTGACAAGCTTCTGTTAAATAGGTAATGGTTTAGATATCAAATTTGATACCAGTGTATCAGCATCCAGACTATACAAAAACCAGTCACCGCATAGAATGTGATATAATTAGACCAGTATTTTCAACTATCTCAAAAATTATTCTTTCAAACAATTGATTGAATAGTTTTATATTTGTTATAACTTATAAATGCACATTAAAGGATTATGCTTACTCAAGGTTCTACTAATGTCACAAATATCTTACACCTCTTGCCATATATAAACCAAAACATTCATGCAGCAGATAATATCAGGTCATAAAAAATATGTAAAGGCCACATGAAACTGCAACATAAGACTATCAACATCTAAACTTACAAATGACATTTGTCAGTTCACTGAGGGTGAAATCCACAGAGAACCATCCTTTCATAGATACCCCATTAACAGAGTAGGTACTAGTATTGTTGTAAACATTTGATATGTCAGAACCGTTCCCAATCATGAGATTTGGAAAGCAAATGCCAGCACCATCTTTTGTCAGCTGTACATCGCACCAGTATAATACGTTGGGTAAACTAACCAGTCCAGCAAATTGGTAGGCAGCAAAGCTAGAATCAGGAAATATCCCTGAAAAGCCACCACGTGCTACGACTAAAGGTTCATTTCCTGCAAAAGTAAACAAATGAATAAGTTTGTGGATCATGTAGCCCAAAATTGAAGGTGGAAAGGTCAGTTTGTGGAACACATGGTTCGAGAAAATCCCCCTTTTAGATGGAGAAATTATTAAGTGCTCTTAGTGCAAGTCTAGGTGATGCTCTAAATTAATAGCTATTGGTCTAAACTATAAGACCCATCATATTTCTGATGGAGTTTTAGAGCATTGCTCCAAGAGTTTCTCATTTGGATGGAATAACACCAAGCCACCAACAATATTTACAATAAAAGAAAAGATGAAGGGTATGTTTGGTTTGTGTTTGAGAGATGTGTTTTAGAGATAAAAAGTACAAAAACATGTTTGGTTTGGTTTTGGTTTTTTAAATTTTTAAAAATTGTTTTGGAATTGTTTTGAGAGGGATTTTGGAAAAAGTGATTGATTTGATGTGTGTGTGAGAGAGATTTGTTTGGAACTTGTTTGATTTTGTGTTTTGGAAAAAAATTTTGGAAAAATTTGTTTGGTAGAGAAAATTTCTAAAATTTGTTTGTAGAGAAAATTTCTGAAATTTTTTTCAGAAACACAAACCAAACCTACCCGAAAACTTTGATAACAAAACTAAAAAATGCAATATTAATCCAAGATCCCCTCAACTATTAGAGCTTAAAGTTCACCTCTAGAGCCTACCGCTATCTTTGGATTGAGTGATTTGGAGAGAAAAGAAAAGAAATGAAGAGATATGCATTGTTTGGATAACTTAAGTGGATAACATAAGTGAGAGAAATGAAAAGAAATTGAGAGAAATTCATTTTCTTGATAAGCCTCATTTTCAATCTTTCCAAAAGTGGAGAGATTGGGAGAGAAAAGAAATTACTATTTTTATAATATCAATTTTATCCCTATAAAAATAAAAGTAATAAAATAATTAAAAATATAAAAAAATTATTTTAATAATATAATATAAAATAATTTCTTTTCTTTTCTTTTCTTAATGAAATTTAACCAAATAAGAATGAAAGAAATTATAATCATTTCTTTTCTTTTAATTCCTCCTTATCCAAACAAAAATGATTTCATTTCTTTTCTTTTTTTTTCTTTTCTCTTATTACTTAAGTAATCATTTTTTTCTTTTCTCTCCGACGCTCCCAAACACAGTGTAAATATTGGCTACAAATTGAAGCAATTTCTACATATAATAAATACGAGAGAATAATTTTTTTTAAAGCAATACAATGTCATTGAATCTAATAACAAATAATCCAATAGGTCACAATTAGACTATAAAAGTTGTATTATTTTAGATATTTTACTGCCATATGTCATTTTTATTACCAAAAAATATGTATAGAGTGAGGCACAGAGGAGAGAGGTAGCCTTGACAGTAGGGACATCGACTGTCCGCAAAAGCAAAACTCCGCATCCACGGATTTCAGCTTAACTCTGTTTGGTTGCCAAGAAATGTGGCAGAAAACACTAATCAACACAAAACACGAGGCTCGACGTGTTTTATTTTCTTCTCGAATCTTCTTTTCCAACAGGTTTCTCAGCAACCAAACAGGGGGCAAGTGAGAATCAAAATCTAAAGTGACGAAAGGAGAGGGGGAGAGAGAGAGAGAGAGAGAGGAAATACCGCTTAATGTCTGCCACTTTGTGGTTCTGTTCTTAGATCCCTGAGCAGAAGCGAGAGCCGCAGAGCAAAGAAGTAAGAGGAAGACGAGTGATCCGAACTTGCACATTTCGCCGGCAGATTTCGCCGGAAAATACTCAACAGCTCTGAAACTTGAGGCGATCTCCGGTGGGTTTTCAGGTTCAGTGGGATGAGAAGAAGCTTTGGCCCTTTTCCCAGCTGTAATAGAGAGAGAGAGAGAGAGAGAGAGAGAGTAGAGATTGTATGTTTGGTTTGCATTTGAAAGATGAGTTTTAGAAAAAAAAATTTAAAAAGTTGTTTGGTTTGAGTTTTTCTCAAAAAATTTTTAAAATCACTTTCTTTCTTACACATCAATCAATTACTGTTTTTTTCCTCTTTCCTTCTCAATCACTTTTTTCTCTGACACACATCTACTCAAATTCTTCCAAAAAATCAAATCATCCAAAACTCTCAAAAAAACAATTCTCTCAAAATATACAACTAAACAAATCAAAAAAAATTTTAAACTCTCTCTCCAAAAATTTTTTCAAAAATAACTCTCCCAAAAGCCCGATGGCTTTACAAGTTGGCCTTTTTCCTTTTATATATTCTTTTGGAAGAAAGGTTAGCCTTTTTAAGAGCTCTTAAAATAATATACTAGAATAGTATAGATTAGTAGAGTTACTTGTTAGAGTATCTCCAATGCTTCACTTCTTTTTTCACCAAATTCGAGTTGAAAAATTGCCTTTTTACCAAATCTGATATTGAGCGCTCCAACTCTTGATTTTTCATCAAATTTTCATCCGGAACAATCGGGTGGTCGACCGGCCGGTCGACCGGCCGGTTGACCGGTTAGGCCAAAAAAATTTTTTTTTTTTTTTTTTGAATTTTCTGAACTTTTTTTGAACTTTTCGAACTTTTTCTGGGTCGACCGGGTGGTCGACCGGCCGGTCAACCGGTTAGGCAAAAAAATTTTTTTTTTTTTTTTTTTACGGTTTGAACTGATTTTCCTTGAACTCTTTGAACCTTTCACTGATTGACCGGTTGGTCAACCGGCCGGACAACCGGTTGGTCAACCAGCTCCTCTTTCCAACGGTCAGGAACAGTATTTTGGTGAAATCAGTATTCTGTCGTCGATTTGATGAAGCGTTTGATGAATTGTCGATTTGATATCAGTTCTGATGAACCGTTAGAGGAATGAACAGTACATTTTTCATCAAAATTCAAATTTAATAACAATTCTAATACACCGTTGGAGATGGTCTTACGCGGTTTGTATTTGTATTACTACGTCGTCCCTACGCGTGTTTTCCATTTATTTATTACTGGAAGCGGCTTCAGTCGGCGGCCTCGGCTTCAATTCTGGAGAATATTGGGAGGGATGGTAAAAGTTTGATAGGTAATCTGAAACCAAAAAAGTGAGTTGGGCCCATCAATTAAAGTTGCTTTTTGATTTTTTTTTTTTTTAAATCTTTTTATGAGAGAAAGAGGTGGATTAAAAATTAAAAAATAATTTTTAACTTATTTTTTAAAATAACCCAAAACTATAGTGGCGGACCATAGTAGAAAAGTCACTTGGCCTATTTGGAAAATTCCACCATGATGTTCCACCATGCTTTTCGCAGTGTATTACTTTCTTCTATTTAAATTTTTTTGAGTTTGAGAAAATTTGAGAGTCCATAAAGCTCATTGGTTTTAATAATTTAATAATTCATTTTTGTATAATTTTTAATGTATATTATATATTAAAAAATTAGTTTAATTTTATAATCATAATTTTTTATTTTATTATGTTTGTCTTTGAAAAAATAAACGACAAATATATTTTTAGAAAATGGATCATTTACTTTTCTGGAGATAAATATAATAAAATAAAAAGATTACAATTATCAAATCGATCTAATTTTTTTAATAAATAATATGCACGAAAGGTCTTATAAAACGAATAATTCCGATCATCAAAACATATCTCATGATGGACTTTGTGAGTCCCTTGAGTTTAAACTTGGGCAATATTTGTCGTAAAAAGTTAAAAAATATATTTATTTAGATTATTCTAAACAATTTTTAATCCTATTTTCTTTACGTCAAAACATTTACAATTATTAAATTATTTTTAAAATTTATAGAAATTAAAATTCTAACAAAGAATCCTTAACCAACATTTTCCCCCATTTCCTGGAAGTGTAGCCGGAAGATGCAGCTTTCAATGGCATATCAATTTTCAATGCTCGTGTTTTTGACTAATTTGTGAAGAAATTATTGACAAGGTTGAATTTTTGGAATCCACACTGTTTGATTTGAATGGCAGATCTTGGAACCAAGTAAACTAGTTTTTATAATTTTTTTATTATTATTTATATTTGTGAGATTTTTTATTTTTATTTATTTATTTTATCTTAAATTGTGTCTTTGTGGTTATCATCACACAATGTGCAGTCAATATCGTTATCAAAAAAATCGTACTATATGCACTAATTAATATAATAATATATATTATGACATTATTATTTTTAAAATTATAAATTTTATTTATTATATAAATTATAAAGGCTCAAAATTTTTAAAATTATATTACTAATTGATGTACTAAGGCCCTATTTGGGATGAGTGTTTGGGCTAAAATAGTTATATAAGACAAAATAGACTATTTTAGCTAAATAAGACAAAATGTCACATCCAACCCATAATCATTTTATTTTTTATCTCATAAAAGTCATAAAAACTAAAAAACTTATCCCAAATAAAACTTTTTAACTTCAGACTAAAAAAAATTAAAAAGCTAACTCGCATCCCAAACGAACCCTGATTAATACGTATAACTTTATTCTTATGAAAATGGTTGGGCATATTATTGCATTCATTGACTGTTTGGTTCTAAAAAAAATAAAAAATAAAAAGGAGTATATTAAAAAATATTTAAGACTTTTACCCGGCAAAGAGTTTCCTATGATTTTTCCTTTTATTTTCCGAAAAACATTTTATCGGAAAAATAGCTTAAAGTTGATCATAGTTGGTTTGGAAAGTGTGTTGGTTTTTTCTCTATTTTAACCTAGTGTTAAAAAATCTTATTTGGGAATGACTTTTTGATTTTTTCGACTTTTATGAGAGAAATAATGTAATGATTATGAGTTAGATATGATATTTTATCTTATTAGACTAAAAAATTTATTTTATCTTTTTGTAACTAAAATAGCCATAACCTTACTTCCCAAACGAAGCCCATATTAGTCATAAACTTTTATGCATTTTGAAACAACACCAAAAACCTCAAATTGTTTTTCTCAAATCCCTGTTTTTATTTCTACCCTCCAAACATAGTCTATGAATATTATTATACAATCTATAATAACTAAGGCAAAATTGCAGGTTGAAACTAGTGACCATAAATGGTTGATAATTAATGGGTAAATAAATAAATATCAAAGTCTTTTGCATTAAGGAATTCAAAAAATTTGTGCGACGAGAGAGAGTAAATATTCAGTCCATGTGAAGCATGTGATTATTTGATAGTTGGGAGTATAGCCACGTAGTACTCTATGATAGTATGATTAGTGAAGAAGGTGGAGTATTGATTATTTGTGTTGGGTGATTGAGATTAGGGGTGTGCATAATACCGCCGAAATCGCACCGAACCGCACCGCCAAGGCAAATTGGTTATTATTTGCCAATCGAACCGCCGGTTTTTGGTAAGAAAAATGACAAATTCTAGTTACACTTTTATCAATCCGCCAGTTTTTATTTTTCTTCCAAACCGCACCGACCCGCACCGCTATTAAATCATGTTTTATAAGATTCTAAAAATTCTTTTTTACTTAAGTTTGCTTGTTATTCTATACCTTAGAATATAGTATTACATTACTGCTCGAGGGGAATTCAAGATGTCAGTAATCCAAAATAAAGTTGGATTCCAATTCACTTTTCAATCTTTTTTTTTTTTTGGTCATGTTGCAAACTTGCATCAGCTCACTTTTCAATCTAAATATTTTTCAACAGTAAACATTTTCAATAGATTGTAAACCTTGAATGATATTAATTTTATGTATTGTATTTGATCATTGTAGCTTCCACAGATACTTGTAATGAACTGATGGCATAATCGTTGATATTATCATGTTGTTGCTACACTTGCTGCATTAGAAGAAAGTTTCGCAAGATGCTTAACATCACGGTATCTCTCGTCTTTTTTTTACTCTTTGATTTAAGTTTTGTAATTTGAATTATATTTTTTATAAACCGCCAATTCGCCCGAACCGCCAAGGCAAATCCACCATTATTTGCCAACCGAACCGCCGATTTTTGATAAGGAAAATGACAAATTCTAGTGACACTTTTATCAATCCGTCACCCGCCATACGGTTTCTATTTTTCTCTCAAACCGCACCGACCCGCACCGCGCGCACCCCTAATTGAGGTACATAAATGAACATAATGAATGGTGATTGGTGAGAAAGTATGACTACGTGGTATTCCGAGACTATAGTATATTTTTTCACGTGAAGTAAGTACATGAGGTATAGGGGTGTAAAAATGACCCGCGGCTCGATTAGGCCCGGTTTTAAACCCAACCCAAGACTCTAGGTTGTCATTTTGAAACCCAGCTCGGCTCTTGAGCCCATCTCGTGGCCTAACCCATCAGCCTGCTCAAAACCTACTCAAAGCCCAACCCAAGGATCGGCCCACCCAGTTCACCCGAGGCTCAGTGTCATTTTTGGTGGAAAAGAATAAAATTTTGGTGAAAAAAATTTTAAAAAAAAGTTTAGGCCCACCCAGGCCTAGGCTAGCCCAAGTCCAAGCCCAGTCCAAGATTTGACCCTTCGATCCACCCAAGGCTTGAATACCTCCTGAGATTGGATCTAGGTCTAATTTTTTTACCCGTGGGCCGGCCAAAGCCTGGGTTTGGGTAGGCCGAGCTGGGCCAAATTTATACCATTGAGCTGCTCTAATTTAATAGTTGTTTGTGTAAATAGTAAGTTTATTAATTTTGTGTTCTTATTTTAATAAATAATTGGTATAGGATATTGTTTTGAAAGTATTTAATAATTATTCAAGAAATCTCGTTCATGAAAATGAGAAGACAATTAATTTTTTCCTACTTTTCCTACCTACATGTAGTCCCCCACTTGTTAATTTAAAGAGTAACTAAAATTAGAAACTTGTCAACATCAAGGCAAATTAATATATCATTAAATGCACTTTAACTAGGCCTCGTTTGGGAACTTTTCTTTTTAGTCAAAAAGTTATTAAATTAGCTAAAAAGCCAACAACTCATACCAAAAAGTCAAAGATTCTCTTTTCTTTCTACTTTTTGCACATCTTTTCGTAAAAAGTTAAAAAGTCATCCCAAACATACTAATTTTTTTTAGCTCATATTTTAGTCAAATAAACAAAAAATTACTAAATTAGCCTGTTCCCAAACGGGACCTAAGTATCTTTGGGCCACTTGTTAGTATTGGCCTTTTAGGTAAGACTTTTTGTTAACATATGCCCAAAGACCATATTAATGAGTAAAATTATTTCAATTTGTATAGGAAGTAAGAAAAGTTTTTAAAGCTGTTATGATAAATGATTATTATTATTTTTTTACATAGAGACCAAAATATGCTCTTTATATTTCCCTTAATTTTATTCATTAATTTGGCTTTTATTATTTTATTTTATTATAATTAATATATATTCTTTAATTTGTAACACATATAGTGATTATATAATTTTAAATAAAGTATTTTTATTTATTTGGTTAATTAGTTTTTTGAATAAATTGAAAAGTATTTTTATTTTTTTTGTTGTAATATTATAGCATCAATGGATTTTTTTTGGGGTTCTAATAAACTTGTTTGATTTCAGTTTTCAAAATTCACTTTTTTAAAAAAATTTATTTTTTCGTTTTCCGTAATTTTTTTGTTTTCACTAAATTTTTTTAATATTTTAAGATTTTTTTTTTTAATTTTTAGACACACCTAATATAAATACATTTAAAAAGTATAATATTTGTGAAAAAATCTTTAAAAAATTCACTAAATACCAAAAATATTAAAATAAAATAAAATAAAATAAAATAAAATATACAGTATATTTTTCATATTTTTGTGTATTTATTAATTTTTAAAATATTTTTCACGAATATTTTATTATTTAGATACATCTAAGTAAGGTGCATCTAAAAAAGTAAAAAATTGCTTAAAATTTAAAAAATATTCACTAAAAATAAAAAAAAAACACGCAAAATAAAAACTCAATTTTCAGAAAACTGAATTCAGAAAACTGAAATCAAACACACTGAATGGATCAAAATCTAATTGTGAGTGAAATTCGTCAATCTGTTTCAAAGAATTGTTTCAAATTAAATGAGCTTCCAAATAAAGAAAATAATATTATTTTATGTGATTTATAAATTTATTTTTTATTTATAATGAAATATTAATTTTTTTTGTTGATGGTACTATCATTTTTTTCTTAGATTTTTTTTAATTTATAAATAAGTCAATTTCGTTATTTCAAATGTGAGGACATTTTCATCTTATGTACAAAAATATCTAAGTTTTTGAAATCATCATATTTATTTTTATTTTTATTTTATAGTCTCCTATACAAGTGAGATAATAACAATAATTAAATACATTCTTAAACCAGACCCTGTATTTTGAAATCATCATATTTATTTTTATTTTTATTTTATATTCTCCTATACAAGTGAGATAATAACAATAATTAAATACATTCTTAAACAGACCCTGTAGGTAATATGGGAGTTGGTATGGTCATAGAAGGGCGTGTCCGGAATATAATATAAATAATACAAATTTAAAAATAAAAATTATAAATTATAAAAAATAAAAAGAACCATCAGCTAAAAAATTAATTTTAATTTTTCGTTTTTAGTTCCAAAAAGATAAATTATAAATATACCTCTTAAGATTTATTTAAAATACAAATTATTCTTTGTTGTTTTGGAAATTACATCTTATCCCTTTAAGTTTTTAATCCCATAAGTAATCATTTTTGTTAATAAATTCTCAAGTTAATTAACAATTTTAAATGATGTTATAAATATATTTCAATTAACAATTTAAATAATTTTATTATTGTATAGGAAAATTGTTAAGAATTTTATTTTTTCTACTAATTCTGTTAAATAAAAATATATAATAAGGGGTATTTTTATTTTCTAAAATCACTTGAGACAATTCGTATTTTAAATAAATCGTAAAATGTGTACTTATGATTTATCCAAAATAAAACAAAAAATCACAAAAATAAAAATAATAAAAAATTAAATAATTTTTGAAAAAATGACAATAAAAAACGACAATAAAAATAGTATTATGCAACCGACAATAAAAATGAAATAAAAAAATAAAGGGTAACACATAAAGGGGTATTTTGAAAAGATGATTAAAAGTCATCTTCTAGCTTTTAATCATATTATCATTCTATTTTTTACACATTTTTAAAAAAAGTCCAAAAAACTAAAAAAAGTCAACTTTTAATCATTTTTTCAAAACAATCCAAAGTGGACCAAGGGTTGGTTTGGCAAGGATTTTTTTAGTCTGCTTTTTTAATTTTTTTTTTGACTAATTTAACTTGACTAATCTAACTCTATTTAAGAACAATTTTTTGGACTTTTTTATTTTTTTGAAAAAATAAGTATAATAATTATGATTTAAATGTGATATTTTATCTTATTAACTTATTTAGTCTTTATATATATATTTTAGGGTAAACTATCAATAGGTCCTACTTGGGAGACTTATTACCCCATAGGTCCTACTTTGAGACTTATTACCCATTAAGTCCTATTTGATATAATTTATTAAGTGATAAAGACAAATTTATCAGTCTTTTTTTTTTATGAATAATTTTATAGTGATAAATTTATCAGTCTCTTTTTTTATGAATGATTTTTTAGTGATAAATTTATCACTCTCTTATTTTTATAGTGTTAAATTTATTAGTTAGGATCTGTAGGTAAATAAGTCTAGTGAATAGGACTAATTGGTAAGTACCCCTATATTTTATCCCCAATCTAAATTCAATTCACTTGTCAGACGGAGACAGAGTAGACCATTTGATTTTTATTATTATTTTATGTGCATTAGTGATTTATTAAAATTGGAACCTTCAATTTTATTATCTATATATATTTATATATATTTGGTTGCAAAATAGGCTAATTGGTCACCTGGTCAATTAAGGAAGAACAGAACATTGTCGCTGATGATCAGAACACATTAGAGATGGTATTTGTGAACTGCACTTGTAAATAAAATAGAGCCTCTTTGGAAATAAGTTTTTTTTAAGTAATGTTTTAGTTTTCTAAATAAAATATGATGTAAAAAAAATTATATATTTGGGATATTTTTTTAACTTTTTATAAAAAGATGTATAATAAAATAATATAAATAAAATAAAAAAGAGTAAATTAACATTTTGATCCTTCAATATTGCTGTTAATCCGTGACAATGTGACTTCACATAAAACAAAATGGAACACATATATAGGCTTAGGTAATATGGGGAAATGAACACATATTGTTATCTTGACTCATTTTTTTATGTAAAAAATATTTTTTAAAACAAAAAATCTACAAATTGGCCTTCACCAATTTTGTAATTTGAAAAAAAGTCATACAAAAAAAAAATTATTGCAATTTGAAGTCTCGCTTGGCATGCGTTTGTTTTAGCTTAAAAATCAAAAAGTTATTAAAAAAATTAAAGATTCTATTTTTTTCTCTACTTTTTGTACATCTTTTTGTAAATAACAAAAAAGTCATTCCAAACATACTAATTTTTTTTACCTTATATTTTAACCAAAAAACTAAAAAATTACTAAAATAACATGTTTCCAAACGAAGCCTCATGAAAATGTTTTGTTATAAATTGTCTTTTGTAATAATTGTACTAATTTTTTTTTTTCAAAACTCATTACGAAACAAGTTTTACAACTTCACTAATAATTATACATCTGTCTAAACTGTTTTCAAATCTTCATTAAAAACTCATGAACACACCAATACCAAAACAAATGCAAAACGCTATTTTCCCCAAAAAATATGTTAAAAGAAATCAAATATTAGACTTCACCAATTTGGTATTCCAACAAAAGTTCCCATAAGAAAAATAAATAAATAATTTACGAAAATATTATGTTGTAATTTGCGAAATGTAATCAATTTGTTTGGTTTAGTTTTTCAAGATTCATTTATTAGAAAATTAGAATTAGAAGCATTCCGTACTTTTGTTTTGCAGTGAATTATTTTCATATTGTAAGCAAAGTATTATATACATCTAACATAAAAACAGTGAAAAAAAAGAATATGTATGAAAAGAATTGTGAGAAAATAAAATAGCAACAATAAAAAAATATTAATCAATACAGTACATTTTCTGTGTTGTTGTGTAATTATTATGTAATATATTTTGTTACAAATATTGTACCTTGTAGAAACATGTACAAAAACAGGTTTTTCAGAACAAAACATAAAATTTGTTAATTGTAAATGTATTCACTCAAAACCCAAAGGAGAAAAAAAAAAAGATAAAAAAAACATGGAAAATCAAAAACAAACTATATAAGGGCTATGTTTGGCATTGGTTTTTTTTGATTATTTTAGTTACAAAAAGATAAAATAAATTAAAAAATTAATAAGATAAAATGTCACATCTAAATCATAATTATTTTATTTTTTTCTTTCACAAAAATCAAAATGTCCATTCCAAACGAGACTTTTTAGCCATAGGTTAAAATAGTCAAAAAAACTAAAAAGTTAAAAAATTAACCCACATCCCAAACGAAAGTAAAATAATAATTACTCAAGCTATGTTGAGACAGCCTGAATCTTTGTGAGGACAAAACTCTTGTATTGCATTAAAATTATTTGGTGAATTTTTATCTGATACTTGATTAGTCTATTTGGATTGTTACTTATTGAGCTGAGACTTTAGATAATTTAGTTTTAGACTATGGGCTAAATTAACAAATGAACTTTGTGCATTCGCTTGTTTTGAATTTCAATTTGAAACCGTACCTTACGCATTTGCATTTGAATGCAAAGATGTATCATTTGAATGAGCACAAGCTTAACCAATTCGTAACCATCGTAGTGCATTGCACATTCAACATAGGAATGGTCCGCTTGAATTAAGACAAATTAATATAAATTAATTCAGTCATGGCTAAAAGTTATTTTTTTGGCTTTTGAACCTTTTTTGTCATATCACATCTCTACTTTTTTATACATTTTTTTAACAAAAATAAAAAATCAACTTTTAACCTACTACTCAAAAACAAACCAAAACAAAAAAAATGACAGTTACTTGCTCAAAAAGAAGACCTCCATGAAATGGTTTATTGCAAACATTTTATAGATAAATAAGAAGAGTCAGAAGAGACAGGAGCCGCCCCCTTATGCATAGAAAACAGAAGGAAAGTACCAAGGAGTGAGAGTTTCAAAAAGACAATTAAAATTAATGATAAATTTTATAAATATTAATAATTAAAATAATAAAAAAATTTATGTATCTGTAATTATTGTTTGAAAGGTACACTAATTTGTAATTTTTCCCTTGAAAAAAAAGGAGGAAGATTCAATTGTTTTGACAGATGACACGTGGTGTGTTAAAGAGGTTTATCATTCAAGATGAAATCAATATTTGAATTTGGTTATGCCCTATGTACAAGGATTCCTACTAAGCATTCATGACTGATGTAGGCCAAAAAGTATTACATTGAGACTACTGAAACTATATTTTTAGTCTTTTAATATTGTTTATTTAGTGAAGATGATGTGTTTTGTACACTTGTATAGATTTGGCAGGTAACACACAAATTCAATCAAAAAGTGCGAGACAATAGATTCTCTAAGTGAGAAGTGAGAAATCCGAGCCGGCCAGACCACCGCACGTACGGCCAAGTCCCACTGCATGTGCGGCCCACCTAGGGACACGTGCACATAATTTTGAGTCAGTTTTGCTGAGAATAAAATGAAGAAAAAGAGGCAAAATTAGGGTTCGAAATTTATTCTGGAGAAAAGGGAGACTAGGGCTTTAAAGAAATGATTTCTTCTCAAGCTTGAAGGAGACTTTCATGGGGGCTTCTTCCTCTTCCTCTTCCTCTTCCTCTTCCTCTTCCCACTCCTCTATAAGTGGCTAGGTTATTCTTTTCTAGGGTTTTGATAAAACCCTAGACATGTAATAAGATTTTTCATATGTTTTGATTGTGATTCGCTTTGAATCAATGTATGGATGTTTTAGAAGTTTTTAATAATCATTCTTTTTATCTCTTCAAGTATTTTACTCTCTGTGATTGTTTAATGCTTTCCATACATTAGTTTTCTTTGTGTTTGTGCTTAAAGTACGAGACAAGTCATGCTACAAGAGACGGGTTGTGGTGCTACCGTAGTTTAAAGCAAACGCCTCGTGCTACTCAGGATGACTTGTGCCTGTACATTGAATGAAACAACCCTCTTGATCAATATTTCAAACTTGTAGTTGTGAAATATTGAGTATTTCAAACCGAATTACAATTGATAGCTGATGTTTAATCTCGTTTATATGGTTAGTGGTGAATTCTTTGTCCTAGGATTTTTCCCAAAAATTAATATCTCAAACCCTAATACTAATTATCAATTTAATTTCTTAATTTCATTTAATTCCTTTTTAGTCATAAAATCTCTTAATCTTTTTAATCAAAATTAATTTAGGAATTTGGCGATTAAATTAGTCTAATTTCACAATTGTCCCTGTGGATCGATACTTAGACTTGCCATTATTCTAAAAGAATTTGGCATAGTTTAGTGTTTATTTTTGGTGTGTGTAACGACCCATCAAATTTTGGCGCCGTTGCCGGGTACTTCTGGTGAAATTAATTAATTTAAAGTTATATTCTTATTTTAATTTTTAGTTTAGGATTTTATGCTTTCGTGTTACTAAGTGTGCAGAGCGTTTGAAAGTGGATGCTATCACTGAAGTGCAAACAGAGCCAACCGAGCTTTTAAAAAAACAAAAAAACAAAAAAAAAACAAACCGCAACACTAAAATGCTTAAAAAAGAAGCAAACACTCGCAAGTAAGGCACCAAAGTGCTACAAAGAAAGACAAAGCTCAATTGGAGGTTGGAGATAACGTCTACACATCAAGCACCCGCAAGACGAGTAAAGCATTTTCGTTAAATCGCTGTGAGTATTCTCTTCTTTGGTATTTTTGCTTACATAACTTAGTGCACAGAGTCGGAACTTAGTGTGTGAGTGAGTAGTGTATGCACGGGCGCCGTTTTTGTCGCCTTGAATTGTGGAGTTTGGACCTTGAACTAGAAATGACTCTTAAGAAACTTAGAGCCTTTGCCCGTGTTCATAGACTTGAATATTCATATCCATACTTTGAGCCATTAGAGATGAAAAATCCAAATGTCCCGAATGGGCCCAACCGGACCCTTAAGGATTATTTCACACCCACTGCATATATATCACCATCATGCATCCAATTACCCGATACCACTGCTGCTCATTATGAGATTAAGTCCAGTACCATACAAATGCTTCCATCATTCCATGGACTAGCTCATGATGATCTTTATAAACATTTGAATGAATTTCTGGAAATTTACTCTACAGTGAGGATTCAGAATTTCACAAATGAGGCCTTAATGTTGTGATTGTTCCCATTCTCATTAAAGGACAACGCCAAACACTGGCTGAACTCCTTACCTGCTAATTCAATCACAACTTGGGACCAATTACAACAATGGTTCTTGGAGAAGTACTTTCCCATCGATAAAACCAACCAACTTAGGCGAGCCATCACCAATTTTGCTCAAATTGATGGCAAGCAATTTCACGAAACATGGGAGAGACTTTGTGACCTTCTCCAACAGTGTCCTCACCACCAAGTGCCTGATTGGCAACTTGTTCAAACTTCTTACTATGGCTTAAATGAGCCTCACCGCCAAATGGTGGATTCATTTTGTGGTGGGACATTCATGTCCAAAAATGACGTCGAAGCATGGCAATTATTTGAGAACTTAAGTGATAATTCCCTTCACCATGCCTCCGCAGCCTGGCAAGTCTGGCAACCAGTAGTTGGAGCCCCAAAGAGAGGGGCATTTATGAGGTCGGGGAGTTAGCCCAACAAGTAGAGGCATTGTCTTACAAAATGGTCCAATTATTAGCTGCGGGACATGCCTCTACACAAGATCAACCTCAATTTCACAAGGCGTGTGCTATTTGTGCGAGCCCTGCTCATGACTTGAATAAGTGCCATTCGGCATTACAATTTTTGGAGTTAGTCCAAGAGCATGTGAATGCGGCTCAAGGATTCTCCAACCCGGGTAATGACCCATACTCCAATACATACAATCTGGGATGGAGAAATCACCCTAATTTTTCATGGAGACCTCCTTCACAAGGCAATTCTTACAACCCTCCACCACCAAGGCAGAATTTTAATAATTTTGCCAACCAATCTTCCTCCCGACCACCACAACCTTACCGACCTCTATAACCTTACCGACAACCACAACCCCCACCTGTTCCTCAAGGCAACTCTGCCTTTGAGACTCAAGTGTTAGAAGTTCTCTTAGAACTTAAGGGGTTAGCACCATTAGTTCACTCCCACACTCACTCCATTGCTAAGCTAGAGGCCCAATTAGGTCAAATGGCTAACAAGATGAATAGGAAAGATGAGGGAAAATTACCGAGTCAGACCGTGGCTAACCCTACCTGTTCCTAGCACTTCACATGAGCCTAAGGCACCATATATGCCTAAGGCACCCTTTCCCCAATGCCTTCATACACCGTCCCCTTTCAATAAGAAGGCGACATCTATGGAAGCGATGATGGAGGTCTTTAAACAAGTAAAAATCAACCTCCCCCTGTTGGAGGCAATTAAGCAAGTACGCTCCTATGCTTAATTTCTGAAGGACCTTTGTACGCAAAAGCATAAATCTTGGACACACGTATCCCAAAAGGTCATACTCACAGAGCAAGTAAGCTCTATCTTGTTAAATGACACACCCCCTACGCTTAAAGACTCGAGTACCCCAACCATTGCATGCATTATAAGAGACCATTTTATTGATAGGGCCTCGTTAGATTTAGGGGCTAGTGTCAATTTGTTGCCGTACTCTGTGTACGAAAAATTTAGGCTTGGCGAGTTGAAGCCCATTACTGTTACTCTCCAGTTGGCTGACCGGTCCCTCAAAGTGCCACGTGGCATGATTGAGGATGTGCTATTGAAGGTCAATAGGTTTTACTTTCCTGTTGACTTTTTGGTTTTAGATATGGAACCGGTAGTCAGTTCTAGGAAACAAATTCCGGTGATCTTAGGTCGACCTTTCTTGGTTACGACCAATGCATGCATAAATTGTCATACCGGGTTTATGGAAGTTTCATTTGGGGATATACAAGTGAAACTTAATGTTTTCCAAGCATCACAACAACCCCATGAGAGAGAAGAGTGCTTATTTGTGGATGGCATTGTGGAGGAAACTTTACCTTTTCTTCTTGTAGAGGACCTTCTAGAGGCTTGTTTAGCTCATTTTGGGTTTGAGAATTTTGATATCGACGGGTCGCTTGAGGAGATGAACGCTTTACTTAATGCTTCTTCTACACCGAATTTTCCTCCGTGGAAAGCCTGGTTTGAGTCACTTCCTCCTCTGTTGAGAGAGCCCGCCATACCATCTTTGGTCACACCACTTACACTTGACTTGAAGCCACTTCTGGCCACACTCAAGTATGCATTTTTAGGGCCCCGTGATACTTTACCAGTCATCATTGCATTTGACTTGACTGCAGAGTAGAAAAGTCAGTTAATGAGTGTTCTCGTAGCACATCAGAGTGCTATAGGGTGGTCGGTGGCTGATTTGAAAGGGATAGATCCCTCTGTATACATGCATTATATACACCTAGAAGAGGACATCAAACCTTCTCGTGAAATGCAACAGAGGCTTAATCCTAATATGAAAAATGAGGTATTGAAACTGGTAGATGCGGGTATTATATACCCCATCTCGGATAGTAAGTGGGTGAGTCCCACACAAATGGTGCCCAAGAAATCGGGCATCATTGTTATTGAGAATGAGAAATGAGAGTTAGTCCCCACACGAACCACTACCGGGTGGCGAGTGTGCATTGATTATAGGAGACTGAATTCCACGACTAGGAAGGATCATTTTTCCTTACCTTTTATTGATCAGATCTTAGAGCGGTTAGCGAGGCAGGGTTTCTATTGTTTTCTTGATGGCTACTCGGGGTATAATCAAGTCCTGGTGTACCCCGTTGACCAGGAAAAGACCACATTCACTTGCCCTTTCGGTACTTTTGCTTATAGGCGCATGCCTTTGGGCTATGTAATCCACTGGTGACTTTTCAACGGTGTATGATAGCCATTTCTCTGACATGGTGGAGAAATTTTTAGAGGTTTTCATGGATGACTTCTCCATGTTTGAGCCATCTTTTGAGGAATGTCTCCAGAACTTAACCAAAGTCCTTATTCGTTGTGTGGAGACAAACCTGATTTTGAGTTTGAAAAAAAGCCATTTTATGGTTCGTGAGGGTATAGTGTTGGGACACATTGTGTCCCCTCAAGGCATAGAGGTTGACAAAGTTAAGGTTGACCTTATTACAGGCTTTCCTTCACCCAATTTTGTGCGTCAAATTAGGTCTTTCCTAGGGCATACAGGTTTTTACCATAGGTTCATCAATGACTTTAGTAAAATATCACATCCTTTGTGAAGTTTACTTGCTAAGGACGCGCCTTTTATCTTTGATGAGGCATGCTTGAAGGCTTTTGAAACACTGAGAATGGCCTTTACCACTGCCCCAATCATGAAATCACCGGATTGGTCACTTCCCTTTGAAATCATGTGTGATACCTTAGATTATGCTGTTGGGGCTGTGTTGGGTCAAAGGGTCAATAGGGCACTATATGCTATATACTATGCTAGTCGTACTCTCTCGGATGCATAATTGAATTACACTACCACCGAGAAAGAGTTGCTAGCTGTGGTCTTTGCCTTAGATAAATTCCTGTCTTATCTCTTAGGTTCTAAGGTTATAGTCTTCACTGATCATGCCGCTTTGTGGTATTTACTATCAAAGAAAGAGACCAAACCTAGGTTAATTAGATGGATTTTGTTGCTTCAGGAATTTGACCTAGAGATCCAAGCTATGAAAGGATTTGAGAATGTGGTGGCAAATCACCTCTCCTGAATCCTTGTTGAGTATACTAGTGACCCTCTAATTTTGCATGATTCGTTTCGGACAAACAACTCTTTGTGGTGTCATGAGCAAGCCCCCCGGGGTTTGCACATGTTGTGAATTACTTGGCCATTGGGCAAATTTCTCAAAATTGGTCTAAGCAAGACATAGACCGATTCTTTTCTCAGGTCAGGTATTATTTTTGGGAGGATTCGGAGTTGTTTAAATATTGCTCCGATCAAGTGATCCGACGGTGTGTGCCGGAGAGTGAGGTGCATCGTATTCTTACTTTTTGTCATTCTTCTGCATGTGGCGGTCATTTTAGTGGGCATAATACGGCCGCCAAGATTTTACAAAGCGGGTTTTATTGGTCCACAATTTTTAAAGATGCCCATCAATTTTGTAAAACTTGTTTGCGCTGTCAGCAAATGGGTTTGATATCTCGGCGTGACATGATGCCAATGTCCCCTATTCTTGTGGTAGAGATCTTTAATGTTTTGGAGATTGATTTATGGGCCCTTTCCCGTCGTTGTTCGGGTTGGAGTATATTCTCTTGGCAGTGGATTATGTGTCTAAGTGGGTGGAGTCAATAACTACCCGAACAAACGATCATCGAGTAGTAATCAAAATTTTGCATGAAAACATCTTTAGTCATTTTGGGTTTCCTAGAGCCATAACAAGTGATCAGGGTACGCATTTTTGTAACCGATTCTTTGAGTCGGTAGTCAATAAATACCCTATCACTCATAAAGTTGGAACTCCATACCACCCTCAAACTAGTGACCAAGTAAAAGTCTCTAATAAGGAGGTGAAGCATATAATGGAGAAAACGGTGAGGCCAAATAGGAAGGATTGGTCAAAATGTTTGATTGATGCATTATTGGCATACCGCACTGCTTATAGGACACCCATTGGGATGTCACCATATAGGGCGGTGTTTGGCAAAGCTTGTCATCTCCCAGTTGAACTTGAGCACCGAGTGTTGTGGGCCATAAAAAAGTTTAACTTTGATATAGTTGCGGCTGGGCTCAACCGGAAATTGCAACTCAATGAGTTGAAGGAAATTCGGAATGATGCATTTGAGAGTTCAAAAATTTGTAAAACTCGGACTAAGGAATTCCATGACAAGCACATTAATAGAAAATCCTTTGAACCCAGCCAAAAGTGTGGCTTTTTAACTCAAAATTAATACTCTTTCCGGGTAAGCTTAGATCAAGATGGGATGATCCCTTTGTGGTTATTGAGGCATTTATTCATGGCGTCGTTAAGGTGCAAGATCCAAAGAATGGCCACACTTTCAAAGTGAATGACCAAAGAGTAAAGCCATACATAGAGGGGATTGGGAATGGGGATATGATTGAGTCTATTGCTTTGATGGACCCTTTTTACTTTGATTGAGAAATTGAAGTCTTGATCCCTTTTCTTTCCTTTCTATTCTTTTTTTCTTTTTTTGTTGTGTATTACTTTGAGTCTAGGAGAGTTTAATTCCTCTAAAGGTGTAATTCCTTTGGTGCTTGTCGTGCCCGAACGACATCTGACGGTCTGATATAACCACCTAACTGTGTTTGTAGTGAGTTCCTAGGAGACCAACTTAGACGGTGGAAATTAGAGTTCGAATGACAAAGCCTAGAACGCAAAGGTTTGGAATTTCCGAGACTAGAGTTTGGTTTAAATACCAAGGGGTGTGGAGATTGCTTCAAAACCACCCCGGCTTAAACTCTGTATGGCAGCCCCATAGGTCGAGTTAGCTTTATGCGCCTCGATTCTGAATACCGAATTAACCTAGTCTGTCACTTTGTTGGAGAATAGGGAAAGTTACACACACAGTTAGAGAGAAAAGTAGTACCCGTGGTTTTCGCGTGAAGATTATACTTTTGTTGCGCATTTTGATATTTTTGATGTTCTATTTATTTATTTATTTTATTTCAAATGTGCATTGAAGATAGAAATTGTTTAAATTTTTATTTGGATGGTGATTGGGTTTTTATTAAAATATATATAATAATAAAAAAAACAAAAAAAAATTGGGTTGTCCTTAGGTTAAGGGAAAAAAAAAAAAAAAGAAGCGACAAACCGCACGTGCGGCCCACATTGGCGCACGAGTGGAGCCTTTAAAATGGACCGCACGAGCAGCATGGCTCGCACGAGCGGCCCAAGAGGCCCAATTCCGCCGCTGGAGCAGCCAAAAATAGGCGCTCGAGCGACCCACTTGGACGCACGAGCGGCTCAAGTAAAAATATAAAAAAAAAACCACCGCGCGAGCAAGACCCGCAGGAGTGGCCCACATGGGCGTATGAGCGGCCTGATTTAAAAAAAGAAAAAAAAGAAAAAAAAAGGAAAAAATATATATATATATATCAAACTATAGATTTTGTTTATTTATGTTTATTTACTTATTTTTTATTTCATCAAAATATATATATATATATATTATGCAGTTTTATATATTTATTTATTTACTAATTTTATTCTACTTTATTCAAACAAAAAAAAAAAAATTTTGTTGACAAACCCTAGATCCACTCTTTGGATGTAAATAAAAAAATTTATTTATTTACTAATTTTATTCTACTTTATATATTTATTTATTTACTAATTTGTTTCATGCTAACTTAGTGTAAGTTAATTTTCTGTAGTTAATTTAATAACATATTAAATAAATAAATAAATAAATAAATAAATAAATAAATAAATAATTTCCGGTGGTGTGATGACGATGAGGTTTTGAGTAATTTGTGCATACATGCTGTATTTGATAAGTGCTAATATAATGGTTCCACATTTTTGGTTGTATTGGTTGAATTATTTTGTGTAGATATATCTTCATCATCCTGCCGAGCACCCAAACGGCCTCGCAATGCCAACATTGCATTTAAGGATGTGCCAACCGACGCTTGTGCCAACAAACTAGTTGACTGTGATACATCATTTGATGTGGAATACTTCCGACGCCATCAGCCCACTGCGTGGAGTGTCTGGCAACTTGAAGATCGGGGCCTCTTGGGTGTTTGCACCATCACTGAACCGGCGTATCCTAGCATTGTGCGAGTCTTTTATCAAAATATGTACACCAGTGACGATGCCCCGGAAGCTCTTTTGTCCATTGTTGACGGGGTGGAGTTAGCTATCACACCAGCTTGCATTGCTGAGGTCCTTCACTGTTCTATGGACACTAACAATGCAAAACAGTTCCCGATATTCACTCGGGAACTCACTATCCTGGCACTGTTAACTGAAATTTATGAGAGGCGACAGGATGATAACAACCGCACTAGTATCTGGCGAGTTAACTTACCACGCCGCCTTCTCTTCCTCGATGTGGTTCTCAAAAAGAATATCATCCCTCTAGTCCATAAGGAAGAGCGGCGAGGGGACTTTCTCCGTGTCTTGCATCGATTTGACTTCAGGTTTTGGGTTGACATCCTTACTTTGATCTATAACCAGATAAACCGAATCCTTAATGAAGTCAAAGTGCGCAACACTCAGGGTAGTTCTACATGGGCCCTCTCTTTCGCTAACCTCATCGCTGCGCTTATAAAAGCCTAAGGGACATACCCCCTCGAATCCAATGAGGTTCAGCTTCCGCCACCTACACATTATGGAAAAACCCACTGGCGCCAAACCACTGCTCCCTTGCCGCCTCCATTACTCCTCCCCAAAGCCCCGGCCAATCCTAATGATGCCCTGGTAAAGCCTGCCGCCGTACCAGCGCCAGTGCCAGCACCATTCCGTATGACGAGGGCGCAATATCAGGCTCTTTTGGATAATCAAGCTGCTATTCAGCAATCGGTGGTTGATCCCCGGGCTGACTATCAGGCCTATCGGGATTACTCATAGGCGGCATTTGATGGATATCAGCAGTCAGTTGCATCTCTGCAAATTGACTTCTACGTATACCGGGACTCGAGCGAGCAGCGGTTTGATCAGCTTGGCGCTAGGGTTCATGATGAGGCGTTTGAGACTCGGACACTGATGCATGCCTTATTTGAGCAGCATTTCCCACCACCGCCGAATCCACCTCAATGATATCTGTATATTTTCTTTGTTTTATTTATTTATTTATCGTTGTTTTGTTTTGTTTTATTTTATTTTTCTTTTCCTTTTATACTGTACAGTTCAAAAAAAATAAAATGTGTGTGTGTGTTTGGGTGTCCTTGTCTCGCTGGATATGTGCCTGTGCTATCTGGTAAGATCCTCTCTCTCATTTTACTATCTTATGTGCAATTGCTTACATTGAGGACAACGTTGTATTCTAGTTGGAGGGGTGAGGGTATTTATAATAACCATTTATGTTTGTACTTGCTGCACTTGGTTGCACCACTTCACTTAATGTTCAATTTGTGCCAGTATGGTAATGATATGAGCATATGTTAATTGGAGAACATAGTGGGCTTGTATGAAAATGGTTTATTGGGTAAATATTCACATGTGATGTTTGCATTAGGATAGTTGTTTGTGTTTGTGGTATTAGTATGCCTAAATTCACATGAACACACTATCATAGCGGTGACTTCTTTATTATAATCCCTAATGTACATCATTGATAATGGCTAGGATTACAAAAAAGAATAAATGAGTAACCAAGATTCTTTAAAAAAAAAAAACACTTGACTTGTTTTAGTTCGTAATTTTTTTAACTCGAGTTATTAAGCCCGTAGCTGTGTCTCTACACCTAGTACCCTAAAACCGTCTAGTTTGGGAGTCATTGGCCCAATACTTGCTACATGTGTTAATTACAAAGCTTAAGGGACTTAGAGATTTCACAGTTAAGAAAAAAAATAAGGAGAATGACTTGTTCGGATTTATAGCCTTGTCAACTTGAGTTATTAAGCCCGTAGGGGTGTCTTCACACCTAGTGCCCTAAAACCGTCTGGTTTGAGAGTCATTGGCCCAATGCTTGTTACATGGGTTGATGAGAAAGCTTAATGGATCAGGACATTGCACAGTCATAATAATAATAATAATAATAATTTTGAGAATCTTGGCTGCAACAGTTTAGTTTTTCTATATATGTTGGGTGTTATTATGAGTTACACTGGGCTATTATAGGGAACAGTTAACTAATATGGAGATTGCACTTTACACCGAGGGTACTGATGATGTGTCTACTACAATGCACAAGTATAGGGGACTTTACTTTTGTATTAACTGAATTGTGATTTTGACTCAATAGATTCCTTCATGCTTGTCCACTGTGCCTTCAATAACTCATCATGTCTTAATATCACACTGTAGTGGCACATAAGTTGATTGTTAGGTGGAGTAGTATGGTTAATTGTTGTTGAGCAGATATGAATATGTTGATGTTTGTGGGTATCATTTTTGAAAACCCTCATGAGACTATACTCGTCCACTAGGGGTAATCGTATGGTTTAAAAGCTTGTTGCATATGGTAAATGCAATCGTGATCCCTACGAAAGTGACTTAGAGTTATTTTACTTTTCTTATTTATTTTGTTTTGCTTGAGGACTAGCAAAATGTAAGTTGGGGGATGTAATGTAGGCCGAAAAGTACCACATTGAGGCCACTGAAGTTACATTTTTAGTCTTTCAATATTGTTTATTTAGTGGAGATGATGTGTTTTGTGCACTTGTACAGATTTGGCAGGTAATACACAAATTCAATCAAAAAGTGTGCGAAAGCAGATTCTCCGAGCGAGAAGCGAGAAATTCGAATCAGCCAAACCACCATACAGCCCACCACCGCTCGAGTGGCCCACATGGGCGCTCGAGCGACTTACCTAGGGGTGCGTGCACATAATTTTGGGTCTGTTTTGCTGAGAATAAAAGGAAGAAAAAGAGACAAAATCAGGGTTCGAAATTTATTCTGGAGAAAAGGGAGACTAGGGTTTTAAAGAAGTGATTTCTTCTCAAGCTTAAAGAAGACTTCTATGAGGGCTTCTTCTTCATCCTCTTCCTCTTCCCACTCTTCTATGAGTGGCTAAGTTATTCTTTTCTAGGATTTTGATAAAACCCTAACCATGTAATAGGATTTTTCATATGTTTTGATTATGATTCGGTTGGAATCAATGTATGGATGTTTTAGAAGTTTTTAATATTCATTCTTTTCATCTCTTCAAGTATTTTACTCTCTGTGATTGTTTAATGTTTTCCATACATTAGTTTTCTTTGTATTTGTGCTCAAAGTATGAGACGAGTCATGCTACGAGAGACGGGTTGTACTACTACCGTAGTTTAGAGCAAACGCCTCGTGCTACTCGGGATGACTCGTGCTGCACGTTAAATGCAACAATCCTCTTGAT
Source organism: Camellia japonica (assembly GCA_030407325.1). Lineage (NCBI taxonomy): Eukaryota > Viridiplantae > Streptophyta > Magnoliopsida > Ericales > Theaceae > Camellia > Camellia japonica. Next base: position 8,118,759 of record JAPPVO010000032.1, on the reverse strand, counting down.
CAATATTTCAAACTTGTAGTTATGAAATATTAGGTATTTCAAACCGGATTGCAATTGATAGCCGATGTTTAATCCCGTTCATATAGTTAGTGGCGAATTCTTTACCCTAAGATTTTTTTCAAAAATTAATATCTCAAATCCTAATATTAATTATCAATTTAATTTCTTAATTTCATTTAATTCATTTTTAGTCATAAAATCTCTCAATCTTTTTAATCAAAATTAATTTAGGAATTTAGCGATTAAATTAGTCTAATTTCACAATTGTCTCTGTGGATCGATACCTGAATTTGCCATTATTTTAAAAGAATTTGATATAATTTAGTATTTATTTTTTGTGTGTATAATGACCCAACAATGGCTGAATGATTAAAGTGCCCAACCCATAATTGGGAGTAATGTTATTTTCGCAAACAGAAGGCCACCATGAAATGGCTTTATTGCAAACATATTACACATAAATAAGACTACATTACCAAAATTTTACATAAACTTGTGCATCATTGCAGTAGATCCTGCATAGAATGTAAACTAACCTATGACTTGGTTTTCCATGACCAGTTTTTCTAAAATAGTAGAACAATTAAATTAAAAAGGGATACTCAACCCTGTAGTGCAAAATGCGTCTGGGATGCTAAGCATTGCGTATTTTCTGTCATCATCATCGAAGCTCAGAGTTTAATGGTTCCCAATAAAGGTCTGACCTTGAACTGTTTGCCGACTTTTTGAAATTAGAATTTGACCTTGTACTGTACTCTGCAACAAGCTTCGCGAACGAGGATGACTTATTTTCAAGCAACTTTGTTGGAGAATCAAATTCCTCAATAAGTCCTGCACCACAACAAAAGAACAAAAATAAGAATGGTAAAAAATTACGAAGATCTCAAAGCAAGAGTCTTTTTTTAGCAATAGATGGATAGGGTTTATAAGAACCGTGATCTAACAGTAGAACCATGTCACTATCAACCACAGATGTTATCCTATGTGCAATTGTTAACACTGTACAATCCGTGAAATGTTGCTTAAGCGTTTGCTGAATAAGATTGTCAGTCGCTGTATCAACTGACGCCGTAGCTTCATCAAGCACCAAGACCTTGCTCTTCTTGAGTAGCACCCGGCCGAGACAAACCAGCTGCCTCTGACCCATACTCCAATTCTCCCCATTCTCTGTAACTGCAAAAATTACGACACTAGGAGGTAAGAACTTGTCTGCCATATAAGTTAAAGATACATATATTTTTAAATTTATAATAACTGTGTGACAATAGTGGATGAAAACCTGCTGAATCAAGCTTGCCTTCCTTCTTCCTGACTTCATCTCCAAGTTGGCACTTATCAAGAGCCTAAAGCAATGAAATAGATACTTTCAATGTAATCCAAACAAGAATTCAAATATACAGGAGAGAAAAAATTCCCTTTATCTTAGTGCCAAACAGTGAAAACATTTAGAGGAAAACAACCCACCTCCCAAATCTGTTCATCTGTGTGCTCTTCAAGTGGGTCCAGGTTGCTTCGCACTGTCCCCTCAAACATGGTCGGATCCTGAGGAATGATGCTTAATCTAGATCGTAAATCATGTAGCCCAATTGAGGAAATGACGATACCATCTATCAGAATCTGACCAGCTGCAGGTTCAACAATGCGGAAGAGTGTCTGTATGAGGGTTGATTTACCACTGCCCGTCCTCCCCACAATTCCAGTTTTCATTCCTCCGGGGAAAGTGCACGTAAGGCCTCGTAGCACAAGTGGCATGTGTGGGGCATATCGGACCTACATTCATGTTCAAGGCATCCGGTATAAAATAATTCCACAAACACGAAACTCATTTGCTAATATGGAGGAGAGTGAAAATTGGCCTCACCTGTAGATCTTGGATATGAACATCTCCATGTGATGGCCACTGACTGCCTGGTCTATTTTCTTCTATCACAAGAGGGGACTCACTTTGGATAGATGTGTATTGCAATATTCTTTCAACTGATATGATTTTATTCTCCAGATTGCAAAGATTCCATATAACCGATACTTGTAACATGTTCAGATTAAGCCCGTATGTCACTGCTAACCCCGCAACACCTATAAATCAAAAAATGAATTGGTCATCAAACTTCGAACACTTGTAGGGGTGTGCAAAAGAAGGATAGTGACAGGGAACGGAAAGGAGTTGGTTGCAAAAATAGGGTTTAACAATTAATTTTTGACAATATTTTATTTTTTGGCAACTTTTTAGTTAGGGTTTCTAGAATGCTTATACATAGACCATCATGTAATGTTAATTTAGCTTTGAATTAATGAGATATTGAGTAGGTTGCGACCATTGTGAGATTATGGTGTTATTCTTCCTATGTTCTTATTGATTTTTTTTATCTTTCTCTTTTGGATCAATTCTCTCATATATTCTTGTTTTGGAATCAATTGAATAGTTGAAGGGATTTCTTAATAGCAGTTCAACATCAAGAAGTCAATAAAGACGGGGGGAAATAAATTTACTTGGATCAATTGCTCCTGTTGGCATAGAGATCAAGAAAACCAAAGAGAAAGCAAATGTAATAGAAGACAACACATCCAACCGGAAGCAAAGCCACTCCATTGCAGCAGCGGAGTAGAACTTTGGCCTAGAATGCGCATCTATCAGTTTCATACTCAACTCCTTGAATCTCGGTTCCTGATCAAAGCTCCTAATGGTTGTTGATCCTGAGATGGTTTCAGCAAAATGCTGTATAACTGGAGCTTTGCATACTCCAACTAATCGTGCCAGTTCTCGCGCTGAAGGTATGTAATATTGCTGCAATAAATTAGAACTTTCATTAATCTTACATGGATATGACATTTGTGTTTGTGTAACCCCGAAAATTGGAATAATAAAATTTGAATTATCTAGTAAAATAAAATCACAAAACTATTACACATCCAGAAATTTTTATGCTTTCCACTAATTTTCTCTACCTTGTTTTGCCCCTTATTCCAAGCAGCATTCTTGTAAATATAGTTATAATATAGAAAAGAACCTAAAAAACTCAACAAAAAAAGAATTTGGAAACAGATAGAAGAAAACCATTAAATTTCAAATAGTATGGAACAAAGATAGACATGAATCAAAAGCTTTAAAACCCTGAAGTTAGAGATTGTAGTAACAGACCAACACACAAGATTAAAAGACTGACAATCTTATTGACAACGCTTTGATATCCAAATTGAACACTATACTATGACAAAATGGATCAATTCTCTGTGCTTGAGATAGATAACTACCTGTAACCAAACACAGGTTGCAATCACGGGAATAAATATTATGAAGATCTGCCACGCAACCTGCGACATTACTGCAATAATTCCAAGGAGCTGTATCATTGAGAAGGCAAATGACCCAACTTGAAACGGAATGTTCAAATCCACTGCACTTTGATCTGTTGATGCCTGCAAGAGGAAAACAAATTGATCAACTAGAATTCCAAGTCATCTAACCACACAAAACCACCAATCGCACTCTATTCAATCAAAAGATGGAGGGAAAACTCTATTCGTATATAAAATTCATACAAAAAACTTCACAAGAATGATGTGACAATGCCATTATTAATGATGTTTTGTTTTGAAGTGGAAGGTTCATAATAAGTCACCTCATTATAAATGGAAATTATGAATGAATTTTTTGTTTGTATAGTATTACTCAAGATGGATACACTTACTCTATTTAAGATTCGACCACTTGGTGTGGCGTCAAAGAACGACATGGGAGCACGAAAAATGCATAAATGCATTTTATTGAAGAGTGTAGTGGCAGTCTTGTACCCAGCCGTTACGAGAAGTACAGATCTGGCCAAAACACAGAAAGAACTTCCAATTGCCAAAGTCACGTAGACGATCATGAGAGTAGAACCTCCAACTGGAGCCTCCATGTCCTTCGACACAGGCGTTGCCCAAGCCATCCAATAGTTGCTTCCTATTTGAAGCACCTGAAATAAAATTTGTGCCAACAAAACGAAGGGCACGAGAGCTCCTCCGTACGCTGTTGTTATGTATTTCCAGTAGACCGAAACGCCAACTCTGCCTTTCTCTCTTTCTTCTTCTTGAACAATCTGTCCTTTTTGTCCTGCTGTATCATCTGGTTTACCATTTTGACCATGTCCGGCTTCCTCTTTCTGGACAGACTTCTGAACGCTCCCCAAACCACCGTCTTCCTCGCTGATAGTCAGTTTTTCCGAGCATGACTCAGCCACCGTGGAATCTAGTGCTGATAAAGCTTCCTTATGTGCACAAACAAGTTCCATAAAATCGCTCCCTGAATTGAGAATGTCATTGTATTTCCCGGCTTGAGTGATCCTTCCGTCTTTCATGACCTAATGACAAAGTTAATCCCTTGAGTTGTGAATTGCAAGCACAAAGAAATGGAAGAAACAAGAGATGAATAGCTCACCAGGATGAGATCTGCAGCTGGTAAGAACTCTACTTGATGAGTAACAAAAATCACTGTTTTTGAATCCAAAAGCCCCAATAAACATTGCTGCGATACAATGATTAGAAGAAGGCTTCAGTAAATAATTATCTAAAGAAAAGAATAAACAATTGAGAATGAAATAGAGCAGATGAAATTTACATGGCAAAGAAACACAATGACCTCAAACCATGTTGCCTTTTCAAGGACAAGAATCTAGTTGCATATTGCAATATTAGTATAGATTTTGACCAAAAAAAATCTAGATTTTTACTATAAATCTATGTTGTCAAACAATTTATTAAAAAACAAATAATAACAATGTACAGAAGGCAAATAGTTAGGAGTAGGGATAAAAGGTAGTCACCTTAAAGAGATGGCTGCCGGTATGAGCATCCACAGCACTAAATGGATCATCAAATAGATAAATATCCGCATCTTGGTATAGAGCGCGTGCAATCTGTATCCTCTGCTTCTGTCCCCCACTCAAATTGATTCCCCTCTCACCTATGACTGTCTGATCACCAAATGATAGAATTTCCAGGTCCTTCTTCAAAGAACATGCTTCAAGGACCTTCTCATACCTTTCCCGATCCATCTCCTCGCCAAACAGTATATTCTCTTCTATCTTCCCGCTCTGTATCCATGGCGACTGAGCAACATACGCCTTCGTTCCACAGAGCTTAACAGTGCCTGATATTTTTGGAACTTCTCCCAAAATACAGGAGAGCAAGCTCGACTTCCCCGAGCCAACTGTCCCACAAACAGCAACCCTCATGCCGCGAGACACTTTGATGTTTATATCTTTCAATGTTGGATTAGGAGAAGACACGTCCCAAGAGAAATTCCCATCAATTATCTCAATTGCAATGTCTGAACTACCTCTAGGAAGTTTCTCTAGAACATCATGTGGTAGGTCATCAAGGCGAAGGAACGAGGCGATCCTATCAAGGGAAACTTTAGTCTGAATCATCATTGAGATTGTTTCTGGTAGGCAATAGATTGGCACTTGAAGGATTCTAAATGTTGCGAGCGCAGATAAGATCTTCCCCGATTCAAGTGGGATCCCCAGAAGCAAACAAGCCCCGAAAGTGATAACTGACACGAATGTAGGTGCTCCCCAGAAGACAAAAGTTGTCATGGCTGCAGTGTACATGTATTTTCTTAACCACCCTTCTTCAGTGTTCCTGAGCTCAATAACTTTCGACAAAAACTTCATTTCCCAAGCCTGAAGCTTGAGAATCCTCATGTTCCTCAATATTTCGGATGTTGCCTTCATTCTTTTATCTTTCGATGCCATTAACTTCTCTTGAAACTTCTCCTGAAATCTCCCAATTGGGACATTCACCAACATCACCAACACGGTGGCAACTAATGCAGCAATGGATGCAACGCCAAGGTTTTTATACAAGATCGCCAAGGCCAGACCAACTTGCAGGATCACCAACCACGGATCATGCATGTACCAACTGAAATCTGCAACCCTCTCAGCATCGACAGACATGAAATTGATGATCTCCCCACTTGTATGCCCCTTTTTCGACTGGCCCGAAATGGTCAAACCCTTTTTGTATATCATGGCAACAAGTACAGCCCTGGCTTTAATTCCAGCCTTCTGCAAAATAAAGGCCCAGTGCCTCTGCGACAAGCACTCAACAAGCTTCGCAATGAAAAATGCAGAAACCAAAGCCAACCCTTCGTTTTCAAAGGTTTGATGCCCATTAAGATACTGAACAAAGGTGTCAATGAGGTATGGACCAACATAAGAAGCAAATGCGTAGACAAGTGCTAAAAGAGCTGTTATCAGAATCTCCTTCCATGTTGTGAAGATCACAGCCTTCACAAGCTTGATTGTGGTGATTTTACTATCACTACCACTGTCAGACTCTGCTAGCTTAGTTCTAAAAATTTGAAAAGCCCCTTTGACACTGTCGACACCATCGAGTTGAGGAACATCGTCAAGGTCTAATGCTTTCTTGTAACCGGTTCCGATCAAACGACCCATCCAAGAGAATGTGAGGATACTAAAAATACTAGCATTGGAACAAGGGGCAACAATTCCACCTACACTAGACTTGTTTGACTCTGTGCCATTACTTGTTAGATTAGAACTAGCATTCAAAAGGGGTTCTTGAAGAGGGGTTTCTTCACTTGCCTTCTTCCCCAAAAACCCCACAAAACAGAGGAACAGCCCAGAAACTGTGGAAATCACGTCAGAGACCAACAACTGAGTTGGAAAAGACTGGTCTTCTTTCTTAAAGAAGAAGTCTATGACAAGGGAATAACAAGAGATTAAGAAGTAAAAGCCCCACCAAATTCTTAACGAAATTGGGAGCTTTGGTTCACCCGAATTAACAAAATGGGTGTGTAAATAAACAGAGATTGATAACCAAGCGAGTGTTCTGAGTACTGAATCCAAAAGGGTTATAACCTTTTCATCAGACCAACCGTTTCTATACCAAAAAAAGTAATTCAAAAAACAAAGGACGAGATTGAAGATTGAAAGAGCCAAACAACAAAACAGAATTGGATTATAATACGAAAAGCTAGATTTCCTAGTACTCTGTTTCGGACCTTCATTGCGACGACCCACCCTGATTTTCCTGCAAACCCATGAGAGAAACAGAGAAAGCAACAAAACCAGGTGCAATGAACCAGAAAAGCCACGTAAAAAGATGGGTTGGAGGAGGAAATGAAAATCGCTGGGTGTGTACATCAAAGAAGATGAGTGAGAGAGGAAAATCGACATACCCATCTTCGGTGATTTCAGAAGCTCCGTGTTTGTGGGGGTGTTTGGCTTCTGAGAAAGATGGGGTATGCCTGAATTTTTTGAGAAGGATTTTGATCTGATAGACTGATTTCAGGTGGCATAAATGTAGCGATATATAAAGTTGAAGTTGGAGTTGGAGGCAAATTCAAGGAAAAAGCCCCGGAGCAGCTCCAATGAGCTGTCACCCATATAAAAAAAAAAAATAGTGAAGTGGAAGATAAAAAAAAAGTGAAGAAAAAGATAAATTAGCCTCCGTTTGGGAAGTAGGTTGGCTCTTTGACTTTTTGGCTCTTTTGGCTATATGAGCCTAGGCTCAAAAGCTTAGTTTGGGAAGGATTTTTTGATTTTTTGGTTTTTTTGACTTTTTTTGTGAGAGAAAAGTGTAATGATTATGGGTTGAATGTGATTTTTTGTCTTTTGTGGCTCAAAATTGCTATTTTGTCTTTTGTGACTCATTGAGCCAAAAAAGCCCAATGAGCCACTTCCCAAAAAAGCCCAATGATTAGTGTTATTTTAGTGTTTTTTTTTAGAGTTTCGGAGCATTATTGTAAATTCAATTATGGAAAATGTCCCGGAGCTCTAATTAGAGCTGAAAAAGGACAGCTCTAATTAGCTGTCACCCATTTAAAAAAAAAAAAAAAACAGTGAAGTAGAAGACAAAAAAAAAAATGAAAAAAAAGATAAATTAATGCTATTTTAATATTTTTTTTTTAGAGCTCCGGAGCATTACTGTTCAATTATAATAATAAGAAAATATCGAAGTTTAGACAGATGAAGAGTCCGAGAGAGAGAGAGAGAGAGAGAGAGAGAGAAGGGGTTATGGTTTTCAATTGACTTTTTAAACAGTTTTGTTGGTTATTATAATTACAATTGTCCTATTTTATTTTTTGATTGTCCTATTTTATTTTTTGAAAGATAGTTAAGGGTTGGTTTGGAAGGTATATTTTTTGATTTTTTTTTATTATAAAAATATGAATAAAAAAATAAATAAAAGATGTTGATTGATGTGATCCAAATAAATATATTTATGTAAAAAAAATGTATTTATATAGTTTAATCCAAACCAAACTAAATACTAATCATTTTAACTTAGGGGTTGTTTGGGATATCCTAAATAAGTGCACTTTTTGTCTTTTTAGACTAAAAAGTTGAGAAAAAAAATATGGATGTTTGAGTTAACTTTTTATGAAAAAATATATATTAAAAAATTATATAAATAAGTGTGCAGGAGAAGATAGAGTAGGAGGCTGTACGGATTGACGGTGGAGCCTGCCGAGTGAGTAGATAAGTATTGTCTCCTTCTCGGGCTTTAATTGGATGGTGTTGTTTGGCCCGTGGGGGCCCACCACGAGTCCCGTTTTTCTAATCGGAACCGTTCAATGTGTAAAACTCGTCGAGTACTATATGCTTCACGTTGATTAGATATCGATAACTATCTGATCGTGTTAGTTTTTTTTTGTTAACTGTTAACTAAAATATCATTCATTTTTATACCAAACTGATTTGATCATGTAGTTAGCGATATTCAATAGACGTGATTTTCTCCAGACATATAGTACTAGACGAGTTCTACATATTGAACGGTTCAAATTATCAAAACGGGACTCATGGTTGGGCCCTAACTTTACCATCCAATTTAGTGAATATACACATAATTTTTTTTTTAGTCTCTGTCACTGACTAGTTTATCACGTCAATACCAATCTTGGGCCATCTACTTTATATGTATTAATATTTGCATATTAATTTTTTAATTTTTTTTTTGTGAATAATGATAATTTTTTAAGTTTTTAAGTAATTTTTTGACTTTTTGACTTTTTCTAAGGTTACCACACCAGCCCTTAGTCTAGGTTTGACATCTCTTGAAAAAGTCAAAAGATCACTATCCTATTTAAGTCACAGCATCTCTTTATCACATCACTTCAAACTTAACTCATATTTAATAAAAAGTTAAAAAGTACATTTATTTAAAATATCTCAAATAATCCCTAATCATATTTAAAAAGTTTTGTGAAATTCTTTAAATAGTTTATATAAATAAATAACTAAAATAAAGAGTAATTTTAAAATATATAAATAAAAAAGTGATTAAGGCCAAGTTTAGCAATTGTAAAATAATTCATTTTTTTATCTTTTTATCTTTTTTCATCACATCACATCTCTATTTTTCTGCATATCTTTTTGTAAAAAGATAAAAAGTACACTTATTTAGGTCATCTCAAATAACTCCTAAAATAAAATAAAATAAAAGATATTTCTTTTTTATATTTTAACTAATAAAAAAAATAAAGAATAGTGTTAAGAGTTGCTCTGCTTGCGTGGGCGTAGGATAACGTGGTGCGCAAGCTTCAGTTGGACGACAAAAACCAACAACGCAAAAGAGAAGTGGGGGTGGGCTGGGGTAGGGATCTTCTTCCTTGGAAAGGCGTTAAATTTTAGACAGAAATATATAGGCTTGGTTTGGGAAGTGAATAGGGTGTAATTTTGGCCCGGTTCGGTTCATGTCAGATTTTGTGGGTTCTCGTCAAAAATTGGGACGGGACGGGACGGGCCGTTTCGGCCCACGGATCAGAAAATTAGGCCCAGTCCTAAGGATATTCGGGCTTTGGACGGGTTAGTGGGCCGAGCCCCTGGGCTTGGGCCTGGGTTCGGGCTTTGGGCTAGTTTGGGTGGGCCTAAATAATTTTTTTATTTTTTTTAATTTTTTCCATCAAAATTTTATTATCTTTCATTAAAAATAATCCTGAGCCTCGGGTGGGCCAAGCGGGCCGGGTTTTTGGGCGGGTCTTGAGCGGACCGATGGGGCGGGTCACGGGCTGGGCCGATGGGCTGAGCCGGGGCTTCAAAACGATGGCCCAGGCCCTAGTCCAAGGCCTTGGGCTGGGCTTGGGCCCAAGCTTTAACGGGCCGGGCCCACATTGGGCCACCCGCGGGCGACGGGCTAAAATTACACCCGTAGAAGTGGGTTGATTTTTTGATTTTTTTTAATTATTTTAACTTGAGACTAAAAAGTTTGATTTTGAAAAGATTTTTAGTTTTTTGACTTTTTTTGAGAGAAATAATATAATGATTATGGATTGAATGTGATGTTTTATCTTATTGAATTAAAAAACTTATTTTATTTTTTATGACTATTTTAGCCAAAAAAAACCTCCAAACCCACTTCCCAAACAGGCACATAAAATGCTATAAAACAATTAGTTTACAGGGATACACATAATTAACATAAGATTTAATCATTAAAAAAATATTTTAGAGTTCGTTTGGGATGTGAGTTGGTTTTTTTATTATTTTAACTGAAGACTAAAAAGTTTCGTTTGAGATAGGTTTTTTTGATTTTTGTCAGAGAAAAAATGAAATAATTATGAGTTAAATGCGATATTTATAGAATAGCCTATTTTGTCTTATATGTCTATTTTAACCCAAATCTTCATCCCAAACGAGCTCTTAGTGAAGTCATATGGATAAGAGCTTTTTTGGAAAGATGACTAAAAATTAAATTTTAAATTTTAATTTATTTTAAATCACATCATTTCTTTATTTTTTACACGTTTTTAAAAAAAGTTTAAAAAATTAAAAAAATAATTTTTAACTAACTTTTTAAGAATAATATTATATGCACCAATTAATATACTAATCAGTATACCAATTAATAATATGATATAATTTAACAAATTTTTAGTATTTCTAACGCTATTAATAAGTGAATTCAATGGCAAAGTTATAATTTGTATATGTAATACTATCGAACTTTTCGAACAATCCTAAATTTATGTACGGTCATAGTAAGAAATAACTATTTATGTTCTATTACATTTACTGTGTCTTGAAATTTGTTAAAATATTATTTTTATATATAAAAAGTTTAAATATTAATTACAAGGGTTTTGTCACTTTTTAAAGATGCATTAACTCATCTTAATCAATCACACTATCCGCGAAACTTAAATTAAAATATTGTATTGTTAGAGTCCTGATTATCCTTTTCTTTAATTGTTTCTATTATTATATACTTTTTCATAATAAAATTTCTATTATTATATAATTTTTATAATAAAATTTTTAATTTTTTTTTTTATAAAAGTGAATGTCCTTTAATTTTAAATGAAACATTTGTGGCTTTTAAAAAAAAAATTAAATGCCCTTTTTTTTAAAAAAAAAAATATATATATATATATATATGATGACATTTTCCTTACACCATGTAATTTAATTATAATTGAAAATAAAGGGTATTTACAAATTTTTTTTTGAATTTTTTTTACAAAATGTCATTTAAAAATAAAATTCCTTTGTTGATTAATATTATGGAATTTTTATATTTGTTATAATTTTTAGATTTATTTTTCTTACACCATATAATTCAAGTATGATTGAAATTTAAAAATTAAAAAAAAAATCACAAAATGTTGTTTACAAAAATAAAATTCAATTTTATAATTACAAAAATGTTTAAAAAATTTCCATTATGAAAAGTATATATAATAAATAGAGACAATTAAAGAAAAGGATAATTTGGTCTCTAACAATATAACATTTATAACTTATTCTCAATTTTCTATGATAGTGGTATAATGGGTGAGATTCATAATTTTGAAGTGATAATATTATAACATATGTTGGTATACTAATTATTATATCAATTAGTACGTATAGTACCACTGTTATAAATTAGTTGTATACAAATTTCAAAGTCATTGAAACACTCAATAAATGTATTCAATTAATGGGTGACTAAAAATAAAAACTTATTAAGAGAGAATTACATGCAAGTGAGAGAAGGGAAAAAAATTACATATACATGAGGGTGCAAATGTGTTTGTGGTGAGGTGCAAACGAAATATTGTAGGGGTGTAAGCGTCACTTAGAGCATCCGCAGCAGTTTACTTAAATTTTACCCTAAAATATTATTAAAAAATTCATTCCCTATTTTAATAATCACTTTTTTATCTACTTCCCCCAACAAACTCTCTATTCTTTCCCTAAAATATTATTAAAATATTCTTTCCTTACTCTTTCACTTTTTCATCTTCTTCTTAGATTGAAATTAAAGATATGAACATTGAAGATACCAATTCCACTTTTATACAAAAAATGTCTTGAGAAATTGATGTACAGAAAAATCCCAATCTAAAGTCCTCAAAACATATAGAAAAATCGAAGCTTCCACAAGAACACACCCCATTATAAAAATTAATTGCAAATATACACATACAAATATATATATACCCGACTCATGTATAAATCAATTGAATACGAAATAAAAGAAAATAAATGGAAAGATTGACAATATGAAGTACCCTCTGCAACAAGCGTTAGAGGAACAACAATGGCTAGTAGATCTTTGACAAACAGTGTCAGGCCATTGAAGAGCCAAAGCGAAGTAATCGAACCCTCTCTGTTTTCTTGTTTCTACAATCCCACCACTGATATATCGAATTCAGCCTAAGTTGAATGTCATCATTTTTAAGCTCATCTATCAGAACAGCTATTGGGTACAGTGGCTCATCATTTATCTGCTTTTGGTGTCTTCTTTTGAGAGCAGTGATTAAGGGGGTCGACCGGCCGGACGTCCGGATGGACGACCGGCGAAGCAATTTTGTTAGATATGAGGGAGTTACAGTGACTTCTTATTTGTAAGAAGTCACTGTAACAAATATTAATTTTGTGTAAGGGATTTGATGTGATGGTATAAAGGAGTTCCAACCCCTAAAATAGGTAAGGACATGGTTTAGGTGCTTTGATAGGGATGCTCTTACACTCTTTCATGTGTTGATAAATTTTTTTTTCCTTCTCTTATCTGCATGTAGTTTCCCAACTTGTTAATTTAATGAGTAACTAAAATTAAAAACTTATCAGTTTCAACGCAAATTAATATATCATTAAATCAACCCAAGGGTGTTTTGCAACTTGGTAAAGGCTTGGGGGTTAAAACCCTAAGTCTCAAGTTCAAAACTCATTGGGCCAATCTCTTGGGTGTAGCGCAGTTGGTTAGGAGGTTAGCCTCAATTTGTTGTTACCACAGCACTTGGTATGGGCCCAATGTTCCCCCGCTGCGCAAATCCTGACTTAAGCAGAGCTTGTTTTGGGAGGTCGAGGCAAGTTCCCAAGTTATAGTCTCTTTACTCGGAACGGATAATAGGACACCTTAGTGATCTCTGCAAGGGGCCCAAAACCTATGAGAGAGTGAGAGGATTTTCCTGTAACAAATATATATATATATATATCATAAATGCACTTTAACTAGTGTCTTGGAGGCATTAGCATTAACCCTTTGGCTTTTTGCCTATTTTAGTCCGGGTCTAAAAAGTCTCGTTTGGGATAAACTTTTTGACTTTTTTTAGAGAAAAAAATGAAATGATTATAGTTTAAATGTGACATTTTGTCTTATTTGGCTAAAATAGTCAATTTTGTCCTATATGACTATTTTAGCCCAAATAGACATGCCAAACATAGTCTAAAGGTCCTATGTTAAGGAATGCATTAAATGCGTAAAATTATTTCAATTTGTATAGGAAGTAAGAAAAGTTTTTTTAAGAATTCGTTTGGCATGTTAGGCTTTTTGACTTTTCGGCTATTTTAGCTATAAAAAGATAAAATAGGCTTTTTAGCCCAATAAGACAAAACATTACATCAAATTCATAATCATTTCTTCTTCTTTTTTTTTTTTTCTCACAAAAGTCAAAAAAACTCAAAAACTTATCCTAAACGAGACTTTTTAGTCTCAAGCTAAAATAGCCAAAAAGCCACATCCCAAACGAACCCTAAAACTGTTATGATTAATAATTTTTTTTTTTTAACATAAAGACCAAAATACTCTCCTTATATTTCTCTCAATTTATTCATTAATTTGGCTTCTATTATTTTATTTTATTATAATTAATATATATTCCTTAATTTGTAACACGTATAGTGATTATATAATTTTAAATAAAGTATTTTTATGTATTTGGTTTATTATTTTTTGGAATAAATTGAAAAGCATTTTTTTTTTTTTGGTTGTAATATTATAGCATCAATGGATTTTTTTTTTTTTTTTGGGTTCTAATATTATAAAACTAATAGATCAAAACCTAATTGTAAGTGAAATTTGTCAATCTGTTTCAAAGAATTGTTTCAAATTAATTGAGCTTCCAAATAAGGAAAATAATATTATTTTATGTGATTTATAATTTTTTTTATTTATAATAAAATATTAGGAGTAATTTTTTTGTTGATGGTACTATCATTTTTGTGGACAAGTAGGTTTGGAAATACTCTTGGATCTTGAAGCACGTCCTTGATCCTCTAATCGTCACTTGAAAAAAGGATTAATACTCCGATCGGGGGTGTCAGAATTAACACTTTGACGAACAAGTTAGTGTAATTCTATTGTTTGCTTGAGGCTTAAGTTTTTTGGATCTGTTTTCACGTACCTTTCTTTGGTTGATGCTCCTCTATTTATGTGTGAGTGAATTTCTGACCACACTACCAACTCAGTATTCAACTGGAGAGCACTGGCAGAATAGATGGTGCCTGAATGACCCGCAACAAAAAGAAGAGATTCCAGCGGTGGTTCGTCTACCCGGGGGCACTCCGATGATAAAGTCAGTTATCTCTCAAAGATAAAAATGTGCTTAATTTATTATTCAGAGTACAAATTGCGTACCTTAGACCCATTGGGGGTGCCTCTCTTTTATAGCCAACTCAATCCTAGCCCTAATAGAAGCCTAGCTTCAATGGACTTCTGCTTAGTGCTTATCTTGGACTCTCCATTAGATAAAGATAAACTCCCTAAGAACTTTATCCTTATCCAGGCTAAGTCCTTTATCATTCTAGGACTCTTGTCCCCTATCTGCTTATCCCCGATTCCGATATCTTCGGAGATAACCTCGGCCTATCCGAGATTACCTCGGCGTCACGACCAGGACACGTGGAACCCCGGCTGACACGTCGACGTCACCTTGGCCATGTGTTGGTACTCAGAAAATATATCCCCACAATTTGTATTTCTTTTTGGGCCCCAGGGTCGGGTCCATTCTTAATCCATCGTATGATTGTTCATTCGGCCTCTTCTGTCGTATGCCAATTCTCACTCGGCTGTTTGTTTAACTGGTTCTATGGCCGATTAGATATTCGGCGTTTGGATCGTACAGGACAGAGCCGAATATAATATATATCCCGGTTTCCTAAGTGTACCCCGCATCTCCACCATCACCGATATTCGGCTCCCATAATTGCCCCCCAAACATCCCACTAACACCAGTTAGTCGGCGTGTTTGGTTTCAGACTTGAAAAGTCAACAAAAATTCGGCGATTAACCTCATTTCAACGTAAGTGTCAGAACGCATACGCTTTTTGGTCATCATTACAATTTCCCGCCATTTCGTACGCTTCCTTCATTTAATGCGATTTAAAACATTGTCCCTTTGAATGTATGTTTTTGAATACTCAAAGTTTTCCATTCGCGTCTCAGTATAACACCTTCATTTCGCGACCTCTGCAACTTCCTCCCATTTCTCATTGTCTTCTCTGCTTCTTGTAAGTTCTCTTTTCCCCCATTTTGAATCCCATTTCCTTGTTTGTTTTTAGTTTAGCATACTCCCTAAACTGGCTAGGATGGCCAAACATTTGAAAGCCCTTCTTTCTGCGAATCGAGTCACCGGTTTTCGACACTATTTTGCCATTCCTGACGACATCCACCTGTCACTCGTGGTAGAGAGCACACTTGATATGGAGAGGACTGATGAGAGTACAATCATCTTTCCTCTCCTATCAATTACTGAGGGCGGAGTCCGTTTCCCCCTTCACCCATGTCTAAGGGCCGTCCTTCGCCACTAGGGTCTAATCCCTTCCCAACCTAACGTAAATTTTTACCAAATCGTAATGGGAATTATAGAGTTGAACCGATGCCTTAGGATCAATCTTGGTATCTCTGCTATTCGGTATTGCTATGCCTTGGCCAAATCTTCTAGCCGGTAGGGGCGCTACTTTCTCGGGGCTAAGGACACCGACCATCATTTGGTGACTATGCTTGCCAGCTCTAGCAAGCAAGTTGACAATGTTATGGTCGTTGTCTAAGGCAACTGGGAATTCGGCGAGGGTGAAGATCGCCTAGATCTTGTGCCTAGACGAAAAGGCGAACCAGGTGGCTGTAAAGCTTCTTACATGTATTTGATATATATTTAATCGGTTTTCCTTTTGTGTACTTACCGCTTTATTTATGCAGGAAAAGATTTGAAGAAAGTTCTTGTTTCGGTCGACGACGCTGTGCTTGCGGAAATCAAAACCGCACTCCAGTTTTTTGGCCGTCCAAACCTCCAGAAGCAAGGGAGGGCGGCTCATATACTTCTAAAATACGAGCCGACTTACGTAACCTTTTTGGCCGCAAACAATATTCCGATTCCGAGGGGTGAACAGCAGCCCACGGCTCTTATCTTCTCCAACTTCAAAAACTTCAAGCATATTGGTTTGGAAGCTTCTGACTTGGAGTAGGCGAAAGAACCAGTAGCCGAGGAAGTCGCCGAACAACCTAATCAGTCCACTTCGGAAGCCGAAGTTGACGAGGCTCTAAACTTGGCTTTTGAAGAAGCAAGCCTTAATCAATCCAACCCTCCATCTACTTCAGGCCGAGGGGATGCCTCATTTGAAGACATTTTTACCGACTTAGGGGACCTTCTCGGCGCGTACCCTGACAACATGGCTAGGGAGTCGCTAACGCAGATGGCCAGAAGGAAAAATGTCGAACGGATGGCCGCCCGGAGGAGGGCCGAGACTAATCGATCCGATCCTCCTCCTGTTGTCGTGGTTAAGTCTTCTTCGCCGGATACCGAAACGGAGCAAGTTGAAATGACTCATATTGAAACAGTCGAGATGGAACAAATTATTGAACAGTTGGATCAGGAGGCTGAGCAGAGGGGGGAAAAACGTCCCGCCGAGCGCGAATCTGACCCTGAGGAAACACTTACTGATAAACGGCCGCGCTTGGAAGAGTCAGACTCGGTCATGCCATTCATCGTCCAACCAAGGATAAAGAATGTGCCGATTGCATCCGATGCGTCGGCTCTAAAAGATCCGGCTATGGCCCTGAGCATGGCTTCCTCAATTTCCCTACCGATTGACAGAGCGACTTTTCGGGCGGATCCAGATTTGCTGTCAATTGCCTTAGCCGCTCAATCGCCCATATTGGTACGTGACTTAACCTTATCTGTAGTCTTCCGTCTATATATATTTTTTATTTTTTATTATGACTTAACTCTAATTCCTTGCTTTGCAGATGGCGGGCAGGATAGCCGAGATCGGCCGCTGTCAACATGATGCTATTGAACAGATTGTCTTGTTGAAAGTCGAAATTGAAAATGAGAAGAGCAAGGCCGTGAAGGCCTCTCAAAAAGTCGAATCCGAGTCGACGAGAGTGGCGGAGGAAAGTGTAAGAGCCGATGCCGAGGTAGAGAAAGCGAAGAGTTCTGACCAATTCAGATTGACTGCCAAAGAGAGGGCAACCGCGAGCGAAGACGCGCTCAAGTTAGCCAAGGAGGTGATTGCCAAATTGGAAGCCGATTTGGAAGAGTCGAAGAAGGCTAAGGAAATAGCCGACTCTGAGGTTTCCAAAGCATTCCAAGTTGGGAAGGACACCGCCTTGGAGAACTATGTCGAGGAAGTACCCAAATTCGAGGATCGGGGCTTCAAATATGGCTGGCTCAAAGCCCTCACTGCCGCTAATGTGACATTGGCCCAGCTGATTCCATATGAGCAGGTGGACATTGAGCCGCTGGAGTCTGACCCTGAAGATTGACTGTGACATTCCAATTTTTGTTAGGCATTTTCCATGCATGGTTCTTCTAGATTTTTGTTAGTAAATTTTGTTTAGTAGATTTTTGTTTATTTAGGATAATTTTCATGTGTAAAATGACTACTATCTGTACTCAATTTATTAATGAAAATTTCTTTTGCTTTTTACTACTGTCTGTTGCATGTGCTAGCTATCAATCTAGTAGGATGTAAGATCATGAGTAAATTAAACATCCGATTAAAATATCTTCCGATTAGATAACTGCGTATCTTTTCAATTTAGCCGAATGAATTAATGAATATGCCCTTGCAATAGCTAATGAATGAACTTGAATGCCGAATATCGGTGGTTCATGGCGTGGCTGGGGCACATGAACCTATCAGCGCAAGGCCTTTAAATTTAGCGAATCATTAGCCGTTAAGATTAACGAATCTGCCCTTGCCCCAGTTAAGGAATGAACTGGAACGCCGAATATTGGTGGTTCATGGAATGGCTGGGACACATGAACCTATCGGTGCAAGGCCTTGAAATTTAGCCGATTAGATTAACGAATCTGCCCTTGCCCTAGTTAATGAACTAGAACGCCGAATATCGGTGGTTCATGAAATGGCTAGGACACATGAACCTATTGGCGCAAGACCTTGAAATTTAGCGAATCATTAGTGTAGACCGCCCGAAACTCGCTCCGCGCGCGAGGGCACGAATTGGGTTCTAGCTACTACAGTTCGAACTCCTGTCATGGTTCTGAATCTAATCTCACAAAGTGCAATGTAAGACTGATAAATCACCAAAGAGTCCAAATCCGACAAATCGTTTTGGAAAATCAATTTTTATCAAAAAGCGCCAAACATGGACTGCTTTGCCAGATTTTAAAGTCGCCACCTAATTATTTTATTTTGGGAAATTTTGGAAACCCTGACTCGTGCCTAAGGCCACGTATCCGTCATCACCAAAGTTACCTCGGCTCGGGAACTTGGTACGAAGGGGGAAGGTCATGAAATGAGCACCCCCACTTGCCCAATCAGAGAATCGGCCTCTACTAAATATGATATGTTATTTTGAAAACACATGTGTTCTTATTCCGGTTTATTAATCTAAATTACTACGTGATGCGCACAACATACAAGTATAGACTAAATCGCTCAATTTGGAACAAAACATCTCATGTTTGTTTTTCGAAAATAGTTTGAAGATGCTACTCGCAAGTAGGCTAAAACGTGGATTTGCCACCAAACAAGGTGGGCTTAGAACATGATGATTTGCCACTTCAAGTGGGCTTAAAACTCACATTTTGATGAATTGTTCCAATTCAAGCAATGAAGCCTTCATCCACAAGTATTCATGCAGTTATAGCAATTAAGCAAACAGCCTCATGATAAGCATGCTATCATGGCAATCACTTACACACATGTAAGGATGCTAATGCTAACTATGTCAACAATGCCTAATGCAACACATGCAAAACGTAGCTAAATAGGCTCGACTATTCTAAGATGGCATATGAGTGCAACACTTGATAACATGCTTTGAAACACGTATTCAAGTAAGTATTGAAATTCAATACAGTTTGAATGATACGCCGAGCCCGGTGCATGCAATACAAATGAATGATGCACGCATGCAAAGGATAAGTATGCTAATTAAAACATGCCCGAAAACTAACCATCAAAAGATGGTAAATAAAAGGGAGAAAGACGTGGGGTTAGAAGACATTCACACACACACACACACACACTTATTACAGCATTTGCCCTCTTGACGGAGGGTTCGAATGAAATGAAAACTAACTAGCTACGCTAATTAAGCTACTTATTACAAATCAATCAATTAACGAACTCTCGCTAACTAACTACAACACAAATCGATTAGCTAAGTGCATTAACTAATTAAGTACAAAATCAATGAATTAACTAGTTAATCAAAGCAGTTAAAAGGAGCCTCGGGGCAAGGAATGCATGCATGCTCAGTTGCTTCTTCCCGAAATCCCGTCGCCTTGCCACCGGTTGCCTCTGTTTGCATTCACTTCAATTTTGAACACCAAACCAATTCCCAGACTGTTTTTGCTCCAGAACCAGAACAACTTTGAACCATCTTCAAGTTGGTGGACTGCTGGCCACCAGGGGAGGCTGTAGGCCACCTGTCGGCCACTTAAGGAGGTTGTAGGCCACTTAAAGTGGCCGGTCGGCCAGTTGCTTCTGCATACTTCCATTTTGCTGCAAACAGAGTTCAACAAGGGCAAAGCAAGGCATTTGCAGGGTATGTGTGTACAACCACCCTCCTTATCATTTCTCAAGCTCAAAGGAGTGCGGTACTCGACTCTCAGGCCACCAACCAAGCATCACAGTGCACGATGGCCGAGAAGCCGAGTTTGTACAAGTTAATGAATGCACAAGTAACACACAAGACTCAAGAGGCCTCCACTCTATCATGCACAATCAAGGGGGCGGCGGCTAAGAAATGAGGCACGTTTCATCACTTCAAGTATAAAACGCCCCTCGTTTCTCGTGTTTGGATTAACGTCCGATCCAAACACATGCAATGCATCACACATGCAAACAACATGCTTATCTATCAATGCTAGAGTGGCATGCACGAGGCTCTATCATGTAAGCAATGCATGCAAAACATGTTTAGAAGCTAAGGCATCAAAGCTAGTGAAGAACATTACACATAAGGCATGCGCTATCAATCCCAAATAGTCAAACCACATATGGACAGACCTATACCATGCCAAAACAGTGGCAAAGTCATGTTGGAAATGAAGCACCAAAAGCTATAACAACATACTCATGCATTGGCTCACAAGCTAGGCATTAAACACAACTCTCAAACACAATGAAAGAGTGATGAATAAGAGAGTATGGCAAGGCTATATGCTCTGAAATAACATGTTAAATGATGCCATATCACATGAACGTTGCAAATAAGGCGTGCTAGAAGGCCTAAAGCATAAGGCTAGTAAAGAGCATTACTCAAGAAGCATGCAATACATACCACAAATGTCCAAACCAAACCTGGACAGAGCTCAGTTAGGCCAAAACAAAGATCAAAACATGTTGAAATAATAGCCCAAAAGCTTAGGCAAACATGCATGCAAGTTGGCTTACAAGTGAAGCATAAGGCTCAACCCTCAAACACAATGAAAGGGTGATCAATGCAAGAATATGGTAGAGGTACATGATCTGAAATAACATGCCAAATGATGCCATGCCATGCAAAAAGCTCAAATATGACATGCTAGAGGTCTCAAAGTGCAAGACTAGGAAAGCCAAATGCACTATAGCTATGCAAAGCCAAGCATGCATGACCAAAACCACTCAAATCAGACCTAAAGCATGCTAAAACATAGCCAAAAATGTGCTGGGGCAGAGCATACACATGCTAGATCAATAGGCTAAAACACCAAATACACTAGGCCAGTGAACAAAATTGCACTACAAGTGCAAGAAGCATGCAAGAGACAAACAAACCAATCAAAAACAAAGTTATGGCATGGCAAATCAGTGGCAAAAAAACATGCTGAGATAGAGCTAACATGAGCTAGAATGAGAGGTATAAAGCATGATGCATGTTAGGCCAACAAGGAGGATTGCACTACAAGTGTGTGAGGCATGAAACCAATGACCAAACCAACCCAAAACAGAGTTAGGGCAGGTCCAAAAAGTCATAAAAACATGCTTGGACTAAGCTAGCAAATGAGAGAAATACATGCTCATGTATTAGGCTACCAACACAAGGCATAAAGGCATAACTCTTAAACACAATGAAAGAGCGATAATCATGAGATTATGACAGAAGTTTATGCTCTGAATTTACATACCAAATGATGCTATATCACACAAATGTCACAAATAAGGCATGTTAGGGGTCCCAAGACACAAGACTAGCAAAGGCCACTACGCTATGGCCATACAAGGCAAGCCTCAAAGGGCCAAGATCATTCCAAACAGACTTTAAGCAAGTCAAAACAAGGCTAAGAACTTGTTGGAGCAGAGCTAAAATAAGCTAAAATAATAGGCCAAAACATCAAGTGAGCTAGGCTAGCATGCAAGATTGCACTACAAGTGTGTGAAGCATGCAAGAGGCAACCAAACCAACCCAAAACAGAGTTATATCATGCTAGAATAAGGCCTAAAACATGCTAAGATAGAGCCTCAAGAAGGTAGAAAAACATGCCAAAGTGCTAAGCCAACAACACATGCAAACAAAGCACAAAAGGGGGGGGGGGACCACCCCCATCCATTTTGGGTCTCAAAACACACTTTCCACCACTGAAATTTCTCTGAAATTCAGTAGTGAAAAGGCCAAATAAAGATGATCTCAAAGGTCTCAAAGGATAGCTCAAAACAAAGCACAAAAGGGGGTAGACCACCCCTAACTCAAACAAACATCTTAAACACTTAGAAACAAGGGTTTTTGCAGTTGAGAGTAAGGCCTAAAAGAGCATGCAAGGATGGCCAAATACTTAAGCAAAACAAAGCTTAAAGAGGGTAACTACTCACCCTTGAAGAACCACAGCAAAACAGCAAACTCTGAGGCAAAAACCAACTTAAAACCACTCAAATAAAGCTTCAAAGTACCTCAGCAACAAAAGGAAGATGTTTAAGTAGGTGTTTGTGTGCAAAAGTATGAAGAAACAATACTTTAAGGCACAAATATATATATAGAGAGAGAGATAGAGAAATATAGAGAGAGAGTAAACTTTTTGCTCTTCAAAATTTTTTGAACCCTGGAAAGGGAGAGAGAGCTTCCCTTTTATAGAATTCCAAGCCTTAAGCTTGTTGGACAAGCTAGAAGCTTGGTGCAATCCCTCCATACACGTGTATGGAGGATGCCTTTTATGTCCAACAGCTGGCACAGTTGGCAATAAAAATATTTGCCAAAGCAAGAAAATGGCCATCAGCCACCTCAAGTGGCCTACAGGGAGAAAAAGTGGCCTACAACCACCAAAAGTGCCCGACAGCCTCTCTCTTCCCTCAAGGCAAGGGGGAACAGGGTATGGCACAAAACCAAACCAAAAAGAAGAGAGTTAAGAGGCCACAAGACAAGGCACTCAGCTGGAAGCCCCGAAAACTGGCCTACGGGCCATCGCAAGTGGCCTACAAGGGAGAAAAGTAGCCTACAACTACAAAAAGTGGCCTACAGGCCTCTCTCTCCCTCCAGGCAAGGGCACCAAGGCATGGCCCAAAAAACAAACCAAGAAAAAGAGAGTTAAGAGGTCCCGGGATAAGACGCTCAGCCAAACCCCCGGAAGCTCGAAACGAGCACAAACATGCGCGATCATCGCGTGCACAAACGATGACGTCTGAGTCTTAAGGTCAGTCAAAAATGGGGTATCTACAATTAGCCATTAAGATTAACGAATCTGCCCTTGCCCCAGTTAAGGAATGAACTGGAACGCTGAATATCGGTGATTCATGGAATGGCTGGGGCACATGAACCTATCGACGCAAGGCCTTGAAATTTAGCCGATTAGATTAACGAATCTGCCCTTGCCCTAATTAATGAACTGGAACGTTGAATATCGGTAGTTCATGGAATGGCTGGGGCATATGAACCTATCGGTGTAAGGCTTTGAAATTTAGCCTATTAGATTAACCAATCTGTCCTTACCCCAGTTAATGAATGAACTGGAACGTCGAATATCGGTGGTTCATGGATTGACTCAGGTACATGAACCTATCGGTGCAAGGCCTTGAATGCGAGCATTGATGAGATTGCCTTGGGAGTGCTGCCCCCGTAATCAATAAATGGGGCAGGGGCTGCGTGCGCAGAGGTGCCATTGTTGCGTTCAAATCCAACAAATTGGGAGAGGAAAAAAGAAGTGTGGACGACTATGGATGGCAATGAGACTATTCTTCAACAGCAGAGAAGAAGGTAGGACACTCGCGGAGTTGGACGCAGAGATGAACTGAGGTGGCGAGCCTACGTGCATAGGGAGTAGGACGTCGAGGGAGCACGAGAAACGCCAATCCCCAAGTCACCGAAGTAGGTCACCTAGAAAGGAAAGATAGCAACAAGGTAACTCCCCTCATTCGAGAGGTAAAGCCAGTGCGACACCGCGCCCATTGAGTTTTTCGATTTTTATTGGGAACAAACTGATGACGGAGGCGGATTCCATCATTCGCGACCCAAATGTAGCAGTCGAGTTCGTTCGACAAATTTTTTTGCCAGAAGTTCAGCAGTCCATGGTCGGCCGAGCTGATTATGAAGTTTTTTGGGAGGATGTTCATGGAGTAGTAAAGGGTTTGTATACCTCCTATGAAATCGGCATGCGTCTACGTGCCGCACGAAGAGAGATAGAGCAAAGGAATGCTCGCATTCAGAGCTTGCAAGCCCGCACGGAGAAGGCCGAAAATGAGCTGAAGAAACCTAACCTCTCTGAGACTCATTCGGTGAGTCAAGTGAATCCGATTGTTGCGGAGCGAGTAAATCGCCGAATTCTAGATCACGCGATTGCCGACCGAGAGACGGCTAGTATGTTCGCAATAGAATCTGCCAAGGCTAGGTCTTATGAGAAAGGCTTCTATGAGGGCCGAAAAATTGGAACAAAGAAGACGAAGGAGAAACTAGCCGAGGAGGTCTGCCGATGCGAAAATCGCGGCTTTAAGCATGAATGGACCAACGCTCTTCAGGCCGCGGGCGTTGATTCAGCGTCACCCTTATATCAGAGTTATACTTTTTCGTTCGAGGCTTTCGAAGCCGAGAAGACTGATAACGAGAGCGGAGCCAAATAATTTTGATGTATTATTTTATTTTTATTTTTATTTTTAGTTGTTGTAAAGCATGTACTTATGATTTATTGAATAAAACATATTATTCTGCATGTCTCCAAAAGTGTAATTTCTTTACTGAAAATAAATATTAGTTTATTTGATGTTTGTAGAAAGTAATCAATCTTCCTTGCAAATCAAGTTGTCTAATACTTTACGTCAATCATAATATCCACGAAAGAAGCTCCGAATTCGGAGGCTTAATCGGCCCAAACGTCATTCACGAAGGGCGCTCCGCATTCGGAGGCTTGTTTGTGTTTGGCCCAAACGTGTCATTCACGATGGGCGCTCCGAATTCAGATGCTTAATTGGCCCAAACGTCACGAAGGGCGCTCCGAATTCGGAGGCTTATTTGTATTGGCCCAAACGTCATTTACGAAGGGTGCTCTGAATTCAGAGGCTTAATCGGCCCAAACATGTCATGCACGAAGGGCGCTTCAAATTCGGAGGCTTAATTGTATTTGGCCCAAACGTGTCATTCACGATGGGCGCTCTAAATTTGAATGCTTAATCAGCCCAAATGTCATTTACGAAGGGCGCTCCGAATTCGGAGGCTTAATCGGCCCAAACGTGTCATGCACGAAGGGCGCTCCAAATTCGAAGGCTTAATTGTATCGGCCCAAATATCATTCACGAAGGGCGTTCCGAATTCGGAGGCTTAATCGGCCCAAACGTGTCATGCACGAAGGGCGCTCCACATTCGGAGGCTTATTTGTGTTTGGCCCAAACGTGTCATGCACGAAGGGCGTTCCGAATTCGAAGGCTTAATCGGCTCAAACGTGTCATGCACGAAGGGCGCTCCAAATTCGGAGGCATAATTGTATTGGCCCAAATGTCGTTCACGAAGGGCGCTCCGAATTCAGAGGCTTAATCGGCCCAAACGTGTCATGCACGAAGGGTGCTAAAAATTCGGAGGCTTATTTATATTGGCCCACACGTCATTCACGAAGAGCGCTCTGAATTCGAAGACTTAATTGTATTGGCCCAAACGTTATTTACGAAGAGCGCTCCGAATTCAGAGGCTTAATCGGCCCAAACGTGTCATTCACGAAGGCTTAATCAGCCCAAACGTATCATGCACGATGGGTGCTCCGAATTCAGAGGCTTAATTGGCCCAAATGTGTCATGCACGAAGGGCGCTCCAAATTCGGAGGCTTATTTGTATTGGCCCACACGTCATTCATGAGGGGCGCTCCGAATTCGGAGGCTTAATCGGCCCAAACTTTTCATGCAGGAAGGGCGCTCCACATTCGGAGGCTTATTTGTATTGGCGTAAACATGTCATTCACGAAGGGCGCTCCGAATTCGGAGGCTTAATCGGCCCAAACGTGTCATGCACGAAAGGCGCTCCAAATTCGGAGGCTTATTTGTATTGGCCTAAACGTGTCATTCACGAAGGGCGCTCCAAATTCGGAGGCTTTTGACACAACCAGAACTCACTGGGCAACACAACCAGAACTTAAGAGAAAACATCGTATTGAAAAAATAAAGATATATACGGCGTAAAATCAAAACAAGCTGTCGTGCCGTACAAGTTG
The DNA here is from genome assembly GCA_030407325.1 of Camellia japonica. NCBI lineage: Eukaryota > Viridiplantae > Streptophyta > Magnoliopsida > Ericales > Theaceae > Camellia > Camellia japonica. The sequence continues at coordinate 8,092,472 of JAPPVO010000032.1, read as the reverse complement.
ACTTAATGGTAAAACTTGAGCAAGTGTGTGGAATTCCACAGATGTGGCAAGCTTCTTCCATCCATGTCTTTGAGCCAATATGCCCCTGTCCCTGCGATTGAGTCAATTTGATAGGGGCCGTCCCAGTTAGGACCCAATTTTCCGTTAGCCGGATTCCTAGCAGTGGGAAGCAATTTCTTGAGGACCAATTCTCCTGGTGTATAACAGCGTAGCTGAACATGTTGATTATACGACTTAGCAAGCTGTTGCTGGTACCGTACCATGGATGCAAGGGCGCGGTCTCAGCGTTCTTCAATCAGAGTCAAGTCTAAGGCCAACATCATGTCATTTCGGCCCATGTCAAAAACCTTTGATTTCATGGTTGGGAGGCCGATCTCCAGGGGGATGATTGCCTGGGTTTCGAAGCATAGGGCAAACGGCGTTTCCCTAGTGGATCGTCTCGGAGTAGTGTGATGAGCCCATAGCACACTGGGCAACACTTCGACCCATCTGCCTTTAGGTTTCTCCAGCCTTTTCATGATGCTGTCCAAAATAACCTTGTTGGTGGCCTCCGCTTGACCATTGCTTTGGGGGTAAGCTGGTGAGGAAAAGTAAGGTCGGATACCATAAGTGTTGCACAATTCTCAATACACACCACAATCAAACTGGGTACTATTGTCAGAAACAAGTGCTCGTGGTATGCCGAAACTTGTTATAATGTTTTTCTATACAGAACGCTTAACGTCAGAATCTCGAATATGTGTTAGTGCCTCCGCTTCGACCCATTTTGTGAAATAATCCGTCACAACAATTAAGAATCGCCTGTTGTTTGGGGCCCGTGGTAACGGTCCAACGATATCGAGCCCCCATTGAGCAAACGACCAAGGATTAGTGATAGAATTTAACTCCTCCGCTGGCAGATGAGTTAAGGGGGAAAACTTTTGGCATTGACCACATTTCTTGACATAACTCTCGACATCAGTTTGCATGGTTGGCCAATAATACCCCCGCGATACAGCGCGATGAGCCAGAGAACGTCCACCCGAATGGGCACCACAACTGTCTTCATGTATTTCAGACAAAAGTTCCTCGATTTTATTCGAGTGAACACACTTTAAGTACGTGCCCGGAGAGAGATTTTTTGTAGAGCTTCCCCTGCGGATCCAAATAGTATCGGAGGGCTTTGTTTCGCAGTTTGTGTGCGTCTTTCTTATCCATCAGGAGCTATTTTGAAGATAGGAATGCAGCGATAGGGTCCATCCAACTCGGACCCGGTTCGATAACGTTGACCTGAACTAATTCTGAAGAGGTAATGCTCGGCTCGGGGACGAACCCTACTTCAATTGCCCACTTAATTTCTGAGTTGATAGCAGAGACTAAGCAAGCCAAGGAGTCTGCATACGTGTTTTGATCTTGGGTTATCTGATTCAGTTCGTGGTGATCAAATTTCACGAGCAAAGAATTCGTCGTTTTCATATAGGCTGCCATGCAGTCATTTTTGGCTGCATATTCTCCTTTTAACTAGTTGATTACTAGCTTTGACTCACAGAAGACAAGCAGACGTCATGCACTGAGGTGTAGTGCATTTCGCAGGCCGGTCAACAGTGCTTCGTATTCGGCCTCATTATTTGATGCGTCGAATCCCAATTTGACAGCCTATTCGATTATTGCCCCTTCGGGGGTCATGATTACTACGCCAGCCCCACTGCCATGCTGGTTGGATGACCCGTCGCAATACATCTGCCAAACGTCGCCAACATACATTCTCCAGTTGGGTTCAGTTTGCACTTGATCAGACTTAAAGTCGGCGAGGGATTTTGTGAACTCGGCTACAAAGTCAGCAAGCACTTGCCCTTTGATGGAAGTTCTGGATAGAAACTGGATATCATACTGGCCGAGTTCAAGAGCCCATTTTGAGACGCACCCCGACACTTCCACGCTGCGGAGCACTGATCGGAGGGGATATTGCGTTGGTACCCCAATGGTATGCCCCTGAAAGTAGTGTATCAGTTTTCTTGTAGCCATGATGAGAGCAAGGATAAGCTTTTCTAATGGAAGATAACATGTTTCGGCGTCGCCCATAGCCTTGCTCACATAGTAAATTGGTCGCTGCTCTCCAAGTTCTTCCTTTATCAATACGGTGTTGACCGCCCGGTCGGATATTGCCAGATACAAGATGAGTGGATCGTCGGCCGCTAGTGTTGCCAAGAGTGGTATTGATTGGAGATAAGACTTCAAGCCGTTGTAGAATTGCAGTGATTTGCCTCGAATTGGCTTCGATTCCGCGGTGGTTAATTGTCACGACCCCATTCTGTCCCTAGTAGAATGGTGCCGTGATGGCCAGTAATCCGAGATTACCAAAGGCCAACTTATAAAGATTCATACACAATTAGAGTATACATATGGGGCTTACATGTGCGGAAGCAATAAATTTAAATCTAAATAGTTTATAAGAGCTGTGCATAGATCAAATGAAATGACATACATCTTTACATGGTTTTACAATTTGAATACAAAATAAAATGGAGTACATATTATATCTTGATCAAAAGGCTTCTCCAGCCGAAATATACAAAAGAAATGAATTACAAACTAAGAAGCATAATCTTCAAGATGATACAAAACATGAATCAAAACATCCTGCAAATAACATCTTAGGTGTCACCGCCTTCTTGCTTGCCACCTACATATATATAAAGGGGAAGGTGAGCTTGAATACTCAGTGAATGATATTAGTAATAAAGGTTTGAATGAATGATATCCTAGATCTTTATCAAAACAATACATACCATAGCTTGTAACAAAAGATAGGATGAATCAAATTCATCAATCAAAGTCTTTCAAAGCTTCTTGGATGTTAATAACATCTACATAATACCAAAGGATGACATTATGGACAAAACAAGGGAATAACCGTCCCGGAATCAAAGCACACCAGTTCGCGACCGTCGGTGGATGACCCGGAATTGGTTAGACAACCCACGTGGAAAACTGTCAGTGGCAAAACAAGGGAATAATTGACCCGGAATCGATTAGACAAACCCACCCGTACAAGACCGTCGGTGGCAAGGGAGATATCTCAAACAAGGGTACTAGTTGCATTATAGTCCCCTAGCACTAAGGACTTTCCAAGAATGTCATCAAAACAAACATAATACTTGATACAAAAACTAGGGATAATCATTCATACTTGAACAAATACTTTTCCAAAACGGAACAAAGCAAAGCTTTTATCAAAACATTATAACATATCTTTATTAAAAATACCACTCACATAGCTCTTCAGGTGTAGGGATTAAAGCAAGAATCCAAGACCTACAATTACATAGTAAATCCCATTGAATGCACTTCAAGAAGATAAGAAGAGATGCTTAAAGATGGATATGAAATGCATTCTCAAAATAAGTTTTACATAAGTGCAAATGATCCCGACATTTCTTTCCAAAACCAAGTCAAGACAAAGTAAAACATGTGCTGGGAGTTAAAACACTGTTTTTCTTCTAGGGAAAACATGTTGGGAGTCAAAACACTGTTCTTCTTCTAGGGAAAACATGCTGGGTACCAACCAGGTCTTGGAATGGATGCATAGAGGTGATCTAGGCAAAAATGACCTAGTTGGGTGAACTCAGGAGGTCTTGGCCGAGGTCCCACACCTCTTGGCCAAGGTGTGGTTACCTAGGCTTCGGTGTGCAGCTGTCTGCCGAGTTGTTACAGGGTGCCGGCAAGGGTGTACCATGGTCGGCCTAGGTGTGCAGTGGTTAGCCTAGGTGTGTAGAGGTTGGCCTAGGTGTGCATGCAAGGTAGGCTAAGCTGCAAGTGATCATGTAAGGTAGGCCAAGGTGAGATACGATGTTTGGCCTAGGTGTGAGATCTAGGCAAGAGTGGTCTTGGTGACCACACTTAGGGAAAGGTGAAGTCTAGAAATCTGGGTTTCCTCCCTTGAAGAACATGAAGAACATGAATGCTAAAATCATAACTTCTTATTCCAAAATCTGAGATTCCATGATATGAGTTAAAAAATATGGACCTTGGTACCCATACTTGGAGATTTCATGAAAACAAAGACAAAAACATGGATCTTGATACAAACTTTCGAATCAAAACATGGTTTTTCTTGAAGAACACAAGAACATCATTTTCTCTTTCTAAAACCAAGCTTTAAATCAATGCATGGCTTATGAATCATGCTAGATCATGCAATGTGATCATATGTACATAAAGAACAACAATAGTAGATCAAGATTCTAACCTCAAAATACGAATCTAAAGGTTTAAACTCTAAGGATCAAACTTGGAATCTAGCTCTCTCTCTAAGAACTTCTTCCTCTTCTTCCTAGAGCTTCTCTCTCTACAAGGCTAGGATATGACAAAATGATATGGGTTTCTCAGCTAGCACCTGACTTAACCCTCTGCTGGGACACGTGGCAATGTCGGATTGGATAACCTCAAAAAGGTGCCAAAATGACAAGACAAGAGTATGACAAAATGTGTATAACAAGTAAGGTGACAAGGGCATTCTGACAAGGCAAGGACCTCGAATTAGGACATAGGCTTCGGCAAGTAAGGTCTCAATGATCTCGGCTAGGAAGGATAACACTTGACCTAGCTGTACCACACCTCGGCCTAGATGTGCCACACCTCGGTCTAGGTCATACCAGTCCAGGAACAAGATCACTAGGTGTAAGGATCAAAGATCTAGGACGCCTAGATGATAACATCTCGGCCTAGGTGATGCACACCTCGGCCTAGATGATGACATCTCGGCCAATATGCTTAGGTGATGGTGGAGGTCAACTAAAGTGGTTCCAGGATAGTCCTAGGTGTTGGCGTGCAATGGCCTAGGTGTGAGAGGTTCAAAGGTGTGACCTAGGCTTGACATGACCTAGGCTTGGAATGACCTAGGCTTGAAATGACTTAGGCTTTGCATGACCTAGGCTTGAAATGACCTAGGCTTGACATGACCTAGGCTTGGCATGACCTAGGCTTAACATAGCAAGGAAGGAACAAAGCATGCACATAGCATTTAGGCAAAATATGATAGCATCAAGACAAGACAAGAACCTTTACCTAGGCAAAACAAGTCTAAGTCTACAAATGCAAGCTTAACAAGACAAAATCATGCAAATGCACATGAACATGACTAAGGCAAGAATATGGGTTATTACAGTCTACCCTCCTTAAAGAAGTTTGGTCCCCAAAGTTAAGTTACCTTGCCCCCAAAACAACTCTGGATGTCAGATTCTCATCTCTTCTTACCATCTTTAGCCTTTGTCTTGGGACAATCCTTAATATGATGACCCATCTCACCACATTCAAAGCATGCTCCAGATGCCCGATAACAAACCCCAAAATGTTGCTCCCCCCAACTTGTACATGTCGGCCTAGTGCCACTTTCCTGATTTGAGTTGCTTGAACTACCTACATTTACCTTTTTCTTGACATCGGACGGTGCTTGGCGATTATCATAATCCTGTCTCTTTCTCTGATTCTCCCTTGAACTCTGGTATTTGTTCAAGTTGGCTTCTATCAGGATGGCTTTATCTAACACTCTGGCATAAGTCGGCATGTTGAGCATATTAACCCGATCTTGTATTGGTCCCCGAAGTCCACTCTCAAACTTCCTAGATTTCCTGTATTCGTTATTGACCATGTGAGGTGCATACCTTGCCAACTCGGTGAAAACACGATCATATTCAGCCACTATTTTGTTACCCTGTGTCAAAGTCTAGAATTCTGTGGTCTTGCGATCTCGGACACTGAGAGGGAAATGCTTGTCATAGAATAACTCCAAAAATCTGGCCGAAGTCAAGTTTGGATTACCTTCTCGGATCATCATCCACCACCTACGAGCATTGTCGTCTAGTGTGAATGCTGCCAATGACACCTTCTGAGCGTCGGTGCTGGGAAAGATCTCAAACAACTTTTCCATCTCAAGAACCCATGCTTCTGCCTTCATTGGCTCTATACCTCCATAGAATTTCGGCGGATTCATCTTCTTGAATTCTTTGATCAAGGTCAATGTGTTGTCCCCGTACAAAGCTGGCTGTGGAGGCACTTGCGGCACTGGAGGAGGTGGAGGTGGAACTGCATGTCGGCCATCTGTCTGCTCGGCCTGAGTAGATGTAGTACTAGTGTTATGTTGCCTTGCTTGCCTCAACTCATAGGCCAAACCCTCTACCATCCTTTCTAATCTGTCTAACCTGTCCTCGGATTAATCTTAGCTAACTAGAGGTCTACCCCTTCTCATGATGCTAGGAGTATGCAAAATGTGACTTTTTTTAAACAAAATGAACAAATAGACATGTATGCAAGTAAATATGATCATGCCGAGATGATGCACATCTTGTCAAGTAGCAAGCAATATGATGCAATCCTAACATCATTCTAAGGGAAATCCTATGCTCTTTAGGACTCAAAGTGTGTGAATAACGTACTATAAGGAACTCGTGCTCTGATACCATTCTATCACGACCCCATTCCGCCCCTAGTAGAATGGTGCTGTGATGGCCAGTAATCCGAGATTACCAAAGGCCAACTTACAAAGATTCATATACAATCAGAGTATATATATGGGGCTTACATGTGCGAAAGCAATAAATTTAAATCTAAGTAGTCCATAAGAGCTGTGCATAGATCAAATGAAATGACATACATCTTAACATAGTTTTACAACTTGAATACAAAATAAAATGGAGTACATATTACATCTTGATCAGAAGGCTTCTCAAGCCGAAATATACAAAAGAAATGAATTACAAACTAAGAAGCATAATCTTCAAGATGATACAAAACATGAATCAAAACATCCTGCAAATAACATCTTAGGTGTCATCGCCTTCTTGCTTGCCACCTACATATATATAAAGGGGAAGGTGAGCTTGGATACTCAGTGAATGATATTAGTAATAAAGGTTTGAATGAATGATATCCGAGATCTTTATCAAAACAAGACATATCATAGCTTGTAACAAAAGATGGGATGAATCAAGTTCATCAATCAAAGTTTTTCAAAGCTTCTTGGATGTTAATAACATCTACATAATACCAAAGGATGACATTACGGACAAAACAAGGGAATAACCGTCCCGGAATCGAAGCACACCTGTTCACGACCGTCGGTGGCCGACCCGGAATCGGTTAGACAACCCACGTGGAAAACTGTCAGTGGCAAAACAAGGGAATAATCAACCCGGAATCGATTAGACAAACCCACCCGTACAAGACCGTCGGTGGCAAGGGAGATATCTCAAACAAGGGTACTAGTTGCATTATAGTCCCCTAGCACTAAGGACTTTCCAAGAATGTCATCAAAACAAACATAATACTTGATACAAAAACTAGGGATAATCATTCATACTTGAACAAATACTTTTCCAAAACGGAACAAAGCAAAGCTTTTATCATAACATTATAACATAGCTTTATTAAAAATACCACTCACATAGCTCTTCGGGTGTAGGGATTAAAGCAAGAATCCAAGACCTACAAGTACATAATAAATCCCATTGAATGCACTTCAAGAAGACAAGAAGAGATGCTCAAAGATGGATATGAAATGCATTCTCAAAATAAGTTTTACATAAGTGCAAATGATCCCGACATTTCTTTCCAAAACCAAGTCAAGACGTAGCTTGATGACGAGGGGATCAGTGCGGGGGTAGGTCACTCCAATTAAATCACTATTATCGAAACTAATCCTTCCAGTGTCGTGTGGCCATTTTGCTGGCCACAAAGTGCTATGGGTGCTAGACGGCAACTGGATTGCGTGCATCTCGGGTGGCGCCGGCAAGCTATATATCATATGAATTACACCAAGAGCAGGTGACTCTAGCCGTAGAGCTACTGTATTTGTTGAATTGTTCTTCCGGACGTATTGTGTAAGACGACCGTCTTGCACCAATTCTTCAAGATGATCTTTGAATAAATAACAACTATCAGTGTCGTGACCATAGTCTTTATGATATTCACACTGTTTATCCTGTTTTCTCGAATCGGGAGGTCCCGTCATCTTGGGCAGCCACTTGAAGAACGGAAGGTGTTGTACTTTCAACAGAATCTTATTGATCAGCTCTGTTAGCTCCGTGTATTTCTTGCCTGAACGCCTTGTGTGCCTGCTATCCACTTGATACTGTTCATTAGCTCGATGTGAACACTGGTCATTTGATCGGCGTGAGTCATGCCTTTTATCTCGTTTAGGTTGATTCCGCCGCTCAGGGCTTCTTGACGGCACGGTGCTAATTAGCTGAACAATTCCCGACGTGGCCGTTTCAATGGCTTTGTGTCCTGCTTTGAGTCGAAGGGCATCGTTTTCCACTTTGCAGTATTCCTCGACTTTTTTCATTAATGCCCAGATGGTTTTGGGGGGACGCCTGGTTAATGAACTGCGGAAAGGGCTATCAGGATGCAATCCCATCTTAAAGGCGGTGATGGCCATGGAATCATTGCAAGTATCATGTACCAGATTAAAGCACTCCTAATGGCGGGCCGAGTATTCACGAAGAGTTTCTTCCGGTTTAATTTGCATGGCCCAGAGAGAATCAGCTTGGTTCAGTTGGACCTCATTAGTGATGAATCTCGCCCTGAATGACTTTTGGAGTTGGTAGAAGCTCTTAATCGATACCGACTCCAGTTTATAGTACCACCTTACGGCCAGTGGTCCTAGACTGCTTGGAAATATCCGACACATGAGGGCTTCATCGTCAGCATGGAGCGTCATCGCTTGCTTGTAATGATGAATGTGATCAGTGGGGTCTGATTTTCCGTCATAGAGAGTGAACGACGGTGCCTTGAACTTTTTGGGTAGCATAGCCCTGGCGATTCGTCGCACGAATGGGTCATGTTTATCTTCTTCATCCGAATCATCGCTTCTCCTTCGTCTATGCTGTACGTATGGACTTCCTTCAGACGAGTTGGATACATCAACTCGCCCTTTCTTTCTGGGCTCCAGAGATGGTGAGTTTGAAACACTATCATTATTATGTTTCTGAAGTCGACGTCGGCGACCATCCTTCTTTCCCGAAGGTCGATCCCGGTCTTGGCATGCGGCTTGTTGGGACTTCGCCACCTCCAAGGCCAAATCTTGGCGTAGGCGCTCATTCTCAGCCATCATATTCTTCAGCATCCTTCATTTTGCTTTACCTGATCCATAATCATCTGCATCGTCTCATGCATTGAAGTTGAGGGTGAGGTTTAAGCTACTGAATCAAAGTTCAAGGCACGTCGCGCGGCAATATTCTCCGGTCCCAGCATGTTTCTTGGAGTGAGGTCATCTCTTGGTGTAGTTTCGTCAGCGACTATCGAAGGATCTTTCGTGACGCTTGCCATGAATAAGCTTGAGTATTTCCACAGATGGCGCCAATTGTGGAGAAGTAGGTTTGGAAATACTCTTGGATCCTGAAGCACGTCCCTGATTCTCTGATCGTCACCTGAAAAAGGGATTAACACTCCGGTGAGGGGTGCCGGAATTAGCACTCCGATGAACAAGTTAGTGTAAGTCTATTATTTTCTTGAGACTTAAGTTTTTTTGGATCTGTTCTCACGTACCTTTCTTTAGTTGATGCTCCTCTATTTATATTCCCTTTTGGGCCCCAGGGTCGGGCCCACTCTTAATCCGTCGTATGATTGGTCATTCGGCCCCTTCTGTTGTATGCCAATTCTCACTCAGCTTTTTGTTCAACTGATTTTATGGTCGATTAGATATTTGGCATCTGGATCGTACAGGACGGAGCCGAATATAATATATATCCCAATTTTCTAAGTGTACCCCGCATCTCCACCATTACCGATATTCGGCTTCCACAATTTTATTTTTTTTGTATATATATATTTTATAAATAAGTTAATTTCATTATTTCAAATGTGGGGACATTTTCATCTATGTACAAAAATATCTAAGTTTTTAAACTTATGTTTTATATTCTCTCATACAAGTGGAGATAATAAGGATAATTAAATACATTCTTAAAGCATACCCTTTAAGTAATATGGGAGTTGGCATGGTCATAGAAGGGTGTGTTGGAAATATGATATAAATAATAAAAATTATAAATTATAAAAGAACCATCAGCTACATTATTTTTAATTTTTCCATAAGTAATTATTTTTGTTAATAAATTCTCAAGTTAATTAATAATTTTAAATGATGTCATAAATATATTTCAATTAACAATTCAAATGATTTTATTATTGTATAGAAAAGTTGTTAGGAATTTTATTTTTTCTACTAATTCTGTTAAATAAAAATATATAATAAAGGGCATTTTTATTTTCTAAAATCATATAAGACAATTCATATTTAAGTAAATCATAAGATGTGTATTTATGATTTACCCAAAATAAAAATAAAAAATCACAAAAAATAAAAATAATAAAAAAAAATCCATTAGGTAAAAAATTTATTTAATTTTTTATTTTCAGTTCCTAAAATATAAAATGAAAGCAGACAATAAAAAACAAAATCGTATTATGCAAGCCTCGAATCGCAAGTAGAGTAAAAAGTCAACTTTTAATCAATTTTCCAAATCACCCAAGTTCAAGTGGACCTTAGGGTTAGTTTGGGAATGATTTTTTTAGTGTGATTTTTTAATTTTTTAATTAATTTAACCTGATTAAATTAATTATGTTTAAGAACAATTTTTTGACTTTTTTATTTTATTTTTTTGAAAAAATAAGTATAATAATTATAGTTTAGATGTGATATTTTATCTTATTAACTTATTTAATTTATTTTATCCTTTTATATTTTTTTAATCTCCTCCTAAATCCAATTGACTTGTCAAACGGCGACTTAAAAAGAGTAGACCATTAGATTTTTATTATTATTTTATGTGCATTAGTGATTTATTAAAACAACAATGGTTGGAACTTTTTTTTAGCCCTCGCAACTCTTTTTTTTTAAGATCTCAATTATTGTTAATGTGAACTCTATATATACATGAATGAATCTTATATATATATATATATATATATCAATGCTTAAGATTAAAAAAATTGTTAAATCAAAAAAAAGTTCCAAATATTTTTCTTATTAAAATTGACCCGTCAATAATAGGCTAATTGGTCACCTCGAAAATTAAGGAAGAACCGAACATGGGTCCCGTTTGGTAAAACTGTGGGAAAGTAATTATAGCTTATAGCTTAACAGCTTAATATAGCTTAACAGCTTATAGCTTATAGCTGTGAACATAAGCTGATTTTTAACTTATAAATTAAGCTTCTCCTCCCCTACTTAAAGAATAAGTTGACTTTTAACTTATAAAAAGTTATAAATTGTATTATTAAGCTGAACTAAACACATCAAAATAACTTAAATTAAAATAAAAACTGGAATAAGTTAAAAATAAACTCTATCAAACAAGACCATTGTCGCTAATGATCAGATTTTAGGATCGTTCAATGAGGCACGTGGGTTGAGGGCTATGCAAGACAGAGGGTAAAATGTCGATTTTATCCTCTGGAATTTTGACTAACAAATTAACTCAAAAGTCCCATCACAAATTTGTCATATTCCTCTCATCTCTCTCAAACAATGCTTCCCAAACGAGCACTGCTGGGGACCAGTGGGGGTGATCCCAGTGCCCCCACTTCCACGTGGGACTGTGTGAGCAAGTTCAAAAAAAAAAAATAGAAATAAGAATAAATTTTTTTTTCAACCAATCAAAAATGAGGGATGGTGAGGTCACCCCACTGGGGTCCAAGATATTTTCCCTTCCCAAACAGTGCTTGACCTGTGCTACCCGAATAGTGTCACGTCAGCATTTGCTTTTTTTTTTTTTTTTTTATAAATGATGAGTTCTAATCAGTAACAATTCCTCACTGTCACGTCAGAGTACGCTTTTTTTTAGAGACTCTTTGGTCATTTGATATCACACCATCGTTTCAAACCTATATTAGTGATTTAGACCCCTCAAGTTTCAATCTCCACCACCTTCACACACACGTAGTAGGTTGTGATTGGAGGAGGAAAAAAAAAAAAAAAGTGACCAATCAAAAAACAAAAAGGAGGTCAAAGGAGTGAGTGGAAAGGGAGTCCCAATCTTTATTCTATTTCAATACAACTATTCAACCAAAAAAAATTAAAATAAAATTCATCCTATTTTCTCAAATATAAAAACTAAAATAACTTATTAATATAATCAAACAACTAATCACACCCACATTAGAGATGTGGTACTTGTGAACTGCACTTATAAATAAAATAATATATATGTTAAAACTAGGATTCTCCAATTTTTTGTGTGGCAGTTATGATAATGAGTCAGATTTATTTTTAGTTCATTTTGTAGATTAGATGGTATTATTAGATCTGTGAGTTTCATTATGAATTCTGTTTCGATAATTCGAACCGTTCAATATGTAGAATTCATCGAGTACTTTATCTTTATAAAAAAATCATATTGTTCAGATATCGATATCTACTTGATTAGATCAGATTTTAGTCAATAATTTATTTTAAAAATTATATTTACCGTTAACAGAAATATGATCCTGTTGGCTTTTTGGCTTTCGAAGGGTATTTTTGTAAATGCGAGCGTGCCAGCAAGGATCAATCAGTCCTTACAGAAATTATAATTGCCAACCAATTATCAGACGATTGTGTTTTAGTTCTCTCAGCCTCAATGAAGAGGACTTTTACTGGTGGCTTGACTTAGGAGAAATTAAGCAAAATAATAGTGAAATGACAAGTAACTGATATATTTCATTAAAATGAAAACTTATAATGGCCCAAACTCAGCCTCGTTGAGGTTTACAGTGACGATCTACTTGAAACTACTCCTATGAATGAAGTACAGTGCGAGAATTTAAAGTGCAGGAATGTAAAGAACGGATATTTAAAGTGCAGGAAATGTAAAGACTGGAAAAGAAAATGAAGTAAATGACTGATTTGTTGGATCTGAGTCTGGGGGTTTTTTCTGGGGGCTTCCCTGCTATTTATACTTGTCAAGGATGACCTTCGAACTGCACTTCAAACCGTCGAACTGCTCCTCTATGATCGCTAATCATGTTGCCTTATAAGTAGTTCCACTATGCCATCACTTGCAGTTGAGCTTCCCTCCTGTATTTGAATTTGAATATGAGTAACCGTTGAAGCCACGTCACCTTGCATCTCTTTACTGATCTAGTACTACTCAGATCTCGTGAAAACCAATATCAATTGCCACGTGTACGATCAGGATTGAAGACTCGAATAATCTCCCCACAATGCCCTTACTCTGCCACGTGTCGAATTGTAACTGGCTTTTACAAAATATGTAGCCAACATTACCCCCCGCACTAATATACCCAATACTTGGTGATATTAGTGGATCACAGCTTTCCCGCTCTTTTAGAACGTGCATGGAATCCATATTCTGGAAACACAACCGTCACCTGTTTGGTGATCATTTGCATTAACTCTCTTTCAATTTGTCGAACATCCCAATACCTTAGTATTCGAACAGACCATGGCTAAATCAACTTCCCTTTCTACTGATCAAGCATAGGAAAAGCCATTGAGTAATGCTGCTTCCCCTTGAAAGAATCTCCACGCATTCATTAGCCACCTTCACCCGCCTTTCTATATTCAGGTCATGGGAGCTTTTTCAAATTATCAACCTTTGGACTACGAGCACATTGCCCTTAATCCTTCGATTCAAAAAGTTGCAGATATAGATACAAGAAGTTCTTCTTCTAACCTCTCCTTGTACCTCGAACAAACTGCTCTCAAGCCTTTGATTCGGCAAGTTGCAAATATGGACTCAGGAAACTCTTCTTCGCAAACCTCTGCATGGGATGAAGCTGCAACTTCTTCCTCTTCTGGGGTTTCTGACTGGACAAGCTGGTCAACACCTGAGTCCTGGGATTTGAGGGAACGAATCAACCATCATTTTGTTGAGTTCACTGACCCTTTAGAATTTCCTTCTTACGCTCGAAGTTCAGTGGTCTACCCCTACGTGCCCATTGACCATCGACGTAGTTTGGAGGAGAATCTGCTTGTAGCATGGTACACATCCTCCATGCCTACAAAGATAATGCATGCTACCCGGCACCTAGAAGAAGCACAAGGGTACAATCCATCATTTTTAGCCAAAAAGGCGAAGATTTGTTCTTCTGACTGGCTTGATTATATTAATGCCTTTGTTCCTTCCACCCCCGTGTCATCTCCCATAATAGAAGCATCCACACCTTCTTCTCCATCTTCTGAAGCAGAAGCATCTATACCTTCTCCTCCACCAACTCTTTGCTGGACAAAAAAACTGAGGCTTGCACTCCCCATGAATGAAGTCTTTTCACCTTACAAACCTCCATCATTCCCTACTCCAGTTGAGCGGAAACAAGCTCAACTTCTGCTTGCAGCTTTCTCTCACTTGCCTTTCAATGTTCTTGAGGACGTAGTCCCTCTTAAGAACTTTCAATGGGCTTGTGATATTCTGACTAGGAGCCATGTCCTTAATCCCCTTGCCCAAGCAGAACTTCATATGTTCCTGGACCAACTTCCATTGCTCCTTTACTGGCATCGAAATTCTAAGGCTACTACGCAATCCTTAGACCAACTTTCGTCTCTTCGAATTCATGCCCAGTACGAAGCAGAGAACTTTATCGAAGAATTCAATGATTTCAAGAATAAAGATTCTACGTATTGGGATGATTTGGTCATAGACGAAATGGAACAAAAATTGAGAGAGGAAGCCTTCGAAATAAAGGCTGAAGAGCTCTACTACGAAGTGAGAGCACATCAACTCATGCAGCCAACATTAGAAGAAATAGAGGATATAATAAAGAAAGAACAAAATTTCATTGATCACCGTTGGACCAAATTTCATGATCTTGTTATTTATTCTATTCCTTATTTTTATGAGCTTGAGTTTGTACCCAGATAGGGTTACTTGATGTAATTGCCTTGGCTTGAATACAAACAAAGTTTTTCTGTATTTGACATTGTTTGACTCTGTTTCCTTTTGTCTTTAAAAGCCAATTCAGAGCTTTGAATTGAACAATCTCATCCTTCGAATTTGGACTCAATTGTTTTTAATGAAAGACTAAAAAGAACCAACATGTCTTTTTCCAATTTATGGAGTAAAGTTGACAATTCTGGCTGATATCATCTGGAATTAGTGTTTCGAATTTAACAACCTTGCCCTTCAAAACTAACTATAACCAATACATGGTCATGGTTGATATAGCCAGTCAATTTTAAATTGACCACTTTTACTTCGAAGAGCAGTCCATGCTGTTTTAGTTTAAAAGACAATCTCCTTCTTATAAAAACCAACGATTGGTTTTGATGTTTCGAATAGCAATTCTCCTTAAAGAATCCTAAGTTTTGCTTCGAAGGCCGTTATTTTCATTAATAACCCTCAAACAGGTCTTTAAACCCTTTGAAGTAGACCAATACTCGAGCATTCTAGTATCTTTAAGCATATAGTATGCTTCGAAGCCGGCTTCTATATTTCGAAGCCGTTGTTGTTTGATTTTTGGCGCCAAAATTTGGCTTTCGAAGCCAAATATCTTACTTCGAAGCTGGCATCAACATCCGGAATGTGCTCTTCCCTCCAAAAACTATCAGATTTGGATGAGACTCCTCGTATTCGTACTTTTTAGTACTTAGCGGCTTACACAATATATCTTTCAGACACAAAAAGTTTTAAACCCTTTTGTTTCGCGTTCTGGAATTACTTATGCTTTTAGCATATAAACCCTCATCAGTCTTTCACTTCCCTCTATTCTCTTCTTCATTTTCCGAAAAGCGTACTATCAATGGCTTTTTCTTCACCAAAAGTGCCAATCATAGAGCGTGTGAGCTCATCTGTGGCCTTAAAAAGGCTTATTGATGCAGAATGTGAGAAGTACAAGGCTGGGAAGGAAAGCGCTATCGATGGGCGTATCTTTGTCCCTTGTCGCCATATGCAACAAGACTACGTGCTCGGGCCCATATTCAAGGAGATCCTTACTGAGCTTCCCGCCCTGTATCCACGTCTGGAGAACCAATGTCTCCTTTATGAGGGTGGTCTCGACTGGAGGAGCAGGAGAATCAATCGCCCTCATCGATGCTGGCCCACGATGAGACCGGAGTGGCAAGAATGGTACGACCGGGTTGTCCTTGCTAGGACACTGGACCTTCAAGAGCTCTGTCTTCTCGATGTTCTTCGACTATCTAGGGTAACTATCTCAGAAGACCCCTTTCTAGTTCCTGCTGCCTTATGTTTTTGGAACCCCATTTTCAATTTCTTTCAATTTAGATGTGGGATGATGGCCCCTACTGTTCTTGATATTTGCCATTTACTAGGAGTATCCCCTATTGGCACTCCCATTACACCAGATTTCCCTGATTTAGCAGTCCCTTTCTCCCTCCCCTCTCTTAACTCATCTTACAGTGATTTTGTTAAAGCTGAGAATAAAAAGGAGGGCCTGGTAACTGATAGGGAATTCTTTTCCTTCTTGTTATATTGGCTTTGCAAATTCCTCTTTTGCACTTCCTCGCAAAGAATCATGCCTGAATTTGTCCTTCTTGCCAAAGCCCTTGTTTTGCAGAAAATGGTAGCCTTGGCCCCATATGTTCTAGGCCATGTGTATAGAGTTTGCTCCTTCTTTTGTGAAAAACCCTTAGATGCTAATCAAGGAGGTCCATTCTGGATCCTTCAGCTTTGGCTTTTTGCCTATTTTACTGAATTACAATCCAAATGTCTTAAATTTTCTAGGCTACACTCTCTTACCCATGGCATAAGACTGGCCAATGCTTCACTTTCTTCCTCTACTTTTGCCTTCTATTTTTCTTTCTTCCATCAACTTCCAGTTATCCTTCCTATTCACCATTTCTGCCCCTTCGAACCCAGCATTGGTCCAACTTGGTTGAATAATTTCCTAAGTGACAGGCTCTGTGCCTCACCTGCTCACAAGGATATATGGGCTTCTCTTCTGATTCCTAGAGAGCTATTTATCGGGACCATGAACCCCAGAGCTTATAAATTCATAGCTGAGCCGTATTGTCCTGCTCAATTTGCTAGACAATTTGGCTTCACACAAGGGGTATTTTTGGCTCGGGGGGTCCACAAAAGACCTTACCATTTTTCCATCGAACACAGTCCCATTATCCACTGTTATAGTTTGTGGGATGCCAAATCTATGGATCAAATCTTTAATGAACCCAATGACCTCTGTCTGATCTACAGCCTTGTATGGCTTGGCTTCTACCCACTTAGTGAAGTAATTAGTGGCCACTAAAATGAAACAATGATGCTTCGAAGAAGGTGGGTGTATTTTCCCATCATATCCATGGCCCACCCTCTGAATGGCCAGGCTTTACTACTGCATGTAGGTCAGTTATGGGCACATGCCTTATTGTGCCATGCTTTTGGCATGCCTGGCAACCCTTTGCATATTCTATGCAGTCTTTAAGGATAGTTGGCCAATAGTAGGAATGCCTTCGAAGCAACCATCTCATCTTTACACCAGGCTGATGAGCACCACAGATGCCTTCATGAACCTCAGCCATAGCTGTTAATGCTTCTTTTGGGCCTAAACATTCCAGCAATAAGCCATCTCCCCCCTTTTATAGAGAGCATTACCATATATCATATTGCATAGACTGCAATTTGATTTTCCTGCTGGCCTTCGAAGATGGACCAGCCAAGTATTGCATTATTGGATGCCTCCAATCTTGTTCTTGTAAGTCATTATGATTGACTTCCAAGACCACATTCCTTTTATTCAAAGATTGTATTAATCTTTGATATGTTGTTTGGCTTATGTCCCTTTGGGTATTATCCATTCTCTTGAAGTTCGAAGCTTTCTGAGCCACATCATTAGCTCTATTGTTCAAGAATCTTGGAACATGAGTTACATTTGCTATTTGAAACTGAGAAAGCAATGCAATGCAACAACATAGTATGGCAAAATACTTATGCTTTGACACTTGAAAATCCCTTTCACTTGGTTAACCACCAATTGAGAGTCTCCAAATATGTCAACTGCATGTACTTGTAATCCAATAAGAATTTCTAGTCCCACTATTAAGGCTTCATATTCAGCCTGGTTATTGGAACAGGTGGCTTCATCCACTCTGAAACCATGTGTGGTTTCTACCCCTTGTGGAGACTTAATCACAATACCAATTCCAGTTAAACCATTGGCTTTCGATCCATCGAACCACATCTGCCATGGCTCAACACTAGCCATACCAAGCTCCATTATCTCTTGGCTCTCTGTTTGAGATGGATGGTCTGCCAGAAAATTGGCTAAAACTTGCCCTTTTACTGCCCTTTGAGGGACATATTCTAGATGAAATTCTGATAAGGCTAGTATCCACTTGCCAATTCTCCCCTCAACATAGGTCTGATAACATGTACTTAACCAAATCTGTGGTTGCAATTACCAAGACAGTTGTAGGTAAGATAATATCTTAATTTCATTGCAGCAAAATACAAAGCAAGACACAGCTTTTCAACAGCTGAATATTTACATTCACAAGAATTTAAAAACCTACTAAGGTAATAAACAGCTTGCTCCTTGCCTTCTTCATTATCTTGGGCCAAGAAAGCTCCCAATGAATCTTCTGCTGCAGCTATGTACAACTTCAAGGGCTTTTCCCTTTGGTGGCATCAGCACTGGAGGGTTGGCCAAGTAGGCTTTGATACCTTCGAAAGCAATTTGATGCTCTGCTGTCCACACAAATTCCTCTTCATCTTTCAGCCTTAACAAGGAAGAAAATACTTTAGTTTTCCCTGCAGTGTTAGAAATGAACCTTCGAAGAAAGTTAACCTGCCAAGGAACCTTTGTAATTCTTTCTTACTTGATGGAGGCCTGGCTTCAATGATGGCTTTGGCTTTATTCTGGTCAATCTGTATTCCTTTCTTGTGTACCACATAACCCAAGAAGTTTCCAGATGATACGCCAAAAGCACACTTAAGAGGATTGAGCTTCAATTGAACTTCTCATTCTTTCAAAGCTGCTTCTAAATGAAACAGATGCTCCTCCATGGACTGGGATTTCACTACAATGTCATCAATATAACACTCTAGATACCCTCCAATGAGGTCATGAAAGATAGTGTTCATAGCCCTCTGATATGTAGCCCCAGCATTCTTCAGGCCAAATGGCATTTTAACCCATTCGAAGGTGCCAATATTCCAGGACATCTGAATGCTGTCTTGTGGATATCCTCCTCTGCAATGCAGATTTGGTTATAACCAGAGTGCCCATCCATCATTGATAAAACTTGATGCCTGCTGAACTGTCTACCAGCAGATCCACTATAGGCATAGGGTACTCATCTTTGGAGTTGCTAGATTTAAGTTTCTGAAATCGATGCATACCCTCATTTTGCCATTCTTCTTAACTACAGGCACAATATTAGATAGCCATTCAACATACCTGGCTGTCCTAATAAAGCCTGCCTTGAGTAGTCTAAGAATCTCTTCCTTGACTTCTGAATTACTTCTGGACTCATTCTTCTTGGTTTCTGCTTGTATGGCTTGAAATTAGGCTTCATAGGGAGCCTATGTTCCACTAATGACCTATCCAATCCTGGTAGTTCATTATAAGACCATGCAAAGCAATCTTTGTATTTCTTTAGAACAACCAACAACTGGTCTCTGTCCAGAACATTCAAGCAAGCACTTATATAGGTGGGCTGTTGCATAGAACCTTCCCCTAAATTTACTTCTTCTAAGGGGTCTTGTGTCTGAGAACTTATTGAAGCTTCTTCTTGGTTTCTTCACCTTCGAAGCAACCTTCTTGCTTTGTTCTGCTCCCAGGTTCTTTAGTTCAACATCTTTGCCCTCCTCCTCATAGACAAAATCTGTCCATAAGGCATCCTCTTCCTGTATCTCCTGGACTTTTGTTTCAATGTCCAATGCACAGTATTTCCAAGGGTCAAAATTCTGACCTGTTGCTCTTGTTCAGCCAATTATCATGGCTTTCTCTCTTGCTCCTGTACTTTCTGGACTATTGCTTTTACATCCAATGTTGAGAATTTAATCAGAGCCAAGGACTTGGCTTCTTGTTCTTCATCTCTTTGCCTATAACCAGGCATCATTGTCATCTTAACGACAATCTCTTCATCAGCACTCTCTTGGACTAAGTGCTTCAGGTGTGTCACTTCCTCATCAGCCGTCACTTCGGCTGAGCCATCAGCTTTCCTCAGTATACTGAGTGGTGTCACTCCCTCAATATACAACTTGGCCTCTGCAAAGTCTGCACAGGCTATGAAGGGTTGAGGATCTGCATCAATTTCCTCTGTCTCTCCATTGCCTAAGGCCATCATGATTTTCTGATGCAAAGAGGAAGGCACACATTTGTTAGTGTGGATCCAATCTCTCCCAAGTAAAGCATTGTATTTAGCATTACTGTCGATTACGAAGAATGCTGTCATGCAGTCCCTGGTTCCACACTCAAGTTAATGGGTAAATCCCTGAGCCATCTGTTTATCTCCAGCAAAGCCAGCGATGGTTGTGCTGGTTGGGATCAACCTGGGATTCTTTTTCCCTAGTTTCTTCAAAGAAGATTTCGGTAGTAAGTTCACTGCTGCTCCATTGTCTATCAGGACTCGGTTCAGTTGTATCCCATCGAAGAAAGCCTTGATGTACAAAGGCTTGACATGTTGTGTCATAGAATTCGAGGGATATCAAAAGGATATGAGAGGTTAATGCTCACCTCTTCTTCACTTCATATCAGTTTCCATTGGGTAGCCATTCCAGGATCATCTTGTACCATACACTTGTGAGTCTTCACTAGAGACAGGAATAGGATCCATGTCTTGGTCCTCATCCCAGCCTGGAACTCATGAGGCAGTATGTGTACCATATTGACTGATACTGGAGGAAATGAGCCAAATTGGATGGCTGGCTGTACCTGCTTCCTCCCTTGGCCACCTTGTTCAGTTACTTCAGCAGCATCCTCCATGCTGCATTCTGGCACTTTCGTTGCTAACTGATTCCTTCGAAGGATCTTTCTCAACTGGTTTTTCAACCAAAAATGTTTGCTCAGCCATGAAGGCTTCGAACATTTCTTCCTCTGCCATTTCCTTCTTTTGGCTTATGCCAATCTCTTCTTCCGTCTCGCTATCACTTTCCATCAGAGCCTTCTCCAACCCTGCTAAGCTAGACTTCTCCTGGCCTTTAGTTCAGAATGAACTTGGCCAACTGTTCTCTGCTGCAACCACTTTGTTTGTAGGTTTGGCTTTGGAGCATGGTCTGACTTTGGATTCTTCTTTCCTTCTGTCTTGACCAGTGAAGAACTCTCTCCACTTTCTTTCAGATCTTGCTGGTACTGGGTGTACCTGCGTGAATCTTCCTCCTTTGTGATCTGAAATGACTGGAACCATATCTGGTTCCTTTGTCTTTGGGTGTTTAAGCAATACCCAATTGTTCGGAGCCACCAAAGGAGGCTTGACCATCCTGCCTTGGTTCCAACATCCCTTTGGGCAGGCACCTCCCTAGGTTGTTTGCATTACAAACCAATCTGGGACCCAGGTACCCACGAACTTGCTGACTCAGATGTTGAACTGCTTTTTTCACCTTCGAAGCCATCTTCGAAGCTGGCTGTGAAGGTAAGTGTTTGGCTCTGACCTCATGTTTTGAGCCTGATTCAGACCTTCGATGGATAGCCACTTTCTGTCCTACGTGAGGTTGGTCTAGGGGGCCAATCTCTGGCTTTGATCCCATGAAATGAGCCTCTCCAGTCTTCTTTCAGAATGACTGCTCTCCATTCTGTAATAGTTAGGTGGCCTGGATTCATGTAAGGGCCTCTTGCCTTTAGTATGCATTCTGTCCATGCAGGCTCAACCACTGGTGGTCGCTGCCTATCACTAGCCGGATACGGCCTTTTGTTGTAAGCGTTGGTTGATTTAGGACGTCTCTGAACATCTCTGTAGTATTGCTTCCCATCAATTGGAAGCCCCTTCAACCATTTATAACTCAGTCTGCACCTGGGACACATCCTCTGCATTACAGCTGCTTCCAAGGAATCATCATCCAGTGCTTCTTCATCAGAGTGTTCCTTCTGGTGAGAAACCTTGTCCAATGGCTGGTGGGTTTCTAGTGTCCTTCTTGGTAGTTGTCTGGTTGGCAATATGCATCTGCACATTGACCTCTTCCAATTCTTGCAGAGATAGATTCTGGAAGTTTGGTACAACCACATTAGCTGTGCTTTCTCCAACTTCTGGAAACGGATTACTGTCAATCCCCATGGCCTTTTCTGTTTTGGCTGGAACTTCAAACTTCCTTTCCGAATTTGTTCTTGGATCCTGTCTCGAAAAACAATGCAGTTTTTAGTCGAGTGAGACCAAGAGTTATGCCATTTACAATATACTTTTCCCTTAAGTTCATCTGGAGATGGCAGTTTTACTCCTTTAGGTAACTTAAGGAAGTTGGCCG
Organism: Camellia japonica; assembly: GCA_030407325.1. Classification (NCBI taxonomy): domain Eukaryota; kingdom Viridiplantae; phylum Streptophyta; class Magnoliopsida; order Ericales; family Theaceae; genus Camellia; species Camellia japonica. The sequence continues at coordinate 8,070,144 of JAPPVO010000032.1, read as the reverse complement.
CAAGCAAATGATCAAAAATGTCATCTGCTTTTGTTAAGTCGAAAGAGTACTTTCTGTGAAAGTCTTTCTTTTTAAACTGCTGGTCAATTTTGTATCCTTATGAATTAATGCTTCACAGATCACAGGTTCTTTGCCCACAATCTCCTGCATCGATCTCATAATTAGGATCTCTATAATATGTCTTGTACGAGCATTATTTCGATCTTGTTCCTCCTCTAGTAATGCTTCGTATCTAGACACCTTATAGGTTAGTTCCACCAAATCTCTGAATTCAGTTGAGTCAAACTTCTTTCGAAGCCTGAACTCTAGGCCGTTTTGAGCCAATCTTACAAATTCTGATTCTGGCAGGATGACTCTACATTTATTTCGAGCCCTTTTAAATCTGGCAATAAACTGAGTAGCCTTTTCTTCAGGCCTTTGACTCAATCTAGCCAAGTCTGCCATAGAAACCTCTGGCTCCGATTGGAAGAATTGGGCATGAAATGCCTCTTCCATTTGTTGCCAATTTTGAATGGAGCCAGGTGTAAGGTTGATGTACCATACAAATGCTCCCCAGTTAGAGAATTTGGGAATAATCTTAGTTTCATAAGTCATGATTAGTAAATTCACCGCATTGAGCAGCAAACCTAGCAATATGCTCTATTGTTGATGATTTCCAGTCCCATAGAAAAGGGTAAAATCTGGTATCCTGAACCCCTTGGGTATTCATGTACCCTATCCACCCATTCTGGGTATGGTTTTCTGTATACAGGAGTCTGGACCCCCCGAGCCATCGGTCCACACATCTCCCTAACAATATCAGCAATTTGGTCCCTAGGGACCATATTTTGTGCCTGCTGAACCACTACTGGAGGGACAAACACAGGATTTGGTGGACAAACTTGTGCTTGCGGTCCTCTTGGTCCATAAGGTGGTACATTTGGGACTGGTTGCCCCTGTGGTGCAGGTTGCTGTTGGGGGTGTGGGTAACCCCTTTGAGCCTGTCCTGCGAAAGGACCTGCGAAAGGTGCTGGAACAGGTGTTGTGTCCCTTCCATTTGCAGGCCAACCTTCCAACCCCCCGGGTATAAATTCGAATAAGGGATTATTATACCCCTAGTGCCAGGTATGGCTTCGAACATGGGATTTGTAACCATTCTTAGCCAGTTTCTTGTACTTGACCAGATCCACCAACTTGTGTGGCTTCATTGTTAAGTACTGAGGCATTTTGGCCTGCTATAGGCCTCGAAATGGGTTCATACCAAGACTGAGGTGATGGTCTTTCATAGTTCTGGTTACTAGTTTGACCATTAGAATGTCCATTAACTTGCATAGGCTGTTTATCTCTAGCCAATCTTTGCTGAGGGACATTTAAAACTTCCTCTGTGTGTCTTGTTTGTTGGTTGGTGGTTATTCATTCGATCCAAAAAGGATGTTGCCCACCTTTCCATTGTGTTCATTAATTGTTGTCCCATAGCATCTACTAGCCATCCCATGGATTTGTTGGCTGAGTAGATGGAACAGTGGATGGTCCAATTCCTTGGTTTCGTCCAATATTATGAACATATGGTTCTTGTCCCGAAGTACTGGTCTGTTCGACCATAGGTTCTGATAACATGGGAGTTTCCACAGGATGTGTTACCACATTATCCTCTGGATTAGGTATTTCTACCTCTCCTTTTACGCCTTCTTCCAAGCGTTCATTTTCTCCTTGTCGTCTTCGTCTAGCCATTTTAACAAGTCCCACTGGGCGTGCCAAAAATATATGTTGGCTTTTTGGCTTTCGAAGGGTATTTTTGTAAATGCGAGCGTGCCAGCAAGGATCAATCAGTTCTTACAGAAATTATAATTGCCAACCAATTATCAGACGATTGTGTTTTAGTTCTCTCAGCCTCAATGAAGAGGACTTTTACTGGTGGCTTGACTTAGGAGAAATTAAGCAAAATAACAGTGAAATGACAAGTAACTGAAGTATTTCATTAAAATGAAAACTTACAATGGTCCAAACTCAGCCTCGTTGAGGTTTACAGTGACGATCTATTTGAAACTACTCCTATGAATGAAGTACAGTACGAGAATTTAAAGTGTAGAAATGTAAAGAACGGATATTTAAAGTGCAGGAAATGTAAAGACTGGAAAAGAAAATGAAGTAAATGACTGGTTTGTTGGATCTGAGTCTGGGGGCTTTTTCTGGGGGTTTCCCTGCTATTTATACTTGTCAAGGATGACCTTCGAACTGCACTTCAAACCGTCGAACTGCTCCTCCATGATCGCTAATCATGTTGCCTTATAAGTAGTTCCACTATGCCATCACTTGTAGTTGAGCTTCCCTCCTGTATTTGAATTTGAATATGAGTAACCGTTGAAGCCACGTCACCTTGCATCTCTTTACTGATCTAGTACTACTCAGATCTCGTGAGAACTAATATCAATTGCCACGTGTACGATCAGGATTGAAGACTCGAATAATCTCCCCACAATGCCCTTACTCTGCCACGTGTCGAATTGTAACTGGCTTTTACAAAATATGTAGCCAACAGATCCGATCAAACTATTGATATCCGATGAACATGATTTTTTTACAGAGATAAAGTACTCGACGAGTTCTACACATTGAATGGTTCAGATTATCAAAATAAAATCTGTAGTGAGCCTTCATGGGCCCAACAACAAACTTCAATCCAATATCAGATTAGAGAGAAGACTGCCCCTATTAAAATTGACCTCTCCATTTTTACAAATGAAGTTATTGATAATATTAGCCTTGGTTTGGGATACATGAAAAAATCCAAAAAGTCAAAAAATTACTCAAAAAGTTAAAAAGTTATCACTATTCACTAAAAAAAATACAAAAAAAAATAATTTTACACTTAATTATTACAACTGGTGCCGGTCTCCCCACAAACTTTGCTGACTTTTTGGGAAAAATTACACAGGCGGAGTGCACAAACAACATGGTGTTGTTCAGCCCATGGGAGCTCATCACGGGTCCCGTTTTGATAATCTGAACCGTTCAATGTGTAGAACTCGTCAAGTACTATATACTTACAAAAAATTACATTGATCGAATATCGCTAACTACATGATCAAATCAGTTTTGTATAAAAAATGGATAGTGTTATAGTTAACGGTTGACCAAAAACTAATACAATCATATAGCTATCGATATCCGATTAGCGTGAATTTATTGAAGGCATATAGTACTCGACGAGTTCTACACATTGAACGGTTCCGATTAGCAAAACGAAACCTGTGGTGTGCTCCCACGGGCCGAACAACACTGTCCAATTCTAGCCCGAAAAGGAGGCAACAATTTTCTATCTCCTACTCAGTCCACCACTCTGCCCAAGACTGTATGGGCCATATTGTCTATTTCACTAAAACTTCTCCTATATACTTATTTATATAATTTTTTAATATATATATATTTTTTTTATAAAAAGTCAAAAAATTAACCTAAATATCCATATTTTTTTCCTCAACTTTTTAGTCCAAAAAGATAAAAAGTGCACTTCTTTAGGACATCCCAAACAACTGTATAATTCTCATTCTTTCTTTTGTTCTCGTATCCAAACAAAACCAAGATTCAAATTTGGCAAAAAATAAAAAACAAATAAATTACACAAACTTCTCTTAAGGTTATGAAAAAAATGTAACAAAATTCACAATTTTAATATAATTATACTGATCTTCCTATTAGTAAGATTAAAAGACCGAAATTAATATAGATAGAGTAAACACGCAAAAATAAATAAATAAAATCTATATAGCAAACGAATTATTAATAAAAGAGGCTTAAGGATTATGTGAATTAAACCATTAAAAAAACTTAAATATAATTATGTCAAAATTGTAGAATTCATCTTAAACTGTTAGAACATTTTTCAAAAACACTTTTCAGAAAATTTTACTTTTTTATTTTCTGTGTTTTTTTGTTTTTATTGAATTTTTTAAATATTTTGAGCAATTTTTTTAATTTTTAAACATACCTAACATACATATACCTAAAAAGTAAAAAAAAATTGACAAAAACCTTTTAAAAATTCACTAAATATCAAAAATACAAAAAAAAAAAAAATGAGAATTTAGTACATTTTTTTGTATTTTTATGTATTTATTAATTTTTAAAAATATTTTTTCACAAATTTTTTATTTTTTAAATACATCTAAGTAAGGTGCATCTAAAAAAGTAAAAAAAAAAATGTTTAAAATTTTAAAAATATTCACTAAAAACAAAAAACAAAAAAACACGAAAACTAAAAAATTTAGTTTTCAAAAAATTTAATTCAAAAAACTCAAATAAAACACACTGATTGGTATTCCAAAAAAAAAAAAAAAAGAAAAGAAAGGAACGTTTCAGAAATAAAAAAATGTTAGTAACACGTGATAGATAGAGATGTAAAGTAGAGAATATTTATATAGTATTTGCACGAACCATCCCCAAGTTGTTGAATCCTGATCCTGTCTATCCAGATTGTGTGCCGAGCAAGGAACGTGTAACAATTTGGGGATATTAACGTCTTTTGAGTTGTGTTTTAAAATATATGTATTTGAAAAGAATTTTAAAAAATACACTTGTTTGGTCATAAATTTTAAAAATAATTTTAGAATAATTTGTAAGTTTTTTTTTAATTGAATAGATGTGTATAAGAGAAAAATTAATTAAGTAATATGTAGAATGTGAAAAAATAATAACAAAGAGAGAAAAAATAATATTAAAAATAAGTTTAAAAATTAAACCAAACACTACCCTTTCTTTCTTTTTTTTTTTTTTTCTTTTTTTTTTTGGAACTTGTGATAAGAAGATGAAAGCATTCAAAAAAAAAAAAGTCTATCCAAAAATCATTCACTCCCATTTTTTTCCCCCTTCTTTTTGAACTTGTGATAAGAATATATGAAAGCATTCAAAAAAAAGTCTATCCAAAAATCACTCACTCCCAAAAGTCATTTTATCATTCCTTGGTGCTCTAATGCACCAACTAGTGTTATTATTATCAAGGGCTTTTTTTAAGTGTGCAATTACACACCATGTGTCACTTACACAAAAAGTGTAAGTGTAAGGTGTATAAGTTATAAGTATAAGGTGTAAGTGTAAGGTGTAAGTGTAAGGTGTAAGGTGTGTTAGTGGGTTGCATATGATGTGCAACTCAAAAAAAGGTGTAAGTGTAAGGTTTAATTTTTCACAAAAGGTGTAAGTATAAGGTGTAAGTGTAAGATGTAAGGTGTAAGGTGTAAGTTGCACACCAAAACCAAACCCTATTATCAATCATATTTATTATACAAATTATAAATATTAAAAACTATACAAATGGTGTTACATCATCAATACATTAGTGTGTACATTAATTGATACATATAACATTATTCTATTTACAATACTTTTGGCCTCTTTAAACAAGGAGGTTAAAAGTATTTTTTTGACTTTTATATCATATCACCTCTCTACTTTTTACATTTGATTTTTTAATTTTTTTTTATTCTTTTTAAAAAAACATATAAAAAAATAAAAAAAAATAATATAATCCAAAATAAATTAAAAGTTATGTTTCCAAAATAGCCCTATATTATTTTTCTGGTAAAATTATGACTACACGAATTGATGAGATATAACTTTAAAGTGGCATGATTATGTTATAGACATTTTAGTGTACATTCATGTGCTTGAGTACGCCTTTTTCAAAGATGGCCACGGCCATGGGTATACATCTCATTTTATGAATATTTATATAAAAAAAAATTGGAAAAAATATAAATAAATTGTATTTTCAAAAAATAATTATTAACACATAAAAAAAGTTTATATAGTTAATAATTAAAATTTGTAAAATTTATCATTAATTTGATTTTTTTTTTTTTCAAAATACCCACTATATGTTGTTCTCCCTATTTTTTTTTTTGATTATATGTTACTTTGGAAAATGCTATGTCCATAAAATCGTATTTTAAATTTTACTTTGTAAATATAATAGATGATATAAATTTAAAATAAATAAGATATGAGTCACTTTTAAAATCATCACGATTTACAAATATATTCTTCTCTTGCTACTGTTGAACGAAGAAAATAGACACACAAAGGTTTGACAGATAATATGAAACCAAAATAGTGAGTTGGGCCCATCAATCAAAACTACAGCGGCGCACCATAGTAGAAAAGTCACTTGGCCTATTAATTTCGCAGTGTATTACTTTCTTTTATTTAAATTTTTTTGAGTTTAAGAAAATTTGAGCGTCCATAAAGTTTTAATAATTTAATCATTCATTTTTGTACAATTCTTACTATATATTATATTATATATTACAAAAATTAGTTTAATTTAATAATCATAGTTTTTATTTTATTTTATTATGTTTGTCTTTGAATAAACGACAAATATATTTTTAAAAAATGGATCATTTATTTTTGTGGAGACAAATATAATAAAATAAAAAGATTACAATTATCGAATCGATCTAATTTTTTTTTATAAATAATATGCACGAAAGGCCTTACAAAACGAATAATTCGAATCATCAAAACATATCTCACGATTGACTTTGTGGGTCTCTCGAGTTTAAACTTATGCAATATTTATTAGAAAAAGTTAAAAAAATATACTTATTTAAATTATTTTAAAATAATTTTTAAAGAACCTAATCCTATTTCCTTTATGTCAAAGCATTCATAATCATTAAATTATTTTTAAAATTTATAGAAATTAAAATTCTTACAAAGATTCCTTAACCAACATTTTCCCCCATTTCCTGGAAGAGTAGCCGAAAGATGCAGCTTTCAATTGCATAACAATTTTCAATGCTCGTGTTTTTGACTAATTTGTGAAGAAATTATTGAGAAGGTCGAATTTTTGGATTCCACACTGTTTGATTTGAATGGCAGTTCTTGGAACCCAAGTAAACTAGTTTTTAGAATTTTTTTATTATTATTTATACTTGTCAGATTATTTATTTATTTATTCTTAAACTGTGTCTTTGTGGTTATTAAAGTAGTGGTGTTACACGCACCAATTAATATATTAATTAATATATCAATATATATTATGACATTATTACTTTTAAAATTATGAATTTCACTCATTATACAAATTATAAAGATTAAAAACTTCTAAAATTATGTTACTAATTGATATACTAAGGCCCCGTTTGGGATGAGTGTTTGAGTTAAAATAGTTATATAAGACAAAATAGACTATTTTAGCCAAATAAAATAAAATGTCACATCCAACCCATAATCATTTTGGCTGTGTTTGGTGTGCAACTCTAATCAATTTTCCACCCTCATTTTGTTTGGTGTACAACTCTAATCAATTTTCCACTCTCGTATTTGAATGTTATATTTGGTAAATGATTTCAAATCATGATTCAAAATCAATTTCAAAATACATTTTGAAAATATGTTTGGTAAATTAGATAATTTTTGAATTTTTGGTCTACCCAATCGTTCGTTCGGTTGACCGGAACAATAATTTTTATTTTTTATTTTTTACAATTGCCAATCACCGCCTATTATTTGAAAAAAAAAAATTTTATATTTGTTTTTGATATTTTTTAACTATAGAAATTAGTATTTTAGACCAAAATGACAAATTATTTTTTTGAATTGAATTTTAAAAAGAGTTTGGTTATAACTTTATTCTCACAAAAGTCAAAAAAATAAAAAAACCTATCCCGTATGAGACTTTTTAATTCCAAACTAAAATAACTAAAAAGTCAACGTTCCAGAGCTTATTTTGCATATGATGTTTGTTTAGGTGTTTCAAATCATAATTCCACACTTACTTTTGAAAACGCGATCGAAAGTGGAAAAATTTGGACTAACCGGTCGTCCGATCAGTTGATCGGAACAGTGAAATATATATATATTTTTTTTGTAATTGACATATGTTAATTTTTATATATTTGAAAAAAATATTTTCTGAATTTGTAAATTTTTTTTATGTGCTTTAATAGAATTTTGAGTTGTATGTTTGGTTATGAATTGTAAGTTTTTGTATCAAATATCATATATCACATCAAAATTTCTCCACTTAATTCAAAACTCTTTCACTAAACAAATTTTTCACACTCAAATCATAATTTAAAAACTCACAAACTCAAAATACAATTCATACTCTCAAATCATATTTAGAAAACTTAACCAAACACAATCTACAAATTCAACTCACATCTCAAACGAAATCTAATGGATAAGTATAACTTTATTCTTATCAAAATGGTTGGGCATATTATTGCATTCATTGACTGTTTGGTTTTTGAAAAAATAAAAAAGAAAAAAAGAAAAGAAAGAAGAGTATATTAAAAATATTTAAGACTTTTACCCGGCAAAGGTGTTTCCTATGATTTTTCCTTTTATTTTCCGAAATTGCAGGTTGAAACTAGTGACCATATATGGTTGATAATTAATGGGTAAATAAATAAATATCAAAGCCTTTTGCATTAAGGAATTCAAAAAATTTGGGCGACAAGAGAGAGTAAATATTCAGTCCATGTGAAGCATGTGATTATTTAGTAGTTTGAGAGTATGGTCATGTGATACTCCATGATAATATGATTAGTAGAGAAGGTGGAGTATTGATTATTTGTGTTGGGTGATTGATGTTCATAAATAAACATAATAAATGGTGATTGGTGAGAAAGTATGACCACGTGATACTCTGAGATTATAGTATAATTTTTTACGTGAAGCAAGTACATGAGGTGTAGGGATGTAAAAATAATCTGCGACCATGGGTGGGCCCGGCTCGGTTAAGCCCGGTTCCAAACCTAGCCTGAGACCCTAGGCTATCATTTTAAAATCCGGTCCGTCTCCTGAGCCCGTCTCGTGGTCCAACCCATCGGCTTACTCAAAGTCTACTCAACACCCGGGCCGAGGACCGGCCCGCCTGGTTCGTCTGAGACTCAGTGTCATTTTTGCTAGAAAATAATAAAATTTTGGTAGAAAAAATAAAAAAAATATATTAAAAAAAATGTTGAGCCCCATCCAAGCCTAAGCTGGCCTAAGTTCGAGCCCAGGCCGAGGTTCGACCCTCCAACTCGCCCAAGGCCCATATACCCTACGAGTCTGGGTTTGAGTCTAATTTTTTGACTCGTGGGCCGGCCCGAGCCTGGGCCAGGGCTTGGGTAGATCGGACCGGGCCAAATATGCATCTCTAATGAGGTGCTCTAATTTAATAGTTGTTTGTGTAAATAGTAAGTTTATTAATTTTGTGTTCTTATTTTAATAAATAATTGGTATAGAATATTGTTTTAAAAGTATCTAATAATTATTCGAGAAATCCTGTTTATGAATTCACTTTAAATGAGAAGATAAAAAGATTTTTTTTTTTAAATTTTAAATGGAGAAAGATTATTGGTTGTTCCCACAAAAATTAGTTAATTAACCATAGGATGTTGTGTCACCTTTTGATAACAGAGATTGTTAATTGTGACAAACAATCTTTAAGCACAATTGTTAATAAGTTCCAAATAATTGAAATAATAAATTAACTAATTTAAATAAGGGTAAATTACACCTACACCCCCTAAGGTATGTGTTTAATATAGATATCTCCCTGAGGTTTTGGAAATTACACTGACTACCCAGTCAGTTAACACTACACTCTTAACAGATATATTAAAATGACTTTTTTACCCTTATCTTTCATCCTTTTTCGGACTGAGCTGCTTTTCTATCCCACCTGCGTTTTTAAGGAATTTGATCAAACAAGGGAGAGGCATCATCCTCACAACTGTCAGCTACCTCACCTCCATTACTTACGCTCATCACAACCATCATTTCATTACCGACCGACTCATCCCAATTGTGAACCCAAACCCCAGCCGCAACTTCTAGACTTTATGAGATCAGCTCACCAGCAGCAACAATGGGATTATATTTTTAAGCCATGGCAGCACGACTTTTCTTCACCATCACAACACACACATACTTTCATTCTTTGTTTTTTTTTCTCTACACTTGTTTGTTGTTGGTTTGATTTGTAGCAGGGTTGTTGTATCGGGAAATGGAGGGGCAATAGTGGACATGGGTGTAAACACAAATTTCATATCCTGCAATTAAGACGCGAAATAAATGCACAAATAAGTAATTTTATTGATTATAATAAATGGGTACAATTCTCTATGGTTTGCTCTTCTACAAAAGAACAAATCCTCTTATTCAATCTCTGAAATGGGTTGCAATCCAACGGTTGTAGAAGCTTGTTGTTGAATTGAACAAGTTGATGGATTTCTTCAAGTCTTCGAATGGAGAAACTTAGAGAAGAAAGGCTTGATTAAGAGCTTGAATGGCTTGATCTCGAACGAGTCTTGAAATGATCTCTTTGAAAAGAGAAACCAAATTTGTATTTGTAACTTGAAAAGATTGGCACAAGTTTGGAGTGCTTGATAATCATTTCTTTTAAGTTTGAGAAACTTTAGAGAGAATTTGACAGAGTCTCGAGATTGCTTAGGAGCTTGCAAGACTATTAGCTAAAAAATGTCTCCTTCTTTTCCCTAATGAGAGCCTTTATGTATAGGCTTAGGAGGGGAAGGTTAACTGTGGAAACTCCAAAATTGACTCTAATTTTTAAGAAACAAGTAATTTATTTCTTATGTTATGGACATGATTTTCATTTAAATTTAAATTTAAATTTAAATTTTTCTTCTTGTAGTCAAAGCAAATACATCTGTCATGTCTAGTTCTTCTTGCTTCATTCCACCGGGGAGTTTTTAATTGAAACAGTACACCAATTGCACGAGTACAAGCTCAATATTAGATATGGCAAATGCTATATCCCGACATATCCTTCTTCCTGCTCCAAATGAGATATATTCAAAACATACCCCCTTGAAATCAACCGTGTTGTTTAAAAATCTCTCCGATTCAAATTTCTCAGCTTCATTTCAGTGTCTGGGATCTCTGTCAATCGCCTACGTATTAACAATGACTTTAGTCTTTACAAGTATTTCGTATCCATTAATCGTGCATTGCTCATTGGATTCTCTTGGAAGTAACAAAGGAGCAGAGAGAAGTAGCCTCAATTAATGTTTCTTTGATTACTGAGTTTAAGTATTTCAATTCATGTATACAAGTTTCATCAACATTTTTTTTCCCATCAAAGACATGCCTTACCTCGGCTTGTGCCCATTTCATTACTTGTGAGTTTTTTTTATTATCATTTTTGACATTGGCCACTGATGATTTCTCACTTCCAGCGTCGAAAATGTCCTGAAATGGGATTGATGGTATTCAATTTAGGTTATTAACGTCGCTAGTAATTCCTCAAAAAGTTTCTTGGTGCGAAGATTGAGAAGTTTCTCAACAAATATATTCTAAAAGTATAAATTTTATAAAAAATAAATAAATACAATAAAAATTATAACATTTCAAAATCTGAAACAAAAATAGCTAACTTCACCTCTCAACTAAATATTCATGTAGCTATGCTAGCTGAACAAGTTAAAAAAAAAAAAAAAAAAAACAAATTGGACCCAATCATGATTGAAAACTTTTGAAGGAATTTTATTTTTGAATTAAACAATAGACTAAGAAAATTTTCAATCTCATAAAAAGATTGAATTGGCACAATCTGACTATGAGACTCAATCACGAGACTCACTTTAATAATTAGAATAATTCCTTTTATCAATATATCTCCATAAATTATCTATAAATTTTTTTACATCGAGTCCATAATTACAATCATATGATTTTATGATATTTATATTTTAAAAAATAAATAACAAACATAAATTTTAAAAATAAAGCAAGGTTGTTGATGATTATCCCATAACCCTCCCCCACATCCATATGTACATAATGATACGATATTCTTAATATACTCAAAAATGAATAAATAAAGATATGATATTCTTAATGTGCGGGGGTGATTTCCGCACTATGAAAAAGGGTTGAACTTCATGGAAGAATAACGTGCTCCAAGAATTGAAGATCAGCACAGAGTAACAAACGATGAGGCTGTCTATCATGACCCAAACCTGCTCCTATATGTTTAGTATCGTAACTGGCCAGTAATCCTAAGATTACCAAAGGCCTTTGAGATATATTAACAAAATAAGGGGTTAGCGGAAGCAAATACAATTATATAATGTCCATAGAGCTGTGCAGACTTATATAGAACAAAAAATTTAAAACTTATATTGGCATATATGAAGTCATCATCACGTCAGCCTTATGTCTTCTTATATACAGATAAACCAAAATGGGACTTAACCCAATATACAAAGTTTACAAAAGTCTTGTTCAACAAAAAAAAGAAAAAGGTAAAGACAGACATCACGTGCACTTGACTTGAACACTGAAACACTTGGGAACCTCCTCGGGAGGCACGGTGGTTGGCTTGACAAATAGAACTCCAGGCTGGCATCTTAGGTTTGGTCCTGTGCCTGATCATCTACATACGTAAATAATACGGTAAGTTGAAGCCCAGTGAATAACAACAGAGTAAAGGGTTTACGAATGATGTCCAAAACAGATTCAAAAATAAGATTTCAGATCAGAACAGATTCGGATTCACATATGTATACATATTTCTTAAACAGTTATACGTGGAACATCCATTAATTAACAAATCACTTGGTCATAAAGACCCACTTTCACTTGGGATGGTCATAAAGATCCACATGCAGATTATATAAGCAGTTATGCATAACCAGTTCCACGACTTGAAACCCTAGTACCAGGTCGCAGATATCACATGAACACTTGATGCTAAGGATGCCATGAATACATTTTAGAAAACTAGACAATAATTCAGGATACGCAAAATAACATTTCATAAAACAGATCATATCTTATCATTCTGAAAATACTTATAATCAAACATAGCTTTATAGAGTTGTTACTCACAGATAGCTCCAATAGTAGAACAAATCACTTGGACAGAACAAACTGATCAGGCAGGCGATAACACATGACCTACACAAACACGTAACAGATACACATTGAACACATGTCTTAAAGGTGCTTAACTTATCATTCTTCTCTCTTAATGCGCGTTTAACTCTTATTCTCATTATTATAGCTTAATCATGGCCTAGGAATACCTAGGATGCAAACATGTACTTTGAAAACACTTGCAAAAATTTGGGAAACAGGACAGCTCGCTCGAGCGAAACTTTGGTCACTCGAGCAGTCTGCAAAGTCTATAAAAGTACTGGATGCTCAATTTTCACACTTGATGGTAGCTTGATAGTCGTTCAAGCCAAGTACTGAGAAAAAGAATGTTCGCTCGATCAGTCGCTCGAGCCACCGTGCAATTGTCTGCAAAACTACATGGAGCTCTCATTTTACGCTCGAGCCAACATCTTGGTCGCTCGAGCCAAGGTTCAAAACAAAGAGTGGTCGATCGAGCAAAGCTTTGGTCACTCGAGCGATGATGCAAAATTTGGAATTTTCAGATTTGTTCTTCAAGTTCAAAACTCGATTTCAAAGTAGCAAAATACATTCTTTTGGGCCCAAAACTTGAGAAAACATGTAAAAACTCATAATACGTCTTGAATTGAAAATCATTTCGCAAAACCAAGGCCCCAAAGCATATCAATTACCCAAAACCAAACTTGAAATGTATATGTATATAACATGCATGTAAAGCTATGAATTCAAAACTTTCAAAACATACATAATTAGGATAAATTTTTATGAAACATGATGAATTCTCAAATCAAGCTAAGATAAGTGCATGCATGAGAGAATTTTTTGAAAAACAACTTCAAATTGTCATAATTTATGCATGCATAAATCATGCTCAATTCCGCCTTCTAATTGTGACGCCCCAATTTTTTTTTGGAACATCATAAAATTTAAATAACAAATAACTTGCTAAATAAAAATTTTAACAACTAATTAGGAAAATTTAAATTCTCACATAGTCAAAGCCTAACAACAAATCAAAATTACGAATCCGCATACAATATTACAACATTATAATATTCGTAATTAATAATACAAAAGATAATACAATTTTATTTTGCTGAATTCTTGATTTCAAGTTAGCCACGGTTCTATATTAGCAGCAACCCCAATTTCGGCTTCAGTCCCTTCCTCGTCATAATCTAGCATAAAACGCCAAGGCAACAAAATATATGCCATGAGTTTTGCAAGACAGTAAGAAAACATAACCAACCTACCATTCTTTTTAAGAGAAAGTAATCAGATAATAATCATGACAATTAAGAGAAAATGACAGAATTAATAGCATGATAATATAATAACAATTTAAAATAATTTCAATAATTTTATTAGTTTAGGTGACACTCAAAATCTCACCAAAGAGATTTTCTTACCAACCACTAAGCCATGACCACGGTTAATTTGGAAACCCCTTAGTCAAATATTGCCCACACCCAGAGTTATATACCCAAGCTGTGGCATCCGTGGTCTGTCCCAAGGGAACGGTCTGCCAGGGATATGTAACCTCCTTGTGTGCCACCCGCACATCCACCCTTATTCCAAAACCGAATACCGAAAAGGGTTCAAATAATTCATGTGCCATCTTAAGATTTCGCGACACAATTATATAAAAATTATTAAAAACCAAGGCTCACCTTGAACTACCAGTATTAACTCTTGATCGTTAACTTTATATATACCGTTAATCATTTCAATTAGTTTTTATATTAATCACAAATAATTCAAATTTCAATCACCAATAATGTTATACCAACTCATTAAAATTTCCAACATAAAATATTACACATGCCACACATTAATAAATCAATGTACAAAATTTAAATAAACAATTAATTTAAACCATGTTATGAAATAATAATGTACATACAAAAGAAATAAACCATAATCACACACATGCATGGATTTTTAATTTACAATATTAGACTAGCACAATATTAAATTTTAGTCCAAACAAACAATTTAAGAGATAATTTTTTATTCCTCCTCAATATGCCAGAATTTTTCAAAATGTATATCTCGTAATTAAAATTATAAATAAATTACTTATGCAACTCTAAAATTCATATAAATCTATAGAATACTCAATAAACATGTTATGGTCATTTTTCAGAAAGTATTTTCCGAAAATAAATTATAAATAATTCTGAAAAATTCCAAGAAAGTTTATGACACAGATTTATCACATTTTCTTAAATTAATTCCATACTTAAATTTATAAATCAATTCCATAATCTAAAAATTTATTATGAAACTAGACTTCTCAAATTTAATTTTTTATCTAGAAATTACTAGATTTGGTTTAATATAGGATTTTTAATGATTTTTCCAACATAGAGTAAAATTTGTCTTATAGTTCCAGATTTGGTTATAAATTCATAAAAAAACTAATAATTGTTGCAAAAATTCGTGGATGAACTAGATATCAATCTCAACAACTTTGTAGAATAAATGATCTCCAAATTTTGAGTATAAAATTGTCTAAAAATTCGTATAACTATTTGGCAGATTTAAGGGCCAAATAAAATCTTCAATCCTCTCTTTAATGGTATAAACTACACATGCAAATCTATTTTCACAATAATATCATGACTTTAAAACTACCAATATCTTCAAATATTTGATATACAAATCACAAAATTTATATACAACTATAGATAAAATTCTATCTATAAATATTGTTAGGAACACAATTTGAAATTTTAACTTAAAAAAATGAGTGGGTTGAGAGGGTTTTTTTTACTTAGTTGTAGGATTGAAATAAGGTGATGAAATGGTAGGAAAATTTTACTTTCTTGATCTCCTCATTTTCTTCTTCTCCTACTAGTGTAGCTTGCTCACGGGAACTCTCTCCCTGATCAGATAAATGAGTAAGCATGCATATACATTTATATATGAACTCTTGAGGCTCTCTCTCTCTCCCTCTCTCTTTCTCATCATTCTCTCAGGTCTAATCATATTTTCCAAATCCAAGAAGTATAATTGAGTCTTATTCCCTATAATGCCATGCAAGCAAACAAATGGCATTCTACTGCCACCAAAAATCTGATTCTGATTTTTTATTTATTTATATATATATATATAATTGTATATTTGTGTGGGTTTTTTAAAATTGATACATTAAAGTTTTTAACTAAGGTATTTAGTAAGGATAATTATCATGTTGAACCCTTATTAAAATAATTTATAAACAACAAATATTGAACATCCACAAAATTATTATTCTTAATAATGTCTTTGTTAGTGATTGAATTGGGTTAATTTAAAACTAACTTATATACTAATATATATTTTAGATAGACTCTGGGTAAAGTTAATTAATTAATTTTCTTTTAAGAATAATTAAATACGGGTTCTCACACTAATATGCAATTCTAGCTTCTTATCCTCAATTTCATGCAATTTAGACTTTAACTTAGATAATCTCAAGTCCTACATAATTTATGATAAAAAAATTGGTTGAATTCTTACCTTAAGCTTGAGTTTACAAGTGTAGAAGCTTAATTCTCTCAAGTCTTCTTCAATTCCTCCAAATTCTCTCAAATTCTCCTATTTCTTCTTCATTACTTGTTAAGCATTTTTAATCAAGAATTATAGGCTAATCACATGTCAGGATTGTTACACTGCCCGATTGGGGTTTGGTTGGAAACCCTTTTGATGGTAAAGTCAGGGACTAAGGGAGAGGAAGAAAAGAGAATACAAAGAGTGTGTATGTGTTGAGTGTGTGGATTTTGGATCCCTTGAGGGTGAATAGTGTTTACCTTTTATAGGAGAAGGTTGTTTGTCTTCAAAGACTTTCTTTTTCCGCCATTTGTCTCATTTTTCATGTTCGTGGTCATCTCCCATTGAAGGAGGACAGCCACTTCGCCCGACACTCAAGTGTAGGTCTGTCTTGTTTGTCTCATTAGTGATCGTCTCTCATTGGAGGAGGACGACCACTCCGCTTGATACTCGGGTGCAGGTTTGTCATGTGTGCGCCTTGTTCCTCTGCGCCTCCATGTCTCCACGTTCTATTTGGACAAAGGGAGACGAGCAGAGTTGTTTGTCTCTTGCGAGCTCCAAGAAAGATATTCGGTGAATTGGCATTCTCTAAGTTGGTCCACTTCGGAGTGGTTGCCTGCCCAACCAGGAGGTCTAACATGTTGCTAGGCCCACTTTGGAGTGGTTGTCCATCATGTTGCTAGGCCCACTTTGGAGTGGTTGTCCAACATGTTGCTCGGCCCACTTCGGAGTGGTTGCCTGTCTAACCAAGAGGTTCAACATGTTGCTCAACCCACTTCGGAGTGGTTTTTCAACATGTTGCTCGGTCTGTTTCAGAGTAGGCCTGGCACTAGGCCGCTACCTTGATTGCCTTGCTTTGGAGCAAGTGTTTGGTCATTGGGCTGAGCCTTTAGCTCCCCTACTAGTGCGAGTCTGGCGTTGGGGTGAACACCAAGACATAGTTAATTTTATCCCACTTCACTTAATATACTAAAAAATGAATAAATAAATAAATTAATGGACCCTAAAATTCTAACAAGTCTCTTATGAAACTGGAGACAAGCACTTAGCTATACCAACCAAGATAACAGCTTTGACGTTGTTGTCTGTCAATGGAAATCCAAGCTCACCGTCTTTTTAAACTCTCAGAAGAACATCAACCAAATCCTCTGCTTCTTCTCTTTCACTCTCTCTCGCTCTGTGTTTTTTCACAATGTTTCCAAGTATTTGATCAACTCTCTTATGCAACTTCTCAAGCTTATCTCTCATTCCATTCATCAGTTGAAGCAATTTCACCGATGGGTACATATAAGTAACACTGAACCCACCATACAGCGCTACAATTTCCTCCATAGTTTCGATGAACGCTTCTTGATCTCTGCTTTCCTTCCTAAAAGCAAATCTACCAATAACCCCATAGATATGCGAGGAAATTCTCTTGCTCAAATTGATTGCCGACCCTGTGTTCATGAAATGTCTCTTACAAAATTCATCACCTTCTTTTCCCTAATTCCTTGGAACGTTTCGACCCACTTCGAGCTCAAAAGCTCCGTTGTGCAAATCTTTCGGAATTGTCGAAAGTATTCATCATATGGGGAAAGCCCAATGTTTGTTGAACTGTAAGTGAATCCAT
Organism: Camellia japonica; assembly: GCA_030407325.1. Taxonomy (NCBI): domain Eukaryota; kingdom Viridiplantae; phylum Streptophyta; class Magnoliopsida; order Ericales; family Theaceae; genus Camellia; species Camellia japonica. The sequence continues at coordinate 8,052,149 of JAPPVO010000032.1, read as the reverse complement.
TGCGCATCTGTCAAATACGACAAAACGTCACATCTAACTTATAATTATTTCATTTTTTCTCTCACAAAAGTTAAAAAAGTCAAAAAAATCTATTCTAAATGAGACTTTTTAACCCCAAATTAAAATAATTAAAAAATCAAAAAATTTAAAAATTAACCCACGTTCCAAACGAACTCATAGTACTATAGGCATCAACAGTCCAATGAAAGTTTAACCTGTGACAATGCCCAACGTTGTCTAATCATTTGGCCAGTAGTGCCCGCGCCCAGGAACAGCACTCACATTCACGTACGACTTGGTTTGGGGTACACTAAATAATACAAAAAGTCAAAAAGTCACTATCTTATTTAAGTCACATCATTTTATTTAAATCACATCACCTCTCTAACACATCACATCAAACCCAACTCAAACCCAACCCATATAAGCCAACAAGTCAAAAAGTATACTTTTTTATAACATCCCAAACCAACCCTACCCGCCCTTGAAAATACACATGCACCCACCTAGAATGATACATTTCCAGTTTTTTTTGTTTGGAGTAAATTTTTTTTCTTCCTATATGACTAATATTGTTGTTTTATCCGGTCACTATTTAACTTCTCTTATAGTAGTACATTTTTTTTTATATCTTTTTATTTTTTTGGATCACATTACTTTTCTATTTTTTTTACATCTCTTTATAAAAAGTCAAAAAATATATTTATTTAGATCATCTCAAACACCCTCCTAATTTGTGACAAGTTAGTGTAGCTGCCATTTATGACTTATTGTTTGGGAAGACTAAATAAGTGCACTTTTTGTCTTTTTTGACTAAAAAAGTGAGGTTGAAAATATGGATGTTTGGGTTAACTTTTTGACTTTTTATGGAAAAATGTGTAATAAAAAATTGTAAAAATTGATTTTTAGAGGAAAATTTGAATTGGGAGTTGTGCAGCCGTAATTGTTGACTTTTGATGAATAGTGTTAACTTTTTAACTTTTTGAGTAACTTTTTGACTTTTTGGATTATTTGGGATATCCCAAACTTAGCCTAACAGTTACAAAAATTTCTCATAGCTTAGTTGATGTATAGAAAAAATTTGCTCCATTGCGCATCTGTCATGTGTTGCGTATTATCTGCAAAATTTCACCAAAGAACTCTAGATATGAGTGGGCGTTTGGGGTTGGCTTTTTTAACTTTTTCAGTTAATGTGTATGAAAAGTTGTTAAAAAAATAATTTTTTGTGGGTGAAAAAAAGATAATGCGATGGTTTTTTTTAGCTTATTACAAACGACTTGGTGGCTTTTTTAACCTATTGCCAAACAATTGGGACCAGTACCTTGTTATCATCAAAACAAGAAGTCATCCCAATGAGTTATTGGTTTTGAATGTCTTTCCTAGTTTCTGCACCATGAACATGAACGCAAGCTCTCTTTCCTACTTTCCCCCACGTAGCACGGTTAACGTGTTCTACATCAAATCAACTCCATATCCATTAAAAAAAATTAAAATTCTAGATTTCAGTAGATTCCACCATCTTAAGGAAAAGAGTGATGCTACAAATTCATATTTTTAACTTACGAATTCATTCACAATGATGTGGTTAGAGGGCGGAGCCCTATATTATTAGACGTATAATAAATTAAAAATCAACACATAAAATATCATAGTATTATGGATACATTTGTGGGTCTTAAACATTTTTTCAAGAGAAATGAAACCTAATGCAAAGAGGTAATTGTACACACAAAACAGTGCCTGCAAAATAAGAACAAAAAATAGTGAATTTTTTAAATTTTATTAACTAAAATAAAGTGAGTACGACTTCTGAATATTCTTATAAAAATAATTATTTTTGACAATATATTCCCAAATCTAAATGATAAGTCATCACTGATTCACCAACATAAACGATTGGTTTTGAATCTCTTCCATACTTTTAATACCATGAACATGAAAAGAAACTCCATGACTATCGATTGCACATTTATTATAGTCATTACAAGTTTACAATACCATAGGAACATATAAAACTGGCATCTAACATATATATCTTCATTAAGGACTCACTATTTAACATGAGGAGGATGATAAGAAATGGGAATCACTTGAAGATAATTTTTTCTTCGTGCAGCCAAACCATAGGTCTCCGTCATGTCCAGTTCTTCTTGCTTCATTCCACTGAGGAGTTTCCAATCGAAATGGTACAACAATTGCGCGAGTGGAAGCTCAATATTAGGAATAGCAAATGCAATGCCCGGACATATCCTTCTTCCTGCTCCAAATGGTATATATTTGAAACATGCCCCCTTGAAATCAATTGCACTGTTGAGAAATCTCTCCGGATCAAATTTCTCTGCTTCGTTCCAGTGTTTGGGATCTCTACCAATTGCCCACGCATTGACAATGACTTTGGTCTTGACAGGTATTTCGTATCCATTAATCACGTATTGCTCGTTGCTTTCTCTTGGAAGTAACAGAGGAAGAATGGGGTGTAGCCTCAATGTTTCCTTGATTATTGAGTTTAAGTATTTCAATTCATGAAGGCAAGTTTCATCGACATTTCTTTTTCTATCAAACACATGTCTTACCTCAGCTTGTGCCCTTTTCATCAATTCTGGATTTTTTAGCATCTCTGACATTGCCCACTCTACAATTCCTGATGATGTCTCGCTTCCAGCAGTGAAAATAGTTACCCATCTTCATGCCTATATATCTTTTGACGCTATGCACAGCAATGTGAAAGCAAGAAAAATGAAACACATCAATGATCTCAAACCTTTAACAAATGTCCTAAAATAAGATGCATGCAACATATAGCCGTATTGAAATGATGTGCACACTTGAAAATTTAATATTTTTAAATTTTTTTTTATAGGGAATCTATCAAACAAAATCTATATTATGCTTGTTGAAAAATTTATGAGTTTTTGCATTGAGAAATTTCTCTCCTTTTTTTTAAACAAATTTTTTCAATTTTTGCACTAAGAAATTTTTTGAAAACTAAGAAATTTCTTGATTTTGTAAATTTTGAATAACAGTTCCAAATTTACAAAATCAAGAAATTTCTCAGTAGAAATAGTCACAATTTGATCTCTTTTTGAGAAATCAATAAAATTTTCAAATTTCAAAAGGTTTCTCGGTTGGAAAATTGAGAAATTTTGTAAAAATAAAATTTGAGAAAGTATATTCTAAAAGTATAAATTCAATCAAAAATAAATATATACAATAAAAAAAATATTTTAAAATTTAAAATAAAAAATAGCTGACTTTCACCTCTCAAAACTATTCATGTAGCTATGGTAGCTGCGCAAGTAAAAACAAAAAGCAAATTTGACCGAATAATTATTCAAAACTTTGAAGAATTTTTTTTTGAATTAAACTATGATGTGGGCTAACCAAAAAGTCACGAAATTAACATTCTATTTAGGGGTTGTTTGATAATAGATTATTTTAATAATATTTTATTTTTTTTATGAAAATATATGTACACAAAAATAGGAAAATAATGTGATTTAAAAAAAAATGATATGATTAAAATAAGATAAAATGACAATAAATATGTTATTTTAGATTGTTCTAAAACAATCCTTTATTCATAACGAAGTAAGAAATTTTTCAGCCTCGTAAGAAGATTGGATTGATGGAATATACCGTTCAATAAGGAGACCCCTATAATAATTAAAATGGTTGATTTTAAAATTATCTATGAAAAGTTTTACATGTACCTTATAATTACAATCAAATAATTTTATAATATTTATTTTTAAAAAAATAAAAATAAATATAAATTTAAAAAATTGTGCAAGGTCCCGTAGTTGGCGTTCGTTTGTTTGTGATAGGCCTTTTTAACTTGATTTTTTGATTATTTAATTATTTTAGTATAAGTAAAAAAGTTATGTTTGAAATAATAATAATAATTATTTTTTTTTATAGTTGATTTTATGATTGTAAGAGAAAAATAAAATGATTATGATTTGAATGTGATATTTTTTCTTATTCGCTAAAATAACTTTTTTTTTTTTATCTTTATTAATTATTTTAACAAAAAAATTTATGCCAAACAAGGCCTTAGAGACCATGTATCCTGCACTAGAATTTGAGCCCTAGCTCCCTAAGTTGATAATTACATTCTTAAGATTGTTTTGGAAAGTGACTTATAAGTTAATATTTTGGCTCATTATAAAAAAATGAAGATGCAATATAATTCAAATAAGTTAATAGGCTAATAAGCTAACTTAGTTTCCAAATGAGGCATTAATACATTTAAATAAATAAATAATAATACTTGAGAGCTCTAATTGGGCATCTTTAATTCACCTCCAATGACATGGAATGGTTCATGTGAAGAGGTGAACTCACGCTCCTTATCCCCCTTCTTTTTTCTTTTCTTTTTTTTTTTTTCACCTCATTAGAATAAAAATGGGGTGTTATATTGGTAGAGTGTACACGGACCGGATTGATTAAGTTTAAGAGTAAACTAAAAATCGAACTGTTTTTTATGATTTCAAAAAAATTAGAATCGTAATCGAGTCGTCAACTTGTGAAATTGAACCATAAAAATCGGTTTAATTCGATTCAATTTATGATTTTAGAAATTTTATAGAACAATAAATATGATATGTATTTTATATTAATAAACAAACTAATAACAATTAGTTTGGTTAAATTTAAGTTGGTTAGAGTTTATCAGCATTTTATATTTTAATTTTTTATATAAAAATAATAAATAAATGTATGATGATTCGGTTCGAATCAGAACCGTTACCAGAACTTTAGAATCGGGAATCAGATCGATTTGAACAATTCTATCATTTTCAGAATCAAAATCAAAACCATAACTAAAAAATAAAACCTGTGATTTAGATTAGACTAGATTGATTTACCCAATTTTTTTTGAACACCCTGAAATGTGGAAACACTGAAAAATAAATAAATAAATAATAATGGATCCTAAAATTTAAACCAGTCTCTAATGAAGGCAGAGTCGGGCTGTATACGAACCATGATGACAGCTTTGATGTTGTCGTCTGTCAATGGAAATTCAAGCTCCCCATCTTTCTGAACTCTCAGAAGAACATCAACCAGGTCCTCTGCTTCTCCTCTCCCACTCTCTCTCTGTGTCTTTTTCTCTCTGTGCTCGTTAACAATGTTTTCAAGTATCTGATCGACTCTCTTATGCAATTTCTCAAGCTTTCTTCTCATTCCACTCATCACCTGAAGCAATTTCACCGATGGGTACATATCAGCAACATTGAACCCTCCATACAACGCTACAACTTCGTCCATAGCTTCCATGAACTCTTCTTGATCTCTGTTTTTCTTCCCAAAAGCAGCTCTAGCAGTAACCCCATAGGTATGCGAGTAAATTCTCTTGCTCAGGTTGATTGCCGACCCTATGTTCGACGAAATGTCTCTTACAAAATTCATCACCTCCTCTTCCCTAATTCCCCGGAACGTTTCGACGCGCTTCGAGCTCAGAAGCTCCGTTGTGCAAATCTTTCGGAGTTGTCGCCAGTATTCACCGTATGGGGAAAACCCAATGTTTGTGGAACCGTAAGAGACAATCCGCGAAGCGAGAAGGTATGGCCTTTGAGCGAAGACGAGGTCATGGGTTTTCATGACCTGTTCGGCAATTTCAGGGGAGGAGACAATGATGGTGGAGACTTCACCGAGGAGGAGATGCATCAAAGGTCCATGTTTTGTGGCTAAGTTTGTCAAGGTGTGGTGGGGTAGTGATGAGACAGCAAGCTGGTGTATGTTTCCTATGAGAGGTAGTTGCCATGGCCCTGGAGGGAGCTTTGAAGTTGAGCTATTGGGTTTGGTTGTGTTAATCAAGATTTTGAGTACCACGAAAATGAAGAGCAGGAAGGCCAAGAGGAGAGGTGGTGATGGAAACTGAAGCTCCATTGATCAGTATCATAGCAAGGTGATATTGAAGAGAGGTTAGCATCTTACTAGGAAACGTGCATTTTATACTCGGAATTACACAGTGGCATGTTGGATTTTGTTTTACAAAATCTGTGAGGGAATGTTTGTTTGGATGGATTGGGTAAGGGAATTGTAATTTATCAGATTATTAATCTTGGGTTATATTGTTTTTGGACTATTTGGTTGGGTTAAATTTGTATCTTATGTTTGTTTAATCATAGAATTAGATGTCTGTATTCGACTATTCTATTGAATCTTATATTTTTTTGGAATATTATGGAGAAGGATAAATGCTCAAAGGATTATTTTGTCATTTTGAATTATTTACTAAGATAAATTACAAATACACCTTTGAAATTTGATTAAAATACAAATCGTCCCCTATAGTTCTGAAAATTACATTCCACCCCTGAAGTTTTTAATTTCGTAACAAATCGCCTTTTTATTAATAAATCATCAAGTTAATTAACAATTTTTAATGATATTATAAATATGTTTTAATTAATAATTTAGGTAATATTATTATTGTATAAGAGATCAATTATGAATTTCATTTTTTTAGGTTATTTTTGTTAAATAAAAAATTCTAATAAAGGGGTATTTGTAATTTTTCAAACCACATGAGACAATCTGTACTTCAAACAAATTTAAGGAGATGTATTTGTAATTTACCATATTTACTAAATAATAGGAATATTAAATCTGAATTATAAATTTTATTTAATTTTTTTACTAGAACTTTTAAAAAATTAAATAAATAGAATATTAATAAAAATTACATTAATTTATTTTAATTTGCAGTTGAGATTTTTAAATTTTATTTTACTTAACTAAGTATAATTAATACCATATGATTATTAAAATAAATAATTTAATAAAGTATAAATAGTTTAATAAATAAAATTTATTAAGTATAATTTAAATAATTTTATTAAGTATAAATAATTTAATAAATAAATTTTATTTTTGAAAAGATATTAAATAATAGAGGGTCAAAAATATAATTTAACTATCTAATCTCATGGGATGAGTTATCATATGGATAGAACAATCTCATAGATTTGAGATTCATAGTCCAGTAAAGTTTTTTTAAATCAAACAACTGACTATTAGTTTGGATAAACTATTAATCCTATCGCATACTTGAATCTTTCTAAACAAATACTACCTTAGCGTAATATTATTGAATATTCCTAATAACTTGGACATAAGTGATTTAAATTGGTCAAATTACTTGTAAAAACAAAAATGAAAACATTGTATACTATAAGCAGTTTTGGGGAGTAGCTGACTTTTAGCTTTTTATCAAGCTTTTAACTTTTTGAGAAGTGATTTGGAAAGTTGATAAAAAATTGACTTTTTACTTTTTAGTTTAATATTTATTTATGGTGTCAAATGAAATTAAAATGATCAAAATATCCTTACCCAACATAAGAAATTTTTTTTTTATTTTTTTATCATAAAACCTAATTTGTAATTTCACACCTGCATTTTTTAGCCAGGGACGGATCCAGGATTATGACTTTGGGGGGGTTATAGTACGTTTAACTCCTATAATTTTAAATTATTTTAAAATTTCTAACATAATATATGATATTTTTCAAATTTTTGGGTACGGCCGCCCCCTAGATCCATCCTTGTTTTTAGCCACTTGCGTTTTTAGGAAATAATAAAAAACATGACTTTTTATGACCCTTTCCAAAACGGCACTGTAAGCAGAAACAGTCCAAGTGCACACGTCAACCGAATGAAAGCCGAGTTTATCCCATGACAATGCACAATGTTGTCTATTAGCGCTCTACCATATGTCCCATGGCCAGCAGCCGCCGACGCCCACGTGCACCACGCACATTCAAATACATGTAGCCCCGCCCTTGAAAATACACATGCACCCACCTAGAATGATGCATTTCCGGTTTTTATTTTATTTTTTATTATTTATATGTGAGATTTTTTTATAGTATTTTTATTTATTTATTTTATCTTGAACTGTGTCTTTGTGTTATCATCACACAATGTGCAGTCAATATCGTTATTAAAACAGTAGTATTATATGCATAAATTAATATATTAATTAATATTTTGATATTATTATTTTTAAAATTATAAATCACACTTATTATACAAATTATAAAAATTTAAAATTTTTAAAATTTTATTATTAATTAATATATTAATGAGTATATATAACTTTATTCTTATCAAAATGGTTGGGCATATCATTGCATTCATTGACTGTTTGGTTCGATGTTAAATATATAAATATATATATATATATATAATATTTAAGACTTTTACCGGCAAAGGAGTTTTGCCGAAAAACATTTTATCAGAAAAATAGCTTGAAGTTGATCATATTGGTCATAAACTTTTATGCATTTTGAAACGACACCAAAACCTCGAATTGTTGTATTAATAATAAGCATGGGAGCATTTTGTTACTTCTCTAATTAGAAATTTAAATTCTTAATCTCTGTTTTTATTTCTGCCATCCAAACGTAGTGTGTGTGTATATATATATATATATTATTATGCAATCTATGATAACTAAGGCAAAATTACAGGTTGAAACTGTCGGAAAAAATGTCGGAAAAAATGCTTTAAATGCTGAAATGTTGATTTTTCAGAAACTTTATGCTAATAATTATGTAGGACCCATAAGTCAGTTTTAGAGGGTCCGAGTAGTAATGTGTTCGTTGCCGTGTGGTGAACAAGATTATGTAATTAGTGAGTCAAAACCGTTTATAGGTGAATGGAAAATTAACTGCAAAGCGAAGTTCATGAACATGAGACATGTTGATGTAAATTCCCAAATGGTGTTGAGTGTTCTTGTCCCACATAGATTGGAAAAGATAATATAAGGTCCTAGTTTTAAAAAAAAAAATTTATTTTATTTTATTATTATTTTTTTTACAGGAAAGAATTCAAATTTCATATTTGAATTTGCTCCAGAAAACTCAAAATTCAATTTGGTGTCTTCTCCGATCGGGTGTGACTTTTGGTGAACGGATATATCTTTTCCAGTTCAGTTTTTTTCTTATTGCCTATTTAAGGCAGTTCTCCATCTTGTTTTGGTTGATCAAAAATTAATAATAAAAAAAAAATTTCAAACTTCTAATTTTTTTCTCCTCTGTTCATCCTACATATTCATATTTATTTTTTTTTTTGTCTAAGTTTGAGAAAGTGCAAAGCACATATTCTGGTTCACTGTATACATAGAGTTAGTGTGAATTCTGTGTGTCGTGATTGTTGTGTCCTGGAAACAGGACGCCAATTAATCTCGAGCACCAGTGGAGAGGGCGTTATTCTGTATTAAAGACACAGTGTCCATACACTGGTCTCAATCACAACTTCGTTCAATAGTTTGATCTTTGAAAAGTTGTAAGTTTATTTTATTTCATTTATTATTCGCTATTAATTAATTTTACCGAAATTATTCTCCAACAATTTTAAGATAGAATAACACTTCAAATTAATGTTTTGGTTAAATTAATTGTTTACTGGTTTTATTTTTACTGTGTTTCAGTTTTTTTTTTTTTGTTTTAAAATACAGTTACTGTTTTATCCTATTTTTGTTTTCTGATTTTGTGTTCTAGTTTAATATTGGATTGAATTTCGTGCCGTTAGTTTGTTTTTATATATATATCTACACCATCTATAAAAGAATGAACGGTGCTGAATCTAACACAAAAAGCCAAAACTAATGAATCTCACACAAAATGCCAAAATACTGTCCAATTGCCCAAAATTGCCTTCCTTTTTTGTAGTTGAATTGTCTACGGTTGAAAAAAAGAAAAGGGTTTGGCTTTGGTCCAATCCAAGATTAGATTGGATCATGTTGTTGGTCCATGGAGATTTACCACGGATTTCATTTTAATAATCCGAACCGTTCAATGTGTAAAATTTATCGAGTACTATATGCTTGTAAACAGTCACGTTGATCAGATATCAATAGTTATGTAATCAAATCAGGAAGATAGTACTCGACGAGTTCTATACATTGAACGGTTCGGATTATCAAAACGGGACTCGTGGTGGGCCTCCGCGGCCCCAACAGCACGCTCCAGTCCGATCTTGGACTGGACTAAAGCCAAAACCAAAAGAAAAAGGGTAAACTACTAATAGGTCCTAATAGTTGAACTTAATTATCATCAAGTCCTATTGAAAATAAGTCTTGGTAAAATTGTTGCTAAAAATATTTTTTTGTGACAATTTTTTATATATGTTGCTAAAAATTGATAATTAGTGACTTTTCTGGTCAAGATTTTTATAAATTGTCGCTAAAACTTACAATTAGTGACTTTTTTTATGATAAATTTTTTCCATAGGACCTATTAAACAATGTGGGTGTTTGGGAACTGGGTTTTTTTGTAGGTTTTTTTAGTTGTAAGATATTATTGGAGAATTTTTTTTTTTTTTTTTTTTTTTTGGGAAGATAGTTGAATTTTTTGTGGTTGTATGTAATGTTTGTAAGAAAAAAAGTAAAATGATTATGGGGTTTGATGTGATAGTTTGTTTGGATTTGTTTATTTTGGTTTTGTAACCAATTTGTCTTTTAGTGAAAAAAAAAAAAAAAAAAAACCAAAAAACATACTTCCCAAACAGTGCCAATAAGTCCACTTATTAAGATCTACACGCAAGTACCCCAAAGAAAAATGCCCCCACACCATTAATGGTAGAGATTCAAAGGAGGTTGTAGGAGTCTCAAAAAAATGGGGGTCTCAATCATTGTTGTTTAAAAAAATTGTAATCGAATTAAATCATTAAAATTATTGAATCAATTTGACCCAAATTATTTAAACACAATTCGGTTTGATTTGGACTTACGTTTTGACATAATTTGTTTCTAAAAAAAATCATATAACATTATCAAAAAAATTTAACTTATCATCAATTTGAAAAATAATAATAATATGCCCATCACACAAACTACTCTTATAATATTCAACAATTAAGCAAAAACTTGACATTAAGCAAACATTGTTTAATATTAAAAAAACTTAATATTTAGCAAATAAACATACTATGATTTCAATTAATAGTACTACTACAAATCTAGAAATTATCTAGAATTGTTATCTTGTTATTCATATTTATTTTACATATAAATCCCATACTACATAAATTTAATCTCCACTACACAACCACTCATCCTTTTCTTGTAAATTTAATCTCCACTACACCATCATTATCTTGTATTTTTTTCTTTTTTGTCAATCAAACCTTATTTTTTATCCTTTTCCTTTATGCTCAATGATGACCAAATAAGTGAATATCTTATAGCGGTGACTATCCAATTTCAGTTTTCTGTCTGGTTTGGCCATTCTTTTTTTATCATTAATTTTATAAAAGTGAATTTTCCTAACTTTTGCTTTTATGAGTACTCCACCATGTATAAGATGATTTCTAATTATAATAATCCCCCAATTTTGCTCATGCAATTTCACTCTCAATGATGTGGAATTAAGGATGCTAAATATAAGAGAGAGAAGGGTGTGGAATCGCTTCACATGGATGGTGGAATTAGGAGGACAAAATTAGGGACATGTAACACCACTCATCCAATTATTTCATATTTTAGTCAATAACATCAATTTTATTGAGTATTTTATTAATACAAGAGGTACGTGTCAGCTTTTTTTAATTTGAAAAATTCAATATTATGTATATTTTTTGAAAAATTCCCAAATATTTAGTAGATTAAGTGATTATTCCCGTAAAATAATTTTTTCACCATCTTTATAAAAGAAATTATATTCAATCTCCATTGCACCGTTTCTTGCACACTATTTGAAGAAAAATTTAGATAAATACATACAGGTGCTAGAAAAAGACATCTATTATCAAATTTATACTGATTAGTTAATTTTTCAAAAATAAATATCATATGATCATGTAACTATGAATGCTCAATTAATTTAATTTTTTGATTAATGATATACTCAACAAGTCTTACAAGATTAACTATTTACATCACAATTAAACTTCCCAAATAGAGCTCTTATTGACCTTTTACTGTAACAGTTACGTGGCTATTTCTCGTTTGCTCTAATTAGGAGTGCCTAATGTGTCTTCCCATAGTCCCTCCAAGTGGTTGACATGAGACATTACTGTTGGCTCAACCAATCAAAAGCCAACATGTGTTTGTATCAGATGCTACAATTATTCGAATCATCGTTTCATAGAAGAATAACGGAGGCAACATTTTTTAGAAGCTACAAATCCACTTCTCACTCAACAAAAAGAATTTTGGGTAAGCCTTTGCCTTGCTAAAAATTTTAAAGTGCTTTCCATTTGATCTTATGTATTCTGTGGGGTTTTATTTTCTGAGTACAAACATGTGGCCAAGGTGACGCCGATGTGTCAGCCAAGGTGCCACGTGTCCTGGTCATGACGCCGATGTGATCTCGGCTAGGCCGAGGTTATCTCCGAATATATCGAAATCCGAGATAAATGGATAAGACACAAGAGTCCTAGAATGAGGAAGGACTTCAGCATGGATAAGGATAACACTCTTAGGGAGTTTATCTTTATCTCTTGGGGAATCAAGGATAAGCATTGAGCAGGAGTCCATTGAAGCTAGGCTTCTGTTGGAACAAGGATTGAGTTAATTATAAAAGAGAGGCACCCCCATGGGTCTAAGGTACGCAATTTATACTCTGAATAGTGAGTTAAGCACTTTTGCTATCTTTGAGAGATAACTGACTTGATCGTCGGAGTGTCCCTGGGTGGACGAACCACCACCGGAATCTTCTCTTTCTGTTGCAGGTCAGCCAGGTGCCATCTATTCTGCCAGTACTCTCCAGCTGAGTACGAAGTTGGCAGTGTGGTCAGAAATTCACTCACACTCTGATTTGAATGGGAAGCTAATGTATTTTGTTTTCTTTCATTTCTGCAGTGTTTAACTCTTCTTGTTTTTGATAAATCATGGATATAGTGTGCCAGCTATGTGATAAAATTATCCAAAGAACACATTTACTATTTCCAAATAAGGCAAAGTAAGTTATTGTAGAGAACTTCTAATGCTATGTGTGCTTTAATAAATATTAACAGTCATCTGTGTGTTCTTTCATAGATATTCATTCCTTAGCTTTGCTACGAAATAACATTCACTGATAATAATAAATTATAATTTTATGTAGAATATATGTAGATTTATTTAGGGAGTAGTAATAGTAAAGTAAACTTGAGAATAGAATGATCATTTTATTTCAATTGTATTTTATTGAACCAAAAACTACTTAGGAGTTGGATCCCACTAAATTTTTATTCCTTAATATATTTTTTTCACTTTTCCCTTATGATAATATTTTCTTATTAGTTTTGTTCGCTTCATTTTTTCAAACATGCGTTCATCCAATATTTGATTGCATATTTCATGTTTGATGAAAGCTATATGACTTTTCTTCATTTTCGTACTTGCTTTGTAATTGAAAATAAAAATGGTCCATATACTATGATCTTCCAAAGTACAAATGATTATTATTATTACTGTTGAACATATTAGGATATTCTCTAATTGAATTTTGAAGAGTTAAATTATCAGATGATATGGTTAAAAAAATTGTCCCAATATGACATTTTTAGTCATATGACATCGTTTACCTATATTTTTAGAAACTAAATTTTTAAAAGAAGATATATAAATAGATGAAATAAGAATACTAATAGTTGCCATATATATAAACTTGATTAATTGACAGATTCAATGCTTTGAGCAACTTGATATGTAGAAGAATATCAAAAACTATATAACTAAGAATGTAAACTTGTGTTTTCATATATGAAACTAACTTAAAAAAACAAATAGCAATGCGAGGGGGTCCAACTAGTATATATATCAAAAATTCAATCTACAGTTTCTGCGTTGTTTCTGTTGTCATACTGTTTGCTATTTTTTTTTTTAATACAAAATTTCTTTCTGTAAATTCTGTATACATAAGTTAAATATTCTTGGTTGTTTTCTTGTTAACGTACTGGATTATGTTTGCTTGACTGATAAAAAATTGGTGGTGATCTGCATAACTACATTTTTACTATATATATATATATATATATTTAAATTCTAGTTTGGTTTGTTTTAGTGCACTTCCCCAGACAACTACCTTATTGGTTACTGGTTTGGTGGATTTGTTTTTTTAAGGAAAAAAAATTTTTTTTTTTTTGATATACGTTATTTGTGGACTACACAAGACCACCTTCTTGTTATTGTATTTATGCTTTGTTCTACTATGCTTCCGTGTGTCTGTTAAACAAAACACACACACACACACATACACACATATATAGTTTGTGGTGTGTTATGCATGCATCACTACTTTTTTTTTTTTTTTTTTGTGCTACTGGTTTTCTGAACTTTGTGATTTAATATCTAATTTGAGTTAGTTATTGATAAATCATATTTTATTTATCATATTTTATTTATTGTGAAAAGATTTGTTATTGTTATTTTATTTTGATCAGAAAGTTTAAATGGCAACTGAGATTGTAAATAGTGCTGGAAATGCAAACCCAACATCTGCATCTGTCGTGGTTCCTACTCCTATGGTTACTTCACTTCCCACCACTGTCCCGATTAACCACAATGAAAAGCCAGAAAAATTTAATGGGACAGAATTTAAGAGATGGTAGCAGAAAATCCTATTTTATCTTACAACTCTGAATTTGGCAAGATTTGTCAAAGAGAATGCACCCACCTTGAGCGAGGATGAAACTGATCAACATGCAATTGCTGCAGTTGAGGCGTGGAAGCATTCTGATTTTTTGTGCCGAAACTATATTTTGAATGGATTGGACAACACATTGTATAACGTGTATAGTCTATTACAAACGGCTAAAGAATTGTAGGAATCTTTGGACAAGAAATACAAAACGAAAGATACGGGAATCAAGAAATATGTGGTTGGCTGTTTTCATGAGTACATGATGGTGGACTCTGTCACGACCCAAACCCGCCCCTAGGGGTTTAGCACCGTAACCGGCCGGTAATCCTAGATTACCGAAGGCCTGCTTAACAGTAATACAGTATAACAGAGTACAGGGGCATGGCGGAAGCCAATACAGTAAATAAACAATGTCCAATGAGCTGTGACAGTCTGTATGCAAAAAGATTTTCTTCATACATATATGCAGTCGGAGACAAAACAGTATGTACATATATACAATCATTCAAAACAGGGACTTAATCCTTACTAAACAGTACAGTACGGTGCTGTCAGTCTATACAGTGTTACAAGACAGTACAGAGACAAACGGGGAAATAAAAACACCCCTAAGCCATAGCTTGGCAGGTTCGGAACCTCGCAGTGAGGCACATTGGTTGGCTTGACAAAACTGGAGTTTACCCCGACGCTTCTAGCTTTGATCCCGTGCCTGTACACCTACATATATATATATATATATATGAGCTGTAAGCTAAAGCCCAGTGAATAACATAATGCGTAAAGGGGTTTAGAATGAATGTCCTTACAGTAATGAAAACAGTTCATTAAATCAGTATTTCAGTCTTTCAGTCAATCAGTCATATGTGGTACATCCATTAGCATAACAGTACAGTAAGCAGTAGGTCTTAAAGACCGAACAGTAATGATGGCCATCAATCAGTAAACAGTAGTGGTCCCACGAGGGAACCGACATAGATCTCTGTAACAGTAACAGTAAACAGTAGGTGCTAAGGATGCCACAATACAGTTCAGAAATAAAGGATATACATTCATTCAGTAAAGAATATCAGTTCAGTAAACAGTTCAGTTCAGTATTCAGAAGATAATCATTTTGAACATATCTTTACACAATTGTTACTCACAGAGTTCTGGGCTACAGTGAACTAGAGCGTCTCCTCGGAATGCCAACCCTATACAGTTAACAGATTGAACACACACTAAGTTTCACAGTTGGGGAAAGATAATAACTTAATCCCTAAATTTGCTTTGGTGTGTTCTACATCCATATCCTCTTTAAGATGCCTTAAATATGCCCTAGGAATGCCTAGGATGGAAAGAGGATGCAAAGATGCACTTTTGAACACTTTACAAAATTTGCTGAAAACAGGGGTCTCGCTCGAGCGAGCATTCCTTCGCTCGAGCGGACATGCAGACAAAGGATCTCCGCTCGAGCGTGAACTCCGTCGCTCGAGCGGACTGTGTGCTACAGTAAAAATACTGGATGCTCCAAATTTACGCTTGATGGACGCTCGACCCTCGCTCGAGCGTAAGACACAAGTCCTCGCTCGAGCGTGAGTTTCCTCGCTCGAGCGGACTGTGAACTCATGCAAAGTACTGGATGCTCGCACTTCACGCTCGAGCGTCACTTTTCTCGCTCGAGCGGAAGGCAGGATCTCAGAGTGTACGCTCGAGCGTGGACTTCCTCGCTCGAGCGTAGGCCCAAAATCTGGAAATTCCATATTTTAGTCCCAAGCTCAAAATCAAGTTTAAATGCAAAATTTTCGATCCTCTTGGGCTGAAAACCTGGAAAACACTTGTAAACACTTAAAACAACATGATTCAAAGCTCAATTTGGGAAATCAAAGCCCAAGGGTGTTTAATTCAAACTCAATTTCAAACCAATTTTCATGAACATGAAGAACATGCAACATGCATGGATTAAACTCAATTCAAAGCTTCAATCTCATGCTCTAGTGAGCCAAAACTTTCAAAAACATGGTGAAATCATGGTTCATTGTAAGAATATGAACATGCATGTACAAGTTCATGAAAAACAACATCAAAACTCAAGGATGTAAACATGCATGCATGAATTAAGCCATAATTCAACAATCTAAGGTTAAATCATGTCTTAGTTCTACAATTTGGCATGGATCATGCAAGACTCACTTAAATTCAAAATCAAAAGGTTTGAATTCCTTACCTAGAGCTTCAATTACAAGACTAGGAGCCCAAATGGCAAACTACACTTCAATTTCCAAGCAAATCACAAGTTGAATTCAACTCCCTCACTTCCTCTCTCTCTTTGGTCAGTTGAGCTTCTCAAATATGGCTGATCAAAATGTTTTAGTTGAATGTATACAAGTCTCAAAATGTGTAAGGTAGTGGCCACTAAGTGGTCTAATTGTAAATAAGTCCAATTCATGTAATTTGGTACCATTTAATCTAATGTAATCATACCTAATCAGTTTCCAGATAATTACACCCTAAAACCACATAAATTATGATGATCATAAAACACTAATCAATTTCTGGTTCGGCTGCCGATAAGGCCTTCAATTAGCAGTTTAAACATAAAGACATGAACAGATAATCAAACAAGCAACAGATAGATATACAACTAAACAGATATATTCAATCGATTTAGTTCCAGATTTCAGTCAGTTAGTTCAGTATTTCAATCAGTTCCATCACTTGTCATAATCAGTTTCAGTTTAACGGTAATCAGTAGTTATTCGGTAAACAGTAATGAGAGTTGTTACAGACTCGAAGACCGTAATTAGTTAAGTCCAAGAACTTCAATTGATTTTACATGAAATTCATGTAGAGGGTATGAGTTTGAGTGAATCTTTCCAAGTGGCAGCTATCATTGAGAAACTACCACCATCTTGGAAAGAGTTCAAAAACTACTCAAACCACAAATGCAAGAAAATGAAGTTAGAAGACTTGATTGTCCAATTACGGATTGAGGAAGATAACTGTGATGCAGAAAAGAAAAGAAATCTGAGATTTATTTTCAAAGCAACGGCTAACATATTGGAGCAAGGACAAAATGAGAAAAAGAGACAGCATCCTAGGCAAAACTCTAAACAAAATGCTGGTCAGAGTTTTAAAATTGGATCTATAAAGTTCAAGGGAAAGTGCTTTGTGTGCAACAAGGTAGGACATCGGGCCAAAGATTGTTGGAATCGCAAAGATCAACAAGGTCCTTCCAAAAAGACGAAGTATGAACAAGCACACTTAACTGAATTGGAGACTTTGTCTGATGGAGTGACTGAGATGAACCTTGCAGCGATTGTGTCTGAAGTAAATCTGATGGCATCAAACTCCAAGGAATGGTAGGTGGACATCGGGGCAACACAACATGTGTGTGCAAATAAGAAAATGTTTACTATCTATCAACAAGTTAAGGATGACGAACAGCTCTTCATGAGAAACTCCTGTACTGCAAAAGTTTAAGGACAAGGGAAGATTGTGCTCAAGATGACTTTGGACAAGGAGCTGACGCTTAACAATGTTTTGCATGTTCCAGAAATTTGGAAAAACTTAGTGTTTGGATCATTGTTAAGCAAGAATGGTTTTAAATTGGTCTTTGTTTCTAATAAATTTGTTCTGTGTAAGGATGGTGTTTATGTAGGGAAAGGATACCTTTGTGACAGGTTATTCAAAATAAATGTACTGAATGTAATTCCTAGTATTAATAAGAACACCACATCTTTTGCTTATTTGTTTGAGTCTTCTCATTTATGGCATGGTAGATTAGGATATGTTGACTATGATTCGTTGCGTAAATTAATTCACTTGGTCTATCTACCTAATTTTTCTATTAATTCAAATCATAAATGTGAAGTGTGTGCTGAGGCAAAATTGACTAAGACACCATTTAATTCCATTAAAAGAAGTACTGAGCCACTGGATTTAATTCACAGTGATATTTGTGATTTGGAATTTGTTCAAACACGAGGGGGTAAGAAGTACTTCATCACTTTTATTGATGATAGCACGAGATACTGCTATGTACATTTATTACGAAGTAAGGATGAAGCCTTAGAAAAATTCATTGAATATAAAACTGAGGTTGAAAATCAACTTGGCAGGAAGATTAAGGCATTAAGAAGTGATCAAGGTGGTGAATATGATGCTCCTTCTAGAACATTATGTTCACAACTTGGAATCATTCATCAAACTACTGCGCCTTATGTACCACAGCAAAATGGAGTTGCTGAGCGGAAAAATCGTAGATTGAAAGAAATGATGAACGCCATGTTGATTAGCTCAGGTTTATCCCAGAACTTGTAGGGAGAAGCAATTCTTTCCACAAATTATATTTTGAATAAAATACCTCACAAGAAGATTCTTAAAACTCCATATGAATTGTGGAAAGGTTGAGATCCTTCTTACAAATATCTGAAAATGTGGGGGTGTTTAGCTAAGGTGGTCATTCCCGATCCTAAAAGGGTCAAAATAGGACCTAAAACTATTGATTGCATATTCATAGGATATGCACATAATAGTAGTGCTTATCGATTTTTAGTATACAAAAGTGATAATCCAGATGTGCATGTCAGTACTATAATCGAGTCAAGAAATGCATTTTTCTTTGAACATATATTTCCTTGTAAATCAATACAAGAGTCAAATTCTGTTAAATGTTCTTATGAAAGTGCATTTGATCATAGTCAAGGACAGATTGAGGAAAATCAAGAATGAACGAATGAGGAAGAACCTGGACATAGTAAGAGAGCTAAGATCACTTATCTACTAGAAAATGAGCCTTGAACATTTAAGGAAGCCATGTCTACGCCAGAAGCTCCTTTATGGAAGGAAGCTATTAATAGTGAAATTGATTTCATCTTACAGAATCATACTTGAGAATTGGTGGATCTTCCACCAGGATGTAAGCCTCTTGGATATAAATGGATATTTAAGAAAAAAATGAAATCTGATGGATCAATTGAGAAATACAAGGCAAGACTTGTAGTTACAGTTTATAGGCAAACAAAGAAATATATTATTTTGACACTTATTCGCCTGTAACAAGAATAACATCCATTAGCATGTTGATTACTATAGCGGCTTTATACAATCTTGAAAAACATCAAATGGATGTTAAGACTGTTAGGGAAAATCGATGTGATTCCCCACAAGTAAATCAATCAATGGGAATAAAAACTAATGCGGAAAAATTAAATCAAAGGCAACACAAGAATTTTACGTGGTTCCCTCAATGTGAGGTACGTCCACGAGATCGAAATCCGATTCCACTATCAACCAAATAAGTTCCAAACGATTACAAACGAGACACTAATGGTCTCACAAAACCACCCTTAGGTGAATTCCAATAATCACAAATAAACAAGAGGAAAAACCTCACCAAATAGATGAACCAAAATCTTCAGAACTAGAGTTGTAGAAGATCCAAAATAACTGACCCAAATCAACTTTACCAAACCAGTCGAAACGACGAAGCAGAGAAGCAAACCAAAGTCACCAATCCTTAAATTGACCAAGTCAACTTCACCAAATCAATTAGTTGTTCCACAAATTAATTGATCAAAACAAGTGCTGCTACCTTTTTCTTCCTTCGGAAAAAACAATTAATTAGGCCACTGCTACTACTTCAATGATTTTTGCCGAAGTACTATCTCACACAGAAAACACGGCTGCCCTTTTGCTTTGAAAAACAATATCAATCAAATATTGAATCTAGGGTTTTTTAATCAAACCCTAATTGTATCCAAATTGGATTGGGCCTCCACAAATATAATATATAAAAATATTATACCTAAACCAAGCCAAATTAAAACTCTTTTTCCAAAATCAATTGGGTCCCACACTCCAATAAGGAGGTATACCCAACAAAGACTGCATTTTTAAATGGAGATCTTAATGAAGAAATTTACATGGAACAACCAGAAGGTTTTGTAGTTCCAGGGCGAGAAAAGAAAGTGTGCAAGCTTGTAAAATCTCTTTATGGTTTAAAACAACCTCCAAAACAATGGCATGAAAAATTTGACAATGTTATGATGTCAAATGGATTCAAAATAAATGAATGTGACAAATGTGTTTATGTGAAAGACACGGAAAAGGGATATGTCATTGTTTGCCTATATGTAGATGATATGCTTATCATTAGTAGTAATAATGAAATAATAAAAACAACCAAGAAAATGTTGAACACTAAGTTTGACATGAAAGACATGGGAGTAACAGATGTAATTTTAGGAATTAAATTTACTAGAACATCTGATGGATATGCTTTGTCACAAGGTCATTATGTGGAAAAAAATCCTTGAGAAATTTAATAAACATGATGACCATATTTCAAAAATCGCTATGGATGCTAGTCTTCATTTAATGAAGGACATGGGTGAAGGTGTATCACAACTAGAGTACTCCCGAATAATTGGAAGTTTAATGTACCTCATGAATTGCACACGTCCTGACATAGCATATGCTATCAATAAATTGAGCAGGTACACAAGTAATCCAGGGAAAGATCATTGGATAGCTATAATTAGAGTGCTTAGATATCTAAGATATACTTGTAATTATTAATTGAACTATATAAGATATCCAGCAGTACTGGAAGGGTACAGTGATGCTAATTGGATATCCGGCACTAAAGACTTTAAGTCTACTAGTGGCTATGTCTTTACCTTGGGAAGGGCAGTAGTCTCTTGGAAATCTTCCAAACAAATGTGCAGTGCCAGGTCCACAATGGAATTCGAGTTTATTGCATTAGATAAAGCAAGAGAAGGGAGAAGAAGCAGAATGGCTTCGACATTTCTTGGAAGATATTCCAATGTGGCCCAAACTTGTGCCCGCAATTTGCATCCATTGTGATAGCCAAACAGTTATGGCTAGGGCACAAAATAATATGTATAACGGTAAGTCTCGTCACATACGTCATAGACATAATACTGTTAAGCAACTGCTCTCAAGTGGAATTATTTCTATTGAATATATAAGGTCAAGAGATAACATTGCGGACCGTTAACAAAAGGTTTGACCAGAGAGCAAGTTATGAGATCATCAAGGGGAATGGGATTAAAGCCTACCAATTAAGAACCGACTTAATGGCAACCCAACCTAGCTGACTGGAGATCCCAAGATCTAGGTTCAAAGGGACAACCGAATTAAGTATGATTCCCGACCATCACTAAAGAGAAAATCTCTTACCCATTTCTATGATAACAAGTGATGTCTGCAGTGAGAATTAGGATAAGTTTTACTTTTAATGAAGTTCATATCTTGGAAAACCAAGTGGGTATAGCAGAATACTCTCAATGAGCATCACCTATATGAATGTGAATTGGGCCGGTTCTATGAGAATGCTAAGGCTATGTTCTCTAGAGCACTCATGAAAACCAGGTATTGCCCAGGGCCAAAACGGGCACAGCTGAAAGAACCAAGTTGTGTATGAAAACAAAACTATGTGAAAGCAGTTGTCTCGATTTACACTAATGGCAAAACAGTTCAAGATATTATGTTCACTGAGCAGTTAGTAAACCTAATAGTTTCTCACAAGGAAAGGTTCAAGGCCAAAAGCTACCTATCCTATGCAGGATGTTTTCAGTTTTGTACTTTCTCAGGTTGCATGTCCTTTTCGTCAATTTCATTTTTGCGGGGGATTGTTGGAAAAAACGGTTTAAATGCTGAAATGCTGATTTTTTGGAAACTTTATGCTAATAATTATGTAAGACCCATAAGTCGGTTTTGGAGGGTCTGAGTAGCAATGTGTTCATTGCCGTGTGGTGCACAAGATTATGTAATTAGTGAGTCAAAACCATTTATAAGTGAATGGAAAATTGACTCCAAAGTGAAGTTCATGAACATGAGACATGTTGATGTAAATTCCCAAATGGTGTTGAGTATTCTTGTCCTACATAGATTGGAAGAGATAATATAGGGTCCTAGTTTTTTTTTTTTTTTTTTTTTTTTTTTTTTTTTTTGCAGTAAAGAATTCAAATTTCATATTTGAATTTGCTCCAGAAAATTCAAAATTCAATTTGGTGTCTTCTCCGATCGGGTGTGACTTTCGGTGAATGGACATATCTTTTCCAATTCAGTTTTTTCCTATTGCCTATTTAAGGCAGTCCTCCGTCTTGTTTTAGTTGATCAAAAATTAATAATTTTTTTTTTCAAACTTTTAGTTTCTTCTTCCTCCTATGTTCATCCTGCATATTTATATATATATTTTTTAGAGTCTAAGTTTGAGAAAGTGCAAAGCACATACTCTGGTTCACTGTACACATAGAGTTAGTGTGAATTCTGTGTGTGGTGATTGTTGTATCCTGTAGACAGGACGCCTATTAATCTCGAGCACCAGTAGAGAGGGCGTTATTCTGTCTTAAAGACACAATGTCCATATACTGGGCTCAATCACAACTTCGTTCAATAGTTTGATCTTTGAAAAGTTATAGGTTTGTTTTGTTTCATTTATTATTCGTTATTAATTAATTTTACCGAAATTATTCTCCAACAGAAACTAGTGACCATAAATGGTTGATAATTAATGGATAAATAAATAAATATCAAAGTCATTTGCATTAAGGAATTCAAAAATTTTGGGCGACAAGAGAGCAAATATTCAGTCCACGTGAAGCAGGTGATTATTTTATAGTTTGGGAGTTATGGCCATGTAGTGCTCTATGATGTTGGAAAAAATGAGTTTTTGGTGACTTTAATTAAAAATTAAAGTGGCTTCCAACCATCTATTGTGTTGGGTCCAAATGGGTCTAGATACTTTGCAATGAGATCTTTACACCACAAAAAGAATGGCAAAAAATTATTGAGAATTGAATGAGAAATTGCCTCATGAAGTTAGCTTCATGAAAAAAGTAGTGGGATTAGTGTGTATAATATGTTTGTAACTCTTGCATTATTGTAGAGGTTAATGGCGCATTAGTGACCAGCCAAAAAGGCTGGAGGCTCATTCTCTCTCCCATATACATGTATAAATTGAGACCCTTCTATCTAGTCTCAACACAGGAATTTTTGCTTCCATTTTACAAGTCAGTTTGCCAAAAAGTTCCTACAGTGAGAGAGTGCTGCCACGTTTTTGTTCGCTAAGCTAGATAGAGAGTGCTTTTGCCGGAGCTGATTTTTGACCGTCGTATCTTGGGAGACAGATGCCGGAATTCCTCAAGCACTCGACCCATGAGGCGGCGAAAATCTGTTTTAAGGAAACTACTACCGTGCAGACTTCGGTTTGCTTTCTTTACCATTTTATTATATTGTGTATGTCTGTTGTAATTTAGTTGTAATTCTTAGCATGTGTTCTTGGTATATAATTTTGATTCAATAAGCTGGTGCATGTTTCCTATGAGAGGTAGTTGCCATGGCCCTAGAGGGAGCTTTGAAGTTGGGCGATTGGGTTTGGTTGTGTTGATCAAGATTTTGAGTACCATGAAAATGAAGAGCAGGAAGGCCAAGAGAAGGGATGGTAATGAAAACTGAAGCTCCATTATCAAAGGAATGTAAGGTTAGCATCTTACTAGGAAACATGCATTTTATACTCGGAAAAACAGTGGCGTAGCCACTAATTTCATTTAGTTGAGTCAGTCAATAAGATATCATCATTATTAGATTTTTAGTTTTACGAAATCTGTCACGGTAATATTATAATATATTTTCATTAACATCGACACAAATAATTCAAATTTATCAAACTACGTGTAAACAAACACATAAAAACACAGTATTATATAGGCAAAGACAGTGTGTACACGCCAAGCAATATCTTAAGCAAGCTCAATGAAAGCCAAGATTAGCCCATGACAGCGCACAATGTTGTCTACTAGCGCTCTGCAATATGCCGCATCACCTGGCCAGTAGCGCCCACGCCCACGCCCACACCCACACCCACGGCCAAGGCTTAGGACAAGCTAATCAAAATTGTACACGGCTAAGTCTATATACAAAAAGAATTGGGATGTTTAAGTTTCTTTAGGGTCAAATTGTCCAAAAAAATCATTAGAAACATGAAGTGGAAACAAAATTAAGAGGCACATGAATTAACCACTGGACTCATTTTGTAACTCTCTCAACAACACTGTATAATTTTACTTTGGTAATTTTTATTTCTCCAAATTTTAGTGACACCACGCACATAAATGCAGGCTCACGCTTGGAACTACTCAATACACCCAGAATGATCACATTTGGAAATTTTAATATTTATCATTTGGAAATTTTAATATTTAGCTGAATCTTCTTTCTCTGTACCTTGGTTTTATCCTAGATTTAGTTTGTCACAAGATGCCAGTGTAGCCGCTATTCATGACCTGGATGTATGATACGAACAACAACAAAAGGTTTCTCATAGCTGTTAATTGATTTATAGAAAATTTGTCTTGTTGCATATTATGAAAAATTCTACGTGTGCACAGAAAGTTTCACACATAGAATACATAAATGTGAGACTATATTGGCAATTATTGATGTAAATATTTAGTTCTCAACTATAAATGTGAACATTTTATCTCATATTTATGTTCAATTATGTGAAATTTTTCTATGTGAGTGGCACAACTGATATATTTATCTCCTGCTTTTCTCCAAAGTCCTCAGGATATGACTAATTTGATTCTGTAATGCTTATATATATATATATATATATTTGTCTTGTTTGTTTGGTCTAAGTTGATAATGATAAGAAGCAATCCTTGTTTTTTAATATATTATTTAGTCTAATAAAGTGGCTACAGAAAAGCATTAAGGTTGCCTCTCTGAGTTTATTGGAATAATTACCCTTGCATTTTAGATGATATGAGTCTTGTATACCAATTAATAGAAAAAAGTGAAAAAGAGAAAAATGGAAAGAAAACCTTAATTGATAATCACACTAAACAATATTAAACTTGATAATTAAAAGCAAAATAAATTCTCAATATGTATATTTCTTCACTTTGATTTTTTTAGTTCAAGCACTATATAATCACACTATATATATCTTTTACGAAAAAAGGATAATTAAAGTTCTGAAATTGACTGAAACATAAATAAATTAAGTAGGTACCAAGTACATATATTCTTCAACATGTAGAAACTGGTCACAAAATACTCAAGAAAATGAATCCCACAATGTCTGAACTCCACGATAGAACCCATCACTTGTAAGTGTCTTGTGACCGATTTATGTGCTATCTTTTTCCTCCACGTTTCAATTTGGTACAGGTTTATAAGGGACAGCAATTAAGTTGAGGTCTTCCTTTCTTCTAACTGTCACAGCAAAGGCCTCAGTCATGTCTAGTTCCTCTTGGTTTATTCCACCAGGGAGCTTTCAATCAAAATGATACAAAAACTGTGCACGAAATGCCATACTTGGGCATATCCTTCTTCCAGCACCAAATGGTACAAATTCAAAGTTATTCCTTTTGAAATCAATTGAACTATCAAAAAATCTCTCTGGCCTAAAGCACTCAGGATCACTCCAGTAGTTTGGACCTCTTCCGATTGCCTACGCATTGATGTGTGAGAATATATATTGAATATATGGTATATTAGGAATTAGGCAATTTTAGGCAATTCCCTTTGCTTTGTATTTCTTTTTTCTGTCATAGATTAGGGCTATATAACTAATGCACTCTTTGTAAATATATACAATTGAATATACAGAAAAGCTTTCAGGAATCTTACATGGTATCAGAGCCGTCTCTGAGCCGAAACCCTAGAAATTGACTGTGTCGTCTTCTTCATCAAAATCTCACTGAGTCGTAATCATAGGTATTCTTCTTCATCACAATCGTCTCTCGAAAATCAGCCTCTGGTTTTATCCCTCTGAGTCGTAGGTTGTAGAGTACCAGAATCGCGAGTGGTATTCGCGAAGTTCTCTCTCTCTGTGGTCGTGTTCACCAAGTTCGAAGCTTTCTGATCAAAGTTCTCTGATCGACTGAAGTTCTCTGACAATACTTTGGCTTCTGGGCTAGAATCGCGACCCATCTGGTTCACAACTCCTCTCACTGGTTTGTGACCTTCAAATGCGACCTTCATCAGACACGACTTCGGCTTCAGGTTCTCTTGGCATCAGTCTCTCTCTCTCTCTCTCTTCTCTGGTTTGGTTCTCTCGGATTTAGTTCTCCATCAGACTACTTCCTTCGGCTACAGGAACATTGGTTATTATATTTTACGCTTAGACCCAAACTATTTGGGTCTATTACACTGTGATTTTGGATTTATTTTGTTTTGCCCCATCAAATTTTTGTGTATTACCCTTCGATCCCTAGTTTGGTTATTTTAGGATTTATTACACTTGAACCCCTCAACTTTCAAATTATTATGATGTATCTGGCTTCAGACGAGTGTGCTTTCTGTCATCAGAAGGGTCATTGAAAGTATCACTGTCCCAAGAAGGGACCTCTGCCAGCCACGTCTTCTCAGCAGCCTCAAACCTAGTCCCGAGCTCCTCCTTTGAGTACTTTTCGTCCCTCTGTCAGTACCACTGCATCTACTCCGATTCTTGATCCTGACTTGGCTTCCTTGAGGGCTTAGATTAGTCAACTTCAGTATATGCTATCTACCTCCCAACCCTCCCCGTTTGCTTCAGTTGTTTCCTCTCTTCATTCAAGTTTGCTTGGGTCGTCTTCAGGTATCTTTTCATCTGTCTGGCTTTTTGACTCTGGTGCCTCTTATCATATGACTCCTCATCTCCCTTTACTTCAGAATTGTACTCCCTCTCCCTTTCCTATTACCGTTAATGTTGCTAATGGGTCTGGTATGTTAGTTATATCTGTTGGGTCTATCCTACCGTCTGCTATGTCTGCAGTCTCTATTCCATTTGTCTTATATGTTCCTTAGTTATCTGTCAGTTTATTATCTATTAGTCAACTTGATGCCTCTGGTTTTGATGTTATCTTTTCTTCTTTTATCTGTTCTGTGCAGGATCGAATGTCTAATCAGCAGATTGGGACTGGTCATAGAGTTGGAGACCTTTATGTGGTGGAGAGCTTGCATCTGCCTATGACTACCTCTCCGACTGCCTTTTCTTCCTTTCAGTTAGATTCTCTGTTCAGTCTTTTCTATTTGTGGCATTTCAGATTAGGGTATTTGTCTGCTAACCGCTTACGGTCTTTAGCTCAGTCAGTTATATTGGGTAAAGTTTCTCTTAGTCAACTTACCGAGTGTCGTGGTGTAAACTTGCCAAAATAACAGCCTTACCTTTCCGTAACAGTACTTCTATATTTGCTACACAGTTTTCTTTAGTTCATACTGATGTCTGGGGCCCTTCTTCTATTCTCACCAAGGGGGATTCTACATACTATGTGTCATTTGTTGATGATTGCACCTATTACACTTGGGTTTATCTTATGACTCATAAGTCCGATTTCTATCAGATATGTCGTACCTTTCAGTTTATGATTACTACTCAGTTTGGGTCTACCATTAAAGTGTTACGGTCTGACTTGGATGAGGAATATCTTAAAAATGAGTTTTGTGAGTATTTGGCCAATTTGGGTACCATTCATCAAACTTGCTGTACAAATACACTTGCGCAAAATGGTCGAGCCGAACGTAAACACCATCATCTCCTTGAGACAGCTAGGTCTCTTTTTCTTTCTGCCTCAGTTCCGGCTCCATTCTGGGGAGAGGTAGTTCTTACTGCTATTTTTCTTCTCAACCGTATACCTACTCCCCTTCTTTTTGGTAGGTCTCCTTATGAGGCTTTGTTCTCCCAAATTCCTAACTACTCTATTCTTCGTGTGTTTGGGTCTGCCTATTTTGTCCTTCTTCCCCGCAAAGATAGGACCAAACTTAGTGCTCGGTCTATCCTCTGTGTCTTTTTGGATTACAGTCTTATTGAGAAAGGCTACCGCTATTATGATCCTGTCTCTCGTCGCCTTTATGTCTCCCATCATGTTGCCTTTCTTGAACGTCTATCTTACTTTCAGCTTCCCCCTCTCACTGCTTCAGTTTTCAAAGAGGATTTGGTTCACATTGACCCCTTTCCTTCTGAGGTCTCGTCTAATGAGTACATCTCCACTGTTTCTCTTGAGCCCATTCCTACTTCTCCGTCTGCGTGACCTATGGCTCCTTCTCCTCCTTCAGCTTCTTTTTCCCTTTCGTTGTTGGTCTATTCTCGTCGTTAGGCTCCCTCACCACTAGTTGTCTCTACTCTTATTGCTACTCCTTCTGCTTTTGACGACTCTGATCATGCTGCACACCGGTATCCTACTCGTGAGCGTCGTCCTCCAAGCAAGTTGGGTTAGTCTAATACATGTTTTTCTACTTCCTATCGTACTTTTTTATTTGTTATTCATTCTTTTTCAGAACCACAGTCTTACATGGAGGCCTGTTAGGATCCTAATTGGGTTCAAGCTATAGAGGTTGAATTGTTTGCCTTACAGAAGACTAACACTTGGGAGTTGGTTCCTTTGTTTGCTGACAAGAATCTAGTTGGTTGCAAATAGGTCTATAAAGTCAAGATTCATTATGATGGTTCTCTCGAGCGCTACAAAGCTCGCTTGGTTGCTAAGGGTTTCTCACATAAGTATGGTATTGATTATGAAAAGACCTTTGCCCTTGTTGCCAAGATGACTACTGTCCGTACCTTGATTTATGTTGCTGCTATTCGACATTGGCCTCTCTATTAGATGGACGTTAAGAATGTTTTTCTTAACGGTTATCTCACTGAGGAGGTCTACATGCGTCCTCCCCCTGGTCTTCTCCACTCCTCTGGACAGGTTTGTTATCTTTGGCGTGCTCTGTATGGTTTGAAGCTATCTTTTCGTTCTTGGTATGATCGCTTTCAGACTGCCGTTACCGAGCTTGGGTTTCATCCTTCTGCTTTTGACTCTGTTTTGTTTCTGAGATATACCTCAGCTGGTTTTGTTGCTCTCCTACTCTATGTGGATGATATGATCATCACTGGTTCTGACTCTTCTGCTATCTCTGAGGTCAAGTAATATCTCTTCTGCACCTTCGAAATGAAGGATCTAGATCCATTGCGGTATTTTCTTGGTATTGAGGTTGCCTCTTCTCCAAAGGGCTATTTTCTGTGTCAGGCCAAGTATGCTAATGAGGTTATTCACCGTGCCGATCTTATTGATTCTAAGGTTTCTGATACACCTATTGAGCTTAATGTGAAGCTCAACTCTACTGATGGTGTCCCTCTAGATGATTTCACGGTCTATCGCGAGCTGGTGGGTTGTTTAGTTTATTTGACTGTCACTCGCCCAGATCTTGCTTATGCTGTTCATGTGGTTAGTCAGTTCGTTTTTGTTCCTCGCTTTACCCATTGAGCTGCTTTGGTTCGCATTCTTCGCTATCTCCGGGGTACCATCTTTCAGGGCTTGCTATTGTCGTCTACTTCCTCTTTAGACTTGGTGGCCTATGCTGATTCTGATTGGGTTGGTGATGTTACTGATCGCAAGTCCACCTCTGGTTTCTATATGTTTCTTGGCAATTCCTTGATCTCTTGGAAAAGCAAGAAACAAACTGTTGTTGCTCGTTCTACTGCCAAAGCTAAGTACCGTGCTATGGCTCATGCTACTGCTGAGCTTGTTTGGCTTCATTGTCTTCTCTCTGATTTGGGTGTACCTCAGTCTTCTCCGACCTCTCTCTATTGTGACAACCGCAGTGCTATTCAGATTTGTAACAACCCAGATTTTTAATTATTCTGTAGAATTTATACTAATATTATTTAATCACAATTAGGAAAATATATAATTTATTATATATTATTATGTGTAATTTTGTAAAATAATATAATTATTAAAAGTTTAAGGGTCAAAATAATAATAATAATAATAATAATAATAATAGGTGTGGTAGTAAAATAAATAATTAATTTTCCATTGGTATATGATAAAGTGTAATTTAATTAGAAATTAATTAATTTATATAATTATATTAAAATAATTATGAATGAATCTATATAATTATGAATTAATTTTCCATTAGTATATGATAGGAATGAATCTATATAATTATGAATTAAATCTTAGCGAAAATGACGCGTGGCCACATGTTGGCGAGAGAATGGTTTCTCCTCCCTATTTAAGGAGAAGTGGGTTTACCTGGGCGAGAGGAAAGAAAGAAAAGGAAAAGGAAGAAGAAAAGAAAGAGAGAAAGAAGGAAATGAAAGAAAAGAAAGAGTAAGGTATTAAAATTAAGGTGAGTTATATTATACCTTGAGTCACCAAAATGTATTTTACTTATGTTTTGACTTACCATATTTATTTTATACAAGTTATGTTTTATAAACTATTACAAACTAAAGTTATGTTTTATAAAGGTTTCCGTTACGTGGATTATTTTCTGAACCCCATTTGCTTAAAAGAAAACCCATGGATATATTGTTTATATTTTAAAGAATATTTGACTATGACCTTATAAACAATTATGTTTTGTAAGTACCACCATGGGAGTCCCACGCCTTGGGGGACTTAAATAACCATTGGCTTCTGTTTGACCACTTTGTGGTCCTCCGTTTGTCATAGATCCATTGACCTCTGTTCTGTGCGGACCAAAGTGCTGTGCGGAGCTAAGTGCTATACTATTGTGGGAGCCACCTCTAGAATCCGTACGAGCCACCTCTTGAATCCGTACCTCTGTTCTGATTGTCACACCTGTGACCTCTGTTCTGTACTGTGGTTATGGTCATTTACTTACATAATTTATGTATTTCAGTTTCTGCTACTTAAATGATTTGTTTACCAAATTATCGTGGTTATGGATATTTATTTACATAATCTCAGTTTTGCTACTTAAAGGATTATTTGTTCCGACTAAGTTATCTTAAATGTTTTGGCTACATAACTATCCATGGTTATTTCGTGTCCCTTATACTCTTGGTATAATATTTCTCACTCTGCCATGTGCTTATGGTTGTTTAACAATTTTCAGGAAACATGCAATTCAAAAATAGCTTCTGGAAAGTCTTAGACGCGGAGCTACGGAATAGACAAACACAACACTTTTATGATATTTTTTATATGTAAATATCAGCCTTTTTGGTCAGTACATTTTGTAATAAAAATAGAAGCTCCAATGATTATTTTGGTACCCTTACTTAAATATTTCTTCTGCTAGCGTTTATTGATCTGTTTAAGAATTGGCCGGAGGTAACCTCAGTTACTGGCCATCACGATGCTTAACCCTTGGGTACGGGGAGCGGGTCGTGACAAGATTACCCACAATACTGTCTTCCATGAACAGACGAAACACATTGAGATTGATTGTCACTTTGTACAACAGCATCTGCAGTCTGGCTCTATCTCGCTTCCTTTTGTCTCCTCGGCTTTGCAACTTGCGGACTTTTTCACCAAAACTCACACTACCACTCGGTTTCAGTTTCTTCTTAGCAAACTCTCAGTGTTTTCTGCTAAAATACCTTGAGTTTGAGCGGGGGTGTGAGAATATATATTGTATATATGGTATATTAAGAATTAGGCAATTTTAGGCAATTCCTCTTTCTTTGTGTTTCCTTTTTCTGTCATAGATTAGGGCTATATAACTGATGCATTCTTTGTAAATATACACAATTGAATATACATAAAAGCTTTCAGGAATCTTACATGACTTTGGTTTTCACCGAAAGTTCATACCCATTGATCTCACATCTTTATCCACATTCTCTTGGAAGTAGCAGAGGAACTGCAGGGTGTAATCGAAGCGTCTCCTTGATCACCAACTTCAAATAGTTCAATTCTTGAATGCCCGTTTCATCAACCTTTCCTTTGCCATTGAAAACCTGTCTCATCTCGGCTTGGACCTTTCTCATGATTCTTGGGTTTTTCATCATTTCTGACATGGCCCAATCTACAGTCGTTGCTGAGTCTCACTCCCAGCACTAAAAATGTCATGATAATATAGAATTGACAAACTTCACTTAACAATTGAAATCCTATTTTCTTGTCTTCACAGTCAACAAAATAAATTTAATTAAGGAAAAAAATCAGGTTCTTCCCCAATAACAACTAAAATCCTGATTTTTAATTTCTTCACTTTAAACTCTAGTCTTATAAAATGATTCCAATCTCAACCATTCATCCATTAAAGTCTAAATGTACTAACGGAAAGGGGAAGGAGAATGTGAGTGTGGCGGGTGACACTAGGGGAACGAGAAAAGGAGGACACTGTGCGGTTAGGTGTATAGTAGAAATGAGATGTGTGGAAAGGGGCGATTGTGATTTGGTGTAGTTAAAGTGAAGTTGGCATTGACGTTAAGTTGAAAGAATGAATGAGAAGATGCCACCTGTGTTGCACAATTTTTGCACCCTTTAAATGGAGATGGATGGATAGTTGAGATTGAGAAAGCTTTAAAAGACTCGGATTTAAATTGAAGAAGTTAAAAATTCGGAGTTTTAGTTGTTTCTGCTATCTTTTGTGTAATTTTCCCTTTAAATGAAAATAATAATTCTACATAAAGGACATCGGCCTTTTCAAAGGCTTAGTTCTGGCAGATGAAACCTCCTAGATGCAAACAATTTCTTGAGGCTAGTCCATATGGGGCTTTATCCCGACTTTAATTTGGACCCCTGAAAGCGGACGGTGAGATTGATCCCCGATTTAGTCGGTCCAATGGACCGGATACCTAGTTATCAAAATAAAAATAAAAAAATAACTTGGAGACTTGGTCAGCTACAAAGGTCTAATACTAAACTTCAATATGGTAATAGACTTTAGTGATTTATTTGAGGTGCAACACTAACCTGGATAACCGCGTTGATGTTGTTAATAGTCAAGGAAAATTCATTTGTCCCGTGATCATGATATTTTAAGAGAGCATCAACCAGATCTTCATATGCTCTATCCTTGCCAGTCTCTGTTGCCTTGCCTGCTATATGTTTGTTGATGATGTTTCTGAGTATCCTATCTGCCACTTTTTGCAGCTTCTCAATTTTGGACTTTATTCCGCTGATCAAATGAAGCCACTCAGCAGAAGGATAAAAATCAGCAATGTTGAACCCTGCTGCAGCCTTTACAGTTTCCTCCATAATCAATATGTATGATTCTTGGTCCTTAGTTTTGTTACCAAAAGCAGCCCTCGAAGTGACGGTGTATGCTGATGAGTAAATCTTCGGAGTCAGATTGATGGGTGATCCTGCCCTCGAAGGGATCCATCTGATGAAATTTGATGACTCTTCTGTAAGAATATCCATAAAGTGGCCCATATGCCACATGTTTGTTTGTTTTATTTATTTATTTATATTATATATATTTATTATATATATTAATTGGTTTATTGACTAATTAATTGGTTTAATGACCAATTAATTAGTTTAATGGTTAATGGGTAACTGATGTCTGTTTAATATCCCATATGGTGGTTTTATGGGACTTTATAACTTCTCTGATGGTGGAAAGTTATAAGGAGTTACACTTGGATATGGGTCCAAGCGTATCTATATATATGCCTGTGATAGCCATCAAACACAGACGTTGTTTTGTGCATAGAATAGGCTTGAAACTCTGTCCCTTTCACTTTTCTCATATGGTTCTGTAAAAGTGTTCTATGAGTGGGCTTCTTTATACATTTAAGACTTGATCATTCAAGGATAAAGATTCAAAGGCTTGAACATCATGGCAAAAGGTTATTCTCTTTCTGAATTAAAATTAATTTAATTCTCACAATTGGTATCAGAGCCAACCTTCTGTAATGTGTTTAGTTTTTATTTCAAATTCTTACATCAAACTATTATCAATTCGTGAATCGAATCAAGCCTATTCTATACATGTGGTATTGTATATAAAATTTAAAAAATTCAGAATCATTGTAGAATCAGAATGAGTAATTTATATTGCATAACTTTTGAATATCGCTATTAAAGAAAAAGGAAGCACTGTTGCAATAGTAGAGTCCATCGTGATTTGTGCTAGTGGTATTTACATTTATTTAGAATTTTCTCCTATTCTGAATCTATTTTATTTAGGAATGAAAGCCTTGAATTTATTTCTAGAATTTTCATAAAGAAATTTTAACATGCTGTTAAGGATGTTTTATTTATTATAGTTGCATGTTTAAATAGTAAGCAAATTCAATTGAATCTCATGCAGTGAATTATAACATGTTTTTAGTTTTTATAATTTTTGAGATTCATTGGCATGTTATCTAAAATAATGTAATATTATTACATGCATTAAGGTAATTATTTATGCATTGAAAATTCATGTGAAATAAGAGTATGAATACACTATGTGTTGGGCTTATGGAATTTATTTTGGTCCAATTTTTAAGCAAATTCTAGTATAAGGTTAAACTACATGTGTTTGATCTTGGGATTTTTCATACGATATTACTCTGATTGTATGTATTATACATTATGTGCATTGAAAGATTATGCATTTGTTGTGACTATAAGGATTTGCTCACATTAATAAATTATGCCATATTTAAAAATTTTATTCTGTTTTAAGAGTAGCCACAGCATCTTAAGACATAAAGATGTGATCATCAGTATTTTCATCACATAAAGTTACAAGTTAATTTGGCATTTTTACATTGCAATTATGTTTTATAAATAATTTCTTAATCCCACAGGAAAGTAATTATTTATGAAATTTAATTGGAATAAGATAATGGATTGGGTATTAAAGGGATTGAACACTCTAAACCCACAGGTATGAGTTTTCTTTTCCTTACATATTTCGGAACCCATTAGTCTTATTATAAAGTAATAGCAAATCTAATACAGTTTAGTGACCTCTACCCACAGGAAGGTTTAGATTTGTTACTGAATTTGACATTGGTTGATTCAGACTATAGCTACTGTTTCAAAGCAATAATAATGTTCTTGGTAATTGGAGCGATTTCTACCTCTGTACTATCTAATGAGTCTTCTCATATTCCATTCTTGAACGGTGATAATTTTTCAGACTGGAAGGACAAAATCCTTCTAACATTAGGGTGTATGGACCTCGATCTGGCACTCCGTGTGGATAAACCTCCTAAACCCACAGACGAGAGTTCCGCTGCAGAAAATAGTGCTTATGAAAAGTGGGAGCGATCCAATCGCTTAAGCCTAATGTTCATAAAGTCACATATTAGCTAGAGCATAATGTTCATAAAGTCACATATTAGCTAGAGCATTAGGGGCTTAATCCCACCATCTGATAAGGTCAAGAACTACATGAGGAGTATTGAAGAGCAATTTGTTAGTTCTGACAAAGCATTGGCAAGTACCCTAATGAACAAACTATCAGGAATGAAGCATAACAATTCTAGGAGTGTGCGTGAGCACATTATGGAAATGAGGGACATTGCAGCTCGTCTTAAGTCCTTAAATATTGAGATTTCTGAGTCATTCCTTGTCAATTTCATACTCAATTCTCTTCCTGCGGAATATGGAGCATTCCAAATTTCTTACAACACACAGAAGGAAAAATGGTCTATCAATGAACTTTTGACCATGTGTGTTCAAGAGGAGGAGAGATTGAAGCATGGAAAAATGGAAAGTGCTCATTTAGCAACACATAAAGGAGGGCAATGGAAAAAGGGCAAAGGTGATCAGAAATGGAAGAAGCTTAGAAGCTTGGTAAAGTGCCGTTTAAAAATCATGGCAATAAGGATGCATGCTTTTTCTGCAAGCAAAATGGTCACATGAAGAAAGAATGCCCCAAGTATAAGAAATGGCTTGAGAAGAAAGGTAATCTCATATCTCTTGTGTGTTATGAATCTAATTTTGTTAATACTCATCAATATGATTAGTGGATTGATTCGGGTTCTACAATTTACATTGCTAATACCATGCAAGGCTTCCTCAGCCTAAGGAAACTGACGGGAAGTGAACAAGGCATCTATTCGGACAATGGGATGTGTTCGCACGTTGAAGTTGTTGGAACTTTCAAACTTGTTTTAAAAATGGCTTTGTTTTGGATCTTGAAAACGCATTTTACATTCCATCTTTTTCAAAAAATTTAATTTCTGTTTCTAGACTAGTACCATTTGGATTTGAATTTCAGTTTGTTGGTGCAAATTGTAGTTTGTTTAAAGACTCTGTTTCTGTAGGATTTGGTACTTTAATTAATGGTTTGTACAAATTAAATCTGGATCATGTTTTTGAACAAAATCTTTTAACCTTGCATGGTGATATTGGCATTAAGCGTAATATTGTTGATGAGTCCTCCTCTATTCTTTGGCATAGAAGATTGGGACATATCTCCATTGAGAGAATAAAAAGGTTGGTTAATGATGAAGTCCTTCCGACTCTTGATTTTACCAATTTTGGTATTTGTGTGGACTGCATAAAGGGAAAGCAGACCAACAAGACCAGTAAAGGTGCCAAAAGGAGTGAGGAAATTCTTAGAATCATACACACTGATATTTGTGGACCATTTACTCCACCTTGTCTGAATGGTCAGAGATATTTTATTTTATTTATTGATGACTTCACACGATACATGTATCTCTACCTCTTGTTTGATAAGGCCGAGGCACTTGATGCCTTTAAAGTTTATAAAGCAGAGGTAAAGACACAAACAAAAAAGAAAATTAAAATTGTGAGGTCAGACAGGGGTGGAGAATATTATGGGAGGTACACAGAATTAGAACAATTACCAGGCCCATTTGCTAAGTTCCTTAAGGAAGAAGGCATTATTGCACAATATTCAATGCCTGGCACACCACAACAAAATGGTGTTGCTGAAAGAAGGAACCGAACACTTATGGACATGGTAAGGAGCATGCTTAGTTATTCTAATGTGTCTATACATTTATGGAGTGAAGCTTTGAAAACCGCTGTGTATATCTTAAACGTTTCATCCAAGGTTGTTCCCAAAACACCGTTTGAATTATGGAAAGGATGAAAGCCAAGTTTAAGACACTTACACGTTTGGGGTTGTCCAGTTGAAGTGAGGGTGTATAACCCACATTTAAAGAAATTGGACCCCAGAACAGTTAGTGGTTTTTTCATAGGCTATGCGGAAAACTCCAAGGGTTACAGATTTTATTATCCTTCAAATTCACTTAGAATTGTTAAAGCCAGAAATGCTAAGTTTATTAAGGAATTTGACCCTAGTGGGAGTTACCCTCGAAAGATAGAGTGGAAGGAATCACGGGATCCTGATACAACACCCATGAATATAGGTGAATTGGTTGTCTTTCAAGATAATCAACCCGATAGTCTTGTAAATCAACAAATTCAAGAACTTCCACCACAAGAGGAACAAGTCAACATAGAGCCTGTAGCTCAAGTCCCAATTGAGACTACAGAATTAAGGAGATCCTCACGAGCTAAAAAGTCAGCAATTTCTGGTGATTATTTTGTATACTCAATGGAGTCTGATTTTGACATCGGACCTAAAGATGATCCTATTTCATTTTCCAATGCCATGAATAGGAATGATTCTAAATTATGGTATGATGCCATGAAGGAAGAGTTGGAATCTATGGCTAAGAATCAAGTTTGGGAAATTGTCGAGTTGCCTAAAGGAGTTAAAGCGGTTGGCTGTAAATGGGTCTATAAGACCAAGAAAGACTCCAATGGCAATGTCGAACAATATAAAGCCAGACTCGTAGCTAAAGGTTTCACTCAAAGAGAAGGCATCGATTATCATAATACATTTTCTCCGGTTTCAAAAAAAAAAAAAAAGGATTCATTTAGAATTATCATGGCAAAAGTGGCTCATTTTGATTTAGAGCTACATCAAATGGATGTGAAAACAACATTTCTGAGTGGGGATCTTGAGGAAGAAGTATACATGAAGCAACCTGAAAGTTTTTGTTCTGATAAAGATAGTCACTTAGTTTGCAAGCTCAAGAAATCCATATATGGACTAAAACAAGCTTCCCGATAGTGGTATTTAAAGTTCCACAATGTTATTACTTCATATGATTTTACGGAGAATGTTGTGGACAACTGTATATACCTTAAGGTTAGTGTGAGCAAATACATTTTTCTAGTTCTATATGTGGATGACATTTTACTTGCATCTAATGATTTGGGATTGTTGCATGATACTAAACACTTTCTTTCTCAAAATTTTGAAATGAAGGATATGGGTGAAGCTTCTTAGAGCATCTCCAACGGTAGTAGGCATTTTATCTATCTAAATATTACTATAAAGTATATATTTTATTTTGCCTGTTAACTGTTTTATGTTTTTACTCCAACCATGCTCTTTATTTTAGTTATTCATCCAAATACTATTAATTTTATAGAATGCCACGTCAACAATAAAGATGGAGGGAAATAATCCTAATGATTAAATACATTTTGCCTAGTCTTGAAGGCTAGCTACATGTAACTAGTGAATGTGAGCTGAGCCAAAATGCCTAATCATATGACTAGTGCATTGGAGTTGAAAAAAGTGAGTCATATTAGGGATTTTGACTAACAAGAATTGAATGCCTAGTGGGTTGGAGATGCTCTTATGTCATTGGCATAGAGATTCACAGAGATAGGTCCAAAAGGACATTAGGACTATCTCATAAAGCCTACATTGAAAGAGTTTTGGAGAAATTCAAGATAAGTGATTGCACTCCTAATGCAGCACCCCTTTTAAAGGATGACAAATTCAATTTAAGTCAATGTCTGAAGAATGATTTGGAAAAGGAACAAATGGTTAGCATTCCCTATGCGTCTGCCGTAGGCAGTTTAATGTATGCTCTGGTTTGTACACGACCTGACATTGCATTTGCAGTTGGGATGCTTGAAAGATACCAAAGTAATCTAGGAATGGAACATTGGAAGGCTGCAAAGAAAATCATGAGGTACTTAAAGGGAACCAAGGACTGCATGCTTACTTACAAGCATGTTGACTGTCTTGAGGTGGTTGGATATTTAGACTCGAATTTTGCGGGTTGTCAAGATTCCAAAAAATCCACTTTAGGATATGTCTCTCTGCTAGCAGGCGCTACTATTTTAGAGACGATAATTGAATCGTCAACAATGGAAGCAGAGTTTATAGCATGCTTTGAAGCAACCTCACAGGCTGTTTGGTTAAGGAATTTTATCACAGGGTTTCGAATTGTGGATTCAATTTCTAAGCCATTAAAGGTTACTGTGATAATTCGGCTGCGGTTTTCTTCTCTAACAACAACAAAAGTGGTAGCCGAAGCAAGCATATTGACATAAAGTATCTTGCTATTCGAGACCGTGTTAAGAAGCAAGAAGTCAGTATTGAGCATATTAGTACCGATATGATGGTTGCAGATCCCATGACCAAAGGTCTTTCTGTAAAGGTGTTTTCAAAACACGTTGAGGGTATGAGACTGATTGGTTAGCTCAATAATTTTTCTAGTTGTTGTTTTATTTTGTTTTGTCATGACATTTTGATTATTATTAGTGAAAAGCATCATTTTGTGCACCTAAAGTATTTGTGATGCTATGCAGTCCATTGGGACAATTGATCCGTAGGGATCATTGGACCGAGAATAACTTATTAGAAGTTATTCATAAAGAATGACACCACATAAAGTTGAGAATGTGATACAATGTAATACATGGAAAGAAATACTTAATTGATAGAGTATAACCGCCATGATTCGTGTATTATACCTCTAAGGTTCGGGTATTTTTATTTAATGGCCATCATCAATTTGTTAGTTACCCGACAGTTAACAACGTGTGTTATATGTGCCAAGTGGGAGAATGTAAGAATATCTATAAAGTGGCCCATATGCCACATGTTTGTTTTATTTATTTATATTATATTATATATATTTAATTGGTTTAATGACTAATTAATTGGTTTAATAGTTAATGGGTAACTGATGTCTGTTTAATATCCCATATGGTGGTTTCATGGGACTTTACAACTTCCCTGATGGTGGAAAGTTATAAGGAGTTACACTTGGATATGGCTCCAAGCCTATCTGTATATATGCCTGTGATAGCCATCAAACACAGACGTTGTTTTGTGTATAGAATAGGCTTGAAACTCTGTCCCTTTCACTTTTCTCATATGGTTCTGTAAAAGTGTTCTATGAGTAGGCTTCTTTATACATTCAAGACTTGATCATTCAAGGATAAAGATTCAAAGGCTTGAACATCATGGCAAGAGGTATTCTTCTTTCTGAATTAAAATTAATTTAATTCTCACATCTTCTTCTCTAATTGATCGGAATGATTGAACACGCTTTGCGCTCAAAAGCTCCAATGTGCAAATTTTCCTTGTTTGTCTCCAATATTCACCATCTGGAGCAAAGGCAATGTTAGTAAAACCATAGGTCATGATCTTTGTAGCAAGAATTGAGGCCTTGTTGCAAAGATGAGGGTCGTGTGTTTTTCATCACTTCCTTTGCAATTTCTGGCGAAGAAATTATAACAGTGGGACTTCACCGAATTGTAGGGCTCATCAGGGGTCCATGCTTGTTGGCCAAGTCTCATAGGGCATGGTGAGGTAAAGAGCCAGCAAGCTGGTGCAAGTTTCCTATGAGAGGTAGCTTCCGTGGTCCCGGGGGGAGATTTGAAGCCAAGTTACTGGTTTTGGATCTCTTTCCTGTTTTCAGAACAATGAATACACAAAGGAATAAGGTACAAAGGATTGAGAAAGAGGGAAATTGAAACTCCATATGAAAAAAGAGACAAGTTCTTTAGAAGGGTGTTATGGGATGATTGATGAAATTGCATTGATTCCAGTTTTATGCATTGTGAAGCCTTGGATTTTTGCGGATGTATGATTCCCTTTTCAACTAAGAGTTTTGTTTTCTAGTTTTTGGGAATCTTAGTTGAGAAAAATATATGCTCTTTGAATTTATTCTTTCTTTTTACATATGAGATATTTGGCTTCATCTAGTCTATTAAACATTTCAAACAAAAAAGCAAAAACAAAAAAACAAACATGAACATCAAAGCAATAATGCACCAGAATTAGTTTATTGTTGTTATTTTTTTGTTTAGTCATCCAAAAATTAAAAACAAACGGAAAAAAATAAATAAATAAAGGAAAAAAGAAGAAGAAGACGACTCACAGCATAACAGGGGAAAAAAGAAAAAATATAAATAAAATAAATAAAGGGGGGAAAAAACACCCTTTTCCTCTCAATTTTGAGTGTTCCACAATAAAACAACCCCATCTCTATATTGGATGAAACCTATTAATTTGCTAAATCTTATTTGTGACGTTCAAATTTTGGTAACCACAAAGTCAGACATCTGGCATTGAAAATTGGAAATAGATGTACCATAGATTAGTTAAAGCTTGAAACTATCTCTTCAATAGGCATCTCATTTCCAATAGCATTAGATGACATTTTCCATTCAACAACAACAAATCTAATATATTCTAGCAGAGATTTCATAATTGCCATACCTTACTAAAAAGACAATGGAATTTCTCACAAATCATGGTTGATATTGATTATGAGTGGCTTACCTGTCAAAAAGACTCGGCAGAAGAAAACATTCTTTGGAATATGCAAAGAACAAAAAATTTAAAGGGAATAACGTAATTTCCATTTCATACTCATAGCACAATGTGGTCTTGGAACATAAGAGAGAACAATGTAAAAAGATCATGAAAAAAATATCATGAAATGCATCATGAAGATTTTTCATCTTTTGATTAGTGTGTCGTGTTTTATATGACAAGAAACATGTTTACTTGATACTTAATAATAATACATGGTGGTCTTGGCAACATTTTCCCACTATTTTAATGGCAAAAGCAACATATATGTTATCAGCAGCTCAAAAGCATTTTGCTTAAACGTTTCCCTAATTCCCTTAAACGTTTCCCACTATAATAATACAGAAATGTCTCTTACAAAACTCATCACCTCCTCTTCCCTAATTCCCTTAAACGTTTCGACCCGCTTCGAAGTATTCACCCTATGGGGAAAACCCAATGTTTGTGGAACCGTAAGAGAGAATCCGAGAAGCGAGAAGGTATGGCCTTTCAGCGAAGACGAGATCATGGGTTTTCATGACCTGTTCGGCGACTTCTGGGGAAGAGACGACGATGGTGGAGACTTTGCCGAGGCGGAGATGCATCAAAGGTCCATGTTTTGTGGCTAAGTTTGTCAAGGTGTGGTGGGGGTAGCGATGAGCCAACAAGCTGGTGTATGTTTCCTATGAGCGGTAGTTGCCATGGCCCTGGAGGGAGCTTTGAAGCTGAGGTATTGGGTTTGGTTGTGTTGATCAAGCCTCTGAGTACCATGAAAATGAAGACGAGGAAGGCCAAGAGCAGAGCGGGTGATGGAAACTGATGCTCCATTGATCAGTATCAGAGGAAAGTGAGGTTAGCATCTTACTGGGAAACATGCATTTTATAAACATGCACCCACCTAGAATGATACATTTCCAGTTTTTTTTTTTTTGGGAGTAATTTTTTTTTTCTTCCTGGATGACTAGTATTGTTGTTTTATCCAGTACTATTTGACATCTCTTATATTAGTATATTTTTTAAAAAATATTTTTTAAGTCACATTACTATGTTATTTTTTTTATATCTTTTTATAAAAAGTTTAAAAATATACTTATTTAAATTATCTCAAACACTCTCTTAATTTGTGACAAGTTAGTGTAGCTGCCATTTATGACTTGTATGATATTAACAGCTACAAAAATTTCTCATAGCTTAGGTCATGTTTGGGAAAATGCTATTACAGTAACTTTTTTATTAAAATATTAAGTTAAAAAAATTAATATGTTTGGAATAACTTTTTAATTTTTTTGGAGAATTTATCAGAAAGTCCCATATGGTGAAATTGTATTCCATTTGGTCCCACGAATATTATGTTTGATTGGACAGTCCATGATAGTAGAGATATGTTACTGATAACTCCTTTTTTGAATTACATTGTTATGTGGGGGACAAATATGCCCTCACATCAATTATGGGCTGTTATTTTTCATTTTTTTATATGTAATCCCACGTTTGGTGGGGTGGGGGTGGGTGTAGGTGTGATAGTAGAGATATCTCTGCAATTTTAATCCACACTCGCACTGAGCCTTCCAAGTACCATCCTGAGCTTTCTCATCATAACCCTTCATTCCACAAACCAATTCTGATTTCACTGCCTTGGGTTCATCCACCGAGTTCTCGATTACATGGGCTCGAGTCACAGAATTGAATCCTCCAGTGCAAATAGTATCCTTAATGTAAGAACCCCCCATTAGGTGCCCTGATTTCTTGCTGTCTTCAAAGGGGCTAGTCTGGGACTCAGACATGACTCGCCGATCTGGTGTTGAAGGGATGTGAACTGTGTAAGCAACACACTCCTCTGTGTTTTCTTTGGACATTGAAAGAAATTTTCTTTCGCCTGAAGATCGGCGATTACCTCCGCTTGAACCCTTCAATCCTCTGTTACTGAGAGGTGAATTCTGATTGTTTGATGTCGAGAAACGCTGTATGGGACTTGTCAAGCCCATGCTCTGAAACACACCTGAAGAAGAGACTGTAATGGTCACCGGAGACAAAGATGGTGAAGAAGAAGAGTGGGCACAAGATGATCGTCGTGAACATTGGGCACAAGATCGACGTGAACAGTACTAAATCCATTTTTCATAGGGCCTCTTCTGAAGCGATCGTGACCGGTTCGAGTTCGATCGAGGAACCCCAAATCGACGTGAAAAATGGGCACAAGATGATCGTCAAACCGGCAGGTCGGCGTACCACGTCGCATCGTCAAATCGACCCGAAAATAGAGTACAAGACGTTGATGACGGAATCGGGCAGATCGATTATTGATTGCCTAAATTTAACAATTTGTGTATATATATATGTGTCTTTTATCGATTCTTTTTCTAAACTTCTCATTAATTGAATGGCTTGATCACCTGATGGGTTCTGTGAATAATGTTTTCATATATTTTATGTGGTATATATATGTATATGTATATAACTGATATAAAAGAAGATTTTGTAGGTTGTTTACATAATCATAATTGGAGAAAGAATTATGTATTGGGATTGACCAAAATTGTTTCTCTCTCAAATCTCTTTCCTAGTTTTCAATGTCAACCAATGCATGCATGCTCTGCACCCTGTGCGGAACTCG
This sequence comes from Camellia japonica, assembly GCA_030407325.1. Taxonomy (NCBI): domain Eukaryota; kingdom Viridiplantae; phylum Streptophyta; class Magnoliopsida; order Ericales; family Theaceae; genus Camellia; species Camellia japonica. The sequence goes on along the minus strand of JAPPVO010000032.1, from coordinate 8,007,686 downwards.
CCGAAGAACACGACGTTGCAACATGTTTCGATATTGAATTCACAATCCTGGGCTTGCTTTGGTAATTCGGATCCACGTTTTTGGGTTATGTCGTGAACCCAACCAATGGTAAGGTTCATGTCGAAACGTCACAAATGGAAATTGAAAAATAGAGGGTCAAACTGTGGGAAAGCTGAAACGTGACACAACCCACGTCACAAAAAAAAAATCAAAAAAATGTGTCAAATTACTTGAGTTCACGTCACAACCCACGTCTCATGTTTTGAGTGTTACACACTTACTAAATTAAAAAAATCATTAGTGTGCTTTTTCGATCAACGTGACATACAAACACCCATTCACCTTATCCCATACAAACCCACACCAAATGTCAATTAATATACTAGCAGTGGCAAAACTGTCAACAAACAAATTAAAGGACCACCCAGTCACTAAGAAAACATTAAGGACCTTATGGATTACAAGTCCACAAAATGGGATTTACTGGTCAATTCCCCTTAATTTTTTACAAAAAGATGTGCAAAAAGTATAGAGAAAAGGGAATTTTTGACTTTTTGGTATATATTATAGACTTTTTGATTTTTTTAGTAACTTTTTGATTTTTAGGCTAAAACTCTAACATGCCAAATGAGGCCTAGTGTATAGAAAAATTTGTATAGAAACATTTTTTTCAAGGGAAATGAAACCTAATGCAAAGAGGTAATTGTACACACAAAACAGTTGCCTGCAAAATAAGAACAAAAAATAGTGAATTTTTTTAATTAAAATAAAGTGAGTACAACTTCTGAATATTCTTATAAAAATAATTATTTTTGACAATATATGCCCAAATCAAAATGATAAGTCATCGCTGATTCACCAACGTAAATTATTGGTTTTGAATCTCTTCCATACTTTTAGTACCATGAACATGAAAAGAAACTCCATGACTATCGATTGCACATTTATTATAGTCATTACAAGTTTACAATACCATAGGAACATATAAAACTAGCATCGAACATATATATCTTCATTAAGGTCTCACTATTTAACATGAGCAGGATGATAAGGAATGGGAATCACTTGAAGATCATTTTTTCTTCGTGCAGCCAAACCAAAGGTCTCTGTCATGTCCAGTTCTTCTTGCTTCATTCCACCGAGGAGTTTCCAATCGAAATGGTACAACAATTGTGCGAGTGGAAGCTCAATATTAGGAATAGCAAATGCAATGCCCGGACATATCCTTCTTCCTGCTCCAAATGGTATATATTTGAAACATGCCCCCTTGAAATCAATTGCGCTGTTGAAAAATCTCTCCGGATCAAATTTCTCTGCTTCGTTCCAGTGTTTGGGATCTCTACCAATCGCCCACGCATTGACAATGACTTTGGTCTTGACAGGTATTTCGTATCCATTAATCGTGCATTGCTCGTTGCTTTCTCTTGGAAGTAACAGAGGAACAATGGGGTGTAGCCTCAATGTTTCCTTGATTATTGAGTTTAAGTATTTCAATTCATGAAGGCAAGTTTCTTCGACATTTCTTTTTCTATCAAACACGTCTTATCTCAGCTTGTGCCCTTTTCATCATTTCTGGGTTTTTTAGCATTTCTGACATTGCCCACTCTATAGCTCCTGATGATGTCTCGCTTCCAGCACTGAAAATGTCCTGGAATGTGGTTGATGGTATTCAATTTAGGTTATTGATATTGCTAGGAATTCTTCAAGAAATAGTTTCCCATCTTCATGCCTATGTATCTTTTGAAGCTATGCACAGCAATGTGAAAGCAAGAAAAATGAAACAACACGTCAATGTTGATCTCAAACCTTTAACAAATGCCCTAAAATAAGATGCATGCAACATATAGCCGTATTGAAATGATGTGCACACTTGAAAATTGAAGGTAGCGTTTGATAGAATTTTCTAAAAATGATTTGAGAATAGAGTTGTATTTTGAGTTTGTGAGTTTTGGAATTATGATTTGAGTGTGAAAAATTTGTTTAGTTATGAGTTTTGAAAAGAGTTTTGGAAGGGGTTTGAGTTTTTGAAATTAGAAAAGTTATTTGATTAAAAAATTTACAACTCATAACCAAACACACAATCCAAAATTTGATTCAAAGCTCATATAAAAATTCTAAAAATATTTTTTATTTACAATATAAAAATAACAGGTGCCTAAGAGGAAAAAAAAAAAACCGACCACTGTTCCGATCAACCGGCCAGACGTCCTGGAGGACGACCGGGTTAGCCAAAAATTTTTGTCTGGAAAGGAGTTTTCAAAAGTAGGTGTGGAATTTTAATTTGAAAGCTCAAAACAAACACCACCTTCAAATAAGTGGGTGGAAATGTGTTTGGAACACATAACCAAACACAACCTAATATTTTTAGAATTTTTTTGTAGGGAATCTATCAAACAAAATCTATAGTACGCTTGTTGAGAAATTTATGAGTTTTTGCATTGAGAAATTTCTCTACTTTTTTTTAAACAAAATTTTTCAATTTTTGCACTAAGAAATTTTTTGAAAACTGAGAAATTTCTTGATTTACTAAATTTTCAATAACAATTACAAATTTACAATAAATCAAGAAATTTCTCAGAAGAAATAGTAACAAATTGATCTTTTTTTAAGAAATCAATAAAATTTTCAAATTTCAAAAGGTTTCTCGGTTGGAAAATTGAGAAATTTTGTAAAAATAAAATTTGAGAAAGTATACTCTAAAAGTATAAATTCAATCAAAAATAAATATATATAATAAAAAAAATATTTTAAAATTTAAAATAAAAAATAACTAACCTCACCTCTCAAAACTATTCATGTAGCTATGGTAGCTGCGCAAGTAAAACAAAAAGCAAATTTGGCCGAATAATTATTCAAAATTTTGAAGAAATTTTTTTTGAATTAAACTACGATGTGGGGGCTAAAAAAGTCACGAAATTAACATTTTATTTAGGGGTTGTTTGATAATAGATTATTGGGTAAATTACACTAATACCTCCTGAGATTTATATTTATTATAGTTTTTCCATCACTTTTTAGAAATTACATCTCTCCCCTGAGGTTTAAAGTTTCATTACAGATTCCCCCTCAACAATTTAATTTTTTTAAATACCAATTTTGCCCTCATTGGGTAAATTACATTGACACCTCTCGCATTTTAAAAATTACAATATCCTCCCTAAGGTTTAAAGTAACATTATCAATTGCCCCTTGGTTAGTATTAGTTGGAAAAAAAATTAATTGAAAAAAAAATTTGTTTGCAAAATTTTTAAATTTCTGTTTAAAAACCAACGTAAACTCATTTTTTGAATTTATGTTTTTTTCTTAAATTTATAAACTGAGACAACCATTTATAAACCAAAAAAATTATCAAAAACGTTTTTATGACAATTTTTAAAATTTTTGTAAATATAAATTGAAAATTGAAAACTGAAAACGAAATGGTTACCAAAGAGGCTTCAAATGGTAAAAACGTCGTAAAATTAACAAATAATTAAATAAGTTACCAACGTAAGAAATGACTTATCAAAATATTCTTAGGCTATGTATGGTTTGATTTTTAGAAATTTTTTTTAAAAATTAAAAATTAATTTGGTTAAGAAATAAAAAATAATTATCATTTTTATATAATTTTTATCTTTCGAGTGGTTAGAAATAATTTTTTACAAATTAAATTGAAACAACCATATGTATGTGTATAACCTGCCCAAAAGTTAAAATGATAATTATTTTTTACTCTTAAATGATAATTATTTTTTACTCTTAAATGATAATTATTTTTTATTTTTTATTTCTCAACCAAATTAATTTTTAATTTTTTTAAAAAAAATTTCTAAAAATTAAATCATACATACCCTAAGAATCTTTTGATAAGTCATTTTTTACATTGATAACTTATTTAATTATTTGTTAATTTTACAACGTTTTTACCATCTGAGGCCTGTTTGGTAACCATTTCGTTTTCAGTTTTCAATTTATATTTACAAAAATTTTAAAAACTGTCATAAAAACTTATTTGATAATTTTTTTGGTTTATAAATGATTGTCTCAGTTTGTAAATTTGAAGAAAAAACGTAAATTCAAAAATTGAGTTTACATTGGTTTTTAAACAAAAATTTAAAATTTATACTAACAAAAAAAAATTTCAAATAATTTTTTTCCCAATGAATTTTTTTTTTCAACTAATACTAATCGAGGGGGCAATTGGTAATGCTACTTTAAACCTTAGGGAAGGGATTGTAATTTCTAAAATGTGAAGGGTGTCAATGTAATTTACCTAGTGAGGGAAAAATTAGTATTTAAAAAAATTAAATTGCTTTGGGAGGAATCTGTAATGAAACTTTAAACCTCAGGAGAGAGATGTAATTTTCAAAATGTGAGAGGGAAACTGTAATAAATATAAATCTTAGTGGGTGTTAGTGTAATTTACCCTAGATTATTTTAATAATTTTTTATTTTTTTATGAAAATATATGTATACAAAAATAGGAAAATAATGTGATTTAAAAAAGAAATAATGTAATTAAAATAAGATAAAATGATAATAACTATGTTATTTTAGATTGTTCCAAAACAATCCTTTATTCATAACGAACTAAGAAATTTTTCAGTCTCGTAAGAAGATTGGATTGATGGAATATACCGTTCAATAAAAAGACCCCTATAATGATTAAAATGGTTGATTTTAAAATTATCTAGGAAAGGTTTTACATTTACGTTATAATTACAATCAGATAATTTTATAATATTTATATTTAAAAAAATAAATAATAAATATAAATTTTAAAAATAGTGCAGGTCCCGTAGTTAGTGCTCGTTTGTTTGTGATAGGCCTTTTTAACTTGAATTTTTGATTATTTAATTATTTTAGCATAGGGAAAAAAAGTTAAGTTTGAAATAATAGTTTTTTTTTTTTTAAGTTGATTTTATGATTGTGAAAGAAAAATAAAATTATTATAATTTGAATGTGATATTTTTTCTTATTCACTAAAATAACTTTTTTTTTCTTTATTAATTATTTTAACTAAAAAATTTATGCCAAACAAGGCCTTAGAGACATATATCCTGCACTAATTTGAGCCCTAGCATCACCGTACGGCTCCCTAAATTGATAATTACATTCTTAAGATTGTTTTGGAAAGCAGCTTCTAAGTTAATATTTTGGCTCATTATAAAAAAAATATATAAAAAATAAAGATATAATATAATCCAAATAAGTTAATAAACTAATAAGCTAACTTATAAGTCACTTTCCAAATGAAGCCTTAATATATTTTGGCCATGTTTGATTCACAAGATTAATAGTGAGGTATTAATAATCCTATCAAATTAGTGTGTTATTCACTATCTAATTGGATTAATAAGATAAATTATTCATAGGATTAATAATCTCACCATTACCCCATTATTAATAATCCTACAAATTTGTTAGATTAATTATCCATTGGATTAATAATCTTAAACCAAAATGTTAAAACAAACATAGGATAATTGAACCCACGGATTAATAATCTCAATCTCATGCTCTAATCCATCCAATCAAACATGCCCTTAAATAAATAAATAAATAATAATACTTGAGAGCTCTAATTGAGCATTTTCAATTCACCTCCAATGACATGAAATGACTCATGTGAAGAGGTGAACTCACACCTAGGGGTGTAATTTTGGCCCGGCCCCACCCATGTCGGGCCTTGCGGGCTCCCGCCAAAAATCGGACAGGACCGGGCCAGGCCATGGGTCAGAAAAACTAGGCCTAGGCCTAGGGGTATTCGAGCTTTGGGCGGGTTTGGACGGACCTAAACAATTTTTTTTTATTTTTTTCACCAAAATTTTATTATTTTCCATTAAAAATAACACTGGGCCTCGGGTGGCCCGTGCAAACGGGGCTACGGGCCGGGCCGGGCTTCAAAACGATGACCCAGGCCTTGGGCTGGGCTTGGGCCCGGGCCTAAACGAGCTGGGCGGGTTTCGGGCCGCCTGCGGGCCAAAATTACACCCCCACTCACACCCCTTATCCCTCCTTTTCTCTCTCCCTTTCTCTCCCTCCCTCCCTCCCATCCACCCACCTCATTAGGATAAAAATGGGATGTTATATGGTTGAGTGTACACTGATCGGATTGAATTGTTTAAGAGTAAACTAAAAATTGAATTGTTTTTTACGGTTTCAAAAAAATTAGAATCGTAATCGAGCTGTCAACTTGTGAAATTGAACTATATAAATCGGTTTAATTCAATTCGACTTAAGATTTTAAAAATTTTATATAACAATAAATATGATATGTATTTTATGTTAATAAACAAACTAATAACAATTAGTTTGGTTAAATGTAAGTTGGTTAGAGTTTATCAGCATTTTATATTTTAATTTTTTTTATATAAAAATAATAAATAAATATATGATGATTCCGTTCGATTCAGTACCGTAATCAAAACTTTAGAATCGAAAATAGATCGATTTGAACGATTCTATCATTTTCAGATCAAAATCAAAACCGTGACTTAAAAATAAAACCTGCAATTTAGATTAGATTAGATTGATTTACCCATTTTTTTGAACACCCTGAAATGTGGCACCATACTGAATAAATAAATAAATAATAATGGATCCTGAAATTTAAACCAGTCTCTAATGAAGCTAGGGTCAGGCTGTATACTAACCAAGATGACAGCTTTGATGTTGTCGTCTGTCAATGGAAATTCAAGCTCTCCATCTTTCTGAACTCTCAGAAGAACATCAACCAGGTCCTCTGCTTCTCCTCTCCCACTCTCTCTCTCAGTCTTCTTCTCTCTGTGCTCGTTAACAATGTTTTCAAGTATCTGATCGACTCTCTTATGCAATTTCTCAAGCTTTCTTCTCATTCCACTCATCACCTGAAGCAATTTCACCGATGGGTACATATCAGCAACACTGAACCCTCCAAACAACGCTACAAGTTCGTCCATAGCTTCCATAAACTCTTCTTGATCTCTGTTTTTCTTCCCAAAAGCAGCTCTACCAGTAACCCCATAGGTATGTGAGAAAATTCTCTTGCTCAGATTGATTGCCGACCCTGTGTTCGACGAAATATCTCTTACAAAATTCATCACCTCCTCTTCCCTAATTCCCCGGAACGTTTCGACGCGCTTCGAGCTCAGAAGCTCCGTTGTGCAAATCTTTCGGAGTTGTCGCCAGTATTCACCGTATGGGGAAAACCCAATGTTTGTGGAACCGTAAGAGAGAATCTGAGAAGCGAGAAGGTATGGCCTTTGAGCGAAGACGAGGTCATGGGTTTTCATGACCTGTTCGGCAATTTCAGGGGAGGAGACAACGATGGTGGAGACTTCGCCGAGGAGGAGATGCATCAAAGGTCCATGTTTTGTGGCTAAGTTTGTCAAGGTGTGGTGGGGTAGTGATGAGACAGCAAGCTGGTGTATGTTTCCTATGAGAGGTAGTTGCCATGGCCCTGGAGGGAGCTTTGAAGTTGAGCTATTGGGTTTGGTTGTGTTAATCAAGATTTTGAGTAGCATGAAAATGAAGAGCAGGAAGGCCAAGAGGAGAGGTGGTGATGGAAACTGAAGCTCCATTGAGGTGATATTGCAGAGAGGTTAGCATCTTACTAGGAAACGTGCATTTTATTATCAGAATTACACATTTGTTTTACAAAATCTGTTAGCGTAATATTATTAAATATTCCTAATAACTTGGACATAAGTGATTTAAATTGGTAAAATTACTAGTAAGAACAAAGCATGAAAATATTGTATTATAATCACAACAGTCCAAGTGCACACGTCAACCGAATGAAAGCCGAGTTTGTCCCATGACAATGCACAATGCTGTCTATTAGCGCTCTACCACATGTCCCATGGCCAGTAGTGCCCACGCCCATGTACACCACTCACATTCACATCCATGTAGCCCCGCCCTTGAAAATACATATGCCCCCACCTAGAATGATACATTTCCGGTTTTGAATTTTTTATTATTATTTATATTTGTGAGATTTTTTATTTTTATTTATTTATTTTATCTTAGACTGTGTCTGTGTGGTTATCATCACACAATGTGCAGTCGTTATCAAAACAATACTGTTATACGTATTAATTAATATTCTGATATTATCACTTTTAAAGTTATGAATCGTATTTATTATACAAATTATAAAAATTTAAAATTTTTAAAGTTATATTACTAATTAATATATTAATGAGTATATATAACTTTATTCTTATCAAAATGGTTGGGCATATTATTGCATTCATTGACTGTTTGGTTCGATGTAAAAAAAAAAAAAAAAAGAGTATATTAAAAAATATTTAAGACTTTTACCCGGCAAAGGAGTTTCTTATGATTTTTCCTTTTATTTTCCGAAAAACATTTTATCAGAAAAATAGCTTAAAGTTGATCTCCCAACGGGTGATGATACAGCTAACAGATAGTTCATAGGTTCTAAGGGTCTATTCAATTTTTGCGAAAAAACATGCGATACATAAGAATATATAGACCCCGAATCAATCAATACATATGCATTTTGAGTACAAATAGAGAGGATACCTGCACATCTCCCGGTACTAGGGCGAACACTCGGCCCTGCCTCATGGGCTCTTTCCCGGTGGCTCTAGGGTTCGGTTTTGGTGCAACAGTTGATGCTGCGGCGCTGCCTGCAGCTTTACTATTGGCCTGTGGAGCAGAGGAGCAGTCTTTAACCATGTGGCCCACCTTGCTACACCTGTAACAAGCACTAGATAGTTTATAACAAACTCTCTTATGATTCTTACTACATTCGGAACAGGGTGGTATGGAACCACTCCCTTGGCTGGGGCTAGTTGTTGACCCCGTATTCTGTTTTTTGTTCAATGGGTTATGCTTGCCTTTCTTGAATTTAAAATTCTGCCTTTTACCACGCCATTCAGACGCTGATGTTTCAGTTTTCAGTGCTTCGATGTTCGCTTCAGCCATCAAGGCTCGGTCAAGAACATTCACATAAGTCGGTAACTTCAGAACACTTATTCTGTCGAGTATTGCAACATTTAGGCCGCCTTCAAACCTTCTGGCCTTCTTGTAATCAGTGTCCACCATGTGTGGTGCATATCTAGCAAGCCCGGTGAACTTTGCTTCATATTCAGCAACAGACATTGTGCCCTGTCTTAACTGTTCAAATTCAGTCACCTTTCTGTCCCTGACACACTGAGGGAAGTACTTTTCAAAGAAAGTTACTTTGAATTGAGCCCAAGTCATAGCAGTGTTGTCATCACGGGTAAGCATCCACCACCTTCTAGCCTCTTCTTGCAAAGTGAAGGTGGCCAGCAGTACTTTATGTGCCTCCGAGCACGGAAACACCTCAAACAATTTTTCGGTCTCCAAAACCCATGCTTCAACTTTTAACGGTTCAAGGCCTCCCTGAAAGGATGGCGGTTTCAGTTTGCTGAACTTCTGGGTAAGAGCAATTATGTCCCCATCATTAACATTCACATTTTGTTCCGGCTGTACCGGAGGATGAGGTGGGGGCTGTTGGTTCTGTTGTTGATCTAGTCTTTCAGTTATTAGTTCCATCATTCTTTCCAGTCTTGCCATTCTTGCCTCAGAGGATGAGGATTCAGATTCATTTGCAGTTCTTGTATTATCCATTTCACTATAAGCAGTTATAACAGTCATCAACATAAGCAGTTGCACACTTAAACAGTTTATCACATTAACACATATTCAGTCATGTCTCCATACACTTTTCATGCTCATGCGATGCCCTAATTGCTTTTCTAGGACACCCTATAGCTCATTTGGACACGTGTGTGCGGTATAACTCGTGGTTAAGTATCGCTCTGATACCACTCTATCACGACCCAAACCCGCCCCTATGGGTTTAGCACCGTAACCGGCCAGTAATCCGAGATTACCGAAGGTCTGCTTAACAGTAATACAGTAAAACAGAGTACAGGGGCATGGCGGAAGCCAACACAGTAAATAAACAACGTCCAATGAGCTGTGACAGTCTGTATGCAAAAGATTTTTCATACATACATAGATATATACACAGTACAGAACAGTATGCACAACATTTACAGTCATTCAGAACAAGGACCAAATCCCTATTAACAGTACAGTAACAGTCTATACAGTCATTACAAAACAGAACAGAAGGGGGAAAAACTAAAACACCCCATAGCCTTTGCTAGACAAGCTCGAAACCTCGCGGTGAGGCACAGTGGTTGGCTTGACAAAAAGGGAAGTCTACCCCACACTCCTAGCTTCGGTCTGGTGCCTGAACACCTACATATATATATGAACAGTGAGCTAAAGCCCAGTGAATAACATAATGCGTAAAGAGATTTAGAATGAATGTCCTTACAGTAATAAAAACAGTTCATTTCAATCAGTATATCAGTTGTTTAGTACAGTAAACAGTCATATGTGGTACATCCATTAGCATAACAGTAAACAGTAGGTCTTAAAAGACCGAACAGTCAATGATGGCCATCAATCAGTAAACAGTAGTGGTTCCAACAAGGGAACCGACAGAGATCTCTGTAACAGTAACAGTCAGTAACAGTAGTTGCTAAGGATGCCACAATACAGTTCAGAATATAGGACATACATTCATTCAGTTAACAGTAGCAGTTCAGAAAGCAGTACAGCTCGAATGTTCAAAAGATAATCATTTTTGAACATATCTTTACACAGTTGTTACTCACAGAGTTCTGGGCTACAGTAAGCTAGAGCACGTCTCCAGTCGCCAACCCTACACAGTTTACAGATTGAACACACACTAAGCTACACAGTTGGGAAAGATAACAACTTGATCCCTAATTGCCTCAGCGTGTTCTACATCTATATCCTCATTAAAATACCTTAAACTAGGCCTAAGAATGCCTAGGATGGAATGAGGATGCAAAGATGCACTTTAAAAGCATTTTCAGAATTTCAGAAAAATAGAGGTCCCGCTCGAGCGTAGGTTTCCCCGCTCGAGCGTATCTGCAGACAAAGGTTTCCGCTCGAGCGTAAATACCCACGCTCGAGCGTACTGCAAAACATGGCAAAAATCACGCTCGATTGGGCGCTCAATAGCCGCTCGAGCGTAAGACACAAGGTCCCGCTCGAGCGGACTGTAAAACAGTGCAAAGTACTGGATGCTCGAATTCCCCGCTCGAGCGCCACTTTTCCCGCTCGAGCGGGAGTGCAAAATCTGGAAAATCCAGATTGCACCTCCAAGCCAAAAATCAAGTTTTTGATGCTCCAAAATCAATCCTCTTGGGCCTATTTTCTGGGAAACATCCGTAAACACATAGAACAACATGGTTCAAAGCTCAATTTGAGAAATCAAAGCCCAAGGGTGTTTAATTCAAACTCAATTTCAAACCAATTTTCATGAACATGAAGAACATGCAAGCATGCATGAATTTAACCAATTCAAAGCTTCAAACTCTTGCTCTAATGAGTCAATTCTTTTCAAGACAAGATGAAATCATGGTCTATAATACAAACATGAACATGCATGCAAGATTTTCATGAAATCAAGCCTCACAAAGTAAGGAAAAACACATGCATGCAACAATTAAGCTTCAATTCAACATTTTAGGACTAAATCATACCTTAGCTCTACAATTTGACATGAATCATGCAAGAATCAACTTAAAGGCAACAATGAGAGGTTGAATTCCTTACCTAGGTCCTCAAATACAAGTCTAGAGGCTCAAGAAGGCAATCTCCTACAATTTCTTCAAGTCTTTCAAGCCAATTCAAGATGAAGCAAGATGAACTCACCCTCTCACTTCCTCTCTCTCTCTATGGTCGGCTATGCTCTCAAAATGAGCTGGGGAAATGTTTGCTAAGTGTATAACAAAGCTTCAAAAAGGTTTAGATAGTGGGCCACTAAGTAGCAAAATAGTAATTAAGTCCAACTCTTTAATTAGCTTTATTTTAATATATTTTAATCATACCAAATCAATTTTCAATTAAAGATACCATAAAATTACATAAATTCTAATTAACACAGAACATCAATCAATTTCAGATTCGGCCGCCGATAAGGCCTTCAATTTGTAGTTTATACATAAAACTTGAACAAATAATTTACCAAACGAACAGATAGAAAATGCATTTAAACAGATATAGTCTATCAATTAGTTTCGGATTTCAATCAGTCAATTCAGTATTTCAATCAATTCAGTTATCAGTCATAATCAGTCTCAGTTTAGCAATGATCGATAATTAATCGGTAATCAGTGGTGAGGGTTATTACAATTATACACTTAAAATGCAAAAAATTACAATATATAGAATAAGTGATTGCCTAAAACTAAACTATTTTAAGAAAAAATAAAAAATAAAAACAAAAATGAAATTGTTTGAAATATAAAATGATTTATTTATTTATTAATTAATTTTTAAAAATAAAATTTTAATGGAATGAACAGTATAATTTTTTTTTCTCTGTATTTTTTTTTTTTTTTTTTGCAATTGCAACCTGTTATTTTAATAAGAATTTATATTTGTTTTACATATTTTTTTAATATACAAATTATTTTTTACAGTGTAATTTATCTCTCTCTTTGCAATTGTAACCTGTTATTTTTTAATAAGAATTTATATTTGTTTTAAATATTATTTTAATATATAAATTATTTTTTTAGATTTTAATGAAATGCGCAATGTAATTTTTTTTTCCCTCCTTTTTTCTCACAATTGTAATTTGTTATTTTTTAATAAGAATTTATATTTGTTTTAGGTATTTTTTTTAATATGCAAATTAATTTATTTTTTTTTAGATTTTAATGAAATGCACAGTGTAAATTTTTTTTTTCACAATTGCAAACTGTTATTTTTTAATAAAAATTTATATTTGTTTTAGATATTTTTTTAATATGCAAATAATTTTTATAGTGTAATTTTTTTCTCTTTTTCTTTTCGCAATTGCAACACGTTATTTTTTAATAAGAATTTATATTTGTTTTAGATATTTTTTTTAGATTTTTTTATAAAAATAATTTAACAATCTCATCACTAACCATAGTGTATAAAAGAAGTTGAAAATGGTGCGGTAGTAGATATGGGAGAAGTCAAAAAGACTTGTAGGTTGGGAGAAATCAATAAATGCTGATTTTTTTTTTTTTTTTTTTTTTGAAATAGACAAATAAGAAAATTAACATTGGAATATTAGAGCTCCCACAAGGTTTGTACGTTAAAAACCCTCTTTTCCTCATATAATATATAGATTTGATCGTCATGTTCGAGCTCGTCCTACTATGGGTCTTGTATTGATAATTTAAATATTTTATTTTATAAGTTCATTTGTGTATATCATATATGAAAACAATTAGATCAATTCAATAATCGTAATATTTTCATTTTATGATTTTTATCTATAAAAAAAATAATTCATTTTTAAAAACATACTTGTCATTAGGGGTGAGCAGTGGATATATCGATCTGCCTAAACCAACCAAACCGATCCGATCCGCCGTATTTTGAACAGATGCGTAATGACGAGCGGACGGTTGTGAATTGATTTTTTTCAATTCGCCTAGTTTTGAACGGATGGCGGATTTAAGGTTACTTTGGCTGCAACTGAACCGCCAAACCGCGAACACTCTTAATAATTTGTAAGATTTTGTATTTTCAATTTGTTTAGATATTCTATTTGTATTTTCAATTGAAAAAGAGTTTAAGGCCTCGTTTGGGAACAGGCTAATTTAATAACTTTTTGGCTATTTGGCTAAAATATGAGCTAAAAAAAACTAGTATGTTTGGGATGACTTTTTGACTTTTTACGAAAAGATGTGCAAAAAGTAGAGAGAAAAGAGAATCTTTGACTTTTTGGTATGAGTTATTAGCTTTTTGGCTAATTTAATAACTTTTTGACTTTTTGGCTAAAATGGAGAGTTCCCAAACGAGGCCTAAATATTATGTTGAAAAAGAGTTTTCAACTTGAATATATTTCTTGGTTTTTAAATCTAACTCTAAAAATAATAAATAAAAAGATGATATATGCTAGTTGGTTTTTGTTTTTAAAAATAGATATAGATGTAACAATACAAATGCATACAATATCTACTACTAGTCTGTTCATGATTTTGGTAGTTTGAATTATTTTTATATTTTAAGAACCACATATTGTAATACTTTATGTAGATAAGGCATGCTGTGATTGTAATATGTGGATGAAGCATGTAGTGATTGTAATATTCTAAAGTTTCAAATTTTGTTTCTTTAAATGAGGCATGCAGCGATTATAATACTTTTTAAGTCATTGACAGTAATACTTTTTTTTTTTTTTAGGAAATGAACAAGTTGAATTATGTTGAAAATTAATAAAATTTTAAACCGCCAAACCGATTCGCATCCATCCGCCAATCCGTTAAATCTATATCCGGCGGATTGGCGGACGGATGCGGATTGATTTTCTCCAATCCGTCAATCTGGCAGACGGATAGTGGATTGAAGGTTCAGTGGCCGCAACCAACCCACGCCCACCCCTATTTGTCATCTATTTTCTTAGAAGCAGATATGATAAAATAAAAATGTAATTATTATCATATTGATCTAATTCCTTTTATAGATGATAAACACACTCGAATCATAGAAATAAACTCATAGTAAATCCCACAAATTTAAACATCATAGTAAAATTCAAATTTTAACATGAAATAAGCTCAACCCTAAGCCGTTGTTTGGAATATGAGTTAGTTTTTTGGCTATTTTAACCTGGGATTAAAAAGTTTCGTTTGGGATAAATTTTTTCATTTTTTTTGGCTTTGTGAGAGAAAAAATGAATTAATTATGGTTTAGATGTGATATTTTGTCTTGATTGAAAAAAAAAAAGATGTGATATTTTGTCTCATTAGTTTTTAGCATATTTTGTCTTTTGTGGCTAAAATAGCCAAAAAAAAAACTAATAAGATAAAAAGTCACAAAAAGACAAAATAGGCTAAAAAGCCAATAAAATAAAATGTCACATCCAAACCATAATCATTTCATTTTTTCTCTTATAAAAATCAAAAAAGTCAAAAAGTTCATCTCAAAAGAGATTTTTTAACCTTAAGCTAAAATAGCCAAAATGCCAAACCACATTCCAAACGAAGACAATGTATTACACACACACACACACACACACACACACAAAAATCGTAAGGTTTGACCTTTATCACAAATTAAATTATGAGTTTTTAATTTTATCAATTTAAATCGTAAATTTTTTATTTGTTTTTAATCTAAATCATTTGCCTAAGTAAAAAATCAACTGAAAAAAATGATTTTTTAGTTATTAAACTCAATAAAAAAGAATATTTTATATATTTTATATATACTTACATTAAATTTAATAACTAAAATATTATTTTTCTATCAATTTTATTTAACAAAATGTGATAACCGCCTCCTTAATTAAGTTAATTATGTGATTAATGTTGATCATGTGATTATGTGTTAATTATGAATTATGTGCCATGTATTATCTGCATCGTATTGATTTGTGTCATGTATTCTTTTAAACAGATACGTATAGGTGTGAATTAAATCTGTCTGATTCATTAATTTTAACAAGTTAGAATTAAGAAATTGGATAGGAATTAGAGCCTAATTCACCATAGTATAATTTAATTTAGTGTAATTAAGAAAGATGATGAGATTTAATTTACTTTGAGTGAAAATATTGTAGTTTAATTTAACTTAATTAGTACTTCATGTATAATTAGGGCAAAGTTATTATAAGTCTACTTTCTACTTCTCAAGTTGGATACAAACAAAAGGAACCTAAGAGAGAGTTGGTGGCCTTGGTGAGCATTACACGTAGAGAAAGAGAGAGAGAGAGTGAGTGTGCACTAGAGAGAGAATTCAACAAGAAAGAAAAGGAGAGGAGAAGAACTTAGGAAGAAGGTAGAGGATTGTCTTGAATTCTCACAAAGCAACAAGTAAGGTAAGCATTTTCTATCTATTTTCTTGAAATTGAGACTTGCACATTCATCATCTTCTAAGATTTAAGATTAAATTAGGATGAATGGATGATCAATTAGAGGTTTTGCTCATATTACTAAGAGTTAAGACATACAAGTATATTTAGAGAAGTAAAGAATGAATTAACTATTAATTCCACCATGCATGGCATAATTCTTGAACTTTATGATCATACATTGAGCTTCTTGCATGAGTTTTGAACATTGAAGAGGTAAACTCCATGAAAATTCAAAGATTAGAGCTCAAATTGCATAGGTTATGATTTTGTATTAAATTTCAAGAGTTTGAACTTTTGCATGAAGTTGATTTTCAAATTAAAGTTATGAATTTTGTTTAAGCTTATTATGTTAAATTCAATGTGTTCTTGAAAGTTTTTGGAGCTTGAAATGCATGAAAATGAGGTTGGTTTTCCGAAAGGATGCATGTCAAAATGAAGAGCAATTTTCGGACTATTTTGAAACAGCACCGCACGTGCGGCCTGGAGCCCTGCACGTGCGGAAAACAAGGCAATTTTGAGGTGCAATCTGAAATAATTGCGCGTGCGGGGAGCAAGTGACGTGGAGGTCCAGCACGTGTGGCCAAGACCCCCGCATGTGCGGCCCTTTGGGCAGACTCAGTTTTGTTTCCGCTCCTCTTTTTTACCTTCCGAACCTCCGTTTGTATCGTTTTAAAACGTTTTTCCATACGCATTACATTCATGTGCATTTTATAGACACGAAACAAAATAAAGAATAGAATGAGAACTGAACAAGAGAAAACGAATAGAGATCAAACAATCAAATTTAGTAATATTGTAAGAATGTGATTATAATTGTGTTATGCTTGACTTTATTTGTTTAGGTCAGACGCCGACTCATTAGTACGTGTATCGAGAAGCCCACTGTGAGTAACATTGTTATAAAGATATGTTCAATTGTATTTATTTTCTGAATAATAAATTATATTGTTTCTGAACTGTCACTTTTTATTGATTGAATGATAATCCTCTTTTAAACTGTATTTGTGGCATCCATAGCACATTGCTATTGTTATTGATATTGTTATCGCTATCGTTACAGAGATATCTGTTAGTTCCAACTCTTGGAACTATTGTCTATTGTTTGATGGCCATCAATTGATTGTTCGGTCTTTAAGACCTATTGTATTGCTGCTATTGGATGTACCACGTATGACCTATACAAATATAATTGATTGAATTGAACGATTGATTGACAAAAATGTATTGATTGAAAAGGTTCTATTGATAATCGATTGTTTCAAATACTGTAAGAACATCATTTTTAACCTCTTTACACAGTTGTTATTTACTGGGTTCTAGCTCACTGTTTACTATATATATGTAGGTGATCAAGCACTAAATCAAAGCTAGTGGCGACGACCCAAACCCTTGTTTTGTCGAGCCAGTCATTATGCCTCATTGCGAGGTTCCGAACTAGCTTGTGTCAAGGCTTTTTGGGTGGCTCAAATTCACCATTTTGCTATTACTAAGTGAAAAGAACGTTCTATGACTTTTGTTAATACTGTTTTTGATAAGGGGATTTAATTTCCTAACTTGTGTTTTGTCTTATATATTTATGTGTGTTTTATGAATATAAGTGTTTGTGGATATAATTATGTATATGAAAGTTTATTTCCATTCAAGTCCTCACAGTTCATTGGACGACGTATGTTATTATTGACTGGCTTCTGTCAGCTCATTTATATTGTATTATCGTCACTATTGTTAAACAGGCCTTTGGTAATTATGGATTACTGGCCAGTTACGACGCTAAACCTACAGGGGTGCGTTTGGATCGTGACACAAAAACATACGAACGGTTTATATTAAAAATAAATCAAAAGATTAGGGTTTAATTTGACTTAATAAAAATTCAGAATTTATTTTGTTATAAGGCTCCAACTTAAAAATTTTTTTTTTAATCATCCCAAATTATTTATTTCTTGTTCTTGAGAATGAAACCCACATTATCTCTTCGGTTGGGATGTGGATTACTTTTTTTAACTTTTTGACTATTTTAGTCTGGGACTAAAAAGTCTTATTTTGGATGAATTTTTTTATTTTTTTAACTTTTATGAAAGAAAAAATGAAATGATTATTATTTAGATGTAATATTTTGTCTTATTAATTTTTTTAATTTATTTTGTCTTTTTATAATTAATTTAACCCAAAAAATTTATGTCAACCATAGCCATTGTTTTGCGTTTTTTTTATTTTTTAAATTAGGCTTGTATGATACGAAAGGTATTTTACAACAAACTTTGAGCTAGACTTGATGATGGGTGCCCCCACAATGTAATTCATCTTGCGTAATATCCACTCTCAACAATTTTTTGTAATTTTATTTTTGATTGTCTAAACTGTCATTATTTTTAAAGGATTTTTTTTTCAATCTATCACGGTTCACGTGTATAGCACATGTCCCATGGCCAGGAGTGCCCAAGCCCATGTACCACACTCACATTCACAACCATGTAGCCCCGCCCTTGAAAATACACATGACCCTGTTTTTTTAAGAGATAAAACGAAGGAGGTTTAGGCCATGTTTGATTGGGAGTTTGAGAGGGTGGATTGGATTAGCAATCTGTGGGATCTATTAAACCCTTATTTGGATGCAACACAATGTGATAGGATTAATAGTGAAGGGGGCTTAGTAATCCCCCTCTGTAGGGGGATTAGCTTGGGTGAATTTTAGGTGGGATTAGAAAAATAGTGAGAGGATTGAGTCTATTTTATATAAAAAAATTTATTATTTTAATTTTTTTTTTTTTTTACCAAGTACTCCTATTTGTTTTAATATAGAAATAATTTATTTATTTATTTTATATAAAAATAATTTAACAATCCCATCACTAATCATTTCCCACACTATCATCAAAACAAACACACTTTTACTTAATCCCCTCACTAACAATCCACACATTAACAATCTCTTCACTAACAATCCTCTCACTAATAATCCCATCCAACCTAATCCGTCAAACAAACGTGGCCTTGTAGTGAAGAGATTAATAGTGAGGAGATTATTAATGAGTAGATTAATAGTGAAGGAATTAAGTAAAATTGTGTTTATTTTGATAATAGCTATTAGTATAGTGATTGTTAAATTATTTTTATATAAAATAATAAAACAAATAAAAAAATATAAAAACATTAAACATTAATGTTTTAAAAAAAATATACAACATGTAAAAAATTAAAAAAAAATAAAAATAATAAAATAATAAAACAATGATTTTTACTTAACAAAAAATTCAAAAAATTAAATATTAATGTTCAAAAAAAAAAATCCCAACATGTGAAAAATAAAAAAATAAATAAAAAATTTCTAGTCCGGCGGGTTATTTTTTCTAATACCACATTCATCTCCTCCATCTCAATCTCCCTTCCAAGGCCTAACCTAATCTCCTCCTCCAGCTGAATCTCTTTTCCAAATTTACAAACAAACACAACATTAAATGTCCCACCTCTATCTTAATGAGTCCGGATCCTCAGTCGCCATTGTCTGCCGCCCTTCCCTGTAGCGTCCCAAAACGACGTCGTTTTGGGGCAACTTTTCAAAAAAAAAAAAAAAACACAAACAGAACATAACTCAGAAATGGGGAAGAAAGAGAGCAGTGGCACCACCACCTCCCCGCCATTGTCGCCAGACCTTCAAGCAAAACCAGACCCTTTTTCTATCTCTCTCTCTCTCTCTCTCTCTCTCTTTTCAACCCTTTGTTGTATCAGTCATAATCTTGAGCCCTAAACTGTTGTTCAAATGCAACTTTTTTTTTCTTCAAAATACTCTCCCTCTCCTCAATCAAGGCTCCACACACCATCATGTCACCATAGTCAAAAAGCTCACATGCATTCCACAGATTCGCAAAACAAAACACACACCAATTAAACCAAACCCAAAATCTTACAATTCGCAAATCACAAACCCATTATAAACCCTCAATTTCAGCTCCAACAACCTGCTCATCAGAAAAAGAGGTAACTTCTTTGCAAAATCGAAGCCCTAACTTGAAGAGGGAGAGAGAGCTCACAATACTCACTCAGATTTGAATTACTCAGCAGCCTCCATACAATTGACTTGAGCTCTAAGGTGCACCAAAGACCCACAAAATTATTTGAAATTATTTTCTTTTAATCAATATTAAAATAAATTATTTGAAATTATTTTCTTTTAATCAACTCGGTTTAATTCTGAATTCTCTGTTTCTGAATTGGGTGAATCGTGCTTGATTTGTTATGATGTGAATTTGATGGGTTTTGAGTTTGATATCTGGGTTTTGATTGTTTAGACATGGGTTTTCTATATGTTTATTTGTTCTTTTGGTTTGTTGTGTCGATGGAAACAATCAGAGATAGAGAAGTGGAAGGGAAGGTGGGCTGCGGCGGAGAGGGAAGAGAGGAAGGGAAGTTGGGCTGCGGTGGAGAGGGTAGGGAGGTGGTGGTGCCATAGGTAAAGGAGGCCGAAGGTCGCCGGCTACAGGGGTTGCGGTGGTGTGGGTTACGCACCGCTGCTCTCTTTCTTCCCCATTTTCTGAGTTCTGTTTGTGTGTGTGTTTTTTTTTTTTTTTCTTGAAAATTTGCCCCAAAACGACGTCGTTTTGAGGCTCTACAGGGAAGGGCGGCAGACAAGGGCGACCGAGGATCCGGACTTTTATCTTAATGTCATCCTTCCCTTTATACCCCAAAACAAACGGGGCCATGCATCCACTTAGAATGATACATTTCTGGAAAATTCTATTTTTACATGCCTAATTACCTCAGTACAAATACTTAATGAAATATTATTTTAATAGTCATTATGCCTTAAATTAAAATGACCATAATGTACATATTTACTAACACCCATAATATTATATGAAAATATTCTCTGTACACATTTTAAAAAAAAAAAAAAAATTAATGTACACCTTTTGAGTAAAAAAAAAAAAACTAAATCTTAATTTTTCCATTATTGTCACTTTACTTGCTATACATTTTATACTTCTCTATTGCTTGCAAATCAATATTTTCATAATAACTCTCATGTTGTTTTAATATCTAAATTTATACTTTATTAGTGATCAAAATATTAGTTTTTTCGTGCAAAACTTTTTCTTTTATTTTCTTTTTGCTGTTTTCAGTCGAACAACAAATGTTAAATTATTTCATTATATTTAGACATAAACTACTGAAAGTTTTTTTTTTTTTTCGGAACAAATTTGTCGAACTAATTACTTTTATTTGGAAGTTAAGTTTCGAATTAAATGTATAATTTCGAAAAACTAGTGCTAAAATCTCCAAACCGAAAAACATAAAAAAGAACAAAAAAAAAAAAAAAAAGTGGGAAAAGAAAGATTAAGTGGTGTGTGTACAATGATGATGAAAGAAATATATAATTGTAACTTTAAGTGTGTAGATTGAGAAAATTAATTAATAAGGTAGTGTTTGGTAACGTTTACGTTTTTTGTTTATGTTTACAAAAATTTTATAAACTGATTTTTGTTTGTTTTTAGAAAAACATAAATTATAAACGCGTTTGGTTTGAACAAAATGTTTAAAAAATTTTAAAAATATAAACTAAAAAATATGTTTGTTCAGGCCTAAAATATTTATATTTATTTTTATTATTTATGACAATGAGATCACACACATTATAATTGAAAAAAAATTAATTAAAAAAATAATTGGAAAAAATTAATTGAAAAAAAAATGAAAAAAAATTAATTAAAAAATAATTGAAAAAAAAAATTAATTGGGAAAAAAAATGGGAAAATTATTTATAAGTCCTATTAGGGAAACTTATACTATGTTTAGTCCTAAGAAATTTCTTATTAAGTTTGCAGTCCTATTAAAATTAGAAAGTATTCCATTAAGTCATATATATTGTGTTTTAAATGAATCACTTTACGATTATACCCTTTGATACAGGTTGTAATGTTTTAACCGTTTTCTTTCCATATTGTTGGGTGCCGTGATATCCGCCATTATCAAGGAGTTTGTTAGGTTAAATTGGTGAGTGTTACTCTGGTTTGGTTGTTTCATCTTTGCCGCTTTCGAGTCAGATTGTTTGAGGGAAGGATATCAATTTGTGTGCTTATTCAATTGGGAGATGTTGCGCCACGATCGCCGACTCTGTTAGGTTTTAAATTGGTGAGTGTTGCTCTGCTTTGGTTGTTTCAATTTGACGTTTTCGAGTCAGATTGTTTGAGTAAAGGAGATCAAGTTGTCTGCTTATTCGATTGGTGAGTGGTGATCTGGTTTTTTTCCGAATGTTTTGCTTTCAATGGCTTCATATATCGTCTGGATTTCGCAATCTGTCATAGTAATCCATTGGTAAACTTTGTTATGGTAATCTTGCATCAAGTTCCGTCGTAATGATATTGTCTTATAATGTTCACATACATGTCACATTACGTTTCGTAATAGTATTTTACGATAGCTTATTAGATTAGTAATTGAAAAGACACGAATGGTACAGCCTTATATTGGCGCAATTCTGTAGAGTCGAAGGCTGTTATGTGGTGATGGTGTGTGTTACATTCGTTTTGTATTTAGTTTGTGTTTTGCAGTTATATACTTTTTGAAAACATATGTGTCACGTTACGAATCGCAAATTTATTGAGCTTCATTTTTGCCTTCTCAATGTCATATTTGCTTGTCTGTGGATACTATTGGAATGTATGTGAATGTAGCTCTCATACAGGTGGAGAAGTACTTGGTTTTTGTATTGTGTTGTCTGATTCTTGTATTTACTTTGGACATATGTGTTACATTTCGTTTCGCAAAGTCTTTGGTTTCTATTTTTTACAATTGAATATGGGTTGGGACACGTTGTGATTGTTTTGTGATTGTTTTTTGTACAATGTTTGCCATGGTTAATGTTTCAAGCATTTTGTTGTGCAGGATATGGACATCATGCTTTTTTGTACCTTCGGTTCATCCACGGTTGTTGTCCGGGGTGTTAATGGATTGACATTAAAACGATTGATACAAAATTTATGTGATAGGTGGGTGGATGTGACACCATCATCAATTTCAATATCTTACAAATTACCATGTCACGAGAATCAAGTGATGTTGTGTAATGATGTGGACATGGAAAACATGTTTTCCATTGCAAGGTCCATTGGCGTTACCCATATCAATGTTGTGATTAACTTGGAAAATGAGGTGGATGATTTGAATCGAGCTACTCAAATCAGTGGGGCTATGTCTGCAAATCATTTGGATCCTCACAGTGATCCATTTACAGGTCCCTAACCTAGCGTAGATTTGTTGGCCAATTATTGTCGCCATAGTGACAAAATGTTGATGACAGTTGATTGGTCACAGGGCATTAGTCATGTAGGCCAATTTTTTGAAGGGGGTGTTGCTGCTTTCCATTTGGTTTTGTCCAAATATGCTATTGAGTGTAGGTTTGACTTCAAATTTGTTAAAAATGACTCAGTTCGGGTTACGGCAGTGTACACATTTCGAGAGCAAAAGGGGTGTTCATGGTTGGTACATGGAAGGGTTCAAACATGCAACGGTTATTTTTACTTGAAGAGGTTGAACAACTTGCATAGTTATGGTGCTGTTGTCCGCACTGGGAAGAATAACAGACTTAACTCTGAATTGGTTTGCAATGTTATCGGTGATCGGTTACGTGATAAACCACTTACACGTCCTACTGACGTCGTGTTTCAGCTTAAAAAGAAGTACAGCCTTAATGTTAGTTACCACATAGCATGGTTAGGTGTGGAGAAGGCAAGAGGCGAAATGTATGGTGACTATCACGCTTCTTTTGATCAACTTAGGTGGTACGCGGATGCGGTTTTGCATTACAACCCTGGGAGTTATATCAACTTGGATTTTGAGCAGACTACTGTAGACACCCCATTTTGACCGGCCCTAAGACTTGGGCATGTTATTTTGACCACCCTCACCAAAAAAAATCAAATTAAAATGTTAAATTCCAAACCTCACCCATTTTGGCCATCACTAGTATTTTTGTTAATTTGTAGTGTTTTATAATGTGTGTGTACATATTACATTAGGTGTGTGCATATCTGTTAAGTGTGTTTTAATTGATAACTAAATTGAAAACAAAAAAAACAAATATATATAATATATATAATAAAAAAAATAAAAAAAGGAGAAAATAATAAAACAAAAAAAATAGAAAAATAGAAAATAAAAAAAAATGATAATGAAGAAAAGAAATGGGGCGGTGGCTTTACTAAAAGAAAGAAAAAAAAAAAGGGATGGTGGTGGATGATGATTTGCAAAAGAGAGATATAAGAAATGCTTTTAAAAAGAATGATAATTTCATGAAGTGGGTTTCAACAGGTGGTTGGGATAATATGTTTTAAAAAAAAAAGGGGAGTGAGTGATCTAATAAAAAAGAAATGGAGTGGATAGCATTTTATGATAAAAAGAGGACAACCCAGAAAAGAGGCTCGGCAGTGGAGAGAGGACCCAGCACACACATCATGGACACCAGACACCCATACACCCATGACACACATCAAAACTTTGTTCGTCTGTTTGGAGTAAGAAGAGGAGGTGGTGCATCTCTCTCCCTCAATGTCTAAAAAAGATGGGTCTCTCTTTTAGAGAGAGAGAGCAAGAGAGCCCGAAAACTTAGAGAACTGCGAGAGAGTGGGTTTGGTCCAATGCTCCCTCCCTAAAGCCGTGGGTGTGTTGCAGATCATCCCTCATGTGCATGTGTGCGTTGTGGGTTGGGTAGAGAGAGAGAGAGAGCTTGGTCATGCTATGTGTCCTCCATGTCTGTTGTGCCGTGGGTGTGTATGTGTTTTTGTGAGTGTGTGTGAGGCTGTGTTTTTTCTTCTCCTCACCCCTCATCCCTCATCGGTTGCATGTTGAGAGAGAGAGCTCTAGCGAGATCCCCCTCCCTGTTTCTCCTCTTTCACTGCCGAGCCTCTCCCCTCGTCAATGGTGTGTGTATGTATATCATATGTGTGATGTGTTTGGAAGGAGAGAGAGGGAGATGCCGAGGTGGTGTTGGTGGTGCAATGGAGCCATGAGGGAGGGAGAGAGACCCGAGAGAGAGATTGAGTCCCCGTGGGTGTATCTGGTCTGCCGTGGTGTGATGAGTGTTGTGTATCTCCCCTTTCCCGTGTGTGTTGCTGGGTGTTATCTATGGTGTTGTTTCTCCTCTCTCCGTGTGTGAGTCTCCTCTCTTACCGTATATTTGTGTGTGTGTGTAGTGTGTATGGGTTGAGTAAGTGTTAACCGAGAGAGAGAAGAGAGAGATAGTGCATGTCTGTGTCCTCCCCCTTGTGCCGTGTTGTGTATCTATGATGGTGTGTCTGTGTTTGCATGTCTATCAGTTGAGAGAGGTGGGTGTGGATCATGGTGAGTTGGTGAGAGACTGTGTTATGCCGTGATGGTGTGGTGGTGTGGATCATGGTGAGTTGGTGTGTGCATGTGGGGGGGTGTGAATGTGCACTGGGTGTGTGTCTTTGTGTATCAACCCGTGTGCCTGTGGGGGTGTAAATGTGTGTGTTGTGTGTGATGGGTTTGTGCTGAGTGCACGGGTTTGGTTCGTGTGTATTGTGTGCTGTCAATGGTGTATAGGCTATGTGTGTGTTGTGTGTGACCCTCACTCTCTCATGAGAGATAGATCAAAGAGAGAGCCGAGCCATCCCTTTCCCCGTGTGTCTTGCTCCGTGAGCTCCTTCCTCCTCTCGCTCTCCTGACCAGGAAATTTGCACATCATCCAATAGTGATTTCCCTATAAGCCATGCCAATCAGATTTCAAATTCGTTCCTTGGTTTGCCGCTTGAATCTGGAAAATGTGAATCATGTGGTGTTGCGGAACCCGGGACATGCGAAAAGGAGTGGAATTGCCGGTAATAAAGTTCTTTATTTTATTTTTATTTTGAGTGTTTTGTGAGATTTTATTTTATTTTATTATTTCTCCCTCCTCCTTTATTCGGATCTGTAATATTCAAGTATTGTAATAATTCCCCCCACCCCGCTTCTTTCTATCTCATTCTTTAATCGCTTTCCCTAACTGTGTGTATGTATATATCTGACATGCCATGCATATCCATGCTTTACATTTATGTTTCATGCATATTGATTCGGCTAAGTTTGCATCTTTGTGATTAGATTTCATCAATTCTTATATGATTTTGTGTGTTATCGCAAGTGTTGCAATGTTTCACATGTCATATCTTAGAAGCCGAATCTTTAGAAGCATTCTTGTGTAGGTATTGCACTAGGATTTTGTATATAAGATCATGCATATTTTACTAACTTTTGTTTTGTAGTTGTTCGAGGGACGTCGGTCAATCTGTGAGTTTTTATGCTTTAGCATCCCATTTGTGTGTGATTTTCTTATTATGTTTAGCATCCTACCATGTGGCTATTTGTTTAAGTGATAAACTGTTTGAATGCCTGTGGATGAAGGCTTGTTGTTTGAATTGGAATAATTCAATGAATGTACGTCTTAAGCCCACTTTGTCAAGTGGCAAATTCAAACCCTTTTCGACAAACAAACATGAAATTGAAGTGTTCCAATTTGAGCTAACTAGTCTATACTTGTATGCTTCACATAGTAAATTTTAGGATTTACTAAAATAATCAGAACATGAACATATAAAGAAAATAAAAGTCATATCATGGTTTAGTAGAGGCCGATCTTTTGATCGGGTGAGTGGGGGTGCTCATTATTGACCTTCCCCTCTCATACCTAAGGTTCCGAGCCAAGCATCCTTGGTTACGACGAACAGTGGCCTTTGGCACCGAGTCATGGGTTTCCTAATTTCCCAAATATTAGGTGGCGACTCTGAGATCTGATGACGCAGTCCATTTTTGACAAAATTGCAATAAAATGGATTTTCAATAAAAGTTGCCAAATCTGGACTCTCATCTATGTTTCACATTGCACTCGTGAAACTTGAGATCAAAGAGATCTCGGGAGTCCGAACTGTTTAACGCGCCCGGGTACCCCCCGGGCATGTTATAACTACCGGTCGATTTAAGCGGTTCTTTATTTCATTCAAAGCTTGCATTGATGGATTCAACCATAATGGCACTTTTTTAAAAGGGAGATTTAAAGGCAATTTGCTTGCAGCGACGGGGAATGATGGCAACAAAGATATGTCTCTTATGATGATTACTTTATACTTCCGTATAGTAACGCATTACATTGTGGCTAAGCTTTTTTTTAAGTCCACAACAGTAGTGGGTGATCCTCAAGTGCCAGATTGTTTCCAATGTAATGTTATTTTTACTAACATTGTGTGTGGTGCGATTTGAATTGTGAACAATTGTTAATGTGGACGTAAACTTTGTTAAAAATATTTCATCTAATGGTAAATGTGTTGAATCTGGCAGGTTTATTTCCATTAGCTTTTGCTATTGTTGACTCTGAAACAACTGCAAATTGGACTTGGTTTTTACAGTAACTGACAAAGGTTGTTAGTAGTGCTCGCATATTAACTTTCGTATCCGACCGTAATATTGGGCTGCTTGAATCCTTGCCTGCTGTATTCCCATCTGCACACCATGCGTACTGCTTACAACATCTCCAAGCAAATTTGAGGGACAAATTACGATGGGTTGACAACCGTGTACGTTTTGGTTTAACGGCGAAGTTGCGTGAATGTTCGTATGCTCCAACTGAGGCTTCATTTCAGCATCATTGGAAGAAGCTAAAAGGAACAGGACGATCTGGAATAAATAATTTCTTGGAAGATATGCCACCGAAGCATTGGGCCAACGCATATTTCAGGTTCGTACGAGACTTACATGTGCTAACATTGCAAGTACTGAATATGTGATACCATTTTCATTATGTTTTCATAATGTGAACAGGGGCAAACGGTATGGGGAGATGACCTCGAACGCTGCAGAATCGTTTAATAAATGGATACTTGATGCCCGTAATTATCCAATCACAAGGTTGGTTGATACAATCAGAAATCAAATAATGACTATGAGGGCTGAGCGTAAAGTTTTGGCTAATAATTGGAATGGGTTACTTTGTCCGAAAATGGGAAGCCGTGTTAGGGAGGCGTATTCAACTGGTTGCACATGGATTGTTAGCCAGTCAAATGAAGACATATATGAGGTCCATTCATTTCCGACGATGTTGGTAGATGTTGGCAAGCGTTCATGTTCTTGCTTCCAGTGGCAATTGAACGGATTCCCATGTGCACATGCGGTGGTTGCAATACAGAGTAGTGGTAGGGATTTCAGTACATTTGTTGAACAATTTTTCACTGTTGAAATGTGACTGAGAAGTGCTTGACGTAACTATGACAAAACATGGCCGGGAATTTATAAGTCCTTTTTGAAATGTGACTGAGAAGTGCTTGACGTAACTGTGACAAATTATGCGCACACATTCCCGGTCATGTTTTAAAATGTGACTGAGAAGTACTTCATGTAACTGTGACAAATTAAGTGCACACATTGACAGCCATGACTGTGACAAATTACGCGCATACATTCCCGGCCATGTTTTAAAATGTGACTGAGAAGTACTTCATGTAACTGTGACAAATTAAGCACACACATTCACGGCCATGACTGTGACAAATTACGTGCACACATTCCCGGCCATGTTATGTGACTGAGAAGAACTTCACGTAACTGTGACAAATTAAACGCACACATTCACGGCCATGACTGTGACAAATTAAGCGCACACATTCATGGCCATGTTTTGAAATGTGTCTGTGACAAATTAAGTGCACACATTCACGGGCATGACTGTCACAAATTACGCGCACACATTCCCGGCCATGTGTTCAAAATGTGACTGAGAAGTACTTAACGTAACTGTGACAAATTAAGCACACACATTCATGGCCATGTTTTGAAATGTGACTGAGAAGTACTTCATGTAACTGTGACAAATTTAGTGCTGACATTCACGGCCATGACTGTGACAAATTAAGCGCACACATTCACGGGCATGTTTTAAAATGTGACTGAGAAGTACTTAACGTAACTATGACAAATTAAGCGCACACATTCATGGCCATGTTTTGAAATGTGACTGAGAAGTACTTCATGTAACTGTGACAAATTAAGTGCACACATTCACGGGCATGACTGTCACAAATTACGCGCACACATTCCCGGCCATGTGTTCAAAATGTGACTGAGAAGTACTTAACGTAACTGTGACAAATTAAGCGCAGACATTCATGGCCATGACTGTGACAAATTACGCGCACACATTCCCGGCCATGTTTTGAAATGTGACTGAGAAGTACTTGACGTAACTGTGACAAATTACGTGCCATGGTTTCAAATGTGACTGATAAGTGCTTGACATAACTGTGCCAAAGGTGTGTGTGTGTAATTTGTCAAATTTGTAATTTGTCACATTTGTATATCTGAGTGAAAACAACCAAACGACATCATACCACAACATGGCACTGTACACACAGTCCAACTTACATGTGCTTCCACTCACATCCAACACTAATTTCATATTGGACCACAATCACATTCATTAACTGTACAACACACAACGACAAACCCCCAAAATAGTCTACCAAACACAATACTAAGCTCGGATCGAGAAAAAAACAAATAAAGTCAAATAATGAATGTGACTGTGGCCTCCAAAATAGTCTACCAAACGCAATACAACAACAAATCAAGCATAAATCACCCACACTGGGCACCGCGTAGAACCTCCATCGTACAACCCCAACATACATACTATTTTCAATTCGGAAACTATAAAATCAATTATTCATCACAATTGTCACAAAACACACAAGTGACAAAGCAGATTACGACTGAAGGTCACATAAACCCTAGTTTTGGGTTGTTAATGAAAAACAAAAAAAAAAAAAACATTGCGAAACAGGAGCAAATCCACACTTACGTTTTGGAGTCATGATTCCTCTTTCTGACTGTAAACGTTAACCGTTGTCACCTTGCCGTTGAACGTCTCCGTCGATTCGCTCGCCTTCTCCTGTTCGTGGTGAGTTTCGAAATGTTAACAACTTTCGAAATGTTTTTTGGGGGTTTCGAAATGTGTTTTGAATTTCGAAATTAGTGTATGTCGATTTGATTATCTACTATTAAGGGTAAATGTGTCAACTAAATTTACATAGGACTTATGAGAATATAAGTTTTTATTTAGGACCTAATCTACCCTAAGTGTATGAAAATGGACTTATAAATAAGTCTCCCCAAAAAAATATTTGGAAAAAATATTAATTGAAAAAATTTATTTGAAAAAAAAATTTTAATTGAAAAAAAAGATTAATTGAGAAAAAAATTTATTTGAAAAAAAAATTAATTGAAAAAAAAATATTTGAAAAAAAATAATTGAAAAAAAATTATTTGAAAAAAAATTAATTGAAAAAAAAAATTTGAAAACTGAAAACGTAAACTCATTTTTTAAGTTTACGATTTTTTCTCAAATTTATAAACTGAGATAATTATTTATAAACTAAAAAAATTATCAAATAAGTTCTTATGACAATTTTTAAAATTTTTGTAAATATAAATTGAAAATTAAAAGCAGAATGGTTACCAAAATGATCAAATTAATGAATGTGTACTGAGAGAAGATATATACTAAGATAAATAAGTGTGTAGAGAATTTTCCTATATTTCCGGTTTTGATTTTTTTTTTTTTTTTGAGCAAATTTTTTTTTCTTCTCATAGGCCTAACATTGTTGTTTTATCTTTGATTTAGTTTGTGACAAGTCAGTGTAGCTGCCATTTATTTTTTTTGATCAGCGTGTAGCTGCCATTTATGACTTGTATGATATTTGCAGCGACAAAAAAATTCTCATAGTTTAATTGATGTATAGAAAAAATTTTCTCCACTGAGCATGTGTCATGTCATGTGTTGCATATTGTCTGCAAAATTGCACTAAAGAACTTTAGACATATAGTGGGCGCTTCGGGTTGGCTTTTTTAATTTTTTCAATTAACGTATTTGAAAAGTTGCTAAAAAAAAAAAAATTTGTGCGTAAAAAAAGACGATGTGATATTTGGTTTTTTTAGCTCATGACAAAGACTTGGTGGCTTTTTTAGCTGCCAAACAATTTGGACCAGTGCCTTAGCATCATCAAAACGAGAAGTCATCACCAAAGTATGAGTTATTGGTTTTGAATCTCTTACCTACTTTTTGTACCATGAACATGAACTCAAACTCTCTCCTTGACAATCTATTAGACTTAAAGTGATTGCAAAGTTTACAGTATCATTGGAAAATATAGAAACTAGCATCTAACATATCGTCCTTGTGGTTTCACTATTTAACAGGAGAAGGATGATAATTGATAAGGAATGGGAATCAAGTTAAGATCATTTTTTCTTCTTACAGTCAAAGCAAACGCCTCAGTCATGTCTAGCTCTTCTCGCTTCATTCCACCTGGGAGTTTCCAATCGAAATGATACAACAATTGCGCGAGTGGAAGCTCAATATTAGGAATAGCAAATGCTATGCCTGGACATATCCTTCTTCCAGCTCCGAACGGTATATATTCGAAACATGTCCCCTTGAAATCAACTGGACTATTTAAAAATCTCTCTGGTTCAAATTTCTCTGCTTCATTCCAATATCTTGGATCTCTACCAATTGCCCACGCATTAACGATGACTTTGGTCTTGATAGGTATTTCGTATCCATTAATCGTGCATTGCTCGTTGGATTGTCTTGGAAGTAACAGAGGACCAGAAGGATGTAGTCTCAATGTTTCTTTAATTATTGAGTTTAAGTATTTCAATTCATGAATGCAAGTTTCATCAACATTTTTTTTCCCATCAAAGACATGCCTTACCTCGGCTTGTGCCCTTTTCATCACTTCTGGGTTTTTTAGCATTTCTGACATTGCCCACTCTACAACTCCTGATGATGTCTCGCTTCCAGCACTAAAAATATCCTGAAATGGGGTTGATGGTATTCATAATAGGTTCCTATTACTGTCAATAATTCTTAAAGTAGTTATCCATCTTCATGCCTATAAATCTTTTGAAGCTCTGCATAGCTATGTGAATGCAAGAAAAATGATCTCAAATCTTTTACAAATGTCCTAAAATAGAATGCATGCGACATCTAGCTGTATTGAAATGATATGTGCAATCAAAAACTTTAATTGAAAATTATTGAAATTTTTATATTTTTGAAACTTATTAAAGGAGATCTATCAAACAAAATTTATATTCAATATTAAATTTAATAAATAAAAAAACGGCTGTGTTTGGTTGTGAATTCAAAACGTGATTCTACACGTGAACTCCCGCTTCACGTTTGGATAGGACGTTCGAAAATTGATTCTGCGTGTTAATTCAAATTACATTTTGAAAATCCGTTTGGCAGCTTGTATCTCCACTTTCAACGTTTCTGAAAAGCTTCCATGTCCTTCTCCTCCATCGTCTCTGTTTCACGTGAACCTCATCTGTGTATCAAACCTTGGGGATGACCGGCCGGTAGACCTTGGGGATGACCGGCCGGTAGTCTTCCTCTGAACTGGCATCAATTATTTTATAGAAAGGTGAGGTTCAAAAGATTCAAAAAGGTGAGATTTTATTCAGATTTTCTATCAATTATTTTAGAAAAAAAATTAAAAACGTATTTTTCAAGATGTTTATACAGGCGTAAAAAATAAATTGATAGAAAAATTAATTGACACAAAATAATTGACATAGGTTTATTTTAAAATGACAAAATTATTTGAAATTGTAAATTATTCAAAAAAATGATTTGAAAAAAAATTAATTGACAAAAAAATGGTATTTTTAATTTCAGTATTTTAAAAATAGTTTGGTTATTATTGTTGATAAAAAATATGGATATCGATAGAAAAATTAATTGGCAAAAAAAAATTGACATCGGTTTATTTTCAAATGAAAAAATTATTTCGAAACAACAATTATTCAAAAAAATTACTAAAAAAAAATAATTGACAAAAAAAATCAATTTTTAATTTCAGTATTTTAAAAATAGTTTGGTTATTATTGTTGATAAAAAATATGGATATCGATATATGAGTTGTGTGTTTGATGATAAATTATTGGTTGAATTAAGTTTTGAAAATTATTTTCAAAACACATCACCAAACAAATTTTCACCTTTCACATGTCACATCAAACTTTTAAAACTTAATTCAAAATGCATCTTCAAAACACAATTCAACACTCTATTTAAAAATCATAACCAAACAAATTTTCTACACTCAAATCATAATTCTACAACTCACAAACTCAAAATACAACTCATACTCTCAAATCACATTTACAAAATACAACCAAACGCAGGCTTAAATTTTAGTGTAGAAACAGTAGAATTTATCCGTTTTAGAATTGTCAATGCATCAGTTTAGAAATTTTGTAAATAAATAAAAAAAAAAAAGAGTAATTTCTTAGTGCATAAACTAAAAATTTTCTCAACAAGCCTATTCTAAAATTACAAATTTTATCAAAAATATATTGCATCATCTGAATAATTCTATTCAAGTTGGCATAATTGCTAAGCAAGTAAAAGAACGACAAATCAAACTGAGAATCTTGTTTGAGAAGTTAAAAAAAAGATGAATTGAACTATCAACAATAAAAATCATGAGATCTAACACTCTTGATGTTGCCAGAGTTGCTGTGCAAGTTTAGAAAAATAAGGCCGATCAAAAAAAAAAAGTTTAAAAAAATTAGTAAATAAATAAAAATAAACTACCGAGAATAAAAATCAGCAAGATCTCATGGGCTTTCTAGAAAAAGTCATGAAATTAACGAATGCATGAGACTTGTCCCGATTAGCCCTTTGCTAACGCAAAAAAATACTCTTGCAATGACTGATCTATTCTCGGCCCGTGGACGCCATAGTTCTTATTTTGATAATTCAATAATTTGTTCTTTTTATTGTATGTAAATTATTTATAAAAAAACAAACTGAGTCGATAATTATAATTATATGATTTTGTCACACTTATAGTATAAAAAAAAATAGATAAATATAATTTAAAAAATATATGTGTTTTTTATTTTTTGAAATAATTTAAACTATGTACTTATAATTATTATATTTTATTGATTTATTTCTTGAATCATCTACGAGCTTTTAAAACTAACATATCAGATGACTGGTGCCCGTGGTACACTCATTTGTCCGAACTGAACCATCTAAGGACTAGATCAAAGTTATCTTTATTTTATTTTATTTTATTTTTTATTTTTGGGTTCATGAACGGAACAATAAATTTTTCCTCAAATTTCAGAAGGAACAAGACTCCCTCCATTTCGTAAATTAGACTTGAGGTTGCAATTCAAGATGTTAAGAGTTTGCCTAGTATTTATTTCATTAATTCAAATTATTCAATTGTTAGTATTATTTATTAAAAAAAACTAAATTAAATATAAATAAAAATACATATATTTGATTTACACTCACCCGCTCGTAAAATATATATATACATTCTATTTCTCATTTCATCACTTCTAATTACATCTTTAATGAGGTGACAAATAATAATAATAATAATTAATCAACTTTTTCAAAAAAGTTTCTCTTTTTGAAATTATTTGTCACCACGTTAGAAGTGTAATTGAGAGTAGTGAAATAGGAGATATAACAAAATCCTAAAAAAATTTAAAAAATAAACCGTTTATTTCAAAGAATTATGTGGCACGACTACTGTATTTATAAACAAATGATATACAAATTTACTTTTTCAATTTAATAATGTATTAAAAAAATTAATTAATAATTAAATATACTATAATTAAGATTTAAAAAGTGAGTCTAAAAGACTGATAAAATAAGAAACTAACCAAGATGACAGCTTTGATGTTGTCGTCTGTCAATGGAAACTCTCCACCCTTCTGAACTCTCAGAAGAACATCAACCAAATCCTCCGCTTCGCCTCTCCCACTCTCTCTCTCCATCTTCCTCTCTCTGTGCTCGTTAACAATGTTTTCAA
Organism: Camellia japonica; assembly: GCA_030407325.1. NCBI lineage: Eukaryota > Viridiplantae > Streptophyta > Magnoliopsida > Ericales > Theaceae > Camellia > Camellia japonica. The sequence goes on along the minus strand of JAPPVO010000032.1, from coordinate 7,972,898 downwards.
GTATCTGATCAACTCTCTTATGCAATTTCTCAAGCTTTCTTCTCATTCCACTCATCACCTGAAGCAATTTAACAGATGGGTACATATCAGCAACACTGAACCCACCAAATAACTTTAAAGCTTCATCCATAGCCTCAATGAATTCTTCTTGGTCTCTGCTTTTCTTCCCAAAAGCAGCTCTAGCAGTAACCCCGTATGTATGCGAGAAAATTCTCTTGCTCAGATTGATTGCCGACCCTGTGTTCAACGAAATGTCCCTGACAAAATTCATCGCCTCCTCTTCCCTAATTCCCCGGAACGTTTCGACGCGCTTTGAGCTCAGAGCCTCTGTTAAGCAAATCTTTCGGAGTTGTCTCCAGTAATCACCATATGGGGCAAAGCATATGTTTGTAGAATTGTAAGAGAGAATCCGAGAAGCGAGAAGGTAAGGTCTTTGAGCGAAGATGAGGTCATGGGTTTTCATAACCTGTTCCGCGGTTTCTGGGGAGGAGACAACGATGGTGGAGACTTCGCCGAGGCGGAGGTGCATCAAGGGTCCATGTTTTTTGGCCAAGTTTGTCAAGGTTTGGTGGGTTAGTGATGAGCCAATAAGCTGGTGCATGTTTCCTATGAGAGGTAGTTGCCATGGCCCTGGAGGGAGCTTTGAAGTTGAGCGATTGGGTTTGGTTGTGTTGATCAAGATTTTGAGTACCATGAAAATGAAGAGCAGGAAGGCCAAGAGGAGAGATGGTGATGAAAACTGAAGCTCCATTATCAGAGGAATGTGATTATGTGAGGTTAGCCTTTTACTAGGAAACATGCATTTTATACTCAGAAAAACAGTGGCGCAGCCAGTAATTTCATTTAGTTGAGTCAGTCAATAAGGCATTAGGTATTATCATCATTTAGTTGAGTCAGTCAATAAGGTGTTAGGTATTATCATTGTTAGATTTTTAGTTTTACGGAATCTGTCGCGGTAATATTATAATATATTTCCATTAACATCGGCACAAATAATTTAAATTTATCAAACTACGTGTAAAAACAAACACGTAAAAACGTAGTATTATATAGGCAAAAACAGTCTGAGGCAGGCTCAATGAAAGCCAACATTAGCCCATGACAGCGCACAATGTTGTCTACTAGCGCTCTACAATATGCCGCATCACTGGCCAGTAGACTCCACGCCCATGCCCACGCCCACGCCCAAGGCTTAGGGACAAGCTAATCAAAATTGTACACGGCTAAGTCTATATATAAAAAGAATTGGGATGTTTAAGTTTATTTAGGGTCAAATTGTCCAAAAAAATCATTAGAAACATGAAGTGAAAACAAAATTAAGAGGCACGTGAATTGACTACTGAACTCATTTTATAACTCTCTCAACAACACTGTATAATTTTACTTCGGTAATTTTTATTTCTTCAAATTTTAGTGACACCACTCACATAAATGCAGCCTCACGCTTCGAACTACTCAATACATCGAGAATGATCACATTTGGAAATTTTAATATTTATCTGAATCTTTTTTCTTTGTACCTTGGTTTTATCCTAGACTTTTTGTCACAAGATATCAGTGTAGCCGCCATTCATGACCTGTATGATATGAACAACTACAAAACGTTCCTCTCTCCCCTACTGAGCATGTGTTGCATATTATGAAAAATTCTATGTGTGCACAGAAAGTTTCGCACACAGATACATAAATGTGAGACAATATTGGCAATTATTGATGTAAACATTTAGTTCTTAACTACAAATGTTAACATTTTATCTCATATTTATGTTCCATTATGTGAAATTTTTCTATGTGAGTAGCGCAACTGATATATTTATCTCCTGCTTTTCTCCAAAGTACTCAGGATATTACTAATTTGATTCTGTAATGCTTATATATATATATATATATATTTGTCTTGTTTGTTTGGTCTAAGTTGATGATGATAAGAAGCAATCCCTGTTTTTTAATATATTATTATTTAGTCTAATAAAGTGGCTACATAAAAGTCCAACTTGAATTGAAATTCCTATAAGTTGTCCCAAAAGATCTGTCTTTCTGTTTCAATCTCTCTCACTATAATAGTGGGGGTGTTTGGGATGTGAAAAATTAAAATTTTTTTTTTTGTTAAAATTTATAAAAAGATAAAATAGATTAAAATAGTTAATAAGATAAAATGTCAAACTCATAATCATTTCATTTTTTTTTCTCACAAACATTACATCTAACTATAAAAAAGTTTAATCATCTTCCCAAACACAAATACTTAGCCTATTAAAATAGTCCAAAATTAAAATAACCTACTAAAATAACCAATTTCTCAAACGAGGCCAGTATCTCTCACAAATTAAAAACAATTGTTGTCACATAGTGAGTGGGAGCTAAGGTTGGAGACAAGATTACCACCATTGGGAAAATTATTGGATACTTCTGGAATATCATTTGGTATTGTCTATATAGCCTTCGTTTGGCATGCCAGGCTTTTTGGCTATTTTAGCCACAAAAAGACAAAATAGGTTTTTTAGCCCAATAAGACAAAATATTACATCCAACCTGTAATCATTTCATTTTTTCTCTCATAAAAATCAAAAAAAACCAAAAAGCCTATCCCAAATGAGACTTTTTAGTCCCAGGCTAAAAAAATCAAAAAGCCAACCCACATCCCAAACGAATTGTAATCTCGATCAATGGGAAATTGTAACACAAACTAAGTGAATCATCACCAAACTTAGGGAGAAATAAACATCACAAATGAACCAAACTGGGAAGAAATAACACCACAAATGATATCAAACTACTTTTCGTAAGAGTTAAACCTACAATTTTACACTACAAAATGATACTATACAACTACCAGGCCAAAGGCCTTGGAAACAACATAGATACTAGATAGTGATATCAAATATCGATAATAATGTAAGTATCATTGTTACATTTAATTTTTTCTTTTTAAGAAGATGAATATACTCCCTCCATCCCACAATAATAGTCCATTTTGAGGATTCTAACTTTTTACTCCATCCCACAATAATAGTCCATTTTGAGGATTCTAACTTTTTACTGGGACATGTACTTATTGCTTTGAAGTCAAATCAAAATATATTAATTTACAACATTGCCCCTTTTATTCTCATTATTAAATATATTTATAATTATTTTTAAAGGGTAGTTTTGGATTTTTCTAGAATTTTATGTTTGACTTTCAAAATAGACAAATATTTTGGGACATCCAAAAAAGGAAAGATGGACAAACAATATGGGATGGAAGGAGCAATTAATTTCATTTATCTTCTCTTTTCTTTTCACTTAACAAATTCAAAAATCTAAACATAGCATTAAGGTTGCCTCTCTGAGTTTATTGGAATAATTACCCTTGCATTTGAGATGATATGAGTCTTGTATACCAATTAATAGAAAAAAGTGAAAAAGATAAAAATGGAAAGAGAACCTTAATTGATAATCACACTAAACAATATTAAACTTGATATTTAAAAGCAAAATAAATTCTCAATATATATATTTCTTCACTTTGATTTTTTAGTTTTCATGCACTATATAATCACACTATATATCTTTTACGAAAAAAGGATAATTAGAGTTCTAAAATTGACTTAAACATAAATAGATTAAGAAGTAGGTACCAAGTACATCTGTTCTTCAACAGGCAGAAACTGGTCACAAAATACTCAAGAAAATGAATCCCACAATGTCTAAACTCCACAATAGGAACCATCACTTGTAAGTGTCCTGTGACCGATTTATGTGCTATCTTTTTCCTCCATGTTTCAATTTGGTATGGGTTTATAAGGGACAGCAATTAAGTTGAGGTCTTCCTTTCTTCTAACTGTCACAGCAAAGGCCTCAGTCATGTCTAGTTCCTCTTGGTTCATTCCACCAAGGAGCTTCCAATCAAAATGATACAAAAACTGTGCAAGTGGCATTTCAACATTGGCCAGCCCAAATGCCATCCCTGGGCATATCCTTCTTCCAGCACCAAATGGTATAAATTCGAAGTTATTCCCTTTGAAATCAATTGAACTATCAAAAAATCTCTCTGGCCTAAAGCACTCAGGATCACTCCAGTAGTTTGGATCTCTTCCGATTGCCCACGCATTGATGATGACTTTGGTTTTCACCGGAATTTCATACCCATTGATCTCACATCTCTCTCCACATTCTCTTGGAAGTAGCAGAGGAACTGCAGGGTGTAATCGAAGCGTCTCTTTGATCACCAACTTCAAGTAGTTCAATTCTTGAATGCCTGTTTCATCAACCTTTCCTTTGCCATTGAAAACCTGTCTCACCTCGGCTTGTGCCTTTCTCATGATTCTTAGGTTTTTCATCATTTCTGACATGGCCCAGTCTACAGTTGTTGCTGATGTCTCACTCCCAGCACCAAAAATGTCCTGATAATATAGAATTGACAAACTTCAGTTAAACAATTGAAATCCTGTTTTCTTGTCTTCACAGTCGACAAAATAAATTTAATCAAGGAAAAGAATCAGGTTCTTCCCCAATAACAACTAAAATCCTGAGTTTTTAATTTCTTCACTTTAAACTCTGGTCTTATAAAATGATTCCAATCTCAACCATTCATCCATTAAAGTTTAAATGTACTAACGGAAAGGGGAAGGGTAAGGGGAAGGAAAAGGTGAGTGTGGCAGGTGACGCTAGGGGAACGGGAAGGGGAGGACACTGTGTGGTTAGGTGTATAGTAGAAATGAGATGGGTGGTAAGGGGTGATTGTGATTTGGTTTGGTGTAGTTGAAGTGAAGCTGGCATTGACGTTAAGTTGAAAGAACGAATGAGAAGATGTCATGTGTGTTGCACAATTTTTGCTCCCTTTAAATGGAGATGGATGGATAGTTGAGATTTAGAAAGCTTTAAAAGACTTGGATTTAAATTGAAGAAGTTAAAAATCCGGGGTTTTAGTTGTTTTTGCTCTCTTTTGTGTAATTTTCCTTTTAAATGAAAATAATAATTCTACATAAAGGACATCAGCCTTTTCAAAGGCTTAGTTCTGGCAGATGAAACCTCCTAGATGCAAACAATTTCTCGAGACCTGTCCATATGGGGCTTTATCCCGACTTTAATTTAGACCCCTGAAAGTGGACGGTGAGATTGATCCCCGGTTTAGTCGGTCAAATGGACCGGATACTGAGTTATCAAAAAAAAAAACCAAAACAACTTGGAGACTTGGTCAGTTACAAAAGTCTAATACTAAACTTCAATATGGTAATGGACTCTAGTGATTTATTTGAGGCGCAACACTAACCTGGATAACCGCTTTGATGTTGTCAATAGTCAAGGAAAATTCATTTGTCCCGTGATCATGATATTTTAAAAGAGCATCAACCAAATCTTCATCTGCTCTATCATTGCCAATCTTTGTCGCCTTGCCCGCTATATGTTCGTTGATGATGTTTCCGACTATCCTATCTGCCTCTTTTTGCAGCTTCTCAATTTTGGACTTTATTCCGCTGATCAAATGAAGCCACTTAGCAGAAGGACAAAAATCAGCAATGTTGAACCCTGCTGCAGCCTTTACAGTTTCCTCCATAATCAATATGTATGATTCTTGGTCCTTAGTTTTATTACCAAAAGCAGCCCTCGAAGTGACGGTGTATGCTGATGAGTAAATTTTCTGAGTCAGATTGATGGGTGATCCTGCCTTCGAAGCGATCCATCTGATGAAATTTGATGACTCTTCTTCTCTAATTGATCGGAATGATTGAACACGCTTTGCGCTCAGAAGCTCCAATGTGCAAATTTTCCTTATTTGTCTCCAATATTCACCATATGGAGCAAAGGCAATGTTAGTAAAACCATAGGTCATGATCTTTGCAGCAAGAATCTGAGGCCTTGTTGCAAAGATGAGGTCGTGTGTTTTCATCACTTCCTTTGCGATTTCTGGCGAAGAAATTATAACAGTGGGGACTTCACCGAATTGTAGGCTCATCAGGGGTCCATGTTTGTTGGCCAAGTCTCGTAGGGCATGGTGAGGTAAAGAGCCGGCAAGCTGGTGCAAGTTTCCTATGAGAGGTAGCTTCCATGGTCCTGGGGGGAGATTTGAAGCCAAGTTATTGGTTTTCGATCTCTTACCAGTTTTCAGAACAATGAATACAAAAAGGAATAAGGTACAAAGGATTGAGAAGGAGGGAAATTGGAACTCCATAAGAAAAGGAGACAAGTTCTTTAGAAGGCTGTTGTGGGATGATTGATGAAATTGCATTGATTCCAGTTTAATGCATTGTGGAGCCTTGGATTTTTGCAGATGTATGATGCCCTTTTCAACTAAGAGTATTGTTTTCTAGTTTTTGGGAATCTTAGTTGAGAAAAATATATGCTCTTTGAGTTGATTCTTTCTTTTTTACATATGAGATATTTGGCTTCATCTAGTCTATTAAACATTTCAAACAAAAAAGCAAAAACAAAAAACAAACATAAACGTCAAGGCAATAATGCACAAGAATTTAGTGTATTGTTGTTATTTTTTTTGTTTAGTCATCCAAAAATTAAAAAAAGAAAAAAGAAAAAAAGACGAAGAAAACGAAGACGAAGGAAACACAACATCACAACATAACAGGGGAAAAAACAAAAATAAAATAAAAAAAGTAAAGGGGGGAAAAACACCCTTTTCCTCTCGATTTTGAGTGTTCCATAATAAAACAACCCCATCTCTATATTGGATGAAACCTATTAATTTCCTAAATCTTATTTGTAACGGTCAAATTTTGGCAACCACAAAGTCAGACATCTGGCAATGAAAATTGGAAATAGATATACCATAGATTAGTTAAAGCTTGAAGCTATCTCTTCAATAGACATCTCATTTCCAATAGCATTAGATGACAATTTCCATTCAACAACAACAAATCTAATATATTCTAGCAGAGATTTCATGATTGCCATAGCATACCTTACTAAAAAGACAATGGAATTTCTCACAAATCATGGTTGATATTGATTATGAGTGGCTTACCTGTCAAAAAGACTCGGCAAAAGAAAACGTTCTTTGGAATATGCAAGAACAAAAAATGTAAAGGGAATGCCATAATTTCCGTTTCATACTCATAGCACCATGTAGTCTTGGAACATAAGAGAGAACAATGTAAAAAACAATTATATGACAAGAAACATGCTTACTTGATACCTAATAATAATACATGGTCGTCTTGGCAACATTTTCCCACTATTTTAATGGCAAAAACAACATATACGTTATCAGCAGCTCAAAAGCATTTCTGTTTGCTAATAGAACTTCAGCTCTCACTTACAAGTAAAAACAAAAATCCAACTTCCTAGAAAGTAATAAAGAAAGACTAAAGAAGGTTCAAAATATCTGCTAGGATTCCACAATCGCACCATATGGTAGGAATCTTGAAATATGGGATTTACGAGGTACAATGATCATACGAGTAGGAAAGTGAAATGAGCCTCTAGATAACATAATCAGACCATATATGTGAAGTATGGTCCATGGTGAAACTAGGAATCTTGTCAAGCCTAATTGGATTTTCCTTCCCTCCAATCAACCTAGCTGGATTCCCAACGGCAGTAGTCGTAGGAGGTACTTCCTTCAACACCACTGACCCAGCCCCAATCTTAGCACCATCCCCAATCCTAACATTGCCCAAAACACAAGTACCTGCACCAATCAACACCCCATCACCAATTTTTGGATGCCTATCCCCACAAGCCTTGCCAGTGCCTCCCAATGTCACATTATGCAAAATTGACACATTATTTCCAATCACCGCCGTCTCTCCAACAACCACTCCGGTCGCATGATCGAGCAATATCCCCCGTCCGATCTTCGCCCCGGGATGGATGTCCACTGCAAACATTTCAGATACTCTGTTTTGTATCAAAAGGGCTGAAATTTTCCTCTCCTGTGTCCATAGCTTATGTGCAACCCTATGAGCTTGGATTGCAAGAAAGCCTTTGAAATTCAAGAAACAGTGGACATAACTAATACAAGCTGGGTCTCTCTCTTTCACCGCCCTCAAATCATCTTTAACAGCATTCATGATTTCTTGATCCTCTGCGAGCATCCCCAGGAAAAGATCATAGAGGGTACCACTGGGAAGACTCGAATCGCTCAGCTTCAACGAGAGATGATTGCCTAGAGCAGTTCCTAGGGAATCATGAGACAAGATTGAGGTAAAATAGTAGCTTGATAACATGGGTTCTTGATCAACGTCTGATCGAGCTTCGTCTTTCATTCTCAGCCACAGATCATCATCATCAACTGTTGTGCGCGAATGTGTGGTTTTCGGCTTATTTGGGGCAATGGGTTCGCAGGAAACATGATCGGGATAATTGGGTCTGCAGAATTTTGCGAAATTGAAGAGATGATCATCGACTTGGGACCTGTTTGGATCGCAGGAAAGTCGGTTTGTTTGAGCGGAATGGATACAAGCGGCCATATTTTGTTGTTTTGGAGGAGGGAAAATTGGTTCGTGTAGGAGTGGGGATCTGAAAATAAAAATGGACATACAGAAAAGTGAGGCGTGAGATAATGTAGGGGTGGACGAGTGATAAGCAGTTTATATAGAGGAAGAGAGGTCGCCATGGATAGGGCTAAGAACAGATCTTTGACGGAAAGTGAGAATTTTCTTGGAAAATAGGGTTTATTTTTGCGAATGTTCTATTTTGCGAATGCTCCCTCTCCAATTTCTACAACGCGGTGGACCCCAGGTCCAAAAAAAATTATTTTCTTAAAAAAAAAATTTTCTTCTAATTTTTGAATGTTGCAATTTTTGATTTTTGATTTTTTTCCTTCCTGAAGTGGGTGTGCAGCATCTCATTACAACTAATCTCTAAGGATTTGTTTGATTGGATGGATTGAGTAAGAGTGATTAGAATTCATCGAATTTGAATCTTGGACTATGAATTTCTCAGATTATTTAGTTATATTGGATATGTATGCTATGTTTATCTTTTTCATGGGATTAGATGTCTGGAAATGACTATTTTTAGTGAATTAAATGTTTGGTTTGACGGATTGAATAGGATAAATAAACAAAAGATTATTTTACCATTTTTCAATTGTTTACTAAGTAATAGCAATATTAAACATATCTTTAATATTTTAATTATTTTTAGCTAGATTAAATAAAAATTTATTTTATTTTATTTTTTACACAATTAAATAAATTAACTTTTAAAAAATTAAATAAATAAAATATCAATAAAAATATATGTTATTTTTTTAATTAAAATTTTAAATAAATTTGCTTTTAAAAATAATAATAATTAAACAATGAAATTAAATAAAAACATCTATTAAATTTAAATAATGAAATTAAATAAAATATAAACAAAATTTTAAAATAAAACATCAAAAAATATTGCTATTACACTCTTCTCTCACAAAAAAAGTCAAAAAAGTCAAAAAGCCAAAAAGTCCTTCCCAAACCAAGTTTTTGAGCTCAGGCTCATATAAATATTTTATTGATGTTTTATTTTAAAATTTTGTTTATATTTATTTAATTTAATTATTTAAATTTAATAGATGTTTTATTTAATTTCATTGTTTAATTATTATTTTTAAAAACAAATTTATTTAAAATTTTAATTAAAAAAATAATATATATTTTTATTGATATTTTATTTATTTTATTTTTAAAAGATAAATTTATTTAATTGTGTAAAAAATAAAATAAAATAAATTTTTATTTAATCTAGCTAAAAATAATTAAAATATTAAATATATGTTTAATATTGCTATTACTTTGTAAATAATTGAAAAAGTGTAAAATAGTCTTTTGTTCATTTATCCTATCCAGTCCGTCCAATCAAACGTTGGATTCACTAAAAATAGTTATTTCCAAACATCTAATCCTATGAAAAAACAAACACAAGATACATATTCAATCCAACCAAATAGTTCGGGAGATTCATAGTCTTAAAACTCAAGTCCGATGGATTCTTATCATCTCTTATCTAGTCTGTCCAATCAAACACACTCAAAGAGTTATATTAATATAAGAATAAATTTGTATCATGCACAAAGGATAGTTGTACCATCATAAAAATATATTATTTTTTTTCCACAGCTCCACTAAAATGTAATTTTTCCTAGTATAAATGTCTAAATGAAAAAAAAAAATTGGTCAATTTTGTCAATGAATATTGAACAACAAAAATTGTGAATGGAGAAATATATTTAAAAAATCTAATTATATATATATTTTTTAAATTTCCTTTAACAAATCTCTCACAATAATTGAAGGTCCAAATAAGATTTTATTTTATTTCCCTTCTTTAATCTTCTTGGTTGGTGCAATGATCCTTCACTAGGAGATTTTAAATTATTATTTTCATCAAGGAGGAAACAACTTAATGACAAAATTGACATTGGAACGGTCATTAAGAAGAGAATCCTTATTAAACTTTTAGGCTCTGTAGTCTGATGTATTAGCATGCGTCACTCATGTATACAATGTAGCTTTCGAAAAACAGTTGTGATAAAGGACCTCCAGCACACAAACACCCGCCGCCGCCTTGTGAGAGAGAGGGGAGAGAGAGCTGGGTTGTTTAACGTGTCTTAAATAAGTATATTTTTTATTTTTTTAATTAAAAAATTGAGAAAAAAAATATAGATATTTTAATTAATTTTTTGATTTTTTATAAAAAAATATGTATTAAAAAATTATATAAAAAAGTGTGTAAGAGAAAATAGTGTAGTACGCTATACGGATTGGCAATGCAGGCGGCTTGGTGAATGCATAGAAAAAGATTGTTTCCTTTTCGGGTTTTGATTGGAAGGTGTTGTTCGGTCTGTAGGGGCCCATCACGGGTTTTTTTTTCTAATCAGAACTGTTAATGTGTAGAACTCGTCGATTACTATATGCTTGTAAAAAATCACGTTGAATATCGATAACTATCTAATCGTATTATTTTTTTTTGTCAATTGTTAACTATAACACCATCTAATTTTTATACAAAATTGATTTGATCATGTAGTTAAGGATATCTAATAGACTTGATTTTTTATAGTCATATAGTACTAGACGAGTTCTACATCTTCAACGGTTTGGATTATCAAAACGGGACCCATGGTGACCCCTACGGGCCCAACTTTACCATCCAATTTAGTGAATGTACACATGTAATTTTTTTTTTCCTTTTCACTTAAGCTTGTCTAACGTCAGTACATTGATGGGTCAAAAAGTTGATTTGTATTTAATACTTATATATTAATTTTTTTTATATTTTTTTTTAATAAATAGTAATAACTTTTTAACTTTTTTGATAATTTTTTGACTTTTTAACTTTTTTTACACTTGTCAAACCAACCTTAAAACCAAAAAATAATAAATAAATAATAAAGAATGAATTAAAAATCGTTAGAATCACAAATTTTAGACGTCTCAAATATTATTTTCACACAAATCAACTGTATCAATTAGTCGTAGGACCCTCCCAGTCTGTGTCACTTTTGGCTTAGTGGTTGCGGTGGCTCTTCTCTTTTTTTTATTCAAGCCTGTGGTGGCTCTTCAAAATGCAAAACGGCAGACTCCTATTAGCTTACTGGAACAAGAATAAAATTAAATGAATATTTTATTACAATATTCATTGTTATATTTAAGGGAGACTCATTTATAAGTCTTTTTTCAGAACCTTATGTTAGGCTAAGTCCTGTGTAATTTCTTATAGAGTTTCAAGTCCTATTTTCATAAGAATGTATTCCACAAGATCCTAATCTTTTTACCCCCCATTTTCACACCTTCCCTCTCTCACTCTCTCTCTCACTCCCAACCACCGAATTGATATCAATCTTGTGCTGCTTCGCAAGCTTTCTTCGCGAATGGTGTCACCACAATCTTCCGGGGCGACGGAGGCAGCCGGAGCTGGTGGCGGCGGCGGCGGCGGCGGAGGAGGAGGAGCAGAAGGAGCGGAATGAGAAGAGGAAGTGGCGGCTTTGGCTTCGGCGATTTCGTCTTGGGACTCGGCTAACAAACCAATCGGAGCTCCAGCCGGGGCGACCTCGCCTTCACCAACAACGATGGCAGCAAGAATGCCGTCGTAGAAGGTCTCAACGTCCATGTCGACCTTGTCGGACTCGACGAAGAGATTAACAATGGAGATCTCAATTGAAAGTCTTTAACTATGCTTGTTTGTGTAGTAAACAAACATCCGTTTCTGATGCTGTGGAGTAGGTTTTGAACACTGATTGCAGAAGATATTTAATTTGTTTTTTTTGTAATGATTTTTTTTTTCTTTAAATGCCTATGTTTTCTTTGATTTTTCTATATAAAAAAAATAAAAAAATTCAAAAAATAAATAATTTTTTAAATTTTACAATTAATAATACAAAATAAAAATATATTAAGATTATATATCTATTTCAAAACAAAAAATAAAAACTTATTAAGTTTGCGAAACGTAACGTGACACATTACGTTACGTTTATGTAAATGTCACATTACGTTTATATAGGTGTCACGTTACGTTACGTTTATGTAGGTGTCACATTACATTCATATTGGTGTCACGTTACGTTTATATAGGTGTCACATTACGTTACGTTTATGTAGATATGTCACGTTACGTTTATATAGGTGTCACGTTACGTTACGTTTATATAAATATGTCACGTTACGTTTATATAGGTGTCACGTTACGTTATGTTTATGTAGATACGTCACGTTACGTTTATATAGGTGTCACGTTACGTTTATGTAGGTGTCACGTTACGTTACGTTTATATCAATTTACTATATATGGTTTTATTACTAATTTATGATATTAACAACTAATATTGAGGGTAAATATGTCAACAAACTTCCCACAGGACTTATGGGAACATAAGTTTTTTAGTAGGACCATATGTAGCATAAGTCTCCCTAATAGGACTTCTAAATAATTTTCCCTATATTGAATTTAGGCCAAGTTTGACATACACAAAATAATTCATTTTTTTATCTTTTCATTTTTTTTCTATCATATCATCTCTCTACTTTTCTACACATCTTTTCGTAAAAAAATAAAAAGTACACTTATTTAGGTCATTCCAAACAACCCCTTATTTTATAAAAAGATGTGTTAAAAATATTTTTTTTAAAATTACTTTTTACATTAATTATTTTATTATTTAATTAATTAACATATTCCCAAACAAAACATCAACCAAATAAATCTGTGTCAACTGCTCTATTTCTTCTCCAATATCTTTCAATGACCATTGAAACTTTATTTAATTGACTGGGGTTTGGGAAGATGGTTTGTAGTTATTTTAGTCACAAAAAATAAAATAGGTTATTTTGGTTATAATAAATAAAATATTACATTTAATCTATAATCATTACACTCTTCTTTCACAAAAAAAATCAAAAAAATCAAAAAATTCTTCCCAAACTCAGGCTAAAATAATCAAAAAAATCAAAAAATTAAAAAGCTAACCCATTACCCAAACGAAGACTGGATCATTATGTCACAATCACTCTCTCCTTACTAGATTCATTGCATTTAAATCCTAATAAAAGTTTACACAATGACTGCACCAAGTGGTCAGGATACTTTATCCTTAAATTTATGATTTTTGTTTTTATTTTTTTTTAGTTCATTATTAACGGTATGTTGCCATAAAATTTTTGAGATATGATCATACCTAAATCTCAATTTTTGAGATATGATTTTTTTTGAGATATGATTATTATTAATACGATATAACAAAAATTTTGAAACATAAGAAACAGGACGTTATTCATATAAAAGTGTGTGAATTTTTTTTTATTATAATAATTCAGAATATCTCTTGCTCAGCCTAATCCTATTAAGCTTGAATTATCTTGCATCTAAACCATCGATAACTAAATTTGGCAACAGAGTAGCGACATTTAATCAATATTGGCCCTATGTGGAAAACCATGAAATCGACCAATTCAATATTCTAAAAGATATGCACTGAACTGGGAAATTTGTTTCCTGGTGTGGTTTTCAAAACAAAGCATACATTGACTTCAATTACCAAAGGGACTGTACTTGGTTGAGCATTTTTTTAAGAAATCAATTGTCTATGTTTTTCCTAGATAAGAAATCATAAGCTTACCTTCAAGGCTCAAAACCACAACATCATCCCTTCACCACCAGCCCCGCAATTGCTCTCCCTGAGCAATTTCTCAACCTAGATGTAATCTTTTGCACCTAGACCCGTTTGTTTTCAGAGATAGAATAGAGGAGATTGATAATAAGAGGATTAATAGTGAGGGAATTATTAGTGAGGGGATTGATAGTGAGAAATTGTTAAATTATTTTTATATAAAATAATAAAATAAATAAAAAAATATATAAATTAAACATTAATATTTTAAAAAAAATTCCCAATATATAAAAAATATAAAAAATAAAAAAATTTCTAAACCCCTCACTATGTTTTTAATACCATCTGTACCTCCTCACTATGAATCCCCCTTCCAAGGGTATTAGTAATACCAAGGTATTAGTAGTCCCAAGGCCATCTCTCAAAACAAACAAGGCATTAGTAATACCAAGGTATTGGTAGTCCCAATCTCCTTCCTATAACCCCAAACAAACAAGGCCCTAAAGAAATAAAATTGGTTATTAAAGCCTGAATTTTATGGACTTGGCCGTCAAAAGTTTCAAAAAGTGAATAAAAGATGTCATATATACGAATTTGGGTGTGTAATCAGGAAATTTTATTTTGAGGAAATTGCAAATTAGTGTTAAAAAAGTGAAATTAATTGCAAAAATATAGTGCAAATGGAATATATGCTCTAGTGCAAATAAGGCCACAGTTTTCACTTGCACCAAAGCACAAGAACACTTGCATCTCCATGCTCACTAGGGCTGCTCGCAGGTCGGTTTTGGCCGGGTGCGGGTCAAAACCGACCCGACCCGCACTTATGCGGTTGGGAAAAAATGGACCCGCAACCGCCCGCGATGCGGTTCGCGGTTTGTGCGGGCGGGTGCGGTTCGGTTTGCGGTTTTGTTTTGTTTTGTTTTTTTTTTTTTTAACTTAACTTAAGCAAATTTGACATTCTTTGTTACTTTCTAAACACATTTTTTTTTTTTAGAAGAGTTATAAATTAAATTACAAGATATACGATTCATGATCATAATAAATAGTCCACATGTTAGATAAGATGATATGGAACCATGCTTGAGGATAGTGGATTAATCTTCCTCCTTAGCTTGCAAAAACAAACCCTTAAAAGTCAAACTAGTAACACTAATTTTAATAGTGGATTAATCTTCACTGTTTAGTTTTTAATATGCAATAATGTGATAATAGAATGACAATTCAAAATATCATATTTAACTGTGTCTACTAGACTAATGGAATATAATGATTTTTTTTTTTTATATATATAAATAAAATTCAAACTAGTAACACTAATTTAAATATCATTAGATCATGATAATGTATATAAGTGCCCATATAATAAATTTTACTTTCATCCAAAATGTAAAAATAAAAATAATAACTAGTTATCTCCATCCATCCAAAATGCAAAAAATAATAATAATAACTAGTTATTTAAAAAAAAAAAAAAAGATGCGGGTTGCGGGCGGGTCGGGTTCGACCCGAACCCGATCTTTTGCGAATTTCTTGACCCGCACCCGCCCGCCTACCTACATCGAAACTGCCCAAAGCACTGCGGGTAGGGTAGGGTCGGTTTGTGCGGACGGGTGGGTTTGTTGCCCAGCCCTAATACTCACTGATTTACAAATCTCCCAAATTTTCTTCCATAGTAATTGTCCTTCAAAACTGCTCATATGGACATGGGCAACATCTTTAAAAACAAAAAAGAACTCAACATTTGCAACCAATATTTTAGTTATTCATTCAACAATATTCTCAAGCAACTCTTGTACAAGCATGACATGATACTACCACCAAATTAGAGGTTGTGCTTGCTTTTAAATTTGAAGAGAGCTTCAAATGCCGGTAGGAAAATATAGTGCTCTTATTTAGCTATGATCAAGATCAAGATAAAGACAACTAAACCAACTTGATAATTTGGCATTATTGCCACAAAGAAGAGCTTTCACAATTTTCTTACACCATAGAAAAGATTGAATCAAAGATTAAGAAGTTTCAAACTTTCTATTACATTTCCATCGGAACTAGTACTTGAGTGTTTTTCAACTTGGGCTGTATGAGGTGGAATTTTCATATACAGTTCTAAGAGGGGGTGTCTAACCTATCTCAAATAAAGAAGTGTGAACATACAGTGCTCATTGAAGCTGCAGCAATGCTTTCTCAGAGCTTGACTTCCACATCAACCCCGGCAGGAAGGTCAAGCTGCATCAAGGAATCAATCGTTTGGGCAGTCGGGTATAGAATATCAATGAGGCGCTGATGAGTTCTGATCTCAAAATGGAACCTGGCATCTTTGTGGACATGTGGAGATTTAAGTACACAATAAATTCACTTCTTGGTTGGTAACAGCACAGGACCCATGGTCTTTGCATTGGTAGTCCTTGCAGCATGCATTATTTGCTTGCATGAATCCTCTATCAGTCGCACCCAATATGACCTAAGTTTAATCCTAATTTTCTGCTTCGGTGCCATATGAGAATGGACAAAAAACATAATAAGACGACCGAAATGTCACTAAAACTACTGAATATTAAGAAAAAAATCTAAGAGATATATCTAATCGAAAATTCAGTTTCATTTAGTCATGAACGATTTACATGGACTTCCAAGATATTTGACTAAACAGGTCGCCATCAAAAGCTTAAATTAAACAATTGACACTTATCCAATGCAAGACTATTTTAATGACTAGTTATTCTTTTTCAAAAGATTATCATATTGGGTTTGTGGAGCCTAATTAGTATTGTACACCTCACCATGAAATTGCGAATCCAACTTGACAGTTAGTTGGCGGAGAGGTTGCAGGCGGCAGCCAGCCCGAAGGTGGGAGTTTGGGGGCTGTGAACCCTAACATATACATTGTTGTTTAAACAAGCAACCAATTTGTACTCTTTTCTTTTCTTTTTTCAATATAGTGAAACTAGTGTGACTAATCTTGC
Organism: Camellia japonica; assembly: GCA_030407325.1. NCBI lineage: Eukaryota > Viridiplantae > Streptophyta > Magnoliopsida > Ericales > Theaceae > Camellia > Camellia japonica. The sequence goes on along the minus strand of JAPPVO010000032.1, from coordinate 7,955,906 downwards.
CGAACCACGTATCTATATACGTAATGCTTTTTTTATTTGTAATTGATTCTTCTTGCTACTGTGTATTTGGTTAATTCCTCAACATATCACCATTCTTCTATTCTTATCAAATGTAAAAATATATGTAATCTATTTTTCATAAAATTTGAGAGACAAATGTCATTTAGAGCAAGAATCACAATCCCAGTGCAAATGGTTGTGGAGCTTATACCACCCAAATGGTTGTTTTGGGATCTATTTCTACATAAAAACATAATGTCATTTCTTCCTTTCAACTTTTCTCAGCAACCAAACAGAGCATAAAGGGAAAAAGATTACCTTCTCAGCATCGGCCCCAATACTGAGCGGTGACAAACCAGAATCCACCAATCCTCCAACCTGAACATCCCCAAATTAACATTAATCTCCTCAAATTCAGAGAAACGTACGCTATGTTTGGATTAAGTGATTTGGAGAGAAAAGAAAAGAAATGGAGAGATATGTGTTTCTCTTACTTGTTTGGATAACTTAAGTGGAAAGAAATGGGAAGAAATTGAGAGAAATGGAGAGAAACTCATTTCTCTTATAAGCTTCATTTTCAATCTTCCCAAAAGTGGAGAGATTGGGAGAGAAAAGAAATCACTATTTTCATAATACCAATTTTGTCCCTATAAAAATAAAAGAAATAAAATGATTGAAAATATAAAAAGGTTATTTTGGTAATATAACATAAAATAATTTCTTTTCTTTTCTCTTAATGAAATCTAACCAAATAAGAATGAGAGAAATCACAATCATTTCTTTGCTTTTATTTCTTCCTTATCTAAACAAAAAGGAGAGAAATCACAATCATTTCTTTTCTTTTCTTTTCTCTTATAACTTAAGTAATCTTTTCTTTTCTTTTCTCTCCTAAGTTCCCAAACACAGTGGTAGAGTATTTCATGACACTAAATTAGAAGAATTACAAACCTCAGGCGTAGAAGAGTCAGGACCATCTAGGATTTCTAGGGAATCCAAGACTTCAGGTGCAGCAAAAACCCTAACAGTAGATGATCGAGAGGGTTTTAGGGCTTTTAGCTTTGAAGCAGTAGAGGGCAAAGAGAGAAGAGAAAGCTTAGGCTTGACAGCAATGGCGGAGAAATTGGATGATGATGGTGATGGGAATGGTGGACGAATCGTAGCAGAAAGTGATGAAACAGCCATTGATTCTCTCTCTGGTATGCAACAGTTTCGCAGTGTTATCCAGATGTAAATTTCTTTTTCCCCTATTTCAATAATTTTTACAAAACAATTTATTTGGACCAAAAATAATATATAGATAAATTATAAAATTTTAAAAAACATATGAAGTCTCATAAAATTGACATAATACATTAGATTTTTTTTAATTTAAATTTACATAGTAATACTCTGTCCTATTTTTATTAGTAATTTACTAATCGTGTATATGAAATTAATGTTGTTATCTAATTTATATTTTTATTTTTGTGTTTACCCACGCTATGCATTATTTCTGTTAGTTTTAATCTTATTAAAATGGAGGTTGTGTAATAATGTCAAATTTATGGTATTTATTATATATATATTTTTTAAAATTTAAGAGTGGTTAATGTAATTTATAAAAAATAAATTGAATATTATATGTTTTGTTAGGTCTAGTAAAAAACATTTAAAACAAAAATGCTATAAATACTCTTTTTTTTTTTATCAAATACTTATGTGGACGTAGTATGTCTCACACTTATGCAAGTGTTTGATAAAAAAAATTATATTTCTAGCATTGCTTTTTTTTTTTTTTTTTTAATGGCGGTGATTTTTTTTAGATAAGTAAGTCATATTATAACCAAAAAAGAAAGATATATAATGAAATTCAATACACAGCTTTTGATGGGAGCACAAAAATAAACAAAATAAACTACTCCATCAAAAGACAAACTGAGCTTATAGAAAACAAGCACAGCATTCCCAACAAAACAAGGATTCAGAATTTCCTTCTAGCATTCTTCAAGTCATGAAGTTTCGCTTTAAGTTTTCTTCTGTTATCCTCTTTTGAAGTCTCCCCATAACTAGGATCACTTGGAGATGGACTCCCTCTATTTCTCAACTCTTGACTTGAATCTCCATTTCCTAACTCGTCCATATCACACGATTCAAGGACATCAAAGGCATTAGATGTTGAGGGGACAAAAGACTGCGTCTCTCTCTCTTTGTTGATCAATGGCGTTGAACCTTGCCCACTATCTCTCCCATTTTTCTTCACCACTTCCCATTTAATCGGAATTTGTGTTTTAGTGTCCTTAACTCTCCACTCATGTTTGAAGGAGGGAGGGTTCAAAGACTTTGGCTTTTGAGGGCACAAATTAGTGGTATGGCCAAAAGTCTTACAACCATCACACCTTTGAGGCTTCCATGGTACCTCAACTTGAATCTCATATGGGTCACCATAACCAAGATTTATTTTGAAAGACTTAGGGATCTCTTTATTTGCTGGCACTTCAATACAAATTCTTGCAAATGTAAGTCTGCTTCTCTTAAAAGTTGGCTCATCCAAATAAAGAGGAGTTCCGAAGATGCTAGCTATATAACCCAAACCCTCTTCACTCCAAAGTTCCAAAGGAACATTGTACAACTTCACCCGCAATGGCACACTTGAAAATTCACATTTTGTTAGTTTTAGTCCAGGTTGCCATTTTTTAATAACAATCAATCTAGCCCCAACATAATAGGGGCCATCTTCCAAGATTGTGTCCATAGCCTCTTCACTTTTTACTTTAAAAATAAAAAAATCATTGTCAATGGAAACAACATCCTCAAGCAAATTTCCCCAAAGTTTCTCCGCCCAAGTTTTCACATAATGGAAAAAGAATCTTTTATCAATGAAGTATCCAACCAAAGCATTTTCCCAATGAGAAGAGCCTTTTTTTGAGATCTCAATAGGGACATTGTAAATGCCATCTACTTGGTTCTCAATCTTATGGGCACCTATTTTATACTTCAATTTTGACACCTTGTTAATCTCTTCTTTAATTAAAGAGCTCCCAACTTGTAGAGGTTTACCTGATATAGCAAGTGTATCCAGACCTTCACTACTGTAATAACCCTGACCTTGATTAACGTTAATTGGGACTTAATTAAGCCTAATAGTAATTAAGAGGAAATCTGAAATCAATTTGCATGTGTATTGTATGATTTATGTGTCTTTATCTATTCAGTGTCGAGATATCTGTTCGTGTTTTAAACTTTAAACTGCAAATTGAAAGCCTTATCGGCGCCCGATTCCGAAATTGATTAATGTTTTAGACTAGTTAGACTTTATGTGATTTTATGGTAGGTTCAATTAAAATTTGATTTGAGAATGTTTAAATCATATTAAATAATGTTATAATAATGAACCTAGGTATTTACCCTTTTGCCATTATGAGTGGGCTCCCTTTGTTTTATCTTGTGTGAGGTGTCATTACACCATTTCATCATTTTGGCTGAGGAAAAACGTAGGCAAGACGGAGAGGAGAGAAAAACTTGGTTTCAATAGGAATTTTGGCTAAACACTTGGAGATTTGAAGGTTTATATCAACATTGAGCTCTAAGACTTGGAATTCAAGGTTTGAGGTAGGAGATTATCCTTTTAATTATAAGTTTAAGAGTAATTCTTGCATGGTTCATGACAAATTGGTGACTAGAGCTAGAAATTGGTTCATGGAAGGTTGTTTGGGTAGAGATTCATGCATGCATGTTTACAATCTTGCCATTTGAGTTTGTTTTCATCAAAACTTCACATGCATGGTCATATTTTTGCTAAAGTCTATGAATTCATCAAAATTCTAAGTTCAATTTTGCTTTGAATCATGTTTTGGAGCTTTGAAATTCAATTGGACTCATGCATGTTTGTTTAAACTTTGTTTTTAGTGATTTATGGAAATTGTGTTCAAATTGACTCACCCTTGGGCAATGATTTTACAAATTAAGCTTCGAAACTTGATATACTATGAGTTTGAAATGTTTTTCCAGAAAATGGGCCCAAGAGGTTGAGTTTTGAGCTATAGAATGCTTGGTTCGAACTTGGAAGGCAAATCTGGAAATTCCAGAATTTGGCTTCCTCGCTCGAGCGACCATTGTTTGTTCAGAGCTCCGCTCGAGCGAAGGAATGGTGGCTCGAGCGTAAATTTCAAGCTCTCAGAATCTTGGTGCACGCAGACGCACGCTCGACCGAAGAGAACTACGCTCGAGCGAGGAGCTGTGTCTCACGCTCGAGCGAGCATCGAGCGAAAAAAATCAGCAACCAGTACTTTTTCATCTTTGCAGATCGCTCGAGCGGAGGATTCCTCGCTCGAGCGAACCCTTTGATTTTGCAAGCTCGCTCGAGCGAAGGAAGGCTCGCTCGAGCGAGACCCCTGTTTTCAGCAATTTGTGAAAAATGTTTTCTAAGGCATTTTTGCACCCTCATTCCATCCCAGGCATTCCTAGGCCATGTTTAAGGCTCCATAATAAGTGTAAGAGGTTAGGTACACACTTAGGATCATTGATGTGAGTTTTGTACAATTGGATTGCGTGTTTCAAGTGTATATCCGTGATGTGTTATGTAGGTCGTGTGCTGCATTCTGTTTGACCGTTCGGCTCCGTCTATGTTTCAGCGCCCACTGTGAGTAATAACTTCGTAAAGTTATGTTCAATGTTATGTATTTTCAGTGTTCTATTATACGAAATGATTGATTCTTTGAAAAACTATGATATGTTGGAAATGAATGAATGATTGTCCAAGATTCTGAAAGTTAACCGTGGCATCCTTAGCACTACATGGTATGCGTCCCTTTATGGGTCATCAGAACGTTTCTGTGCACATGAGTCATCAGAATGCCTTCAAGGCTGTCCCTTTATGGGTCATCAGGTCCCTTTATGGGTCATCAGATTTGTGAATGCTATTAGATGTACCACGTATGATTATATTACAAACCTGATTATGGAAATGATGATGAACAAGTATATGAATCTGTTTTGATATGAATCTGATTTCTAACTCTATGATGGACATCATTCATTAAACTCCTTTATCCTGTTATTATTCACTGGGCTTTCGCTCACAGTTTACTATATATATGTAGGTGAGCCGGCAGATGACCAGGGCCAGAGTTGAGGGCCTTCTGTTCCTTTTTGTCAGCCAACTGTTGTGCCTCCCGAGGAGGTTCCGGTCGAAGCCTTGCCATGGCTGTTTTGTTTCATGCTAGTCTGTTGTATCTGTTTTGTAACGTCAGATCTTGGGATTGTATTTCGTAAATACCTTGTACATATTTGGTGTATCTGACTAGCATGTTTATGTAAATAAATAAGAGTTTTAATTTTCTGTCCCATGTACGTCATCACAGCTCATTGGACCTTGTTATTTTGTATGTTTGCTTCCGTAGCCCCTTACTAATTGTTAATATGTTCAAAGGCCGTAGGTAACCCTTAGGTTACTGGCCGGTTACGGTGCCAAACCTATAGGGGCGGGTTTGGGTCGTGACAGAGTGGTATCAGAGCACGAGTTATACCGCACACACAGGTCCTTATGAGCTTAGGATGTTCTAGTAAGAAGTAGGGGCATTCCATTTGCATGTCATGTGCCTTGTGTGAAAATATAATTCCAGCATAAATATATGAATTTGAATACATAAAGTCTTGTTTACCTATAGCAATGGACAATGCAAGGAATGATGATACAGCAGGGTTCTCTGATGCCCGAATGAATAGAATGGAACAAATGCTAGCAACCTTAACTGAAGTGGTAATGCAACAGCAGAGACAACAACCCTTGCCCCCTCCACCTCCGCCGGTACAGGCTGAAGTAGATAATAGTGACATCATTAACATGACACAGAAATTTATGAAAATGAAACCGCCGACATTCTATGGTGGGATTGAGCCGCTGAAGGCAGAAACATGGTTGCTTGAAATAGAGAAGTTATATGAGGTGTTTCCGTGTTCAAAAACCCAAAAGGTTTTTCTAGCCACCTATACCCTGAAGGATGAAGCCCAAAGGTGGTGGTTACTGATTCGAAATGGTCACGAAAATATGACATGGACTCAGTTCAATGCAATCTTCTATGACAAGTATTTTCCCTAGTGCTTTCGGAACCGAAAGGTTTCAGAATTTCAGGAGCTCAAACAAAGCAGAATGTCTGTAGTTGAGTATGAGGCCAAGTTCACCGAGCTAGCCAGGTTCGCTACCCATATGGTGGACACAGACTACAAGAAGGCCCACAAGTTTGAGGATGGATTGGATCTGGACATACTGGATAGGGTAGGAGTCCTGAACCTACCCACATATGTGAGCGTCTTGGATAGGGCGTTAATGGCGGAGTCCATCCTAGCAGCAAAGAAACAAACTCTTGTTCCACGGACTGATTGGACAGGGAAAAGATCGGGGAACAGCTTCAAAAAGGGTATTCATTCTACGGAAATAAAACAAAACACAGGGTCATACAGCAATTCAAGCAGAATAGTGGTTACACCGACCTGCCCGGACTGTGGTAAGAAACATAAGGGGACTTGTTATCGAACTTTGGGCGTCTGTTTTAGATGTGGGAAACCTGGTCATGTGATGAAGGAATGTCCCGTCAGGTTCGAAAACGCCAACCATCCCGCGGCAAGTTCAGCTGGATCTGCTTCTACGGCCAAACCAAATGCGAAAGCGAATGCCGGGAAAGAACCTCTAAGACAAGGTCGAGTATTCGCTCTGGTGCCTGGTGACGTACGAAACACCTATGCTGTGGTGTCAGGTACACTCTCTGTATGTTCACAAAATGCCTGTGTATTGATAGATTCTGGTTCTACACATTCCTTTGTATCGCATGCTTTCTCTTGGAAATTGACTAGACCACTAGAACTTATGACCTATGTGTTATCTGTGTCTACGCCATCTGGAAGTTCTATGATGTGTACTCATGTTTATCCAGCATGTGATATTATGATTAGTGATATGTTGTTGCATGTGGATTTATTACCTTTGGACATTCATCATTTTGATTGTATTTTGGGGGATTGGTTGACTAAATACTGTGCTACCATTGACTGTGCAAACAAAACTGTTGTGTTTAGACCACCAGGTATGCCTGAATTTACTTTTAGTGGGAATGGGGTCGTTCCTCTCCCATACTTAATCTCGGCTATGAAAGCTGTAAAACTGCTTAGGAAGGGATTTAAGGGTTATCTGTGTTGCATACTGACTACACCATCTGACAATCCTACTGTAAAAACAGTCCCTATTGTCTGTGACTTTCCTGATGTGTTTCCGACTGATTTACCGGGGGACTTAGTTGACAGAGAAATTGAATTTACTGTTGAGGTGTTACCGGGGACACAACCTATTTCCAAGACTCCCTATAGAATGTCTACTTCCGAACTGAAAGAATTGAAAATCCAACTTCAGGAACTGTTAGATAAGAAATTTATCCGTCCGAGTACTTCACCCTGGGGTGCTCCCGTCTTGTTTGTCAAAAAGAATGATGGGTCTTTGAGGTTGTGTATAGACTACCGGGAATTGAACAAGGTGACTATCAAAAACAAATACCCTCTGCCCCGAATAGATGACTTGTTTGACCAACTTCAGGGTGCACAAGTGTTTTCCAAAATTGACCTCAGGTCTGGGTATCATCAATTAAAAGTTAGAGCCGAGGACATAGAGAAAACTGCATTCCGAACTAGATATGGACATTATAAATTCCTAGTAATGCCGTTTGGGATGACCAATGCACTTGCTGCTTTTATGGATCTTATGAACAGGGTATTTAAATCATATCTGGATGACTTTATTGTTGTGTTTATTGATGATATTCTGATATATTCTAAAGACAGGAAAGAACATGAGAATCATCTGAGAACCGCCTTGCAGATTTTGAGAGAAAAGAAATTGTATGCTAAATTGTCCAAGTGCGAATTCTGGCTTGACAGTGTGGCATTTTTGGGTCATGTCGTCAACAAGGATGGTGTTTCTGTGGACCCTCAGAAAATTGAAGCTATTGTGGATTGGCCTAGGCCTACAAGTGTGACAGAAGTTCGAAGTTTTCTGGGACTCGCAGGTTACTACCGAAGATTCGTGAAAGACTTTTCTAAGCTCGCCTTACCATTGACTCAATTGACTCAGAAAAACATGCCATTTGACTGGACCGAACAGAGAGAGACGGCCTTTCAAGAGTTGAAAACCAGGTTAGTGACTGCACCAATTTTAACTCTGCCAAATGGTACTGATGGGTTTCAAGTGTATAGTGATGCTTCTCATAAAGACTTGGGGTATGTACTAATGCAAAATGGAAATGTGATTGCCTATGCTTCTAGACAACTCCGACCTCATGAAAAGAATTACCCAACACATGATCTTGAATTGGCAGCCGTGGTATTTGCTTTAAAGATCTGGCGTCATTACTTGTATGGGGTGACTTGTGAGGTTTATACAGACCATAAGAGTTTGAAATATTTCTTCACCCAAAAAGAGTTGAATATGAGACAGAGACGTTGGTTGGAACTAATCAAAGATTACGACTTGCAAATTTTGTATCATCCAGGGAAAGCTAATACGGTAGCAGATGCCTTGAGCCGGAAATCTGGTGCAACTGCATCGTGTTTATTATCCAGCCGAAAAGACTTGTTGATTGACCTAAAGCAAGATGGATTGTATTCTGCTATTTCTGCCCAACCTACTATCCTCGATGAGATCAAACAAAGACAATGTGAAGATGAACACTTGAAAAAGATTATAGAGGAATTTGATTTGAAGCCAAGGCCGGGGTTTGTGATTGAGAATAATGTGTTGAAATTTCAAGACCGTCTTTGTGTACCCGACTGTGATGATTTGAGAAAACGTGTCTTAACCGAGGCTCACAATAGTAAGTTTGCTATGCATCCGGGGAACACGAAGATGTATCATAACCTGAAACAGAATTTTTGGTGGCCTGGAATGAAAATGAGTATTGCAGACTTCGTAGCTAGATGCCTACATTGCCAACAGGTTAAAGCTGAACATCAACGACCTGTTGGATTGCTACAACCACTCCCAATACCGGAATGGAAATGGGAGCACATCACTATAGACTTCATTGTGGGATTGCCTCGTTCCTCTCGAGGTATGGATTCTATTTGGGTTATAGTTGACCGTTTAACTAAGTCTGCACATTTTCTGCCTGTTAAAACTATCTATAATGCCGATAAATTGGCCAACATCTACATGACTGAAATTATGAGATTGCATGGAGTGCCAGTGTCTATTGTGTCTGACAGGGACTCGAAGTTTGTGTCAAGATTTTGACAGAGTTTGCAACAGGCTTTGGGGACAGAACTGAGATTGAGCAGTGCCTATCACCGGCAGACAGATGGCCAGATTGAACGAACAAACCAAACTCTGGAGGATATGCTCAGAATGTGTGTGTTAGACTTCCAGGGGAATTGGGAGACATACTTGCCATTGGCCGAATTTGTATACAATAACAGCTACCACTCCAGCATTGAAATGGCGCCTTATGAGGCCTTGTATGGAAGAAAGTGTCGTTCTCCAATATGTTGGGTTGAGGTGGGTGACAGACCTTTATTGGGACCGGAACTCGTGCAAGAAACAACCGAGAAAGTAAAGCTAATACAGCAACGTCTGAAAACTGCACAGAGTAAACAGAAAAGCTATGCCGATGTTCGAAGAAGAGAAAGGGAATATAAAGTGGGGGACCATGTATTCATCAAAGTGACCCCGATGAAGGGGCAAACTCAATTTGGTGTTAAAGGTAAATTGGCGCCAAGGTATGTTGGACCTTATGAAATTCTCGAAAAGATCAATCCGGTGTCATATCAAATAGCCTTACCTCCAGTGATGGAACATATGCACAATGTCTTTCATGTATTGATGCTCCGGGAATATTTGAGAGATCCACTCCACGTCATCGAACCGACACATGTACTTTTGAAAGATGACTATACCTATGAAGAAAAGCCTATCCAGATTGTAAACCGCAGGATTAAAAGACTAAGAAACAAGGAAATACCGTTGGTGAAAGTAGATTGGCAAAACCATGGGGGAACCTATGCAACTTGGGAAACCGAGGAAGACATGAAGAAGAGATATTCAGAATTGTTTCCGCTGAACCCCGTGTTGATTCCGAATAAAGGTAATTTGAGTTTGGGGACCAAACTCCTTTAAGGAGGGAAGACTGTAATAACCCTGACCCTGATTAACGTTAATTGGGACTTAATTAAGCCTAATAGTAATTAAGAGGAAATCTGAAATCAATTTGCATGTGTATTGTATGATTTATGTGTCTTTATCTGTTCAGTGTCGAGATATCTGTTCGTGTTTTAAACTTTAAACTGCAAATTGAAAGCCTTATCGGCGCCCGATTCCGAAATTGATTAATGTTTTAGACTAGTTAGACTTTATGTGATTTTATGATAGGTTCAATTAAAATTTGATTTGGGAATGTTTAAATCATATTAAATAATGTTATAATAATGAACCTAGGTATTTACCCTTTTGCCATTATGAGTGGGCTCCCTTTGTTTCATCTTGTGTGAGGTGTCATTACACCATTTCATCATTTTGGCTGAGGAAAAACGTAGGCAAGAGGGAGAGGAGAGAAAAACTTGGTTTCAATAGGAATTTTGTCTAAACACTTGGATATTTGAAGGTTTATATCAACATTGAGCTCTAAGACTTGGAATTCAAGGTTTGAGGTAGGAGATTATCCTTTTAATTGTAAGTTTAAGAGTAATTCTTGCATGGTTCATGACAAATTGGTGACTAGAGCTAGAAATTGGTTCATGGAAGGTGGTTTGGGTAGAGATTCATGCATGCATGTTTACAATCTTGCCATTTGAGTTTGTTTTCATCAAAACTTCACATGCATGGTCATATTTTTGCTAAAGTCTATGAATTCACAATTCTAAGTTCAATTTTGCTTTGAATCATGTTTTGGAGCTTTGAAATTCAATTGGACTCATGCATGTTTGTTTAAACTTTGTTTTTAGTGATTTATGGAAATTGTGTTCAAATTGACTCACCCTTGGGCAATGATTTTACAAATTGAGCTTTGAAACTTGATATACTATGAGTTTGAAATGTTTTTCCAGAAAATGGGCCCAAGGGGTTGAGTTTTGAGCTATAGAATGCTTGGTTCGAACTTGGAAGGCAAATCTGGAAATTCCAGAATTTGCTCGCTCGAGCGACCATTGTTTGTTCAGAGCTCCGCTCGAGCGAAGGAATGGTGGCTCGAGCGTAAATTTCAAGCTCTCAAAATCTTGGTGCACGCAGACACACGCTCGAGCAAAGAGAACTACGCTCGAGTGAGGAGCTGTGTCTCACGCTCGAGCGAGCATCGAGCGAAAAAAATCAGCAACCAGTACTTTTTCATCTTTGCAGATCGCTCGAGCGGAGGATTCCTCGCTTGAGCGAACCCTTTGATTTTGCAAGCTCGCTCGAGCGAAGGAAGGCTTGCTCGAACGAGACCCCTGTTTTCAGCAATTTGTGAAAAATGTTTTCTAAGGCATTTTTGCACCCTCATTCCATCCCAGGCATTCCTAGACCATGTTTAAGGCTCCATAATAAGGGTAAGAGGTTAGGTACACACTTAGGATCATTGATGTGAGTTTTGTACAATTGGGTTGCGTGTTTCAAGTGTGTATCCGTGATGTGTTATGTAGGTCGTGTGCCGCATTCTGTTTGACCGTTCGGCTCCGTCTATGTTTCAGCGCCCACTGTGAGTAATAACTTCGTAAAGTTATGTTCAATGTTATGTATTTTCAGTGTACTATTATACGAAATGATTGATTCTTTGAAAAACTATGATATGTTGGAAATGAATGAATGATTGTCCAAGATTCTGAAAGTTAACCGTGGCATCCTTAGCACTACATGGTATGTGTCCCTTTATGGGTCATCAGGTCCCTTTATGGGTCATCAGAACGTCTCTGTGCACATGAGTCATTAGAAAGCCTTCAAGGCTGTCCCTTTATGGGTCATCAGATTTGTGAATGCTATTAGATGTACCACGTATGATTATATTACAAACCTGATTATGGAAATGATGATGAACAAGTATATGAATCTGTTTTGATATGAATCTGATTTCTAACTCTATGATGGACATCATTCATTAAACTCCTTTACCCTGTTATTATTCACTGGGCTTTCGCTCACAGTTTACTATATATATGTAGGTGAGCCGGCAGATGACCAGGGCCAGAGTTGAGGGCCTTCTGTTCCTTTTTATCAGCCAACTGTTGTGCCTCCCGAGGAGGTTCCGGTCGAAGCCTTGCCATGGCTGTTTTGTTTCATGCTAGTCTGTTGTATCTGTTTTGTAACGTCAGATCTTGGGATTGTATTTCGTAAATACCTTGTACATATTTGGTGTATCTGACTAGCATGTTTATGTAAATAAATAAGAGTTTTAATTTTCTGTCCCATGTATGTCATCACAGCTCATTGGACCTTGTTATTTTGTATGTTTGCTTCCGCAGCCCCTTACTAATTGTTAATCTGTTCAGAGGCCGTAGGTAACCCTTGGGTTACTGGCCAGTTACGGTGCCAAACCTATAGGGGCGGGTTTGGGTCATGACAACTACCATCTTTCATATGTAGATCAACCGAATCCTTATTTCGACAAGCTCGCATGGGGTTATCACTCTCTCGTTGCTTGGAACCCATTACTTCTTTCCTTTGATCAGCACTAACTGAGCCAAATTTATTTGACAACATCATTTCGTTTGCCACCAATGGGGACACAGTGGTCAATTTTGGCCACTGCTCAACATCAGTTAGCACTCTAGTTGGTGTGTTCCATGCATTAGGTGTTTGGTGCTGCTTTGGTGATTGCTTAGGTGAGGCTTGCATTTCCACAGTCCAGCGAAACTGTGTTGTACCAAGATCACAATCACACTCAATTGAGCTATCCTTTGAATCTACGTCCCTCAATCCCCTCTTGTTTACATTTGAGGGCCCTTGCCACGGTCCCACAAAATCTCCAAGTGAAAGAGATTTGGGAGGGCCTCGAATGCGTGTAGACCGGCGAGGAAGTACACTAGGCATATCATCAGTAGATAGTTGATCCACCTGATTTACAAACTCCTTTAAAGATACCTTAGTTGAAGATTTGCTTTTTGATTTACTCTTGGCTAGTTTGTCCTTCTTCAATGATAGCTTGCTACCCTCTCTGTCCCTCTCATTGTCCTTCTCTTTCTCTTTCTCTTTCTCCTTAATCATCTTATGACAGCACAGTGACAAGGTTTTCACTGGGGCATTTTGTCGAACAGGTAAAGGGAGAAACCTTCAACTGAGCAATTTAGGACCAGCAAACAGAGCTTTGTCAACGCAGCAAAATAGGAGGTAGGGAGAGCAGTTTACTTAATCCAACAAATTGGAATGGAAATCAACACAACCTCAGGAACCTTGGCATTACATTACCAGTTTCAAAGAAGAAAAAGCATAGAGCATACCCAGCTGCAAGATTGAACTTGATCAGACTGAAGATTGCCCAGCTGCGAGAAGCCCCCCTTGATGCAGGTATTGTGGAATGGAATGAACGATCGGGTGTGAATGTTGTGTTGGTGGCGTTTCGGAATCGGCGGAGAGGCTGTGCCGCTCTTCGTCTTCGTGACTTGGGTATGTTTTAATGGCGGTGATTAGCTTGTCATGTCTCCCAAAATATTTTTTAGTCAAAATAAGCATTTTTTTTCACGTTTGATTTTTGTCATATATGGAAAAAATATTTAAAAATATGTTTTTTTGCTTAAATAAATAAAATGTATCTAAAATTCAAGAAGAAAAATCTCACGAGATTGAATGCAGCACTAAAATTTTAAACATGTATAATTTGGACAAATTTCATCTACAGTTTCTATAATTTGTTTATTATGTCAGTTTAATTTTTATAATTTATATAACTTTAATTTTATTTTTAAAATTTTCATGATATGTTAGTTTAGTCTAATTGAGAAATTATGTTTAGAAATTAAAGAGACAACATATTTCATTCACTCTTTTCAAAATTATTAAGAGCGTGACATACAATTTAAAATCACTCATTCTCTTTTAGATGCATCATTTTACTCTTAGTTTCTGTCTATTTTTTAGCAGGATATTATTACCATCTAAATTTATAAATTGTAAAAAATTTAAAGTAAAATTGATACAAATTACAAGAATGATGGATATAATTTGCCCAAGAATATAGTGAACATTGAAACTTAACAAATAAGACACAGAATCAATCTCGTGTTCCTGTAGGGAGAGATTCAAGAGAGTAAAAGTAAATTCATACAAATATGAATGTAATTACAAAACATTTTGAGAGTAATGCATGTTTCATGCTTTTGAGGAGGACCCTGCTACTAATTGTGCTCACCCCTGCATGCTTTATCACATAACAGAGTGACTTTTCACCTCCCCCACAAACACAACTGAAGTAAAAAACCATAACCGTTATATAATTATGTATATACATAATATATAAGAATGTATATCTATCTATACTATTATAAAACAATAATTACGGTGGTATAGACAAAGCCGACGCTATAACTGTTTAAACTATGACAAATCAAGATTCAAACTTTGGGAGATAAATACACATATAATTCCTCATTTTTTGAAGTTATTTTATTATTACTAATATAATATAAATAGGTGCAACCGCACCTCTATCCAGATGCTTGGAGTAATTTTTAACCTTATTTAACTCCTTTAATTTGTAATTATCAATCTAATTATTTCACTTTTGCACACCGTATAATGTGTGCCAACACTACTAGTATACAATAAAAATGTCTCTTGGAGTTCCATAACTACTCCTCAACAAACCATCTTTTTACACCACCACCCTCCTATATTTATTGCCTCCACTTCTTCCTCACCACCTTTGCACCTTAGTCCAACTCCATCAACTTTCAAATTCAAAGATACCCCCAAAGAGAACATCAACGGTTTGAGGAAATCAAGTTATGGGTTCACTTGTTGCAGGATTTTTGGTGCTGTTTTTGGGAAGCATTGAAGTGGGCTCTGGAAAGAGCCAAGCCTACACCATGAATTACATTACTTGGGAGGATATGAAGGTGGATTTGCAGAAAGAGAGGTTGGATTTGAACGAGGAACAGAATCGAAGCCGAGTAATCGTTGTTGATCAGAATGGTAAGGGAGATTCAGTTACAGTACAAGGTGCAGTTGATATTGTTCCTCTGCTCAATTCACAGAGAGTGAAAATTTACATTCATCCTGGAATCTACAGGTTTGTATGTATTTATGTATATAAATATGATTGTCAATGAGAATAAACTCCACAGTTAGCAATTTTTCTCTCTTTCTAAGGTGATTTCTCTTCTATTTCTTTTCTTTCTTTGGTTGATAAATGTGGGGTTGCATTGGGAAGATGGGGACGCGAAAAGTGGGGACGTGGGTATTGGAAGTTATGGAATATCCATTCTAATTTCTATATATTGATTTTGAAGCTACCTTCAATATTTAATTTTTTTTGTAATTATTATCTTTGCATAAGAGTATTTGTAAGTTATATAAAGAATTTCAAACAAGGGAAAATGTATTTCACCATTTTATATTTTAATTTTTTGTGTCACTCATATTTATGAAATAAATAACATCTATAAGATCGATCATATATATAAAAAAATATTAGAAAAAAAATAGAACCCATTATATGACATGGAGACACATAAAAGGCTAATAGTACGAGTGAATTGTTTGGGTTATAGGATCTTGTTTTTGTTCAAATTGAAAGAAGTCTAATCTGGTTATGTTGGGTTTGTGAGGCCTAAGGTGGGTCTCATGTTCTTATTATTTTGTAAATTTCTGTGTAGGACATTTATTTAAAAATCACATTTATTCGATAATTGAATTTATATAATTTCATCATATTTGTTTTTAAAAAATAATGAATGGTCTATTGTAAATTATTTTTTTTTTCTTTTTTCATTCATATGTGATGACTACCTTTTGTGATCCTTTCATTTAAACTAAAGCATGACAAATGATTTCAAAAATACCACTATCTTTTTTTTTTCTTTTTTTTTTATATTTAATTTTGTAATGTTATGCAGATGATTTAATTTAATTTTTTTAAAATTATATTTGTGTACCATTTTCCATCATCATAGCTTCTTGTGTTTCTACATACATATAAAGATCTCAAAATACTTGAATTAAATTACAATGCAGAGAAAAGGTGTTTGTTCCAAACTCCAAGCCTTACATTTCATTCATTGGAGATGAAAATCGAACTTCTGAAACCATTATCACTTGGAATGATAAAGCTTATGATAAAGACAATAATGGACATCAATTAGGGACCTCTAGATCAGCTTCTGTCACTATAGAATCCGATTTCTTCTGCGCAACCGGTATCACCTTTGAGGTACAAACTCATATCTATTTTTGTTTTTAAATTTTTTAAAACAAAAACCCCAAAACACAACAACTCTCATCAATGATGTGGTATGCCAGAACTCAGTGGTTGCAGTCCCTAGAGCCTATGGAATGCAAGCTGTAGCATTAAGGTTAGCCGCCGATAAAGCCATGTTGTTCAAAGTTAGGGTCTTGGGGACACAAGACACACTTCTAGACGATTACGGATCACATTATTTTTATCAGTGTTACATTCAAGGTTCTGTTGATTTCATATTTGGTAAATCTCGATCGCTCTATCAGGTATCATTCAAATCCTCACTATTTGTATATGATAATCATATGTCCAATATGTTTCTTGATAATGATTTGTAGAATTGGATTTCTTGAACTAGGACTGTGTTCTTCACTCAACAGCTGAAAGATTTGGAGCAATTGCAGCTCATCATAGAGATTCACAATATGATGATACAGGGTTCTCTTTTGTAAATTGCACAATTAATGGATCAGGAATTGTCTACCTGGGAAGAGCTTGGGGAAATTACTCGCGAGTAATATACTCATACTGTGATATCGACAATATAATAACTCCATCTGGGTGGAGCGACTGGAATCAACCATCCAGGCAAAAGTATGAATCTTTTCTTATTAAAGAAAACAGAAAATGAAAAACGGAAACGTGTTAAACTATTCAAAACTTTGAAATATAATTCGAGTTTGCAATTACAGGACTGTACTGTTTGGAGAATACCACTGCAGAGGGAGAGGAGCAGATAGAAGAAATAGAGTGCCATGGTCAAAATCCCTGAATTATGAGGAAGTAAAACCATATTTGAATGTGACATTTGTAGCTGGAGAGCAATGGTTAAGACTATAGTAGTACTATTTTCATGTATTTATGCAATCATGCATATTGAGGTTCGATTATTCGGGCATTTTTTTATTTATATTTATATTAAATGACAAAATAGTCGTTAGCACAAAAATTTTGATCACTTCGTGTTTTGAATTTGTGTATTGTTTGAATGTGATTGTATGTATGAGAGTGAATTGTTGTATTGTTTATAGGGTGTTTTTGGTGACCATTTGTGAAGTTGCAAAGGTGGCCATGTAGTAGGGGCTACTGTGACCCTGGTTTGGTGGTGCCATGTTGTGCACTTGAGAAGTTGAGGGTGGAAATAATAAAAAGTGTTTCATTACATATATTAGACATCAAAAATATTTAAAAGCACTAAAAGTCGAGTTTTTAGAGGTCTACTTATGTGACAGTGAATCTCCCTCATGAATGATTTGATGTATATGTTTTATTTTTTTTAACTTTATGTCACATCATTAAAGTCATTGTTAGAGTTCTAAATTTAAAGTTATGAATCATTACTCATTAGATATTGGGGTAAGAGTAAATATGACATTTTAACAAAACTAAATGTTAAAACATGAGTAAATTTTGCTAGATGACTCAACAGTGAGTTTTTTTTTTTGTAATGCGATTAGGGGATTATAGTGTGTGTATATATATACATTGCACAGAATAGTGTGCGTCCACTATAGTTAAATTGCAGTATAAATCACACCTTAAATACATATTTTCATAATACATGTTAATTTTTTTTAAAAAAATTACTTAACAAAAGAATTTGTAAAAATTAATTACAAAAATATAAAATAATTTATAATTTTACTTTTCAATATTTGTAATTTTATCATTAATTTAAAAATAATTTTTCAATTTTCAATTGAATTGTAATTTCCCAATTTTTTTAACAATTGATAAGTATATATTTTTTTAATATATACTTATGACAAACATTAAAAAAAGACCCACCACAATTGTAATTTTTAGGAAGAGAAGTTTGATGTAATTATTATTACAATAATGCTAAGTAGTCTGAAAAATCATGATTTGAATGATTCGAAACACTCAAAACGATGTTTTAAGTATAAAACGATGTTTTAATTATAAAACAACGTCATTTTAACACATTCAAACCATTCGAATCATAAAAATACATTTTCCATCTTATTATTATTACAATACTTGCATTCTTGGAAGGAAGAAATTTCGTGGAAAATAACTTTCACACTTTTGACATCGACGTTGACTTCTGTACAAATACCAAGTAGCTCGCAAGTAAAAATAACTTTCACACTTTTGACATCGACGTTGACTTTTGTACAAATACCAAGTAGCTCGCAAGTAGAGCAAACATGCAGAGTATAGAAACGAAAGGGAGTAAATTCAACACTACTGCATACCCTTAGTGGGGGTTGCACCCCCAGTGAGGTGTCGCACCCCCACTGGCTGAAACCCAAAAAAAAAAAAAAAAAAAAATATTTTTTTTTTGTCCAATTATGAAGTGCCACCTCACTGGAGGTCGACCCCCAGTGGATGTATGAGGCATTTTTCGGAGTAAATTACGTTTTACATTCATGCACTTTACGTTAAATTTTATTTTGGTCTCTACATATTAAATTATAATATTTAACTTCTTACATTTTTAGTCAAGAGTTACTTCGACTTTTCTATTAATCTCATTGTTAATAGAGATTAATCACATAAAAAATATATGAGAATAAATTACACTTTATATAAAATTTCCCTTTAATTTTTATACATTAAAATTGTAACACTTAGCTCTTAACTTCGGTTACCTTCACTATTAATAGAAGGATTAATGTGATATTTGACCAAAAGGATAGTGTTATAATTTAACGCGTAGAAAGTAAAATAAAATTTTGCGTAAAATGCAGGGGGTGGAAAGGGTAATTTATCCAAACGAGAGATACTGTAATTTCTGTTCTTTCATCAATCAAAATCCCCAATCTTTTGAGTTAGGGTTTTGGTAGTACCCCAACCATACAGTTATCAATGGCTTCATCTGTTCCATCTTCATCTGGATCTCGATGTACATACGATGTGTTCTTGAGCTTTAGAGGCGAAGACACTCGCGATAACTTCGTCAGCCATCTATACGCAGCGTTGGCCTGAAGGGAAATTCACACATTCAAAGCGATGAAAAGCTCGAAGAGGAAAATCTATTTCTCCGGAACTCCGGAAAGCGATTCAAGAATCTAGGTTTTCAATTGTGGTTTTCTCCAGAACTATGCTTCTTCCAGATGGTGTTTGGATGAGCTTGTGGAGATACTTGAATGCAGCAAACACTGTTTATCCGATTTTCTATCACTAATCCATCGGATGCGACCCAAGAGGGAGTTTTGGTGGATTTTGAGGAATTGGTGTCCAAACAGGAAGTATTGGGGATGAGAAGGTCCAAAGGTGAGGAATGCTTTGGAGCAAGTTGCCAATTTATCTGGATGGCCTTACCTAGTGATTCAATTGTTAGGTATTTAACAAAATATCAAATTCTCTTTTCTGATTTGCTCTTCTTTTTTTTTTTTTTTTTTCTTTTTTTTCTTTTTTCTATGATTTACTACCAGTTGGTTGTGCGATGTAAGATAAAATACAGGATAATTATAAATTAAAAAAAAAAAACTGAAGAATTTAAATTCTCATATTTCAATTTATTTTTAATCTAAATCATTCTTGTTAAATAAAAATTGAGAAAAAATTATTTTTAAAATTATTTTAGTTGTTAACTCAATGTAGATATAAAAGGTTTAATATATATATATATATATATTATTGAATTTAATTTAAAATATATTTTTTCAATTAATTTTACTTAATAGAAATAAGCAAATAGTTTGGATTGAAAATAAATTAAAATTTAAGATTTAAATTGATAAAATTTAAAAATTGAGATTTATTTTGTTAACAGCGTTAAACTTTGGAAAATTTTATTTTCACACACTAATTATCACAGAACACATCTTCTTTCGGTACACACTTATGTCTCTACACATTTATATGTCCTCCTGTTCCATAATTATCTTCATCCATTGCAATGAGCAAAATTATTAATCACAATTAAAATAATGTTAGTTTATCTTTTTATAGCTCTGTTGAGTTTTGATGCACAAATTTCTTTTACTGTTGGCCTAAATCCACAGGTCTGAATCAATGTTCATCCAGGAACTTGTTGGGATACTTTTTAGAAAATTGAACCATACATATTCGAGTGTTTCTGAAGACCTCGTTGGGATGCATTCTCGTATGGAGGAAATGATTGAATTGCTAGGATTAGGGATGGATGATGCTCGTGTTGTCGGGATATGGGGGATGGGTGGAATAGGTAAGACAACTCTTTCAAGTGCTATTTATGCCCATATCTCTTGCCAATTTGAAGGTTGCAGCTTCATTGAAAATGTTAGAGAAGTTTCAGAAAAAGCTGGTTTGAAAACTCTGCAAGAACAACTCATTTCCGAAATCTTAATGGAAAAAGATTTAAGAGTAGGAAATGTTGGTAGTGCCTTAAGTACAATAAGGAACAGGGTATGCCATAAAAAGGTTCTTATTGTTCTTGATGATGTGGATGAATCAACAGAACTTGAAAAATTGGTAGGAGAGCTTGATTGGTTCGGTTTTGGAAGTAGAATCATTATAACAACTCGAAATCAACATACATGATTCAGATATGGCATAACACATATTTATAAGGTTGAGGAATTAGGAGAAGATGAAGCTATAGAACTCTTTAAATCGAAAGCCTTTACCCCAACAAATGGGAGGCTATGGAAAACTTGTACGTTGTGCAATAGAGTATGCTAAAGGAGTTCCTTTAGCTCTCAAAGTTTTGGGTTCTTTTCTTTGTGGTCGAAACAAAGATGAATGGGAAAGTACATTAAACAGACTGAAACAAAGCCCTCTAAATGAAGTTCAGCAAGTACTCAGAGTAAGTTATGATGCATTACAATTGGTAGAGAAGGAAATATTCTTAGATATTGCATGTTTTTTCAAAGGGAAAGACAAAAATGATGTGACAAAAATTCTAGAAAGTTGTGACTTCCACCCAATTATTGGAATAAAAGTTCTTGTTGAAAAGTCTCTTGTATCTATCTCAGACAATAAGCTGATGATGCATGATTTGATACAAGAACTAGGGTGGAATATTGTTCGTCAGGAATCACCTAAAGAGCCTGGGTAGTGTAGTAGGTTGTGGCTTCATGAAGATTCAACACACGTGCTGATGGAGAATACGGTAAGAGACCTTATAGAAAAGTATGAACACTCTGAACTTATTTATTTAACAAAGCTAATTCAGCATAATTTTGTCAGCCTTTTAATGTTGTGCTGTTGTTATTTTCTTGTGGTTATTAGGGAACAAAAAAGGTTGAAGGCATAGTTGTGGAGTATCTTGGCCTTCAAAGTCGAGATCGAAAGGACATTGGCCTAAAAGAATTAAAGTTGAGGCCTAAAGCTTTTGCAAAGATGTCGCACTTGAGAATTCTCAAAATTTGTTGTATTTACCTCTCAGAAGACCTCAAATATCTTTCTAACAAGCTCAGGTATCTTGATTGGTGCGGATACCTATGAAATACATGCCTTCAACATTTCAACCAGAGCGTCTTGTTGAACTTCACTTAAATATAGCAGCATGAACAACTTGGAGGGAACAATGGTATGAATATGCATTCTATTTAATTACTCTAACTAAGATGCAAAGTCCTTGAAACAATATATTTTCTGCAATTTCTATCTATCTATTTATTTATTTTCCCCTTCAACAGCATCTAGACATGTTAAGGATCATGAATCTTAGTCACTCGACATATCTAGCCAAGTGCCCAGACTTCACGAGGATTCCAAATCTGGAAAGACTGATTCTTGAAGGCTGTACTGGTTTGGTTAACCTTGATCCATCCATTGAAATTCTCAAGTCTCTTATTTTCTTGAATTTGAAGGACTGCAAAAATCTCATGAGTCTTCCAGGTGGCATTCAATTGGAATCTCTTGAAGTTCTTAATGTCTCTGGGTGCTCAAAGCTTAAGAACATTTCAGTCAACTTTGGATATATGAAATGTTTATTAGAGCTTTATTTAGATGGGATTGGTGTAAGTGAACTTCCACCTTCAATTGGACATCTTACCAATCTTGTTTTGTTGAGTCTGAGCAATTGTAAAAACTTGAGAAGTATTCCGGACAACATTTGTCAGTTGAAAGCTCTTACAAGTCTAAATCTCTCTGGGTGCTCCAAACTTGACAAACTGCCGCAAGACGTGGGTGTTCTGGACTGTTTAAAGGAGCTTCGTGCAGATTGCACTGCAATTAGACAACTCCCTCCCTCCATTGGACTTATGAAGAAACTTGAAACATTATCCTTGGGAGGGTGTAAAGGAATAGGATCTTATTCATGGAGTTACTCCCTCTTGCTTTCAATTTTACAAAGACAGAGAGAGGGTTACAGAACTTTGGAACTACAAGCTTTGTTAGGGTTGGAGTCTTTGAAAAAACTATATCTCAATGACTGTAATTTAAAATCTATCCCCACAACTATTTGCCACATCTACTCGTTGCAAGAGTTAGATCTAAGTAGAAACAATATTGAAAGTTTACCTGCAAGCATGAATAAACTTTCTAATCTGTCGTCCTTGTGTTTGGTTGGTTGCAAGAGGCTTCAAGAACTGCCAGAGCTTTCATCAGATATTCGTGGTATAGCAGCTAATGATTGCACATCATTAAGAACAATATTGAGCCTGTCCAAATACAATAATATTGAAGAGTTTTCCTTCATGAATTGCTTCAAACTTGTTGAGAATGAGCAAAACAACATCCTGTCAGAAAAAGTTCTTTCAAATCAATTTCAGGTTCTCTCTCTCTCGCTCTCTGTGTCTGTGTGTGTGTGTGTTTCTAACCATTGTGACCGATCTCTATTGTACAGAGACATTTTGAATGGCAATGGCAAGAATCTGCTTTTTTTATTTTCCCCGGGAGTGAGATTCCAAAGTGGTTTAGTCATCAAAGTAGGGGGTGTTCACTATCATTTGAGTTGCCTCCACATTGGTATAATGACAGGTTCTTGGGAATTGTTGTCGCTGTTGTTGGAATCAAGAATAAATGCGAGTGCGAGAATTATTGTATTGAGGTTGGGTTTAAACACCTCGATATTCAAATGATCATTGGACAAAGCCATGAAAATGACCTAACATATTTTGAATATTCGAATCATCAAAACTTGGAAGTTATATATGTCCCACGTAATGACTTTCCAAGTTCAATGTATGATGATATGTAGGGATGGCAATTTGAAACCGGCCCGACGGGGACCCGACCCCGAATGGAACGGTTTTTTCCCGAAAAAAACTCCCCACGGGACGGGGATGGTATTAAAAAATAAATCCCCGAATACTTTCGGGCCGGGGACGGTGATACCTTCCCCAGCCCCGGACCCGCCCCGGCCCCGGCCCCGTCCCCGTCCCCGTCCCCCATCCCCGTTTCCCCGATAGGAAATTACAGATATAACCCTCCCTATATATATATATTTCCTTCCTATTGAAGATGTAAATACTGTTCTGAGTCAGAAACCCTCGCCTCCCTCTCTCTCTCTAACCCTCGCCTCCCTCCGATGTACCTCCCTCCGATCTCCATCCCTCCTTCCGACCTCACTGCCTCACCCCGACCTCCATGTCTGTCTCCGTCCGATTGCCTCACACCGATCTCTCTCCCTCCCTCCGATCTCACGCCGATCTCTCTCTCTCTCTCTCTCTCTCTCTCTCTCTCTCTTTCTTCTACTCTCACTCTCGCACCTCTCCGCGACGCCGATCGCCTCCTTCGTCGTCCTCCTCCGACGCCGATCGTCCTAATCCGTCGTCCTCCTCTGCCGATCGTCCTCCACCGACACAGATCTGGTTAATGGTGTTTCAGATGTAACAGATATGTAATTTTTTTTTTTTAATTTGTTTTGAACGAATACAGATCTGTTGATCTGTAACAAATCTGTTTGTGTATGCAATTTTTTTTTTTTTTTTGAACTGTAACAGATCTGTCTGTAAGTGAATTTTTTTATTTTTTTTGAACGAATTTTGTGTGTAGAGTGTTTGTATGAAATACCATAAAAAAACAAATCTGTTATTATTATTTTTTTTAATCTGTTATTGATTTTTTGATCTGGTGGTGGTGATGTTGTGTTTTGATCTGTTGTTGATGAGGATCGGGGAATTTCGGGGTCTGGGAAACCCGATCCCCGTTGGGGACGGGGATGGGGACTGTGATTGGTTCCCCGTCGGGGATCGGGGCCGGAGACGGGGAAGTTTTGGCCATCGGGGATCGGGGACGGGGAGGGTGATCCCCGGCCCCGCCCCGTTGCCATTCCTAATGATATGGAGCAATTCAATGAGGGTAGAATTGAATTTCAAGCTTGTTTAGTCCATTACGGTCATTATGTTGATTGTTTAACTAAAGCAGTGGACGAGGATTTTTCATTAATTGAAGGAGATGTAAAGTTGGGTGTCCATTTAGTATACGAGAAAGAAGATGATGAAGAAACATGGAGTATGGACAGCTGTAATTCGGAAGATAACATGGGTGTGTTCCATGGAGACTTGGAAAGATCAGTAGAAGGAGCAGGAGTAGAAGTTGCTAGTTCTAGTACTACTTCATCAAAGAGAAGACACGGTGACCTCAATGACAACCATGACTACGATGCAGCAGCAGCAGCAGGACCCAGTGGCGGATTTGATGATCAGGACAAGGAAAAGGAACACCCCCACAGCAAAAGGCTTAGACAAGCAGGACCAAGTGGAAGTGGCAGCTTTGACTAGGTACGTACCTTGAACTCAGTTTGCAAATGTTTCCAATGACAAGTGAGGTAAAATTAGAATAAACATAACACATTTATTTAGGAAAATTTTCAAATGGGTTGAATTGATCTAATTTCAAACAAGCCGTCCAAATTTTTAACACAATGATAATAAAATATCGTTATGGTCCTTAGAGAATGTGCTACCTATGAGTTTTCTTCGTAAAGTTTGTGATTTTATTCTATTGGTCCCTAAACATATATGAAGAAGACAAAACATAGTATTACCTTGTTTAGGGATGAAATTGAAAATTTAGAAACTAAAGTAACACGAAAGGCATACTTTAGGGACTAATATGTGTTTTTATTATTATTAGGTTAATGATTTAGACGATCTTATTGTTTTAGAGTTGGTTAAATGGCCATTTACATTTGTTCCGCCATTCGTGATATCATAAACGCATAATATGTTGAATTTTTATACTTCAAATTATTTGTGTCAGTATCTGCCTTTCTTTCCTCATTCCTAAATTATTCATGATCCCATAATTAATTAATTACTTCTCTATATGTGTCAGGGGTTGAAGTTTGATCAAGAGTCATGGATGTGTTCGTGTGTATTAACTGAAGGAAGACTTTGACACATGACCAATGAAGACTGTATTTTTGTACATAATAAATAGAGAGAGATTTGGAGGCATGTGTACTTTTGTTGTGGTTGATGTATGGTTAATGTTTAAACTGACCATGCAAGACAAAAAAATTTGCATGTCATCTGTAAATGATGTGCATGTAAATAATTGCATTTGGTACCTTGGTGGATACCATCGTTAGACTGGGTATCACACAATTGAGGAAGTATCACTCTTGATTTTTACCCTTAAATGTTTGGTGAGTTTTAGGAGGTGGTGATGGCCAACAGCGAGGGTGCCTGGTGGTGGGGGTGGTCAGAGCTGGTGATCAAAAATGTTGCTAAAGGTCAGAGGGTGGCCAAAGGGTGGTCGGAGGTCACAGAGGTTGATTGGAGTGTGTCAATGGAGATAGGCCGGTCGGTGGTGACCGGTGGTGATGTATAGCGATGGTGGTGGTTGAAGGTGGTGAGGGAGGAGAGATTGAAAACTTATTTTGAAAAGAAAAAATTAAAAAATTAAAAAAAAAAACTCCTTATTTCCATTTTAATTTTTTTTTTAATTCGATTAAACTTTTATGAGAACAAAAACAATATACCAAACAAGTGAAATTAATTCAAAAATATAGTGCAAGTGAAGTATGTGTTCTAGTGCAAATAAGGCCACAGTTTTCACTTGCACCAAAGCACAAGAACATAAATCTCCCAAATTTTCTTCCTTAGTCGTTGTCCTTCAAAACTGCTCATATGGAAATGGGCAGCATCTTTAAAAACAAGGAGGAACTCACATTTGCAACCAATATTTTAGTTATCCATTCAACAATATTCTCAAGCAACTCCTGTACAAGCAAGACATGATACTACCACCAAATTAGAGGTTGTGCTTGCTTTTAAATTTGAAGCGAGCTTCAAATGCCGGTAGGCAAGTATAGTGCTCTTTTTTAGCTATGATCAAGATCAAGATGAAGACAACTGAGCCCACTTGATAATTTGCCATTATCGCCACAAAGGAGCTTTCACAATTTTCTTACACCATAGAAAAGATTGAATCAAAGATTAAGAAGTTTCAAACTTTTATTACATATCCATTGGAACTAGTATTTGAGTGTTTTGAGCTGTATGAGGTGGAATTCTCATATACAGTTCTAAGAGGGGGAGTCTAACCTATCTCAAATAAAGAAGTGTGAACATACAGTGCTCATCAAAGCTGCAGCAATGCTTTCTCAGAGCTTGACTTCCACATCAACGTCGGTGGGAAGGTCAAGCTGCATCAAGGAATCAATCATTTGGGCAGTTGGGTATAGAATATCAATGAGGCGCTGATGAGTTCTGATCTCAAAATGGAACCTGGCATCTTTGTGGACATGTGGAGATTTAAGTACACAATAAATTCGCTTCTTGATTGGTAACAGCACAGGACCCATGGTCTTTGCACTGGTAGTCCTTGCAGCATCCGTTATTTGCTTGCATGAATCCTCTATCAATCGCACCCAATATGACCCAAGTTTAATCCTAATTTTTTGCTTCGGTGCCATCTGAGAATTGGCAAAAAACATAATAAGATGACCGGAATATCACTAAAACTACTGAATATTAAGAAAAAATATAAGATATATCTAATCGAAAATTCAGTTTCATTTAGTCTTGAACGATTTCCATAGACTTCCAAGATATTTGACTAAACAGATTGCCATCAAAAGCTTAAATTAAACAATTGACACTTAGCCAATGCAAGACTATTTTAATGACTAGTTATTCTTTTTCAAAAGATTATCGTGTTGGGTTTGTGGAGCCTAATTAGTATTGTACACCTCATCATGAAGTTGTGAATCCAACTTGGCAGTGAGTTGCGAGGAGGGGTTGCAGGCGGCAGCCAGCCCGAAGGTGGGAGTTTGGGGGCTGTGAACCCTAACATATACATTGTTGTTTAAACAAGCAGCCAATTTGTACTCCTTTTTTTTTTGCTTTTTTCAATATAGCGAAACCAGCGTGAGCCAATCTTGCCAAACAACGTATCTCTATATGTCTTGCTTTTTTTATTTGTAATTGATTCTTCTTGCTATTGTGTATTTGGTTAATTCCTCAACATATCACCATTTTTCTATTCTTATCAAATGTAAAAACAAATGTAATCTATTTTTCATAAAATTTGAGAGACAAATGTCATTTATTAGAGCAAGAATCACAGTCCCAGTGCAAATGGTTGTGGAGCTTATACCACCCAAATGGTTGTTTTGGGCTCTATTTGTAAATAAAAACAGAATGTCATTTCTTCCTTTCAATTTTTCTCAGCAACCAAACAGAGCATAAAGGGTGAAAAGATTACCTTCTCAACATCCCCAAATTAACATTAATCTCCTCAAATTCAGAGAAACATAGAGTATTTCATGACACTAAATTAGCAGAATTACAAACCTCAGTCGTAGCAGAGTCAGGACCATCTAGGGTTTCTTGGGAATCCAAAAGTTCAAGTGCAGCAAAAACCCTAATAGTAGATGATCGAGAGGGTTTTAGGGATTTTAGCGGTGCATAAGTTAAGGGCTGTGCTTGCTCTGGTATGCAACAGTTTCGCAGTGTTATCCAAATGTAAATTTATTTTTTCCCTATTTCAATAATTTTTAAAAAACAATTTATTTGGACCAAAAATAATATTTGGATAAATTATAAAATTAAAAAAAAAAAACTTATCGAGAGTCTCACAAATTTAATATAATACATTTGATTTTTTTAAAATTTTAATTTATATAGTAATACTTTATCCTATTTTTATTAATAATTTATTAATCGTGTATATGAAATTAATGTTGTTATCTAATTTATATTTTCACTTTTATGCTTACACACCCTATGCATTATTTCTGTTTAATTCTAATCTTAGGAGGCTGTGTAATGATGCCAAACACTTGGTATTTATTATATTTTTTCTAAATTTAAGAGTGGTTAATGTAGTTTACTATAAAAAACAAAAAAGATAAATTGAATATTTTATGTCTTGTTAGGTCTAGAAAATATTTTTTTAACAAAAATGCTACATATTATAATTTTTTTATTAAATACTCACATGGGTATAGTATATCTCACACTCATGTAAGTGTTGTAGAAAACTTTATATTCTTAACATTTCTTCTTTTTTTTTTGGGTAAATTACATTTACCTTCCCTGAGGTTTCTGACAAATACAAGGACCTTTCCTGTGGTTTGAATAATTACAGTAATCTCTCCTGCTTTACCTGATAATATCAAGATTCCCCCCTACTGTTAAAAATCACTAAACGGTGTTACTTTTTCCTTAGGAAATTACCTTATTGCCCTTCCCTTGAAAATATTAAAAAATGTTTTTGGATTGGATGATAGGTTTGGAGTGTTTGGAACAGTATTTTTGGATTTATTTTTTAAAAATATTAAAAAATGTTTAAAAAAATTATTATTTTTTTAAATATATAATTTTTATTTAAATATTTTATTTTATTTTGTAAATATTTTCATTTTTTAATTTTAATATTTTAAACTCAAAACACAATTTCACACTCAAATCGTAACCAAACACATAACTCAAAACTCAATTCAAAAATTATTTTCAAACCTCATAACCAAACACATAACTCGACACTCCACACTACTTTCAAAACTCTACATTTAAATTGTAACCAAATGCATAACAAAAAAATTAAAATATTTAAAAATATATTTATAAAATAAAATAAAATATTTAAAAAATATATTTAAAATATTAAAAAAAATACAACACATAGACGTATGAAATATAATGCACATTAAAATAAATAAATAAATATTTAAAATATAAAATATTTACTGTAAAAAAATAAATTCAAGAAATTATTTCTAATTGGAATTGTGATTCTATGAGTTTTGAATTTTTTTTTTTTAAATTTCTAATTGGAATTGTGTATTTGGTTAACACTCTATGAGTTTTGAGTTTTTTTTTTGAAAATTTCTAATTGGAATTGTGATTCTAAAAGAGAACTAAACATATTTCTAAAAAAATCTTTTTTTGGAACATGTTTTTTACTCAAAACTCAATTCAAGAATTGTTTTCAAAACTCATAACCAAACACAAACTTAAAACTCAATTCAAAACTTTTTTCAAAACTCAAAACTCTTTCTAAAACTCAAAACCAAACTTTTTCAAAAACTCTATTTTAAAAGAAAAAAAAATTCAAAAAAAGTTTATTTTATTTTTGAAAATTATTTTTAGAATCATGATTTGAGTGTGGAGTCATATTTTGAGCTATGAGTTTTGAAAAGAAAAAATTTGTTTGGTTATAAATTTTGAAATTTTTTGAATTTATTTTTTTAGGGTAAATATTTTATATTTTAAATATTTATTTATTTATTTTAATGTGCATTATATTTCATACATCTATGCGTTGTATTTTTTTTAATATTTTAAATATATTTTTTAAATATTAAAAAATTTTAAAATTTTTATTTTAAATATATAGTTTTTATTTTAAATATTTTATTTTATTTTATAAATATATTTTTAAATATTTTATTTTTTTGTTATGCGTTTGGTTACGATTTGAATGTAGAGTTTTGAAAGTAGTGTGGAGTGTTGAGTTATGTGTTTGGTTATAAGGTTTGAAAATAATTTTTGAATTGAGTTTTGAGTTATTTGTTTGGTTACGATTTGAGTATGAAATTGTGTTTTGAGTTTAAAATATTAAAATTAAAAAATGAAAATATTTACAAAATAAAATAAAATATTTAAATAAAAATTATATATTTAAAATAAAAAAATTAAAATATTTTTTAATATTTTAAAAAAATAAATCCAAAAATACTGTTCCAAACACTTTAAACCTATCCTCCAATCCAAAAACATTTTTTAATATTTTTAAATGGAAGGGCAATAAAGTAATTTCTGAAGGAAAAAGTAACACCGTT
The DNA here is from genome assembly GCA_030407325.1 of Camellia japonica. Lineage (NCBI taxonomy): Eukaryota > Viridiplantae > Streptophyta > Magnoliopsida > Ericales > Theaceae > Camellia > Camellia japonica. The sequence continues at coordinate 7,925,399 of JAPPVO010000032.1, read as the reverse complement.
TAGTGATTTTTGATAGCAGGGGGAATTTTGATATTGTCAGGTAAAGTAGCAGAGGTTACTGTAATTATTCAAACTACAGAGGAGGTCTCTGTATTTGTCAGAAACCTCAGGAGAGGTAAATGTAATTTATCTTTTTTTTTTTTAATGGTGGTGATTAGATTAGCATGTCTCACAAAATATTTTCTAGTCAAAATAAGTATTTTTTTCACATTTGATTTTTGTCATATATACAAAAAAAATATTTAAAAATACGTTTTTTGCTTAAATAAATAAAATGTATCTAAAATTCAAGAAGAAAAATCTCACTAGATTCAATGCAGCACTAAAATTTTAAACATGTATATAAGAATTTGGACAAATTTCATTTATAGTTTCTATAATTTATTTATTATGTTAATTTAATTTTTATAATTTGTATAACTTCAATTTTATTTTTAAAATTTTCATGATATGTTAATTTAGTCCAATTGATAAATTCGGTTTAGAAATTAGATTGAAATAAAGAGACAATATATTTCAGTCACTCTTTTCAAAACTATTAAGAGCGTGACATATAATTTAAAATCACTCATTCTCTTTTAAATGCATCATTTTACTCTTAGTTTCTGTATATTTTTTAAGGGATATTATTACCGTCTAAATTTATAAATTGTAAAAAATTAAAAGTAAAATTGATACAAATTACAAGAATGATGGATATAATTTGCCCAAGAATATAGTGAACATTGAAACTTAACAAATAAGACACATAATCAATCTCGTGTTCCTGTAGAGAGAGATTCACGAGAGTAAAAGTAAGCTAATACAGATATGAATGTAATTACAAAACATTTTGAGAGTAATGCATGTTTCATGCTTTTGAGGAGGACCCTGCTCACCCCTGCATGTTTTATCACATAACAGAGTAACTTTTCACCTCCCCCCACAAACACAGCTGAGTGAAGAACCATAACCGTTACATAAATATGTTTTTATAATATATAAAAAGGGTTTAACTTTTTTTAAGTTGTCATCTTAACTTGAAAGAGCAATGCCAACTTGAGAGAGCGCTTGGATTTGGTAAAGCGATTTTGAAACCAATTTTGATTAGAACCGTCAAATTTTTAAACTCGTTGAGTAGAATGTTCATGCAAAAAATCAAGATGATTGAACATCAATATTTGAATCATATTTGTTTTAAAAAAATAGATTGCAAATATGATTTCAAGAATAACCTTCTATTTTTTATAATACAAATTTGGTTCAAATATATAACTACAGATATCCGATTATTTTGATTTTTTACATAAATATTTTATTCAACGAATTCTAAAAAACAAACGGTTTGAATCATCTAAATAGGACATTTAGTAGGCTTTACGAGCCTTTAAATTCTCTCATGTTAAGAAGTTAACATGAGAGAAGCCTAATCATATAAAACTGTATATCCATCTATACTACTATAAAACAACAGTTACGGTGGTATAGACAAAGCTGACGCTATAACTGCTTAGACAATGACAGATCAGGATTCGCACTTTGGGAGACAAGTATACATTTAACTTCTCAATTTTTAAAATTATTTTACGATTACTAGTATAATATACATAGGTGCGGGATTTTTGGTAATATTTTTGGGAAGCATTGAAGTGGGCTCTGGAAAGAGCCAAGCCTAAACCATGAATTACATTACTTGGGAGGATATGAAGGTGGATTTGCAAAAAGAGAGGTTGGATTTGAAAGAGGAACAGAATCGAAGCCAAGTAATCATTGTTGATCAGAATGGTAAGGGAGATTCAGTTACAGTCAAGGTTTTACAAAGCCGCCGCAATCGTTACGTAATTGTTGGCTTTTTGGCTTTTCGAAGGGTAATTTTGTAAATGCGAGCGTGCCAGCAAGGATCAATCAGTCCTTACAGAAATTATAATTGCCAACCAATTATCAGACGATTGTGTTTTAGTTCTTTCAGCCTCAATGAAGAGGACTTTTACTGGTGGCTTGACTTAGGAGAATTTAAGAGAAATAACAGTTAATGTGAAGAACAATCGAAGTATTTCATTAAAATGAATACTTACAATAATTCAAACTCAGCCTCGAAGAGGTTTACAGCAACAGTCTACTTGAGTCTACTTGAAACTACTCCTATGAATCGAAGTGCAGTGCTGGTATTTAAAGTGCAGGTATTGTAAGACTGGAAAGGAAAATATGAAATAAAGACTGGTTTGTATGATCTGAGTCTGGGGGTCTTTTCTGAGGGCTTCCCTGCTATTTATACTTGTCAAAGATGACCTTCGAACTTCACTTCGAACCGTCGAACTACTCCTCCATGATCGATGATCATGCTGCCTTAGAAGTAGCCCCACTATACCATCTCTTGCAGTTGAGCTTCCCTCCTGTATTTGAATTTGAATATTGAGTAACTGTTGGAGCCACGTCACTTTGTATCTCCTTACTGATCCAGTGCTACTCAGATCATGTAAGTACCAATGTTCAATGCCACGTGTTCGATCAGGATCGAAGACTTGAATTATCTTCCCATAATACCCTTATTCTGCCACGTGTCAAACTATGATTTGGTTTTACAAAATATGTAGCCAACATTACCCCCGCACTAATATACCCAATACTTGGAAATATTAGTGGATCAAAAGCTTTTCCCGCGCTTTTTGGAATGTGCATGGAATCTATCTTCAGGAAACACAACCGTCACCTATTTGATGATCATTCGCATTAACTCTCTATTTAATGAACATCCCAATACCTTCAGCATTCGAACGGACTATGGCTCAATCAACTTCGCACTCTACTGATCAAGCATACGAAGAGCCATTGAGTAATGCTATTTCCCCTCGAAAGAATCTTCATGCATTCATTAGCCACCTTTACCCACCCTTCTATATTCAGGTCATGGAGGCTTTTGCAGATTATCAACCTTTGGACTACGACCACATTGCCCTTAACCCTTCGATTTACAAATTTACAGATACAAGAAGTTCTTCCTCTAAACTTCCTTTGTACCTTGAACGAACTACACTCAAGCCTTTGCTTCAACAAGTCGCAAATATGGACTTAGGAAGTTCTTCTTCACAAACCTTTACTTGGGATGAAGCTACAACTTCTTCATCTTCTGGGGTTTCCGGATGGACAAATTGGTCAGCACCTGAGTCCTGGGACTTGAGGGAACGAATTAATCACCATTTTGTTGAGTTCACTGACCCATTGAATTTTCCTTCTTACGTTCGAAGCTCTGTGGTCTATCCTTATGTGCCTATTGACCTTCGTCGTAGTTTGGAGGAGAATCTGCTTGTAGCCTGGTACACATCCTCTATGCCCACAAGGACAATGCACACTGCCCGGCATCTGGAAGAATCACAAGGGTATACTCCTTCATTTTTAGCCAAGAAGGCAAAAATTTGCTCTTCTGACTGGCTCGACTATATTAATGCCTTTGTTCCTTCCGCTCCAGTGCCTAGTCCTCCTTCTTCACCTTCTGGAATAGAAGCATCCACACCTTCTTCTGAAGTAGAACCATCTACTCCTTCTCCATCTTCTGAAGCAGAACCATCTACTCCTTCTTCTCCTTGCACTCTTTCCTGGATAGAGAAATTAAGGCTTGCCCTTCCTATGGACAAAATTTTTCCACCTTACAAACCTCCATCATTTCCCACTTCAGCTGAACGGAAACAAGCTCAACTTCTGCTTGCGGCTTTCTCTCACTTACCCTTCAACGTTCTTGAGGATGACATTCTTCTCAAGAACTTTCGATGGGCCTGTGATATTTTGACTAGGGGCCATGTCCTCAATCCCATTGCCCAAGCAGAACTTCACATGTTTTTGGACCAACTTCCGCTACTTCTCCACTGGCATCAGAATTCCAAGGCCACCATCCAATCTTTGGATCAACTTTCATCTCTCCGAATTCATGCCCAGTACGAAGCAGAAAACTTCATCGAAGACTTCGATGATTTCAAAAATAAAGATTCTGCATATTGGGATGATTTGGTCATAGATGAATTGGAACAAAATTTGAGGGAAGAAGCCTTCGAGACAAAGGCTGAGGAACTCTACTATGAAGTGAGAGCACATCAACTTATGCAGCCAGCATTAGAGGAGATAGAAGATATAATAAAGAAAGAACAAATATTCATTGATCATTGTTGGACAAAGTTCCATGATCTTGTTATTTATTCTATTCCTTATTTTTATGAGCTTGAATTTGTGCCCAAATGAGGATACTCAATATAATTGTCTTGGCTTTAACACAAACAGAGTCTCTTTGCATTTGATATTGTTTGCCTCTGTTTCCTTTTTGTCTTCAAAAGCCAACTTATAGCTTCGAATTTGAACAATCTCACCTTTCGAATCTAGACTCAATTGTTCAATGAAGCGCTGAAAAAACCAACATGTCTTTTTCCAACTTATGGAGTATAATTGACAATTCTGGCTGATATCATCTGGAACTAACGCTTTGAATTTTAACAACATTACTCTTCAAAAATAACTATAACCAATATATGGTCATGGTTAGTATAGCCAATAAATTTCAAATTGACTATTTTGCTTCGAAGAATAATTCACACTGTTTTAGGTTCAAAAAGCAATTCCTTCTTGTATATATGGAGACCAACAATTGGTTTTAATGCTTCGAACAGTGCTCATCCTTAAAGGATCCAATAACACTTAAACAGGTCTTTAAACCCTTTGAAGTGGACCAATAATCGAGCATTCTAGCAATTATGTAGTACACTTCGAAGCTGACTTATGTATTTCGAAGCCGTTGTTATTTGATTTTTTGGCGCCAAAATCTCATTTCGAAGCCAAATATTTTGCTTCGAAGCTGGCGTCAATATCCGGAGTGTGCTTTTTCCCTCCAAAACTATCAATATTGGAAGAGGCTCCTCGTATTCGTACTTTTAGTACTTAACGACTCACATAATATATTTTTCAGACACAAAGGTTTTAAAACCCCTTTGTTTCGGATTCTGAAATTACTTACTCTTCAACATTCAAACCCTCACATCTTTCACTTCTCTTTACTTCCCTCTTTCTTTTCCGAATATCATACCATCGATGACTTCTTCTTCACCAGAACTTCCAATCATCGAACGCGTGAGCTCATCCGTAGCTTTGAAAAGGCTCATTGATGTAGAGTGCGAGAAGTATAGGGCTGGGGAAAAAAGCGCCATTGATGGGCGTGTCTTTATCCCTCGTCGTCATAAACGACAAGACTATGTGCTCGGGCCAATCTTCAAGGAGGTTCCTATTGAACTCCCAGCTCTGTACCCTCGCCTGGAAAACCAATGTCTCCTATATGAAGGTGGTCTTGATTGGAGGAGCTGGAGGATCAATCGCCCCCACCGATGCTGGCCCACGATGAGACCAGAGTGGCAAGAATGGTATGATCGGGTTATCCCTGCGAGGACACTGGACCTTCAAGAGCTCTGCCTTCTCGACGCTCTTCGACTATCAAGGGTAACTATCACAGAGGACCCTTTTTTAATCCCTGCTGCTTTATGCTTTTGGAACCCTATCTTTAATTTCTTTCAATTTAAATGTGGGATGATGGCTCCTACTGTTCTTGATATTTGCCATTTACTAGGAGTGTCCCCCATTGGTACCATTATTACACCCGATTTCCCCGATTCAACAGTTTCTTTCTCCCTCCCCTCTCTTAACTTATCTTTAGCGATTTTGTTAAAGCTGAAAATAAAAGAGAGGGCCCAGTAACCGATAGGGAGTTCTTTTCCTTCTTGTTATACTGGCTGCAAATTCCTTTTCTGCACTTCTTCACAAAGAATTATGCCTGAATTTGCTCCACTTGCCAAAGCCTTTGTTTTGCAAAAAAGAGTAGCCTTAGCCCCATACATTCTTGGTCATGTATACAGAGTTTGTTCCCTTTTTTGTGAGAAGCCCTTAGATGCTAATCAAGGGGGGCCATTCTGGATCCTTCAGCTTTGGCTTTTTGCTTATTTCACTGAACTACAATCCAAATGTCTTAAATTTTCTGGGGCATTCTCTTACCCATGGCATAAGACTAGCCAATGCTGCCCTCTATCCTTCTTCTTTTGCCTTTTATTTCTCTTTTTTTCATCAACTATCAGCCGAATTTCCTGCTCACCGCTTCCGTCCTTTCGAGACCAACATAGGTCCACCTTGGTTGATCACTTTTTGAGTGATAGGCTCTGTGCTTCGCCAGTTCATAAAGACATATGGGCCTCCCTTCTGCTTCCTAGGGAGCTGTTTATTGGGACTACAAACCCAGGGCTTATAAATGTATAGCTGAACCTATTGTCCGCTCAATTCGCTAGACAATTTGGTTTCACACAAGGGGTCCCAATACCTCTCTGCAGCAACACCAACCTGAGCCTTACCAGAAGAGATCTGAAAGTTAGGAAATCAAGGTTGGAGGAGGCAACTTTCAAATTTATGGATGACTTGGCTAATTTTGAATTCACTCTTTTCTTCCTGCGGGCACTGCATGAAGAGATACCAACAGTGGTGGGACAATAATATGGAAATCTATTTAGCCATTGCACCTAAAAACCTATTGGAGGTATTAGATGTGTCCAAGCCCAAAGGAGCTGAGACTGTCCCTTCTTCTACTATGCCTCCTACAGCTCAGTCCATCCCTGCTACTTCAACTCCTTCGAAAGCTACTCGGGCTGCTTCAAGAAAAAGTATATACTTTCAACTTCCCTTTTTCCTTTTGAGTCTCTTGTTTGTTTCCTTTATACTTATGCTCTTTGGTGCAGGGTCCCTTCAAGAAGAATCTCCTTTACAAAGAACCAAGAGACAAAAGGTGGCTACCTTTCCTTCTGATACCTCTGAGCATCCTTCTCTCGAGGCAGACATTATAGTATTGGAGAAAGAACTAACCTTAGAGAAATCTGAACCCCAGATTAAAGAGAAGGGGATTGAAAAGGAACCAGTAGTGTCCCCACCAAGGGGGAAGAGGAGAAAGAAGACTACTGTCTCTCCTTCTGACTTTGCTGAAGACTCTGATTCTGAAACCATCGCCCAAGCCATAGAAAGGAGGAGGAAGGTGACTGTTTCGACTGATGTCTTGGTTGAGGATCCCATTCACGAATCTGTTGCCAAGATAGTAGAGCAGGAACATCCCAAGGCAATAATTGTTTTTGAAAGGGCCGAGAAGAAAAGGCAGCAACAGTTTTTGAGAGATGAAGCTGCTGCTGCTAATGCATTACAAAGAGAAGCTGCACGAAGACAACAAACTATCGAGCATCCTCCCTTCGCAGTTCTCCCATCAGTGCCAATACCTCTGAAACAAGTAATTTCTTTCATATTTCTACTGTTTTCCCTTTGTCAGCCTTTGTATTGAAGTTTGACATTGCTTTGCATTTCCTTTTGCAGCAACAATTATCTTCCCCAGGAGGCCTATTCCAATTTCAGTTGAAGTTGACCAATTGCAACATGTGAAGCCATCCAAATCATGCTTCCACTCCCCAAGCCTATATTCGACACACCTTCTTTGAGTCCAAGCATCCCTGCATCCCTTTTCCTTGGTTTAGAGCCATTTCTCCCTTCTTTGACTTTTGATCTGCCTCATTACCTCTTCTTCGAACCTTGCTCTTCCTCCTCCGTCTCAGAAATTCCAACTGCTGCTTCATTCCAATGGCAGTTGACTCTTCCATAGAGGGTGCTGGTAGTTCCCCAATTCATGGTTCATCACCTGTGCCTACTTCCAGCCCCTCTTCTCTTGATTCCTTGGTGGCAAAGACCATAGAGGCTGCTAAAGATGCTCCACCTATTTCTCCTATCCCCATGCAGTCTCCTGTGTTTTCCACCACAGCACTCTCATGCCCTTTATGTCTAGGGATGAGGTGGACATCTTCGAGGGAAGACTAGCTAGTCTATTTGACACATCCTCTACCTCCCCAACTTTCAGTGCTGAAGCTGAACCATTAACCTTGGCTGACTCCTTGCTGAAAATCTTTGAGAGCTCTTCTTCCACCAGTAGCAAGCCTTTTGCCCCTTCTATAGACTTAGACACTTGCTTGGAACTGCTGATCTCCTTTTCGAGGATCCCCTTCGAGGCTCTACAAAGGCCTATCATCAGAAATGGGTTTCTTCAGTGCTGTAAAATCGCGGAGCAGTTCGGCATGGATGTCTCAAGTCATCTATCCCAGGCTGCAGCTACTATTGATTTCTACATAACATTTGTCATGCTGCCAATGCTGCGAATGAGAAATTGGCTAGGGATCAGAGTTTTGTCTCTCAAGTGCATACTGAAGTATCAGATCTCAAGGAACAACACTCCTCTGCCTCCCAGTTTCGAATTCAGTTGCTGGAGAAGAAAGCTCAACTTGAGGAGGAGCTAGCTGCAGTAAACCAAGCCTTGGTTCGAACTGACACTAAACTGCACATCACCAACCAAGAGCTGGCTGATCGAAAAGAGGACATGGCTGCAGCTATCCAACTGTTTCCAGCACTTAGCAGTAGAAATCTATTGTACAAAAACAATTAAGACATTGTAATGATTTCTGGGCCAATTTGTGGCGCAATGTACTTGATTCTTTATAAAAGAACAAATTTTGTCTTATCATTCGAGCAGTCTTGTGTTTTTGTATGTTTATGTTATCCCTTGTGTTTCCCAAATGGTTGGAAAATAAGGCTTCAAATATCTGCCATTGATCTTTTTGGGATGTACATACCCATTCAAATTTCTTAAATGGTAGGCCCCAAAAGGCAGAACTCTATGAATTTGATATGGTCCTTCCCAGTTAGGTGACCATTTGCCAAACTTATGGCTTTTAATTCCTATTGGGAGTATTGTCTTCCATACCAAATCACCTTCATCGAAGCCAATGTGTTTGACTCTCTGTTGTAATTCTTAGCTGCTTTCTTCTTTTGGAAAAGGATGCTATTTAATGCCAATATTCTGGCTTCATCTATGCCCTCTAACTCCAAGCACATACTTTGATGGTATTGCTCAGGATCTAACTGATCTTGACATCTTACCCTCAAGGATTTAACATTAATTTCCACAGGTAGAACTGCATCATGCCCATATACTAAGGCATAAGGAGTAACTCCTGTGCTTGACCTTGGGGAAGTTCTGTAAGCCCACAAAACATCCAACAGAAGGTTATGCCAATCCCTAGGATTATCCTCCACAACCTTTTGTATACCTTTTTCAAGGATTTATTGGATGATTCAGCTTGACCATTGGCTTGTGCATAATAGGGTGTGGAATTAACAAGGCTAATTCCAAATTCTGCTACAAAGGACTTCACCATTTTCCCATCGAACACAGTCCCATTATCTACAGTAATGGTTTGTGGGATGCCAAATCTATGGATCAAGTCTTTAATGAACCCAATGACCTCTGTTTGGTCTACAGCTTATATGGTTTGGCTTCGACCCATTTAGTGAAGTAGTCAGTGGCCACTAGAATGAAACAATGATGTTTCGAAGAAGGTGGGTGTATTTTTCCCATCATATCCATGGCCCACCCTCTGAATGGCCAAGGTTTCACTACTGCATGTAGGTCAGTTATGGGCACATGCCTTATTGTACCATGCTTTTGACATGCCTGGCAACCCTTTGCATATTCTATGCAGTCTTTAAGGATAGTTGGCCAATAATAGGAATGTCTTCGAAGCAACCATCTCATCTTTACACCAGGCTGATGAGCACCACAGATGCCTTCATGAACCTCAGCCATAGCTGTTAATGCTTCTTTTGGGCCTAAACATTCCAGCAATAAGCCATCTCCTCCCCTTTTGTAGAGAGCGTTACCATATATCATATATTGCATAGACTGCAATTTGATTTTCCTGCTGGCCTTCGAAGATGGACCAGCCAAGTACTGCATTATTGGATGCCTCCAATCTTGTTCTTGTAAGTCATTATGATTAACTTCCAAGACCATATTCCTTTTATTCAAAGGTTGTATTAATCTTTGATATGTTGTCTGACTGATGTCCCTTTGGGTATTATCCCTTCTCTTGAAGTTCGAAGCTTTCTGAGCCACATCATTAGCTCTATTATTCAAGAATCTTGGAACATGGGTTACATTTGCTATTTGAAACTGAGAAAGCAGATGTAATGCAACAACATAATATGGTAGGATGCTTATGCTTTGACACTTGAAAATCCCTTTTACTTGGTTAACCACCAATTGAGAGTCCCCAAATATGTCAACTGCATGTACTTGTAACCCAATGAGGATTTCTAGCCCTACTATTAAGGCTTCATACTCAGCCTGATTATTGGAACAAGTGGCTTCATCCACTCTGAAACCATGTGTGGTTTCTACCCCTTGTGGAGATTTAATCACAATACCAATTCCAGTTAAACCATTGGCTTTCGATCCATCGAACCACATCTGCCATGGCTCAACACTAGCCATACCAAGCTCCATTATCTCTTGGCTCTCTGTTTGAGATGGATGGTCTGCCAGAAAATTGGCTAAGACTTGCCCTTTTACTGCCCTTTGAGGGACATATTCTAGATGAAATTCTGATAAGGCTAGTATCCACTTGCCAATTCTTCCCCTCAACATAGGTCTGGATAACATGTACTTAACCAAATCTGTGGTTGCAATTACCAAGACAGTTGTAGGTAAAAGATAATATCTTAATTTCATTGCAGCAAAATACAAAGCAAGACACAGCTTTTCAACAGCTGAATATTTACATTCACAAGAATTTAAAAACCTACTAAGGTAATAAATAGCTTGCTCCTTGCCTTCTTCATTGTCTTGGGCCAAAAAAGCTCCCAATGAATCTTCTGCTGCAGCTATATACAACTTCAAGGGCTTGTTTCCCTTTGGTGGCATCAGCACTGGAGGGTTGGCCAAGTAGGCTTTAATACCTTCGAAAGCACTTTGATGCTCTGCTGTCCACACAAATTCTTCTTCATCTTTCAGCCTTAACAAGGAAGAAAATACTTTAGTTTTCCCTGCAGTGTTAGAAATAAACCTTCGAAGAAAGTTAACCTGCCCCAGGAACCTTTGTAATTCTTTCTTACTTGATGGAGGCCTAGCTTCAATGATGGCTTTAGCTTTATTCTGATCAATCTGTATTCCTTTCTTGTGCACTACATAACCCAAGAAGTTTCCAGATGATACACCAAAAGCACACTTAAGAGGATTAAGTTTCAACTTGAACTTCCTCATTCTTTCGAAAGCTGCTTCTAAATGAAACAAATGCTCCTCCATGGACTGGGATTTCACTACAATGTCATCAATGTAGCATTCTAGATACCCTCCAATGAGATCATGAAAGATAGTGTTCATAGCCCTCTGATATGTAGCCCCAGCATTCTTCAGACCAAATGGCATTTTAACCCATTCGAAGGTGCCAATATTCCCAGGACATCTGAATGCTGTCTTGTGGATATCTTCCTCTGCAATGCATATTTGGTTATAACCAGAGTGGCCATCCATCATCGATAAAACTTGATGTCCTGCTGAACTGTCTACCAGCAGATCCACTATAGGCATAGGGTACTCATCTTTAGGAGTTGCTAGGTTTAAGTTTCTGAAATCGATGCATACCCTCATTTTGCCATTTTCTTAACTACAGGCACAATATTAGATAGCCATTCAACATACCTGGCTGTCCTAATAAAGTCTGCCTTGAGTAGTCTAAGAATTTCTTCCTTGACCTTCTGAATTACTTCTGGACTCATCCTTCTTGGTTTCTGCTTGTATGGCTTGAAATTGGGCTTCATAGGGAGCCTATGTTCCACCAAAGATCTATCCAATCCTGGTAGTTCATTATAAGACCATGCAAAGCAATCTTTGTATTTCTTTAAAACAACCAATAACTGGTCTCTGTCCAGAACATTCAAGCAAGTACTTATATAAGTGGGCTGCTGCACAGAACCCTCCCCTAATTCACCTCTTCTAAGGGGTCTTGCGTCTGAGGACTTATCGAAGCTTCTTCTCTGGTTTCTTCAACCTTCGAAGCAAGCTGTTCGCCTTGTTTTGCTCCTAGGTTCTTTAATTCGACATCTCTGCCCTCTTCCTCATAGACAAAATCTGTCCATAAGGCGTCTTCTTCCTGTATCTCCTGGACTTTTGTTTCAATGTCCAATGCACAGTATTTATCAAGGGTCAAACTTCTGACCTGTTGCTGTTCTTGTTTACAGCCAATTATCATGGCCTCTCTCTCTTGCCTCTGTACTTTCTGGACTATTGCTTTTACGTCCAATGATGAGAATTTAATCAAAGCCAAGGACTTGGCTTCTCGCTCTTCACTTTTTTGCCTATAACCAGGCATCATTGTCATCTTTCACGACAACCTCTTCATCAGCACTTTCTTGGACTAAGTGCTTCAGGTGTGTCACTTCCTCATCAGCCGTCACTTCGGCTGAGCCATCAGCTTTCCTCAGTATACTGAGTGGTGTTACTCCCTCAATATACAATTTGGCCTCTGCAAAGTCTGCACAGGCTATGAAAGGTTGAGGATCTGCATCAATCTCCTCTGTCTCTCCATTGCCCAGGGCCATCATGATCTTCTGATGCAAAGAGGAAGGCACACATTTGTTGGTGTGGATCCAATCTCTCCCAAGTAAGGCATTATATTTGGCATTGCTGTCGATGACGAAGAAAGCTGTCATACAATCCCTGGTCCCCACACTCAAATTAATAGGCAGAATCCCTTGAGCCATCTGCTTATCTCCAGCAAAGCCAGCAATGGTTGTGCTGGTTGGGATCAACCTGGATTCTTCTTCCCTAGTTTCTTCAAAGAAGATTTCGGTAATAAGTTTACCGCTGCCCCATTGTCTATTAGGACTCGGTTTAGCTGTATCCCATCAAAGAAAGCCTTGATGTACAAAGGCTTGACATGTTGGGTCATGGAATTTGAGGGGTATTCAAAAGGATATGAGAGGTTGATGCTCACCTCTTCCTCGCTTTCACACTCAGTTTCCATTGGAGTAGCCATTTCAGGAGCATCCTGTACCATACTCACTTGTGACTCCTCGCTAGAGACAGGAATTGGATCCATGTCTTGGTCACTTGATCCTCATTTTCAGCTGGAATTCATGGGTAGTATGTGTACCATGTTGACTGATACAGGGGGAAATGAGCCAAACTGGATATGGCTGGCTGTACCTTTTCCCTCTTGGCTACCTTGCTCAGTGTCTTCAGCAGCATCCTCCATGCTGCATTCTGGTATTTCATTGAACTGATCCCTTCGAAGGATCCTTCTCAACTGGTTCTTCAGTCAAGAATTTGTTCAGCCATGAAGGCTTCGAACATTCCTTCTGCCATTTCCTTCTCTTGGCTCATGCCAATCTCTTCTTCCGTTTCACTGTCACTTTCCATCAGAGCCTTCTCCAGCCCTGCCAAACTAGACTTCTCCTGGCCCTTAATTCAGAATGAACTTGGGCCAATTGTTCTCTGCTACAAACCACTTACTTTGTAAAGTGGTTTTGGAGCATGGTCTGACTTCGAAGTTTTCTTTTCTTCTGTCTTGTCCTGTGAAGAACTCTCTCCACCTTCTTTCAGATCTTGCTGGTACTGGGTGTACCTACGCTGAATCTTCCTTTCTGTGATCTGGAGATAACTGGAACCATTTGGTTCCTTTGTCGGGTGTTTCAGCAATACCCAGTTGTTCGGAGCCACCAAAGGAGGTTTGACCATCCTTCCTGTGATTCCAACTTCTCTCCTGGCAACAATTCCCTAGGTTTGTTTTGCATTACAAACCAATCTGGAACTCCAGGCACCCAAGAGCTTACTGATTCAGATGTCGAATCACCCTTTTCCACCTTCGAAGCCATCTTCGAAACTGGCCGTGGAGGTAAGTGCTTGGTTTGATCGCATGCCTTGAGCTTGATTCTGGCCTTTGATGGAGGTGGCCATTTTCTGTTCTGTGTGAGGTTGGTCTGGGGGCCAATCTCTGGCTTTAGTCCCATAACCTGAACTCCTCTCCAATCTTCTTTCGGAATGGCTACTCTCCATTCTGTAGTAGTTAGGTGGCCTGGATTCATGCAAGGGCCTCTTGCCTTTATCACGCATTCTGTCTACTGCAGGCTCAACCACTAAAGGTCGCTGCCTATCACTAGCCGGATACGGCCTTTTGTTGTAAGCATTGGTTGACTTAGGGCGTCTCTGAACATCCCTATAGTATTGCTTCCCATCAATTGGAAGCCCCTTCAACCATTTGTAGCTTAGTCTGCATCTGGGACACATCCTCTGCATTACAGCTGCTTCCAAGGAATCGTCATCCAGTACTTCTTCATCAGAGTTTTCCTTCTGATGTGAGAAACCTTGTCCAACAACTGGCGGGTTTCTAGTCTCCTTCTTGGCAGCTGTCTGGTTGGCAATATGCATTTGCACATTGACCTCTTCCAATTCCTGCAGAGATAGATTCTGAAAGTTTGGTACAACCACATTAGCCGCGCTTTCTCCAACTTCTGGAAACGGGTTACTGTCAATTCCCATGGCTTTCTCTGTTTTGGCTGGGAACTTAGACTTCCTTTCCGGATTTGCTCTTGGATCCTGTCTCGAAAAACAATGCAGTTTTTAGTCGAGTGAGACCAAGAATTATGCCATTTACAGTATGCTTTTCCTTTAAGTTCATCAAGAGATGGCAGTTTTACCCCTTTTGGTAACTTAAGGAAATTAGCTGCAAGCAAATGATCAAAAATGTCATCTGCTTTTGTTAAGTCGAAAGAGTACTTTCTGTGAAAGTCTTTCTTTTTAAATTGCTGGTCGATGGTTGTGTCCTTATGAATTAATGCTTCACAGATTACGGGTTCTTTGCCCACAATCTCTGCTGCATCGATTTCATAATTGGGATCTCTATAGTAGGTCTTATACGAAGCATTGTTTCGATCTTGTTCTTCTTCTAGTAATGCTTCATATCGAGACACCTTATAGGTTAGTTCGACCAAATCCCTGAATTCAGTTGAATCAAACTTCTTTCGAAGCCTGAACTCTAAACCGTTTTGAGCCAATCTTACAAATTCTGGCTCTGGAAGGATGACTCTACATTTATTTCGAGCCCTTTTAAATCTGGCAATGAACTGAGTAGCCTTTTCTTCAGGCCTTTGACTCAATCTTGCCAAGTCTGCCATGGACACCTCTGGCTCTGATTGGAAGAATTGGGCATGAAATGCCTCTTCCATTTGTTGCCAATTTTGAATGGAGCCAGGTGTAAGGTTGATATACCATACAAATGCTCCCCCAGTTAAAGAGTTTGGAAACAATCTCAGTTTTATGTAATCATGATTAGTGAATTCACCACATTGAGCAGCGAATCTGGCTATATGCTCTACTGTCGATTGATTTCCAGTTCCATAGAATAGGGTAAAGTCTGGTATTCTGAATCCTCTTGGGTATTCATGTACCCTATCTACCCACTCTGGGTATGGTTTTCTGTATACAGGAGTCTGGACCCCCCGAGCCATCGGTCCACACATCTCCCTAACAATGTCAGCAATTTGGTCCCTAGGGACCATATTTTGGGCTTGCTGAGCCACTACTGGAGGGACAAACACAGGGTTAGGTGGACAAACCTGCGCCTGTGGTCCTCTTGGTCCAAAAGGTGGTATATTTGGGACTGGTTGCCCCTGTGGTGCAGGTTGCTGTTGGGGAAATGGGTAACCCCTTTGAGCCTGTCCTGCGAAAGGGCCTGCGAAAGGTGCTGGGACAGACGTTGCGTCCCTCCCATTTGTGGGAAAACCCTCCAACCCCCGGGTATAAATTCGAATAAGGGGTTATTATACCCCCTAGTGCCAGGTATGGCTTCGAACATGGGATTTGTAACCATTCTTATGCCAGTTTCTTGTACTTGGCCAGATCCACCAACTTGTGTGGCTTCACTGTTAAGTACTGGGGCATTTTGGCCTACTACAGGCCTTGAAATGGGTTCATACCAAGACTGAGGCGATGGTCTTTCATAGTTCTGAGTACTAGTCTGACCATTAAATTGTCCATTAACTTGCATAGGCTGTTTTTCTCTAGCCAATCTTTGCTGAGGGACATTTAAAATTTCCTCTGTGTGTCTTGTATTCGTTGGTTGGTGGTTATTCATTCGATCCAAGAAGGATGTTGCCCACCTTTCCATTGTGTTCATTAGTTGTTGTCCCATAGCATCTACCAAGCCATCCCATGGGTTTGTTGGCTGGGTAGATGGAACGGTGGATGGTCCAATTCCTTGGTTTTGTCCAATATTATGAACATGTGGTTCTTGTCCAGAAGTACTGGTCTGTTCGACCAAAGGTTCTGATAGCATAGGAGTCTCCACAGGATGTGTTACCACATTCTCCTCTGGATTAGGTATCTACCTCTCCTTCTACGCCTTCTTCCAGGCGTTCATTTTCTCCTTGTCGTCTTCGTCTAGCCATTTTTTAACAAGTCCCACCGGGCGTGCCAAAAATATATGTTGGCTTTTTGGCTTTTCGAAGGGTAATTTTGTAAATGCGAGCGTGCCAGCAAGGATCAATCAGTCCTTACAGAAATTATAATTGCCAACCAATTATCAGACGATTGTGTTTTAGTTCTTTCAGCCTCAATGAAGAGGACTTTTACTGGTGGCTTGACTTAGGAGAATTTAAGAGAAATAACAGTTAATGTGAAGAACAATCGAAGTATTTCATTAAAATGAACACTTACAATAATTCAAACTCAGCCTCGAAGAGGTTTACAGCAACAGTCTACTTGAGTCTACTTGAAACTACTCCTATGAATCGAAGTGCAGTGCTGGTATTTAAAGTGCAGGTATTTAAAGTGCAGGTATTGTAAGACTGGAAAGGAAAATATGAAATAAAGACTGTTTGTATGATCTGAGTCTGGGGGTCTTTTTTGAGGGCTTCCCTGCTATTTATACTTGTCAAAGATGACCTTCGAACTTCACTTCGAACCGTCGAACTACTCTTCCATGATCGATGATCATGCTGCCTTAGAAGTAGCCCCACTATACCATCTCTTGCAGTTGAGCTTCCCTCCTGTATTTGAATTTGAATATTGAGTAACTGTTGGAGCCACGTCACTTTGTATCTCCTTACTGATCCAGTGCTACTCAGATCATGTAAGTACCAATGTTCAATGCCACGTGTTCGATCAGGATCGAAGACTTGAATTATCTTCCCATAATACCCTTATTCTGCCACGTGTCAAACTATGATTTGGTTTTACAAAATATGTAGCCAACAGTAATGCCATTACGTAACGATTTTGGCGGTTACTGCTACCTGTTTCGGCCGCTTTTGCAGTGTGATTGAGATTCACAGGTGTGTCGGCCGTAGCGGCTGCCATAGTGGCTGCCATAGCGGTCGTAGCAGTGCCGTAACAGGGGTAACGGCCTGTTACGCACCGTTACGTAACGGTTCCAAACTGTTTCTTTCAAAAAAACACACAAAAAAAGGCTAAAAATGGGGGAAGAGGGATAGAAAGAAAAAGGAAGATAAAGAGAGAAAATGGAGGAGTAAGAGATAGAGAGAGAGAAGAGGGAAGATGAAGAACATGTTTTTGATTTGTTGAAACTGTAAGACCTTTGCTATTCTATTTAGCTGCTATCACTAAACCATTTTGTTTGTTTGTGTGTGTCTATCTATATATTGTTTGAAAATAATAATAATAATAACTGTGGTCATTATCTATTTGACTTGGTTAAAATATGTATATATATATATATATATATATTTAGGCTCTTATTTATTCTCTTACTTTTGTCATTATTTATCTTATATATAATAGTTACTAGTGATTGATTTTTTGTATTATATTAAGTCATTAATTATTAAAATAAAATGTAAAAAACTCAGTTTATAGTGATTTAAAAATATGAAATATATTGGATCATACTTAAAAATTTACAAAAATCGATCAATATTTATTTTTAACCCAATAAATATGATCATAGAAAAAAAAAATGTGTATCGATAAGTTTTTTTCAAATTGTGCGAAAAATAAAAAAATTCACGATTCTGGTTACCGCAACCGTTATACTACGGTCTTTACACCGCGCAACCGCAACCTCGTCACCGCCACCGTTACGGCGACCGCAACCGCTTTTTAAAACCTTGGTCACAGTACAAGGTGCAGTTGATATGGTTCCTCTGCTCAATTCACAGAGAGTGAAAATTGACATTCATCCTGGAATCTATAGGTTTGTATGTATTTATGTATATAAATGTGATTGTCACTGAGAATAATTTCTCTCTCTTTCTATGGTGATTTCTCTTCTATTTCTTTTCTTTCTTTGGTTGTTAAATGGGGGGTTGTATTGGGAAAATGGGGACTCAAAATGTGGGGACGTGGGTACTGGAAGTTATGGAATATCCATTCTAATTTCTATATATTGATTTTGAAGCTACCTTCAATATTTATTTTTTTTTTTTTTTTTGTAATTATTATCTTTGCATGAGAGTAGTTGTAAGTTATATAAAGAATTTTAAACAAGCGAAAATGTATTTCACCATTTTATATTTTAATTTTTTTGTCACTCGTATTTATGAAATAAATAACATCTATAACATCGATCATATATATAAAAAAAAATTATAAAAAAATAGAACTCATTATATGACATGGAGACACATAAAAGAGTAATAGTTAGAGTGAACTGTTTGGGTCATATTTGGGATCACGTTTTTGTTCAAATTGAAAGAAGTCTAATCTGGTTAAGTTGGGTTTGTGAGGCCTAGCGCCGTCTCATTTATTTAAAAAATCACATTTATTTGATAAATAAAATTATATAATTTCATCATATTTGTTTTTAAAAAATAATTAATGGTCTATTGTAAATTAGTTTTTTTTTTTTTTTTGTTTTAAACGTTACCTTTTGTGATCCTTTCATTGAAACCAAAACATGACAAATGATTTCAAAAATATCACTATCTTTTTTTACTTTTTTTTTTTTTTTTAATTTTATAATGTTATGCTAGATGATTTTTTTTTTTTAAAAAAAAAAAAATTATATTTGTGTACCATTTTCCATCATCATAGCTTCTTGTGTTTTTACATACATGTAAAGGACTCAAAATACTAGAATTAAATTACAATGCAGAGAAAAGGTGTTTGTTCCAAACTCCAAGCCTTACATTTCATTCACTGGAGATGAAAATCCAACTTTTGAAACCAGTATCACTTGGAATGATAAAGCTTATGTTGGAAATTGTGATTTTTATAGGTTTATTTTAGGCTAATTTTGAGCCCAAATTTGAGTAAGGCCCACACGCCTTTTGGGGTGGGTCCAAAGAAATGACGCGTTCCTTATCACGTGACAAGTCACACGGTGAAGACAGTTCGTCAAAACCATTTATGAGTGAATAAGAAGCTGACGTTGTTTTTGGATTCGTGAAATGGAAAGTGAAAGAGTCAAATGTGAGTTTTCATAAATTAATTGTCTCACATTGAAACTTTAAGAGAACTTGTATAAGTGTATAAACTCTAAATGGGTATACTTGGGTTGGGGCCCAAATGGCACCCCAAGTTTTGTAAAGAGGGGAGTTATAGACAAAGTGGGTTTTAGCCCAAACCACTACACGCGCGCTGTTGTCTGTCCAATTGGCCAGACGTGGGTGCGTAGTGTGGGTTTTGGGTCATGTGAAAACCTGCATTTAATTATTCTAAAATAATAATAATAATTAATTAATTAATTAACTTATCCAGATTTTATCTAAAATATATATTAGTGTAAAAGTTAGTTTTAAATTAAACTAATTCAATCACAAACAAAGATATTATTAAGAATAATAATTTAATAGATGTTCAATATTTGTTGTTTATAAATTATTTTAATAAGGATTCAACATGATAATTATTCTTACCAAATACCTTAGTTAAAAATCTTAGTGTATCAATTTTAAGAAATCCACACTAAAAAAAAAGAGAGAGAATATTTCAGCAGAGAACAACACTTGGATTGCATACATATTAACTCAAATATACTCCTTAGAACTAGAAGATTTGATAAGACAAAAAGGAATGATTAAAAGAAAGAGATGGAGCCTCGGGGGAATCTCTCTATATATACATATATCCATACATGTAGATTGGATCCTTTCAAAAGAAAAAAAAAAACAAAACAAAACAAAGAAACTAATCGGAGAGAAAGTAAAAAAAAAAAAAAGAAGAAGAAGAAGAAGAAGAGGGAATTCTTGTGAACAAACTTAGTAGAAGAAGAGGAGGAGATTAAGGTTGCATATTTTCCTACCATTTCACTATTCCATTTCAATCTTACAATTAAGTAAGAAAACCCCCTCAACCCTCTCATTTTTTTAATTGTTAAAATTTTCGTATTTGTGTTCATATGTTATAAATAGATGAAAATTTAGATAAAATATTGTTATAGTTGTATGCAAATTTGTGATTTGTTTGTTAAATATTTGAAGGTTATTTTTTTATTAGTAGCCTTAAAATCATGATATAATCTTGGAAGTAGACTTGTATGTGTAGTTTGTGCCATTAAAGAGATGATTAAATATTTTATTAGGTTTGATTATATAACTCTTCAATTTGCCAGAAACTTGTATGAATTTTTAGACAAATTTATGCTCAAAATTTTGAGATGATTTCTTCTAAAACATTGTTGAGAATGATGTCTAGTTCATCCAGGAATTTTTGCAACAATTATTGAGCTTTGTACGAATTTATACAAATTTTTAATTAAATCTGAAATTGTAAGACAGGTTTTACTATATGTTTGAAAATTTATTAAAAATTCTATGTTAAGCCAAATCTGGTAATTTCTAACTAAAATATGAAATTTGAGTAGTCTAGTTTCATAATAAATTTTTAGATTATGGAATTGATTTATGAATTTAAGTATGGAATTAATTTAAGAAAATGTGATAAATCTGTGTCATAAAATTTCTGGGAATTTTACAGAATTATTTATAACTTATTTTTGGGAAATTCTTTCTGAAAAATGACCTAAACATATTTATTGAATATTCTGTACATTTTCACAAATTTTAGAACTGTATAAATAATTTATTTATAATTTTTATTACTTGAGGTATAACTTGAAAAGTTTTGGACAGGTTTAAGATCATCACTTCAATTATTTATTTGGATAAAAATCAGTTATTGTGTTGGTCTAATTCATCAAATACTGTAAATTAGTAATCCATGTATGGGTGTATTGTGGTTTATTTAATATTGTGGTAGTCTAATCTTGTAAATTAAAAATCCATGCATGTGTGTGACTATGGTTTATTTTCTTTGTATCTAAATTATTATTTCATACTATGGTTTAAATAAATTATTTATTTAAATTCTGTACATTTATTTATTATTGTGTGACATGTGTAATATTTTATGTTGGGAATTTTAATGAGTTGGTATAACATTATTTGTGATTAACAATTGGAACTATTTGTGATTAATATCAAAATTAACTGAAATGATTAACGGCATATACAAAGTTAACAATTGACGGTTAATACCAGTTGTTTAGGGTGAGTCTTAGTTTTAAAGAGTGTACGAAATTAACGGTTGACGGTTAATACCGGTTGTTCAGGGTGAGCCCTGGTTTCGAGAATTCTCACGTAAATTGTGTCGCGAAACCCTAAGATGGCACGAGACTTATTTGTACCATTTTTCGGTATTCGGTTTTGGAATAAGGGTGAATGTGTAGTTGGCACACAAGGAGGTTACGTACCCCTGGCAAACCGTTTCCTTGGGGCAGACCACGGATGCCACTCAGTGGTATGCCAGAACTCAGTGGTTGCGATCTCTAGAGCATATGGAATGCAAGCTATAGCATTAAGGTTAGCTACCAATAAAGCCATGTTGTACAAAGTTAGGGTCTTGGGGACACAAGACACACTTCTAGATGACTACGGATCACACTATTTTTATCAGTGTCACATTCAAGGTTCTGTTGATTTCATATTTGGCAAATCTTGATCGTTCTATAAGGTATCATTCAAATCCTCACTACCCGTGTATGATAATCATATGTCCAATATGTTTCTTGATAATGATTTCTAGAATTGGGTTTCTTGAACTACGATTGTGTTGTTCACTCAACGGCTAAAAGATTTGGACCAATTGCAGCTCATCATAGAGATTCACAATATGATAATACATGGTTCTCTTTTGTAAATTGGCCAATTAATGGATTAGGAATTGTCTATCTAGGAAGAGCTTGGGGAAATTACTTACGAGTAATATACTCATACTGTGATATTGACAATATAATAACTCCATCCGGGTGGAGCAACTAGAATCAACCATCCAGACAAAAGTATGAATCTTTTCTTATTAAAGAAAATAGAAAATTGAAAATGAAAACGTTTTATACTATTCAAAACTTTGAAATATAACTCAACGTTGCAATTACATGATTGTAGTGTTTGGAGAATACTACTGCAGAGGGAGAGGAGTAGATAGAAGAAACAAAGTGTCATGGTCAAAGTCTTTGAATTATGAGAAAGTAAAACCATATTTGAATGTGGCATTCATAGTTTGAGAGCAATGGTTAAGACTATAGTGGTACTATTTTCATATATTTATGCGATCATGCACATTGAGGTTCGGTTAATTGGGCATTTTTTTATTTATATTTCTATTAAATGACAAAATAGTCCTTATATAGCACAAAAAGTTTGATCATTTCGTGTTTTGAATTTGTGTATTGTTTGAATGTGATTGTCCGTATGAGAGTGAATTGTTGTATTGTTAATAGGGTGTTTTTGGTGACCATTTGTGTGGTGAAGTTGCAAAGGTGGCCATGTGGGGGCTACTGTGACCCTGGTTTGGTGGTGCCATGTTGTGCACTTGAGAGAGTGGAAGTAATAGAAAGTGTTTCATTATGGATATTAGATATGACATTTTAACAAAACTAATGTGTAATGATTTTTTTAGTTGGCATTTTTGAGTTGAGATTTTTTTGGATTAATTACATTGACATGGTCTGAGATTTATATTTATTATAGTTTCTTCCCTCATCTTTTGGAAATTACATCTCCTTCCCTGAGATTTAAAATTTCATTAAAGATTCCCCCTTCAGCAATTTAATTTTTTTAAATACCAATTTTGCCCTTACTGAGTAAATTACATTGACACCCCTCACATTTTAAAAATTACAATCCTCTCCCAAAGATTTAAAGTAACATTACCAATTGTCCCCTCGGTTAGTATTAGTTGGAAAAAAAATTCATTGAAAAAAAAAATTAATTGGAAAAAAAATTATTTGAAATAAAAATTAATTGAAAAAAAAAATATTTAAAAAAATTAATTGAAAAAAAAATTTGTTAGTAAAATTTTAAAATTTCTGTTTAAAAACCAACGTAAACTCATTTTTTGAATTTACGTTTTTTCCTTAAATTTACAAACTGAGACAACAATTTATAAACCCAAAAAATTATCAAACAAGTTTTTATGACAGTTTTTTAAATTTTTATACATATAAATTGAAAACTGAAAATGAAATGGTTACCAAACAGACCTCAGATGGTAATAAAATTAACAAATAATTAAATAAGTTACCAACGTAAGAAATGACTTATCAAAAGATTTTTAGGCTATGTATGGTTTGATTTTTATTTTTATTTTTTGAAAATTAAAAATTACTTTGGTTAAGAAATAAAAAATAAAAAATAATTTTTAAATTACTTTGGTTTGATTTTTTAAATTTTTTTTTGAAAATTAAGATTAATTTGGAACCAAATTAATTTTGATTTTCAAAAAAAAAAAAAAAAAAAATCAAACCATACATAACCTAAGAATCTTTTGATAAGTAATTTTTACCATTTGAAGCCTATTTGGTAACCATTTCGTTTTCAGTTTTCAATTTATATTTATAAAAATTTAAAAAACTGTCATAAAAACTTGTTTGATAATTTTTTTGGTTTATAAATGATTGTCTCAGTTTGTAAATTTGAGAAAAAAATATAAATTCAAAAAATGAGTTTACGTTGGTTTTTAAACAGAAATTTAAAAATTTTACTAACAAATTTTTTTTTCAATTAAATTTTTTTCCAATTAATTTTTTTTTCAACGAATTTTTTTTTTCCAACTAATACTAACCGATGGGACAATTAGTAATGCTATTTTAAACCTTAGGAAGGAGATTGTAATTTTTAAAATGTGAGGGGTGTCAATGTAATTTACCCAGTGAGAGAAAAATTGGTATTTAAAAAATATTAAATTGCTGAAGGAGGAATTTATAATGAAACTTTAAACCTCAGGGAGGGAGATGTAATTTTCAAAAGGTAAGGGGAGAACTATAATTAAAATAAATCTCAGGGGGGTGCCAGCGTAAGTTACCCAAATTTTTTTTAACCGGAGATTAAAAAGTTCGTTTGGCTTATTTTTTTTTACTTTCGTAAAAGAAAAAAAAAATAATAATTATAATTTGAATGTGACATTTTAATTTATTAGCTTATTTAACTTATTTTTTCTTTTTTGCTTTTTTTAGCTAAAAAATTGTTGCCAAATATAAAATTTTGCTAGATGACTCAAATTTTTATAATGTGATTAAGGGATTATAGTGTATATGACAATAGGTAAATTACAATATAAATCACACCTTAAATACGTATCTTCATAATACATGTTAATTTTTTTTTAAAAAAAGTTACTTATCAAAAGAATTTGTAAAAATTAATTATAAACATACAAAATAATTTATAATTTTACTTTTTAATATTTGTAATGTTTATTGAAATGGTAATTTATGTATAAATTGGGCCGAGCTGGGTAATGGGCCGATCTATGGACCATAGTAAGAAGGGTTGAGTAAAAGGGGCCTTATAGTTACCCTGGTCCAAAGGAGCCTTGTAGATTGCTCGGTCACCACGGTCGGAGCAGTAACAATTAGCTCGGTCATGCCGTCTGAGCCGAGGTAAGTTGAGCTTTCTTCAGGACCTTGCTATTGGTTAGCTCAGTCTGAGCTTGCTGTGGATAGCTCGGCTTCAACAGGTGAAACCGAGGCACAAGCTACGAAAGGAAGAACGGAGCTAGTTAGAGCTCGGTCGTTTTTGCCAGTTTAGCACAGATGAGTTATCTCGGTCGTTTGTCACACTACCAAGGTAAAACCATCTCACTTGGTTTAAGTAGTAAGGGGGGTGTTGAAGGATAAGCATTATCTTTCAGGAGTATGAATCCTAGGAGGACTCTACATGGAGGGATAAGAGTCATACCAGGATTGTGCCACACGGAACCTATAAAAGCTCATAGCATCACCTATGGAGAGGTAACATAACTTTGATTCTCGAATACACAGAGTTTTTGTCTATTTGTCTATTTTGCTGACTTAGACATCGGAGGGGTATTCGGCACACACCCGCCGGCTCATGTTTGTGTTTTTAGGGAGTAAAACGACGACGTACGGAGGAGCGAAGGCTTGATCAACAGGATTATACGAGAAAAATATTTCGTGCTCGTACAATTGGCACCGTCTGTGGGAAAAACAAACAGAACAAAACCTCTTGATCAAGTTTTCCTTGCTAATTGGAAGCAATGACGCACAATGAAGATTTGCCACAGTCCGTTATCGACGAACAAACCCCAGAGGGAGGTGAGAGGCGCAAAGGTTTGCCTTCTATCCCTCCCATGGCGGATTTAGAGCCCCAGCGACAGAACCCCAGGAGGGATGCGAGGGGGAGGAGGGGTAACAGCTCTCATCGCTCTCGCTCACAAAGCCTTGAAAGACAGAGGCGGAGGATCGACCCTCAAGTTCTTGAGCTGAAGAGCAGGACGAATTGATACGAAGGATGGCGGCAGACATGGAGGCTATGAAGCGCCAGATCAAAGGCAAATGGGTGGCGACAAGAGAGAGGCACAAAAGCAAGACGCCCCTCTCGCCACTCGGTAGATCATGGTAGGCGTACCACGCCATCACAGGCTGAGAGTAGAAGCCTACGAACAGGCGACACTCAATCAAGGACTTCCAGGACTCGTCACTCCAGGTCTGAGAGAACGAGGACTGAAAGATCATATACTGAGGGTAGCACCTATTGGCCCTCACGCACGCACCAGACGTCATCCAGGCACACAGAGTTGCCTAGATCGTCCGACTTACGAACTATGCTAGAAGAAAGGGCACGATGGAAGGAAGATGTCAGGGTACGCGACCCGCACAGAGTCTCAGCCCTTCAGCGGTTGGCTCCTCGGATGCACGGAAGCGTCGAGGTAGGAATGCCAATACCGCGCCCTGCTTACGAACCAACGGACAAAGCGTTAGCAAGGCTGCAGACCTCGCCATTCATTCCGGCAATTGAGAACGCGCCCTTACCTTCAGGCTTCCTTCAGCCCAAATTCACCACATATGAGGAAAAAACAGACCCCTAGTTGCACTTGAGCCACTTTTGCTAGGTCATGGCGGTATATCGGCGAAACGAAGCTTTCATGTGCATCCTATTCCCATCCAGCCTTGGCGACCTAGGTTTAACCTGATTCGAAAGGCTACCAAAAGGCAGCATCGCCTCCTGGGCGCAATTAGCAGAGGCATTCGTAACAAGGTTCAGAACGAATACCAAAATGCCAATAGAGATCGATCAACTACTCTCCATTGACATGGGCGACAAGGAGACGTTAAGATCTTACAACAGTCGTTATTGGGAGACCTTCAACCAGATAGGAGATTGCCCCACAAATCTCGCTATTGCGCAATACAAGAGAGGCCTTCCAGTCGGAAACAGATTGAGGGACTCAATGACTATGACGCCACCTCTCACGATGGAGGCCCTAATGGAGAGAGTGCACCAGCACATTAGGGTGGAAGAGGATGGCGCCTGTGCCAAAGCAAAATCTGGCACGACAGCAATACCAGATAAAAATACTTCGGCCAAAGTTAACGCGGTAGACCGTCCAAGCAGGAACGGACGAGGCAGACGGGACAACGGAGAGGACCAAGATAAAAGATGGTTGAGAGTCTGCACTGCCATTACCACGGTATTCAAAAAACCGATCTATAGGATTCTCAGTGAGATACGTGATGAGCCTTTCGTCTGATGCCCAGCTAAGTTGGGCGAAGCACAAAAAGACTACGACGAAAGATCCCGGTGCACCTTCCATAAGGAAAAGGGGCACTGCACTGAGAATTGCACGCCATTGAGACAGCACCTGGAGGAATTAGTGGCAGTAGGGCACCTGGACCAGTACATAGAGGGAGGGACACAGCCAGCCCCCCAAAACCAAAACGTCCCAAACGGGATGCTAGTCGACGCTCCACCTCAAGGCATGATCAACGTAATACATGGAGTATTCGAACCTGAGCGTGCATGCGAGCTCAAGGGAATGATCAAGAAGGCTGAGCACTTAAGTGAGGTATTAAGTGTGCAACCTACCATCAAAAAGGGGAGAACAGAAGCCACAAATGTCATATCCTTTTCAGACAGAGACTTGGCAAGGATATATTGCCCTCACAATGACGCACTAGTCGTCACACTCCGCATCAAGGATTACGACGTCAAACGGATTTTGATCGACCAAGGAAGCTCGTGTGAGATAATATACTACGACACCTTCAAACAACTAAAACTGGAGGACAAAGACTTGGCACCTGCCGTATCTCCCCTAATCAGATTCAACTCAATGCCAGAGTGGCCAGTCGGCAAGATAATCCTTCCAGTCAGAGCAGGAAGCATGACTAAACAAGTGGAATTCTGGATATTGAAAGTACCCTCCACTTACAACATAATCTTGGGAAGAACATGGTTGCATGCCATGCGATCGGTAGCGTCAACCTACCATCAAGTGATGCAGTTTCCCAACGAAGTCGGAGTAATTGAAGAGGTCTTCGGAGACCAAATTATGTCCAAGCAATGCTTTGTCACAGTAAATGGCAGTCGCGCTGCCAAAGGGTACGTATAGATGGTGGAGGAACCAGAGAGCAATGAACTATTTGCAGATGTTGGCAGGACCGCTGAACAGAAGGCAGTGGAAGACTTGGTACAGGTAAGAATAGATGAAAAGGATCTAGAAAAATTCTTTTTACTTGGCTCGTCATTGTCCAGCACTGAGAGGATAGAGGTCATGGAATTCTTGACCTCTAACATCGAAGTGTTTGCCTGGACGCCGTATGACATGCCAGGTATTGATCCAAACTTCATCTGTCACCAACTAAACGTCCACCCAACTGCCAGACCAGTCATCCAGCGCACTCGCAGATCGGCACTCCACCACACCGAAATAGTGGCTGAAGAAGTAGGAAACCTTCTAAAGGCAGGAGCTATCAGAGAAGTCCACTATCCCAAGTGGATATCCAATACAGTCGTGGTGCCCAAGAAGAATGGAAAATGGCGTGTTTGCGTAGACTACAAAATAGTCAACAAGGCGTGCCCAAAAGATAGCTTTCCATTACCCAGGATAGACCAGCTGGTAGATCTGACAGCAGGACACAATTGACTTAGCTTTCTTGATGCGTACAGAGGTTACCATCAGATCGCTATATATGAGCCAGACCAGGAAGTCACATCCTTCACAACACCAAGAGGACTGTATTGTTACAAGGTCATGCCCTTTGGCCTAAAGAACGCAGGAGCAACATTCCAGCGGATGGTCAACAAGATGTTTGAACCATTGTTAGGCAGAACAATGGAAGCTTACATCGACGACATGGTGGTCAAGAGCAAGGATAAGAAAGACCACCTCAGAGACCTAGGTGAGATGTTCCAGATCCTAAAGAGGAATAAGTTGCGCCTTAATGCTTCTAAGTGCGCGTTCAGCGTAGGATCAGGCAAATTCCTAGGCTTCTTGGTGACCAACCGAGGTATAGAGGCAGACCCCTCTCAGATCAAAGCCATTCAAGATCTAGAGAGGCCCAACTCAGTAAAAGAAGTGCAGCATCTCACTGGCATGGCAGCTGCACTCAACCGGTTCATAAGTCGGTCGTCGGACAGATGTCGACCATTTTTTCAAACATTAAAAGCCAAGTTTGAGTGGGACGAAGAATGCGACTGCGCTCTAAAAAGCTTCAAAGAATACATGCCTTCTCCACCACTGCTAGTAACCCCAGTACCTGGAGAAGAGCTCTTTTTGTATCTGGCAGTTTCACAGCACGCAGTAAGCGCAGTGTTGGTCTGAACGGAAGGAATCCAACACTTGCCTATCTTTTATGTCAGCAAGACATTGTTGGGCACCGAAACCAGGTACTTACCACTGGAAAAACTAGCCTTAGCCTTAATGATGGCATCAAGGAAGTTGTCGCATTACTTCCACGCCCACACCATAATCGTCCTCACGGCTTTTCCCTTAAAAGCTTTGTTTGAGAGGGCAAACTTTTCTGGATGAATCTTGAAGTGGGCAGTGGAGTTGGGACAGTTTGATATCAAGTTTCAGCCCAGAACCGCAATAAAAGCCCAAGCTTTGGCTGACTTCGTGGTAGAATTCACACCAGGAAGTCATCACATTTGCCCAGTCGACTTGACTGGCACAACCGAAATGGGGATAGAAAGTGCCGCAGAGAGTGCGCGACCCCTGATAGAGGATGCCCAGCTACCTCACAAAATAGACGGAAGTAAAGTAAGGGAGGAAAAAGCAAGCCATGCTACACCAAGCAAAGACTCATCGACAAGTGAGAACTTGGTAAAGTTAGATAGTGAGGGGCAAACAGTAGGCATGGACCTAGAAAAAGACACCAGCAACACTCAGGACCCCAAGGCATCATCTGATCCCTCCACTTGCTGGAAGCTGTTCGTTGGAGAGATGTGGAAGCTCTTTGTGGATGGAGCATCCAATAGACATGGCGCAGGACTTGGCATAGTCCTTATCTCACCAGATGGCTTAGTAGTGGAACAGGCAGTCAACCTTGGCTTCCCAGCATCAAACAACGAAGCAGAGTATGAAACACTTCTGACAGGCCTAAAATTAGCACTCTACTTGAAGGCCACCGAGCTGATGGTTTACAGTGATTTACAACTGGTGGTAAACCAAATTTCAGGCGACTACGAAGCAAAGGATGACTGGATGGCCAAGTACCAAGAGTTAGTCAGAAAAGAGATCATGAAATTTGAAGTAGTGCGGATAGAGCAGATCGGCAGGGAAGAAAACAGCAGAGCGGACGAACTAGCAGGCTTCGCATCAATGGCAGACACGTCCCTCCCACATCCATTACTAATTGACTACCTACTGAGACCAAGTATTGAAAAACCTGAAGTAACTGAGGTATGTTGCACCGAATTAGGCCCCTCATGGATGGATCCCATTATAGCATTCTTGAAAGACGGCGTCCTACCTGAAGAAAATAAATAAGCCAACAAGATAAAAGAAAAGTCACAGCGATTTTGGCTCTCCCCATCGATGGCCTTGTACAAGAAATCCTTCACCAGACCTTACCTGAAATGTGTCCATCCTAGCAAGGTTGAGGCATTCTTGTTTGAGATACACAAAGGTGTATGCGGAAGCCACCAAGGAGGAAGATCATTGGCCTACAGAGCAATTTCACAAGGATATTGGTGACCATACATGCAAGCAAATTCAGAAAAGTATGTCAGGAAGTGCAAAAAATGCCAGAAGTTCGCACACCAAATTCATCAACTAGCCAGAGAGCTTCTACCATTAACTAGCCCATGGCCTTTTGCAATGTGGGGCTTGGACATAGTAGGGTCACTTCCAACGGCACCCGGCAACAGGAAGTTCTTTCTAGCAGCAACAGACTACTTCACAAAGTGGGTGGAGGCAGAAGCACTAGCATCAATAAAGGAGAAAGATGTGAAGAAGTTCGTCTGGCAGAATATCATCACTCAATTCGGCATACCAAAAGCTCTAATATCTGACAATGGCACTCAATTTGACTGGCTTTTGTGAAGAGTACAAGATAGAGTTCTACAATTGTACACCAGCATACCCCCAAGCAAACGGCCAAGCAGAAGCATCAAACAAAGTTGTCTTGGATGGATTGAAGAAAAGGCTAGAGAAAGCAAAGGGCAAGTGGGCTGAAGAGCTCCCTCATGTTTTATGGGCTTACCGTACCACACCTCGATAATCTACTGGAGAAACACCTTTTTCCTTGGCCTATGGTATGGAAGCAGTAATCCCACTGGAAGTTGGCCTCCCCACAATTAGAAGTGAAAATTTTGATCCAGACTTAAATGGAGATGCCATAGCATTGGAGCTCGACCTTGTGGAAGAAAGAAGAGAAAGAGCACTGGTTCACATCGCCTCATACCAGCAAGAGTTATCAAGGAAATACAATAAGACAGTACATCCAAGACAGTTCAAGATTGGAGATTGGGTACTGCGCAAAGTAATGGGAAACACTTTGGTACCCGGAGACGGCAAATTAGGGCCCAATTGGGAAGGACCTTACAAAGTGGTTGGATTAGCAGGAAAAAGGGGCATACCACTTGGAATATGAAGACAGCAAAGCTATTCCCAAGCCATGGAACACTGCCAATCTCAAACTATTTTATTTTTAGCTTTTCTTTGAAATATTTGTAATTTTTTCCTTTCTTAATAAAACAAGTGGTTTTCTTTTCAGTATAATTGTTTTCTACTGTAAATGTTGTTTTAGTGAGCTAGAGGCATTGTAAGCAGAGTTGGCCGGAATAACCAACTTTGCGCTCTCTTCAGCCAAGATAAGGATCTGAACTGAAAAGGTTGGTCGGAAAAACCAACACCTCTCCTAAGTCCAGGATAAGGATCTAGGCTGCAGGACGTTTGGCTGGAAAAACCAAACACTTTACTCTAGGTTGGCAGAAAAAACCAACTTAGAGGTTGGCTGGAATAACCAACACCCCTCCTAAGCCGAGGATAAGGATCCAGGCTGCAGGACGTTTGGCTGGAAAAACCAAACACTTTAATCTAGGTTGGCAGGAAAAACCAACTTAGAGGTTGGCTGAAATAACCAACACCCCTCCTAAGCCCAGGATAAGGATCTAGGCTGCAGGATGTTTGGTTGGAAAAACCAAACACTTTACTCTAGGTTGGCAGGAAAAACCAACTTAGAGGTTGGCTGGAATAACCAACACCCCTCCTAAGACCAGGATTAGGATCTAGGCTGAAGAATGGTTGGCTAGAAAAATCAACACTTAGTACTCTTCAACCGAGATAAGGATCTAGGCTGAAGAGTGGTTGGCTGGAAAAACTAACTTTAAGTACTCTTCAATCGAGATAAGGATCTAGCTGAAGAGTGGTTGGCTGGAAAAACCAACGCTTAGTACTCTTCAACCGAGATAAGGATCTAGGCTGAAAAGTGGTTGGCTGGAAAAACCAATACTTAGTGCTCTTCAGCCGAGATAAGGATCAAGGCTAAAGAGAGGTTGGCTGGAAAAACCAACACTTATTGTTCTTTAGCCGAGATAAGGATCTAGGTTGAAGAGGTTGGCATGTATGACCAGATAAATTGCAGAGTTAAGACCGGGATAAGTATCTTGGCCAAAGAATGTTATACTTCATTCAGACTACAGTTGAAAAGTAAAATGCAAGCATAAAAGTAAACCGAAACAACAGTTGGAGCAAAAGAAGTACAAAAGGAGGGGCCTCAGCCCAGTTACAATTTCATTCCAAGAGCCAAAAAAGATAGAAAATTACAAAGTCAAGCAAACAGGTCGTCGAGATCCGCATCCAGTTGTAGACACCCCATTTTTGACCGACCTTAAGACTCAGTCGTCACCGATTGAGCACTTGGTGATGTTGCATATCGTGCTCGTCTAGAGGTTTCAGAGTCTCGGCCGTGAGCCCTGCCTCCAAACTTCCGGGCTTTTCTGTGCCTTGCCTCGGTTTGCGAACCAGACTCGATTTTCTCTGTTTCTCTTCCCAAAGGGAGGGAGTGGTTTCGTAGACCATCTCTCAGTGGCCGCAGGCTACATTTCGTGGCCGTAGGCCATTTTTCCCGTTTTGGAGCCCGGTTCCCGGTTTTCGGAGCCGTCAGGCCGTGTGCCTCGGTTCGGGACCGCCTAACTACCTCCGTTTGCTCTGGTTTTTGGTATGCATATTATTTACTCCCTTTTGAGGGACACTGCGGTCCGAAGGACCAACTTCATGGTTGAACGCCACTTTCGGTGCTTGACAGCCAGTTTTCGGGGCCTCAGACTGCGCGTTTCGGCCCCGGAACCTTTATTTTGCATCGGTTTTCGTTCATTTTTGGCAGGTACCTCTGTTTTATCACCAGGAAGGTCACAGAAGGGTGGGAGGCCAGCAATTGTTTCAGCAACCAGTTATATTCCTCCGTCGCCCTCCGACGCCCGTTTTTCTCACTTCCAAGCCAATGTTGACCACCCTAGGGTCACTTTCTTCAATCCTAACCCCCATATTTGTGTTGTAGACACCTGGGAGGACACTAAAAGTTGGTGGCCGGCCATTAATTCTACTTGAACCTTTTGAACCCCTTTGAAAAGTGGCTTGTTCTCTCTCCTGTTTTACAGTTGCCAGTTTTGAACCACAGGGTTGTGTTGAGGGCACCTGGGAGGACACCAATGTGTGGTGGCCGGCTAGAAAATCTTTTTGGCCCTTTTTGACCCTTGGCCGGCCGGCCATGGGGGGTGGCCGGCCGGCCACCTGCAGCTCCAACAGTTGGCCGGCTAGCTTCTTTACAGGTGGCACATCACAGATATGCACTTTATTCCCCCCCCAGATTCTGTATCCGGGGGGGCAACTTTTGGAGGGAAATGTTATAGTGTTTTCCCTCCCCCTTTTCCCCTTGCTACTCCCCCTTCTTGGTCTATATAACCAGCTGCCCAACTCTTGTTATGGGGTTGAAAAAAAATTGCTTTGAGCTCTTGCATGCATATCTCCCTCCATCTCTCTCATTTCCTTCAAAAACTCCCAAGTTCTACCCCTTTTTCATATCACCACCTAGCACCACACCACCACTTCCATTTCCAGCAGTTTGGAGGACTTTCCAGCAGCTAGGAGGCACCATTTCTCAAGCCAAAAGGGAGCAAAAGTTTGGTCTTCAAGGGTGAGTACCATTTCCCCCTTTTTTGAGCTTATTTTGTGTCATTTTTCTAGCCTCTTTGCTTACTGTTTTGAGCTCCGACCAAAACTGAAAATATCATTGTTTTGAACTATATTCCATGTTTCATTAAGGGCTCATTGCAGTTTAAAGCTTCTTTTTGGCACTTGCTTCTTTATCCTCTTGAATGCCATTTTCTTGCATGATATTTTTAGCTTGTGTGTGATCTGTTTTGGGGCCTAATGTAAACTGTAAATAGGCCTATTTTGAGCCCCTATTCAACATTGAAGAAGGGCTCAACACTGTTTGGGACCTCCATATATCACTTGCCATTGTACCCCTCTTTGGTCCCCATTTTTGCATGATTTTGCTAGCTTATCTTGCTTCTGTTTTTTCGGCCATGATCAGAACTGAGGTAGCCATATTTTGACCCCCTTGTCATGTTTCAATTAAGGGTCTTTGGCTTTTTGATGAATATTTTGTATACCTTGTGTTTAGCCTCTTTTGAGCCTCATCTTGCATGACATTTTGAGCATGTTTTTATACTGATTTGGGCTTGATCATCTACTGTAAAAAGTCTTATTTTTGGTCCCTCTTCAACATTGTTGAAGGACCCTCACTTTTTTGAGACCTCCATGCACCACTTGCTTCTTTGCCCCTTTGTTGGCCAATTTCTTGCATAGCATTTTGAGCATACTTGTATCTGCTTTTGGAGTTTGTCATAAACTGAAATACATCATATTTTTGGTCTCTCTTCAGTGTTGTAGAAGGGTCTTTTTCTTTTTGGGCTTTTCATCTACCACTTGCTTCATTGCCTCCCTTGCGGAGCCATTTTTGTATGCTAATTTAGTCCCACTTGTGCTTACTGTTTGGCCATGCTTTGAATTGTAAAAATGCTTATTTTGGGGCTGCCTTGCTTCTGTCTTTTCATTCCATGTACCAATTATGCATACATGATAGCTGTAGCATTTCATATGCCATGTTTAGAATAGCCGAGCCTGCTATAGTTTGCATTTTTGCATGTGTTGCATTAGGCAATTCTGTGTATCTAGGATCATGCATGGATTTCTAATGAGTTTCTGTTTTGGCTTGGAGTACTCGGTGAGTTTTTATGCTTTAGCATCCTTGCATGCGTGTGAGTGTTGCCATGAATAGCATGCTTACCATGAGGCTAACTGCTTATGTGATATAACTGCTTGAATGCCTATGGGTGGAGGTTGTGTTACTTACTTGGGACAATTCAGCAAATGTTTGTTTTAAGCCCACTAGATATGGCAAAATCATGTTTTCTAAGCCCACCCGAGGGTGGCAAATCCACGTCTTAGCCTACCTGCGGGTAGCACCATCAAACCATTTTCAAACAAACAAACATGAAATGTTTTGTTCCAATTCAGGCGATTCAGTCTATACTTGTATGCTGTGCGCATCACATAGTAACCTAGGCTAATAATCAGAATAAGAATGCACAACGTTTTCAAAAATAGATATCATGGTTAGTAGAGGCCGGTCTTTGACTGGGCGAGCGGGGGTGCTCACGAAGTGACCTTCCCCAATCGTACCCAAGTTCCCGAGCCGAGGCAACTTTGGTGATGACGGACACGTGGCCTTTGGCACCGAGTCAGGGTTTCCTAAATTTCCCATTTAAAAAATATTTAGGTGGCGACTCTGTATCTGGCAAAGCAGTCCATGTTTGGCACTTCTTTCAAAAAATCTGTTTTCTCAAAACGACTTGCCGAATTTGGACTCTTTGGTTCAAGATTAAGAACCGTGACATTTGAGTCCTTGAACTGTAGTAGACCTGCGAGCGAACGGAACGGGGGGAGTCGCACCCTCCTGGGGCGTTCGGGGACGTCTACAGTTTCTGGCGACTCCGCTGGGGATTTAGAGAACTTGACTCGAACTCATGATATCTGGTTTTGACTACATTTGTGTTTCTTTGCATTGCATTTGCATTGGTGCGCCTAGGACACCGTGTTTGCCATATGCTATTCCCGAACGGTTTGCCGGAGGCTTGTCTTGTCAAGGCATGACCATAAGGCTGATCGGCTGTGGCTCTGACAGCATGGGAACCACAAACCCCGGTTTTGCCGGGGCACCCTTTTCGACCATTCGACCTAATGCATATTCGGATCCTATACCATTCCAAACTAGGATAGGTTGCTTACCCGATATAGGTTGTTTGAAACCGCTGCGTGCGTAGTGAAACCCTAACTCCTGACAAAATAGGACAGGGAAACCCTACCCCAACATAGGGGT
The DNA here is from genome assembly GCA_030407325.1 of Camellia japonica. Lineage (NCBI taxonomy): Eukaryota > Viridiplantae > Streptophyta > Magnoliopsida > Ericales > Theaceae > Camellia > Camellia japonica. The sequence continues at coordinate 7,889,397 of JAPPVO010000032.1, read as the reverse complement.
GTTGTGGTTCTCACTTATCTGTTATGTGCTTGTTAGAGTGCGTCTTTACAAGGAATGCATGTATCAGTGTATGAGTTTGGGCATCAGGCCTGCGGGCACCAGTTCAGTTATTTTGGGAATCAGTTATCTGCGGGTATCAGATTCAGTTTTTGGGGCAGTGACTTGGGGAACAGTGATCAGCGGTCGAATACAGTTGTACAGTTACGCCTATGTCTGTTTTGATGAAATTGAGCTGAAATGCTGCCAATTTTCTCTTTCAGGGGGGGGGGGTTCAGAGATTTAGTTCAGAATAGCCAGTATTCTCCTTCGCCGAAGCAAGACAAACGTCCGATCCGTTAGTCACCGGTCACATCATTCCCGTTCAGCTCAGCGGATTCATGATGACCCAAAATTCAGAGGAAATTGTGGTTATGACAGCCGCATTAGACCAAGGAATCATCTTGCAGGATGAGACTAATGTTAAAGTGCCACATCCACCCAGGTCGCCTGCTGTGCGCCCGATCTGGGAGCCCCAGTTGTTTCAGGCCCGTGAGCCCACCACATTTGAATTAATGGGAATGATTGGTGACCTTCAGAGGTCCGTGGCAGATCTGGCTTACGGAATGTCGGCTTCATCACCAGCTGTATCATATGCCGGGAATTTTGCACCGCAGGAGCCCCCACTACTGGGGCGAATTGTGATCGAGCTCAGCCAACCCGAGGCCGTCTCAAGCTATGGCAATGACATGTCAACAGCAACCCAAACCCATGATCCAACTGAGTCTAGAGGTAAGAATAAAATGAAGGCAGACACCGATCCCATCAAGCAACTGCTGTGGGCAGTCGAGGCTTTGAAAGTCGGGGGGATGAACAAACAGCAAGTATTCGCGGTCGTGGCCAAAACTGTGGATGATGCTTTCTCCACTCCAGCCGAGGGCAGTTCAAGCCAGGCAGAAAACCGGGATAGGCCCCGTTATGCCAGAACAGTTCCTTCCACCCCCAACTCTGCATCCGGAAAAGATCAGAAAGCCAAGACGGTGCCTGCCGACCCTTTCGCTAGTGCGTCTAGCAAGAATCCTCAGACTTCGAAGTATCCTCCTCGAGGGCGCAGAGTCTTTCATGCCCTCTACATGCCTCTGTCTAGGGCATTTCAAATTCTGGTTAACAAGGGGCATCTCACACCCCTTGAGCCTCGACCGCTGCCGAAGAATCTTCCTTTCACACATGATGCTACCTTGTATTGCGCATACCACCAACAGACTGGTCACAACACCGACAGCTGTTTTCGCCTTCGTCACGAAGTGCAAGATTTGATCGACAATGAAGTCATCCTCCCACCTACCTCAACAAAGTCTGTCACTGCTGAACTGTTGGACTTCCAGGATACTGTGAGTATGTGATCAGGGGTTGGACCACCTGCGAGCGGCACTCGGCGTATTTCGGATGTGGCGTTTGGCACGCACTATTTTGAGCATTTGCGAATGCTAGTTTTTGTAATTTCTGGCTTGGGTGTCGAGTTAGTCCTTTGTTTTGAATCTATCTCATCATCTTGAGTCAGTTCTTTTTGCTTAAGGGTCTGTCTTGTTATATCGAGTCAGTCCGGCTGTACAAAGGTCGGGTAGTTCCGGGGGTGTCACCTCGGGCGTCACCATTTTGTTTTGTGTTTGTCTTTTCGTTTTGTTTTGAGTCTGTTTCTGCCTTGGAGCCAGTGATGCTAACAGATTTGAATGAGCAGCAGTGATTTTCGCTTTCTTGTGTTCGCTTCTGCCTTGTGCCAGTTATGCCGGAAGTTCTGAATGAGATGGCAATATTTGACTAAGAACTCTGCCTTTTCTGTGCCTTGAAGTCATTATAACGACCTAAGTTTTTCAAAACCTTTTGAACACTGCAGTGAAAACGAAGAGGAAGGAATTCCTCGGGATTTGCAAAACTTTGATCAACTGAGAGGAAGAGAGGTGTGCTAGGCCCTTAATGAATGAAATCATGCTCGTTAGCGTGAGTATTGAGAAGGACCCTAGCTTTGATCCAGATTGGTTCTACACTGTCTTCAGCGCGAGTGATTTGTCGCTTTCTTAAAAACTTTCAAAAAAATGTTTTGCGCGGTCCTGCGAAGACCTGTGTGGAATCGCTCTTGAGATTGTGCAGCCTAGGATCACTCTCGGCCTCGAGAGTCAACCCCTTTGTTTCCAAACCTTGAACTTGAATTCAGAATGTTCAACGGTCAACTACAATGTGAGGCCTGTGTGGCCAGATTTGAAGCAGCCCTCGAACAAGAGGCCAGGAAATTCGAATCAAAAAGATCAGAAGATCAGAAGAAGCTTGCAAAGCTAGAACAGAAGTACCCTTTGAACTAGGGGTGAAGATGTCAGATGAGCTCGAAGAGCTGAAGATGAGTCCTCTTGCAAATCAACAGCCACTCTCCTGGATACGGATGGCTTCGAAACCCTACAACCATTTGGCATGGACCAAGCTACACTTTTACCCTTGAGAGGCTCGCTGGGCCGAAAACCCGGAAGGGCGACCCAGGCAAAAGTTAGAGCAAGAAAAAGAAGAAAAAAAAAAAAAAAAAAAAAAAAAAAGAAGAAAAAAAAAGAAAAAAAAAAAAAGAAAAAATGCAAAAAAAAAAAAGAAGAAAAGAAAAGAAAAAATATAAAAAAAAAAAAGAAAAAATTGAAAAGAAAGAAAGAAGAACAAAGCTCGCAAGGTCGAAAACCCGCGACGGGCGCCTTGGCAAAAGTTAGAGCATAAAAAGGAGAGGTTAAATACCCGAGTGTACCTTAACCCCGAACTACGTAAGGCTTGATTCCCATGTTTGGGATACGTAGGCAACTTCATTCTAAAGTCCAGCCGTAAAACACTTCAATTGGATTCTGTCCATGCGATGGTTCTGGTCATCTTTGTCTTCTCTGTATCTGAGGATTTGGTTGTGTTCGTCACTCTGAGGACTGACTACAATGCGCCACGGTGCTATCCAAACAAGGGGCAACTTTCCGTTGCCATTCAGTGTGCTGCGGCGCCAGTCAAACAAGGGGCAACTTTCCGTTGCCATTCAATGCGCCGCGGTGCCGTTCAAACAAGGGGCAACTTTCTTCAAGCAAGGGGCAATTTTTCTTCGGATCTAAGGTTGTGCATCTCGAGAGTGGGTTCTATGCTCGTTGAGCAGTGGCCGATTGCAAAAACAGCTTTTGAGAATTTTTACTGAGGTTGACTATTTTCTCGAAAATCATTCTATCTTTTCCAAAACTGGACCCTTTTCATGGACCCAAAAAAAAGGAAAATTTTCAGTGCTCATAGCCTAACTTGCATGATTTTAAATCAGAAAATTGAACAAGCATGTTAATCTAACTCTCATTTTGGTCAAAATTGTTTTAGTAGAAAGCCAAAAACAAAAAAATGGTCGAAATGATGAACTAGGGGCACAGTTGAGTCAAGAGTTCTGTCTTTCCCCCTTTATCAACGTACTTGCCAGAAAGGGCACTCTACTTGCCAAGAAGGGCACTCTACTTGCCAGAAAAGGGCACAACTGAAGCTAACAACAAAGTGCTGAAGGCTCTCTCACCCTCCAAGCAGCGAGGTATCAAGCCAAGTGCGAAGCGCGAACTGGAATGGGGCAAGATATTCTACTCCCTCATCTAGACGGATCTGATCATGTCCAAACTCCCCAGCAGAGCATCGTCAACTAATACCAGCTGCAGATTTGCTACACACTCAGATGTAGCACAACCCCTCTGTGGGAGGAATTCACTAGCTGCGTGCAGAAGAAGAAGAATCTAGCTGAATGCTAGAGGCAAGAGCCTTCAACTTCCTGTTTATCCATCAACCATCTAGGGGAGGGATTAAAAAAAATGAGAGATTAAAGAATAGAGAGATGCGCGTGGAGAGAAAAAGTGAGAAAAGGGTTTTCAGAGAAAAACAGAGCCTGAGGGTCAAGTGATGTGAGAATCACAAATAAGAAAGGGTGGGAAACAATACCCAAAGAAACTGGCTCCTCGCGAACTAAAATGTCTCTCGCCATTGGAACATGTCTGAGTGTCGTGTCTCTTGTTTTTTTATTTTGTCTCGATTCTTGTTTTGAGTCGTTTCAAGTGTTACTCGATGTGTCTAGGTTGTGTGCCTTTTATTTTCTTGTTGAGTCATCTTGCTGTGTTCAGTTGTAGGCTCAATACCCAGTCGAGAATTCATTCTCGCTCTCAAAATTCAAACAAAAAATCGTTTTGTGCTCAGAGTGCCGTGCCGTTCTCCACATTTGTACAAAACAAGATTCTTTCTTAAACCGCAGGGTTCAACCCAGGTCATGTGAGAGCAGTAGAACCAGGACCTATCTGAAGCTATATAGGTTCCAGACTTCGAAGCAAAAGAAAAAAGGAAAGATGTCAGGGCATCTCAGTTTATTTCAACTTCTGCAAATTCAGTCGTCGCATCCTGTATGTTCAGAATGAGCGGAGTGTTCAAACTTAAAAGAATACTGTGTTATGAGCTGCGTGTTCAGAATTGAAGTGTGTGAGCTGCGCGTTCAACATGAGGTATATGAGCTGCGTGTTCAGAAGAGAAATGTGTGAACTGCGTGTTCAACATGAAGTATATGAGCTGCGTGTTCAGAATTGAAGTGTGTGAGCTGCGCGTTCAACATGAGGTATATGAGCTGCGTGTTCAGAAGAGAAATGTGTGAGCTGCGTGTTCAACATGAAGTATATGAGCTGCGTGTTCAGAATTGAAGTGTGTGAGCTGCGCGTTCAACATGAGGTATATGAGCTGCGTGTTCAGAAGAGAAATGTGTGAGCTGCGTGTTCAACATGAAGTATATGAGCTGCGTGTTCAGAATTGAAGTGTGTGAGCTGCGCGTTCAACATGAGGTATATGAGCTGCGTGTTCAGAAGAGAAATGTGTGAGCTGCGTGTTCAACATGAAGTATATGAGCTGCGTGTTCAGAATTGAAGTGTGTGAGCTACGTGTTCAACATGAGGTATATGAGCTGCGTGTTCAGAAGAGAAATGTACGAGCTGCGTGTTCAACATGAAGTATATGAGCTGTGTGTTCAGAATTGAAGCGTGTGAGCTGCGTGTTCAAACATCAAATATTTGAGCTGTGTGTTCAGATTTCAGAAACGGTGGGCTGTGTGTTCATCTCAGTGTTTGGGCTGCGTGTTCAACCTTCTACAAAGTGTGTACTGCGTGTTCATCTCAAGATTTGAGCCGTATGTTCAGAATTCGAGTGTTTGGGCTGCGTGTTCAACTTTCAATCAGTGTGTGCGTGTTCACCTCAACAACGAGCTGTGTTTTCGACATCAAGTGTTTGGGCTGCGTGTTCAACCTTCTACAAAGTGTGTGCTGCGTGTTCACCTCAAGATTTGAGCCGTGTGTTCAGAATTCAAGTGTTTGGGCTGCGTGTTCAACTCTCAATCAGTGTGTGCCGTGTGTTCACCTCAACAATGAGCCGTGTGTTCAAAATTCAAGTGTTTGGGCTGCGTGTTCAAATCTCAGTCAGTGTGTGCCGCGTGTTCACCTCAACAACGAGCTGTGTGTTCGACATCAAAGTGTGGGCTGTGTGTTCATCTCAAATGTTTGGGCTGCGTGTTCAACTCTCAATCAGTGTGTGCCGTGTGTTCATCCCAAAAACGAGCTGTGTGCCTGAAGAATGAGCTGTGTGCCCCCCCCCCCCAAAAACGAGCTGTGTGCCCGAAGAATGAGCCGTGTGCCCGAAGAGGAACTGTGTGCCCGAAAACGAGCTGTGTGCCCGAAAATGAGCTGTGTGCCCGAAATGATGCTGTGTGCCCAAAAGAGTTGTGTGCCTAGATAAAGTAGAGTGTTGTGTTTCGAACTGCGTGCCAAACGAACAAAATGTTGTGTTGCGAGCTGTGTGCCAAAAATGCTATGTCGTAAGCTGTGTGCCAAGTCTTGCATTGTGCATGCATTTCATCTCGTTATTTTGCGCTCTGACCATTACTTGCATTGTCATGCATGTTTTCTTGATATTACCATGCCTCTGTGTTTAAGCGTGCGTTGTCACGCACGCTCCTTTCTCGCACTGCGATGCATTCACCCACCGACACCGCTTTTGTCAAACTTCCGATATCACGTTGAATATATCTTGCTAAACATATTGTGCCTGTTGAGTTTCTCTCTTTTGCAGGCACGATATTGTATGTACGGTTCATTTGAAGCTGGTGTGACCAGACGAATTGCACAGGTATCGTATCTTCTCCGTGTGAGACGCGACGAGAATTGGATAATTCTCCGCATTCCTAACTGCATGAAATGTAGTTGTTGCTTTGCATCCTTGCTTAAAATTGTGGCATCTATTTGCGAATACCTGCTTCATTACAGCTTGCTGCATTTGCATGATCATTGAGTTACATCTGGCTCTGTGCATATCGCTTTGCATTTTGCCCCCTTGCCTGTGGGCACGCCTGCGGGCATATCTTTGTTTATCTTGTATGATTGTCTAAGTCTTCGGCCTTGTCAAAAATGGGTCGTCTCTGGGCTTTGACATTCACTCCCGTCATTTCTTGACTTCCGAGTTCTGTCAAAGAGGGGCAACTGTAGACACCCCATTTTTGACCGACCTTAAGACTCAGACGTCACCGATTGAGCACTTGGTGATGTTGCATATCGTGCTCGTCTAGAGGTTTCAGAGTCTCGGCCGTGAGCCCTGCCTCCGAACTTCCGGGCTTTTCTGTGCCTTGCCTCGGTTTGCGAACCAGACTCGATTTTCTCTGTTTCTCTTCCCAAAGGGAGGGAGAGGTTTCGTAGACCATCTCTCAGTGGCCGCAGGCTACATTTCGTGGCCGTAGGCCATTTTTCCCGTTTCGGAGCCCGGTTCCCGGTTTTCGGAGCCGTCAGGCCGTGTGCCTCGGTTCGGGACCGCCTAACTACCTCCGTTTGCTCCGGTTTTTGGTATGCATATTATTTACTCCCTTTTGAGGGACACTGCGGTCCGAAGGACCAACTTCGTGGTTGAACGCCACTTTCGGTGCTTGACAGCCGGTTTTCGGGGCCTTGGACTGCGCGTTTCGGCCCCGGAACCTTTATTTTGCATCGGTTTTCGTTCATTTTTGGCAGGTACCTCTGTTTTATCACCAGGAAGATCACAGAAGGGTGGGAGGCCAGCAATTGTTTCAGCAACCAGTTATATTCCTCCGTCGCCCTCCGACGCCCGTTTTTCTCACTTCCAAGCCAATGTTGACCACCCTAGGGTCACTTTCTTCAATCCTAACCCCATATTTGTGTTGTAGACACCTGGGAGACACTAAAAGTTGGTGGCCGGCCATTAATTCTACTTGAACCTTTTGAACCCCTTTGAAAAGTGGCTTGTTCTCTCTCCTGTTTTACAGTTGCCAGTTTTGAACCACAGGGTTGTGTTGAGGGCACCTGGGAGGACACCAATGTGTGGTGGCCGGCTAGAAAATCTTTTTGGCCCTTTTTGACCCTTGGCCGGCCGGCCATGGGGGGTGGCCGGCCGGCCACCTGCAGCTCCAACAGTTGGCCGGCCAGCTTCTTTACAGGTGGCACATCACAGATATGCACTTTATTTCCCCCCAGATTCTGTATCCGGGGGGGCAACTTTTGGAGGGAAATGTTATAGTGTTTTCCCTCCCCCTTTTCCCCTTGCTACTCCCCCTTCTTGGTCTATATAACCAGCAGCCCAACTCTTGTTATGGGGTTGAAAAAAAATTGCTTTGAGCTCTTGCATGCATATCTCCCTCCATCTCTCTCATTTCCTTCAAAAACTCCCAAGTTCTACCCCTTTTTCATATCACCACCTAGCACCACACCACCAATTCCATTTCCAGCAGTTTGGAGGACTTTCCAGCAGTTAGGAGGCACCATTTCTCAAGCCAAAAGGGAGCAAAAGTTTGGTCTTCAAGGGTGAGTACCATTTCCCCCCTTTTTTGAGTTTATTTTGTGTCATTTTTCTAGCCTCTTTGCTTACTGTTTTGAGCTCCGACCAAAACTGAAAATATCATTTTTTTGAGCTATGTTCCATGTTTCATTAAGGGCTCATTACAATTTGAAGCTTCTTTTTGGCACTTGCTTCTTTATCCTCTTGAATGCCATTTTCTTGCATGATATTTTTAGCTTGTGTGTGATCTGTTTTGGGGCCTGATGTAAACATTAAATAGGCCTATTTTGAGCCTCTATTCAACATTGAAGAAGGGCTCAACACTGTTGGGGACCTCCATATATCACTTGTCATTGTACCCCTCTTTGGTCCCCATTTTTGCATGATTTGCTAGCTTATCTTGCTTCTGTTTTTCGGCCATGATCAGAACTGAGAGTGGCCATATTTTGACCCCCTTGTCATGTTTCATTAAGGGTCTTTGGCTTTTTGATGAATATTTTGTATACCTTGTGTTATAGCCTCTTTTGAGCCTCATCTTGCATGACATTTTGAGCATGTTTTTATACTGATTTGGGCTTGATCATCTACTGTAAAAAGTCTTATTTTGGGTCCCTCTTCAACATTATTGAAGGACCCTCACTTTTTTGAGACCTCCATGCACCACTTGCTTCTTTGCCCCTTTGTTGGCCAATTTCTTGCGTAGCATTTTGAGCATACTTGTATCTGCTTTTGGAGTTTGTCATAAACTGAAATACATCATATTTTTGGTCCCTCTTCAGTGTTGTAGAAGGGTCTTTTTCTATTTGGGCTTTTCATCTACCACTTGCTTCATTGCCTCCCTCGCGGAGCCATTTTTGTATGCTAATTTAGTCCCACTTGTGCTTACTGTTTGGCCATGCTTTGAATTGTAAAAATGCTTTTTGGGCTGCCTTGCTTCTGTCTTTTCATTCCATGTACCAATTATGCATACATGATAACGTAGCATTTCATATGCCATGTTGAATAGAATAGCCGAGCCTGCTATAGTTTGCATTTTTGCATGTGTTTGCATTAGGCAATTCTGTGTATCTAGGATCATGCATGGATTTCTAATGAGTTTCTGTTTTGGCTTGGATACTCGGTGAGTTTTTTATGCTTTAGCATCCTTGCATGCGTGTGAGTGTTGCCATGAATAGCATGCTTACCATGAGGCTAACTGCTTATGTGATATAACTGCCTTGAATGCCTATGGGTGGAGGTTGTGTTACTTTGAATTGGGACAATTCATCAAATGTTTTGTTTTAAGCCCACTAGATAGTGCAAATCATGTTTTCTAAGCCCACCCGAGGGTGGCAAATCCACGTCTTAGCCTACCTGCGGGTAGCACCATCAAACCATTTTCAAACAAACAAACATGAAATGTTTTGTTCCAATTCAGGCGACTCAGTCCATACTTGTATGTTGTGCGCATCACATAGTAACCTAGGCTAATAACCGGAATAAGAACGCACAACGTTTTCAAAAATAAATATCATGGTTAGTAGAGGCCGGTCTTTGACCCGGGCGAGCGGGGTGCTCACGAAGTGACCTTCCCCAATCGTACCCAAGTTCCCGAGCCGAGGCAACTTTGGTGATGACGGACACGTGGCCTTTGGCACCGAGTCGTCAGGGTTTCCTAAATTTCCCATTTAAAAAATATTGGTGGCGACTCTGTATCTGGCAAAGCAGTCCATGTTGGTACTTCTTTCTTTCAAAAATCTGTTTTCTCAAAACGACTTGCCGGATTTGGACTCTTTGGTTCAAGATTAAGAACCGTGACATTGAGTCCTTGAACTGTAGTAGACCCTCGAGCGAACGGAACGGGGGGAGTCGCACCCTCCTGGGGCGTTCGGGGACGTCTACACCAGTTCAACTCGAAGCCCGGTTTCAGTTGGTAGCTTGGTTGTCAGGTCTTCCACCGGTGGCTCTACCCGAGCTGACTGGACGGCAGGATCATTGACAACAGCAGGGGCATTTTGGGGCTCTGCTTCTTCTTTTTCTTCTTTCCCTTCTTGAAGAAATTGTTGTTGGATAGCTGTGGCGTACTGCACCATGTAGCTCGGTATGTAATATGGGGGAGGGTTTTGAAAGACCTCGGTCTCTGGTCCTTGACCGAGCTGAGCCACCGCAGCCTTCCACCCACACTTGAAAAAGATATCTTTGGCAGCCTTACATTGTTTGATATAGGTGGCTTCGCCCTCCTTATAGCTATGGTCTTCCGCGTCTTTCGCCTTCTTCTTGAGCTCGGCAATTTCAAAGTTTTTCTTACCCTCAAGCTTGGCTAGCTCGCGCAAGTATTTGTCTTTCATCACGGCTAGAGCCTTCTACTTATCAGCATCGGCCGAAGTAACTAGGCCGGTGAGCCGGGCTACTTCGGACTGCAGCTCGGCCATCTTTTGCTGGGATTCTTTTAGTTCGGCCGTTTTAGCTTCAGCCTCTGCCATGGCCTGTCTTGTGGTCTTTTGAAGTTCCAATACGCGTTTGTGTACAACATGGTTCTTCTGTAAGGCCTGCAAGAAGAGAGAAAAAACTTGAGATAGACCGAGGTAAAAGATGTGGAAATTTGGAGAAGGTAAAAGAGAACTTACCAGGACCATCGACTTTGTAGCCGAGCGAATGGCCTTCAGCACGGTAAGATGATCATGATGATCCATATGGCTGGAAGGCAGACGCTCTTGACCAGGTTAAAGGCCAGCAAATGATCTTTCTTTGCGACCACTGAATCGAAGTCAGTGATAACGCGGTTCTTGAAGGTGACCTTTGACACCCATTTGGAGAAGATAGCTTCGGTAGGACGCTTCGGTATGGATTTGGGAGATGGTGTCTTCTTCGTTGATAAGGCGTGGCTTGGTTGAGGAAGTCCGAGCATGCTTGCTTGCCTGAGATGATGAGGTTAGAGAAGTAGGCAACGCGACCACAGTCTCTTGAGTTTGGCCGGCTTGTTGTACCTCGGTTGGGTTTGTCTCGGTGATCAGGGCTCTTACGGCTCTCTTCTTAGCCATTTCTTGCTCGGCAGTTAGTGGGATCAGGTTGATTTGTGGCAAGTTTGGATCCGGTTCAGGAGAGGGCTCCAACAAAAAGTCTGTTACTCTGGTCTTTCGCCGGCTGCTGTATCGGTAGGTTGGCTCAAAATTCAGTAGCTCGGCCTAGCTTCGATCGGGATGTCGTAGTGCGGTGCGAAGTGCATCTAGGTTGGGATAGTTGTAAAGTGACTTCAGATGGTTCAAGTCTGCACAGAGAAAAAAGACAACGGTTAGTCCGGTTGAATAGAACACCGAAGTAAAGAAATTAATGAAATTGAACTGAGGTAATCCTACCGGCTACACCCTTGTTCCAATTTATTCTGTCACTCGGGATTTGGGCTTCTCGGTCTTCAAAATTCCCAGAAACCCAGAAGAAATCATCATCATTGACGTCCTTATCTGGGGTGTTTTTTATTATTTTTTCACGGCGGCGCCTTATTCTTAAATAATAAACCCATCCATCTTCATTTGAACCTAAGGAGTATTAATGGAAAATTTCGGCTAGACCGAGGTTAATACCAAGCCGGCGGTTTAGCTCGGCGACGCCATTTATTAAGCGGTATGAGTTTGTGGAAAATTGGGTAGGGCATAGGTTGGTTTGCCTAAGGAATTCACAAAGAAGGGGCTGTACAGGGAATCGTAGGCTGGTTTCTACAATAGAAAGCAAGGTGAAGGGAACGAAGCCCGGTTTACCCCAGGGAGTAGTTTCTAGTTCGGCTAAACTTAGGTGAACATCATCAGGGATATTGTAGTCCCTTCGAAACTCAACCATGGCACCTGGTGAGTTTACTAAGAACCTATATTTACCCATGTGAATATAAGTTATGTATAAATTAAAACTTGAAGTGCTAGCTCGGTGCTGAGATTGGGTGAGTTATCTCAGTAGCACGGTCAGAGGAGTGCCTGGGCAACCTAGTCAGAGTCTGCAAGTGAAAAGGAAAAAGTGTTAAGCACAGACCAATGGACCGTGCTAAAAGTAAAAACGGCAGAATAAAAGTGTTCCTAGCTCGGTTATTTGGTGTACAGTGCAACTTTAGCCCGATTGGAGCTATTGGGGCAACATTCTTAGTTCGGTTTAAACTAAGGAAGCTGGTTTAGCCCCAAGTTATAGCTCGGTCGGTGGTTATGGCTTTCTAGCGCGGTATTGCACAAACCTAAGGCAACCCGTTAGCTCGGCTCGGTGGAACAGATGATACTTGGATTTATTGAAATCGCCAGTGTGGAATGAAGTGTTAATGCGGTTGTTAGGTGTGGCTAGGCATACATCTAATACAAACAGTTTCCTAGTTCGGTTGGGGTGTGATTTTGGATCAAATACAGTGTTTCTTAGGTTATTCATGAAATCGAATGGTTTTACTACATGGGTTTTTTCAGAAAACACAAGGCTAAGCAAAAATGGAGCATGTGTTTCGAAAACATATGAAATAATGTGCTATGTATTGTGAAAACAAGTACGAAATCAACGGTAAAAAAATAGATTCGAGCAACATACCAGTTTGAGATGAAGAAACTGAAGATGGAGATAGCACCAGCAGAAAATGCGAGTTTTGCAGCACAATGTTTGGGAGAAATGAAGGTTCAAGCGAGAAAGAGAGAGAAGGTGAACAGTACGAGTGAAATGATTCAAAATGAAAGGTTTATTTTGTATAAACCTAGGTTTTGGGCAGGATTGTTCAAAATTCACGAAGTACAAAGACGGAGCAACAGTTGTGCTAGGCCAATAGGAGTTTGCCACGTGTCCAGAAGAATGGGAATCGATTCAGTTACAGTGACTGAAGGGACGTCTATGACCGGACTAATAGAGCCTGGTATGAATATAGCCCAGTTAAAAAGCTAAAAGTTCTTAGCTAGGCTGACAGGCTAATGTTTGTTAGCTCGGCTGGTAAACAGGTAATCCCTATCATGCTGCGCAGATGGAATTAAGGGGCAATTGAGAGGGTAATTTATGTATAAATTGGGCCGAGCTGGGTAATGGGCCGATCTATGGACCATTGTAAGAAGGGTTGAGTAAAAAGGGCCTTGTAGTTACCCCGGTCCAAAGGAGCCTTGCAGATAGCTCGGTCACCACGGTCGAAGCAGTAACAATTAGCTCGGTCATGCCGTCTGAGCCGAGGTAAGTTGAGCTTTCTTCAGGACCTTGCTATTGGTTAGCTCGGTCCGAGCTTGCTGTGGATAGCTCGGTTTCAACAGGTGAAACCGAGGCACAAGCTACGAAAGGAAGAGCTGAGCTAGTTAGAGCTCGGTCGTTTTTGCCAGTTTAGCGTGGATGAGTTATCTCGGTCGTTTGTCACACTACCGAGGTAAAACCATCTCACTTGGTTTAAGTAGTAAGGGGGTTGTTGAAAGATAAGCATTATCTTTCAGGAGTATGAATCCTAGGAGGACTCTACATGGAGGGATAAGAGTCCTACCAGGATTGTGCCACACGGAACCTATAAAAGCTCATAGCATCACCTATGGAGAGGTAACATAACTTTGATTCTCGAATACACAGAGCTTTTGTCTATTTGTCTATTTTGCTGCTTAGGCATCGGAGGGGTATCCGGCACACACCCGCCGGCTAGCTCACGTTTGTGTTTTCAGGGAATAAAGCGACGACGTACGGAGGAGCGAAGACTTAATCAACAGGATTATACGAGAAAAAATATTTCGTGCTCGTACATTTATCATTAATTTAAAAATAATTTTTCAACTTTCAATTGAAGTGTAATTTCCCAATTTTTTTTATAACTTTTGATAAGTATATATTTTTTAATATATACCTTAAGACAAACATTAAAAAAAGACCCACAACAACTGTAATTTCTAGGAAGAGAAGGTTGATGTAGTTATTATTATTATTATAATTATTATTACAATACTTGCTTTCTTGGAAGGAAGAAATTTCGTGAAAATTAAACTTTCAGGCTTTAACTTACTCCTCGTTTGAGAACAGGTTAATTTAGTAATTTTTTAGTTATTTGGCTAAAATATGAGCTAAAAAAATTAGTATATTTAAGATGACTTTTTGACTTTTTACGAAAAGATGTGCAAAAAATAGAGAGAAAAGAAATCTTTGGTAGTGTTTGGGAACTTGGGTATGGGATTTTTTTTTTTTTTTCCACTAAAAGATAAACTTTTTGCAAAAAAAAAAAAAAAAAAAAAAACACGTCCAAAAAAATATCACATCCAACTGTTGGAAAAAATAGATTTTTGGTGACTTTAATTAAATATTAAAGTGGGTCCCAACCATCTATTGTGTTGGGTCCAAGTGGGTCTAGATACTTTGCAGTGAGATCTTTACACCATAAATAGAATGACCAAAAACCATTGAGATTTGAATGAGAAATTGCCTCATGAAATTAGCTTCATGAAAGAGTTAATGGGGTTTGTAACTTCTGCCTTTATTACAAAGTTTAATAGAGCATTAATGGGGTTTGTAACTCCTGCCTTTATTGCAGAGGTTAATGGTGCATTGTGACTAGCCATAAAGGCTGGAGGCTTCTCCTCTCTCCCCTATACATGTATAAATTGAGACCCTCATGTCAAGTCTTAAACACAGAAATTGTTTCTTCCATTCTTTAGTCAGTTTGCTAGAAATTTCTATAGTGAGAGAGTGCTGCCACAGGTTTTGTTCGCTAAGCTAGACAGAAAGTGCTTCTGCCGTAGCTGGGTTTTGACCGTCGTATCCTAGGAGACAGACGCCGGAATTCCTCAAGCACTCGATCCGTGAGGCGGCGAAAATCTGTTTTAAGGAAACTGCTTCCGTGCAGGCTTCGGTTTGGTTTTTCTACCATTTCGTTGTATTATTGTATTTCTGTTTAATCTAGTCATAATGTCCAACATGTGTTCTTGTTTTAATCTATGTTATCATGAATCTATGTATTTAAATTCACAAAGTAGACAACACCAACTCCATAATCATTTCATTTTTTCTCTCACAAACATCATATCCAACCACAAAAAAACCCAACTATCTTTCCAAATACCAAAAAAATTTTATCCAATAATATCCTACAACTAAAAAAATCTACATAAAAACCCACTTCTTAAACACCTATTTTAACTGTTTGATATGAGTTGTTGGCTTTTTAATTTTTTTAGTAACTTTTTGACTAAAAAAACGATTTGCCAAACGACACCTTAGACGTTGACTTCTGTACGAAGACCAAGTAGCTCGCAAGTAACGCAAATGTGCAGAGTATGGAAACGAGAGATACTAGTAATTTCTGTTCTCTCATCAATCAAAATCTTCCAATCTTTTGAGTAAGGGATTTGGTAGTACACCAACCAAACAGTTAACAATGGCTTCCTTTGTTGTTCCATCTTCATCTAGATCTCGATGGACATACGACGTGTTCTTGAGCTTTAGAGGCGAAGACACTCGCGATAACTTCGTCAGCCATTTATACACAGCGTTGGCTCAGAAGGGAATTCACACCTTCAAAGACGATGAAAAGCTCGAAAGAGGAAAATCTATTTCTCCGGAACTCTGGAAAGCGATTCAAGAATAAAGGTTTTCAATTGTGGTTTTGTCCAAAAACTATGCTTCTTCAACATGGTGTTTGGATGAGCTTGTGGAGATACTTGAATGCATCAACACAACTGTTTATCCGATTTTCTATCACGTGAATCCATCGGAAGTGCGATGCTAAAGAGGGAGTTTTGGGGGTGGATTTGAGGAATTGGTGTCCAAACAGGGAGTATTGGGGATGGAGAAGGTCCAAAGGTGGAGGAATGCTTTGGAGCAAGTTGCCAATTTATCAGGATGGCCTTACCCTAGTGATACAATTGTTAGGTATTTAACTAAAATATTCTCCTTTTGCTCTCTTTTTATTTCTATAATTTAGATTGAAGATTCAATTCTGTTTGGTTTCAAAAACAGTTTTTTTTTTTTCATATTTTAGTTAACTTTTTTATTATTATTTTTTAGATGAATTTAATTTATAATATAAATATATTTAGGGTAAATTACATTGACATCCTTGAGGTTTGGTCTAATTACTACCCACTCCCTAGCTAGAGAGAACCTGAAATAAATTTGAAAGAAATTTTTCTGTCAGGATGTTGTTCTGCTTGTTCTCAACCAGTTTGAAGCAATTCATGAAGGAAAAGAAGTTGGCATTTTTGAATGTGGATGGACTCAATATTGTTCTTAATGATGTTCAATCATCAGCTAGTATTTTATGTATTGATGATGAAAGCTATGGCAGTTCTTTAAGCCTCTTGCAACCTTCCAAATGCAAGCTTGACAGCTGCGAAAGTTGATTCATGCTTGTAGGTAAACTTTCAATGTTGTTTCCACTAAGATTTAATTGTTGCAACGAGTAGATGTGGCAAATGGATCTGGGGATAGATTTTAAATTACAGTAACTGAGATCTAGTTCTTGTAAAGTCTCTAACCTTGACAAAGCTGCTAGTTCCAAAGTCATGGAATTCTCTCTCCGTCTAAGTAAAGTTGAAGGCAAGAAAAAAGAACTCCATGAATTAGATGTTAGTTCTTTACACCCCCGAAAGGATAATATTTCTAGTTTCTTCAGAAGTCCAATGGAGGAGGGGACTTGTCTAATTGCAGTGTAATCTACATGAAGCTCCTTTAAATAGTCAAGGAAACCCACATCTTGCGGAAGTTTGTCAACTTTGGAGCACCCAGAGAGGTTTAAACTTGTAAGAGCTTTCAACTGACAAATGTTGTCTAGAATACTTTTCAAATTTTTACAATTGCTTAGATTCAGTGAACCAAGACTGGTAAGATGTCCAACCAAAGGTGGAAGTTCACTTACACCAATCCCATCTAAATAAAGCTGTGATAAACATTTCATATATCCAAAGTTAACTGAAATGTTTTCAAGTTTTGAACACCCAGAGACATTAAAAACTTCAAAAGATTCCAATTGAATGTCAATTGGAAGACTCTTGAGATTTTTGTAGTCCTTCAAGTTGAGGCAAATAAGCCTTCTAAGAATTCTAATAGATGGATGAAGATTAACCAAACTTGTACAGCCTTCAAGAATCAATATTTCAAGATTTGGGACCTTTGTGAAGTCTAGGCTTTTGGTTAGATATCTTGAGTAACTAAGATTCATGATCCTCAAAATGCCTAGATGTGGCTGAAGAAAAACAAAAAATAAAAAGAATTTACGAAAAATATACTGTGTCAAGGACTTTGCGTCTTATTTAGAATAATTAAACGTAATGCACATTCATACCATTGTTCCCTTCCAAAGTTGTTCAGTGCTGCTATAGGTTAAGTGAAGTTCAACAAGACGCTCTGGTTGAAATGTTGAAGGCATGCATTTCATAGGGTATCCACACCAATCAAGATATCTTAACTTGTTAGAAAGATATTTGAGGTCTTCTGTGAGGTGCATACAACACATTTTGAGAATTCTCAAGTTTAACATCTTTGCAAAAGCTTTAGGCCTCAACTTTTGTTTTAGGCCAATGTCATTTGGAACTGGGCGTTGTAGGTCAGGATAATCCACCGCTATGCCTTCCACTTTATTTGTTCCCTAAGATTTGACACGTGCTGATGGAGAATACAGTAAGAGATCTTATAGAAAAACATGACCACTCTAAACGTATTTATTTAACAAAGCTAATTCAGCATAATATTGTCAGCATTTTATCTTTATGTTGCTGTTATTTGCTTATGCTTATTAGGGAACAAATAAAGTGGAAGGCATAGCGGTGGATTATCTTAACCTACGACGCCCAGTTCCAAATGACATTGGCCTAAAACAAAAGTTGAGGCCTAAAGCTTTTGCAAAGATGTTGAACTTGAGAATTCTCAAAATGTGTTGTATGCACCTCACAGAAGACCTCAAATATCTTTCTAACAAGTTAAGATATCTTGATTGGTGTGGATACCCTATGAAATGCATGCCTTCAACATTTCAATCAGAGCGTCTTGTTGAACTTCACTTAACCTATAGCAGCACTGAACAACTTTGGGAGGGAACAATGGTATGAATGTGCATTACGTTTAATTATTCTAAATAAGACGCAAAGTCCTTGACACAGTATATTTTTCGTAAATTCCTTTTATTTTTTTTTTCTTCAGCCACATCTAGGCATTTTGAGGATCATGAATCTTAGTCACTCAACATATCTAACCGAGAGCCCAGACTTCACAAAGGTCCCAAATCTTGAAATATTGATTCTTGAAGGCTGTACAAGTTTGGTTAATCTTCATCCATCTATTGGAATTCTTAGAAGTCTTATTTGCCTTAACTTGAAGGACTGCAAAAATCTCAAGAGTCTTCCAATTGACATTCAATTGGAATCTCTTGAAGTTTTTAATGTCTCTGGGTGTTCAAAACTTGAAAACATTTCAGTCAACTTTGGATATATGAAATGTTTATCACGACTTTATTTAGATGGGATTGGTGTAAGTGAACTTCCACCTTCGGTTGGACATCTTACCAGTCTTGGTTCACTGAATCTAAGCAATTGTAAAAATTTGAAAAGTATTCTAGACAACATTTGTCAGTTGAAAGCTCTTACAAGTCTAAACCTCTCTGGGTGCTCCAAAGTTGACAAACTTCCGCAAGATGTGGGTTTCCTTGACTGTTTAAAGGAGCTTCGTGCAGATTGCACTGCAATTAGACAAGTCCTGTAGACACCCCATTTCTGACCGTCCTCAAGACTTGGACGTCACCGTTTAAACACTTGGTGATCATCCATGTTTGTGTTCGTTTCGAGTTCCCGAAGGTCTCGGCTACGCGTCTTGCCTTAAGATCTCTCAACCTGACCTGTTTTGTGCTTGGTTGGACCAGACACTTGTTGGTTTTTGCTTTGGAGGGTAGAGAGTGGCTTTTTTGCCATCCCCACACCTCACCGGCCATGGCTTGAGGCCACCGGCCCTGTTTTGTTGCTATCGGCCATTGGTGATGGCCAGTCGACACTATTGGTGGTCGGCCGGCCACCTTTTTTGGTCATTTGGCCATTTTGGCTGGTCGACCCCTTTTCATCTGCTTTTGGCAGATATTTTGTGCCAGCTGGGACGCACAATACAACCCCTCCATACACGTGTATGGAGGGATTTCCCTCATGCTTAGCTTGTTTTGTAAACTTTGCAAGATTGGAATTCCTATAAAGGGAGAGCTTCTCCTCCCTTCTCAAGGGTTCCAGAAGTTCCAGAGCTCTGAGATTAGGGTTTAGGATATTTGTATCTATTCTATCTCTATATCTCCCTCCCTTTTGATTTGTGTGTGTATAAGTGTGTTTTGTTCTTACTTTTGTACATAAACACCTAGCATTACACTATACCTTGGTTACTGAGGTGCCAAAGGTTTGTTCTTGGAGTTTTTGAGCTGGTTTTAACCTAAGGAAGGTGCTGGAGTGGTCCTTTTGAAGAAGGTCTACAAGGGTAAGAAACTTACCCCTTTATTTCCCATTTTTGCACAAGCTTTTAACCTATCTTGCATCTGTTTTTAAGCTTAGTGTATAACTGAGAAAAGTTCTATTTTTACTTGCTTTTGATCTTTGTTTAAGATCACTTTTGTGTTTGGGGTTGTTTACCCCCTCTTAGGCCTTGTTTGGCCTCATTTTGTGCCTCTTTTTGTAAGCTCCAGGACCACCTTGTATTGGCCTTCCCACCACTGAAATCCAGAGGGATTTTAGTGGTGGGGATGATGTTTTGAGGTCCTAAATAGGAGAGGGTCATCCCCTCTCCATGTTGTCTTTGATGCTTGCACAAATGGCTTGTGTTGTAGCTTGTATGCCTAGCTTGCTTTAGCTCCATTTCAATGCATATTAGGCTTTGTTTTGCCATGATATAGCACTGTTTTAAGTTGGTTTAAACACACCATGCATGCTTTGCATACTTGTCTTGTAATGCCATGAAATTGCCTTAACATGCATCATGATGTACCATGATTTTCTAGCATGATTTTGGCTTAGCTTTGTGAAGATTTTATGCATGTTTTGGTATGCTTAAGGTCTGATTTTGGTTGTTTGGGCCATCCATGACTTGCTTTGTACAGCTACCATGCAACCTAGCTTGTAGGCTTTGAGTATTGGATCCTCTAGCATGCTTTACTTGCATTGTTTCAGTGACTTGGAGTCACTTACCATGTCATTTCAGTCCATATGGCATGCTTGTTTACTCACAATTGATGCTTCTTTAATGTCTTAAAGAGTTTGTGTTTCATGCTCCATGTTTGTGCCATTGTGTATGCCATCATGTGTAGGCATTCGGGATGCCATCTAAGTATGTCTTTGGCCTTGTTTTGGTCTACCTTGGGACTGTTTTGAGTCCCTTTGGCCCTTTGAGGCTTCATTGGCATGGTCATGGCTTGAGCCCCTTGGCTAGCCTTGAGCCTTGGACCTTGTTGCATGTTTTGCTTGATTTGTTTAGTTGGTTTGGCATCTTTTCTAACATGATTTTAGAGCTTACAATGTATGCCATTTGTCCATGTTCATTTCCTTTGAAGTGTGCTTAAAAGTTGCCTCTTTATGCTTAGGTATTGGACCATGTTTGCATGCATGTTTGTATGTGCATTTGCCTTCATTTCCTTGGCATGTTGGCCACTGTTTTGGACCTAGTAGAGAGTTGTCCATCTTGGTGTAAGTCCATCCTTCGCATGTTGTCGCATGCTCGCCTTGCGTGTTGTTACATACTTAGCCTATCGCATGTTGTCGCATGCTTGAATCACATTGCATTTGGCATGCATTTCCTTTGTTAAGTTGCTTTACATGTTTCCATGCTAAGTCCCCTTCACATGTTGTTGCATGTTTGTCATTAGCATGGTTGTTACATGCCTCGCATGATTGTTTGCTTAGGTTGGGTGCCTAGTACACATTGAATGTTTGCATACTTGTTCACATGTTCATGTTGCATACTTAGCTCGCATGCTTAGGTTACACTTTGCATGCATGCCTTGCCTCTTGATCAAGCATGATAGAGGTTAGGTCTCTTGTTTTTTTTTTTTGTGTGCATTTCATTCCATATTAAATTGCACACTTGACTTCTTGGGCCATCATGCATCGAAATGCGTGATTAGTGGCCCGAGGGTCGAGGGCCACACTCCCTTGATTTCATAACATGATAGGGAGGTTGGTTGTGCAAACATTTGTTTGAAAATGCATTGCCATGCTTTGTCTGCCCTCTGCTGCTGTCAAAACAGGGTTCTGCAGGAAGATATGGTCGACCGACCATTCTCAGTGCCGATCGACCAATAATGGATGGCCGAGAGCATCATAGATGGTCGATGACCACTTTACCATGGCCGGTGACCATTCCTCTTGGCCGGTGACCTTCCACAGTGATCAGGGAGTAATGTTGAAGCATCATTGGGACTTGTGCAGTCTTCAGAGATGCAGAGCAGTGTAAACAGAGGCAGCTTGTGCATGGTGGTAGATTTCCGAGCGGAGCCGAGCACGCATGCATTGGACCCTTTTCCCGAGGCTGTTTTACCGCTTTATTAGCTTAGTTAATTTGCTTAACTAGTTAAGTGGTCTGTAACTATTTAATTAGCTTGTTAGTTAGTTAAATTTGTATTATTCTTTTGGTCCCTCCGAGAGAGGGCGAATTGTGTAATAAGCGTGTGTGTGTGTGATACATGTCTTCCAACCCCCACTTCTTTCTCCCTTTTACTTACCTGCTTTTGATGGTTAGTATTAGGACATGTTTTGATTAGCATACTTATGACAGCATGTTTGCATCCATTCATTTGTATTGCATGCACCGGGCTCAGCGCATCATACTAATTGCATAGTATTTCAAATCTAACTTGAATACATGTTATCTGCTGCATTTCACATGCCATCCATAGATTAGCCGAGCCTATTGTAGCTGCATTTTGCCTGCGATGCATTAGCCACCTTAATATGGACTTGGATCATACATTTGATTACTAACATGTTCCTTGTTTTGGCTTGGAGTATTAGGTGAGTGTTTATGCTTTAGCATCTCGCATGAGTGTGAATGTTAACATGAAAGCATGCTTGCCATGAGGCTAACTGCTTAGTTGATATACTGCCTAAATGCCTGTGGGTGGAGGTTGGATTGTTTGAATTGAAATAATTCATTGAAATCCGTATTTTAGCCTACTTGCGAGTAGCAAACCTCAAATCATTTCCAAACAACGGGTATGCGATGCTTTGTTCCAAATTAGGCAATCTAGTCTATACTTGTGTGTTGTGCGCATCACATAGTAATTCTAGCTAATTAACCGGAATAAGAACGCATGTGTTTTCAAAAACTAGATATCATGGTTAGTAGAGGCCGATCTTTGATCGGGTGAGCGGGGGTGCTCGTAGCTGACCTTCCCCAATCGTACCCAAGTTCCCGAGCCGAGGCAACTTTGGTAATGACGGACACGTGGCCTTAGGCAAACGAGTCAGGGTTTCCTAAATTCCGCCATAAAAAAATATTTAGGTGGCGACTCTGTATCTGGCAAAGCAGTCCATGTTTGGCACTTCTTTCTAAAAATCTGTTTTCCAAAATGATTTTCCAGATTTGGACTCTTTGGTGATTTATCAGTCTTGCATTGCACTTTGCAAGATCAGATTAAGAACCAACACAAAACGAGTCCAAACCGTGGAGGCACAGGGCCCGAGAGCATGTCCACAGTTTCTGGCAACTCTGCTGGGGAGTTTAGAGAGCTTGACTCGAACTCATAATATCTTATTTTGATCACATTTATGTGTTTCTTTGCATTGCATGTGCATTGGTGTGCCTAGGACATCGTGTTTGCCATCTGCTATTCCTGAACGATTTGCTGGAGGCTCGCTTTGAGAAGCGTGCCATAAGGCTGACCGGTTACGGGCTCTGCCACGATGGGAACACAAATCCCGATTTTTACCGGGGCACCCTTTTTGACCATTCAACCTAGTGCATGTTCGGAATCCATAGTGACCATTCCAAGCTAGGGCAGGTTACTACCCGATTATAGGTTGTTTGAAACCGCTGCGTGCGTAGTGAAACCCTAGCTCCTGACAAAATAGGACAGGGAAACCCTACCCCAACATAGGGGTGTTTTGGCTCTCATTTACTTGCTATGTGCTTTTAGAGTGTATCTCTATAGGGAATGCATATATCAGTTTGCAAGTCTAAGTATCAGGTCCGAGGGTATCAGTATCAGTGTTTTGAGGAATCAGTTATATTTGTGGGTATCAGATTCAGTTTTGGGGCAGTAATTTTGGGGGACAGTGATCAGTAGTAGAGTACAGGTATTCAGCTATGCTTGTGTCTGTTCTGATTGGGCTAAAATGCTGCATGTTTTCTCTTTCAGTTCAGAGATTTAGTACAGAATAGCCAGTGTTCTCCTTTGCTGAGGCAAGACAGACATTTGATCCGTCAGTCACCGTTCAGTTCAAGTGGACTTATGATGACCCAAAGTTTAGAGGAAATCGTGGTTATGGTAGCCGCATTAGACCAAGGAATCATCTTGCAGGATGAGGCCAATGTTGAAGTACCACATTCGCCCAGGTCGCCTGCCGCGCGCCCGATCTGGGAACCCCAGTTGTTTCAAGTTCGTGAGCCCACAACATTTGAGTTGATGGGAATGATTGATGACCTTCAGAGGTCTGTGGCTGATCTCGCCTATGGAACATCGGCTTCACCACCAGCCACATCGTATACTGGGAATTTCATACCACAGGAGCCCCCGCTATTGGGGCGAATTGTGATCGAGCTCAGCCAACCTGAGGTTGTTTCAAGCTATAGCAATGACGTGTCAACAACAACCGGGTTTCGCTCTGATATAGCAACCCAAACCCTCGATCAAGCTGAGGCTAGAGGTAAGAACAAAGTGGGAACAGATGCTGATCCCGTTGAACAATTGTTGTGGGCAGTCGATGCTTTGAAAGCCGGGGGGTTCAATAAACAACAAGTATTCGTAGTTGTGGCTAAGACTGTGGATGATGCTTTCCCTATTCCAACCGAGGGGAGTTCCCGCCAGGCGAAAAATCGGGATAGGCCCCGTCATGCCAGAACAGTTCCCTACAATCCCAACCCTGCACCGGGAAAAAATTAGAGAGCCAAGGCAGCACCTGCCGATCCTTTTTCGAGTACATTCAGCAAAGGTCCACAGACTTCGAACTATCTGCCTCGAGGGCGCAGAGTCTTTCACGCCCTCTACATGCCTTTGTCTAAAGCACTTCGAATCCTGGCGGAAAAGGGTCATCTCAAACCTCTTAAGCCTCGGCCTCTCCCTAGTCATCTTCCAACAGGCCATGATGCTACCCAGTACTGCGCGTATCATCAGCAAACCGGTCACAACACCGACAACTATTTTCGTCTTCGCCACGAAGTGCAAGATTTGATTGACAATGAAGTCATCCTCCCGCCAAGCTTGGCAAAGTCTGTCACCGCCGGGTTGTTGGATTTCGAGGATAGCACGAGTATGTGATCAGGGGTTGGACCACCTGTGGGCGACGCTCGGTGTATTTCAGATGTGGCGTCTGGCACGCACTATTTTGAGCATTTGCGAATGCTGGTTTTTGTAATTTCTGGCTTGGGTGTTGAGTCAGTTCTTTGGTTTTGTTTTGAGTCTGTCTCATTGTCTTGAGTCAGTCTTTTTGCTTAAGGGTCTGTCTTGTTGTATCGAGTCAGTCCCATTGTATAGAATGTCGGGTGATTCCGGGGATGTTACCTCAGGCATCACCATTTTGTTTGCCTTTTTCCTTTCTTTTGAGTCTGTCTCTGCTATGGAGCCAGTTGCAACCAGGAAATCTGAATGAAACAGCTGCGGCTATCATGTTTCCGTGCTTATTGCTACTTTGAGCTAGTTGTGCCAGAGGATTTGAATGAAATAGCGGAGCATCTTACTTACTCTTCTGCACCTCGAACTCATTGCATTGACCTAAGTTTTTCAAAACTTTTTTTAACACTGTGGTGATGAAAACGAAGAGGAAGGAAGTCCTCGGGGTTTACAAAACTTTGATCAATTGAGAGAAAGAGAGGCATGCTAAGCCCTTAATGATTGAAATCATGTTTGTTAACGTGAGTACTGAGAAGGATCCTGGCTTGATCCAGATTGGTCCTACATTGTCTTCCGCGCGAGCGATTTGTCGCTTTCTTAAAAAAATTTCAAAAAATGTTTTGCGTAGTCTTGTGAAGACCGGTGTGAAATCGCTCTTGAGATTGTGCAGCCTAGGATCACTCTCAGCCTCAAGATTCGACCCTTTTGCTCTCAAAACCTTGAACTTGCATTCAGAAGGTTCAAAGGTCAACCACAATGTCAGGCCTGTGTGGCCAGATTCGAAGCAGCCCTCGAACAAGAGGCACCAAAGTCAGATCAAGAAGATCAGATGTCGTCAAGAGAAGCTTGCAAAGCTAAATCAGAGGCACCCCTCGAACTAGGGGCAAAAGAATTTCAAATGTGCTCGAAGAGTGAGAAGTTGAGATGTTTCTCAAGCTAACGAAGATTGGCAAGAATGCCAAATCCTAGAAAGGAGGAAAGAAGAATTTATTACTAAAGAATAACTGAGTTCCTATCCACAACACTAGGGGCAAATTCAGCCCCCCGTTGGATGGACTCCTACATTATCATCAAACAACAGCCACTCTCTTGGATTCAGATGGCTTCGAGATCTCAAAACCATTTGGCATGGACAAAGCTACACTTTTACCCTTGAGAGGCGCGCTGGGTCGAAAACCCGGAAGGGCGACCCAGGCAAAAGTTAGAGCAAGAAAAAGAAGAAGAAAAAGAACAAAAGAAAATAAAAAAAGAGAAAAATGAAGAAAATGAAAAGAAAAGAATGAAAAGAAAAATAAAAAATGATGAAGAAAAGAAATGAAAAGAAAAGAAAAACAGAGCTCGCAAGGTTGAAAACCCGAAAGGGCGGCCTTGGCAAAAGTTAGAGCGCAAAAGGAGAGGGTTAATACACAAGTGTACCTTAACCGGAACTACGTAAGGCTTGATTTCCATGTTTGGGATACGTAGGCAACTTCATCCTGAAGTCCAGCCACCAATACTTTCAAAGTGACTGTGTCCATATATTGGTTTTGACCATCTTCGTCTTCTCTGTATCCAAGAGTTCGGTTACGATCATCACTAATGAGAACTGTTTACTGCGGCGTTATCCAGACAAGGGGTAACTTTCCATTGCCATGAGTCGCCATTCAAACAAGGGGCAACTTTCCATTGCCATGCAGCTCTCTTCAAGCAAGGGGCAATTTTCCTTCGGATCCGAGGTTGTGCATCTCAAGAGTAGGTTCCATGCTCGTTGAGCACTGGCTGTTTGCCAAAATAGTTTTTGAGAATTTTACTGAGGTTGACTAATTTCTCGAAAATCATTTCATTTTCCAAAACTGGACCTTTTCTTGGACCCAAAAAAAAAAAAAAGGAAAATTTTCAGTGCTCACAACCTAACTTGCATGATTTTGAATCAGAAAAGTTGAACAAGTGTGTTAATCTAACTCTCATATTGGTCAAAATTGTTTTAGTAGAAAACCAAAACAAAAAATGGTCAAAATGATGAACTAGGGGCATGGTTGAGTCAGGTGTTCTGTCTTTTCCCATTGTCAACATACTTGCCAAGAAGGGCACTCTACCTTGCCGAAAAGGGCACAGCTGAAGCTGTCAGTAAAGGGCTGAAAGCTCTCTCATCCTCCAAACAACGAGGTATCGAGCCAAGTGCGAAGCACGAATTGGAATGGATCAAGACACTCCACTCCCTCATCTGGGGCATCGACTAGATGCCACCAGAAGAAATAGCTGCGAGCTAACAGTGTTGGGCATGAACCCACAACTTTCTCTTTATCCATCAATCACCCAGGGGAGGGATAAAAAAAATGAGAGATTGAAGAATAGAGAGATGTGCATTGAGAGAAAAGTGAGAAAATGGCTTTTTCAGAAAAACAGAGCCTGAGGGCGAGTGATGTGAGAACCACAAATAAGAATGGGTGGGAAACAATTCCCGGAGAAACTGGCTCCTCGCGAACTGAGAGGTCTCTCGTCTTTGTAACACGTCTGTGTGTCGTGTCTTTTGTTTTTGTTTACCTCAATTCTTGTTTTGAGTCTTTTTGAGTGTTACTCGATGTGTTTAAGTTTACCTTTGTTTTGTTGAGTCGTAGTATGCTGTGTTCAGTTGTAGGCTCAATACCCGGTTGAGAACCCTTTTCTCATTTTCAAAAAAAATCGTTTTGTGCTCAGAGTGCTGTGTCATTCTCCACATTTGTGCAAAAAATGATTTGGTTCTTTCATAAAACCGCAGGGTTTGACCCAAGTCATGTCAGAATAGTAAAACCTGGACCTATCTGAAGCTACATGCGTTCTGGGCTGCGAAGCAAAAGAACAAAGGGAAAATTTGGAGCATCTGAGTGTGTTTCAACTTCTGCCGATTCCACCTTTGTATTCCGTCTTTTCAGATTGGACTGTTTGTTCAGGATTCGCCGTGTGCAGAATGAACCAAGCGCTGTGTTATAGGCTGTATGTTCAGAATGAGCAGTGCGTTGTATGAGCTGTATGCATAATGAACCAAGCACGGTGTTATGAGCCGAGTGTTCAGAATGAGCAGTATGGTTGTATGAGTTGTTTTGTCGTTGGCCGGTTCATTATCTGGTTATTACGATGCAAGTGTTCCAATTTTCAAACAAAAGATCAATCTCACTTACATTATTGTGTAATATGATGCAATGCGATGCGATGTATGAAATGTGTAAATGCAACACTTTTCTAGGAAAAAGCTTGTTTCATTTCATCATCTTTTCAAGTACATAGCTTTGAAGAAAATAAAGCCTGCCTGCGGCAGTACAGTGTGCTCAAGCTACCAAAAAAAAAAAAAAAACAAAACAAAAACAGTAAAACAAGAAGAAGAAAAACAACAAAAGTCTAAATCAAAGTCAACTGGTCTCAGGCCTGAGGGTCTGTCCTCATCCTCTTTCTGGACGATGGTCCAGGAACATCATCGCCAGCTCCATAGTCTGAGCCCGAGTCGTCTCTAGTCTCCTCCTCAGATGACTCTGCCTCTGCCTCTGCCTCTGGCTCTGACTCTGACTCATCATCATCTGGGATCGGTGCCCAAGAGCTGCTCCCAACATGAGTGCACCCCGCTTTGGTGCGGGGATATACTGTGCCTTCTCGCCCTCCTTCTCGAGCAGGAATAGAAGGCCCAGCTGGAGCACCTCCTGCAGCTGGAATCTGGAATGGGGCCTGAAAGAGACAAATGGCAAACGCATCAGTATGCTACGTAAAGCAGAGTATGAATACTATAGGCAATGTATCAGTACATAATGCAGTGTATGGGTACGGTGTATAAATGCTATGAGCAGTATGTCAGTACAGAATGCAGTGACTGGGTGCAGTGCATGAATGCCGTGAGCAATGCTGTGAGCAGTCTGTGAGTTACAGTGTATCGAATGCCGTGAGGGCCGTGTATCAAGTGCTGTGTTGATAGTATGAGGCGTCAGATCATGTATGGAACAGATTGTGCAAAGTTTGAGACTGCGGTTGAAGGAACTTACCGGAATGCCGTAGATGGTCAGCAGGTCGAGGCTCCGCTGTAGCATCCCCATCACGGAGGCGGTCAACTCCAGGGACTGGCGAGTATACTCAGAGGAAGCCTGCAAAAGTGTTAGAAGTATTAGTATTCTGCGGAATATCAAACGAAATGAAATGAAATGATGGTGCAAAATACAAAATGCAGTAGTACATACCGGGGGCAAGTCATAGAACCCGACTAGCTCGTGATCAGCCGGAGGGGGAGTGATGGGGACCTGATAAGTCTCCCCACCCTACCCTCTGCATGTCATCATCGTAGGCAGAGCTGGCTACCCAGCTCCCCGCCCTCTCCAGGACCCACTCATACCACGGGCCCGAGCCATCCTCGGTGCTCCTGCTTCTGCTCTAGCTGCCGGCACCGCTGGCCTCTCCCTCCCAGCTCGATCGCCACTACTCAGAGGCCGCATGATATAGGTCCAAACGTACTCCGCATAGTCGCCCTCGCCTCTATGACGCTCTGAGTCCCAGCCAACGGTGTAGTTCCTCATATGCTCGAGGGAGAACCTCTCAGTATGTCTCATGTGGGCAGGAGGCGGACCTGGGACTATCTACTCCAGCAAGCCCAAGGTCTGGCGCAGGAAGCGCTCGCCCAAGTACCAAGCCCGACAAACTGAGCCCTCCAGCAAAATCCTGAGTCGGGCAGTCTCCTCAGCGCCCTCATACCGATCTCTCACCACGGCTGGCAATGGAGCCCAAGGTTGCCACGTGATTTGTAAATGAGATACGGTTTGTCATCTATCTGTTATTAAAAGTACAATGCAAAGCAAAACTTGAATAAACTCTAAAGTTGAACATACCTCTGCGGCGGTGATGGTGTCGAAGTAGTGGCGGAAGAATATGAAAGACTCCCGTGGTCTCCGCTCGCACCTCACGTCGAAGCGGTGAGAGAATGGAACACCGAGGGGGACCTCCTCGTCTGGTACTGGGGCAAGCCTCGGGAAGTAGGCATATACCCACAACTACAGAGTGCAACAGAGCAAATATCAGTATGCTTATCAGATAAAGCAGAATGTAGAATAAAGCAGAAATCGCAGAACCGTGTATTATGCAGTGCATAGTGCGGAGTGTACAGTACGTGTAGTATACAGTCAGTGTAAAGCAGATTGCATGTTTGCAGTGTGTGCAGTGTACAGTCAGTTGGCAGGAGATTGTGCAGTATATGAAGTATTGTGCAAATGTGTGCAGTGTGTAAAGCAGATTATATGTGTGCCGTGTGTGCAGTATACAACCAGCGTGAAGTAGGCTGCAGTGTGAGCAGTGTACAGAGTACAGAGAATGTAAAGCAGAAATGTAAAATAAAAGAGAAGATGTACCTCCTAAGCCCGCCAGTAGCCTTCGAGCAACTGTCCGTTGCAACGGGAGGATGAGCTCATATATCCATACAGTGTGGCCAGGCCAGCGCCACCCCAGTCGTAGCCGCGGATCCTGGTCACGTCAACCAGTGCACTCAGCAGACAAAGGGGCACAGTGTTCGCCCGGTCGGCGAAGAGAGTGGTCCCCAGCAGGAACATGAGAAAGCCGCGTGCATACTGCTCCTTCTCCTCCCGGGAAGTAAGCGGCTGGACCCGGAAGTGGTCCTCGAATCATGAGTATCATACAAATCCTGCCCGAGCGAGAGGCGGTTGGATGCCGAGCAAGTATAACTGGACAACATCCCACTCATCCATGTCCGTATCAAAGGGGATCGGAACACCCCCTACTCCGATGCCTGTGAGCATGGAGAAGTCAAAGGGAGTCATCGTCATGTCTCCCGTGGCCGAAAGGTGGAGGGAGTTGGTGGTGTTTCACCACCTCTCCACCAAAGCAGCAAGAAGAGGCCTGCTCGCAGTGAGGCACGAGAGTCCCATGCAGAAAGTGCCGAAGCCGGCCTGATCGATAATACGGCGAACCGCCTCAGGTAGCTCCATGTACCATCCTCGAGCGACAACATTTCCATACCCCCGGAAGGTATAGGAATCTCCCTGTTTTCAAAGTAAACAGATGCAAAGTTGTATCAGATATACAGTGTTCGAAAGCATTTAGAATTGATAATGATGCAGTGTGTGTGCATGTGTTTGGGTGCGCTCAGAATTGATGAAAATACAGTGTGTGTACACATTTTCAGATTCAAACAGATATCGGGTACGGGTGTGCTCGTAGTGAACTACAGCATATGATGTATCAGTGTGTCTGAGTGGTTCAGTAAAAAATGCACTGTGTGTGCATATGTTTAAATCAAACAGATGTCGCGTGCAGGTGTTCACAGTAAACACAGCATGTGGTATATCGGTGTATCTGGGCCAAACAGTTAAAGAACAGAATTGACTATTGCAGTTATATATTCTACATTGCGGAAAATAAAACAGAGGGAGAGTATACCTCAGAAGCGCCGTAAGATAGATGTGACTCTGGCTCGCGCAGTAATAGCTATGGTGGCACGCCCCTGGCAAAACTCTTGAACTGGCGAAGTCCGTCAGGAGGCAACACGTGAATTGCCGGCCTGTAGGTCGCCGGGTCGAACAGTCGAACGCTCAAAGGCAAGAGCTCGGCCTCGGGGTCCATATCCTGCTCCGGAGGAGTCCCGCCTTGTGGAATATCATTTGCCATGCCGAGAATGGTGTGAAAATGGCTGGAAGTGTGAAAACCGGGCGAGAATGCGAAAAGTCAACTGAAAAGTCAACCCCGATAGGGTAAAAATGGCCGGAAAGGTTGGAGTGCGGAAAAGGCACGAGAATCAAGGTAAACTCAGGGGAAACAAACCTCGAGTGGTAGAAATTGAGAAAGAAACACCGAAATGAAGATTTGTTCGGTTCAAAGCGTGCAAAACAAGGAGGTGTTCGCGAATCGAACAATGAAACGGGCTCTAAAACACGAGAAAAGTGTGGATCGAGGGTTGGAAAATAACCTAGAGAGAAAGGGGAGAGATTTTCGACCAAGAGGGAAGTGAGAAATAAGGGCTAAAGGCCCTATATTTAGGGACCCGTGGCCAATTGACAAAACTGCCCCGATACAGCAATTTTTGGCTGGTTGGCCACATTGTTAGTCGATCGGCTAAATCATTGGCCGATGGCTTTGTTTTGCGGCCGGTGGATAGCCGGTGATCTTCCCTGGTGGTCAGTGAACCTCCTACACCCTTGTTTGGGTCATTGATGTGGTTTGGGACCTTATTTGCTCAAGACAGTGCAAGGAACTGCATTTTTGAAGCTTAACCGGTCTCCGTTTTGACCTCGGACCGTGTTTTCTGTGTGCAATCCTTGAATATGTACGAGGTGTATCCTTTTCGTATCCTTTGGTATCTTGCGAGATTCAATAACTGCTTTGAATGCGTTGCATTACAATGTTTTGTCTTGTTAACGATTAGCATACATAGGTCGCATCGTTATGCATGTCTACACGCGTTGTAACACGCACAACTTGCATTGTTATGCACTGCTCATTTGCATTGTCATGCATTTCAAAAGATGTGCGTTGTCGCGCATTTGAGTTCATTTGCATTGTCGTGCATTTCAAAAGACGTGCGTCGTCGCGCATTTGAGTTCATTTGCATTGTCATGCATTTCAAAAAAACAACAAAAAAATATAACAAACAAACATGCATTGTCATGCATTTTCTTACCACGCATCGTTATGCGCACCTTACACGCATTGTCATGCATATCATGCATTTTCCATATGTCACGCATTGTCATGCGCATTTCACTTGCATTGTCTTGCATTCCCTTATCAAGCATCGTCATGCATTGTAATGCATTTTTCCTTACTTTGCATTGTACATAGTTTACATTCCATTGCATATAGAATATATCGCATTGTAGTTTGCATGCATTTGCTGCATTATCCATCTATGGCTTGCGCCTTTCCATATTGAGCTTAGTCTGGTATGTGCCCATTGTAGCACGCCCGCGAGGGGGCCTCGGCCACAGTTCGGACTCCCTGTTTTGTTTGTTGCGGTTCTAAATCTGAACCAAAGAGTCCAACTCTGGCAAATCGTTTTGAAGAAAAACAGATTTTTTGAAAAGTAGTGCCAAACATGGACTGCTTTGCTAGATTACAGAGTCGCCACCTAAATATTTTAAAATGGGAAATTTAGGAAACCCTGACTCGGTGCCGAAGGCCACGTGTCCGTCATCACCAAAGTAGTCTTGGCTCGGGAGCTTGGGTACGATCGAGGAAGGTCAGCTATGAGCACCCCCTTTCGCCCGGTCCGAAGACCGGCCTCTACTAACCGTGATATCCAATTTTGAAAACGTTATGTGTTCTTATTCCGGTTATTAGCCTAGAATTACTATGTTATGCGCACAGCAAACAAGTATAGACTAGATTGCCTAATTTGGGAATAAACATTGCATATCCGTTCGTTTTGAAAGCGTTTCGGGTTTTGCTACTCGCAAGTAGGCTAAAACACGGATTTCAACGAGTTTTTCCAACTCAAGCAATCTAACCTCCACCCACAGGCATTCAAACAGTTTATCTCATATAAGCATTTAGCCACATGGTAAGCCTACTGTCATGTTAACATTCACACGCATGCGAGATGCTAAAGCGTAAAAACTTACATCGTACTCCGTGCCAAAACAACAAACTAGTTAGCAAACATGCATGACCTAGCTCATGTTAAGATGCCTAATGCAACGCATACAGAGTGCAATTAGACAGGCTCGGCTATCCTAAACATGACATATGAAATGCTACATGTAACAAGTATTCAATTTGGAAATTGAAATACAATGCGGTTAGCGTGATGTACCGAGCCCGGTGCATGTCAACAAATGCATGGATGCACGCATGCATTGCATAAGGTATGCTAAAATAAAAATGCCCTTAATCTACCATCGTAAGCAGGTAAATAAAAGGGAAGAAAGAAGTGGGGGTTGGAAGACATACACGCCACTTACGCACACTTATTACAGATTTGCTCTCACACAGAGAGACCGAATAAATATTACAGTCCGAATAATAAATAAATAGATTATTACAAAATCTATAATTATTTAACAAATAAATACAAAAAGGAAAGGTGACTACAGCCGCCCGCCTCGGGATGCGCGAATGATGCATGCTCGAATCCGACTTGCCCGGAAACCCGTGCCCTGACACTGCTGCCTCTGCTTTTACTGCCCTGTCTCTCAAAAAATTGCCAAAGTCCCAGAATGCCTTCCTTGCATGCTTCTGTACACCACCGGCTGGAGGAAATATCCACCGGCCATCCAAAATAACCACCGGCTGTCCATGAAGTTATCGGCCACCTATATAGTGCCGGTCGGCACTATATACTGCCGGTCGGCACAAAATTCCTGTAGAGGACAGTTTGACAGCAACAGCAGACAGACAGTGCATGACATGGAGTTTTTTAGCAAATGTAAGCATTGCCAATGCTCCCTATCATGTATGGGACTCAAGGAAGCATGACCCTTGGTTCTTGGGCCATCAATTATGCATCTTGGTGCATGATAACCTAAGGAACCAAGATTGCATTTCAATGTAAAAATGCATGCAACATACAAAATGAGAACTAAGTCCCTATCATGTCAAAATCAAGGGCCCTAGTGACATGAGAATTGAGGTGTGTTTTGTCACTTGAAGTACAAACACCCCTCATTTCTCACACTTGGTTTGACACCCCAAACCAAGTAATGCAATGCATGTTATGCAAACATGGCTCAAAGGGTGCAATATGAGATGAAATGCAAGACATATCGAATGTAATGCAACATATTATGGCAAGTGTGCAATACTAGGTATGCAAGATGCAAAGTGTGATGCAAACATGGACATTTAAGGCAATAGGATTGACATGTGTCAAGACCATATTGACCAAGCATGCAACAAACATCAAATAAATGTGTAATGATGGACTTAACCACAATGGGGCAGACCTCAAACCTCCCCAAAATAGTGGCAAAACATGCCCAAAATAGTAGACCAACACTCATGCAAGCATGCAAACAAATGGGCCTAAACCTATGACACCAAAGAGAGCATCTTACTACCATTATCATGACCACTCATGGCATATATTAGGCACATAAAAACAGAGTTCTAGCATGCAAAAAAAACGCACCCAAATCCCCTTGATATGGCAGCCCCGAAATGCTCTAAACATACAAGCTTGCATAAGGCCTATTCCTAGGCATAAAAGGGCACACCCTAAAAGCATGAACTAAGCCACATATGCAAACATACAAACATGATTTATGGACTGAAATATGACCCTAAATGATGCCAAATCATGAGGATGGTCCAAGCTAAGCATGTTAGAGGTCAATATGCTTAAGGCTTACAGGCCAAAACACAAAGTAACCACATCAAGCACACCAAACATGGAAAAACCAGTGGCTAACAGATCTAAGACATGACAAATCATGATCAAGTGCTTCAAAATGTTAGGCTAAAACATGAGGATATGCTAGGCTAATGGCATGGCACATTTCCAAGCAAAATAGAGGGGTACAAAGCAAGTATAGAAAGCATGTTAAGGGCCAACAAACCCACATTAGACAGAGGTTAAACATGCTCCAAAACACCAAGAAAAACTCTGAAATGAAGCCAAATGCAACCACTCATGCATGCTACCCTTTTGGCCAAAGACAAAGGCAAGAAAGGGACAAAGGGGAGAGGGGTGTCCCTCCCCTATACAAGACTTCAAAACACTTTCCTCAACACTAAAAACCCTTTGATTTTCAGTGATGAGAAGACAAAAACAACAAAGCAAACAAGGCTTCAAAGAAAAGACACCAAATAGGCCAAAATAAGGTTTAAGAGGGTGAGTTTGCACTCAAACCATAAAACAACCTTAATGAGAGTTCAAAGCAAGAAAAAATAAGACTTTTTTCAGTTATACACAAAGCCTAAAACACAAAGCAAGATAGGTAAAAACTAGTTGCAAAAATGGGGAAACTAAAGTAACTAGCTCACCCTTGAAGAACACTTGAAGAACAGGTGGTGCAGCCCTCCCCTAGTGATCAAAACCAGTCCAAAAACTCAACAAACAACCCTCCAAGCCCCTCAATCTCGAAATAAGGTGTAATGGTGTGTGTATTAGTGCAAAAGTGAGGTAAAAACACACTATTTAGGCTCAAAACACACACACAAGGATGAGAGAGAGTGAGATATAGAGAGAGAGAGAGTACAACACAAATATATAGATATAGAAGCTCTGGTTTTTGTGTTGAAAATGGCTAACCCTTAACAAATGGAGAGAAGGGTTGCTTATATAGGCCAAGGCAAGCCTAAGACTTAGTGGCTAAGCAAAAGAAAAAGGGTTCAAGGGGTGCAAAGGGGTCTTGGCTTCTTGGAGAAGCTAAGACAGCTGGCCAAGCTTCTCCAAGAAGCTTGGCCAAAGGTGCAAGCTTCTAGAAGCTTAAAAGGTGCAAAGGTGCAAAGTGGTCACTCCTGTGCACAGGGATGAGTGATGGTGCATTCCAGCTGGCACAGATGGCATGCACCATGCCTCAGGGGTGCAAAGGGTGCACGCGCGGCCGGCCAAAACAGTCACCGGCACAAAAAAGTGCCGGTCAGCAACATACAGTGCCGACCGGTCAAAGTGTTTAAGAAAACAGTGCCGATGGCCAAAAGGGAGTGCCGGTGTGGTATGGGGGCAGCCGGTGGGCTTCAGGGATGGCTAACAAGCCTCCCCCTACCCTCAAATGCAAAAACACACAAGTCTTGGTGTAAAACCAAGCACAGAACAAGCCGGTTGAGAGGTCCTGAGGCACGACGCGCAGCCGGGACCTCCGGGAACTCAAAACGAACACAAACATAGATAATCACCGAGCGCTCCAACGGTGACATCCAAGTCTTGAGGACGGTCAAAAATGGGGTGTCTACACCCATACTTTTCACGTTGAAGCACGGTTATGATATTATGTGTACGCACCTAGTGTTGTGGATGACGGCACCGTTTCCGTATTAAACGCGGTTTGTATGTGTCCATGCCTTTCCTAAACAAGATACGGTTTGGCCGCATGCCTTATCCATTCCATCTATTGCATATAGAATATATTGCATTGTAGATTGCATGCATTTGCTGCATTATCCATCTATGGTTTGCGGCTTTCCATGTTGAGCTTGGTCTGGTATGTGCCCATACTTTTCACGTTGAAGCACGGTTATGATATTATGTGTACGCACCTAGTGTTGTGGGTGATGGCACCGTTTCCGTGTTAAACGCGGTTTGTATGTGTCCATGCCTTTCCTAGGCAAGATACGGTTTGGTCGCATGCCTTATCCATTCCATATATTGCATATAGAATATATTGCATTGTAGTTTGCATGCATTTACTGCATTATCCACCTGCATTGTCATGCATTCTTCACTTGCGTTGACATGCATGCTTCGTTTCCACCTGCATTGCATCCATCCAGTGCATTTTTAGTTGTTTCATTGTATTGTACATAGAAAGCATTGCATGCATTTGTTGCATCCTCCATCTATCACTTACGCCTTTCCATGTTGAGCTTGGTCTAGTATGTGCTCATACTTTTCACATTGAAGCACGGTTATGATATTATGTGTTCGCACCTAGTGTTGTGGGTGACGGCACCATTTCTGTGTTAGACGCGATTTGTATGTGTCCATGCCTTTCTTAGGCAAGATACGGTTTGGCCACGTGCCTTATCCACTGCATTCATTGCATTGTAGTGTAATCTGTTGCATCCAGCATTTAGGATCATGATCTTTCCTGAGCAGAGCATGCCCCACTTATACAATCCCACCCAATTACTTGTATCTTGTGTTCCATCTACACACACATAGTTCTGCATGTGTACGCGCCTATTCCACTGATGGGATTGTGGTTTAAGGGTGTCGGCACTTTTTTTATGGTAGACGGATTTTGCATCTCCGTCATCTTTATGATATTTGTGTGGTTTTGTACTGCTTATGGTTTGATCATCTCAAATGCATCGCATATCATTTGCATTGTTTATACATAGTTTTGTAAATATTGCATTATCATTTTGCATCCATTCCGCATTGTTATGCATTACGCATAGGTTGCATTTTCATGCACCCCTTCACTCGCGTTGTCACGCAGTTTTAGATTGCATTGTTATGCATGTTGCTAATGATATTGTACCTGTTAAGTTACTTTCTTTTGCAGGCACGATATTGTATGTACGGTTCATTTGAAGCCGACATGACCAGACGAACTGGACAGGTATTGTATTCTCCATGTGAGACGTAACGAGAATTACATAATTCTCTTACATCCTTTCTGCATTGTAATGTAGTTGGATTTGTGTTTGATTGCTTAAACTGTCGCATGTTATGCTTCATTACAGCTTTCTTTGCATGATCATAAGTTATGCTCGGCTTTGTGCATTGTTTTGCATTTTGCCCCTGCCTTCGGGCGCATACCTTTGTCTGTAGCTTGTATGCTTTGTCTAAGACTTCGGCCTTGTCAAAAATGGGTCGTCTCTGGGCTTTGACATTCACTCCTGTCATTGTTATGACTTTCGAGTTCTGTCAAAGAGGGGCAACTATAGACACCCCATTTTTGACCGTCCTCAAGACTTGGACGTCACCGTTTGAACACTCGGTGATCATCCATGTTTGTGTTCGTTTCGAGTTCCCGAAGGTCTCGGCTACGCGCCATGCCTTAAGATCTCTCAACCTAACCTGTTTTGTGCTTGGTTGGACCAAACACTTGTTGGTTTTTGCTTTAGAGGGTGTAGAGTGGCTTTTTTTCCATCCCCACACCTCACCGGCCATGGCTTGAGGCCATCGGCCCTGTTTTGTTGCTACCGGCCATTGGTGATGGCTGGTCGGCACTATTGGTGGTCGGCCGGCCACCTTTTTTGGTCATTTGGCCATTTTGGCTGGTCGACCCCTTTTCATCTGCTTTTGGCAGATATTTTGTGCCAGTTGGCACGCACAATACACCCCCTCCATACACGTGTATGGAGGGATTTCCCTCTTGCTTAGTTTGTTTTGTAAGCTTTGCAAGATTGGAATTCCTATAAAGGGAGAGCTTCTCCTCCCTCCTCAAGGGTTCCAAAAGTTCCAAAGCTTTGAGATTAGGGTTTAGGATATTTGTATCTATTCTATCTCTATATCTCCCTCCCTTTTGATTTGTGTGTGTATAAGTGTGTTTTGTTCTTACTTTTGTGCATAAACACCTAGCATTACACTATACCTTGGTTGCTGAGGTGCCAAAGGTTTGTTCTTGGAGTTTTTGAGCTGGTTTTGACCTAAGGAAGGTGCTGGAGTGGTCCTTTTGAAGAAGGTCTACAAGGGTAAGAAACTTACCCCTTTATTCCCCATTTTTGCACAAGCTTTTAACCTATCTTGCATCAATTTTTAAGCTTAGTGTATAACTGAGAAAAGTTCTGTTTTTACTTGCTTTTGATCTTTGTTTAAGATCACTTTTGTGTTTGGGGTCGTTTACCCCCTCTTAGGCCTTGTTTGGCCTCATTTTGTGCCTCTTTTTGTAAGCTCCGAGACCACCTTGTATTGGCCTTCCCACCACTGAAATCCAGAGGGATTTCAGTGGTGGGGATGATGTTTTGAGGTCCTAAATAAGATAGGGTCATCCCCTCTCCATGTTGTCTTTGATGCTTGCACAAATGGCTTGTGTTGTAGCTTGTATGCCTAGCTTGCTTTAGCTCCATTTCAATGCATATTAGGCTTTGTTTTGCCATGATATAGCACTGTTTTAAGTTGGTTTAACAGGGTTCTGCAGGAAGATATGGTCGACCGACCATTCTCAGTGCCGATCGACTAATAATGGATGGCCGAGAGCATCATAGATGGTCAATGACCACTTTACCATGGCCGGTGACCATTCCTCTTGGCCGGTGACCTTCCACAGTGATCAGGGAGTAATGCTGAAGCATCCTTGGGACTTGTGCAGTCTTCAGAGATGCAGAGCAGTGTAAACAGAGGCAGCTTGTGCATGGTGGTGGATTTCCGAGCGGAGCCGAGCACGCATGCATTGGACTCTTTTCCCGAGGTTGTTTTACCGCTTTATTAGCTTAGTTAATTTGCTTAACTAGTTAAGTGGTCTGTAACTATTTAATTAGCTTGTTAGTTAGTTAAATTTGTATTATTCTTTTGGTCCCTCCGAGAGAGGGCGAATTGTGTAATAAGCGTGCGTGTGTGTGATACATGTCTTTCAACCCCCACTTCTTTCTCCCTTTTACTTACCTGCTTTTGATGGTTAGTATTAGGACATGTTTTGATTAGCATACTTATGACAGCATGTTTGCATCCATTCATTTGTATTGCATGCACCGGGCTCGGCGCATCATACTAATTGCATAGTATTTCAAACCTAACTTGAATACATGTTATCTGCTGCATTTCACTTGCCATCCATAGATTAGCCGAGCCTATTGTAGCTGCATTTTGCCTGCGATGCATTAGCCACCTTAACATGGACTTGGATCATACATTTGATTACTAACATGTTCCTTGTTTTGGCTTGGAGTTGTAGGTGAGTGTTTATGCTTTAACATCTCGCATGAGTGTGAATGTTAACATGAAAGCATGCTCGCCATGAGGCTAACCGCTTAGTTGATATACTGTCTGAATTCCTGTGGGTGAAGGTTGGATTGTTTAAATTGAAATAATTCATTGAAATCCGTATTTTAGCCTACTTGCGAGTAGCAAACCTCAAATCATTTCCAAACAACGGGTATGCGATGCTTTGTTCCAAATTAGGCAATCTAGTCTATACTTGTGTGTTGTGCGCATCACATAGTAATTCTAGCTAATTAACCGGAATAATAACGCATGTGTTTTCAAAAACTAGATATCATGGTTAGTAGAGGCCGATCTTTGATCGGGCGAGCGGGGATGCTCGTAGCTGACCTTCCCCAATCATACCCAAGTTCCCGAGCCGAGGCAACTTTGGTAATGACGGACACGTGGCTTTAGGCAAACGAGTCAGGGTTTCCTAAATTCCGCCATAAAAAAATATGTAGGTGGCGACTCTATCTGGCAAAGCAGTCCATGTTTGGCACTTCTTTCTAAAAATCTGTTTTCCAAAACGATTTGCCAGATTTGGACTCTTTGGTGATTAATCAATCTTGCATTGCACTTTGCAAGATCAGATTAAGAATCGACACAAAACGAGTCCGAACCGTGGAGGCACAGGGCCCGAGGGCGCGTCCACAAGTCCCCTCCTCCATTGGACTTCTGAAGAAACTAAAATATTATCCTTTCGGGGGTGTAAAGGACTAACATCTAATTCATGGAGTTCTTTTTTCTTGCCTTCAACTTTACTTAGACGGAGAGAGAATTCCATGACTTTGGAACTAGCAGCTTTGTCAAGGTTAGAGTCTTTACAAGAACTAGATCTCAGTTACTGTAATTCAAAATCTATCCCTACATCCATTTGCCACATCTACTCGTTGCAACAATTAAATCTCAGTGGAAACAGCATTGAAAGTTTACCTGCAAGCATGAATCAACTTTCGCAGCTGTCAAGCTTGCATTTGGAAGGTTGCAAGAGGCTTAAAGAACCGCAAGAGCATTCATCATCAGTACATAAAATACTAGCTGATGATTGCACATCATTAAGAACAATATTGAGTCCATCCACATTCAAAAATGTCAACTTCTTTTCCTTCATGAATTGCTTCAAACTG
The DNA here is from genome assembly GCA_030407325.1 of Camellia japonica. Classification (NCBI taxonomy): domain Eukaryota; kingdom Viridiplantae; phylum Streptophyta; class Magnoliopsida; order Ericales; family Theaceae; genus Camellia; species Camellia japonica. The sequence goes on along the minus strand of JAPPVO010000032.1, from coordinate 7,848,536 downwards.
GTTGAGAACAAGCAGAACATCCTGACAGAAAATTTTCTTTCAAATTTATTTCAGGTTCTCTCTCTCTCTCTCTCTCTCTCTCTCTCTCTCTCTATGTGTATGCATTGTGACCAATCTCTATTGTACAAAGAAATTTTGGTGGACAACAATACGTTTCTTTGATTGCTTTCCCCGGGAGTGAGATTCCAAAGTGGTTCAGTCATCAGAGTAAGGGTTCTTCAATATCTTTTGAGCTGCCTCCACATTGGTATAATAGCAGGTTCTTGGGAATTGTTTTTGCTGCTGTCATAATCAAAGATAAATCCAAGTGCGACGAGTGCTTTTCCTTTAAGATGACGTTTAAGCACCTTGGTACTCAGACAATCACTGGAAAATGCTGTGTACCATATCTACATTTTCGATTTGCGAATTCTGGAAATGTACGAGTTGTTTATTTCCTATGCACTGATTTTCTAGGACTAATGGAAGATCATATGGGGCAATTGAATAAGAGTGGGATTGAATTTCAAGTTCGTTTAGTTCAAGTCAGTCATGAGTGCCCATACAAAGGACTTTTAAGGGATATTGTAGGTTATAATGGTATACAACTAGCACTTCTTACAAGTGAAATTGAATGGGAGCATGTTGTTGAGGTGGAAAAGGTTGGTGTCCATTTATTATACGAGGAAGCTGATGAAGAAGCATTGATTATATACAGACCTGGAGATAACTTGGGTGTGGGTGTGTTCCATGGAGACTTGGATAGATCAGGAGTAGAAGTTGCTAGTGCTAGTGCAACTACATCAAAGAGAGAACGCGATGACCTCAATGACAACGACTATGATGCAGCAGTAGCAAGATCCAGTGGAAGTGGCGGTTTCGATGATCAGGAGGAGGACCACTTCAATATCAAAAGGTTTAGGACCAAGTGAAAGAGGCTGCTTTGACTAGGTATGTACCTTGAACTCAGTTGGCACCAAATAAAATTGTCTTCAACTCGGACACTCTCACTGCAGGAAATTTGAGTTTTAGCAGCGTTTTAAAAATGTCGCTAAATGCTTGAAAAACGCCATAAAAAGTTAAAGCGACGTTTAAAACTTTCGCCGCTAATACGGCCGCCGCAATAGCTTTACGACATTTGAAAAACGTCGCTAAAAATATAAGACGGCATTTTTGAAAACACCGCTAAATCTTTGACATCCACTTCCATTTCCGTCACAAATTAACGTGTGACGTCATGATGACGTCATTTAGTGGCGTTTTTGAAAAAACGCCACCTTTTCCCTCCCCCCCCTCCTATTCTGAAATATAGCATAAGCCAAAGAATTTAACTAAAGAAGGTGGCTTGAAAATTGAACTACGAACACAAATGGCTCAAATTCACATATCACCATGCATCAAGCTAATCAGAATTTTGGATGAATTTTTATACATCCAATATATTGTAATCAACCCATCATAAAACATTATACAAAGTTAGGGAAAAGTACATAAAAGTATGCAACTCATCTATGAACCAAATTAATTGCACATTTCATGAGATTTTTACTACACAAAATATATGTACTCTTCAATCCACACAAAATATACTCTTCAATCCACGTGTTTGTTGACGTCAAACTTCTCGTAGAGCTCAGATGCCTGAAACAATCAACCATCATTGACTAAATTAGACATCGAATATATCCAAAAAATCACTGTTAGGGCTAATGAAATCAGAGAGAAACAATGAACTGGAAGAAAAAGACAAGAAAGAACAAAGATACAAAAACTAAATATATGAATGAGCTTCTCTTTGTATGTGTTCATCCCAACAAGAACAGTTGAATTGGAATTGACATCATCAACCGCAGCTTCAATTGCTGGCTTTGCTGATCGTCCAATAACAGAATTGAAGGTGTACAGGGCTCCAATATTTACTACATTCGGCTTTCAGGAAGAAACACTAACATTTCCAGTCCTAGCCATGACTTTCATGGGCACCCACAGACAAAATAACACCACCATCAATGTTCTCCTAATGAATAGACCAATCTTCATTTCTATGCAAGCCAGCAATTGCCTAAACTGATTATTCAGCAATTTCATATTAGCATTGTTTCATGAAAGTTTTAAAAAATCAGACACCTGTTAACAGATGCAACAAGCAAGTGAAGCTTACAATACAAAGCTTGAAGATATAGGATCAAGATTACCAAACAAAGTGGGTCCCAAAACTCTCAAAACCCACGTTCTCAACAAAAAAAAAGAAAAAGAAAAGTGATATCAAAATAAAATATATTGTGTGAGCTCAATTGTAGCCTTCTGACTGAATGTCCAAACAGTACGATCAACTGCATTGCTGGGAGCTGATGTTAGGTCCTGAGAGAGAGAGAGAGAGAGAGTGAGTGATGTCAAGTTAATTGTTTTTAAGTGAATTCACTACAAATCACCAAAAGAAGGAGCCCATGTACGTGTAATAGTTAAAAAGACAAAAGGTGTACCATCCTAGAAAGAGCTAATATCCCAAGTTATCAACAATATCCCTAATGCTGTGGATCAATTACACAGTTGTCTTCCACTCCATCCAAGTGTTCATCCCTCTTTGTAGAGGGCAGAGCACCAATCAACTGTCTCCTCCTTGCAACAAGGTTTAAAAAGAACATCAATGAACGTATGGCAGAAACAGAAAAAAAAAATTAGAATCTCTTGGTTTTAGAAGATAGAAATAGAAAGGAAAAAAAAAATATTGCAAAAGTAATGCAGAACACTTTACCTCATAGCCCATAAAATACAAGCTAAATTTCATTTCTAGAAAATCCAACCTCTTAAGTAGCCTGTAATATGCAACGAAGAAATTCATATCAAAATTCAATTTCATAGACTGTAGATTTACTCCTAACTTTCCTTTTCTATGAGCAATAAGAAACTATTATAAAAGAAAAGGGATAAAAGGCAACTAAAAGAATTCCTTGGCACCCTCCAAATTTTTAAATATACTTCTCTAAGGTTCTTGTGATTGATAACGAACTTAGAAGTGCCTTTGCAGGATGCTTGTGCAACCTTACCAGGACTAAACACAGTTCAAATGAATTTGAGGCACGTGAATGTAGGCATGTGTGTAGCTTTAAGAACAAAATTACTCCTTTTCTCATACTTCAACAAAGAGGATTTCTATAATTTCGATGTGACTACTTGAAATAAAGATGTTTGTTTCGGAGGAAAGGAAAATAAAAAAATAGCATTAAATGAGCCCAATGGAAATCCAAATTGCAAGCAAAAAGAACAATGGAAATTGAAACAACCAAGGCAAATTGCTGTGAAAATTATATATTATTGCATGCTTATTAAATATTGGTCCCTTCCTAGTCACTAACTTTGGTTGGCGCCAATAATAACACTCTGCACAATAATTATTAGCTAAAAAGGAGTCACTCCTAACTCACCAATCCAATTAATCGTTTCTCCTAACACCAAGCTAAGAAGCAAAACCTACGGTACACACAATACAAATACAGAATTAAATATACTTTTTCAGATGGGTGACATCTCCAAATCATTTATTGTTATAAAGAAAATTTACTAATATAGAACCAACTACAAAATCGATTATAAAAAAAATGAGGACACTAATACATGAGAGATAATGGAACTGGCCACTAAAGAGGCTACTCTAATGATATTACTTCACTTACATATTTTGGGTTTGATTATGTGATTAATTTTGTATCATTTGTACTTAATCCTCTTAGCAAATGACATTTGAAGTATTATGTGACATTATTTATGTGGTATTCTTAATCAATGACTTAACGGAAATATTTACATGAGAATATATTACTCCAATTGAAGGAACCGTTTTGTTAGTTGGTGATGGGTGACACAAATAAAGATAATTTACATTGCAGCAAAAACATGCCCAACTGAATTTAGTTTTAAAGACAACTTACTTTACCTCATTCATCTTCCTCACACACACACACATTCAAAGAATATGGATTCACACACTACTCTGTTGTGTGGAAGAACATTGAAGAGGCACAGTGTGAGAAGGCAATACCAAAGACTAGGTGTGGTTTGTGCCAAGAAAGATAAAAGCTCATCAAATGCAATATCGGAGACTCACAACAAGTATTCAAAGATCATAAGATCAGCCTCAAAAACGCGATCAAATGTGATTACAGCACCGAAACTGGATGGTAACCTAGTGAGAAGGCTTCGAGATTCTTATGTTGATATGATGATTTGCTTGGCTGGAAACATTGTGCAGTTTAACAATGGTAATGTTTTCTTGGTTCAAAGGATTCCAAGGTCTCCACAGTTCTCAACTTGAAACAAGTTCAGTTTTTTTGCTTTCGGAAGTTGCATCTCTTTTTGTTTTCAAAAATGCTACGTATCAATAAAAAATACTCGGAATTTGAAACATGCAAATCAAATTTATATTAGTTATTTTTTCTGGATACGTAGTATTTATGTTTGGTTTTAGATGAATGGTTCTTTCTTCTCTATGATGTGTCTTGCCATGGTCTTTCTTTGTGGTTAGAAGATGGTCAAGAAAGAGTGAAATATAAGAATCTGATAGTGAAATATTCTTAATTCATGCCTCCCTTGAGCGAAAACCTTGCAGCCAAATAGGTCTTCAAATCTGGAACTGCTTCAATGGCCTTTATCAAAGCCCAAAATCAGCTACCTGCTTTAACCAAGTATAATATGCACCCAATTGTATAAGAGCCCAAGCAATTATACATGACAACTAACTATAGCTTCATCTTCTTTTCTTTTTCCATTTTTTTTTTAATAACATTCATATACTCTTAAGAGGCCAGGAAAAAAGGAATGAATCTGTGTCAAAGATTATGGCTTACCCCATCATGAAGGTATTCCAATGCCCTTGCTACATCTATAGCTATTTGAATCCTCAAATCCCAACTCAATGGTTCAAGCTTTTCACCTGAACATCCAAATACTGGATATAAAAAAATATATATATACAAAAAGAATATATGACAGAAAACTGAAAATGCACACAGATTCTATCTTCTCTTAGTGTGCTGTTACATTGCTGGTTTGATTTTAGTATATCGTATGGCTAAACATGCTATGTTCTTTCAGATCACATATATAACTCTACTGACGATTAATTAACTCATTTCCAATGACTAGTCAGTCATTCAAGAAGCAAAGTTTTTGAACTGGATTTAAACTCAAACCAGAAAGTATGTCAGTTCACAGATACACTGGGAAAATAAACAGACAACTGGGAGAAAGAGCATAGCAATGGTATAAAAACTCTTGCAAAAAAAAAGGGTAAACTAATACAGGGGAACAGGAAAGCCTACAGACATCACCAACCATGAACTACCATTTTTCAGATAAACTAACACGAAAAACTAATACAAATTTATAAGTTTGTTCTAGAGGTCAGTTCCTTTAACCTAAAAAATGCAAATAAACATAATCACACAGGTCATGACGAACTGGTTCAAGGGAAGTCAAAGCACATCCAACGCTGTTGCAGATGAAGTTGTAAATGATTCCAAAAGCTAGCAATGCAACGGGGGTTGAATAAAACCACAATAACATGCCCAACCGCCACATTCCTTTATACTAGTACAAAGTATTCTTCATTATTATGGTATGCCCTTTTTCCTGTAGTGACAACCTAATTAAAATGCATGTAAAACACCCATAACTATATGAATCCCAGAGAGATATAAGACACAAACCCAACAAGATCATCCAAATGAAAACATCCATATGGGCCCTACCAATGGACCATTGTCTCACCATTGGTATCACATTATAGAATAGCATGATCATCACAAATTATATAAACTTGTTTTTTCTTTTTTTTAAACTAAAGAATGAAAAAATTACAGAATTAATCAGCAGATTTGACAATGAGAAAGTAGAGAATGAAAAATGTACCCGAGATAAGAGCAAGAGAGATCAGCTAGAACAGATCAATTTTGGATTTGGATTTTGGATCTGCGATTTGATGAAGAACGAAGAGAGAGAGAAGCGAACCAGTGAAGGTGAATTTAGATGAATTAGATGAAGAGAGAGAGAGAAGCGAACCAGTGATGAGGACATGAGATCTGTAGTGCTTGCAGTAATAGACAAAGAGATCGGAGTCCGGACCATCTGGTGCCCGTCCTCACTCGATTAGCCTCGAGATCGATGAAGAACAGAGATCGTTGCGATTGATGAAGAACAGCTAGAGCAAACTGCTGCGGTTGAGTTCTGTGTGTTTGAGCTTCAAATCGAGAGTTGTTGAGCTTCGATCAACATTGATAAAGAACATACAATGCAAAATCTGCAATCGATCGAGCGAGCAAGAGAGAGAGTCTGTGTGTTTGAGCTTCAAATCGGGGTTGTGGAAGAGGCAGAGAAAGTGAGAGACGGAGACGGAGTCCAGGATGGTGTTAATAAATTGACCTAACACGACATCGTTTAACGGAGATCAAAGACAACGTTTTTAAAACGCTGTGTTTAATGAATCTATAATGGCATTTCCATAAACGCCACAAAACAAATGTTGCAATATGCCCCTTTTTTTAGTAGTGTCTACTACAAATGTTTCCAATTACAATCAAGGAAAATAATAATAACAATAATAAAAAAAAGGACCACCAGAAAATAAACTTGTTTATTTATTTAGGATGAATTTCAAATGAGTCAAATTGATCTAGATGATTACGGATTACATTATTTTTATTAGTGTTACATTTAAGGTTCGGTTAATTTTATATTTGGTAGATCTCGATCGCTCGATCAAGTATCATTCAAATCCTCATTACCCGTATATGATAATCATATGTCCAATATGTTTTTTGATCAGTGGCGAAGCCAAGAAATTAAATCAAAAATTAAATACAATTTTTTTTTTCATAAGCAACAAGAAGATAATAATAATTTTTGAATTAATATTAAGTACAAAAAATTAAATAAATTGTTACAAAAGTATTTTACATAAAATTTTACAATTAACTTCGAGTAAAATCAAAAAGAAAATATTGCGTGTAACTAGTGTATCATGGACAATGTAAAAAAGTCATATATTTAAGTCGTAAAATAAATTATGTAATGGTAAGATAAATCAACTTTTTACAAAATTTGAGTAAAAATTTCATATAATAGTGATATCACGTCATTATTGACATATGGTATCACCAATCAATAGTAAAGCAACATATGAAGGGTGAACTCCACGTGCAAATATAACTAATACTCTAGTAATTTTTACATATATATAGTGAGATTAATTATATTTACATGTCACTAATGATGGATATTACCTTTATATTGAAATTGATAAAATTTTAATTAGAAGGACTAAAGTAGTATAGTGCACAGTTTGAAGACTATAGATATATTTTTATCCTATTTATTTTTCTCAATGTTGTTGAGAATTTCTTATTTCTCAATCAACAATTTTTCCTCGATGCTAGATTTTAGACTATGTTTGGATGACTTAATCAAATAAAAAAGGAATAGAAATCTCATTAGCAGGAAACACATAACAAAGAATAAAAATCACGGGCAATATATTCAAATGTTTGATTGGGAATTGATCCTACTTTTATGAAAACGAAAACAATTTACCAAACAAGTTTTTGTCTCCAATTTCCCAAACAAAAAAAAAAAACAAAAAAAAAAAGGAAGATACCCAAATGTTAAAACTATTCAAAACATTGAAATGTAACTCAAGTTTGCATTTACAGGACTGCAATATTTGGGAATAGAGTGCCATGGTCGAGATCTTTCAGATATGAGGAAGCAAGACCTTTTCTGAATGTGAAATTCATAGCAGGAGAGCAATGGTTGAGACTATTCTAGTATTTTCATGTGTTTCATTTCTTTTAGATGATGTGGGAATTGCTTTACATTAATGGCAAAAAATAGTCCATTTCTGGTACAAAAAATTTGAGCATTTGTCTACTTTCTTCATTTTTGAAGTCGAAATGACTGTAGAATTGAAAGATTGCTTGTTCAAACTCCAGCACACTGGCCTCTATATGAACAACAAAGGTAAATATTATTTCTTTATATTTTTCTTACCAATGTGCAGAACAGTATAATGTAATCGCTTAATAATAGAACCCAAGGGGTCCAGCTGTGTGACAAGATGAGAAGAATTATTACCATTTGATAATTTCAGAGTTTCTGGACAATATCTAAGCAGAAAAACAGAGAAAACAAAGTTTGACGGAATAATTCTAGCATTCTGAGTAAATTTAATATTGTTGGGAAAGAAATACACCTTCTCGTATAATCCTGTTGACCAAGTCTGCGCTCCTCCGTACGACGTCGTTCAACCACCTGAAAATACACACGTGAGCTAGCCGGCGGGTGTGTGCCGGAAACCTCTCCGATGCCTAAGTCAGAAAGCTTGACAAATAGACAAAAGCTCTATGAATTCAGGGAGTAAAGTTGCATTACCTCTCCAAAGGTGATATTGGTGAGCTTATATAGGTTTCGCGTAGCACAATCCTGGTAGGACTCTTATCCCTCCATGTGCAGAGTCCTTCTAGGATTACTCCTCCTTGCGTAGAGTCCTCCTTGGATTCAAACTCTTGGAAGATAATGCTTATCCTCCAACATCCTCCTCACTGCTTAAGCCAAGTGAGATGGCTTTGCTAGGGCCAAACTCCTGTACAACCGAAGTAACCTGAGTAACTGTTAGTCCGGCCCTAACTTTACTCTCCCTTACCACGGCCTTCACATGCTAAGACCGAGCTAACCATAAGGGAGTTTCAGCCGAACTACCTTCAGGACCATAGCCTACCTCGGTTCTCCGTATTCCATGACCGAAGTAATTACTAAAGACCAAAACATCCACACCATTTCTACTCAACCGGAGTACAAATAAGAAGTCACGTGGCCGGGCTTAAAACACCTCGGCTGTATAACCGGTCTAACCCTCAAGGCTATTTCCCCAAACCGGAGTAACTTATAGCGCCGCTTCTCCAAACCGGAGTAACTTATAGGGCCACTCTATCCGGCCCCTTCTACTTCAGTCCATAATGGCCCAATACCTAGCTCGGTCCAATTGCGTATAAATTGTACTCTCAATTGCCCCTTAATTCCATCTGCACAGCATGATAGGGATTACCCGTAATCAAACCGACCTGCCAATACAGCCGAGCTAGAATTTGCAAACCTCTGCCACCGAGCTACAAACTTAGTAGCTTCTCCAGCCGAGCTAAAAACCATTTAGCTTATCCAGCCGAGCTAACTTTAAGCCGAGCTGAGAACGTCCGGTCAAATCGACTCTTCAGTTGCAGAAACTGAATCGATTGTCCTTCCCATTACACGTGGCAGTCTCTGATTGCTCTTTTATAGCTGTAACGCCGTCCCTCGTACTTCGTAACATTTGAACAGTCCCGCCCTTTTTGCCTTTACACCAAAAGAACCCTTCATTTTTTGAATCACACTTCACTCTGTTCATCCTCTCTCTCTCTTGTTTTTGCCTTACTTCCTGCAACTCAACAGCTCGTGCCCTCCATTATTGTTACTGTTCTTCCTCTTCATCCTCTGCCTCTCCACCAGGTAAACACGCGAACATGTTCTTTGTCTATCTGTTTTTTTTTGTTTTCGTTTTAGTTCATAGTTGTTCATGCTACGTGTTGCTACAAAACACTTTGTTTTTCTTCTGCCATATCTGCACTTTCTGAAGAACTTCTCAAGAACACTCTGAACACACTGTTTTAGCAAGTAGAACACCTTTTTGATCCTTATACATGTTTCAACCGAACTAGAACACTGTTCTTGCTATATAAAAATCTAGGCAGACTGAAACCGAACTAGAACTTGGAGCATACCACAGTAGTTCCCTAAGGCCAATAACCGGAATGAAAACCCACCCACTACCACTCACTCAAGAGCATATAACCGAGCTAAAACTTCAGGGGCCAAGCCAGCACTCAGAGTTCCCAAACCGAACTCAGAAAGCTGCCCCTTGACGTTCAGCCGGGATAACGAAACCAAATAGTAAAACCGAGCTAACCGAATGCCCTGCCAAACCGAGATAGCATGATCCTTTGCAAACCGATGTAGATAACATCGCACCCTGTAGAGCCGAAATAAGATTAGCCTTTTCTTGCTTTGTTTCTGTAGCACGGTCCTCGATCTGTGCTTAACAGTTTGTCTTTTCACTTTGCAGACTTAGGTTGCCCAGATACCTCTGTGCACTCAACCGAGCTACCAAGCACCCTCTTACCTCCGAGATAAATTATTTAATTTATACAATAAAATGGGGAAGTATAGATGTCTTGTAGAAACCCCGGGGGCCTGGCCGAATTCAGGAAGGACTACCAAATCCCAGCCGATGTAAACCTGGTCCTAGCCGAACAAGGAGTAGACCCCTGGGATGAAGAAGGCTTCGTACCATTCACCCTCCAGTCAATAATCGAGACCGGACTCAGGTTCCCAGTTCAGCCCCTTATATGCGAATTTCTTAGGCAGACTAGACTTTGCCCAACCCAACTATCCACCAACACATACCGAATAATAATGGCATAGATGCTCTGAACCAACAAACCGGTCTGAACCTAGGTCTGGCCGAGATACTACATCAGTACTCAATAGGATCCAAAAACCAAGGCTGGTGCTACTATTTGAGAGTGCGCCGAGGTAGAGAAAAAATAATAAAACATACACCGGATAAGGACTTGAACGACGACGACTTCTTTTGGGTTTCTGGAAATTTTGAAGACTTCCAGGCCCGAATCCCAGGCCGAAGAATAAATTGGAAGAAAGGAGAGCCCGGTATTCATACTTCGGTTACATTTCTTGATTTTGTTGATTTCGGTGCCCTTTCTATAACCGAACTTACACTTGTTCTATTTCTTGCAGATTCAGCTTTCCTCCACTCCCAGTACGGCTACCCCAACTTAGGTGTTCTCCGCGCCGCACTTCGGGTTCGAGAAAAAGCTGGGCTAACTCCTCGACTTCCAACCGACCTACCGCTACTCCGGTCGCCGAAAATCAAAGGTGACTAATTTCCTCCTTGAAGACCCACCAGAGCCGGACCCAACCCTGCCAGAAATTGTGCTCGTGCCCCTAACAGCCGAACAAGAGATGGCGAAGAAGAACCGGATGAAGGCCATGCTTACCGCAACTACCAGGGCCGAAGTGCCACCATCCCACCGAACTACTGAAGCCGTGGTCGCTCTTCCATCCCAACAGCCATCATCCTCTCGCCGAGCTAAGCGCGCCCGGACCACCGAGACCGAGCTGCGTTTGGTCGATAAGGACGACACCATCATTCCGCCGAACCCCGAACCCAACTTGCAACCGGAGTCATCTGACCGAGCTGTGCCTACCAACAAATGGGTTCCTCCCCTCGTATTCAACGACCGAGATATCCTCGACAGTGACTCGGTTGTCGCTGAGGAGGATCACCTGCTGGCCTTTAACTTGGCCAGGGGTGTTTGTCTACCAAAGGACATGGAACACCACAGCAAGCGACTGAACACCGAGCTAAAATCCATTCGGTCTGCCACGAAGTCCATGATATTGGTAAGCATCACTGTTCTCACGAAGTCCACGAACTCTGAGCACGGCTAAGACAGAACTCATTATACTTTTGCAGGCTATTCAGAAGAGCACGATAGCTCATAGGCAAGTGATGGAGCTTCGCAAAAAGACAAGGCAAGCCATTAAAGAAGCCGAAGCAAAGGCAACCGAACTGACACAGTCTCAACAAAGGACGGCCGATCTGGAGGCCGAGGTAACTCGTCTCACCGGACTAGTTGCCTCGGCTGACAGTGACAAGCAGCGCGCTGTGACCGAAGTGAAAGACAAATTTTTATGGGAGATGGCGCAAATGCAGACCAAAAAAGACGCCGAAATAGCAGCGCTGAAAGAGAAGGCTGAAGATGCATCCAAGGAGGGGTTCAAAGAGGCCGAAGCTGGCTACTCCCTACAATGCGAAGCAGCGAAGAATTTGTTCTTTCAGTGCGGCTGGAGAGGTGCAATGGAGAAGATCGGTTGTGGGCCTGAAACCGAGGCCTACAACGCTCCGGAGCACTTCATTCCGGTCTCAATGCAAGATTACGCTGATGAAATCCAGAAACAATTTCTCGGCTCATCGGATGACGATGATGATGATGAAGAAGAAGCAACTGAGACTCCGGCTAACCAAGAGCAAACCGGTGGCCTATCAGCTCGGTTGGAGGCAACGGTTGAAAATGTGGTGTCCGAATTTCCGACCGAGACTGCTCCGACTGCAGACACCGGAGTACGTACCGATCTTGGGACCGATCTGGAGGCCGAGATAAATGATCTCTTTGATTGACCTTGTACTTTTTCCTTTCTTTTGTCTTGAACTCTTTTGTAACCGGGCTACAGCCCCACAGTTGTACTTGGTTTTGAATTGAATGAAAAAAATCTTTCCATCAAGTCTTGTTTCGGTTGTGTATGTATGCCTGTACTTGTACTTATTTTTGCACGAACTCATCTGTACAACTGTGATCTCGGTTAGCTATCCGTCTCGCTAGCCAACCACTCTTCAGCCGATATAACTTACTTCGGCTGGAGAGTATCCAGTGTTGGTTTAATCCAGCCAACCACTCTTCAACCGATATAGCTTACTTCGGCTGAAGAGTACAAAGTGTTGGTTTAATCCAGCCAACCACCCTTCAGCCACACACTTACTTCGGCTGAAGAGTACAAAGTGTTGGTTTAATCCAGCCAACCACTCTTCAACCGATATAGCTTACTTCGGCTGAAGAGTACAAAGTGTTGGTTTAATCCAGCCAACCACTCTTCAGCCGATATAGCTTACTTCGGCTGAAGAGTACAAAGTGTTGGTTTAATCCAGCCAACCACTCTTCAGCCATACTTACTTCGGCTGAAGAGTACAGTGTTGGTTTAATCCAGCCAACCACTCTTCAGCCGATATAACTTACTTCGGCTGAAGAGTACAAAGTGTTGGTTTAATCCAGCCAACCACTCTTCAGCCGATATACTTACTTCGGCTGAAGAGTACAAAGTGTTGGTTTAATCCAGCCAACCACTCTTCAGCCGATATACTTACTTCGGCTGAAGAGTACAAAGTGTTGGTTTAATCCAGCCAACCACTCTTCAGCCATACACTTACTTCGGCTGAAGAGTACAGTGTTGGTTTAATCCAGCCAACCACTCTTCAGCCTATAACTTACTTCGGCTGAAGAGTACAAAGTGTTGGTTTAATCCAGCCAACCACTCTTCAGCCATATACTTACTTCGGCTGAAGAGTACAAGTGTTGGTTTAATCCAGCCACTCTTCACCTACACTTACTTCGGCTGAAGAGTACCAGTGTTGGTTTAATCCAGCCAACCTCTAAGTTGGTTTTTCCAGCCAACTTAGAATGAAGTGTTTGGTTTCTCCGTCCAAACGTCCTGCAGCCTGGATCCTTATCCTGGGCTTAGGAAGAGTCATAGTTGGTTTAATCCGGCCAACTATGTTTACAATGCTACTAACTTACTAAGGCTACTGTCTACTAAAAACAATTATACTGAAAAAAATCGAATTGTTTTATTGAGGAAGTAAAAAATTACATACTTAAAAGGAAAAAGCTAAAAATAAAACAACTTGAGATTGGCAGTGTTCCATGGCCTGGGACTTTTGCCGTCCTCATCTTCCAAGTGGTATGCCCCTTTGCCTGCTAATCCGACCACTTTGTAAGGTCCTTCCCAGTTAGGTCCTAGCTTGCCATCTCCTGGAACCAAGGTGTTTCCCATCACTTTGCGCAGTACCCAATCTCCGATCTTGAATTGCCTTGGATGCACTGTTTTGTTATACTTTCTAGACAACTCTTGTTGGTAGGAGGCGATGTGAACCAATGCTCTGTCTCTTCTTTCTTCTGCAAGGTCAAGTCTAATGCTATGGCTTCGCCATTTAAGTCTGGATCAAAGTTTTCGCTTCGGATTGTGGGAGGCCAACTTCTAATGGGATGACTGCCTCCATGCCATAAGCTAAGGAGAATGGTGTTTCTCCTGTTGATCGTCGCGGCGTGGTGCGGTAAGCCCATAAAACATGAGGGGTCTTCTGCCCACTTGCCTTTTGCTCTTTCTAACCTTTTCTTCAATCCGTCTAAGACGACTTTGTTTGAGGCCTCTGCTTGACCATTTGCTTGGGATATGCCGGTGTAGAATTGTAGAACTCTATCTTGTACTCTTCACAAAAGCCTCTGAAAATCCTACCATCGAATTGAGTGCCGTTGTCTGAGATCAGTGCCTTTGGTATGCCAAATCGAGTGATGATATTCTGCCAGACAAACTTCTTCACATCTTTTTCCTTGATTGACGCCAAGGCTTCTGCTTCTACCCACTTTGTAAAGTAGTCAGTTGCGGCAAGAAAGAACTTCCTGTTGCCTGGAGCTGTTGGAAGTGGGCCTACTATGTCCAATCCCCACATTGCGAAAGGCCATGGACTGGTTAGAGGTAGTTCTCTGGCAGGTTGGTGTATTTGGTGTGCGAATTTTGACACTTTTCGCACTTTTTAACATACTTCTCTGAATCCGCTTGCATGTATGGCCACCAGTATCCTTGTGAAATCGCCCTGTATGCCAGTGATCTTCCTCCTTGATGGCTGCCGCAAACACCCTCATGTATTTCGAATAGGAATGCTTCCACCTTGCTGGGGTGGACACACTTCAAGTAAGGTCCTGAGAATGACTTTTTGTATAATGCCAAGGATGGAGAGAGCCAAAATCGCTGCGACTTTGCTCTGATTCTGTTGGCTTCTTTCTTTTCTTCTGGTAGGGTGCCGTCTTTCAGAAATAGTATGATGGGATCCATCCAAGAAGGGCCTAATTCTGCGCAACATACCTCTTCTGCTTCTGGGTCTTCAATGCTTGGTCTAGGCAGATAGTCGATTAGTAGTGGGTGAGGAATGGAGGTGTCTGCCATTGAGGCGAAGCCTGCTAGTTCGTCTGCTCTGCTGTTTTCCTCTCTGCCATCTGTTCTATTCCTCACCACTTCGAACTTCTTTTTTCTGTTCTGACCAATTCTTGGTACTTGGCCATTCTATCATCCTTTGCCTCGTAGTCGCCAGATATTTGATTCACCACTAGCTGTGAGTCGCTGTAAACCATTAGCTCGGTGGCCTTCATGTGGAATGCCGACTTGAGACCTGCTAGAAGCGCTTCATACTCCGCTTCATTATTTGATGCTGGGAAGCCAAGGTTGATTGCTTGCTCCACTACTAAGCCGTCGGGAGATGAGGACTATGCCAAGTCCTGCTCCATGTCGGTTGGATGCTCCATCCACAAAGAGCTTCCACATCTCTCCTACAAACAACTTCCAGCATGTGGAGGGATCAGATGATGTTGTGGGGTCAATATGTCGCTGGAGTTTTCTTCATGACCATATTGCAGTCTGCCCCTTGTCTCTGATGGGACCAAGTCATTAGTGTTGAGTTTTGACTTGGTGTAGCAAGGTCTGCTTCCTCCTCGCTTTCTACTCTGGTCTGCCTTGGGCTCTGGCTGAGTTACCTGCTAGGGGTTGCGCTATTCCGGCGTCAATCTCCAACCCTAGTTCGGTTGTGTCAGTCAGGTCGATTGGGCAGACTTGGTGGCTTCCAGGAGTGAACTCAGCGACGAAGTCTGCCAAAGATTGGGCTTTACTGCGGTTCTGGGTTGGAACTTGATGTCATATTGTCCCAATTCCACTGCCCACTTCAGAATTCGCCCAGAAAAGTTCGCCCTTTCAAATAAAGCCTTGAGTGGGAAGGCTGTGAGAACAACTATGGTGTGGGCGTGAAAGTAATGTGACAACTTCCTTGAGGCCATCATTAAGGCCAATGCCAGTTTCTCCAGTGGCAAATACCTCGTTTCGGCGCCTAACAATGTCTTGCTGACATAGAAGATTGGAAGATGTTGGATCCTTCTGCTCGAACCAACACTGCACTTACCGCGTGCTGAGAGACTGCCAAGTAGAGGAAGAGTTCTTCTCCAGGTATTGGGGTGACAAGTAGTGGTGGAGAAGACATGTATTCCTTCAAACTCTCCAGAGCTCGGTCGCATTCTTCGTCCCACTCAAACTTAGCTTTTAATGACTGAAAGAATGGACGCAATCTGTCTGAAGACCGGCTGATGAATCGGTTAAGTGCTGCTGCCATGCCGGTGAGATGCTGCACTTCTTTCACTGAGTTAGGCCTTCTAACTCCTGAATTGCTTTGATTTGGGAGGGGTCTGCCTCAATACCCCGTTGGTCACCAGGAAACCCAGAAACTTGCCAGACCCTACACCGAATGCGCACTTAGAAGCGTTAAGGCGCAGCTTGTGTTTCTTCAGGATCTGGAACATCTCATCTAGGTCCTTTAGATGGTCATCCGCATCCTTGCTTTTGACCACCATGTCGTCGATGTAAGCCTCCATTGTTCTGCCTAACAATGGCTCGAACATCTTTGTGACCATTCTCTGGAATGTCGCCCCTGCGTTCTTTAGGCCAAAGGGCATGACCTTGTAGCAGTATAGTCCTCTTGGAGTGGTGAAGGATGTTACTTCCTATCGAGGTTCGTGCATGGCTATCTGATGGTAGCCTCTGTATGCGTCAGGAAGCTAAGCCTGCTGTGCCCAGCTGTTAGGTCCACCAATTGATCTATCCTTGGTAGGGGGAAACTATCCTTCGGACATGCTTTGTTGACCGTCTTGTAGTCGACGCAGACGCGCCACTTGCCATTCTTTTTGGCACCACGACGTGTTGGAGATCCATCTTGGGTAGTACCTCTCTGATTGCCCTGCCTCCAGCAGGTTTCCCACTTCTTCTGCCACTATTCGGCGTGGTGGAGTGCCGATCTGCGTGTGCGTTGAATGACTGGTCTGGCAGATGGGTGGACATTGAGTTGGTGGCAGATGAGGTTTGGATCAATGCCTGGCATGTCGTAAGGCGTCCAGGCAAACACTTCGATGTTGGAGGTCAGGAATTCCATGACCTCCAACCTCTCAGCGCTGGATAACGACGAACCAAGCAAGAAGAACTTATCCGGGTTCTTTTCGTCGATTCTTACCTCCACCAAGTCTTCCACCGCTTTCTGATCAGCCGCTTTGCCAACCTCTGCGAACAGTTCATTACTCTCAGGTTCTTCAACCGAATGAACATATCCTTTGGCAGCGCGGCTGCCATTCGTTGTGACGAAGCATTGTTTGGACATAATCTGGTCCCCATATACTTCTTCAATTATTCCGGTGTCGTTGGGAAATCGCATCACTTGGTGGTAGGAGGATGCCACCGAGCGCATGGCATGCAGCCATGTTCTGCCCAAGATAACGTTGTAGGTGGAGGGGACCTTTATCACCCAAAACTCCACTTGTTTCGTCACGCTCCCTGCTCTGACTGGGAGGATAATTTTGCCGACGGGCCATTCTGGCATGGAGTTGAATCCGATAAGGGGAGATACGGCAGGCGCCAAGTCTTTATCCTTGCAACTTTAGTTGCTTGAAGGTTTCATAATACATGATTTCACAGAACTACCTTGGTCAATCAGAATCCGCTTGACGTCAAAATCCTTGACTCGAAGAGTGACGACCAAGGCATCGTTGTGAGGGCAATAAATCCTTGCCAAGTCTTTATCTGAGAAGGACATGACATTTGTGGCCTCTATCTTCCCCTTTTTGGCGACTGGTTGGACACTTAGTACCTCTCTGAAGTGCTCAGCCTTTTTGATTGAACCTCTGAGCTCGCATACACGCTCAGGTTCAAAGACTCCATGTATTACGTTGATGACGCCTTGAGGTGGGGCGTCGTTTGGCATTCCATTGGGCATATTGTGGTCCTGGGGGGCTGGCTGTGCCCCTCCTTCTATGTATTTGTCCAGGTGACCCGCCGCCACCAACTCTTCCAGATGCTGCCTCAATGGTGTGCAGTTCTCAGTGCGGTGCCCCTTTTCTTTATGGAAGGTGCACCTCGATCTGTCATCGTAGTCCTTCTGAGCTTCGCCTAACTTAGCTGGCCACTTGACGAAAGGCTCGTCTCGAATTTCGCTAAGTATACGGTAGATCGGTTTCTTGAAGACCGTGGTGATGGCAGTGCGGACTCTCAGCCATCTTTTCTTGGTCTCTCCATTGTCTCTTTTGCCACGTCCGTTTCTGTTCGGACGGTCTACTGCGTTGACCTTTGCTGAGGCCTTCTTCTCTGGTGCTGCGACCGTGCCAGATTTTGCTTTGGCACGAGCGCCATCCTCTTCCACCCTGATGTGCTGATGCACTCTCTCCATCAGGGCCTCCATGGTGAGGGGTGGCGTCATGGTGATAGAGTCCCTAGTCTGTTCCCGACTGGGAGGCCTCTTTTATATTGCGCAATGGCGAGATTGGTTGGGCAGTCCCCAATCTGGTTGAATGTCTCCCAGTAGCGACTGTTATATGACCTCAGGGTCTCCTTATCGCCCATGTCGATGGAGAGTAACTGGTCGATCTCCACTGGGGTTTTCGTGTTTGTTCTGAATCGCGTTACAAACGCCTCCGCCAGTTGCGCCCAGGAGGCTATGCTGCCCTCTGGAAGCTTCTCAAACCAAGTCAGCCTAGGTCACCTAGGCTTGAGGGAATAGGATGCACATCAAGGCCTCATTCCGCCGGTATACAGCCATGACCTGGCGAAAGTGGCTTAAGTGTGAGTAAGGGTCCGTCTTCCCCTCATATGTTGTGAATTTGGGCTGTAGGAAGCCTGACGGTAGGGGCGCGTTCTCTATTGCTGGGACGAATGGTGAGGTCTGCAGCCTCGCCAATGCCTTGTCCGCTGGTTCGTAGGCCGGGCGCGGTATTGGCATTCCAACCTCGACGCTTCCATGCGTCCGAGGAGCCAACCGCTGTAAGGCAGAAACTCTGTGTGGATCGCGCGCTCTAGCGTCCTCCTTCCACCGTGCTTTCTCTTCTAGCACGGTCCGTAGGTCGGACGATCTGGGCTCTGTCTGCCTGGACCTTGTCTGGTGCGTATGCGAGGGCCAGTATGTGCTTCCCCCGGTGTGT
This sequence comes from Camellia japonica, assembly GCA_030407325.1. Classification (NCBI taxonomy): domain Eukaryota; kingdom Viridiplantae; phylum Streptophyta; class Magnoliopsida; order Ericales; family Theaceae; genus Camellia; species Camellia japonica. The sequence continues at coordinate 7,829,625 of JAPPVO010000032.1, read as the reverse complement.
GACCTTTCAGACCTCGCCTCTCAGACCTGGAGTGACGAGTTCTGGAAGATCTGGATTGCGTGTCGCCTGTCCTGAGGCTCTTGTTCTCCCCTTGTGAGGGTGTAGTATTCCTACTACGACTTTCCGAGTGGCGAGGGGGCGTCTTGTTCGTGCGCCCCTCTCCTGTCGCCACTTCTTTTCCTTTCACCTGACGTTTCAGAGATTCCATGTCTGCTGCCATCCGACGGATCAATCGTCTTGTTCCTGACGCGATCTTCCAAAGTTTGAGGATCAATTCTGCGTCTTTGTCTTTCTGGGCTTTGCGAACGAGAGGGATGAGGGCTGTTATTCCGCCTTCGTCCCCTTGCATCCCTCCTGGAATTTTGTCTGTGTTTCCAGGTTCGCCATGGGAGTGACCACAGGAGGCCTTCGCGCCTTGCACCCCCTTCTGGAGTTAGTCCGTCGACGGCGGACTGAGGTAATTCTTCGTTGTTCGCCATTGATTTTTAGGGAGAAAAAGCTTGATCAAGAGGTTGTTCTTGTCTGAGTTCCCACAGACGGCGCCAATTGTACGGGAAAGAAATACACCTTCTCGTATAATCCTGTTGACCAAGTCTGCGCTCCTCCGTACGACGTCGTTCAACCACCTGAAAATACACACGTGAGCTAGCCGGCGGGTGTGTGCCGGAAACCTCTCCGATGCCTAAGTCAGAAAGCTTGACAAATAGACAAAAGCTCTATGAATTCAGGGAGTAAAGTTGCATTACCTCTCCAAAGGTGATATTGGTGAGCTTATATAGGTTTCGCGTAGCACAATCCTGGTAGGACTCTTATCCCTCCATGTGCAGAGTCCTTCTAGGATTACTCCTCCTTGCGTAGAGTCCTCCTTGGATTCAACTCTTGGAAGATAATGCTTATCCTCCAACATCCTCCTCACTGCTTAAGCCAAGTGAGATGGCTTTGCTAGGGCCAAACTCCTGTACAACCGAAGTAACCTGAGTAACTGTTAGTCCGGCCCTAACTTTACTCTCCCTTACCCCGGCCTTCACATGCTAAGACCGAGCTAACCATAAGGGAGTTTCAGCCGAACTACCTTCAGGACCATAGCCTACCTCGGTTCTCCGTATTCCATGACCGAAGTAATTACTAAAGACCAAACATCCACACATTTCTACTCAACCGGAGTACAAATAAGAAGTCACGTGGCCGGGCTTAAAACACCTCGGCTGTATAACCGGTCTAACCCTCAAGGCTATTTCCCCAAACCGGAGTAACTTATAGCGCCGCTTCTCCAAACCGGAGTAACTTATAGGGCCACTCTATCCGGCCCCTTCTACTTCAGTCCATAATGGCCCAATACCTAGCTCGGTCCAATTGCGTATAAATTGTACTCTCAAAAGGTAAATATTATTTCTTTATATTTTTCTTACCAATGTGCAGAACAGTATAATGTAATAGCTTAATAATAGAACCCAAGGGGTCCAGCTGTGTGACAAGATGAGAAGAATTATTACCATTTGATAATTTCAGAGTTTCTGGACAATATCTAAGCAGAAAAACAGAGAAAACAAAGTTTGACGGAATAATTCTAGCATTATGAGTAAATTTAATATTGTTGGTACAGGTACAAGGTACAAGCACAGACACACTGGAAAGTTACAAAGAGTAACTAGACAAGATCCAACTCATTAGTGAGCTTCTAATTGAATGGATCTTTGTCGTCTATTTCTAAAATAGTAAGTTAAGAATTGAACTCATCAAAGATTTCTAACCTCATTACTGTACACCTAAAACTACCCAATTTGGATCATTATGGAGACGATGCTAATTGCCCTAAATCCTTTTCTGTTGTTAACATTTCTCTTTGGATTGCTGATAGCCTTGTACACAGGATCATTATTGATGGCTCATGGATGAGGATGCGTTGCTTGCAGGAGGAGCTTGGGTAGCTTTGGATGAATTTGATAGACAGACTACGGTGCACACTGCAGCCTTCTTTGCATTATCGGCATCTACGGCAGAAGCCAAGGCTTGTCTTGATGCAGCTTGAAGGCCTGTAGATCACAATGTCAAGACTGTTAACATATACACATCAGCTGAAGCTTGGATCAGCAGTCTATTGTTAAGGATATTAAGATGTTCTGTAATACGGTCGAGTATATTCGTATTACAAAAGTCCCTAGGAATGTTGTTGGTATAAGCCCATAGAAAGGCAAAAGCTGCTCTTAGATGATACAGCAAAATTTTTGTTGTACTTTTGTATATCTATATATATATATATATGAATGGATTATGCTTTTTATTTTATTTTCAAGAGAAATTCTACTATACACGCCGGTGTACCATATAAACATCTAATTGTGTCATTTTTTTTAGTTATAACTATTTTTTTTTCTTTAGTTATGATATTATTATAGTTATGATATTATGATATTATTATTATAGTTTAGATTTTTCGTAAGATTTAAGTAAGTGTTTAAGTAATTTGACGCAAAGATCAAAGACAACACTTATGTCAAAGTTTGCACTTACATTAGAGCAGAATCCCTCGGCAAGTTGGCATTCATGACTTTAGCAATAAATTGTTTTTTATTTAAAAAAAAAAAGAAAAAAAAAGAAAAAAAAAAAGATATAAGAACAAACCTACCGACAATGTACTTCAAATTATAATAATAAATAGTTTTCAACGAACCCCAACCTCTTATCAGATATTATTCATTTGGACTCATTGTATTAAAGACAAATTGTCCTATTATCGATAAATTATAAGTTTATTATATATTGTTGTTCATTATAAATCAATTATAAAAAAATTAAATTAATACAATAATTCAAATCATGTAATTTCATAATATTTATTTTTTTAAAAAGTAAACAATATATATATTTTAAAGATAAATATAATTTTTTTTAAAATAAATTTATTATATATGAGGACTAACAGAATTAACGGAACGTTTTATCGATCCATCTCCTTACTCCTATTTTGCATTTTTTGCAGACTGAAATTTCGAGAAGCAAAGCAAATGTCCAAATATTTTCTGATAGGAACAATGAACCTAGTATTAATCTTCGTTCGCAAATTGTCCAGATTATAAAAACAGAGATCTCCGAGTGTTTTTGCTTATGTTATCAAAAAGTCTATATTTGATCTAGTTCAAAAAAAAAAAAAAAAAAAAAAAGAGAAAAAAAAAGGAGAGAGTTTCAATTTGATCTCTCTTTGAGTAACAAACAGAGTTTTTATGATGGCTGCTATGGTTGTCCAAAGAGCCAAGTCCTCATCCTCTGTTCGATCTCGATGGACATACGATGTGTTTTTGAGCTTTAGAGGCAAAGACACTCGCGATAACTTCGTCAGTCATGTATACGCAGCGTTGGCTCTGAAGGGGATTCAGACCTTCAAAGACGATGAAAAGCTCGAAAGAGGGAAAGAGATTTCGCCGGAACTTCGTAAAGCGATTGGAGAATCAAGGTTTTCAATTGTGGTTTTGTCCAAGAACTATGCTTCTTTCAGATGGTGTTTGGTTTGGATGAACTTGTGGAGATACTTGAATGCAGCAACACAACTGTTTATTCGATTTTCTATCACGTGAAACCATCGGAAGTGCGAAGCCAAACAGGAAGTTTTAGGGATGAATTTGGGTTGAGAAAGAAATTGGTTTCCAAACAGGGGATTTGGGGCTCGAGAAGGTCCAAGAATGGAGGAATGCTTTGGAGCAAGTTGCCAATTTATCTGGATGGCCTTACCTTACCCTAGTGATTCAATTGTTAGGTAATCATATATATATATATATGTTTTTTCCTCCTTACCCTAGTGATTCAATTGTTAGGTAATCATATATATATATATATATATATGTTTTTTCCTTTATTATGTGACATATTTGAAAAGATTTATTTTAGGGGGATGCACCAATAAATCCTAAATTAATAAATTATACACTGTTTAGTCCTAAAAATTTTCTTATAGACTGAAAGGTCCCATTATAATGTTTCAAACATCAGATTAATGTTTCGAACATTAGATTTCGAACATCAGATTAATGTTTCGAACATTAGATTTCGAATATCAGATTAATATTTCGAACATTAGATTGATGTGCAAATGGGACTAAATGGAGCATAAGAAAACTTTTAGGACTAAATGGTTCAACTTTTCAGAACTAGGAGTTATGGGTAAATTTTCCTTTTTATATATATATATATATATATATATATGTTTTTTCCTTTATTATGTGACATATTTGAAAAGGTTTATTTAAAAAAAAATAAATCAAATTAATATGATTTTTTTTGACATATAAAGTTGGGATTTTTATTGGTAAATCCATCTTAGAGTTGTTATAACCCATTAAATCCACAAAGGAATATTATAACCTGATTAGTCTCATATACTTTTCTTTTTATTCCATAAAGTCTATTTTTCTAATTTTATATTTTTTCCTGGACTATTATGCCCTTATATATATATATATATATATACTGTGTTAATACATAACACGTTCCCTGTGATTTCGTGGATTCAGTTTTGGTAGTTTCTATCATTCTAATTCAAATGGATACGTTTCTATCTTGCATGCTCGTTCTGAGGCTTTGATGTGCTAGGGTTTCATTGTTGCTGTTGTAGTCTAGTTCGGTGATTTTCAAGTGAAGACGACGAATTTGAACGTGTTCGGTTCTCAGATTTTCTGGAGTATAACTACTTCAAAGCAGTTGTTTTCGAGTTTCTGGACGATTGTAGGATTGCATGATTAAGGTTAGTATCATTTTGGTTATGAATACATGTTCACTTTATGTTTTGATTTGTATGATGGATCAGATGCTCTGTTTTTTTATTGATATGGATCGGATGCTCTATTTTTTCAATTATATGCATCATACGTGATATAATTCAGAGTATATGGATCAATGTAAATGTTTACATCATGGTCCTGTGGATAGGAGGTCATCAGATTAGTGATGAATGTGGATCTTCTATAATTCAGAGTATGTGGAACAATGGGAATGTTTACATCGTGTTAGTATTATGTGAAGAATGTGGATGTTTGCATTTTACTTTGATGTTTGCTTAATGAGGCTCTGTGTGAGTAATATAATTCAGAGCATATGGATCAATGTGAATGTTTACATCGTGGTCCTGTGGAGGGGAGGTCATCAGATTTGTGATGAATGTGGATCGTCTATAATTCAGAGTATGTGGAACAATGTGAATGTTTACATCATGTTAGTATTATGTGAAGAATGTGGATGTTTGCATTTTACTTTGATGTTTGCTTAATGAGGCTCTGTGTGGGTGATATAATTCAGAGTATATGTGTCAATGTAAATGTTTACATCGTGTTAATATTATGTGAAGAATGTGGATGTTCTCACTTTACTTTGATGTTTGCTTAATGAGGCTCTGTGTGGGTGATATAATTCAGAGGATATGTATCAATGTGAATATTCACATCTTGTTAATGTGAATTATGGATTTAACACTTGAACTGTACACGTAGTCATCTAATTTTTGCACAATGTGAATTTTCATATCGGTTTGGATTATTGTTGATTGTTGTATTGTTGTGTTTTTACAGGAGATGGATATCTTTATGATGTTGGTGTGTACATATGGTTGCAGTACAACTGTAATAAATGTTGTCCGCGCATTGTGTTATTCGCGTTTGGTGGATTGTTTGTGTGAAAAATAGGAGGAGTTGTCTGCTGGTTCTATTTCATTGTTCTGTCGATTACCTGGGATTAATATGTGTGATTTGGACAATGAGAAAGAATTTCAGAACATGTTACGGCTTGCTAAATCAATGGGGGTACACCATGTAGAAGTTGTGGTTGAGTTGAAAAATGATATTGGTCAGTCAAGTAGCTCGGGATCGCTGCGTGTGGGGGTTGAGGAAGATATTGATGCACTACGGAGATTTTGCCACCATAAGGAGAAGGTGTTGTTGTCAGCCCCTTGGGCAAATGGTATTACGCATGTGGGACAACGGTTTGTTGGAGGTGCACAAGAATTTCGTGATGTTTTATGTAAGTATGCCATCCAATGTGGGTTTCAGTTTACGTATGTCAAGAACGAGACAACAAGAGTTACTGCTGTGTGTGCGATGCGTGAGGAGAGAGCTGCTTGTGGGCTATACATTGTAGAGCACAACGAGCAAATGGTTTTTTCTACATCAAGAGGTTTAGTGATGTGCATAGTTGTGGTACGGATGTCCGAACATCGAAGAATCCGCGAGTTAGTTCGGATTTGGTGTCGAGTACCATATCTGAAATTGTGAGGGACAAGCCGTTGACTCGGCCGTGTGAGGTGGTGACTATTTTGAAGAGGGATTATGGGCTAGATGTGAGTTACCATGTCGTATGGTTGGGTGTGGAGAAAGCAAAGGCTGGTATTCATGGAGATCACTCATTATCGTTTGACCAGCTGCGGTGGTATTCGGATGCTGTGATGCGGTACAATCCGGGGAGTTATGTCAATATTGACTATGATGCGAGTAGTCAACAGTTTTGTCGTTTCTTTGTGTCATTCGCTGCGTGTATTTCTGGGTTCAATTCTTGTCGGCCTTTATTATTCCTGGATGGAACATTCCTCAAAGGAAAGTACAAAGGTCAGCTACTTGCGGCAACGGCGAAAGACGGAAACAATGGTTAGTATTTTTTTTAGCTGTCTATTCATGTCAATATTCACTCTGAGCAGCATAGTCTGGACAAATGAGTGATTGAGAAATTATAAGTAATGTGAACATTGACATTAGTATGCACTGATGTGAATGTTCACATCTGTGTCTGCTAATGACAGTAATGTGAACATTCACATTATTATACACTGATGTGAATGTTCACATCAGTGTATACTAATGTCAGTTGATCCATTAATGAACAGTACTGTGAAGGTTCACATTATCAATGACTCAACAATCAACAATGAATTATTAATGGTCGTCAATGTGAATGTTCACGCCGTTGATGTTTACGAACCCGAATCCAAAAATAACAATAGTAATAGGGCAATGTAGATATAAACATTCACATGACCTGTTTCGTTTATATTGTTTTCTATTCACTTTGGAATATTGTGAACAGTTGTGTATTGGTGTTGTGTTGTAAGTCTGTTTCCTGTTGCATTTGCGATTGTTGAGTCAGAGACCACGGCCAATTGGTCATGGTTCTTGCATGAACTTGGGAAGGTTGTTGATGGTAAGCGCCAGATTACTTTTATTTCGGATCGTAATCTTGGTCTGTTAGAAGCTATGCCAAAGGTGTTCCCATCGGCTCATCACGGTTATTGCTTACAACACTTGAAGAGCAATTTAAGAGACCGGATGAAAGGAATTGATAATGGATTTAGGGATCACCTAGTAAGTAGTTTGGGTGACTATGCTTACGAGCCAACTGTGGTAGGGTTCCATGAAAAGCTTGCAAAATTAAAAGAGGAGGGTAAACAACGAGCTCATAATTTTTTCAAGGACTTGGCACCTAAGCACTGGGCAAATTCATACTTCAGGTAATAATAGTTTCCTAAGGTGTTCCATTTGTCAAGTTTAGAATGGTAGCGATGTGAATTTTCAGTTTAGAATGGTAACAATCTTCCAATTGTGTTTCATGTTCAATGTAAATGATGTGAATGTTCACATCTGCTAATGATGACTGATGTGAATGATGTGAATGTTCACATCTGTTAATTTGTCAAACAGTCATGCAATGTATTACAGATTTGAATGTTGACACCTGTCATATTTTGTTGTTGTTAACATTCACATCTGTCTATCATTTAAGTTGACAACATAATAAGCATATAATGTTCACTGCGAATGATGTTAATGTTCACATCTGTCAACGTGAATGTTCAGACCTGTTAAATTCCGTATTGTACAATGTTTGTGATATTGTGCAGGGGCATGCGTTATGGGGAGATGACATCCAATGCGGCGGAGTCATTTAATAACTGGATTAAAGAAGCACGTAATCTTCCTATCACTCAAATGGTGGACACAATTCGTACTCAGTTGATGCGGCAAATGTCTGCACGGCGTGACCAAGCAAACAAATGGAATGAGCTTCTTTGTCCTACATTCGAAACAAGGCTTATGGATTCATTCAATGACAGCAGGTCTTGGCAAGTTAGCAAAGCGAATGAGGATGTGTTTGAAGTTCATTCGATACCATCTATTACAGTTGATGTTGCGAGGCGTACATGTTCTTGCTTCAAATGGCAAATCAACGGATTCCGATGTGACCATACTGTTATTGCTATTCAAAATAGTCTCTACAATTTCAATGATTGTGTAGAATATTACTTTCATGTAGAGACATATCGTGTAGCCTATTCGGGTGCCATATTTCCTATACCATCAGTGGAGAAGCCGCCTTTTGATCCCACGGATTTCACTATATACCCGCCAACTGTGAAAAGACCACCCGGAAGGCCGAAAAAGAATAGGATCCCATCAAGGGGTGAGAAACTGAAGCAAATAAGGTGCGAGAGATGTGATAAGTTGGGGAGCCATAATCGGAAATCATGCAAGGAGCCGATATAGGATGTACATTTTTCATTTCAACATTGTGTTTTACATTGGATTCTTATATTCATTTTTGAAATAAGATTGTGTTGTGTTGGCAAACATTGTGTTGCAATAAGATTACGTTGCGTTGGCAAACATAATAATGCATTAGTATTTGATTTGTGTTTTATTTTTAATTTTTTAAGGTACCAATCTGACATTTATGTTGTTGTGTTTTGGATGAATGCATGATGTTAACATTCACACTTGTGTAATATAATCACATTATGTGAATAATTGCACATGGGTTGAACTTTTAAACATTTCTGTGGTGTGAATGTTCACATTCTTGTTACTGTTAACAGCATCAAAGTAGATGACATGAACGTTTACATCAATGTAACCATTCACATCATCAACTCATAAGATGTGAATATTCATGACATCGTTGCTGCCATTCAAATAATCAGAAGTTATGATGTGAATATTCACATCATCAAATTATTAGATGTGAATATTGACTTGTGTTAAGAAATATCATATTCACACCTGTCATATTGTGTTACATTAACACTTTAAGCAATATTCACATCCATATGTAGTATGGCTTTAAAACATAAGAAAGTGTATGATCATTCTGTGATGTGAAATTCACATCATGTCATGTGTCAAAAAAAAAAAAAAAAAATACAATCTCAATGTGCATGACCAACACAAAATAGGCCTCAAAATGCATATACATATATTGACTGAAAAATATCTGTACAAGCAGTGATATAGACTTGATTTACAATTAAGCTAGTCTGCTCCAATATGTAAAATCTATTGACACTAAATTGTCTTAAATGTGGATAACAGATTTGGGTAACAGTGATAGGTGGACACCCCCACCTATAGGTTTTCACATTGCACTGTCTTTCTGTGGTTCAGAAAAAGGTGTACTAATGAGTCTCTTATTTGACACCATTCAAAGCGATCTAGGCTGGCAACAATGTCTTCACGGTATACATGCGCCCTCATGATGTAACAAACTGCAGGCCCGCAATCCACCCTGAAAATGCAAACTTCTTGTTAGATTTTGAAATTTAGGTGGGTAATGGTTGTGGAACATGTGTACAAATCGATTTTAGGCTTACGAATCTGATGCTTGCTGAGGACAGATGTCTACTGATATGATTGGTTGCGAAGTATTTTGGCTTGATAATTTGGTCCATAATGGTGATGATGGTCCGATGTTGTGCACCAAAGCCTCGATGTAGTCCCTCTGCCAACAATGAAATTTCATATTAGGCACCAACCAACATAGTGCATACGTCCAAGTTCAAATATTACACATCATGACAAGTATTATATGTGTCAGCCACTTACCACTATTTGTGCTTTGTCAATATGTGGGTCATGTATGCCTTCTCTTGGGCGTAGCGAGTTATAATGCCTCCATACATTCTCTTTCACGTCGTACACAACAATTGTCCAGTGGAAGTTGTCGTGTATTGGGAAGATTAAGAATCTCTGGCCTTGATACTCCTTGATATGTACATCAATCAGTTTATTTCTCTTGTGGGGGGGTACTCTTGCATGATTTTCTGCACACAAAGGGCATACAATGATGTACCAAGTATTTATATCAATGTTCGATGTGAATGATGTGAATGTTCACATCTGCTAATGGTGAGTGATGTGAATGATGTGAATGTTCACATCTGCTAATGGTGAGTGATGTGAATGTTCACATCTGTTAATGATTAGTGATGTGAATGATGTGAATGTTTACATCTATTAATTTGTGAAACAGTCATGCAATGTATTACAGATGTGAATGTTCACACCTGTTATATTATGTTGTTGTTAACATTCACATCTGTGTATCATTTAAGTTAACAACATAATAAGCATATAATGTTCACTGCGAATGATGTTAATGTTCACATCTGTCAATGTGAATCTTCTCATCTGTCATTTTATGTTGTTGTTAACATTCACATCTGCCTATCATTTAAGTTAACAATATAAGCATATAATGCTGAGATGAACATTTACATCTATTGAAACATAAACAAACCAAAAGTCTAGTGGTTACCAAACATGTGCTTGTAAAGATGAATGCTGAATCCTCCAAACTTGGGTTGACTAGCCCTTGTAGTTCAAGTAGAATTTCACCATATGCATCTATCACCTGCAGAAACAGAGGGGTGGCAGTACATTATTTGCAGTGTCTTTACAGTGTGTGTGTGTGTGTGTGTGTTTTGTACACATTTACAGTTGCCATACGTTGTTGGTTATTGATTCTTCCTTGATGATGTGTATGATGTCATCAAAATACACATCTTTAGTCTTTGAGTCCCCTCGCCACACTAGCAACCTGTGCATTGTGATTACAGAAAACGTTAATGTCAACATTGCACATTTATGAAATGATCTAATTTATTAAGTATGTATGTGAACTGAACATGAGCAAAAAAAAAATTCAGTTGGGGATATGTAAGATCACTTACTCATCACCGCCGTTCTTGTGCAAATTTTGGACCTTCTGCTTGTTGAGTTTGCTCATGTTGGCCCAAACCTTCAGTTTGTTGTTCAAGGTTAACTTCTTGTACTTTGTTGGGTGCTTTTTTGTGGATGCTTGTCTAAATCTTGTGCAATTTGGACTGCATGAGATTGCTCTTCAGCTCCCTCTTTCCCTTTCTTTTGACCAGGCAAGTTGGGGTATTCAAACTCATCCAACCGGTGCTCTTTCCTTACCTTCTGCTTGATGCGCTTTACCTTCGACGGTGGGCTGATAATGTGTTCCAATGCTATAGTGGGATGCTTCTTAAGGCTGTCATGAGCCTTTTGTGCTTCAACTTGAGTGATAATGTGGACGGACTGATCGTCAAAAAGGTCTTGAAGAATTGTTTTTTCACATTCCAAGTTGATGACCAACTTTGTCAGCCGCTGAATTTCTGTATCTTTCCACTCCATGCAATTCTTGATGTCCATGTCCATATTGGATGGGCCCGATTGGTCAAATAGTTTGGCTTCAAGGGCAGCAATCACCCTTGCCCTCAACTCCCATGATTCTTCCAACTGTTTGTATTTCGCTTCCCATTGTCGTACAAGACCCCAAGCTTTTTGGTTTTCTTTTATAAGTACATCCACAATGTCCGGCTCAGTTGGTTGTGCTATGATGATACCTCTCTCAGCATTGGGGGTGTTAAAGCTGGGGTTGATGTCATGTCCAACATCATTTAGGTCCATTGCATCAACAGAAAATCCATCCCTGTCGTCACTGCGTTGACTGTCTTTGCTTTCATCATCATTGCTTTCATCTTTCTTTGCTGGTGCACTTGACAAAACCTCAGGTTTGGGCTCCACATTCAATTTTGTATGATGGTACATCTTCGCTTCAGTTGGGGATGCCATTAGCTCGCCGCCATATACCTGCAGTTGGAGACATTATGTTAGTTAGATAGTTTCTTGTCTCACTATGTGAATGGGCACAATATTTTTGGTTATACTTGTACCTCATTTAAACCAAGCTTAGCCAAAGATATGGACTTCATGTTGGTATGTAAGGCTGTGAGGTCACACTTTACACATCACGGAATGGCATTGGGGTTACGGGGTTGTAAGATTGTTGTATGCTCACACAACCAATACTGAAACAAATAACAAATATCAGTAATGTGAATGCTCACATCAATTAACACTGATGCGAATGTTTACACCAGTGACCAGTAATGTGAATGTTTACATCAATTAACACTGATGTGAATGTTTACACTAGTGGCTAATAATGTGTGTTTATACATTACTGAACAGTAATGTAAATGTTGACATTATTGATGTCAACTTCCACACCATTGCCTAGTAATGTAAATGTTCACATTAGTAATGTGAATGTTCCAAATTTGTTTTGGTGCTACCATCACATCAATCTACACTAATGTGAATGTTTACACCAGTTCTACTAATGTGTGTTTGTACATTACTGAACAGTAATGTGAATGTTTACATCACTGATGTCAACTTCCACACCATTGCCCAGTAATGTGAATGTTCCACATTTGTTTTGGTGCTAACATCACATCAATCTACACTGATGTGAATGTTTACACCAGTGTCTACTAATGCGTGTTTGTATATTACTGAACAGTAATGTGAATGTTTACATCACTGATGTCAACTTCCACACCATTACCCAGTAATGTGAACATTCACATCAAAGTAGGTAGACCCCGTAAATGTTCATATTAAACATAGAATAAGTTTTATGAGATTTACCATTAACAACATCACACATCCAGTGACTCGTCCTGGTTTTCCACAGTTTTGGCCCAATGAACCCATCAGGGTTGCTCGGATGCTCTCAGCCCAGTCATACTCGATCATGTTGTCTAATGGGTCCATGTATGAGTAGAAAGCCCATCCAATTGTTTCTCCGGACGTAGAAAAAACAGCTTGACGCATGCATACATGCAAACTAATCTTGCGACCTCTTCATTGTCTTGTTTCTTTGTGCCCTTTAATGCGTCGCTCAGAATTTCTCGTATTTTGGCAGCACTTAACCGACTAACATCCTTCCACATTCGGTGTATGATGCCGGTTATTGGTTTTGCACCATAAGAGAGGTACATCGACTTGGTGCCGCAGTCCACCCCAAAAATCAGTGATACATTGCTTCTAAAAATCTGGATGTTCTTATCCCAAATGTAAAACCTCTCACTAGATGGCTTGAATGTCTACACTATACGTACAATGACATCATCATATTTCATGCAGTGGTTGAGGTCGACTTCATTACTGATCAAGCAATCAAATAAGGGCCAACATGGTATTTTTCTAAGGCACTTCAATTGACCACTTGTAAATTTTGTATCCTTTAACAGTTTGACCAATCCAGTTATATTTGACCGGTAGTTAACTTTTTTCATGTTCGTTTCTTCAGGAAGAGTTGTTTAATCAGGTTTGGCTTTGGCACGGGATTCCCCTCTCTTTTGCTTGCCATAAAATCTACGGGGAAGACCTGGGTGTTCAAATAAGAACATATAATTGGCTAAAAAACAGAGGATGGAACCAAAAGCACCAAACAACATTCAACAATCAACAGTGACAGTAATGTGAACATTCACATCATTATACACTGATATGAATGTTCACATCAGTGTATACTAATGTCAGTTTATCCAGTATTGTAATGTGAATGTTCACATCATCTATGTTTGCAAAATCAATTCCGAAAACAAGAACAGTTATAGGGAAATGTAAATGTTTACATGGGTGATCACGTTATGTTATAATTGGCTAAAAATCAAAGGGTGGAACCAACAGCACCAAACAACACCCAACAACACAAACAAGTTTGACATTGATGTCACAATGTGAATATTTACATCATATTCCATCACATTGTTGAGTGAAGATTGGGGGTTCTATGGACATCAACAATCAACAATAAACAATCAACAGTGATAGTAATGTGAACATTCACATCATTATACAGTGATGTTAATGTTCACATCAGTGTATACTAATGTCAGTTTACCCAGTATTGTAATGTGAATGTTCACATCATCTATGTTTGCAAAATCAATTCCGAAAACAACAACAGTTATAGGGCAATGTAAATGTTTACATGGGTGATCACATTATGTTATAATTGGCTAAAAATCAAAAGGGTGGAACCAACAGCACCAAACAACACCCAACAACACAAACAAGTCTGACATTGATGTCACAATGTGAATTTTTACATCATATTCCATCACATTGTTGAGTGAAGATTGGGGGTTCTATGGACATCAACAATCAACAATCAACAGTGACAGTAATGTGAACATTCACATCATTATACACTGATGTGAATGTTCACATCAGTGTCTACTAATGCAAGTTTACCCAGTATTGTAATGTGAATGTTCACATCATCTATGTTTGCAAAATCAATTCTGAAAACAACAACAGTTATAGGGCAATGTAAATGTTTACATGGGTGATCACATTATGTTATAATTGGCTAAAAATCAAAAGGGTGGAACCAATAGTACCAAACAATACCCAACAACACAAACAAGTCTAACATTGATGTCACAATGTGAATTTTTATATCATATTTCATCACATTGTTGAGTGAAGATTGGGGGTTCTATGGACATCAACAATCAACAATGTCAACAGTGACGGTAATGTGAACATTCACATCATTATACACTTATGTGAATATTCACATCAGTGTCTACTAATGCAAGTTTATCTAGTAATGAACAGCATTGTGAATGTTCACATCATCTACGTTTGCGAAATCAATTCCGAAAACATCTATGTTTACAAATTCAATTCCGAAAACAACAACAGTTATAGGGCAATGTAAATGTATACATCGATGATCACATTATGATTGAAAAGCAGAAGGTGGAATGGTATTGCTTACTTTTGTTCCTCATGGTGGGTGGGTATGGACCACACTCAGTGGAGGAAATAAACTCAATCCAATGACAGGAATTTTCGAACAACGAAGCACCCTCCTTCCGATGTGAACCTTCGCAGCGGTGAGATGAAGAGGAATCTGGGGTCGACGACGACGATAGTGAGGCGATGTGAACCTTCGCAGCGGTGAGATAAAGAGAAATCTGGGGTCGACGACGACGATGGTGAGGCGATGTGAATCTAGGGTTACGGTGAGGCGATGTGAATCTGGAGTCGACGTTCAGTTTTTGTTTTTGAAATTTTGTGGATTGAATAGTCGGAATGGGAATGGGTTTGGGTTTTGCAGAATCGATTACACGCGGGAAAGGCGGAGGAGGGTTATTTCGTCCTTTTACAATTAATGGACCTAATGGAATATTCAGAAATAGTTTGGGTTTTATGGAATAAAACAGTTACAAATAGGATTTATAAAAAAAAAAGCCCTATAAAGGTTTATATAAATTCAATTTTAATTATAATAACTAATTTTACATAGATTCTATTTGAGAAATGCTTATTTTTCATAAATTTTTCATCGTGTATTAAGGTTTATCATTGTCAAATTTTTTTTACATTGATATTTTAATTTAATTATTATAATATTTATAAAAAAAATATTTCCATAAATAAATAAATAATGTGTTTAATTATATGTATCGCATTGATCAAATTAATTCTTTTTATATTTTATATTTTTTATCTATCTTATTGATATCTTAATAGTAATTTATATTTAATTTTTTATTTAACATTAAATTATTTATTACAAAACGTTTATATTTAATTTAAAATTTATATACTTATATACAATATGTATGAATAATTCAAAAAAAAATATTAAAGAAAAAATCAATACTCTATCTAATTAATTTATGGGGGTGTTTGGGAAGAGGTTTTTTTTTAATTTTTTGGGCTCAAATAATACTAAAAAAAGAGAGGCTAAAATAGCCAATAAAACAAAATGTCACATCAAACCCTTACTCATTTTATTTTTTATTTCACAAACATCACATCCAACTATAAAAAAAATCTAACATTCTTTTTAAACACAACTATTTTAGTCAGGCTAAATTAGCCAACTTCCTAAACGGAGCCTACGTATTTTATTCTTAATTCAATCACAACATATTTATATTTAATCTTTTAAATAAATTGTGTATAGTTTTATTTCTACATATTTTTATTTTTCAAATCAATATAAAAATAAAAATAAAAATAAATAATTAGAATCACTTATTACTAATTCTCTTTCTAATTGAACTATTATTTTTAATATCAAAATGACTGTTTGTTTTACTATCTTTTAATTTAATATATATTATATAAAATCATTATATGATAATTACACTTTTATAACACAATAGAACTAAAATTATGAATTTAACTAAATTTATTATATATAAGTATTCAAATGATACTTTTATAGAACGATAAGGTTAAGATTATTAAAATAAATAATTTAAATTAAAATTAATATTATTTTTTTATAACATATATCATAATATAATGGGAATTTTTTTTAGGGTCTCTGGTATTAAGATTTTATAGCATAAAGGACATCTAATATTTTCACAATGTTTAAGGTCCTTCACACATCGATTCAGAGAAATTTCAATCAGATAAATTCTCTCCAAATTTCTCTGGACTTCCCACTCTCTCTCTCCAAATTTCTCTGGACTTCTCACTCTCCAGAGAAATTCTCTCCAAATTTTTCTGAACTTTCCACTCTCCATTGGCGTCGAACTTGAGCAATGGGCAAGTAAGTTCAAGTCTCAGCTTGGCCTAAACTCTCTCTTTCTCTGATATTTTTGTCTTTGGATGTATGGTTACAGAAGAAGAGCAAGAACCAAGGCAACCAAGGCGAGCAAAAAAATGATGATAAGCAGTAGAAGAGCGATGGAGGAAAGAAGGACGACGTTGTTCTCACTTAGGAGTGTAAAAATGGCTCACGACCCGTGGGTGGCCCGAAGCCCGCCGGCTGTCCATGATGGCTTGGCCCGTTTAGGCCCGTTTGGGCCTGGCCCGACCCCGGCTTAAGACCCTAGGCCAGGGCCTGGGCCATTATTTTGAAGCTCGGCCTAGCCCACCTAGCCTAGCCCATCAACCCGCTTAAGACCCACTTAAGGCCTGGCCAAAGACTGGGCCCGCCGGAGGCCCAGTATCTTTTTTAGTGGAAAATAATAAAATTTTGATAAAAAAATATAAAAAAACAAAAAAAAATTGTTCACGCCCACCCAAGGGCCGAATACCCTTAGCTCTGGGCCTAATTTTCTGGCTCGTGGGCTGACTCGGCCCGACCCAAATTTTAGCAGAAGCCTGAGAGACCCAACATGGGTCAGCTCGAGCCAGGGCCCAAGTGGGCAAGATTGGGCCAGGCCAAATTTACACCCCTATCTTTACTGTTGTTTTGAAGGTCAACGTGCATTGTGAGGGCTGTGCTACCAAAATTAAGAAGTCTATTCGAAACTTTGAAGGTGCATTTTCACTTCAAATTCGCCAAAATTCATGCTATGTTTCCTTCTATACTTTACTCTGCTCGTTTTCCATTTCATTCCTTTGATTTTCTCATTGTTTTCTCGCAGTTTCTCTGTAACTTGCTCAGTTCACAACTTGTATTTCCGATCTTTTTGAAATATATTCTGGTGAATTTGTCCGTATTGAGAATGATATCTTTGATTTTGTTGCTCATTTGATATAAATGCTTGTGATTTGTTTGCGAAGGTGTTGAATCCTTGAAAGGAGGCGATGAAAACAAGTTGATGGCGATGGACTTCCCATTGGCGTCGAACTTGAGCAAGAAGAATGCTTTGAAGCCTTCCTTATCAACTGTCGCGAAGCTACGCAGATCCTTTTCGCCTTCGAGACTCTACCGGTAACAAAATTTCTCTATGATATATGGGTGTGGCGTTGAGGGACTTTAAACATCATACAATAATATTGTGGACCTCTTTCATTACTAAAAATGGGAGAGGGACCTTAGACTAATTTTCCCTAATATAATACACCATGAGTTATAACTCATAACTTGTATATTATAGATTTTTTTTGTTGTTTTTATTTTTTTTCAGAAAAAATATTTGATACAAGTGAAATTCATGATTTCTAGTAAATTTGATTAACACAAATAAGGATTTGATTTAAGGTTGAGAATACACATTTTTTTTTTATATATAACTTTGAAAGAAATTGTTTGTATGAGTGTTTTACATAGAATCACACAATGACAAAAATTTTCCTCAGCCATTAGCAAATCTGTTTGTATTTAGCTTTCAATTATTAAAATTTTCTACACATAAAATATTACTACTCAAAATCATTTTTTCATTTTAAAAATAAATTCTCGAGCATCGCACGATCATTAATTACTTAAATTAAATTAAAATATCATGTTTTTCTTTTTGCTTTTTTTTTTCTTCTCCCTATGATTTACTACCAGTTGGTTGTGCGATGTAAGATAAAATAAAGGGATAATTATAAATTTAAAAAAAAAAAAAAACTCAAGAATTTAAATTCCAATATTTTAATTTATTTTTAATCTAAATCATTCTCATTAAAAGTTTAGGATTTAAAATGACAAAATTAAAAACTCAAGATTTACTTGTTATAAATGTCAACTTTGAGGGTTTTTTTTTTTTTTTTTTTTAAAAAAAAATTCTGCTAAAATAATTATGTTTTGAATTAACATTTTATATATTTTAGTTCAATTATTTACCTGTATGTCTCTATACATTTATATGGCCTGTTCCATAATTATCTTCATCCCTTGCAATAAGCAAAATTAATCACAATTAAAATAAAGTTAGTTTACGTTTTTATAGCTCGTTTGAGTTTTGATTCACAAATTTCTTTTACTATTGGCCTAAATCTGCACGTCTGAATCAACGTTCATCCAGGAACTTGTGGGGATACTTTTTAGAAAGTTAAACCATACATATTCAAGCGTTTCTGAAGGCCTAGTTGGGATGGATTCTCATATGGAGGAAATGATTGAATTGCTAGGATTAGGGATGGATGATGCTCGTGTTGTGGGGATATGGGGGATGGGTGGAATAGGTAAGACAACTCTTGCAAGTGCTACTTATGCCCATATCTCTTGCCAATTTGAAGGTTGCAACTTCATTGAAAATGTTAGAGAAGTTTCAGAAAAAGGTGGTTTGAAAACTCTACAAGAACAACTCATTTCCGAAATATTAATGGAGAAAGATTTGAAAGTAGGAAATGTTGGTAGTGCCTTAAGTACGATAAGGAACAGGCTATGTCGTAAGAAGGTTCTTATTGTTCTTGATGATGTGGATGAATCAACAGAACTTGAAAATTTGGTAAGAGAGCTTGATTAGTTCGGTTTTGGGAGTAGAATCATTATAACAACTAGAAATCAACATACACTAATTAGATATAGCATAACACATATTTATAAGGTTGAGGAATTAGGAGAAGATAAAGCTATAGAACTCTTTAAATCGAAAGCCTTCAGGAAACACCAACAAATGGGAGGCTGTGGAGAACTTGAACATCGTGCAGTAAAGTACGCTAAAGGAGTTCCTTTAGCTCTCAAAGTTTTGGGTTCTTTTCTTTGTGGCCAAAACAAAGATGAATGGGAAAGTACATTAAACAGACTAAAGGAAAGCCCTCTGAATGAAGTGCAAAAAGTACTGAGAGTAAGTTACGATGCATTACAATTGGAATAGAAGGAAATATTCTTAGATATTGCATGCTTTTTCAAAGGGAAAGACAAAAATGATGTCATAAAAAAATTAGAAAGGTGTGACTTCCACCCAATTATTGGAATAAAAATTCTTGTTGAAAAGTCTTTTGTAACTATCTCAGACAATAAAATGATGATGCATGATTTGATACAAGAACTAGGGTGGAATATTGTTCGTCAAGAATCAACTAAAGAGCCTGGGTAGTGTAGGAGGTTGTGGCTTTATGAAGATTCGACACGCGTGCTGGTGAAGAATATGGTAAGAGATCATATAGGGAAGTATGAACACTCTAAACTTATTTATTTAACAAAACTAATTCTGCATAGTTTTGTCAGCCTTTTAAAATATCACTGATGTTATTTGCTTGTGGTTATTACGGAACAAAAAAGTGGAAGGCGTAGTTGTGGAAGATCCCGACCTTAGTCGAGATCCAATGGGCATTGTGTTGAAGTTGAGGCCTAAAGCTTTTGCAAAGATGTCAAACTTGAGAATTCTCAGAATTTGTTGTATACACCTCTCAGAAGACCTCAAATATCTTTCTAACAAGTTAAGGTATCTTGATTGGTGTGGATATCCTATGAAATGCATGCCTTCATCATTTCAACTAGTGCATCTTGTTGAACTTCACTTAACCTATAGCAGCATTGACCAACTTTGGGAAGGAACATTGGTATGAATATGCATTCTATTTAATTACTCTAAATAAGATGCAGCGTCCTTGAAACAATAAATTTTCTGCAATTTCTATATGTTTTTTTTTTCTTCAACAGCATCTAGACATGTTAAGGATCATGAATCTTAGTCACTCGACATATCTAGCCAAGTGCCCAGACTTCATGACATTCCTAAATCTAGAAAGACTGATTCTTGAAGGCTGTACAGGTTTGGTTAATCTTGATCCATCCATTGGAATTCTTAGAAAGCCCGTTTGCCTAAACTTGAAGGACTTGAAAAATCTCAAGAGTCTTCCAAGTGACATTCAATTGGAAACTCTTGAAGTTCTTATTGTCTTTGGGTGCTCAAAGGTTGAAAACATTTCAATCAATTTTGGATATATGAAATGTTTATCAGAGCTTTATTTAGATGGGATTGGTGTAAGTCAACTTCCACCTTCAATTGGACATCTTACCAATCTTGTTTTATTGAGTCTGAGCAATTACAAAAAATTGAGAAGTATTCTAAACAACATTTGTCAGTTGAAAGCTCTCAGTAGTCTAAACGTCTCTGGGTGCTCCAAACTTGACAAACTGCCGCAAGACGTGGTTTCTCTGGACTGTTTAAAGGAGCTTCATTTAGATCAAACTGCTATTAGACAACTCCTTTCCTCCATTGGACTTCTGAAGAAACTTAAACATTGTCCTTGGAAGGGTGTAAAGGAATAGCATCTTATTCATGGAGTTACTCCTTCTTGCCTTCAATTTTACAAAGACGGAGAGAGAGAGTTACACAACTTTGGAACTAGAAGCTTTGTTAGGGTTGGAGTCTTTGGAATGACTATATCTCAATGATTGTAATTTAAAATCTATTCCCACAACTATTTTCCATATCTACTTGTTGAAGATTTGGCTCAGATTTTCTTTGCCAATAATGGCTGCTGATTGTGTGCACAAATAAAGAAGCTAGAGATTCAGTCGAGCTACAAATAGTAGGGTGGCTAATCTTGTTAGTGGCTGCCTTTAATGTTGTCGATGGCTTGGCTCTCCCATTGCATCTATAAATGGGTATAGTTTTGTGTGGTGAAATCAAAGAGTGTAAGCAAAGTGTAAGCAACTGAGTGAGTGAGTGTGAATTGAGTGAGAGTAGTGTGTCTCCTCCTCCTCTATTGTTGTAATTTTGTATTTCTTTCCATATAGTGAAATCCGCTGCCTGTGGACGTAGGCGATTTGCCGAACAACGTAAATCATTGTGTGTTCTTGCTTGTGTGCTTGTGTGTGATTGTTTTCTGCCTCCTAGGCACAACAAATTGATATCAGAGCATTGTTGTGCCAAAACAGAGCATCTGCAAATCTATTTTTTGTAAATTGAAAAATTTAAAGTTGTCGAAATCAACTTCTGAATATATCAGGAGGTCCGTCTCGACGAGAGGAGTCCAAACCCATAAAGAATAGCCAAAACGGACGTCGGGGTGATCCACATGCTCCGGTCAAAGGTTAGTGCGTAAAGTCAACTCTAAAGCAGAAGACCCACGTGTGACAAGAGCTAGAAGACGAGTTTGTGGCGCCAAAATATATACATCAAATATATATTTGAAAGAAAACCAACACTAAGTGGAGCTCTGTCTGAGTGGTTAAGGTTGAGCATTGCTTTTCACTGGCCAATGTTCAAATCCTTGGGGCAACAATATTGCAAATTATTTTTGCAACACGACACATCAGTGCCATGTGTCAGCCCAGTCACTGCCATGTCTGAACTATGTGGCTACCAAGTCATTGCCAGGTGTTGGGCCACGTCATCGACAGCTCACCCGACATGTTATCACCACATCATTACACAGGTTTGCCACGCCAGTACATCTGCCACATCATCATCCCAGTCAGCCAAAATATCTGAAATTGCAGGGAGGCCCCTAAAGTTTGGTAAATTGCATTTTAGCCCCTAATCTTGTTAAAATTATAATTTAGCCCCTGAAACTTCTATTAATTGCAGTAAGATCCCTGGAGTTTTGGAAAATTACAATTTAGCCCTTGGATTTGGAGAAATTTCATTAAGGTCCCTAAAGAGGTGAACAAAGTGCTTTTCTAGCTAAATCAACCATTCCGAACGCAATCGCGGATTCCGTTTTTTGAGATTCAGACTCGAATTTTCAATGAAGTTTTTGGGAGTTTAGACATTGTTGTGTTTCGGGCATTTCAAGCATCCACTATTGTTGTGGTGGAGATTTTTTAAAAGGTCTCAGTGGCAAAATCTACAGAGAGGAGATCAACCGAGTCTACAAGTAGCCCCATGGCTACAAGCAGCTCTGGACGTTGGATCTCCGTGTCCCACACTAAGTTCGAAGTAGAAAAGTTTGATGGAAGCAGCAACTTCGGCATGTAGAGATGCAATGTTAAAGATATGCTTGTCCAAATGAACCAGCACTTCACTCTAGGAGACAAACTAGATGACTTGGACAAGAGAGAATGGGAGAAATTAAATCTCCTAGCCTGCAGTTCCATCCGACTTTGCCTTGCCAAAGAGGAGAAGTACGCCTTCACAAAATATGATACTACGAAGGAACTTTGGAAGGCGCTGGAAGACAAGTTCATGACAAAGAGCATTGAGAACTGGCTCTACTTGAAGAAGAGGTTATTTTGTTTCAACTATAAGAAAGGTATTTCGATGAACAAACACTTGAACAATTTCAACAAAATTCTTGCCGATTTGAAAAAACTGGATGTTCAAATCAATGATGAAGATAAAGTACTGTTATTGTTAAATTCCTTGCCCGACATATATAACCATCTCACCACTACTTTACTATATAGTAAAGAAAAGATCAAGTATGTTGATGTTTCAAATGCCTTGGTAAATACTGAGTTCAGAAGGAAAGATAAGTCTGCAAATAGGGACTCAGCATTAGAGGCATTGACAGTCAGAGGTAGGAAGAATAACAGAAGATATACAGGGCGGGGAAAGTCTCGCTCAAAATCCAGAGAGAGATCATCAGATAGAAGACGTCTTGCAAAAGACGAGTGTGCTTCTTGTCGCCAGAAGGGGTATTAGGCAAAAGATTGTCCCAATAAAGACAAGAAAAAGGAAAAGGTAAACGTTACACGAGATGGAGATAATGGTGAAGGATCAGCCTTCACAGTTTCATCACTTGGCCATTCTGATGAATGGATTTTAGATTCTAGATGTTCCTACCACATGTGTCCTAACAAGCTGTGGTTCTCGAGCTTATGAGAGTTCGATGAAGGAGTTGTGCTGATGGGCAACGACCAAGCTTGCCAAACAAAGGAGATTGGAACAATTCGGTTGAAGATGCATGATGGAACAGTCAGAATTCTTGAAGATGTTCGATATGTACTAGATTTGACAAAAAAATCTTATTTCAGTGGGAGTTTTAGACTCCAAAGGTTACAGAGTAATTGTGGAAGATAGAGTCCTCAAAGTTATTAAAGGAGCATTTGTTGCAATGAAGGATACTCGGAAGGAAATTTATATTTCCTAGACGGCTCTACAGTCACAGGGAGAGTGGATGTCTCCACTAGCACAAAGAATGATGCGTCAGACACTTCCAGAATTTGGCACATGCGCTTAGGGCATACTAGAGAAAAAGCTTTACAAGGGTTGGTAAAGCAAGGCCTGTTCAAAGGTGCCAAGACAGGAAAGCTTGAGTTCTGCGAGCATTGTGTACTGGGCAAACAAACAAGAATCAAGTTTGGTACTACTATTCATCGTACTAAAGGGATTCTAGACTGCGTTCACACCAATGTATGGAGTCCTTCTAAAAATGCATTTTTGGAAGCTAAACACTACTTTGTGTCATTCATTAATGATTTCTCAAGAAGGGTATAGGTTTACACAATGAAGCATAAAGATAAAGTATTAGACATCTTTCTTACATAGAAGAAAATGATTGAGACCTAGACAGGCAGGAAGATCAAGAAGCTTAGATTTGACAATGACGGCAAATACACATCAGATCCCTTCTTTGAGTTTGCTAGAATGAAGGGATAGTGAGACATTTCATAATTAGTGGAACGCCTCAGCAAAATGGAGTTGCAGAACGCATGAACCGCACTTTGGTGGAGAAAGTTCGGTGTATGCTATCACATTCAGGATTGAGTAAGGCATTTTGGGGTGAGGCATTGAACTATGCTCGTTATCTTGTCAACAGACTACCTGCTGCAACACTAGATGGCAAGACTCCCATAGAGATATGGTCAGGAGCGCTAGCCATTGATTATAATCAGCTATGTATCTTTGGATGTCCAGCCTATTTTCATGTTATAGAATCTAAGCTGGATCCTAGAGCCAAGAAAGCTGTCTTCTTGGGCTTTAGTGACAGTGTCAAGGGAAACAGACTTTGGTGCCCTGAATCAAAAAAAGTTATCACTAGAAGAGACATTACCTTTGATGAGTCTACAATGCTGAAGTAACCAAATCCTTAAGAGAATAAGGAAGCTTTGAAGAAGTCAGTACATGTGGAGTTTGAGACTCCAGCAAAGACTGTTCAGACAGTCAACAATTCTTCTGAAGAAGATCCTGAACAAAGTTCAGATGAGAATGAAGATCCAGAGGCCTCATAACAGTCAGAACCCATTGCAATCAGAAAAGGAAAAAGGGTTACTAAGCAACCTGGTTAGATGGCTGATATGGTAGCCTATGCACTTCCAATCATTGATGACAATGTTCCGTGCATTTTTAGAGAAGCTGTGCAGAATACAGAAAGTGTCAAGTGAAAGGAGGCTATGGATGAAGAGATCAGGTCACTCCATAAGAACCAGACTTGGGAATTGGTGCAACTTCCAAAGGGTAAGAAAGCAATTGGGTGTAAGTGGGTTTACACCAAGAAAGAAGGCATCCTAGGCAAAGATAACATCAAATTCAAAGCTAGATTGGTAGCTAAAGGCTATGCCCAGAAGGAAGGAATAGACTACAATGAGGCATTCTCACCTATTGTGAAGCACGCGTCTATTCGTATCTTGTTAGCTTTTGTTGCACAGTTTGATCTCAAGCTCACCCAACTCGATGTCAAAACTGCCTTTTTACATGGAGATCTTGAAGAGGAGATATATATGTCCTAGCCAGATGGTTTCAAAGTTGCTGGAAAAGAGAATTGGGCCTGTAAGCTGAACAAATCATTGTACGGGTTGAAGTAATCCCCAAGACAGTGGTACAAGCGATTTGATCGGTTCATGATGGAAAAGAAATACACAAGAAGCCAGTATGATCATTGTGTATATTTTCGTAAGCTTTCCGATGGTTCCTTCATCTATTTGCTCTTATATGTTGATGATATGTTGATTGCATCTAAGAGCAATGTGGGGATTGATAAACTCAAGGCACAGTTGGGATGAGAGTTTGAAATGAAAGATCTTGGCGAAGTACAGAACATCTTGGCATGGAGATCAAGAGAGACAGGAAGAAGGGCACGGTTCATCTGACATAAACCCAGTATTTTGAAAAAGGTGTTGATAGATTTGGCATAAATGGGAAAACAAAAGCTGTGAGTACACCATTAGCCCCTCATTTCAAGCTTAGTGCTTCGATGTCTCTACGCACAGAAGAAAAACAAAAGCATACGGCACAGGTTCCATATGCAAATGCAGTTGATGCATTAATGTATGCTATGGTTTGTACAAGGCCTGACATTTCACATATTGTGAATATGGTAAGCAGGTATATGCATGATCTGGGAAAAGGTCATTGGCAAGTGGTGAAGTGGATCTTGAGGTACTTACAAGGCATAGTTAATATGGGTTTGAAGTTCGAGAGAGATCATAGACTCGGATAGAATCTGGTTGGATATGTGGACTCAGATTATGCTGGTGACTTGGACAAACGCCAGTCAACAACAGGGTATTTATTTACGCTTGCTAAAAGGTTGGTGAGTTGGAGGTCAACGCTTCAGTCAACGGTGGCTTTGTCTACTACAGAGGCAGAGTATATGTCAGTGACAGAAGCCTTTAAGGAAGCTTTTTGGCTACATGGGTTGATTGAGGACTTGGGTATTGTTTAGAAGCATGTTGAG
Organism: Camellia japonica; assembly: GCA_030407325.1. Taxonomy (NCBI): domain Eukaryota; kingdom Viridiplantae; phylum Streptophyta; class Magnoliopsida; order Ericales; family Theaceae; genus Camellia; species Camellia japonica. The sequence continues at coordinate 7,803,322 of JAPPVO010000032.1, read as the reverse complement.
GTATACTGCGACTGTCAGAGTGCCATTTGTTTGGCAAAGAACCACGTTCATCATTTCTGCACCAAGCACATTGATGTCCATTTCCATTTCGTCCGAGAAATTGTGAATGAATAGGATATTCTGCTTCAAAAGATTTACACTGCAGATAATCCGGCCGATATGCTCACAAAAGTGGTTTCTAGGATCAAGTTCCAACACTGTTTGGACTTGGTCAACATTTCTCAAAACTGAGCACCTTCAAGTACATGGCAGTGTTGATTGATCACTATGTCGGATAGAGAATCCTCGCCAAGGTGGAGATTTGTTGAAGATTTGGCTCAAATTTTCTTTGTCAACAATGGCTGCTGATTGTGTGCACAAATGAAGAAGCTAGAGATTCAGCCGAGCTACTCATAGTAGGGTGGCTGATCTTGTTGGTGGTTGCGTTTAATGTTGTCAGTGGCTTGGCTCTACCATTGCATCTACAAATGGGTAATGAATGGGAGGAGCCTTGTGTGGTGAAATCAGAGAGTGTAAGCAAAGTGTAAGCAACTAAGTGAGTAAGTGTGAATTGAGTCAGAGTAGTGTGTCTCCTCCTCCTCCTCCATTGTTGTAATTTTGTATTTCTCTCCATATAGTGAAATCCGCTGCCCGTGAATGTAGGTGATTTGCCGAACCACGTAAATCTTTGTGTGTTCTTGCTTGTGTGCTTGTGTGCAATTTTTTTCTGCCGCCTAGGCATAACACTACTCATTGTGAAGTTTAGATGTAAGTGGAAGCAATATTGAAAGTTTACCTGCAAGCATGACTAAACTCTCTAATCTGGTGTGCTTGTATTTAAATGGTTGCAAGAGGCTTCAAGAACTACCAGAACTGTCATTAAATATAAATAATATAGAAGCTAATGATTGCACATCATTAAGAACAACATTGAGTCTGTCCAAATATGATAATGTTAAAGGGTTTTCCTTCATGAATTGCTTCAAACTTGTTGAGAATGAGCAAAACAACATCCTGTCAGAAAAGTTTCTTTCAAATCAATTTCAGGTTCTCTGTGTGTGTGTGTGTGTGTGTGTGTAAGCATTGTGACCAATTCTTATTGTACAGAGATATTTTGAATGGCAATGGCAATACACTGCTTATATTCGTTTCCCCAGGAGTGAGATTCTAAAGTGGTTCAGTCATCAAAGTAGGGGCTGTTCATTATCTTTTGAGTTGCCTCTACATTGGTATAATGACAACTTCTTGGGAATTGTTTTCGCTGTTGTTGGAATCAAGAATGAATCCAAGTGCTGCAAGTGCTATTCTATTGAGGTTGGGTTTAAGGGCCCTGGTATTCAAATGACTAGTGGAGAAAGCCATAAAAATGAGCTAGCATATTTTCAATATTTGAATGCTCAAAATGTGGCTGTTATTTATGTCCCACTCAATGAATTTCCAGGTTCAATGGAAGATGATATGGGGCAACTAAACGAGGGTGGAATTGAATTTCAAGCTTGTTTAGTTCGAGAAGGTCATGACTTTGATTGTTTAACTAAAGCATCTAAAGAGGATTTTTCTTTAATTGAAAGAGATGTAAAGTTGGGTTTCCATTTAGTATACAAGGAAGAAGCTGATGAAGAAGTGTGGAGAATAATAGACAGCTCTGATTCTGAAGATAACAACATGAGTGTGTTCCACAGAGACTTGGACAGATCAGTAGGTGGAGCAGGAGTAGAAAGCGCTAGTTTAAGTGCTACTACATCAAAGAGAAGACACGGTGACCTCAATGACAACCACTACAACGTAGCAGCAGCAGGAGGAGGATCCAGTAGATATGACAAATTTGATGATCAGGAAGAGGAGGACAACCTCAACAACAAAAGGCCTAAGCAGGCAGGACCAAGCGAATGTGGCAACTTTGACTAGGTAAATACCTTGAACTCCGTTTGCAAATTTCTCCAATGACAAGCAAGGTAAAATTAGAAAATAAAGTTAGAATAAACATGACATATATCTTTGTTTATATAGGATAAATTCCAAATGAGCTCAATTGATATAATTTCAAACATACCACCCAAATCGTTAGCACAATGATAATAAAATATGGTTATGGTCCTTAAAGTATGTGCTCCCTATAACTTTTTTCCTAAAGTTGGTGATTTTGTTTTTTTGGTCCCTAAACATATATGTAGACGACAAAACATAGTCTTACAATGTTTAGGGACGAAATTGAGAATTTACAATCTAAAGTAACACAAAATGCATACTTCAGGGATTTTATATGTGTTTTATTATTATTTGGTTAATGATTTAGATGATCTTTAATGTTTTAGAATTAGTTAAATGGCTATTTACATTTGTTCAGCTATTTATGTTATCATAAATGCATAATATGCTGAATTGTTATACTCTAAATTATTTGTGTCGAGTATCTGCATTTCTTTGCACATAAAAAGGGAATAGTTCAACTTAATTATTTAGGTTACATATAGGATCTTGCTTTTGTTCAAATTGAAAGAAGTCTAGCATGGTTATGTTGGGTTTGTAAGGCCTACATCAGGTCTCATGTTGAATATTTTCTAAATTTCTGTGCAAGCCATTAAAAAAAAAAAATTCACATTTATTCGATACTTGAAATCTTATAATTTCCATCAAATTTGTTTTAAAAAAATAATGAATGGTCTATTGCAAATTACTTTTTATTTTATTATATGTGATGACGTTACCATTGTGATCAATTTCATTTAAACCAAAACAAAACATGACAAATGATTTCAAAATTACCACCATCTTTTCTTCTTTTTTCTCTTTTTTAAAGTGATGCCAGATGATTTTTTTTGTTTAAAAATTATATTTGTGTACCATTTGTCACGATCTGCTCTCTGTACCCAAGGGTTAAGTATCGTGATAGCCAGTAACTGAAGTTACCTACGGCCAATTCTTGAACAAATAAATAAACACGAGTGGAAATAATATTTAAGTGAGGGTACCAAAATAATCATCGGAGTTTCTATTTTTATAACAAAATTTATTGACCAAAAAGACCGATATTTATATACGAAGAATAGAATTATAAATACTCTAAAAGTGCTATGTGTGTCTATTCTATAGGCCCACGTCTAAGACTCTCCAAAAGCTATTTTTGAATTGCATTGTTTCCTTAAAATCAGTAAAAAGTTATAAGCACATGGCAGAGTGAGAAATATTATATTGAGAGCATAATTACCATGGATAAGCTTTAGTCTTAAAATAAATAAAATAGAATACTTTTCTATTAGAGTAAATAGTTGCTCATATTATAACAGAAATCAATTTCAGAAATCATATGATATTATACGAAAATATATAACCATAACCACGGTGCAGAACAGAACAGAGGTCAATGGATTCATGACAATACAGAGGTACGGATTCAAGAGGTGGCTCGTACGGATTCCAGAAGTGACTCCCACAATAGTGTATCACTTAGCTTCGTACAGCACTGTTGGCACATAAATTTCAACCAAATTTATGTTTAAATTTCAAATACAGTCAATGACACACATAGAGCCTATGATAAGAATGTTGTAGGTAATAACTTCCTAAAAAGGATCAATATGATCCGTTGAAGTGCATAAATAAAACAACGTCGTTATTCAAGATGCTCAAATGACACGTGGAGCCTACAAAAGATGACACTTGTAGTGCCTACAACAAGGACACCACATGTGATGAAACCCCAAAGATCAATCCGGTTAATCAGATATACGATTAATCATATAGCGCTATTATTCAAAATTCAAATGGCGCTATCATTCAGTGTGAAATTCAAATTGAGAATGAGGCATTCTGATCACCTTGATGGCCCTCTATAAATACGAGGGCCGTCACACAAGATCAAGGATCAGAAAATCAAAAGTGAGAATATCAAGAGAGAGAGAGAGAGAGAGAGAGAGAGAGAGAGAAAGAAATCAAGAAGCCTAGAGAACTCAAGAAACAATGCTACAAACGCAGAATGACAATGAATAAGTAAAGGGTTCCAAACCCAAGAATTGTACTTTGTATTCAAGGGTTCAAAACCCATAACGATTTCAATAAAATATTTATTTTTCTTAAATTGTCTTCTGTTATTTATTTTGTTCTTCATTAATCGGAGGTTTCATTTATATAAAATGTATAATTAACGATTTAGAATACAGATCGAAAATAGGAACCTACTATTCAAATAATTAACACTGCTTAGTCTAAAAACTAAACAGTGGACATTTGTAACATAAAATTTTGAATTGTGTTGAAACACTTCATGTTTCAAAATTTGTGTCTACAAATTATGGCACGCCCAGTGGGACCTATTTCTCCTCCCATCTTTTGAAGAACAAATATATATATATATATATAGTTGAAACTTATTGACGTATTCGTCTGTTATAGGAATGCTGAAGCAACCGTCAAGAGACAAACCTACATTCTAGTGGTTCTGAAATCACCAAGGGTGGAGATAGCACCCATCACCCAAGGGGCTCCGGAGCGAATGCTCTTGGCTGTCCCAAAGGTAGAACTAGCGAAATTTTGGAAAAATACACTTCTTTCCCCTATCGCCCAAGGGGCTCTGGAGCGAAAGCTCTTGGCTGTCCCAAAGGTAACTGGTGTAACGAAGAAAGTCACACTTCTCCAGAAAGCTGAAAGTTTGAAAAAGATTACTGAAGATTATATGAAAGCGTCGAAGCAGTACGCAACTGTGAGGGCTACAGCTCGAATGAAGAACTTTCTAATTCAAGCAAAAGAGGCTAATTAGGTTGTAACTACAGCCTTTGTTGCAGCTTCAACGGGCGTAACAAGAAATGTTGTGGCCCAACTACTCACAAGGTAGAAGACTTCATTAAAATGGTGGAGTCCGCCCAGAAGAGGGCCTCTGCAGAAAACATGGCCATCATTAGGGCCATTGGGAGGAGGGTAATGACCCAAACTCCTGTTAATGAAAAAAAGGCCCCTGTTGTTGAAAAAACAATTGCGGCCTATGAACCGACAGTTCTGTTCAGAGCACAAAATCGGTCAAACCAAATCTCAGTCAACTTTTAGAAGCCAAAGGAACACTCGTTGGCTCGACAGGGTTCAAATAAGGATCACCCGTTGACCCGACAGGGTTCGAATAAGGAACACCCGTTGGCCTGACAAGGTTCGAATAAGGAACACTTGTTGGCCTAACGAGATTTGAATCAACATCAATTGGTTTGCTCTAAAAATGTAGGGACTATTTAGAAAATTCATGAGGAATTTGCAAAAATGCAAACGGTTCCTTCTATGCCCCTAGGGGCTCGACTTGATATATCATCAGATGGTCCAGTTTCGAAAAGACAAAGGCGAAGAAGAAATAAAGCCTTAAAGAAACTGGAACTAAAAACAGTGGTGCCAAATGTTATAGGAGCTATTGAAAAGGCTCTCTCAAAAGATGAACACCAAAAACAAATTGGAAGTCCTGTCTTTGTTAGAAAGTCAAAGGTAGAGGAGGGTAAGCAACCCTTGGGAAATATTTCTGCCTTGATCAAACTATCTATGGAGGGAATAAGAAAAGGACATGTAACAAGGTCTATAACCATCGCAGTCAAATGCTTCAAATATGAGTAATGTTATGGGGGTTGATAATCCTTTGTACGAACAAGATGATTCTATCTCTGTTTCAACGAATTGACAGATGTCAACAAGGTCGCAGTTATGATGACCGAGGTTGAGAAAGAAGATGAAAATTCGCAGGTCCAACAAGACCAAGGTCTCAAGGAAAAGGTGGTGGCCCTACAAGAACAACTTGAGAGAAGAGAACGGGTGTAGACACCCCATTTTTGACCATCCTCAAGACTTGGACGTCACCGTTTGAACACTCGGTGATTATCCATGTTTGTGTTCGTTTGGAGTTCCCGGAGTTCTCGGCTACGCGCCTTGTCTCAGGATCTCCGAACTCGACCGTTTTGTGTCTGGTTTTGCACCAAACACTTGTGTTTTGCCTTGGAGGGGCAGGGAATGCCTTGTGAGGCATCCCCACACACCACCGGCAATGGCTAGAGGCCACCGCCTGGTCTTTGTTGCCACCGGCAATGTATGTGGCCGGTCGGCACTCTTTGTTGCCGGTCGGCAGTCAATTTTGTCAAAATGACATTTTTGGCCGGCCGACTACTGTTCAGCTGCTTTTGGAGATATTTTGAAACAGCTGGCTGGCATTTGTTTCCCCTCCATACACGTGTATGGAGGGATGCCCCTCTTGTTAGCTTACTTTGTAAGCTTTACAAGATTGGCTCCTCTATAAGAGGAGGCCTTCTCTCCCTTGTCCAAGGGTTAGACAAGTTGGAGAAGAGAGTTAGAGAGCTCTAGTTTTAGGGTTTGAGTTAGTGTAGCTAATCTATATCTATATCTCTCCCTCTCTTGCTCTTGTGTGTGTTTTAGTTCATACTATTGCACACAAGCACCTAGTGTTTCACCTTCCCTTGGCTACTGAGGTTCTAAGGGCTTATTCTTGCTATTTTTGACTGGATTGGAGCTCAAGGAGGCAACAAGACCACCATTGTTGAAGAAAGGCTTCAAGGGTAAGAAACTAGTCCTTTTTACCTCATTTTTGCATCCTATTTCTACCTATCTTAGAGCTGTTTTTGTGTTTAGTGTATAACATAAAAAAGTTCTGTTTTTAGGCCCTCTTGATTGTTTGTTAAGAGTGTTTTGTGGTTTGGGTGTGTTTGACCACCCTTAGGCCTTGAAAGGCCCCATTTTTGTGCTATTTTGTGCAAGTTTCGAGACTTCGGTGTTTGGGCCTCTTCACCACTGAAATCTTGAGGGATTTCAGTGGTGGGGATGGTGCCTTGAAGTCTCCAAAAGGGGAGGGCCACCCCCTCTCCTTGTTGTCCTTGAAAGGGACCATTTTTGGTCTCTTAAGGGAGCCCATGTTTGAGTGTGTGTTGAGCATGCCATGATTATTTTTCATGCTTATATTGCCATAATATAACATGGTTTTAAGTTGGTTTTGGTGTACCATACATGCCTTGCATACTTACCTTGTAATGCCTTGTGATTGCCTTAATATGCCTTAGGTTGTGTGCCTTTGTTTTAGCATGTTTTAGGCTTAGATTTGTGAAGCTTTTGTGCTTATTTTGCCATGCTTTAGGTCTGTCTTAGGTTGTTTGAGTCGACCCTAGCATGCATTATATAGCCTCTTTGCATTTTTGGGCTTGTTGGCCTTAAGTATGTAAGTGTATAGCATGCTTTGTTTGCTTTGATTTAGTGGATTGGAGTCATTCTTCATGTTATTTCAGTCCCTTTAACATGTTTGTATGCTTGCCTTACATGCCTCTTTAACGCCTTATGAGCTTGTGTTGTATGCTCCTTGAAAGTGCATTTATGTATGCCTTTGTACTTGAGCCACTTAGATGCCATCTAGGAATTCCTTGGGTGTGGTTTAGGTCTGCCTTTGACCTATTTTGAGTCCCCTTAGCCTTGTGAGGCTTGGTGGGTTTGACCTTGGTTTAAGCCTCTTGGCTTGCCTCAAGTACTTGGGCGATTTGCATGCTTTACTTGCTTGAATTAGTTGGGTTTGGCACCTCTATTTTTGTGCAATTTCAGAGCTTGTGTTCCATGCTACTTGTCTATTGTTTGGTCTCTTTAAGTGTGCTTAAGAGTTGCCTTGTTTATGCTTAAGGTGTTGGACCATAATCGCATGCATGTGTGTGTGCACTTTGGCTTTCATTTCCTTGGTTTTGGCCATTGATTTTAGGTCTAATCAGAGTTGCCTAAATCATGTTTAAGTCCACCTTTTCATTAGTTTGCATTGCCTCATGTTTGCTTGTATGCTTGCATAAGTACCTTGCCATGCCATGTTGCATCCTTAGCTCGCATGCCTAGGTTGCATTGCATCTTGCATGCATGCCTTGTTCCTTGACTTGGTGATAGGAATTGGGCCTTGTTTTGTTTGATTGGTTTGCATTTCATTCGACATGAAAGTGCACACTTGATTCTTTAGGCCATCATGTATGGAAATGCGTGATTGGTGGCCCGAGAATCGAGGCACATACCCCTTTGAGTCGCAAACATGATAGGGGGCATGATTGGTGCATACATTGTTTGAATTGTATTGCCATGCAAGTTTTGTCCTCTGCTGCTGTGAGTTGCAGGTTCTGCAGGAACTTATTGCCGGCCGGCAGTATTTAGTGCCGACCGGCAGTCAATCGATGGCCGGTGAATCTATTTTGTGCCGATGACCACAATTCATTGCCGGTGGCTATTCCACTCAGCCGGTAGTATCCCCCTGTGCCCTGAGAGGCATTCCTGAGACTTTGGCAGTTTTCAGAGGAGCAAAACAGGGAAAACAGAGGCAAATTATGCATGGCAGTGCGATTCCGAGCAAGTCCCGAGCATGCGCTACATCTGACCCGCTTCCTGAGGGCTTTACTGTTTTAATTAGATTAATTAATTTGTTTAGTTAATTTAATTAATCTGTAATATTTAATTAGCTTGCGTAGTTAATTAATTTGTATATTCTTTTAGCCCCTCCGAGCGAGGGCAAATCTGTAATAAGTGTGGGTGAGTGGTGTGCATGTCTTCCAACCCCCACTTCTTTCTTCCCTTTTATTTACCTGCTTATGATAGTAGATTAGGGCACGTCTATTTTAGCATACTTTATGAAATGCATGTGTGCATCCATACATTAGTCTCACATGCACCGGGCTCGGTACATCATACAAACTGCATTGTATTTCAAATCTAACTTGAATACATGCTACTCGTGCATTTCACATGCCATGTTTAGGATAGCCGAGCCTGTCTAAATGCACTCTGTCTGCGATGCATTAGTCACTCTAACATGAACTAGGGCATGCATGTTTGCTAACTAGTTTATTGTTTTGGCACGGAGTACGATGTAAGTATTTTCGCTTTAGCATATCGCATGCGTGTGAATGTTAACATGACAGTATGCTTACCATGTGGCTAAGTGCTTATATGAGATAAACTGTTTGAATGCCTGTGGGTGGAGGTTGGATTGCTTGAGTTGGAAAAACTCGTTGAAATCCGTGTTTTAGCCTACTTGCGAGTAGTAAATTCCAAAGCATTTTCAAAACAAACGGATATGCAATGCTTGTTTCCAAATTAGGCAATCTAGTCTATACTTGTTTGCTGTGCGCATAACATAGTAATTCTAGGCTAATAACCGGAATAAGAATACATAACGTTTTCAAAATCGGATATCATGGTTAGTAGAGGCCGGTCTTCGGACCGGGCGAAAGGGGGTGCTCATAGCTGACCTTCCCCGATCGTACCCAAGCTCCCGAGCCAAGACAACTTTGGTGATGACGGACACGTGGCCTTCGGCACCGAGTCAGGGTTTCCTAAATTTCCCATTTTAAAAATATTTAGGTGGTGACTCTGTATCTGGCAAAGCAGTCCATGTTTGGCACTTCTTTTCAAAAATCTGTTTCTCAAAACGATTTGCCGGATTTGGACTCTTTGGTTCAGATTTAGAACCGTGACACAAATCGAGTCTGAACTGTAACCCGTGAGTTTCCCTCGCGGGCGTGTTACAACGGGAAATGGCTGCAATGTTGGAGCAAATTCAACGGTTGCAGGCCCAAATGACAGGAACAGGAAGTGCACCCAAACAAATGGCACAACCTGTTGTGGGGACATCCATAGGCATACAAAGCACACTAGTTCCAGGGGGCAATGGTCCTTGTTACTCTGATCTAACCAATGGTGGTATGAATCCAATGCTTATGGCCATGATTGATGATATGGTGAGGAGACAAGTAAAGAAAGTCAAAGAAAAAGATGATGAGAACTTTCGAATAATTACAAAACCTTACCTAGCATGGGTAGATGCTGTTCCATTCCCTTCTGGTTTTTCCCAACCAGATTTCAAAATGTTTGATGGAACAAGAGATCCAAGACAACATGTGGCTCATTTTCTTTCAAGATGCGGGCCAATAACCCAGAATGAGGCCCTGTGCCTGCAGCTATTTGTCCAATCACTTGAAAGTTCTGCATTTACTTGGTATGCTAACTTCCTGAGGGATCAATCCTAAATTGGGATTCCATGGTGAAGGAGTTCCTTAAACAGTTCTGCAACACACAAAGGCGAGTTGGAGTACCAGAACTGATTGAGACCAAGCAACGTGACAATGAGTCTGTTACAGATTTCATTGCAAGATGGCGAGCTTTGACATTTGCCTGTCCTCAAAAGTTTACGCAATTAGAGTTAATTCGGATGTGCCTTAACAACTTCCGACATGAGCTCTCTACGGCTCTTATGGCTCAAACTTTTGAAGGATTCAATGATCTATGCACTAAAGCTCATGATATGGAGCTGCATCTAGCTAAACGAAGGAGGCCTAGGGCCGTTGAAAGGGTTGAGTCCTCGACTGCAGCTATAATTGAAACCAGAAAGAAGGGTCCTGTTGTAGTAGGGGCTAAAAAGCCCAAGGAATTTAAAAAGGTGACTATGAAAGAGAGGTTGGAGAAGAAATATTCTTTCACGGATGATCTGGTCGAAGACCTATTTGAAGATCTGTTGAAGCAAAAGTTGATTGCTCTCCTGAGGTGAAAGACCACATGAGGTAGGAAAGACCAACGATCCAAAGTATTGCCCCTACCATCGTTTGATTAGCCATCCGATAAAGGAGTGCTTTGTTCTGAAAGATAAAATTCAAAAACTTTTGGACTCTAAGATTATCGAGCTCCCTCCTCAAGAGAAAGCATCTGCTAACCCAATCACTATCGACAATGATAATGAAGGTGAATGGGTTGTTTATCAGTCAAAAAGCATGAAGAAAAAACAAAATGCCACAGTGAAAGCTAGAAATGTGGTTGCTTCAACAACACAAGGGCCAAAAGTTTCCAAAAAGCAAAAACCAAAAGTTTCCAGGAAACAGAAAAAAGCCAAAGTAAGTAAGAGAAAAGGAAAGAAGAACCCAAAGAAGGAAAAATGGGAGAAATTGGTCCCTGATGAGCAGTTAGAGCAATGTCCCCTTGTCCCAGTCACATTGGAGGAATTTCTACCTTCAAAATTTCAATCTGTGGAGTTGCAGACATACTTTGATAAAAGGAGGGAGGAAAAGTTTACTTTGGCCCCTTGCCTAACCATCATTGTTTTGAGTGATGACGAGGAAGATAAGGATGAAGTCTGTTCAAAAGTTAAGGAATGAGATTGTATCACATCTCCAATCTGTGTACCAGACTCTCCAGAGTATACACCAGCTTCTCCAGAATGCACACCAATCTCACCAGAGTATACACCAGCTTCTCCAGAATACACACCAGCATCACCAGAGTATACACCGACTTCTCCAGAGTAACACCAGAAGCCTTTTCTCTAGAATATTCGCCAGTACCACCAATGTACTATCAAAGCACTCCAGAATATGTAAGGGGAACAGAACAAGGAGACACTGGGTGTAGGTCCGACTCTGAGCTTGTGAAAAAGGCGAAAAAATGACTACACTTCAAGGATGATGAGGTGAATGGCAGGTGTAAGTCGGATGATGAAGTATGGAAGCATTCAAGTAAACAAGCAAAGTCATCTCAAGTTGAGGATCCTAATGAAGATTGGGAACTTGACTTTTCTCCTGATGGTTCACCATACACATCCCCAGCTAGGACATACGATGGAGAAAGTGTATCAAGTGACCACTTTGACTTTCCTTGTAATGTCATCACTGTGGATGTAAATTTTGAAAAGCGAGAAATACATATCATTCGCAATCCAGGTGATGATGAGAAAGCAAAAATTGAAGCTAGAAGGGAAGCGAACATCAGGCAAAAGTAACAGTCTCTTTGAAAGATGAGGGTTTTGAAGCCCATCAAAATTTGATTATTGAAAGAAATCAAATTTCTGGACACCCTTTCCCTAATTGGGTCGAATGGGTTCAGTTCCCACGAGGATATGCAGTACCTCGTTTTCCTTTATATAATGGGACAGGTTGTCCAAGGCGCCATTTGGTTCGTTTCCTTGCACAATGTGGAAACACAGTAAAAAGCCAGGCGTTACTTCTACGGCAGTTCGTTCTTTCTTTGGAAGGATGGGCAGCAGATTGGTACTTCAGCCTGCCACCTAATTCAATCCCAGATTGGGACACCATGGCTGATCGATTCTATAGGACATTTTATAAACCATGGCCAATAGAAATTGAGATGTCAGAACATTTGGATGACGAGGTACATCTTCTCAAACATATGATTTCATAGAAGGCACAATTGAGGAGAAGATTGAAACTGCCCTTGATTCGAGAGATGGGCACTTATCGCCCAAGGGATTTGTTCCCTTTATGGGTAGAGCAAACACCATTTCCTGAAGGATACGAACTTCCAAATTTTGTCCTATATGAGGGGTATGGAGATCCTCAAAAACATATTAGGCATTTTTTGAAACAGTGTGGGGAAACAGCTCAAAATCAAGCACTTTGCCTAAAACAATTCCCCATTTTCTTTGGAGGGGATCGCCTTTGACTGGTATTGCTCTCGATGAGTCGTGGTGCCTAGTTGGGAGGCCATGAAGAATGGTTTTGAGAATCCAATGCTTTTATAGGCGTGACTCCCGGTACCTAAGAAATGGGAGAAGAATGCAGCTCCAGGAAGATGGAGAAGTGACTGATGATGATGATCACCCTGCAGCTGGACCAGTTAACATGGTCCAAATAAGTGAGGGAACAAAAGAAGTTGAGGTCAACGAAAAGGCGGTTGCTGAAGTATGCCAGACTTACTTGACCTACCGGAGGAAATTACGAAATCCTCAGGACCCTCAAACGTCAGAAGTTCCACAGGTTTTGCTGGAGGAAGAGCAAGTGAAATATGATGTACTAGCTCATCTAAAGAAAATTCCAGCATTGTTGAGCGTATATGATGCACTGAAAATGTCTCCAGAGCTTCGAAAGTCTTTAATATATGCCCTGTCCAAGCCAGAGGATTTCCACAAAGAAATCGAGGGTAGAAATCAAGAGAAGACAACTACATGCATGGCTATGGTAACCTTTGGTGACAAAGACATGTGTGCTGAAATGACAGACCATAATCGGCCTTTGTTTATCACTGGGCTTATCCATGATGTGAAAATTTCTCGAATTCTGGTTGATGGAGGATCTGCGGTAAACCTCCTGCCTCGAGGGCCTTAAACTTATTAGGGGTTCGAATTTCACAACTTCGCCCAAGTCGTTTGGTCATTCAAGGATTTAATCAGAATGAACAACGCCCAATGGGAAGATTGAATTGCGAACCAAGTTTGGGGATATTGAAGAAAGCACTGAGTTCTTGGTCATTGATGTAGACACCTCTACAATGCTTTGCTTGGGAGACCATGGATGCATAATCATCATGCAGTGCCATCAACTTATCACCAATGTATCAAGTACCCGTTGCCTTCACCCAAAAAAGAGGGGACAATTGTGGCTGACAATGATCCATTTGGAGAAGTAAAGGCCTATTATGTTGATGCTCGTTTCTATACAAAGACTTCACAAAGAAAGGAAAAAGATGTGAAGTCTGAAGATACTCCGAATGTCAAAGACGCTCTAGAGTCTACTTCAGTTTCAACAAAATAACTTTTCGATATGTGCCAAAGTGCTAAAGGAAACCGGGGGCAAAGGCTCTAGCCCCAATAAATCCAATTTTGGATCTCAAGGGTGAGTTCACGTTGCCATTAAGGAGGACATAATGCACCTATGTGGAGAAATATAATAAGATTGTGGTCCCTCCTAAAGGAAAAGGGTCGAAACCCATCATATTCCACTCACTTGGAGATGTTGAACAGAAAGTGAAAGTTGAACAAGTGCCAGAAGAAAACATCTCGAGTTTTGAGAAGCCTACTTCAGTGCAGAAATTACACAGATGTTGGTAAAGTTGGTTTAGATCCTGAAAAAATACCAGAACAATGACACCCTTTGACTTTGCATTAACACCTTCGCAGAGGCAGGCTATCCAGCAAGGCGGTATTATCACCGCTAGGACAGAAGGGTTAGGCTATCGGGGGATGAGGAAAAATTTCCAGTAAACATGACTATCACTCAAGATGTGTTAAAAGATGTTAACCAAGATAAAGCTCAACTTGCACCAACAGAATTTGAAGCAGGAGGCCAAGCCACCGTAGATGACCTTCATGAGGTAAATCTAGGTGATGAAAGAGAAAACAAACCAACCTTCATTAGTGTAAACTTAAAGGAAGAAGAAGCTCAGCAATATACTTCCTTCTTAAGGGAGTATCGTGACATATTTGCATGGAACTACAGTGAGATGCTTGGTCCTAATCTAGAGATTGCAGTCCATAAGCTTACAATTCACTCTGAGAAACGCCCAGTTAAACAGCCTCAGAAGTAAACTCGACCAGAGCTTACAGCCCAAATTGAAGCTGAAGTCGACAAGCTTATCAATGAAGGATTCATCAGCGAAGTCAAATATCCAACCTGGCTAGCAAACATAGTGCCGGTCAAGAAAAAGAATGGTCAAATCAGGGTTTGCATTGATTTCCGTGATCTCAATGAGGCTTGTCCTAAAGATGACTTTCCCTTGCCCATCACTGAACTTCTTGTAGATGCAACTACTGGGTATGAAACCTTGTCTTTTATGGATGGATACTCAGGATATAATCAAATCCGAATGGCACCTGAAGATGAGGAAATGATTGCGTTCAGGACTCCGAGAGAAGTCTTTTGTTACAAGGTAATGCCCTTTGGCCAAAAAAATGCGGGGGCCATGTATCTAAGGGCAATGACTGCAATTTTCAATGATATTCTCCATATCACCGTTGAATGCTATGTTGATGATCTTGTTGTCAAGACAAAGGAAAATGAAAACCCTGTGGAAGACTTAAGAAGAATTTTTGAATGTTTGAGGAGATACAAACTTAAGATGAACCCACTAAAATATGCATTTAGAGTTTCATTAGGAAAATTTCTAGGGTTTGTGGTCCGAAACAAAGGGATTGAAATTGACCCTACCAAGATTAAAGCCATTGCTGAAATGCCTCTTTCGCAAAATTTAAGGGAATTGAAGGGGTTACAAGGGAGATTGGCCTATATCAGAAGATTTATTTCAAACTTGGCTAGTCGATGCTTGCCATTCTCAAGATTGATGAAAAAAGGTGTTCCATTTGAATGGGATCAGCAGTGCCAAAATGCTTTTAATAGTATTAAGGAGTATCTTTTGAAGCCTCCAGTACTCATGAGCCCAATAAAAGGGAAACCACTCTTGTTGTACATAACAGCCCTGGATGGTTCGTTAGGGGCACTGTTGGCACAACACAATGAGCATGGGAAAGAAAATGCCTTGTATTACTTGAGTCGTACTCTGGTTGGGGCAGAAGTCAATTATTCTCCTATCGAAAAGACATGTCTTGCCTTGGTGTTCGCCTTGCAAAAACTAAAGCACTATGTCTTGGAACACGAAGTCAAGTTGATATCAAGAGCAGACCCCTTGAAATATATACTTTCACGGCCCATACTTTCAGGGAAAATTGCAAAGTGGGCTGTAATTCTCCAACAATTCGCAATTGAATATGTTCCCCAAAGAGCTGTAAAGGGGCAGCTCTAGCAGATTTTTTGGCAGCACATCCTATACCTGATGACTCACCTCTAGTAACTGATTTACCAGATGAAGAGTTATGCAAGTAGAAATCAGAAAGGATGGGAGATGTATTTTGATGGAGCTTCAAGGAGTCCAGATGGCAAGAAGCAAGAAAATCCTAAAAACAATAAAGCTGGAATTGGAATTGTGTTTGTGACTCCAGACAATGCTATAATCACCCATTCTTTTGCCTTAAATGAAGGATGCTCCAATAATGATGTAGACTATGAAGCTGTAATTGCTGGATTAGAATTGGCATTACAAATTCCTATTAAAGAACTCTTAATTTATGGAGATTCAGAACTGGTGGTAAAGCAACTCCGTGGAGAATACATTGTTAAGAAAACAAGTCTCATCCCGTATCATGAAAGGGCTAATCAATTGCTTTCGCAATTCAAGAAAACACATATTTTCCACGTGAAGAGAAGAACAAATGCTCGAGTTGATTCACTTGCAAGTTTGGCTGCATCACTCACCCTACCAGATAGTAAAAAAATTACTATCACAGTAGGTGAAAGAAGGGGTGTTACAACCTTTAAAAGAAGTTTCTGACTTGGTTCCAATCTTGGTCGTCACCACGAAAAGAGAAAGCGAGGAGGATTGGCGAGAACCATTCATAGCTTACCTCCAACATGGTAGGCTACCTGAAGATAAAGTAAAAATAATTGAAGTGAGATGCAGGGCTACCAAATTCGTCTTGTGGAAAGATGGGTTATACAAAAGGTCTTTGGATGGAATGTACATGCGGTGTATAGCCAAGGAGCGTATTCAAGAGGTAATGGCAGAAGTACATGCAGGTGTATGTGGGGCACACCAAAGTGGTCCTAAATTACATATGCAGCTAAAACGGTTGGGATACTATTGGCCGACTATGATTGCAGATTGCATAGATTATGCTCGAAGATGCCAAGTCTGCCAATTCCATGGGAACTTTCTCCACCAACCCCCAGAGCCTTTACATTTAACAACTTGTTCTTGGCCATTTGCAGCATGGGGTATGGACATTATTGGTCCTTTTGTACCTCCATCTTCAGCAGGATATCGATACATCCTAGCTGCTACTGACTATTTCTCAAAATGGGCAGAGGCCGTGGCTTTAAAGGATATAAAAAGCACAGTTGTCTCCGAGTTCATCCGAACCCATATCATTTACAGGTTCGGGATTCCAGAAAGTGTCATCATGGATAATGGACAGCCGTTCAGGAGTGATGCTTTGAACAAGTTATTTGCCAAGTACAAAATCAAAAACAACCATTCATCAAGATATCATGCACCTGCCAATGGTTTGGCAGAAGCTTTCAACAAGACATTGTGCAAAATTCTCAAGAAGATGGTGGATAAGAACAAAAGAACTTGGCACGAAAAGTTACAAGAAGCTTTGTGGGCTTATCGGACTTCGCACAGAACTCCTACTCAAGCAACCCCTTATTCGTTGGTTTTTGGAGGAGAAGCAGTGTTACCACTTGAGGTTCAAATACCATCATTGCGAGTGGCAATACAAGAGTCCTTAACAGAAGATGAAAGTGCAAGAGTGAGGTTGGCTGAGCTCGAGACCCTAGATGAAAGAAGGTTGTATGCTCAACAGAACTTGGAGATCTACCAACATAGGCAAATGCATTCAATAAAAGAGTGAGGCTTCGCTCCTTTAAAAAAGGAGACTTGGTACTAATGGTTAGAACACCCATAGTAGTCTCACGAAGAACCAAAGGAAAGCTTGAGCCCAAATGGGAAGGACCTTATGTGATTGAGAAGGTTTATTCTAATGGGGCCTATTTGTTGATAACGATGGATGGTGACAGAATCATTCCCCCAACCAATGCAAGGTTCTTGAAGAGATATTACCCTTAAGAAAGCCTGCTAGGTTGAAAACCCGAAAGGGCGGCCTAGGCAAAAGTTAGGGCGATCAAAAAAAAAAAAAAAAACCACCAACGGTATTGTATGTGGTTAAACTGCTAAAATACCCACCAAATCTAAGGTGGTAAAACATTGGATACTCCTGGCCCAAGAGTATAAACTGTGTACGGCCAAACAAAGTCGAAAGACCACCAACGGTATTGTATGTGGTTAAACTGCTAAAATACCTCACCGAAATCTAAGGTGATAAAACATTGGATACTCCTGGCCCGCAAGAGTATAAACTGTGAACGGCTAAAATAAGACAAATCAATGTATTGTATTGAGAAATTTCATATAACAAATAAATCTATCACTGAGCGAAATTTCATAAATACATTATGTTCGGATGAATAATAAAATAAAAGTGCATTCATTTATTGAGAGAAGCCTTAGCCCTTTTAAACGCACGTTCCACAACACTGTGTTGTCCATTCTTCTTTTTGTGCTAGCTCAAAACATTCAGAGCAGTTTGCACGTCTTATTCTGATTTACAAACACTCTCGGAAGCTTACGCAAAATCACACATAAAGGATGCATGTTTCACTTGGGTGGATGACAATTCCTCTTCAAGTTGCTTGAGTAATTCTTTGGTTTGAATAATCTTTTGATTAAGACTCGCAACGTGCTCATCCGACTTGATAATTAAAGCAGACAACTGTTCATGTTCGCTAGAAACTTTGTCGAAATGAAGCTTCTTCTCATAGTATTGGGCCTCAAATTCTGAGGTAGACAAGTTTGAAGAATCTACAAGTTAGGTTTTCAAAGCAAAGCACCCAAGGAATATCTTCACCTTCTCGTAAAAGGAGGTGAAGTCTACACCCAAACTCTTCAAAATCATGAAAATGTTGTTTGCTACAACAATCATGCAATTAACATCCGTCATTGATTAGAGAGAAATAATAAGACCTTTCTGAATATGGGGGGTTGCGTCGTTAGAGGAAGTTCCCAAAACAATGCTAAATGGAGCAAGGGGTGCTTCAAGTTGGTCAAATAATTTGTTAACCCCATTTGCTTCAAGTAAGTCTGCAAGAATTTGGGCATCTTTCGAGGTATCAGAAGTAATTTCATCTGTCTCTTCCAATGTGTTAGAAGTAATTTCTGTGAAAATAGAAGGAGACACTCAATGAAAACATAGAAGGTAAAAACAATATATATGGATGAATGAAGTATACCTTGGTGTACGGCTTGAAGAGACTTAGGTGTAAGAGGAGACAAGTTGTGATTCCCACAAGTGGACCACGGATTCTACAACGTGGCATGATCTAAAGAGAAAAGAGTTTTTTGAGTATGTATACATGATAAAATAAAATGAGGTACAAGGAATGAATAAGAATACCCTTAAAGGTAACTAATGGCATATGCGAGGCAGCTGGGGAAGTATGAGGCGCAGTGCCTAAGAAAATGAAAGGTATTTTTCTTAAAATAAAATAAAAATAAAAATAAAAAAGAAGAAGGATTTATACATTTCTCTAACAGATTGGATGGCTTGTTCGAAGAAGGCAAAGAAAAACCTACATTTGCTGGGGGCAATTTACTCATCTTAGTCGGTGTGCCATCTAAAAGAGGGGTGTAGTAATAAAACTCATCTTCACTCTCACTACTCTCATTGAGAGAATGATCAAAAGATTTGGTAGGAGAAGGAATTTCAACACTCTTAATGCGAATACGACCCAAGGCAGTTAATTCATACCCATCTCCCTCAAAGAGTACAGGTTAGTGCGAAATTGGTCCATTGGGGTTTTGGTCGATACTGTGGGTTGGGAAGTTCCTGTACAATCACTGATAAATATAGTCTCTGGAAAAAGCTTTGCTAGATCAGAAAATTGAGGGTCAGAATCTACTTGCTCAAAGCTAAATCTCATTTTAAATTGAGAATTACACATATCCTCAAAAATATGAAGGAGATCTAAAACCGAGTAACTAGATCAGGAAGGAGCAATAGGTGGCCGACTATTATCCATTCTCTAAGGTGACGATGCTTCCAGAGCAATAAGTGAAGATGATGACCTAGCTCTAGAGTAAGAAGGCTTCTTCGGCTTTCGGTCTTTTTTGACATATCCAGTTTTCTCTTGCGTGAAGATTTTGGTTGGGTATGAGTAACATATTGGAGCACGGTAAAGGAAGTTCCCAACCACCAATTGTCATAAGGCATGGTTACGTGAGAAGTAGATTGGGAGCCTGGTAACTCTAATAAGACTTTTGTACCGTAGCGTAGCAAATGGCGCTAGTTGTAATAAAATTTAGACCACTCAGAGGGCTGCCGACAAGATACATTAAGTGGTGTAGGGCACGCTTGAGCAAACCCAAATTGACGACCGTATTGGTTAGGGGAGTACGGTTCGGAAATGAAATTAAATCCCATTTTAAAAGTTAAAATCCCTTGCCTCAAAGATATAAGATAGCCAAGGTGGAAATGTGATATCCTTTCAGAGTCGACTAGAATGCCTAAAGGTTCACCTTTATGCGTAAGAGCCCTAAACTGACACTCCATACGATATGTTAGGAGAGAGTCCACAAATGAAGATTTATAAGTAAAAAACTGGGCAGCCGATTGGTTTCCAATAAAACCAAGATATGGCATGAAATGAATATCAGGAATCAGACAAATCAACTGAGGATCCCATGAGAGTAGGTCTTAACAAAATATAGTGAAATCCATCCAAAAAGGTAATGCAAAGGACCCTGAATATTTTCCTTCCCAGGTGAAGGTGATGATGTCATTTTACTAAGAGAATGATAGAGGTATGCAAGGACGGGGATGGCCAGGCTAAATAAGGTTCCACCGGCAATTTTGGTGGCTGCATGAAAGGTAGTCAGACGAATTTCCCCGGAAGAGTGAGAGAAGACAAATCTGCTAAGCCAACTCGCCAAAAAACCAGAAAGATACACATCATCAGGGATTTTGTATTTTTCGTCGAAAACCACTAATCGAAGTTGGGGATTCATCAATAAATTTGAAAGTCCAGTGGTTAAAACTTCTTGGATTGAAAAGAGCTGGCATAAATGTTTAAAAGCCCACGGCACGCCTTGGATGTCTGGGACGAATATAAACATCATTGGAAGGGGTGAACTCTTCATAAAACTCGCCACGGATGGGGAGCCCGCTAATGCGATGAAGGTCCCATAAAGAGATCCCAAGTTCGCTGTAAATGGTGTGGAAAGTGTTGGTGTCGGGTGACCACCGCTCTAAGAATCCTTTGAGCAGGGCGACATTCCTAGCATAAGCAAATTGGGATACATAGATTGCGACATAAATCTCACACTTCTTCAAAATATGGGCAAATGTGGAAAGAACGTCATTCAACCAAAAAATCCATATAGGGGATTGCAAATGGGTAGAGATGCCGCGGACATTAAAAGAATTATCCCACTTCAATTTTTCATGTTTCATTCTCTTAAGAAGAGTATTAAATTCAAAGCAGTCAAGGTCTTCAGAAAATGGACGGATGATTGAGACAGGGAATGAACTGATTGATTTGGAGTGCCCTTTCTCGAGAATCTCATAGCAGTTTCAAATTCTTGTATAGACCAAGTCTTCAAAAGTCGTATGTAAAGGGATGTAGGGGTCCAACTCAGTGGGTGACAATAAAGCAGTGATAGGTTTGTGCCAAATTATTTTCGGACCAAATTTATCCAATACATCCCTTTCGTCACGTCGAAGATATTCAAGTGTCTTTTCTATGCTGCCTAAAATAATAATAATAATAATAATATAAATTTAAAAAAAAAAAAAAAGAATTAGTGAAGGAAAATATACAATAATAATGTCATAGGATAAAGAAATTGATGAAAACCCCTTGCCAAGGAATCAAGCTATTGGGGTGAAGGACACAATCATTGACAAGGAATCAAGCCGTTGGGGTGAAGGGCACAATCACTGCCAAGAAATCAAGCCGTTGGGGTGACGAACACAATCACTGCCAAGGAATCAAGTGGTTGGGGTGAAGGACACAATCACTGCCAAGGAATCAAGCCGTTGGGGTGACAGACACAATCACTCCCAAGGATTCAAGTCATTGGGGTGACGGACACAATCACTGCCAAGGAATCAAGCCGTTGGGGTGACGGACACAATCACTGACAAGGAATCAAGCCGCTGGGGTGAAGGTACACAATCACTGCCAAGGATTCAAGCCATTTGGGTGAAGGACACATTCACTGCCAAGGAATCAAGCTGTTGGGGTGAAGGGCACAATCACTGCCAAGGAATCAAGCCGTTGGGGTGACGGGCACAATCACTGCCAAGGAATCAAGTCGTTGGGGTGACGGACACAATCATTGCTAAGGAATCAAGCTGTTGGGGTGAAAGACACAATCACTGCCAAGGAATTAAGCCGTTGGGGTGACGGACACATTCACTGCCAAGGAATTAAGCCATTGGGGGTGACAGACACATTCATTGCCAAGGATTCAAGCCGTTAGGGTGAAGGTACACAATCACTGCCAAGGAATCAAGTCGTTGGGGTGACGGTACACAATCACTGCCAAGGAATCAAGCCATTGGGGTGACAGACACATTCACTACCAAGGATTCAAGTTGTTGGGGTGAAGGTACACAATCACTGCCAAGGAATCAAGTCGTTGGGGTGAAGGTACACAATTACTGCCAATGAATCAAGCCGTTTGGGTGAAGGTACACAAGCAATGCCAAGGAATCAAGCCATTGGGGTGAAGGACACAATCACTGCCAAGGATTCAAGCCATTGGGGTGAAAGGACACAATCACTGCCAAGGATTCAATTCACTCATTACCATTAGGCTGGAAAGGGCAATGATACCTGCAAACAAACTCTGACGCCTTGCGTGTTGCCTGCAAAAGAGATAAAAAAAGACATGAAATAATTGTTAACAAAAAAAAAAGAGAAATTAGTCATCGTGATTCGTACAATTAAAATTCACTTGCACAAATCACGAGGGGGCAAGGCTGATTCGATTTTCAAAAAAAAAAAAGTTTTGTTCTATTGGGCCAATTATACAAGGGGCTGCTACTAATACAAAATAAAATAAAAGGCAACAGGCTTTAAAAAAAATAAAAAAGAAAAAAAATTGTTCATATTTGGGTTTAGCAAAATCTGCTAAATAAACAAATATATGTTGTTACAAAAAAAAAGGTATAGCAGGCTTTTCTTTAAACAAAAAAAGTCTTTGTTTGGGCTCATGGTTAGCCAAAAAAAAAAAAAAGATGGTAGCAGCAGTAGTGTTGAAAAAAAGGTGTTATTGATAAAAGGCATATTGCATACTTAATTGCCAATAAAGGAACTTGTTCTTTCTTGAAGAAAAGAAATTTTATGGTAGTAGCAATGTTGAAAAAAAAAGGTGCTATGGATAAAAGGCATATTGCATACTTGCATACTTTGTTGCGTTAGGAAAAAATGGTGTGCCAGGTATAGGTATCATCTTCATCTTACCCATCTCTAAAAAAAAAAAAAAAAAAAGGTGAAAAGAAAGCAACAAAGTATAAGGGAAGAGTAGAACTTTGTTATATAAAAGAAGGCTCTGTGACAAGAACTTTGTTTGGCCTATTTAGATTCCTGGTCTACAAAAAAAATTGGTAGTAGCAATGTTGAAAAAAATGTGCTATGGATAAAAGGCATATTGCATACTTGATTGCCAATAAAGGAACTTGTTCTTTCTTGAAGAAAAGAAATTTTATGCCTTAAAAAAAAATGCAGAGATAGAAGTCTTGTTAGGCCAAGGAATGCTACTGCATGCAGAATTTATGAATCCATGAAGTTGGTATGGGTGTTGGAAAAAGAAAAAGGTCCTTGTTCATGTTTACAAGCAAGGACTTAGGGGTTAAAAATATATATGCTAGAAGGCAGCCATGTCAACAATTCTTGTGCAAAGGAAAATAAATAAATAAAATAAGAAGAAGAAAAAGAAGAAAAAGAAAAATAAAAAGGCTCTTTGTTTGTATCAGCAAGGACGTTACTTGGGCTCATGATCTAGCAACAAAAATGCTTGCAGGACTTCAAAATATATATATATATATATATATATATATAAGACAGCAAACAGATCTTTACTGTAACAGACAAACTTAAAAAAAATGGGACAGCAGCTAAAAAGGGGCTGCAGTTTTTTTTTACATGGTTGCTAGACTATTTGGATTTATGGTCTAGCAAAATGGGCTATCTTTGTTTTAAACAAATAGGGCAGCAAACAAATCTTTACTGTGACAGACAGACTAAAAAAAAATAAGGCAGCAGCTAAAAAGGGGTTGTAGTTTTTTTTACATGGTTGTCTCGATTTCAAGAAGGGTCTTTGTTTGTTAGACTATTTGGGTTTATGGTCTAGCAAAATGGGCTGTCTTTGTTTTAAACAAAGAGGGTGACAATTTTTTGCCATCATATAAAAAAAAGTCTGTCTAGTCTCATGACTAGCAGCAACAAAAAAAAAAAAAAGGTAAAAAGAAAGCAACATATAGGTTCATATTATGATGAAAGTATAAGGGAAGCATACCTGATTAAAAGGAATTTGAAGGAATTCTTTTGTGCCTTCTTTAAAGTGTAAGAAGAACAACTACTGTCGGGAAAGAAGAAAGACAATGGCCAGACAACTTTTGATGGAAATAAATTGAAAGGATAAAGACCTAATATGCACTACGAAATTTGTAGAAGAAAAAAAGAGGCTGTTGGAAAATTGCTAGAAACAAAAAAATTCTACTGGGAGAACAAAGTTGCACGAGGAAAAATATCTATTGTCCATATGCATGGATAGGTGTCATATAAAGCAAAAAATTCTTGCTTAAGAAAGGAGGTAGTGGTCTCCTAAAATACTTCAAAGAAGCAAGAGTTTAGGTAGGATTTGAAACACTCCAAAAAAGCAAGAGTTTGTGTAGGATTAGAAATCCTACCAATGTCAATCCATCCTATTCCATTTAGACAAACTCCTAATATATATATATATATATATATATATTTGCTGGAAAAGAAAATCTAATCCTAAAAAATAAAAAATAAAAAAAGTAGCAAGTTGGAGGTCCACAAAAGAAAAGGCCCAATTAAAAAAATTGTGGCCTAAAAAAGGAAAGGTCCATGATGGCCTAGAAAAATCCATGATGGCCTAGGAAAAAAAATATGCTGTAAAACATATGGTGGCAAGTTGGTGGCCCACAAAAGAAAAGGCCTAATTAAAAAATGGTGGCCTAAAAAAGGAAAGGTCCATGATGGTCTAGAAAAATCCATGATTGCTTAGAAAAAAATCTGTTGTAAAAAAAGATGGTGGCAAGTTGGAGGCCTACAAAAGAAAAAGGTCAAATTAAATATTTGGACCTTACCCATGACCCTTATGAAAAAAAAAAAAAAAAAGAGACCCATGCAAGGAAAAAAAAAGGGCCATGCAAAAAAAAAGAGGCCCATGAAAAGGTCGAAGCCCATAAAAAGGGGCCCATGCAACAAAAATAATAAAAGGCCCATGGACTATAAGGAGCAATCAACCCATTTTTAAAAAATACAAAGCCTGAAAAGTGGCAGAAAGGGACCAAGGCTAAGAAATAATCTCATCCAAGACCTAAAGAAGATCTAGATAAAAGTGCCAATTTGTCGTGACTCGCGCAATTAAGAAAATTCACTTGCACAAGTCACGAGGGGGCATTTGTTGGCACATAAATTTCAATCAAATTTATGTTTAAATTTCAAATACAGTCAATGACACACATAGAGCCTATGATAAGAATGTTGTATGTAATCACTTCCTAAAAAAGGATCAATATGATCCGTTGAAGTGCATAAATAAAACAACTTCGTTATTCAAGATGCTCAAATGACACGTGGAGCCTACGAAAGATGACCCCTGTAGAGCCTACAGCAAGGACACCACACGGGATGAAACCCCAAAGATCAATCCGGTTAATCAGATATACGATTAATCATATAGCGCTATTATTCAAAATTCAAATGGCGCTATCGTTCAGTTTGAAATTCAAATTGAGGATGAGGCATTCTGATCACCTCAACGGCCCTCTATAAATACGAGGACCATCACACAACATCAAGGATCAGAAAATCAAAAGTGAGAATATCACAGAGAGAGAGAGAGAGAGAAATTAAGAAGCCTAGAAAACTCAAGAAACTACGCTACAAACGCAGAATGACGATGAATAGGTAAAGGGTTCCAAACCCAAGAATTGTACTTTGTATTCAAGGGTTCAAAACCCATAACAATTTCAATAAAATATTTATTTTTCTTAAATTGTCTTCTGTTATTTGTTTTGTTCTTCATTAATCGGAGGTTTCATTTATATAAAATGTATAATTAATGATCTAGAATACAGATCAGAAATAGGAACCTACTATTCAAATAATTAACATTGATTAGTCTAAAAACTAAACAGTGGACATTTGTAACATAAAATTTTGAATTGTGTTGAAACACTTCATGTTTCAAAATTTGTGTCTGCAAGCACTTTATTCTATACAGAATAGAAGTCAATAGATCCATGACAACAGAGGGTCACTAAAGTGATTAATCAGAAGCCAACGGTTATTTAAATCTCCCAAGGCATGAGACTTCCATCGTGGTACTTACAAAATAAATATTCAAATAATCATTGTCAAATTATATCCATGAGTTTTAATTTAAACAAAAGGGTTCATAAAATAATTAACGTAATTGAAACATTATAAATATGAGTTGCATAAAATAAACCATGGTAACTCAAGATATACATAAAACATTTTATGGTGATCCAAAGTATAATATAACTCACTTTAAAATTAATACCTCACTCTTTCTTTCTACTATCAAAGACCTTCTTGACTTTTAGTCTTTTCTTCCCCTTTCTTTATTTCTTTTCCTATTCTTGTTCACAGCACCACTCCTTATTTTATACTAAGGTGCAATACTTGCTCAGCAAGGTTTGGGTGACACGTAGCCTCTTTATTGTGCTGCCATCATCATGCTATAGATTTGAATCTTATCCCTCAAATGGATAAGTTTAGATTAGTTGCTTAATTATACTTGGACCCAATTACTAAAGGAATTGCATCACTAGTTTTCTTTTTCTTTTTTTTGTTTCAGCTTAATTAATCGTACATAAAATTATATTTTTCTCATTTATAATTTAATAATACTAATATAAAATTTAAGGGACAACTTAAATTTTCGGATTGTTACATAATTTTCCGTCATCTATGAAGCATGGACACAGATACGCATATGGATACAGATACGGATATGAGACACGGCAATTTCTAAAAAATGGGGATACGGACACAGTAAGGGACACGACAAATTTTTTAATTTTTTACAAATATTTTTATTTTAATACACATTAATTTTTTTTATTTATTATATTTTTTAAATAATGTGTTATTGTTAATTTATTTTTTTATTTTTAATTGATATCTATATATATATATTATAAATAAAAAAAATATAACAAATAAGGAATAATAAAATACGTTAAAATAAATATAAATAAAAATTAGATATTTTATTTTATAATTTTTTTATTATATATGATTTAATTAGATTTCTTTTAAATAATTGGATGATTTATTTTATTTATTATATGTTAAATAGTTAAGAAATAATAATTTACAAAAGTTATTATTATATATGATATTTTAAGAAACAACAATTAGATATTTTATTATACATGATATATAAACATATATATAGTTTTAGAGATATATATACATATATATAAACATATATATAGTTTTACATACTGATGCTTATGTTGCATTCTCAGCAAACTCTAGACTAGATTTACCCTATAATTACAATAGAGAGAGAGAGAGAGCGAAAAAGAGAGAGAGGGGCTTACCTTTGAAGTCTTTGATCGACAAGATGGATGGGGGTCTTCGATAGATTGGATCGACTGTCGGCAATAGACGACTGGTTCACTAGATGGGGGTCTTCGATCGACTGTCACTACCGATTGGATCGTCTGTATAGACGAGTGGATGGGGTACACAATTTTATACACCGTTGTTTTTTTTTTTACCCTTCAAATATTACACTTTGACCCCAAATAAATATAAAAAAATTAAAAATGAGCCCCGCTGTGCCTCATGTCGTGTCCCGATATGGACACATGTGTCCCCTACAAAAAAAAAAATCATTAAATTTCTCGTACATGTCCCCGTGTCCCTGGCGGGTCCGCATGTCGGACACCACCACGACACCAATTTTGAAGTGTCCATACTTTATAGTCCGTCATCATAGCTTCTCATGTTCCTACATACATTTGAAGAACTAAGAATACTTTAATGAAATTCTGATGCAGAGAAAAGGTGTTTATTCCAAACTCCAAGCCTTACATTTCATTCATTGGAGATGAAAATCGAACTTCTGAAACAATTGTCACTTGGAATGATAAAGCTTCTGATAAAGACAAGAATGAGTGTCAACTAGGGACTTCTAAATCAGCTTCAATCAGCATAGAATCTGATTTCTTCTGCACAACTGGAATCACCTTTGAGGTACAAACCCATATATGTTTTTGTTATTCGTATTTTTGAAAACAAAAACCCAAAACACAACAGGCCCGTTTAGTAACCATTTTGTTTTTAGTTTATATTTACAAAAATTTTAAAAACTGTCATAAAAATTTGTTTGATAACTTTTTTTTGTTTATAAATGGTTGTATCAGTCTGTAAATTTGAGGAAAAATTGCAAACTCAAAAAATGAGTTTACGTTGGTTTTTAAACAAAAACTTAAAAATTTGACTAAAAATTTTTTTTTTTCAATTTTTTTTTTAATTAATTTTTTTTTCAATTATAATGTATATGATCCCATTGTCATAAATAATAAAAAATAAATATAAATATTTTAGGCCTGGACAAACATGTTTTTAGTTTATGTTTTTAAATTTTTTTAAACATTTTGTTTAAATCAAACGTGTTTATAATTTATGTTTTTCTAAAAATAAACAAAAACCAACTTATAAAATTTTTGTAAATATAAACCAAAACCGTAAACGTTACCAAACCCTACCAACAATTCTCATCAATGGCGTGGTATGCCAGAACTCAGGGGTTGCAATACCTAGAGCCTATGGAATGCAAGATGTAGCATTAAGATTAGCTGCCAATAAAGCAATGTTGTACAAAGTTAGGTCTTGGGGACACAGGACACACTTCTAGATGACTACGGATCACACTATTTTTATCAGTATTACATTCAAGGTTCTGTTGATTTCATATTTGGCAGATCTAGATCGCTCTGTCAGGTATCATCCAAATCCTCACTACCCATGTATGATAATTATATGTTCAATATGTTTCTTGATAATGATTTGTGGAATTGGGTTTCTTGAACTAAGACTCTGTTCACTCAACAGCTAAAAGATTTGGAGCAATTGCAGCTCATCATAGAGATTCCAATATGATGATACAGGGCTCTCTTTTCTAAATTGCACAATCAATAGATAAGGAACTGTCTACCTGGGAAGAGCTTGGGGAAATTAGTCGCGAGTAATATACTCATACTTTTACTGTGATATCGACAATATAATAACTCCATTGGGGTGGAGCGACTGGAATCAACCATCCAAGCAAAAGTATGAATCTTTCCTTATTAAAGAGAAAGGGAAAAAGTAACACATTTAAACTATTCAAAATTTTGGTTGGACATCTTACCAATCTTTGTTCAATGAATCTAAGCAATTGTAAAAACTTTAAAAGTATTCCAGACAACATTTGTCAGTTGAAAGCTCTTACAAGTCTAAACCTCTCTGGCTGCTCCAAACTTGACGAACTGCTGCAAGACGTGGGTTTCCTGGACTGTTTGAAGGAGCTTCATGCAGATTGGACTGCAATTAGAAAAGTCCCATCCTCCATTGGACTTCTGAAGAAATGGAGTTCTTTTTCTTGCCTTCAACTTTACTTAGACATAGAGAGAACTCCATGACTTTAGCAGCTTTATCAAGGATAGAGTCCTAAGTCAAGAATTGAACTCGTCAAAGATTTCTAACCTCATTACTGTACACCTAAAACTACCCAATTTGGATCATTATGGAGACAATGCTAGTTGCCCTAAATCCTTTTCTGTTATTAACATTTCTCTTTGGATTGCAGATAGCCTCATACACAGGATCATTATTAATGGCTCGTGGAATAAGGATACTTTGCTTGCAAGAGGAGCTTCGGTAGCTTTGGATGAATTTGATAGACAGACTACGGCGCACACTGCAGCCTTCTTCGCATTATCGGCATCTACGGCAGAAGCCAAGGCGTGTCTTGATGCAGCTTGATGGTCTGTAGATCACAATGTCAAGACTGTTAACATATACACACCAGCTGAGGCTTGTATCGGCGATCTATTGTTGAGGATATTAAGATGTTCTGTAATACAGTTGAGTTTATTTGTATTACATGGAAGTCCCTAGGAATGTTGGTGTAAGCCCAATTCCCATAGAAAGGCAAAAGCTGCTCTTAGATGATACATCAAATTTTTTGTTCCTGTGTGTGTATGTATATATATATATGAATGGATTATGCCTTTTATTTATTTTCATCGAAATTTTACTATGTACGCTGGTATACCATATACATATTTAATTATGTCATTTTCTTTATTAGTTATGATCAATTTTATTCTTTAGTTATAACATTATTTTAGTTATAACTCATGAGATTTTTAGTTATACCTGGTTATGATTTTTTTTTTTTTTTAAATTATGACTCAAAAAATATGAAATTATACTATTTTCTTCTTTAGTTATACGATGCATATACCAAATCTTCCCCTATTTTCAAAACTCCATTCAGTATGTTTGATTTCAATTTTTTAAAATTTGAGTTTTTTATTTTTCGTATTTTTTTATTTTTAATGAATATTTTTTAAATTTTAAGCAATTTTTTTTAACTTTTTTAGATGCACCTTACTTAGCTGTATCTAAAAAGTAAAATATTTGTAAAAAAATATTTTAAAAAATTAATAAATACATAAGAATACGAAAAATATTTTGAATTCTCTTCTCTCTCTTTTTTTTTTATATTTTTGGTATTTAGTGAATTTTTTTTAAAAAAAAATTCACAAATATCATACATTTTAAGTATATTTATATTAGGTGTATCTAAAAATTAAAAAAATTACTTAGAATATTAAAAAAATTCAATAAAAATAAAAAAATACACAAAAATTTTTAAAAAATGAGCAAATTACACAAATAGTCCCTATAGTTTGAGGCTTGTGTCACTTTGGTCCCTGACTTTTCAATTGTGACACATTTGACCCTGAATTTTGAATCTTGTTCCAAATAAGGACAATTGAATATATAATTAGATTTTTCAAGGTTAAAATTGTCAATTTGATAAAATATAAACTAATTTGACAAAAATAAATGTCAAACAAATATGTTTGAATTTTAAAAAATTATTTCTACCTACTAAAAATAAAATTATGTAAAATTGATAAATCTTTTAGACATTTTTTTTTTTTTTTACCAAATTAATTTTTATTATGTATTTGGATGATGATCATGTAAAATTAATTTTAAAAAATTAATCATGTATTTTTTATTAATTTTACATAATTTTATCATTGGTGGATAAAAATAATTTTAAAAAAATTAAAAATATTTTTTTGACATTTATTTTTATCAAATTAGTTTATATTTTATCAAATTGACGATTTTACCATTGAAAAATCTAATGATATTTTCAATTGTCCTTATTTAGAACAAAATTTAAAATTCAGGGTCAAATGTGTCACAATTGAAAAATCAGGGACCAAAGTGACACAAGTCCCAAACTGTAGGGACTATTAGTGTAATTAACCCAAAAAAATTAATCTTTTAAAATATGAATTCTGAAAATTCAAACCAAACAAGCGGATTACTTTTTGTATTTACATATATCCTATGGTGAAAACAACCTCCATATCACTCTAGAATGATTGGTGGTGTGGCATAGAATCATTATACAACAACAACAATAAGGGTTCTCACATTGATTGTACAATAGCAGTTCGTGCTCGTTTGGCTAAGATTTTAGAACTAAAAAAACACAAAAAGACAAAATAGGCTATATAAGTCAATAAGACAAAATATCACTTTTTTACCCATAATCATTACACTTTTTTTGTCACAAAAGTCAAAAAAGTCCCAAAACAAAAACTAAACGAGGCTAAAAAAGTCTCAGGCTTAAAAAATTGGCTATATTAGCCAATGCCAAATGACCCCTTAGTTCTATGTTGGGGGTGTTTGGGAAGTGGCTATTTTAGAGGTTTTTTTGGCTTTTTAGCTATTTTAGTAGGTTATTTTAGTTTTTGTATTTAGGAAGTTGGGTTGGATTTTTATTTGAGTTGTTGTATTGAAAAATGTATTGAAATGATGTTTAAAGTTAAAATGACAACTTTGTCCCCAATCTCACATTTTTCAAAATTAATTTAAAAGGACAAAATCGTCATTTTAGCCTAAAAGACTTGGCTCCCACAATTTTCAGCCTACACACTGTCATGACAGTGTAGTGCTGCCACTGCCACTGCTCCGGCTTTGCTTTTTTTTCTTTTCTTTTTTTTTATAATATAAATTATTGGATGAGAATTTTTTAGGCTTTTTGGCTTAAAATGTGTTTGAGGCTATTTTAGCCTCAAAAGTGGGTTCCCAAACACCCCCATTGGATGGTGAAGGCAAATGGGATTTGACCCCAATTCAGCATCTGATCTCCCAACAGGACAAAGAAAACATTCTCAGCATCTACAAAACTAGGTTTGTGACTTTCATGGACACTCCTACCTGGAAAGGGACTACCACTGGGAACTTTTCTACTTTAGCAGCTTACAATACCATCACCAAACAGGAAGAGAATAGATTGGATAGGCAATGGGTATGGAAAGTCAAAGCCCCATAGAAGCTAAAAAATGTCCTCTAGTTGACCATGCATGGAAGACTCCTTACAAACCAGATGAGACTCACA
Organism: Camellia japonica; assembly: GCA_030407325.1. Classification (NCBI taxonomy): domain Eukaryota; kingdom Viridiplantae; phylum Streptophyta; class Magnoliopsida; order Ericales; family Theaceae; genus Camellia; species Camellia japonica. The sequence goes on along the minus strand of JAPPVO010000032.1, from coordinate 7,771,036 downwards.
AGGAATCTTGCAGATTCAGACATTTGTCACAAATGCCAAACTGAAAGAGAAGACATTAGTCATCTACTAAGAAGTTGCCCCAAAGCTAAAAACATTAGGCTCAAATTGAAATATCTCAATTGGTGGCAAGAAGAAGATAGGAAACCATTACTTGAATGGTTGAAATCCAACATGAAAAATAAAATCATGATGGCTGAAATCCAATGGGCAACAATCTTTTTGATTGCCATTTGGAATATATGGAAAGATAGGAATAAAGAAGTGTTTGAAAATCAAACTCAGCCTGCATACATCAGCATAGCCAGAATACTCCAGCAAGCTCAAGAAATCCAGGAAGCTTCTCTAAACCACCTTCACCCAAATTATTTAGCACCAAGACTAACTAACTGATTTGCTCCTATTGCAGGGAAACTGAAAACTGCACACTGATGGAAGTTCTAAAGGAGATCCATGCCAATCTAGGTATAGTGGTCTACTGAGAGATGAAGTAGACACCTGACTGTGGGGATACCATGGCTATCTGGGAAACTGTACGAGCTTGGAAACTGAACTTTGGGGGCTATATAGAGGTCTAATAATCATCACACAGAAAGGAATGGCCAACATAGAAATTGAGACAGATTCCCAGCTAACAATGAAGCTTATCAAGGATGGAGCTGAAGCTCTTCCCCATATAGAGCACTGATTGAAGATGCAAACTTCATGCTGAGAAGATGCAACTGCAGCATTCAATATATTCCACGAGAAGCTAACCAATGTGTAGATGCACTTGCCAACATTGGAGTCAACTAAACAGAGCACCTTGTTTTCTTAGATGACCCACCCAGTTCTATCATTTCCTCTTCAGTTGCAGACATGGCTTCTACTAGTTCAAGGAGGGTCTGATTACCCCTTTTTTGTTTATTTGTTTGTACTAAACTCTCAACTCTGTTCTCTTTTCATTTGAATCAAAAAAAGAAAAGAAAACAACCTCCATGCTGGTTCCATTCTTATTGCACCCTATGTCACATCTATGTAACAACGACACTCTCGTACAGGTGTGGGGTGAGTTGTATACTTGGGGGTTGAGACTCATCAGACTTGTAAAAAGGATCTTATTTATTTATATATTTAATATATTTTATATGATAAAATGACTTTTGCTACAAGACAAAAATATAAATGACATATAACAAAATTGAATTGATGGAAATGTTGGCTAGTTATCAAGTCTCACAAGAATAGTTAATTTATCTTGGATAATTGACGTAAAATAGATTATAGATATTGTAGTTTAGATTTTTCGAAAGACTTAACTAAGTGCCTAAGGTGTCACTTGGGAACAAGCAAAAAAGCTACGTTTTGTAGTTTGGGTAAAAAATCAAAAGCTGGTTATTTTGGTATCAAAACTAGTTGGGAAGGTAGCTAAAAGCTACCCTCCACAGGTCAAAATATAAATTTTTTAAATTGGGTAGAGATATTTTGATCATTTGATTATGATGTGATAGCATAAATAAATATTAAACAAAAAAATCAAAAAATAATTTTTTACCAACTTCTCAAATGAGTTTTTGAAAAAGCCAAAAATCTTGATTAATAAAAGTTATCTTTCCAAAACAACCCATAAGTAATTTGACGCAAAGATCAAAAGACAACGCCTATGTCAAAGTTTGCACTTAACTTACATTAGAGCAGAATCCCTTGGCATTCACAATTTTGGCAAAAAAAAAATTTATTGAAAAAAAGATATTTCAAATTATAATAATAAATAGTTTTCATCGAACACCAACCTCTCAGCCAAATTCATTTAGACATGTATTAAAGATAAGTCCTTCTACCGATATATGATAGGTCTATTATGAATTTTTTTTAATTATAAATCAATTACAAAAAATTGAATTGATACAATAATTCAAATCATGTAATTTCATAATATCTTTTAAAAAAAAAATAAATGATAAATACATATATATATATATATATATTAAAGATAAATATAAATTTTTTTAAAAAAATTATATATAAGGGCTAACAGAATTAACGGGAGGTTTTATCGATCCATCTCCTTACTGCTATTTTGGTTTTGGGTAAATTACACTGACACCCCTAAAGTTTTTATTTAATACAGATCTCTTTTTACATTTGAAAAATTACACTTACTTCCTGTCAGATTAAAATGACATATTTCTCCTTTAGTCTTTATGCATATAAAATAATAAAATAATACAAATATTTTGTTAATGTCATTTCAAGAAAAATAATAATCATTTTCTTTGGTTTAACTCACACAAAAAATTGAGTTTTTTTATTTTTCATATTTTTTATTTTTAATAAATTTTTTTAATATTTTAAGTAATTTTTTTATTTTTTAAATATTTCTAATCTAGATATACTTAAGAAGTATAATATTTTGTGAATTTTTTTAAATTCACCAAATACAAAAAAAAAATACAAAAATATAAAAATTTAATACATAATTTTATTTTGTTGTATTCAATGATTTTTTTAAAGTTTTTTTATATAAATTATATATTTTTTAAATATATCTAGATTAAATTGATCTAATCTAAACATAATGGCAATAATAAAAATGAAAAATTATATCTATATATAAAAATTTATACAAAAATATTATTAAAATGTTGTGATAGTGATATTGTTGTAAATATAAATCATGTTTATGAGTGTTTTGTTTTAAAGTAAAAGGTCACAATTAAGTTATATCATTGTATTTAAAAATTATATATAAAATTTATGTTTGCATATCATGACTCAATAAGAATATGTTCAGATAAAATTTAATAATAGAAAATTGTAAAATGTAGTCATGATAATAGTGAGAAGAAATGATAGGAAAAATGGCAAGATGGCCATTTAAAAAAAATTTACGTATAACATTAACAATTCAAGAGGACAATTTATAATAAGATTACAAATCTTAAGGAGAAAAATATAATTTTTTAAATGTGAGGGAATCTATATTAAATAGATACCTCAAGTGCCAGTGTAATTTAACCTTTGGTTTTTTTTGCAGACTAAGGCCTCGTTTGGCATGTGTTTGTTTTAGTCTAAAAGTCAAAAAGTTATCAAAAAATCAAAATGCCTATAGCCTATACCAAAAAGTCAAAGATTCCATTTTCTTTCTATTTTTTGCACATATTTTCCTAAAAACTAAAAAGTAATTCTAAACATACTAGTTTTTTTTTTTTTTTAACCTAAGGCCTCGTTTATGAATATATTATTTTAGTAACTTTTTGATTTTTTGACTAAAATATAAGGTAAAAAAAATTAGTATGTTTGAAATGACTTTTTAATTTTTTACAAAAAGATGTGCAAAAAATAAAAAGAAAAGGAAATCATTAATTTTTTGGTATAAGTTTTTGACTTTTTAATTTTTTTAGTGATTTTTTTACTTTTAAGCTAAAATAAATTGCTAAATGAGGCTTAAATTTCAAGAAGCAAAATACATGTCCAAATATTTTTCCAATAGGAACAATGAACCTTGTATTAATCTTCGTTCGCAAATTGTCCAGATTATAAAAAACTGAGATCTCCGAGTGTTTTTGTTTATGTGATCAAAGTCTCAATTTGATCTAATTCAAAATAATAAATAATAAATAAATAATAAATCTCAATTTGATCTGTCTTTGAGTAACAAATAGAGTTTTTACGATGGCTGCAATGGTTGTCCAAAGAGCCAGTTCCTCCTCCTCTATTCGATCTTGATGGACATACGATGTGTTCTTGAGCTTTAGAGGCAAAGACACTCGCCATGTGTTTAATATTTATCATTAATTTAAAAATAATTTTTCAACCATCAATTGAAGTGTAATTTCCCAATTTTTTTAACGATTGATAAGTATATATTTTTTAATATATACCTTAGGACAAACAGTTTTTTTATTTTTATTTTTTTTTAACAAGAAAAAAAAGATATTCTAACATATCATCATGGCATTCGTGAACCCAGATTCTGAAATAGCCAGTTACCAGCATGAATTAATCCAATTCATTAAAAAAAATTCACTACTAAGCCTTCGTTTGGCATGTCAAAAAGCCTAATTTTTTAACTATTTTAGTTACAAAAAGATAAAAATAGGTTAAAAAATCAATAAGATAAAATATCGCATACAAACTATAATCATTTCATTTTTTCTCTCACAAAAATTAAAAAAACTAAAAAAATCTATTATAAATAAGATTTTTTAACCTTAAACTAAAATAACTAAAAATTAAAAAGTCAAAACAACGAACCCGCATTCCAAATAAATTCTAAACACCAATGAAGCTAATCAATCACCCAGCAAAGTCAAGACCCACCACAACTGTAATTTCTAGGAAAAGAAGGTTGATGTAATTATTATTATTTCAACACTTCCTTTCTTCGAAGGAAGAAATTTCGTGGAAATTAGCTTTCTGACTTAGACGTTTCTGTATAAAGGCCCCGTTTGGTAGAGCTGTGGGAAAGTGATTATAATTTATAACCTAACAGCTTATAGCTTATAACTGTGAACATAAGCTGATTTTTAATTTATAAATTAAGCTTTTCCTCCCCCACTCAAAGAATAAGTTGATTTTTGACTTACAAAAAGTTATAAGCTGTATTGTTAAGCTGAACCAAACACATCAAAATAGCTTAAATTAAGCTAAAAGCTTAAATAAGTTAGAAATAAGCCCTACCAAACAGGGCTAAAGACCAAGTAGCTTGCAAGTAACGCAAATGTGCAGATTAAAAGCACTTTGGAAAGATGGTAAAAAGTCAATTTTTTAATTTTTTAGTTTTTTTAACTAAAAAATTTAGTTTTTTTTTTATCTAAAACAACTTAGTTTTTTGTCAAAAATATCTTTAAAAAAGTTTAAAAATTAACTTTTTATCAATTTCTCAAAACATTACAGAAACGAGAGGTACTAGTAATTCTGTTCTCTCATCAATCAAAACCCCCAATCTTTTGAGTATCAAAAGCCCCAATCTTTTGAGTAAGGGATTTGGTAGTACCCCAACCAAACAGTTATCAATGGCTTCATCTGTTCCATCTTCATCTCGATCTCTCTTTGAGTAACAAATAGAGTTTTTACGATGGCTTCAATGGTTGTCTAAAGAGCCAATTCCTCCTTTATTCGATCTCGATGGACATATGATATGTTCTTGAACTTTAGAGACAAAGGCACTCGCCATGTGTTTAATATTTGTAATATTTATCATTAATTTAAAAAAAAATTTCAATCATCAATTGAAGTATATATTTCCCAATTTTTTTAACAATTGATAAGTATATATTTTTTAATATATACCTCAGGACAACCGTTTTTTTTTAACAGAAAAAAAATATGCTCTAAGACAACATCATGACATTCCTGAGGCCAGATTCCAAACTAGCCAGTTACCAGCATGAATTAATCCAATTCATAAAAAGAAATCCACAACTAAAACAGCAATGGAGCTCATCAAGCACCAGCAAAGGCAAGACCCACCACAACTGTAATTCTAGGAGGAGAAGGTTGATGTAATAATAATAATAATAATAATAATTAGGTATCATGAAAAGTTTTTCATGAAAATGATCATGAAAGATTTGTGACCTTTAGATTATGTTGTGGATCGGGGGCACACCAGGGAACTCAAATAAGCAATAACACACAAGATTTAACGTGGTTCGGCAACTCGCCTACGTCCACGGGCAGCGGATTCACTATATTGAGAAAAATGGTAAGAATTACAACACTCTGAAAGTAATTCTCTCTCTCTCTGTTTTTCTCTCTACAACTCACTACACTCTGCTATCTGCTGTGCTGTAACTCAGCTCTCAACTCTCTATATACACACAACAAGAGAGGGAGTAGGTGGGAGAGGTTGGCATGGTGGCAGGCTGGTTTGTCAAGAATGGATGGCTGAGGTTGGTGGCCAACTTCCTTGAAGACTTTGGCAGCCTCCATTTGTTGAATTGGTGTGCACCCCTTTCACATGGGGTGATGAAATTCCACAAATCACCCCCTCAACCCATGTGAGGTGATCTACTGCACACACTGCTGGGAATCTTGTCACGTAGTCTGCATCTCCTTACTGAGACACTGCATCCCCTGAAGCTAGAGATAATAAACCAGAGATACAAGAGGAGGGAATCTTACATCCTCAACTCAACTCACACCATTCTCTGATTTGGAGAGAGCCTCTGCTCCTATCTCTCACAGATCTCTTCCATGCTTCCTGTCTCGGATGTCTTCATCTGCTATACTTGAACTTGTGCGAAACCAAGATATCCTGCACCCCCTGATTGGATGTCCTGCACCCCCTGCTGAGATGCCCTTGACTGTTATGCCTTTGCCCTCTGTTCATAGTGATCGATCAACACTGCCTTGCACCCGAAGGTGCTCAATTCCGAGAGATATTGACCAAGTCCAAACAATGTTGGAACTTGATCCCAGAAACTACCTTTGTGAGCATATCGGCCGGATTATCTGCAGTACCAATCTTTTGAAGCAGAATATCCCCTTCATTCACAATTTCTCGGATGAAATGGAAACGGACATCAATGTGCTTGGTGCGGGCATGATGAACCTGGTTCTTTGCCAAACAAATGGCACTCTGACTGTCACAAAACACCTCAACGTGCTTCTGAACAACACCCAAGTCCTCAATCAACCCGTGTAGCCAAATAGCTTCCTTAAAGGCTTCTGTCACTGCCATGTACTCTGCCTCTGTAGTAGACAAAGCTACCGTTGACTGAAGCGTTGACCTCCAACTCACCGGTCCTTTAGCAAGCGTAAATAAATACCCTGTTGTTGACCGGCGTTTGTCCAAGTCACCAGCATAATCTGAGTCCACATATCCTTCCAAATTCTGTCCAAGTCGGTTATCTCTCTCGAACTTCAATCCCAGATTGACCGTGCCATGTATGTACCTTAGAATCCATTTCACTGCCTGCCAGTGATCTTTTCCTGGATCATGCATATACCTGCTTACCATACTCACAGCATGTGAGATGTCAGGCCTTGTACAAACCATAGCATACATTAATGCACCAACTGCATTTGCATATGGAACCTGTGCCATATGCTTCCGTTCTTCTTCTGTGCGCGGAGACAGAAGCACTAAGCTTGAAATGAGGGGGCCAAGAGGCCAAAAGTCCAGGGCCAATGGGGCCCTAATGGGTGTACTCACAGCTTTGGTTTTCCCAGTTATGCCAAATCTGTCTAACACCTTTTTCAGATATTGGGTTTGTGTCAGACAAACCGTGCCCTTCTTCCTGTCTCTCTTGATCTCCATGCCAAGAATTTTCTTTGCTTCTTCCAAATCCTTCATTTCAAACTCTCTTGCCAACTGTGCCTTGAGTTTGTCAATATCCACCTTGCTCTTAGATGCAATCAGCATATCATCTACATATAAGAGCAAATAGATGAAGGAACCATCGGGAAACTTACGGAAATATACACAATGATCAAATTGACTTCTTGTGTATTCTTTCTCCATCATGAACCGATCAAATCGCTTGTACCACTGTCTCGGGGATTGCTTCAACCCGTACAACGATTTGTTCAGCTTACAGGCCCAATCCTCTTTTCCAACAACTTTAAAACCATCTGGCTGGGACATGTATATCTCCTCATCAAGATCTCCATGTAAGAAGGCAGTTTTGACGTCGAGTTGGGCGAGCTCGAGATCAAGCTATGCAACCAAAGCTAACAAGATGCGAATAGACGTGTGCTTCACAACAGGTGAGAATATCTCATTGTAGTCTATTCCTTCCTTCTGAGCATAGCCTTTAGCTACCAATCTAGCTTTGAATCTGATGTTGTCGTTGCCTGGAATGCCTTCCTTCTTGGTGTAAACCCACTTACACCCAATTGCTTTCTTGCCTTTTGGAAGTTGCACCAACTCCCAAGTCTGGTTCTTGTGGAGTGACCCGATCTCTTCATCCATAGCCTCCTTCCATTTGACACTTTCTGCATTCTGCACGGCTTCTTTGAAAGTGCAAGGAACATTGTCTTCAATGATTGGAAGTGCATAGGCTACCATATCGGTCATCCAACTGGGTTTCTTAGTAACCCTTTTTCCTTTCCTGATTGCAATGGGTTCTGATTGTTGCGGAGCCTCTGGATCTTCATTTTCATCTGAACTCTCTTCAGAGCTATCCTCTGAGACTTCTTCAGGATGGTTGATTGGCCGACTAGTCTTTGCTGGAGTCTCAAACTCCACCTGCACTGACTTCTTCAATGCTTCCTCATTCTGTTGAGGGTCTGGTTGCTTCACCATTGCAGACTCATCAAAGGTGACATCTCTTCTGATGAGAACTTTCTTTGATTCAGGGCACCAAAGTCTGTATCCTTTGACACCGTCACCGAAGCCCAAGAAGATGGCTTTCTTGGCTCTTGGATCCAACTTAGATTCTGTAACATGAAAATAAGCTGGACATCCAAAGATACGTAACTGATCATAATCAGTAGCTGGGACTCCTGACCATACCTCCATGGGAGTCTTTCCATCTAGTGCTGCAGTAGGTAGTCTGTTGACAAGATGACGAGCATAGTTCAATGCCTCGCCCCAAAATGCCTTGCTCAATCCTGAATGTGACAGCATACACCGGACTTTCTCCACCAAAGTGCGGTTCATGCGTTCTGCAACTCCATTCTGCTGCGGTGTTCCAGGAACTGTGAAATGTCTCACTATCCCTGCATTCTGGCAAACCTCAAAGAAGGGATCTGATGTGTATTCTCCACAATTGTCAGATCTGAGCTTCTTGATCTTTCTTCCTGTCTGGGTCTCTATCATCTTCTTCCACATAAGAAAGATGTCTAAGACTTCATCTTTGTGTTTCATTGTGTAAATCCAAACTCTTCTGGAGAAATCATCAATGAACGACACAAAGTAGTGTTTACCTCCCAACGAAGCATTCTTGGAAGGACCCCATACGTCGGTGTGGACGTAGTCTAGAATCCCTTTGGTACGGTGAATTGCAGTACCAAACTTGATTCTTGTTTGCTTGCCCAATATACAATGCTCGCAGAACTCAAGCTTTCCCGTCTTGGCGCCTTTCAACAGGCCTTGCTTTACCAACCCTTGTAAAGCCTTCTCTCCGACATGCCCTAGGCGCATGTGCCAAAATCTGGAAGTGTCTGATGCATCATCTTCTGAGCTGGAACTGGTGGAGACAGCCACTCTCCCTGTGACTGTAGAGCCGTCTAGGAAATATAAATTTCCCCGTCGAGTACCCTTCATTGCAACCAATGCTCCTTGAACAACTTTGAGGACTCCACCTTCCATGGTTACTCTGTAACCTTTGGAGTCTAAAACTCCCACTGAGATGAGATTCTTGGTTAGATCTGGTACATACCGTACATTTTCAAGAATTCTGATTGTTCCATCATGGATCTTCAGTCGAACTGTTCCAATCCCCTTTGTCTGGCAAGCTTGGTCGTTGCCCATCAGCACAACTCCTCCATCGAACTCTCGTAAGCTCGAGAACCACTGCTTGTTAGGACACATATGGAATGAACATCCAGAATCTATTATCCATTCATCAGACTGGCCATATGATGAAACTGTGAAGGCTGCTCCTTCACCATTATCTCCATCTCGTGCAACGTTCACTTTTTCTTCTGTCTTATCTTTATTGGGACAATCTTTTGCCCAATGCCCCTTCTGGCGACAAGCAGCACACTCGTCTTTTGCAAGACGTCTTCTGTCTGAAGATTTCCCTCTGGATTTTGAGCGAGACTTTCCTCGCCCTGCATATCTTCTGTTAGTTGTTCTGCCTCTGACTGTCAATGCCTCGGATGCTGAGTCCCTGTTTGCAGACTTATCTTTCCTTCTGAACTCATTGTTCACCAAGGCGTTTGCAACATCAATATACTTGATCTTCTCTTTACCGTACAGTAAAGTAGTAGTGAGATGATCATACGAGTCAGGCAAAGAATTCAACAATAACAGTGCTTTATCTTCATCACCAATGTGATCATCCAAATTCTTCAAATCCGTAAGAATTTTGTTGAAGTTATTTAGGTGTTCGTTCATCGAAATACCTTTCTTGTAGTCGAAACGAAACAACCTCTTCTTCAAGTAGAGCCGGTTCTCAATGCTCTTTGTCATGAACTTATCTTCCAGCGCCTTCCAAAGGTCCTTCGCAATATCATACTCTGTGAAGGCGTACTTCTCCTCTTTTGCAAGGCAAAGTCGGATGGAACTGCAGGCCAGGAGATTCACCCTCTCCCATTCTATCCCGTCCATGTCATCTGGTTTGTCTCCTAGAGTGAAGTGCAGGTTCATCTGGACAAGCATATCTTTAACTTCGCATCTCCACATGCCGAAGTTGCTGCTTCCATCAAACTTCTCTACCTCGAACTTAGCATGGGACACCGGGGTCCAATGCCTAGAGTTACTTGTACTCGCTGGATTACTTACGGACTCGGTTGCTCTAGACTCTGTAGATTCTGCCATTAAACTGTTTTTTTTTTTCAAAACTTCAATTCAACAAACTGATCGTACGGATGTGTCCGGAATACTCCAAATAGTTGGGAAGCACTATTGGATCGTCAAAAAACGGACTCCGAATGCCTCAGATCAAGCCAAAATATTTTGAACACCTCTGATTCAAAAACTAATCGTACGGATGTGTCCGGAATATCCCAAATAGTTGGAAAACACTATTGGATTGTCGAAAACGGACTCCGAATGGCTCTGATCTGGTAAAAACAGTTTCGACTGGTCAGATCTGCAGAATCTGGTGCACTGAGCTGCACCGGATAATTCCTCCGGTCAACGGCTCGGTCAACGGCGCAGGCGGCGCGGTCAATGGAGGCTCGGCGCGGTCAACGGCGGCTGGGTCAACGGCGGCTCAGCGCGGTCAACGGCGGCTCGGCTCGGCTCGGTCAGCGGCTCTGGCTGACGTGGCGGTGACACGTGGCGTACACGTGGGCTGACGTGGCGTGACGTGGAGACGACGTGGCTCGTCTTCTTCCTGAAGAGCGCGTGTGGGCGCGTGTTAG